>CM076846.1:209393209-210673530 GCA_039519185.1 Astragalus membranaceus | reverse complement strand
AGCGTTTTGGCGCTAAAAAAAAGGGTCACGGGGTGCAAATAGCGTTTTGACGCTAAAAGAAAATGGTTGCCGGGGGTGCAAATAGCGTTTTGACGCTAAAAAAAACGATTGATGGTTTATTACTTTTTTACTATTCTACTCTAGAACACGTGATTCTTGAAGCGCTTTTTTCCTAAAAAAAAACCTAGACTAAACAGTGGTATGAAGAAAAATTCTTTTGTTTTTTTGTTTTGGTTGTCCTAGTTACTATTTAATAAAAAGGGTACCTTGTTTGTTTTTTATTTGGAAGAATGGTCATTTGTTATTATATTTTTTTTTTAAAAAGGGGTGACATTAGTAACCATTTCTTTTAAGAAAATATATATTTTTTTTTTTAAAAAAGGGTTTATTTTTTAATCCGAAAAAGTAACTAAAAAAAAGAGAACACATTTTTTTTAACACTTTTTTTAGGTTTATTTTAATCCGAAAATTACCAATAAAAGGAACACATTTTTTTTAACACTTTTTTTTTAGGTTTATTTTAATCCGAAAATTAGTGACCATTTATTAAAAAAAAACAACATTTTTAATGTTATTATTTTAAAAGAAACTTCATTTTTATAAAACAGAATATCTTATTGTAAATGATTTTTTTTTGAAAATAACCAATCTAATGCCTAAAATTCGAAAAACAGCAAAAAAAAAATAAAAAAACAGCAAGAATAAAAAGTATGACAGCAACTAAAAAAGAACAGCAAGAATAAAAATATATTACAGCAATAAAAAAAAACAGCAACAATATATACAATAACAATAATTACAGCAACTACAAAACTAAAAAAAACAGCAACAAATTCGAAATTACAGTACCTTAAAAACCCGAAATGTTGAAAAAACTTTCCTTGGATCTCCTCAACAATAACAGAATGTAAACTAAAAAATAAAAATTGTTTGTGAAAGGAGAAAAATAAGAACAGTGAACAAGTCTCAATTGTTTTTTTTTTCTAAAAAAGAAAACCTAACCTCTCTTTTCTTTCTCTCTAAAAAAAACTCTTCTTTTTTTCGAAAATCTTTTTCTCCTTTTTTCGAAAATCCCCCCCCCCTTTAGTCCATGGCAAGAACCCTATTTATACAAAAATGTTGCCCTTGTTTCTCTTCATTGTATTCTGACTTGCTCCATGCTTGTACAGTATTTTCTTTTTTTTTTTGACTTGAGAAAACTTGATATGACAGAGAGGTGAGGGGTTTGGTGAGAAAAAAAAAAGATAAAAATGAATGGGAGTTGGTGAGAGGAAGGGGATCCGTGAGTGTGAGAGAGAGATATGAGGGGAGAACAAATGATGGATTTTTTTAGGGTTTGGTGAGGGGTGCCGTGTGTGTGGGAGAGAATGGGGAAAAAATGGAGTTTGATGGAGAGGAGAGGTATGGAGCCGTGGGTGTGTGAGGGAGGAGTGCCAAGTGTGAGTGGGGGAGTGATGAGAAAGATGAAGTGTGATGATGAGGGAAGGGGTCGAATGGAATGGAAGGGAGAAAGGGAAGAATGAGAGGTTGAGTGTGAGTGGGAGAAAGAGAGAAAGGAAGGTTGAGTGTGAGAGAGGGAGAGTGAGGGAGCCGTAGGTATGAGAGAGAGAAAGAGAGGTTTGTGTGTGAGAGTGTGATGTGAGGGAAGTGTGGGAAAAGTGTATGGGGAAGGGGAAAAAAATGGGGAAGTGGGATTGTGGGGAAGTGGGATGGAGTGTGTGGGGAGTGTGAAATTGTAAGTTCCAAGAAAGGGAGAGAGAGGGGTAGGTCGAATATGGGGGGGGGGGGGGGGGAAAGAGGAGTGTATGTGGCTTGATTTTGGGGTTAGGGGGGAATGGTTAAAAAAAGAAAAAAAAAATTTTATTATTTTTTTTTTAAAAAAAAAGGTGGCCGAATTTGAGTGAGTGAGGGGGAAAAAAATTAGGGTTTTGGTGGGAATTGGGTTATGGGTTGTGGGTTGTGGGTTAGGTTTTTTTTGTTGGGGTTGGGCCATGCGAATTGGCTAGGTTTTTTTTGTTGGGTTGGGTTTTTTGATGGCCCAATCGATGACAGCACCTTATTTTTTTATAGGACCCCCCTATTTCCCTCTTTGCTTATTTTTGCCTCTTCACTTCTAATAAAAATATTTTCTTGTGTTAAAAACTTGTGACAATTAAAATAATGACATAAAAAGGAAATAATTATTTTTATCAAAAGTAAATAAAATTTTCTCATTTTGGTTAGGACAAAATTAGGGTATTACATCTGGTCTTGTACACACCATTGCATACATCAAACTACCCACAACAGACGCATAAGGAACTCGTTCCATATCAATTTTATCATCTTCATTTGAAGGACTTTGTTTGGAACTCAACTTAAAATGAGTAGCAAGAGGAGTGCTTACCGCCTTAGAGTTTTTCATCTGAAATCTCTGCAACACTCTTTCAATATAGTGCTCTTGCGATAGCCAAAGTTTCTTCTCCTTTTTGTCACGCATGATTCTTATACCAAGAATCTGTTTAGCTGCTCCCATGTCTTTCATGGCAACAGACTCGCCCAACTGCTTCTTTAACCTGTCAATCTCGGAAATATTTTTCCCTACAATAAGCACGTCATCAACATATAACAACAGGATAATGAAATCATCATTAGAAAAATTTCTAACAAAGACATGATGATCAGAAGTAGTCTTTTTATATCATTGGTCACACATAGCTGACTCAAACTTCTTGTACCACTGTCTTGGAGCCTGCTTCAAACCATATAGACTCTTTCTTAGTCTACACACAAGTCTTCTTTGCCTTCAACAAGAAAGCCATCAGGTTGTTTCATGTAGATCTCTTCCTCCAAATCACCATGAAGGAAAGCTGTTTTTACATCCATTTGCTCTACCTCTAAATCTAGAGTAGCCGCCAAACTCAACACGGTTCTAATCGATGACATCTTTACCACAGGCGAGAAACTTCCATTAAAATCAACACTCTTTCTTTGACGGAAACCCGTCACCACTAATCTGGCTTTATACCTTGGAAACTTAGAGTTACTCTCATGTTTCACTCTATAAATCCACCTGTTTTCCAAAGCCCTTTTACCTTTTGACAACTTCACCAAATCATAAGTGTGATTATCATGGAATGACTTCTTCTCATCATGCATTGCATCCAGTCACTTTTGACTTTCTTCACTTTCTATGGCCTCTTGGAAATACTCAGGTTCCCCTTGATCGGTCACTGTCACATACTCATCAGAATTATACCTTGTAGATGGTTGTCTTCCCCTGCTAGACCTTCTGAGTTGAGCTTGAGATGACTTAGAAGCCTCACCAGGATTCTCATCTTCTGACATCTCATTCTCCTCATCATCATTAACTGGAATGTGTAACCCATCTTCAATTTGTTGATCATCAACATGTGGCTCACCATTTTGAACATTACCATCAACACTATCCAAATTCTGAATAGGCAACCGAACTGGATCAACATCTGACAAGTTGTCATCTTTCTTGGGTGTAGTCTTCTCCACCTTATCAATGTCCTCATTAGTTTTGTTTTCCATGAAAACAATATCACGACTTCTGAGAAGTTTTTTCCCTATAGGATCATACAACCTATAACCAAATTCATCTTGACCATAACTATTGAAAATACATTGCTTTGACTTTGCATCCAACTTGGATCTTTCATCCTTTGGAACATGCACAAAAGCCTTACAACCAAAGACTATCAAATGATAATAATTGACCTTCTTCCCAAACCAAAATTTATCTGTAACATCATTATTCAAAGCAACAACGGGGCAGAGATTAATAACATGCACTGCCGTGTACAGTGTCTCACCCCAGTAGTGTTTGGGCAACTTAGCTTCCGAGAGCATACACCTCACTCTCTCAACTAGTGTTCGATTCATCCTCTCTGCTAAACCATTTAGATGAGGAGTTTTAGGAGGAGTCTTTTCATGTGCAATACTCTGCTGCTTACAATAATCATCAAAGAGTCCACAATACTCACCACCGTTGTCGGTACGAACACGTTTCAACTTCTTACCTGTTTGCCTCTCAACTAGAGTATGGAATTGTTTGAACTTCCCCAACACTTGATCTTTTATCTTCAAGGCATAAACCCATAATTTCCTAGAACAATCATCAATAAAAGTAACAAAATAAAGTGCACCACTAAAAAATTTTACCTTTAGAGGGCCGCAGACGTTAGAATGCATCAGTTCAGTTAGCTCTGACTTCCTAGAGGGAGGATGCTTTTTGAATGACACTCTAGTTTGTTTACCAGCCACGCAATGAGAACATTTCTCCAAATCTGCATTCTTCAAACCTACAAGCACATCCTTTTTGGCTAAGATATTTAACCCATTTTCATTGATATGACCAAGCCTTCGGTGCCACAAAGATGATTCCATATGCACAACATTCACACTGTCTATAGAAACCATAGCTTTTGTCCAATACAGTTTAGAAATTTTCTTCCTTCTAGCTAAAACCAAGTTACCTTTGCTGAGTTTCAATTTTTCCACCACCAAAGTGATTATCATAACCACAGTCATTAAGCATAGACACAGAAATCAAATTAAAGCGAACATCGGAAGCATGTTTGAATCCTTTAAGTAACAACCGCATTCCCATGTTGGTTTGCAAACAAACATCACCAACACCAATTACCTTAGATACACCATCATTACCCATTCTCAACACTCCAAAGTCACCTGGAGTATAAGATGTGAAGAACTCCTTCTTAGGTGTAATGTGCAATGTAGCACCAGTATCAACTATCCACATGCTCTCATCTGACACAAGATTAATTGTCTCATGATCACGGAGAATAATAAGGTCATCACCAATAGTAGTAGTAACACGATCATCATAATCATCATTAGCCCTTTGTTTCTGCTTACCTTTCTTGTCTTTATTCTCCCTCTTACTCTGAAAACAATTCTTTTGTATGTGCCCTTTTCTGTGACAATAATTGCATTCCACATTTTCAAACCGAGACTTGGACTTGCTTCTGCTTTTCTCTCTACCACCCTTTGTTTCCTTTCTCTTAGTACTTCTCCCCCTATTTTCAGTGACAAGTACCTCGGATTGAGATGAAGAACCCTATGCCTCCCTTCTCATCTCCTCATTAAGTACACCACCGTTAGCCGTTTCCAAAGAAACAATACCATTAGGAGCAGAACTCGTTATAGAAACCCGAAATGTCTCCCACGAATCTAGTAAAGATAATAATAGAAATAGTCCCAAAAGCTCATCATCAAATTTGATACCCATTCCTGACATTTGATCAAGAAGCCCTTGAAAATCACTCAAGTGATCCGAAATAGAAGTCCCCTCCTTATACTTCATACTTATGAAGCTATTCAACAAGAACAATTTATTATTCCCTGATTTAGAGGCATACAAGGACTCTATCTTCTCCCACAAGGTTTTTGCATTTGTTTCATTAGCAATATGGTTATAAACATTATCTTCTACATATTGGCGAATGAAACCACATATCTGTTGTTGTTCAAAATCCCATTCTTCGGTAGATGTCGAATCCGGCTTTTTACTACCAAAAATAGGAAGATGCATTTTCTTCACAAATAATAAATCTTTCATCTTGCCCTTCCACAAATGATAATTTGTACCATTCAAAGAAACCATCTTTATATTCATATTTGCCTCCATCAATCAAACAAGTAAAATAGCCCCTAACCAAGAGCTCTGATACCACTCTGATGGGGAATCAACACATAAACCTAATAACATAGCAATTTGCCAGCGGAAATAAATTCTCCAAACTTGCAAGAACCTATGAGGAGCAACAACGAATACATGGCGGCAAATAAAACGAAATAAAAACGCCCAATTGAACACCGATATTTTTAACGTGGAAAACCCCTCAAAGAAAAGGGTAAAAACCATGGGTCGTCCAGACCAAAGAAATAGCTCCACTATAATCAAATAAGGGTACAAGAGAGTCTCAACAAAGTGCACAAATAAGGCCAACAACCAGCCAATACAATAAAGCACAAAAGCTTACAAATTGAGAACAAGAAGATGAAAATACCAAAAGCTACAACTTTAGTGCAAAGACGGTTTCTCTCTCCTCGAACCTCGTTTCGACGATCCGAACGGTGAAAGTGTAGACCTATGTCTCACGAACCTTCTGTCCAAAAACGAAGACGATCCACCGGTTAACGAATCTGCAATCTCAGTTGTACGGTGAGAAAAACGGGAATTGTTCTCTCTCTTCTTTTCTCTCTTTTGGTGGCTCTCTCTCTCTTCCGAAAATCTCTCTTCATCAACCCTAATTTAACCCTCACCACTTATAATAAGTGAGCAACATAATGAGCTAAAATATTTGAGCCTTTATCCACATAGGAAGAGAGCCCAATACCCAACAGAAAATTTTTGTTGAAAAATATGGTGTAATAGGGCCTTGGTTTGGAAACGTTGATTATAGAAGGGAATTACAAAGTTGTTCTATCTGGTGGAGGGATCTTGCAACATTAGGAGCAGGTACAAATCTTGAAAGTTGGTGGTTTAGAGATGTGATCAAATAGAAAATGGGCAAAGGAAATACCATTAGCTTCTGGAGTGATGTGTGGTTAATTGGGAAGGGAACCCTTAGAGATTTATATCCATCATTATTCATTCACTGTGTGAATAAGGATGATTTGGTTGCGGAAATGGGTAGTTGGCAGCAGCATGTATGGAAATCGGATTGGCTCTGGACAGAGGGACTGCCTCACGTTGAGGCTCAAAACACTACTGGGTTGAAGGACTTGCTAATGGATGTTGCGCCATCAGAGAACGTAGAGGACAGATGGTGTTGGCTTCTAGATATAGTTAGAGGATTCACGGTTAAAAGTTGTTATGTGTGGCTGTGTTCCTTTTTTGGGTTGGTTTATAGCTAGGAAGGAGCGTAATTGTGGGGTAGACTTGTCGAATTGGCTCAACTGTCCTATGAGTTGTCTTCTCTCTGTGTAATTTATATGTTAGGTGGGGTACTCTTTTCGGCTACGGCTTGTAGTACTAAGCCATTTGCTTAGTAATAGTTACTAAATCATTACTAACCATTGGATTGACAAAATTTCAATGAAATTCAATCTAATGGCTAGTATTTAATAAGGGAATTTGTGTCACATCCTTTTTTTTGTTTTAATTACATTAAATAATTTAATAAATGTGCATTTTTTTTCTTACGCTCATCTTTCACGTTATTCTTATTCTTCTTTTTCTTTTTCTTCTTCTTCTTCTTCTTCTTCTTCTTCTTCTTCTTCTTCTTCTTCTTCTTCTTCTTCTTCTTCTTCTTCTTCTTCTTCTTCTTCTTCTTCTTCTTCTTCTTCTTCTTCTTCCTCTTTCTTTATTTTTCACGCAAAAGAAGTCTAAAAAACGCACTCACGCAAAGAGAGATGAAACGATCCTTGAAATGATGATTGACCAAATATTTTAAGGCAATGTCATCATCTATCCAGTGGCCATCACCATTGATGTTAGTCGCATTGAAACACATTATCATGGATATCGAAAAATACTGTAGTCAGTGGCGAAGCCAGGATTTTTCTAGAGCCTGGGCAAGAAAATTTCCCGCCAATTTACATATGACATAATATATACATAATCATAAAGTGTGCTAAATAGGAGAGATGAAATCTAACCTGTCAATAGAGTGCTAAATAAAATTAGGAGGTAAATGCCCTTTCCGAGACTTCTTTCGGGTGAATGTTCGCATAATATCAACATCTTGAAGTGACTTGAATATCTCCCGCTCGGTGTAACATATCATCAAGTCATTGAACCACTCATCGTTGATCTTGTTGCGTAATTTAGACTTGATAATCTTCATTGCTGAAAAAGCTCTTTCAACGGATGCTGTCGACACCGGCAACAGCAAAGCCAACTCAATGAGTTTGTAGACCAATGGAAATACCAAATGTTTCTGAGTTTGAACCATCTTCATAGCCAAACTTTCAATATCTTCACAAGAAGTAAAGGAAGCATGCATTTTCATGTGATGTACATAATTGTCAAGTTGCTCTCTTATTGTTCCACGAACATCATCAGAAAAGTCAGCATGATAAATATCAGCAAGACGAGCAAGTTTATCAATATCAAACCTTGAGAAAGAGTTCTTGGGGTCAAGACATGAGAAGCAATTCAGCACATTGTTACTTCCTTCACTAAACCGGTGATCCATCTCCACACATATTTTGTCAATAGCAACATAAAAAATCTCTGCACGATAATGGTGAAGATTAGTGATAGTTCTCCCTTCTTTTCTTGAACGACCCCGAATTGGTATTTCTTCATCCATATTTGGCACCGGAATACCTTTAGCAACACAAAATTCTTGGACAACAAAAAATAAATTATCCCAACCACTATCTCTCAATGTGGCCAACCGAGATTTGACATCATCAACTAATTCCATAGCAAGCACAATGTTTAGATCTTTTCTTTGCAAGATTTTTGAAAGCTCATTTGTGGTACCAAACAACTTTAACATCAATTTCAAAATGAAAGCAAATTTAAAGCTCTCCATTTTTTCTATCAAACCCGCCGCTTGAGATGGTCCACGTCCATCTTCATCAACAATACTAAGCACCTCTAACACGGAGGACCACAACTGATCCAAACGAATCAAGGTAGTATAATGTGAACCCCATCTAGTATCCCCGGGTCTAGCGAGACTAGATGATTGGTGCAAGCCCATTCCTTGAGATATCTCACCACTCTCAAGTCTAGTCAAAATATCTTTGCGCCGTGCCTCCGTCAAAGCATCCCTTCTCTTGCAAGATGCACTTGTTGTGGTTACAATCAAGGAGATGTACTCAAAAAAATCATGAATAGAATTGCAACTACTAGCAACGGACACAACCACCAATTGCAAACGGTGAGCATAGCAATGGACATAGAAAGCATAACTCCAAAATACTACCCAAAGAGAGGAATGAGTTGGTTTTCCTTAAAATAGAGCTCAAATGTAAATGATTTTAGCTTGGATTGGACTACTTGAAGTGAAAAGAAGAAGAAAAGGAGAGGGAGAGTGTTGTGAGAGAAGAGAGGAAATTGGGGGGGGGGGGGGGGGGTGGGGTTCTGTTTGTCGTGAGAAAAGAGAGGAATGTGTTGTGTTTGCTTAATTGCTTTGTTTATTTTATTTAGTTTTTTATATATATTGGGCTTTTGGGTTTCATTTAGTTTTTGGGTTTTACTTTTTTTTACATTGGGCTGGACCATTCTTTTTTTATTTCACACTCATTGTTTTACTATTTTTGCTCCTGGTTATGACTAAAAATCAGCTATTGGGTTGGGGGCTTTACAAACAAAGTAGAAGTTGAGCCCGGGCGCGTGCCCGGGCTAGCTGGGCCCTAAAATCGCCCCTGACTGTAGTGCAATAATAACCATAGAAATAGTTTAGATTGGTTATTATTGTACTAACCAAACTATTGAAAGGTTTGGTTAGTGGAATAATAACTTTAGAATGGTTATTATTGTACTAACCAAATTATTGAAATGTTTGGTTAGTGGAATAATAACCAGGAAAACACTGTACTTTGGTTAGGTGTCGTGGTGACGGTGGTTGCAAATTTGTGTGACGGCGTAGTCGACGGAGATGAAAACGTTTTAATTTTGTTTGAATGAAATGAGAAAGAGAGATGAAACGATGGTGAAGAGAGACGTTGTTTCACAAAAATAAGGAAACAATTACAATTAAAACGGTTCCAATATTTTAGGAATAGCCGCATGATTTTTGGGTTAGTCATTAATATAGATTCCTTGATTTTTTTAGACTTTTTTTTTAATTAAAATAGAATTTACATTTATGACCCTTTAGTAATTGTTACTAAACAATTGTTTAGTAACATAAGTCATACTCGTTTACTTGTTTGGTTATAATTTTTTTGTTTTTACCTTAATTTATGTAAAAAAATGATAAACAGTTTTTTAGATAAACAACTTTATTGAATGGGGCACAATGAGTGCACCAACCCTTACAACAAAAATGAGGCCTCGTTGAAACAGAGCAAAAACTCATTGGGGAAAAAACTCTAGGAGGAAAAAGAGGAGTATGACTTCTTCCTATAAAAATAAAATAAAAACTACACTAAAGAGTAAACATGCTTAAATTTGTATTAATAAACTTTGACGTGAATAAGTGGCTTCGTGGGTACAGACATGGTTCACGAAGAGAACTCAAGGATTGATATGAATGAAAACTCTTTAAAGACATTTAAAGGAAGTACTACTTAACCTTAGACATAGGAGAGTAATAGTTCATAATGTGCATGCTGTAAGATTTATTTTTAAAAATTTGTAGCCCGAACCGAACAAGCATAGGCCATTTGGGATTTGACTTGAGTACTGATGAGTCATATTTAGATGTGTTATTTATGCTCTTATTACTTAAATCAACACAAGTTCTCAAGTAATATTCGTGCTTTATTAGGTAAATATTAGTTATTTAGAGGAAAGAAGGGTTAGGAGCTTGTTTGTTATCATTTGACACATTTGGTGCCTTTGTGAATATTATAATGTCTCGGTTAAGGGCTGCAGCGGTAAGCGCTACAGCGCTATATGACGGTGGGACAGCTAGCTGGACACTTTTGAAGCCTACTACTATTTGATGAGTCATCACCCTTATCCCTTGCTGTTCAGAATGTGCTGCAGCTTATTATGACAAGTTTGGACACTTGACACATTATTATTGAAAGATGTCATTGTCACCTTTTTGTAAATATTTACTTTATCAGAGGTGGATAAGATCTATCTCACTTCATCTTCTTCCCTAAGCAATTTTTAGAACTTAGATTCAGAATAAGGAGAATTCTTGGAGAGGAAAACGTGACACCTTTCTCCTCCATTGATCCTCCACTTTAAGCTTTTGTTTTTCAAGAGAAGATCATCATCCAGCGCTGTGAAGCCACGCTGTAGCGTTAGCAACCCGTCACATGGGAAGGAGGCCACTACGTGCATCTTTTGCAACCATGCTTCTTCTTTCCATTTTCGGTAATATAAGCTTTTAGTTTGTATTGTGTTGATGATGCTCACCATGAGCTAAACACTAGTAGTTGGATTGTTTTAAGCTTTGTAATGACTCTTTAGTTTTATCAATATAATGTTATGATATTTGTGTTTCAATCTTTGTATGATAATGCTTTCAAACTTGTTTTGGGAATGGCCAACTGAAATAAGTGGCTTCGTGGGTACAGACATGGTTCACGAAGAGAACTCAAGGATTGATATGAATGAAAACTCTTTAAAGACATTTAAAGGAAGCACTACTTAACCTTAGACATAGGAGAGTAATAGTTCATAAGGTGCATGCTGTAAGATCTTAATATACAGGGGTAAAACTTATTTAGAGCCTAAACATAGGAGTCTTGTAACATAGCCCTGACGATAGTGACTGAAAGGCACGCCACCATGCCGCTACAGCGTCTGTTGACCTTGTAGTGCTACAGCGCTTAACACTACAGCGTCTAACGCTATAGCGGTTCACTACTGAGAAATTACTTAGCAAGAAACAGTCCAACTCACTTTATTAAACTCTTGAACTCTCTTTACTGTTTTATTTACATTTATGTTAATCACAATGATAATACTTGTTGACAACTTGTATTTGTTACTTGTTTTTCCCATTAGCTAAATTACTAATTTGAATATAGAAGCAAACTCAACAATCTCCGTGGGAACGATCTTTACTTATCATTATATTACTTGTTGCGATTGTGTATACTTGCACATCTACTTTTCGCACAACAAGTTTTTGGCGCCGTTGCCGGGGATTGTGAAAGTTAATTTCTATTGTTTAGTTAGTAAGTCTAGTTAGTTCAGATTCTTTTGTTTAGTGTGTTCTGTTTTTCCAGCAATTTTTTATTTTGTATTGTGTTTTGTGTTTGTAGTGTGTTTCTCTTTGTTGTTATTTGTGTTTAGTTGAAAGAAAAAAATTCCACTTTATGCCATGGACCATTGAAATTTTTACTCCATGCAAGCAAGGAATGCTCAACAACAATTTTTCAACTATGACTTCCATGAGGATGAATATGAAGGGGGCTGTTATGAGACAAATTTCATGCCCATGACAGCCCAAAATATGGATTATGGCATGAGAAATGGTTTGTGTGAGCAAGATTCATATTCTCAAGCTCAAACCGAAGGAATACATGAGGGAAACTCTGATTTAAAAGAACACTTGGCTCAATTCCTTCAAGATATCAAAGTGGATAATGGCAACTTTGAAGCTTCGTGTAGGAATATAGATGCTTACTTTAAGACAATAATGGAGCATCTAAAAGAAGAGAGTTGTGTTGAAGAGGTGGTTGAGCAAAAGAAAGAAAAAAGTGTAGAGTTTGAAGATGATTGTTATCATTTGGGCAACTCTGATTTTAAAGAAATTTTTGCTCAATCCATTGAATCTACTGAATTGGTTGAGCAAGAGGAAGAAAAAGAGAATGTAGAGTATGAGCTTGAATATGGTCATGTGGAAATTGTGGAAGAAAAACAATTTTTTTTGTAGTTGTAGAAAAAGAAAAATTCAAAAATAGTGACAAGGAAGAGAAACCAAGGTTGAGGAATGAAAAAAGTCATGTGACAAGTGAGACTCAACCCTTGGTACTTAAAGAAAATATCCCTCCGCAAGATGAGCTTCAATTTTTTCAAAAAAAGGGGAATTCCTATCCCAAATGTTTATTGGTTGGGGCATGGGAACACTTGCTGCCCTATACCAAATACATGGGATTTCTGACCAAAAAGAGAAAGCGGAAGGATGATATTTTCTTCTTGTCCTATTATCCACCCTAACAAGGGTTTTGAATGTCAAGTCTAGCTAAGGACTCTTAAACAAAGCGCTACTGGGAGGCAACCCAGATTTTTAGGACTAATTATATTTTGTGTGTTTTTGTTTTTACTATTACAGTTATGAATAAGAAGACTTGTGGTATGTATGTGCTGTCAATTATGCGGAATTCTGATGCTGTAGCGCACCATGTGCTATAGCACTCGTAGATGAGGTGTTGAGAATGTGGTTACAATAGTTAAAAAGAAGATGATGAGAAAGATGAAGGAAAGCATAATAAGAAAGAAGAGCGAAGTATCAAATCACACCACCCACCCAAAACCTTTTCACCACACCTTCACCTAAACCATCACCAACCAAAGAACCATCCCCTCCATCTATAACACCTCCAAATTCTCACATTTCCAGCCATAAATCTATCATTACCTCAACCCAAACCATCAAACCTTATTCAAATACCTTCTTCACTTCCAAAACAACCCACTCCACACAAGTCCCCATCTCCTAAGAAACTTCCCCCACCAAAACAAAAATCATCTCTGTCTCACAAAAGAACAAACTCCACAAAAACTCAGTCTGCCACAAAGCAACCACCAATGCTATTAGAAACTAAAGTGCAGAGAATGAATGCTGTCACAAGTGGCGCTACAGCATCAGTATCAGAAGGCAGTGCTGCAGCATCTGCTGTAGCACCAAAGAAAGTTGTAAGAACAAAAATGCTGGCCAAAAAGAGGCCAAGGGTACCTAAATCTGTTGTGGAGGAACCTAATTCTGTTGTAACAAATAATTGGGTCCCCTCTCCTTCACGAGAGCCGCCATTAGCCAAAGATACCTACCACAAGACTTAGTCTGGCTGAGGACTCTTAAACAAAGCGCTCCTGGGAGGCAACCCAAGGTTCTTAAACTAACAATTTTGTGTTTTTAATTTTTATTTTTATTTTGTGCAGGAGTGAATTTTGTGAAGTGAGAAAAGAAGCCACCAAAGGAAAAACCCTGGGACCAAGTTGGCAGATGACCATCCACAAGAAGAAGTGCCAGTTAGCGCTGTAGCGGCTGATGCTACAGTTAGCGCTGTAGCGGCAGGAAAGAAAAGTCCAGTAGCAGAGCCACCACAGTGCCCACCAGAGCAAGCAAAAGGCTCAAATCTGGGTTAGCAAACAGTACTCTAACCCTTCTTCAAAAAAAAAATGTTGTTTGTCTATTTTCAATAAACCTGTTAGGTGCTATAGTGTTTGTTCTTGCATCTAACAGTATGTTTAGAGTTTTATTTCTGTTGTTTTTAATTCTGTTGAGTTTTAGTCATAGGCCTCTCCCATTAGAATTGCATGAGAAGTGGAGACACTGCTTTTTCTTAAGTTGGGGGGAGGACCTTAAATGTGTTTAATGTTATATGTGAAATGTTAATGTTATGTGTTTAATGTTATGTTTGTTGAATAAAAAGCATGATCAGTTGCAATTCCTAGTTTTTCAATAATAGAATATGTTTCTTCCTGGGCTAAATTTAATGATGATTATGTGTTGTGAGTAGAGTAGCCTTGTTTGAACAATGACTAGTCTTATTGCTGCTTCTACACAAAACTCTAGGCGTAGCAAGGAACCTAATTAGCTAGGAATGATAGGGTTTAGTCAAGTTTTTACTAAAAATTGAGAGTAGCATTTGAAGCTAAGTTTGGGGGTGCATCGGTTATGTTAAGGCTAGGAACAAAGATGATAGTTTGGTCAATGCAAAACGAAACAAAAGTGTGCAAATGGACTTGAAAAAAAAAGTTGCAAAATGTCTAAAATAATTTGCTGAGCTGTTCCAAGAATGCATGAAAAGAAAAAGAAAAAGAAATGCAAATAAGGAGCTCAGTAGTAAAGGCAGCAACTAGTTTTGTTCATCAAATTGCCAGCGCTGCAGCGTCTAAACGCTACAGCGTCTGAGAAATCACCAAATTAAAACCTTTTGCACTGACCAATGATCTAAATTGCCTAATCAAAGCCCTTTGCTGTGCTTCGAAGCCCCTCAAGTCTTATGTGAAGTTGTTAGTCTACTCTCTCTTTTGAAAAAATTCTTTGGCTAAACCAAAAGAAGGCCACCCTTTCCAAGGCTAGAAGAAACTAAGCCTAGTAGTCACACACTCACAATTGAGCAGTAATAATTCTAGATGTTGTGAAAAACAATGATGTTGTGTGTGTGTATGTGTGAATCTGAAATTCTAGCCCACTAAGAACATTTTTGAAAAATTGTTTGATTGAGGGATGCAACTGACCTTGTCTTTCTATGTTGTTATTGTTCTATTTTAAGTTAGTTTGTTTGTCCTTGTAAAGTGTCATTACTTGAGGACAAGCAATAGTTTAAGTTTGGGGGTGTGATAACTCTTATCTATAAGAGTTATTTATGCTTTCTAGACTTAAGCAAATGCGAGTTCTGAAGTAATAATAATTTTTTTTAGAAAGATATTTTTTTGTCTTGTTTGTACAGTTAATCTATGTAATTGTTTCTTTGTTGTTGTGTTGTTTGTTCTTTGTCAAGCGTCATTACTTGAGGACAAGCAATGGTTTAAGTTTGGGGGTGTGATGAGTCATATTTAGATGTGTTATTTATGCTCTTATCACTTAAATCAACACAAGTTCTCAAGTAATATTCGTGTTTTATTAGGTAAATATTAGTTATTTAGAGGAAAGAAGGGTTAGGAGCTTGTTTGTTATCATTTGACACATTTGGTGCCTTTGTGAATATTATAATGTCTCTGTTAAGTGCTGCAGCGGTAAGTGCTATGCAGCGGCAAGCGCTACAGCGCTATATGACGGTGGGACAGCTAGCTGGACACTTTTGAAGCCTACTACTATTTGATGAGTCATCACCCTTATCCCTTGCTGTTCAGAATGTGCTGTAGCTTTTTATGACAAGTTTGGACACTTGGCACATTATTATTGAAAGATGTCATTGTCACCTTTTTGTAAATATTTACTTTATGATAGGTGGATAAGATCTATCTCACTTCATCTTCTTCCCTAAGCAATTTTTAGAACTTAGATTCAGAATAAGGAGAATTCTTGGAGAGGAAAACGTGACACCTTTCTCCTCCATTGATCCTCCACTTTAAGCTTTTGTTTTTCAAGAGAAGATCATCATCCAGCGCTGTGAATCCACGCTGTAGCGTCTGCAACCCGTCACATGGGAAGGAGGCCACTACGTGCATCTTTTGTAACCATGCTTCTTCTTTCCATTTTCGATAATATAAGCTTTTAGTTTGTATTGTGTTGATGATGCTCACCATGAGCTAAACACTAGTAGTTGGATTGTTTTAAGCTTTGTAATGACTCTTTAGTTTTATCAATATAACGTTATGATGTTTGTGTTTCAATCTTTGTATGATAATGCTTTCAAACTTGTTTTGGGAATGGCCAACTGAAATAAGTGGCTTCGTGGGTACAGACATGGTTCACGAAGAGAACTCAAGGATTGATATGAATGAAAACCCTTTAAAGACATTTAAAGGAAGCACTACTTAACCTTAGACATAGGGGAGTAATAGTTCATAAGGTGCATGCTGTAAGATCTTAATATACAGGGGTAAAACTTATTTAGAGCCTAAACATAGGAGTCTTGTAACATAGCCCTGACGATAGTGACTGAAAGGCACGCCACCATGCCGCTACAGCGTCTGTTGACCTTGTAGCGCTACAGCGCTTAACACTACAGCGTCTAACGCTATAGCGGTTCACTACTGAGAAATTACTTAGCAAGAAACAGTCCAACTCACTTTATTAAACTCTTGAACTGTCTTTACTGTTTTATTTACATTTATGTTAATCACAATGACAATACTTGTTGACAACTTGTATTTGTTACTTGTTTTTCCCATTAGCTAAATTACTAATTTGAATATAGAAGTAAACTCAACAATCTTCGTGGGAACGATCTTTACTTATCATTATATTACTTGTTGCGATTGTGTATACTTGCACATCTACTTTTCGCACAACAAGTACCAAAAATGTCCAAACCAAACATGCCAATTTGGGTCAGATTTGGGTTGGTTTGGATTTGTCCAAACCGTTGAACACCCCCTACACTTAGTAACCCGACTACAGGTTAGGACGAGTTCAGGTTGACGCCTGAGTTACCCGTCCCCTTCCTAACATACATACACATATATTAATATATAATTAATACATTAATACTTGTGAATTGTGATAACTTAGTTAGTTGCTAAACTCAAATTAAGTAGCTTGATGCTGGTATTTATCAATCTGAGACATAAACTATATAGTTGTACCATCTTTATTTTAATTTTATAGTAGTAGCAATAGTAATAGAATTTATACTTGTGTTTTATAGAATAGTAAAAATATCTTAATGTACTTTTAACAAAATTGAACACATATCAACATTCCTTTTGTTGTAATTTTATTGAATTTATATATTAAATATAAAATATTTACTTTATGTAGTAACAACGTTTTTAAAAATTACATTATTTATATTTTTGGGCAACCTGATACGATCTTAATTAAACTCAGTCTTAAATTGACTCATAACCTTATTGAATTTTTTCGAGTTCAAGGACGGATTAGAGTCTACAAGATGGCTCAATCTAAATTAAGGATGAGTTATCGTTAGTTATAACTTGTCCTAGTTAAAGAGGTCCTACATAAATTGATGAAGAGAGCATTATGATAATTGAAAAAGTGTAATAAATAAACTCATTCAAAGTTTAATACTTTATTCGTTTCATTTTAATTGCGTTTAAAGTTGTTTTGCACAAACTAATGAAATCAATAAATTTTGTTGTTTTATATTAAATTATTAGTCTTTCTTATACTATGTCATTGATTGTTTATTATATCCATCACACTTATTTTCTCTCTAGACAATAATCAAAGGTATAACTGGAAAACAAGTAACTAATATAATATTAAAAGTTTAAAATGACAATTAAAAAAAAAGTATCTTTGGAAAAAACCACAAATAATATGAAATGGATGGAGCTAGTAATTAATAAATACAAATTATAGATTTTTTATTAAAATATTGTTGTATTGGTTATCTATGTGCATAATTCTTGTTACACTGTTCAATACCGACAGTGTCGAGGAAGACGACAATCGATAATTAGTGATGGACAAATAACCTACGCTAATTAGCGACAGAAATTCCCATAAGTAATCGTCGATAATTATCAAAAAAAAATGTTTTTTGACTGTTGGTAGCTATTACGACCCTCTATTTTTCGATAGGTCGATCTATGCTATAAACACAATTGACGGGATCTTGATGTTACCGATGGATCTTGTCCGGCGGTAATGTCTGTTGTTTTTATAAGCAAAAGATTTTATTAGAGGGAGCACAAGAGGTACTCCAATTCCGAACAAATACAGAGCATTACTGGGAGTCTCATTGAAACCTCCAAGGGCCAAAACCCAATAGGAAAAAGACCCAAGGAGGAAAAGAAGTACCCCAAAAATAATCTGAGCATATACATGCCAACTACTCAAATTAAATACAAAATACACTAAATTCACTATCTTCTAAGCTATCCTCCTCCATCTGCTTGATATCCACTCAAATTCTAAATAAGTTACATCTTTTTCCGCAACCTGCAATAAATACTGTGATAGAAACATAAATTAATTCTTTCTCTTGAAGGGTAAACTTGTATAATCATATCAATAGTCAATAAATTTAATACTACTATTACTAATTTTCTTAATTATCGTGATCTGGTCAATGAGGTCTGATATTTAGGGACAAATGGCGTAGTTAAAGAGTTTTTACATAATTTGACGAAGAGAGCTTTTATGATATTTAAAAGTGTAATAAATGAACTCATTCAAAGTTTAATACTCCCTCCGGTTCCTATTATAAAAAGATTTTTGGAGTTAATTTTGGTCCCAAATAAAAGAAACTATTCCAGATTTTAGTGTATATTTATTGCTTAAATACCAATTTTACCCTCATTGAATGCTTTGTACTGCTGCAGCTTCTCAGTTCTGCGACGCCGCCCTCTAAGTCGCCGACCATCCCTCTGCCACCACCTGCGCACGATTCGAACAAACCCTCACCCTCCCTCTTCAAATCTCTTCACAGTTCACACCCCTCCCTCTGTCCGTTTCCGACGAGGCGACAACGACCACTACCGCGCACCACCACCTGTGCCGTCCTGAAGTCACCCCCCTCTTCTTCTCTTCCTAAGTTCCTGCGCACGAATCTGTCATTTCGTGAAAAGCAGAGCGGGCGATTGTGTAGCACTGGCAGTGAAAAGCACGAATCTGTCACCCTCCCTCTTCATCTCTTCCTAAGTTCCTGCGCATGAATTGATGAATGCTTTTGCAGAGAAAATTGCATCAAAATTTTGTTTTACTCCATCAGTGGCTGATAACTCTAGGAGTAGTTACTCCTTCAAAAGAATCCGGATATAAAGACATGCTTTTGCTCTTGATATTGTATGAATGTTTGGATTATATTTAATGAGTATTGTGAAATGTTTGGATTATATTTAATGGATTTTCTGGAATTGATTGAACCTGTTTTGTACATTAACCACACATATGCACAATACTGGTTAGTGGCCACTAACCACAGAATTTCTTAAGACTGGTTAGTGGCCACTAACCACAGATCGTACAATTGTGTTTCTTTTCTAATGTCTATTTGTTGATGCTTGTTTATGAAACTAATTTTGAGGTACGAGTTTGTGTTTATGAAACTAATTTTGAGAAAAGCTTTTGGGAAGCCTTGGAAACCAAAGAAGACACGTTCAATAACTGACCCTGTTATTGTTAGAGGTAATAGTTACTCTGCAGCTCTATTGTACTAGTATAACTATGCACACAAACATGCATTAATATTGATATACTTTGTCCTATTAATATGCTTTTATATCAGTATATGTAGGTATTAATAATTAGTTCATCTTCCAGTTTACTTTGAGTGGTTTAAAGATTGTTTCCTCATTATATTGATATACTATTGTCCTATTTATATGCTTTTATATCAGTATATGTGTGTTAGTGTGTATTCTTGGTAATCAGTCCATCTTCCAGTTTCCAGTTTTGTTTTAGTTCAAGAAACGGTAATGTAGCGACCGAAAAATCCGGAGGAGGGATTCTTCGTTGGTTTTGAACAATGGAGCCGCCATCAATATTTATTTTTAGGAAAACATTGAAAAAAACCTTTGTTTTTGGGTTCGGGGGTCGGTTAAGTGCGGGGAAGGTACAAGCACCCCGCAACATCCTAAAAAGGTTACCTTTTAATTTAATGTGTAGAAAAATTAGTTTAAAGAAAACACTTTAATTTACCCTTTTTGTTATTTGCAAAAAAAAAACGGACAAGAAGACTTAATAAAAATTTTAGTTTTTTTTGCGCTCGACGGGAGTGGGCCCCCGCTCCTACGTATCTCCGGGTGCGATGGAGAAATCAAAGCTACGTAGTTCTTGGGTAGAAAATATTTGTGTGTTGGTATTTTTTATTTTTTGGAAAGTTTGCGAAAACTAGAGGCCGCTCATGGTGACCAAACAGATAAATCCAGAGTGGTCATCATTAATGGCTTATTCGAAAAAGAAGGTATTTACAGCGTTCAAACGCGCGGGGCCCAGAGTGACTGTTATAAATACCCGGTTTGTGATCGAGCGTTTCGTTTGAAAAAAATGCTTACTGGGAAGCGTGATTTTTTTTTTTAGAAAAAGGGAGTTGAGATTACGTTTGTTTTCTATTAACTGAAAATTTCTTGAAGTTTAGGCGGGTGTTTGCGATGATCAAACGAATAAATTCAGAGTGATTACCGCTACTAATCCGTTGTGAAAAAAATGAAGGTTAGTCCTAACGGTCAAACAAGCTAGGCTCAGAGTGACCAATAGTAACAACCTATTTTTTGTGTGAGTATGGTTGTTTGAAAGAAAGAAAAATGGTTTAGAAACATTACGATGTAAATAAAAGCGGAATGTGTGGTAGTAAAAAAGGGAGGTACAATTAACAACAATGAGTGTTGTATCAAAAATGGGGGGTGCGAACAGCAGGGGCGTTGTATCAAAAATGGGGGTGTTGACAGCGTTTTGACGCTAAAACGGTTACTGGAGTGCGAATAGCGTTTTGATGCTAAAAATGATTGTTGGGGATGCAAATAGCGTTTTGACGCTAAAAATGATTGCCGGGGGTGCAAATAGCGTTTTGACGCTAAAAACGATTGATTGGTTTATTTTTACTTTTTTGCTATTTGACTAAATGACTCTTCATCTTTTTTTTTGGGAAAAATGATTATTATTATTGCCTTTCTTTTTTTCTAAAAAAAAGGGGGATAGTGATATTAGTAACCAATTATTTTATAAAAAATATTTTTTTTTAATATTTTTGAAAAGGATTTTATTTAAATCCGAAAATTACAACTAAATAAAAAAGGAACACATTTTTTTAACACTCTTTTTTTTTAGGTTTATTTTAAACCGAAAATTAGTAACATTTTTTAATAAAAACAGCAACATTTTACCATAAAAAACAGCAACATTTTACCATAAAAAAAAACAGCAACCATGACAACTTAAGACATAAAAAAGGCAAGAACATATGTAGAAAAATAATTACAGCAACAATGTGTAAAAAAAATTCGAAAATTGTTATTTCATGGGGACATATTTAAATAACAAACTGCAACACATTTTTTTAATAATAAAAAAAAAAGCAACCATGACACAAAAAAAAGCAATCATATTTACATAAAGAGAAAAAAAACAATAATAAAACAAACACAATCAACAACAATATTTACATAAAAACAGCAATAGTAAAATAAAAAGCAAAAACAGTAAAATGTACTGAATCCTAAAATTACATTACAAATACCTTAAGAAAAGTAACCCGGAAGTGTTGGGAAGAGCCTCCTCTAGGATCTTCTTAATACAAACAAATTTAAACTAAAAAAAAAACAATGAAAGGAGAAGAAAAAGAACAGGAAGGGGGATCCTAAAAAAAACAGTGAACAACCTCACTGTTTTTTTTCTAAGAAAACGAAAATACACTTTTTTCCTCTTTTTAAAAAATTTTCTTCCTTCCCTTCCTCTCAAAAAAACCGTCCCCCTCTTCAAAGTCGTGGCCTCCATTTATATTGAGGATGATGCTCTTGTCTTCTTCTTTCTTCTGATAAGCCCCATACCTTTGCACAGTAACTTCTTCTTTTTTTTGACTTGAGGAAAGCTTGACATGATGGAGGGGTGAAGGTTTGGAGGTAGTTGGTGAAGGGAAATGATGGCTTGTGTGTGAGAGAGAAGGGAGAGAAAAAATGAGTGTGTGAGAGGAAAAGGGGATGGGGGGCCGTAGGGAGTAGAGAGAGAGAGAAGGGAAGGGTTGAGTGTGAGTGGAAGAAAGAGAGAAAGGAAGCGTGAGATTGGGAAAAATGTGTGGGGAAGTGGGGAGTTGAGAGAAAAGAGGAAAGGTGGAGTGTGGGAAAGGAAAAAAATCGATTTCCAAGGAGGAAAAAGGGGGAGTGGGTCGAAAATCAAGGAGGGGAAAGGTGAGTGAATGTGGCCAAATTTTAGGGAAAGGGGGGGATTGAATGTGGATGGTTTTTAGGGTAAAGGGGGGGTGGTCGAATTAGGGTTTTAGTGGAGGAGGGAAATTAGGGTTTTGTGATGAGTTGGGTTATGGGTTATGGGTTGTGGGTTGTGGGTTAGGTTTTTGTTGTTGTTGGGTTGGGTCATGCGAATTGGGCTAGGGTTTGGTGGAGGAATGGGCTTTAAATGGCCCAATCCTGATTGCACCTCCATATATTTTTTACAGACCCCCTATTTTCTTCTTTGTCTATTTTGTTTTGATACTTCTAATTATTTTTTTTTTTAAAAATTGAAACTTGTAGCAAACTAAAAAAAAAATAAAACATGGCATGAAAATAAAAATGAATATTATTTTTATTAAAAATAAATAAAATTTCTCATTTTTGGATAGGACAAAATTAGGGTATTACAGGTAAACCATTTTTTTGGCAGTGAAAACTGGTTTTTAGAAATGGTAAAACCAATCTATTCTTTCTATTTTCATGAAAACGTTTCTTGAAAAGCAGCATTTTCCTTTGTAAAAATTGGTTAATGCCTGTTATGACTGGTTTTGTACATTAACCACACATATGCACAACACTGGTTAGTGGTCACTACTGGTTAATGGTCACTAACCACAGAATTGCTTAAGACTGGTTAATGGCCACTAACCACAGATTGTACAATTGTGGTTATTAGTTGTTAGATTGATAATGTGATTCTAATTTCAGTTTTTGATTCAAACTTCATGGTTGTTGCCCTCACTTTTAATTTCAAAGTCCACGTTATTTCCAGATAAGGATGACAGACAGAAAGAGATCGAAAGAAGCCATAAATTCAAAATATCGACATATGTGTAAACCACAAATGGTTCAGACATTTCTCAATGACATTGATGGAAGAAGGAAAGAATTGCTAGAGTCAACAGGTTTTGGGTCTTTTGTGGTTAGTGGCCACTAACCAGTCTTAAACAATTCTGTGGTTAGTGGCCACTAACCAGAATGATATTTGTGGAAAAACACTACCAGGTATCCAATTAACACTGAAATTCAAATTGAAGTTCTGCAAGTAAGGAACATAGGAAATCAAGCGATACAAATTACAAAAGGAGAATCAAAAGAATACATAAACGAGTAAATTCAGACCAGAAAAGACCAAATTAGATAATAATACAAATTAATTATAATAAAATAATAAATTAATAATAAAGAATTGAATTATGGTGAGAAACGAAAGAAGAGAAAACCTGAAGTCAAACAAAGATGAAGAATAGATGCCACTAACCACAGATACGCATAATTGTGGTTAGGTGCACCACAGATACGCATAACTGTGGTTAGATGCCACTAACCACAAATGTGCATAGCAATGGTTAGTGGCCACTAACCATAGATATGCATAATTGTGGTTAGATGCCACTAACCACAGTTTTGTATAACAATGGTTAAGTGGCCACTAACCATCCATTAATAAAAAAAACATTTTAATTTATTAATTTTTTATATTTATATTTATATTTATATATATATATAAATATTATATATAAATATATATAAATATATATGTGGTGGTTGCAGGCGGTGGCCGTCGGCGGATTGTAACATCCCTAATTTTTAAAATATATATTATAGGCGAATTTTATATAATCGCTAGACGATGGAATTAATAATTCGCAATTCGAAATCGATAGAGTCGAGAAATTCTGATGCCGAATGATTTAAACATAGAATTGTTGAAGTCTTAGCCTCATAAACAAAACTTAGATGGGCTAAGGGCAGTTTGGTAAAATTACCACCACTTAACCTTTAGCCCTTTTTCACCTCATCTAGCTGACTCATCTCCTCTCTTTTACCTTCAGCCACTTAACCATTCCACCAGAAAATTTAAAAGAAAGGAAATGAGAAGCTGAACTCAAGGAGAGAAAAGAGAGAGAGAGTCGCGAGCTTGAGGAAGGAGGAGAGCAAGGTCCAGTTGAAAACCCCATTGCATGTAAGCGATTCTTACCCATTCCTACTCCATTTTCAATTCTGAATCCAATGAACCTACTTTTGAAGTCTGATTCTACTCCTATCCTTTGCTCCATTTTCGAAGCTTGAAGCTCCAAGGGTGAAGACAATGGAGTTTTGAGCTGCCACTTCCTTTGCATGTTCAGTTTTGCTGTTAAGAGGGGAAAATCTCAAGCTTGCATTTCGATTTGGAGGAAGTTGTGGAAGATTGGGTTGTTGTTTCAGTTTGAGAGAAAGGAAGCCACTGTCCTTGTTCGAATTCGGTTTCTAGCGGGGATTGTTCGTTGTTTTCGATTCGGCGATTTCGTCTCTCGACCCGACTCTCGGACTTCCGTATAACAGGTGAGTTCTACTCACGGATTAGGGGCATTTTCATGTATTCTGAAAACTGTGTTTGTTTCAATGAATAAGGCAATCATTCCGTTTTCGAAAGACTTGGAACCGAAAAGCGATTTTTAGTCAAAACGGTGTTTTACGGTTTAATGAGAATTTTGATTAAAACGTTGAAATGAAATAATTGTGTACTATCTGGAAATCTTCTGAGTTTCAGGTGATTTAAATTAGAAATCGAATTGGGCGAAAACGGAGAGCGAAAAGGAGGAAAACTGGGAAAATGGTAACAGACGGATCGTGCGTTTCTTTCTGATAGATGGGTTCTACGTAGTGCACCAAGCACGGGTCGTGCGCCCCTGGGCACGGATCGTGCGTTTCTTTCTGATAGATGGGTTCTACGTAGTGCACCACGCACGGGTCGTGCGCCCCTGGGCACGGGTCGTGCGTGAGGTTCTGTTACCGACTTCCGTTTTCTCGTTTTGTCGCTCCGTTCGATTCCGAACCTTTTCTAATCTCTTTCTCAACCATTTAAAAAGGAATTGCCCTACTGAAAACCTTATTTTGAACTCATTCAACACATGATTTGAAAAAGAACTTTGAAAGCCCATTTGATCGAAAAACCGAAACCCTAGTACGCGTGTGAGTACACCGACTGATGGACTGACTGAATATATATATATATATATATATATATATATATATATATATATATATATATATATATATATATATGTTTATATATGTCAAATGAAAATGATTATAATGCCGGAGGTCTAACTATGAATTCCTCAAAACGGGTTATAGATCGATATGGATATTGTTTATCCAATTAATATGTAATTGATCAATTTGGTGATCGAAAAGATATAAATTATCTAACTCTCGAGAATTTGATGCATATTGTCATATGTATTGCGTTGGGTGACGACCCGACAAGTAGCATACTAGGAAGGGAAGTCATGAGCCCTCACCCTAGGCCCTGAATTTAATTTGGCTTGGTCAATTCACGGGTTACCGAGATTAGTGGTCGTTGCACGGCCGGTTTATGCTAAGTTAAACACACGATTCGCCGGGATTAGTGGTCGTTGCACGGTTGGCGTTTCGATTAATAACTGGACTTTTCCTCCTAATTAGTGTTGTAAACCGGGATTAGTGGTCGTTGCACGGCCGGTTTATGCTAAGCAAGTACACGAATTGCCGGGATTAGTGGTCGTTGCACGGTCGGCATTTCGATTAATAAATAAGACATTGTTATGTCAGTTTTGTTGTAACGGTTTAATAAATTAAACCGAGTGTCAGTGGGGGGGCACGGTAGGACTCACTGAGATAATGTTATCTCACCCTGTCCATATTTGTTGTTTTTCAGAGAAGCAGGGAAAAAGGAAGACTATTGTGCACGAGTAGTTGGTATACTCTTGGAGGTGCTGAAGACTTAGTCATTTGATCCTTTGTTCTTTTGTTGTCCTATTGGTTGTATAAACTTGTATTGATTATGAGTTATATGAACCGTTTTAGGTTTCCGTTGGTATTTGGACTTGGATATTGTATTCCGTTCGGTATGAAACCGATGAACTTCTATTTTATGAAGTAATGTTATTCCGATTATGTTTTTATTTCGGAAAAAGTTTGTATGTCCAATACTTAAACAGGAAATGTGTCCTCTGAACTTCCGCATCTGTGCATCTTCGGTCTCTCTACATGTTAGAAATACCGGGGTGTTACACGGAACCCCCGCAACCGGCGCGACGGCTGACGGTGGAGCTTCGGCGACCGACTCGGCGACTGACGGCGGAGCTCCGGTGGTCGACGGTGGTTCCCGCGATGGTGCTCCGGCGACCGACGGCGGTCACAGTGGCTCTCCAGCGACCAGCCAACGGCTGTGGTGGTGCTATTTATTTTAATATATATTTATATATCCAACAACAACCTTTTTTTAAAAAAAAATACAACACCCTTATTTTTAAAATGACAACAACACCCTTATTCATTATCAACCATTAGATCAAATTAGATTAATAAAAAAGGGATCTAATGGCTAAAATTAATTTAGCAAAAAAAACTAAGGAAAAGACTTAGTATTGTAAGCCATGGCCGAATTAAATGAGCTCCTTGGTAGTGATGATTTTTGTATTTTCTTCTTATAATAGGGACCGGAGGGAGTAACTATATTACCCATTCCATCCCATTTTATGCCACGTTTAAGGTTGTACTAAGAATTTAATTATTTTCTGTAAAAAAAAATTTAAAAAAAACAATTAATAGTCTAGAATTTAGGATAGTTATTTCACACGTGGAGTTGAGTGGAGAGTATTTTGGAGACTTTACTTAAAAAAGACAATAATTAAATGAGCTCATTGTTAGTGATTATTTTTGTATTTTTTTCTTATAATAGAGACCGGATGGAGTACTTTTCTAATATGCTCTTTGTTACTCCATCTATCTTTTCATAATCAAGCAATGAAAAACAAATTTACATACAGCTTTATTAGTATTATAAAACGACAATTAAAATGAAACAATTTTTTTTTGCTAAAATGTCAAACAAAATGGGATGTGTTATGAAATTGACCAAAACAAGAGTATTATAATAGACTATAGATGAAGAAGAAATAGAAGAAGAGAATGAGAGAAGAAAAGAGCGTTTGCATTCTACTCTTGAAGGTATCATTTATATTGCCATATAAGTCCTATTTATTGGATACAAATCTTGTAACTTACAAGCACAAAGTTAAGAGCAATAAGTATGAGTGAAAGCTCTTTACTCATGAGAGTTATAGATTATCCTAGGTAAGATGAAAGGACTAAGAAGAGATGGACATCCACCAAATATTCATAACACTCCCCCTTGGATGTCCATTGAGGATATGACTCATTAAAACCTTACTAAGAAAAAACCTAGTGGGAAAAATTCTTAATGAAGGAAAAAGAGTACAATATCCTTTATGTGGGAACTGCCTCGATTGTTAAAAACCTTTCGTGGAAAACTCAATGGGACAAAATCACGACAAGGAAAAAAGAGTACAGTTTTCTGCCTTTGTTTGAAGAATCTCTTAAGAATATACATTTAGATTTTCTCCCCTTGATGCATATGAAGGAATATACTTCGTAATATATCCTCCTTTCAATTGAGATTCATAGTTGGTATTATCTTTGGGGTTTCTTCCTTGAATTGTTGGTATTTGAACATGATATGAGGAAGTGATAACTATAGATTGCAATGTAGATCATGATGATGCTTCAATGTTGCCATATGTAAATAATCATATACTTCAGAACTGGCTTGATCTGGACCAGAAAAATATCTTGTATCTGCATGGTTAATTTAATGGACATATATTCATAAAATAATTGTTTAAATCAATCGTAAAAATATAAAATAAATATATCTCACTTTGTTCTAATGCATTTTGGTTGGTGATAAATTCTATCTCACTAATATGTATCAAATAATATTATCACATCAATATCCATATGACATCTAGTAATATGCGCGCACTAATTTAAAGTCTTCTAGACCGAGATATTTGATATCTTGAGACACACATCATGTACTCAATAGAGATATAATTTATCATGATTGAATTAGCTAATTGATCGATCTGCAGATCGAGACAAAACTTTGTTTAGAAGAAATATTTATTTAAGATATTTCTCTATATCTTCAATCCTTCTAGAATTTTCAATTTAGAGATCAACGAGAGAGGTTCAACCTCCAAATCCATCAAATATAATTTGAGGTCCTTCATATCAAACTCTTTCTTTAAGCAATTTAAAATATGCATTGAGATGATTATACCACATGTGCAGATAATATTATCCCAAGGAGGAGATTATTTCAATTAGAGTAATCATCTCAAGAGTCCAAACAACCAATCTCGAAAAAAAAAATTAGATCCTTCTGGGATCCTCATATAATCATGACTATCAAATAAGCCATACAAAATTTGTAACACATCCATCGTTGTATTTGAGCCTTTCAAAACTACTTGCATTCACTACAAGTGAATTTATATTCGAAATCAAATGTCAAGTTTGTGCGAATACTTTTATACATCGAGTCTAACTAGATTCACATCTTCGGCTGTATTGACTATAGGTCGGAAAAACGTTTTTCTTTACAAAGCAAGTTTAATTCCGCTTCAATTGCATTTTCCTATTTTGGCCAATCATTGCTTTGTCTAAATTCTTAATAGACTTTGGTTCATGATCCTCTTCATCATTTATCATATTTAGCTCTACATTATACACACACAAAATTGTCAACGTTGACTTCGTTTCGTTCCATCATATTTCATTATTGACATAATTTATTGAGATCTCATTTCCACAAATTTCAGGTACCTGATCAGTTCTTCTGGAACTTGAAAAGTAATTATGTCAAATTACTCGTTAGGAGTTTCTATATCCTCTTTTGGGCCATCTTTCTTTTAAGCTCATTTTCTTGTTCTAGGATTTTTATTCTTTGGAACCGACTAAACCACACGCTTCATGCGTGGTTAAGATTCGTTTGCAACGTCTGAGTGTCCAACAGGGACATTAATTTTATTTGCGTATTGCAACTGGTGAATAATTTACAAATTAAATTTTGCAAATGAATTATTCTTTGAACTTCTGGTTCACATTGGTTTATAAGAGGATCAAGATAAGATAATAATAATTTATTTCAACTAATACTAACTTCCAGCTGCTTATCTCTTCTCCTAATGTTGGGAAAACTAATTCATCAAAATGATAATTAGCTGATTAAGCTATAAATACATCTCTGGCTATTGGCTCAACATACTTTATGATGGATGGAGATTCATATACTCATATATTCCCAACATTCTTTAAGGATCCATCAAAAATATCTTAGATGGAGAATATTACGTCATTGACCAAAATTCAATTGTAAAGGGGGAGAACTTACAGATATATGTTAACTTATTGGCTTGATGCGTATCAATGTGTCAGCCTGCAAGATTGCATGTTCCCAAGTAGAAATTGGAAGTTCCATCTCATAAGTATTGGGCATATAATTAACTTTAGATGTCTAATGAATGGTTCTTCAAGACCATTTTAAGATGAACATATGCTATGTGATGTTCAATATAAATTCTAATAGTCATAAAATACTTATCAGATGCTTTCAACATAATTCACATGATAAGCTTTTACTCGAATTAGTTGAGCAAACAATCTCACAAACATCTGGTTGTGAGTTGATGACAATTATATATATAGCCATTTAGTTGATGCATCAATTAAAATAATAAAATATCTAAATGGTTTTTTTTTTCCGCAGCATAATAGACCCGGGATGGCCCAGCCGGTCTTGCCAACAACAAATTTATTATGATCCATAAAATTTTGGTTTAAGGTAAGTCTCATGATATACAGACATTGAATATTTTCTTATTTATTATTCAATTTTGTATACCCACTTAGATGAATATCATTGAAACTCAACTAGTTTCTATGAGACCGGAGAGAATATGGCATCAATGTGTAAAGCTTTGTTCTTCAAACTAGGTAACAATACAATTAGCTCTTCTGGAGCCTTCAATTACATTTGCAAACTTTTGGTCGCAAGTTGATAATAAGAATTCACACTAGTACTACCATACGACTTTCTGGTAGTTTATATGTATTAAGAACACATGACACACAAAAATTTATTATATTGAAGAATCTTCTGGTCCTTCAAAAATATTAATATGTGTCGTCATCTTTATATTAGAAAAATATAATTGAACACATACTAAATAGTAAAATCATGTATACTAGAATTCCAATGGTAAGTAGAAAGAGAAGTTACACTTAGAATTAAACTTTGCCATACTGTATATAAGTTACTACATCATTATTTTCATAAAAATGAAACCGCTACACCATTATGAGAAATAGTAAAGAATATAACCATAAATCATATATGTCAAAAATAACCATAAATCATGATAATGGATTTTTTTATCATCATTCACATGCAGCACACTCAATATTTTACCTTTCACATACAACATATCAACCTTTTTTTGTTACATTATTTATAGAATACAAAGAAAATCATTATCAAAGGGGAAAAACAGACTTTTTGTTATGTTCTTTAAGAACTAGCCATAAACTTTTATAAGGGGTAATGAAAGAAAGTAATATTTTATGATCACATGTTCTTCAAGAACTTTATCTCACATCTAAACGATGACCAAAGATAAATCATACTTTATGTGATTTATAACTTTATTCACTTCTGGGAATAAAGTTCAATCCATTATGTGATCTTTCACATTTTAATCATTCATAAGTCCTTTGTTCAATCACAATTGTGACTAAATTTGCAAAATATTCTAAAAATATTTTCTCACTTTTGCTACTCCAGGAGCATATTCGAGTAGGATAAAGAAATACACTTCCCTTTTTTTTGTATCAGAGTAAAACTAAAATCAAAAAGATCTTTTAGATTACAATCATGGTCTAAAGATTTTGTTCTTCAAGAACTTGACCACAAATTTTTCGTTAGTGATAATAAAAAAAAATCATCATCCATGAAACAATTCTCCAGGGATGGTTGAATATTAAGATTTAGTTCTTCAAAACTTGACCACGAGTTTATATGATTACCATCATTATTTGAACAATCCTCCACAGGTGGTTGAATAATAATTTTTTTTTTAAGTTCTTCAAGAACTATCACAAATATTCACATTTTGAGTAATCCTACAAGGATACTCGAATATTCATTTTTTTTCAGTTCTTCAAGAACTATATATAACAAATCATCACAAACAATGACAAAGAAAAAATTTCTTTAAGCAACCCTACAGGGATGCTCGAATATTGGGTTTATTTTTTCTTTTAGTTCTTCAAGAACTATATCACGAGACTAAGAATTAAAGAAAAAAAATGCTTTGAACAATCATGCAGGGATTCTTGAATATTAAGTTTTATCTCTTCATTGAGTTCTTTGTGCAATCCTTCTAGGATGCTTGAATGATGAATTCTTCTGGAATTCATCAAGAATAGACAAATATGATAGTTGTCCTTATGCAATCCAATAGGGATGCATGAATGTTGAATTCTTCAGGAATTCATCAAAAATAGAAACATGATAAGAGTGAGCTAAATAAAATTCTCAATAAAATTCCTATATTAACATGATAAAATAAAAGCTATAAGAAAACAAAACAAGATAACATGAGTTAGATAAATTAACTATAAGATAGTAGAAGAAAACATATCTTTGCCAAATAGCCTCCAAGCTTATTAAGCCGTCATTTTGGTAGAGCTTGATGCTGATAACGTGTTATGAAATTGACCAAAACAAGAGTATTATAATAGACTATGGATGAATAAGAAATAGAAGAAGAGAATGAGAGAAGAAAAGAGCATTTGCATTCTACTCTTGAAGGTATCATTTACATTGCCATATAAGTCCTATTTATAGGATACAAATCTTGTAACTTACAAGCACAAAGTTAAGAACAATAAGTCACTACAAAAAAAGCGTCATTTAGTGACCAATTTTTCGGTCACTATACAGGAAAAATTGGTCACTAAGCGATTTTGTGACCGAATTAGCGACCAAAAAAATCAGTGGCTAAATCACTGGTCGCTAACCATTGGCGACCGATTCGGTGACTGTTTCGTTAGTGACCGATTTAGTGACCGAAATTGTGACCGATTTAGCGACCGAAAATAGAGACTGATTTTGTGACCGAAAATAGCGACCGATTTAGTGACTGTTTTAGCAACTATTTTGGTGACTGTTTTGGTGACTGATTTAGAGACTGATTTGGTGACCGATTTAGCAACTGATTTGGTGACTGATTTAGTGACTGTTCTGGTGACTATTTTGGTGACTGATTTAGCGACTGATTTAGCGACTGATTTAGCAACTGATTTGGTGACTGATTTAGCGACTGATTTGGTGACTGATTTAGCAACTGATTTAGTGACTGTTTTGGTGACTAATTTAGCAACTGTTTTAGTGACTGATTTGCAGCTAGTTTAGATACTATTTTAGTGACTATTTTAATGACTGCTCAACCAAATTTTTGAAACTGATTTGGGCTATTTGATGACTAGTTTTAGCAACCAATATACCAACTCATAAAAAAATTTAGTTAAAAACATAATATTTTTTTTAAACAAAGAGGGTAGTGGGAACCGAAATTTGTTAAAAATGGTGGGATATAATTTTTTTGGTCAAACAAAAAGAGGGATCAAAATTTTTTGGTGGAATGTCAGCGACCGAAAAATCAGTCACAAACATCAGCGACCATAAAATCGGTCGCTAAACTAAAAGTATTTTAAAACTTATGAGGTGGTCTCTAAATAAAGTGACCGAAAAAGCGGTCTCTAAAGCTAGCGACCGAAAAATCGGTCACTAAGCAAAAAATATTTTATACCTATTGAATCGGTCTCTAAATCGGTCGCTAAAGTGACCGATTTCTTTTGGTCGCTAAATCAGTCACTATTTAGCGAATTTCTAGTAGTGAGTATGAGTGAAAGCTCTTTACTCATGGGAGTTATAGAGCATCCTAGGTAAGATGAAAAGGACTAAGAAGATATGGACATCCACCAAATATTCATAACAGGATGGAAATTAAAGAGTACATTTTTTTATTAAAATATTCTTGTATTGGCTATCTATGTCCATAATAAGTTTTTACAAGTAAATTGTGAAAAAGTATAAAACAATATATGTTTTATCGTATTATCTATATGAAATGAAAAAACATTTTTGAACTTTCTTCTGTCTTTTTATTCTATAATTTTTTTTAGGGTAAACCAAAGTATCCTCTGCAGACACAACTGTAGAGACTAATCCCTCGAACCCTTGACCAAATGGTTAAGGAGCCCAAGTATCTACCACTTGTGCTATACCATGTTGGTTTATTTTTATTCAATTGCATTTATAGTTTTATAAATTACACTTAAGAGTTAATGTTGATTTATTAAAAAACTATAGATATACATAGACCATGCATGAATCAATCTTATATCTTAAAAGTATTAATTATCAACTAAATTTATACTTATATATTTTTACAATATTTTTTAACACTAATATTTAATTATTTATATAGCGATTTAATTCTCAAAATAATTTTTATATATGAGACAGTGACTAGTAATTGATACTATAGCTGTCAAAAAAATGCAATTGATACTATCAATAGTTAGTATTTTAATTAGTTTTAAATGTATGAAGTTTTCGTATTTCATGAAGTCATTTATTTGTTCATTATTTATTTCTCCATTACGATTAATAATTAATATTGTCAAATAAAAGAAATTTATTTTAATATTAACATTTTAACTATGTTAATTAGATATTTCTTATTTGATAACAACAGTATTGTAATAATCATTTTTTTGCCACAAATAATCATTTTTTCTTAATGCTTAAGTACATTGTATTTAAATATGTTGATAAAATATCATAGATCTTCTCAGAAAATAAAATATTATAGATATAAATATAGTTTTAACTAGTCTTCTAGATATGAATAGTTTGGAGATGTCTATAATGCTTTTTTTTTATAGTTTGGAGATATAAATATAACTGGAAGATATTTATAATGCATTTTATGGGAAAAGATGTTTGTAATTTTTTTTGACTATAAAACTAAGGATGTAGAACTTCATTATTCTGAGCGAGGATGAGTTTTGCACACAAAAAATTGCACTCTGATAGATAAATTATGATAAAGAACTCTGCTAAATAACTTTAAACTTTCTTTTGACAGTAAAACTACCCTAAAAATAGTATTGCAGAACGAGTTTGTCAAAAAAAAATCAGTTTACAAAAATTATTTTATAAGTATTTGATGCGGAATGCATAATCATTTATTGCAGTAATGCAGTTCATGCAGTTCCTTCCCAGCCGCCACGCACAATTATTATTATAAGACTCTAAAAATAGTGAATATATTTCCCTAGCTCCCTTTCTTTTTAAGAGTATGTTTGGGAGGGGGTTTTGCGAGGGGAAGAGAGGGGAGGGCTTGAAACAGATTTGTCTATATTTTAATATGTATTTGAGATTTAAAAAAATTAAAAGAACATGTTGATAGATATCAATATAATATTTTTAATCACATTTGATTTATGTTTATAGAGACATTTTATAGCTTCCTCAATTTAGAGTTGAAAAATATGCCCTCCCATCCCCTCCCCTCCAAAAACCCCCTCCCAAACATACCCTAAGGTTTTTGTATGTTTACTACTTTTTTTGTTTTTCATAAAATTATAAGCTTTTCTTTGTCATATCCTTGAGTGATCATTCTCCTGCTGTGTTGATTTCTCTTTTTGCAACAGACAATTAAAAGTATATTTCATAAAAATTAGTTAATATATCTACAAACTTTAAAAGTAACATAGTAACAATTTTTTTAAAAAAATAATACACTTAAAAGGAAAAAGAGGAAGTACTTAAAAAATAGGGACTATATTATAATATTATAGCTAATGCATTCAATGGAAAGAGATTATTATTTAGAAAATTTAAAATAATACAAATGGGTAAAAATGTCAAAAGTGAGACTACAAAGCCAATTGAAATATTCTTAAAATAAATACTCCCTTCATACCCCAAATATAAGAAAAAAGATCAAAATCATCAAGACTACAAAAATCAACTCTTGTAAAAAATAAAAAACTAAAAAATCAACTATTAATTTTATTTAATACTTCTATAAACATAAGTTTTAATTCCAAAAATACCCTATATTAATTACTCATAATTCTATTACTAAGTTAATTATTCCTAATATTCTGTCATAAAAATAAGTAAAAGTATAAATGAAATGTAGCATTTAATACATTTAAAAATGGGTCAGTATTTATTATAAATTTGACAAAGAAAAAAAATGAAATTTTGGTTTTATATATTCGATTCTAGAGGGAGTATCATTAAAAGCAACAAAATGTGTCAAGATCACTACTAAAAAAGTTGAATTAGAGAGGAAAAATGTGAAATCTGTCTCTAATTTCGTCACTAAATTTTGTAACGCCAATGAATTTCAATTTTTGTATCACTAATTTTGGTCACTAATTCGACTTTTTCTAGTAGTGTATTATGTTTATAGTGAGACTTCAAATGACATTTTTTTTGGGGGTGTTCCCATGTTTGCTTCTACATGTGAGACCATCTTTTTTTAAGGAGTCGTCAGAGATTAAATGTCGGTGTATATTAATGAGAATTCGAATTGTGAGTCATAACGTATGTTGTAATGATTATAGTCATTCATTACACTCTACACTCGCGTTGTTCATGTGACGATCGATTTAAAACCGCGTGAAACGGTTCAACGCGTAATAACTTGATATTAAATCAGTCAAAAAAATAAACAATATTAAAATAAAATCAATTTTTAAATCATAAAAATATCATATTGATAAGCAAAAAACAAGGAAAATTAGTAACTAATGATTTTGAATAGCTAACATTTTTATTTTGGTTCAGACGATTGTTGGCTACCCACGAAGGAGTGTCCCAACACTTTCAACGAAAGACTAATCTCTACTCGTGCTTATGATCAAATTTCACACTGATCAACACCAAATTTGTCCACTTCGAGAATCAAACTCGAGAGCACTGAGTCGACCCCCGTGTCCCAGGGTAGATTAAGCCACTAGACCAACGGTACTCGTTTGAATATCTAACGTTTAATAAAAGGAAAAAAGTTTAAAGAACTCATTTTTGTATGGAAAAATTACTTAAATATGCAAAGATTTATTTTTTAACATATACATACAAATATATATTTATATATATAATATTTAAGAGTGAGAACAGCAAGATAAAAGGAGTGAAATCGATGTATTCTCTGGCCTTGTGATGATAACACAGAAAGATGAAGATGAAAAACGTGTATATATATGAACGTAGCACCCAGCATGCAACGCGGACCGAAATGGTAGCTCACACCTTTGAATAATTCATTTCACCCTTTCTTCTTTCTTTCTCTCTCTCTTTTTCATTCCTTCTCTCTAAACACCAAATTAACCTATTCATTCCAACACCACCTTCATTTCCCCCCCACACCCCCCTCTCTCTCTCTGTAAACCTTACGTTTCCTTCTTCCTCTTAAAATCTTCTGTCCTTGTCTAAAAACAAAAAGAGAAGAAAATTAAGGGTTTGTTCCCTTACATCTCTCTCTCTCTCTTTATCTCTTTCTCTGTTCTTTTCTGATCTTTTTCATCTTCCTATCTCTCCTCTCTTTTTCACTCTTCATCTTTGGAGAGGAGAGAGAACGACATCCTCGTACCAAATCAAACACAAAAACAGCCCCACCTCATTTTTTTTGGTCCCTCAAACTGAAGAAGAATAAGGTAGCTTATTAATTTAATGTTTTTCCCTTTTTGTTTTTAAAGAAGAAGAGAGACACATTTTATAATAATATTAATATTAATTAATTATTACCATTGCAAGGTAGCGATTATGGTGAGAATAATTTCCAACAATGATAATAATAATGAGATTGAAAATTCTGATGGTGATGCTAACCCATCATACGATGAGGATGAGACAAAATCAGGTAACGTAAAGAAGGGGCCATGGACCCCACTTGAAGATATGATCTTGACAGAGTATGTGAAAAAACATGGTGAAGGGAATTGGAATTCTGTTCAGAAGAATTCTGGGTTATTAAGATGTGGTAAAAGTTGCAGACTTAGATGGGCTAATCATCTAAGACCTAATCTCAAAAAAGGTGCATTTTCTGATGATGAAGAAAAGATCATCATTGAACTTCATGCTAAGCTTGGTAACAAATGGGCTAGAATGGCTGCTCAGGTATATCGATCTCCTATTTATTTATTATTATAAAATTCTGGCATATGATTATATATATTGTTTTTAATGCAATCTATTTTTTTGGTTTCTGAAAGTGAAGTTTGATTGGTTTGTTCTATTTTTGATGTGATTGTGTTGTATTCAGGTGGGTCATTGTTGTGATGATGTGTAATTGTAGATCTTCTTATTCTTCTATTTTTTTTTTCTTTTCCAGATTTGGATCTGAAATTCATCAGATCTCCTATATTTGGTTTGATTTTTAGATCCAACTTGGATCAGCAACACGAAAGATCAATTTTTTTCAGATGTGTTTATCAAATTTTTGACTCCAATTTTTTTAGGTCAATTTTACGACGGACCGTCGTGATAGGCGGCGGTTTGCGGTAAATTGATATTTAAAAAATGTGTGAAATACTGATAAATATGGACGTCGAGACCCCACAACAGAGAAGGTAATCTGATCGATGTATGTTCGACAAAAATAAAATAAAAAAAATACGAGTTTCTCAAAACTTAGATGACACTCATTTTCCTTGTTTTTGTCGAATCGATATCGGTTAGGTCATCTTTTTTTTTTTTGATAAGTCAAAGGATTTACTGTGACAACAAGTAGGATTGTGATCCTTCGATTAGGTCATCATTCCTTTTATTTTTAATAATATTTTGTTTTTGTAAAAAAAATTATAATATTCTACTACTAATAATATTTGTCGATTTTTGGCCATTTTTGAAGTAGCTATCCATTGCCTACGATAAATATTTTTGAAACCAGATTGGAGATCAAACTGGAAAGATATTCAGGGATTGTTCAATTGGTTGAACTATAATTCAAATTGAACTCAATGATTAATAAAAATAAAAAATAAATTTTTTTGGGGAAAAAGTAAATAAAAAAATAAAAAAAGATCATTTTGAGCAATTCAATCTGGTCTAGTTGGCGATTTTGGGCGGTTCAATCAGATAGCAATTCTATTGAGGTTGAACCGACCACTAGACTGAAAGTTCCCATTTTAACCCGTTGAACAACTTAGTCTTCTCAATGATTGTCTTTGCCATAACAAAAGAAAGAAAGTTGTGTTTTTGCCTTTTGAACTTCAATTGATTTCCTTTTTGCATTTATATGTTTACAATTCTTACTTTTGTCCACATTATATAAATTTTAGAAGCTGACTTCATCAGTCTTTTGTCTTAATCACAAACTTCCATACAATACTATGATTTGGACCCACTTTCTCAACAATTTTAAGGAACTTTATATGCCTTTTATGTACTTTGATTGATACCATAATGTTTTTTTTTTGATAATGATACCATAATGTTTTGTTTATGGTTTTAGTTACCAGGAAGGACTGACAATGAAATCAAGAACTTCTGGAATACAAGACTGAAAAGAAGACAGAGACAAGGATTACCAATTTACCCCCCAGAAGTTGTTGATGCAGAAGCCACAGCATACAATAATCGTTTAAAACAACAACACTTCAAACAACCATTCTCTTCAACATCTTTACAATTTTCTTTGCTGCTAAATTCTTGTTATCCTAAGAAGCCAAATGAACCAACTCATAATTCTGCTACAAATCCAATTCAGAACCAACAAAATTCTTCTGCTAGTGCTAATCATTCCACCAATCCATTATCTCAGTTCAAGCTTTTCAATGAAAATAGAAGAAATGAAACTCTTGCTTTACCATTATCTCCTATTTCACCTATTTCCTCTATTTCTCATTATCCATCTTCATCCTCCACTCTACTTAACCAGAATTTTTCAGCTCATAATTCAGCTCCAAATGATGCACATGATTATCAAAATTCTGGAAGCTTGAGCTATGATCATGGTTTTATAGAAGGAACTGTGTATGAACCTCTTCCTTTAGTACCTGATTCAACTACTGAAATCTCTTCAAGCCAAACAGCACATGATTCTGCTACACCTGCTTCATCTTATGCTAGTGCTGTTGATGGTTTAATGGGTTCTTCAACTTCAAGTTTGGTTAATAATGATTACTATGAAGTTGCACCCTTATCATCATCACCTGAAGGTAATAGTGGTCTTTTAGATGCTTTGGTTAAGGAAGGTAATACTCTTTCTCGCAATGATAATGGGAAGGTATCTTATAAAAGGAAAAACATGGAAGCTGATGAACTTGTTGAAGAGGAAGGGACTTTTCCTATGATGGAGCCAGCCATGAAGAAGAACAGTGGGGACACTACTAATGAAGTGTCAAAAGGTTAGACATTCACACTTCTTGTGTTTGATAAATTTAAAGTTTTTTTAATCACTATATTAGTATTTTTTAGTTTTTGGTTTAACCCCGTAAATATAGTTATTTTTGGTTTTAGTCCTTGTTAAAAATATTTTTTCCTTTTAGTCTCTACAATTTTCAAAATCATCACTTTTAATCCTTCAAGTGTTTTTTGTGTATAAAAATGCTAATGTTGCTTATTTTATTAAATGACTAGGGACTAAAATAAAAAGTAGCTATATTTACAAGAAGTACTAAAGTGAGTATTTGTTATATTTGCCTGGATTAAAAACAAAGCTAAATTAACTTTTTTAAACAAAAACACTTTGAGGACTAAAAGTAATGGCTTTATAAATTGCAGGGACTAAATGAGAAAAATATTTTTTACAGGGACTAAAAAAATTGATATATTTGCGGGGACTAAAATGATATTTAAACCTTAGTTTTTTATTTGAAATGTACATATATAAATAAATCAAAGTTCTATTATGGCAAATAAACATCACATACTATCGCAGAGTCATACCTGAATTCGAATTTAGAATTTGACATCTCATGTTGCTGAAATTGTTAATACAATCAGCGGGACCAACTGAGCTTCATTTATTTAATTTAATTTGTGTGGAAATTTTGTATGATTTATGACAATCCACTAAAGTGTATGTAAAATTTTTGAACCATAGGGAAGAAGCAAGTTGTGGAGGATCCATTTGCATTGGGGGAGATGAATTCCATGGACGATGACTTGTTTAGCCTGCTAAATAATTTTCCCTCAGAAATGCCAACTCCTGAATGGTACCGTAGAGGAAAAACTCAGTCATTGGGACTTGAGAATGAAACAGAAGCTTCTAGTTCATCTGGCCCCACCGATCAAGAATTTGCTTGGACTCTAGGAACATGCTGGAACAACATGCCTGGCATATGTTGATTATAGCTCAAAGACAAAAATATTATGTGTTGTGTTATTGAAGTAGATAGTAGGGCCCATATGATTATTGTTAGAATGTTAGGGTTAGAGATTATTAGTGTTCATGTGGGTTTGAGAACTATAAGGGTGTTAGTTAATTTATTTAGGTATGTAGTTTAGATATTATTATTATCTTAGATATTATTAGAAGTACAATCCACAGGAGCTTGCCTATTGCGGCTCGTTTAGCATCCTAGATATTGCTTTGTACATACGATATTTATACCATGTGATGCTTTTAGGTTTTGGTTTAATTGCAATTTTGATTCCCTTACTATAGGTCATGTGTCATTTTAGTCTCCCATATTTTTTGCTTTCAATATTGATCACCAATTTTGACAATGTCTAAAAAAATTGATCAATTTTAAAACTAATTTAATCATCTTGAGACGTGTCAAGTAAAATCCTAAAATGACACTGCACACTTATAATTAAGGGTTAAGAGATAGAGTGTTCAATATGAAAATCAAAGTAGAGATAGAGAGAAAGTGAACCACCGTAGTGCTAGCTTGCGAGTCTAGTTTAGCCACATAGACGAAGCCAATATAAGACGAAGCCATTGATATATGCTTTGTGGTTCTAAGTGTTTTCCTTCCAAATGGTTGATATATATGCTTTACGGTTTTGATTTTTGGGCTTTTGCTTTTGAAAGTCAAATTTGAAAACAAAACTTGTTCGGGTAAAATGAGGTTGAATGCATTTTAACTTAATTTCAAAACATTTTCGATTAAAACCCAAAACCATAAAAAAAGGTGTTTTATTCTTGTTTTCAGTTTTAAACTCTCTCTCTCTCTCTCTCTCTCTCTCTCTCTCTCTCTCTCTCTCTCTCTCTCTCTCTCTCTCTCTCTCTCTCTCTCTCTCTAGAATAACACAACGAATGCATTTGCAGAGTTTAGTACTATTATGATACTTAGGGGGTGTTCAAATCTAAACCAACCCAAAAAAAATCGCAAACCGATCCAAACCTATCTGAAAATTATCCCAAGTAGGTAGCTCAGTTAGCGAGCTAAGAGATACTGAAGGAGTGCAAACAGAAGATCCCGAGTTCAAACCCGGAAAACTAACATCCCACCTCCCCCCACTAACATTGGCTATACAAATAAATCCGAAAATTGAAAAAACCGCTTTTGTTTGGATGTGTTAAGCTCACTTTTCCAATGCACATGATCGGTTCGGTTTGGATGGCAGTTTTGTTTCCCGCAACCGAACTAAACCAAATTAAACCGCACATATTATTATTTTATTATATATTATTAAAAAAATTAAAACCTTGTCACACTAAAACACACGTCGACTTGGTCTCATACACACTTACAATTTATCTAGTCACACACCGACACATAGACATTCACACACATTAAAAATTGTAATTAATACAAACTAAAATTGTGGTTCAGTTTTATTTTTAATTCAATGTTATATACTACATATGGTTTACTACATATAATGTCTTTTTTTGCAAATAAATATAATACTGTAAGTTATTGTTTCTGCAATTTTTGCATATTAAGTTTTTCATCTAACTTATATTTTTAACGCTACTGCATTTAGGTTTGGTAGTATTTATGTGAAATTACATTATTACTTTATTTGTAAATATTTGGATTCAGAATTAAATTAGTTAATTTAACTTTCGATCAAATTTTGTTTTTTGACTTGCGAAAAACTGAATCAATCCAAACCGCAATGGTTCGAATCAAATTAGTTCAGATTTTATTTAGAAAACCAACTGAACTAAACTAAACCACGTGTATTTTTACCCCGCGATTCGAATGACTTTTTGGTTTACTATCTATCTATACTATTGACCTACTACCAAAATATAAATCTTACCCTTTTTTCAACTAAACAATTTTAGGATATTTATGTAATTTCATTTTTTCACTTTTTCAAACTTTTTCACCCTCTCTCACATACTTTTTCAAACTTTTTCACTTTCTCACACTTTTTTCAAACTTTTTCACTTTTTCACTCTCTCTCATATACTCTTTCCAAGTTTTTCACTCTTTCTCACACATTTTTTCATTTTCTCATCCGCTTTCTTTCTCTAACTCTATCTCATATTTCTATTTTTCACAGTATATCTACTTTAATTTCATCTACATGTCTCCTTCATTTTTTAATATTCTATTTTTTCTCTGTCAATAAGTTTTACTTAGTCTCTACGGGAAATATTACAATTTGTAAAATTAATTTGAAATTTTACTACAATTTCGCTTTCTAATCTCTACAGGAAATATTACTTATCACTCTCTCTCATATATTTTTTCAAACTTTTTCAATCTTTCTCACACATTTTTTCACTCTCTCCTCCTCTTTCTTCCTCTAACTCTATCTCATTATTTTTCACAGTATATTTACTTTAATTTAAGTTCATCTACATGTCTCCTTCATTTTTAATATTCAATTTTTGTAACAGCCTAGGCCATTTTCATTCTAGTAGGCTACCCCAGAACTGTACATCATGACATTCTCTACCCCCTGTAGAGTTTTTTCCTTCCGTGGGAATCAAACATTCACTACAAAAAAACGCAGGATAAGCGACAGAAATTAGCGAGGGAAATCAAATCCGTCGCTAATAATTACGTAGCGAGGGAAATAAAATCCGTCGCTAAACATGACGTAGGCGCGCTTTTTTTTAAAAAAAAAATTCAAATCCCTCGCTAAGTCTCAAATCAGTCGCTAACAGTCCGTCGCTAATGCTGACGTGACCGTTGCGCAGACATTGGAATGCGTAAGAATCCCAATCCGTCGCTAATTTAAAATTCCGTCGCTACTGTCCGTCGTTAACGCTGACGTGACAGTTGTGCAGATCTTGGAAAACGTGAAATGAACAGATCCGTCGCTAATTTAAAATTCCCTCGCAACGGATCCATCGCTAATTAAGTTCTATTTTTTTCACTTACAACCGAAAATCTCCTCACTTCTCTCTTATCTCCTTCTTTTCTCTTCTCTCACTCATTTTTCTTTTCTCTTCTCTCCTAAAACCTCCAACAACTTGGTTTACAAAGAAGAAGCAACAACCATCTCATAATCAAAGCATGTATTCCAACCATCATCTCTCCCATTTCGTTTTTGTTTTCGTTTTCGTTTTCTATTTTAAGCATTTCGTTTTCTATTTTGAATGCTTGCTTAAAATCCATGATTTCATTTTCTTTTTATTTTCGTTTTCTCTGTTGATTTCGTTTTCTCTTTTGAATGCTTAAAATCCATGATTTCGTTTTCTGTTTGGTGCTTCATAGGGCTGTTCATAGTGTTGTTTTTCTGTTTGAATGCTCATAGTATTGTTTTTCTGTTTTGAAAGTTGTGAATAATTAATTAACCCTGATTGATTGTGTGCTAATATTCATTGTGTGGCACTTACAGGTGTTAGATATGGTTCAAGATGCTTGTGAATAATTGTTGGAAAAGAGGCAGCTTGAGAGAAAGAGAGAAGTGAGTTTTGAGAGAGACAAAGACAGAAGTGAGGTCTGAGAGAAAGAGAGCAGTTTTTTTTAAAAAAAATCTAAATTAGCGACAGATTTTCCGTCACTAAATTCCCCCGCAAATTAGCGACGGAATTTCCCTCGCTAATATCCGTCGTTAAATGTGACAAAATCAGTCGCTAAATATTAGCGAGGCCCTTTTTAGCGAGGGATTTTTCCGTCGCTAATTCCCTCGTTAAGGCACGTCGCCTATACTGGTTTTGTAGTGATTATACCTTGGGGCTCAAGTACAATCTCAGTGCATTCCCACTACCAATTGATCTACTAGATCAATTGGTAGAGGGAATGCATTGAGATTGTACTTGAGCCCCAGGGTACAATGTTCGAATTCCCACAGAAGGCAAAAACTCTACAGGGGGTAGAGAAGGTCATGATGTACAGTTCTGGGGTAGCCTACTAGAAAGAAAAGGGCCCAGACTGTTACAAAAAAAGGCACCTTTTTTGTAACAATCTGGGCCCTTTTCTTTCTAGTAGGCTACCCCAGAACTGTACATCATGACCTTCTCCTGTAGAGTTTTTGCCTTCTGTGGGAATCGAACCATGTACCATGGGGCTCAAGTACATGCTCAATGCATTTCCACTACCAATTGAGCTACTAATGTAACACCCCAATATATTAAACCTAGCGGATATACCAGAATGTACTTTCAAGCATACATCAGAGTGTAATTCCTGTTTCTGGACATTGAACAATACTAACAACTTTGACTGACTTGGTCAGAGCATCACTCATAATTTAAAACTTCAAAACGAAGTACATAATTTACTTAAGTTTCATAGTTAAACATCCTCGCCTCCTTCCTAGAGTTCAATATCCAAAATACAGAAATAAGCGGAAACGATATACAATTTTAAGTACGGATACAAGTCATATAATCGAAGTACTTAAAACAAGGGAAACTACATAAGTAATAACTAGTCTTCAATATCATCAAGTGGAACATCATCTAGCCATTCTTCTTCACTGCTTTCGATTTTCCCTGTTTCTCTGAAAAACAACATTTGAAAGGTGAGATAAACATTATCTCAGTGAGTCCTATCGAGACCCCTTACTAAACACTCGCGGTTCATTATGCATCATTTTCAATTGTAGCCCGAGCTACGTGTAATATTTCATTAACATACTAACACAACACCGATAAATTACCACGCAACTTTCTCGGTGAACCCAATCCACTAATCCTTACATCAGTGGGCAAACATAGAAGGGGCCTAGGTTATGGGCTCATGACTTCCCTCCCCTAGTGTGCTATCATAGAGGTTGTCACCTCAATCACTGTAATTATATTCAGTGATATCATACCTTGAATAAATCAAGTAATTCTTTATCATTATTTAACATACCTGGATACAATATCAAGTCATTACTTTGGTTACCAAAACCTCAATGAACATTTAGTCTATTGCATTAACATAAGTTTGTATTTCGCACTCGGGAACCCTATTCGTTATCATCATTTAGCATACTTAGGAAATTTCCAATATCTCAATCACGAACAACATTATAGTATTATTATCTTTACTTCATTGAAATATGGTCAAGCAATGTTTTAACCAATCTTTAAAGAAAACCATCACTTAATTACTTTGATTTAACCAATCTTTTTCACCTAACTTGTAACTTAGGGAAATTCACATCACATCATTCATACCTACGTGTTTTTTCACGAATTACGGTTTATTCATCAATACATAGGGTTGGAGAAAGAATTGGGAAATGATGGAAGTCAAAAGGAGTAATCCTGGAAACAGCAGAAAACACGGCTTCCAGTGTTTTAAAACACTGCTAGTGTTTTAAAACACAGGTGCCCGTGTTTTAAAACATGGCCGTGTTTCTGCATTTTGAAAATTTTGCGCAGAAACAGCCTAAAACACAGCCAGCCGTGTAATAAAACGTGGCCATGTTTTCTGAAGACAACCAAAATCCTGCACTTGTTGTTCTAAAACTCTGTTTTTCGCATATCTTGACTATACTCCTTCGATTCCAATGCCTATATCACACTTAAATCCTAACTCAACAACACTTACTACCAGAAACATTGATCACTTAAAACAACCAATTTCAAACAGCATTCATAACGATCAAACAAACACACAACATTCATTTAAACGATAGTTTCAAAAACACAATTCTCGCATATTCGCAAATAACGATTTTTAATGCGAACACTTGCGAACTAAAAACACAAACAGAACATGCAATCATCATTTCGACAATAATTCCCTAAGCGAGTATAGAACTCACCAATCGTGATGAAAATCACGAACAATCAAGAATCCACGAAATGCAAGCGACAATGTAACCAATCGGACTATCCCCAAATATTCACCTACGCTCCAACGAACACGAAATCGATCCCGAATGAACCCCAAACGTGTCCATCTACTGACGTTTACCCAGATTCATCTCAATCAACAATGTAATCTCCGTTCTACTCCAATCTAATTTCGACTCCTAGAAATGCGGCAACTAACTCCAAAATCGGTTTGGTAGCATCTGTAACGGAGAGGAGAGAATGGCTGGTTCTTTGGTGATGAAATTAGTATCAAAATGGAGAGGAGATGACAAGGATTACAATGGTGAAAAGAAGCAAAACATGCATTAAGAATTGAAGGATTTCTCCCCTCTCCTTCTCCCTCTCACTCTAGCGACTCACTCTCTCTCTCTCTCTCTCTCTCAAGGTTTCTCAAATTCTGTTTTTCAACACTACAAGTGAGTGTGTTGTGTCCTTGTTGGAAGTGAGGGAAAATCACTTATGGCTTCAGCTAAGGTGTTTTAAAAAAAAAAAACAGATGTGCAATGACCATGTTACCCCTGCACTCTAATTACTCACTTAAATCCCAATTCTAATAAAACAATGAATCAATAATTCACATGCTTCATATAATTAAGTAATTAAATACACGATTAATCTATTTAATCCATGACAATCACCTCATAATAATTAATTAAGCTAGATTACTCAATTTAGCTAACCAATTATCTTATGACCTCTTGCTAATTTCAATAAACGAAATTAGCTAAATTGGGGATGTTACAATTTTTCTCTATCAATAAATTTTATTTTTCTTTATGGGAAATATTACAATTTGGAAAATTTAAAACTTTAATTATGCTAAAATATTCAATTATGCTAAAATATTCAATTTCGCTAATTATCTAATTATGTCCCTTGCTAATTTTATTAAATGGAATTAGCTAACTTGGGGATGTTACGATCAATCAATGAATGACTGCCACGTGGCATTGAGATGCCATGTCATGGACCAATACATGACTGCCACGTGGTAGAATGTTACTAATTGAAAATAAAATTTACAAATGGCTTGGGTGGGATTCGAACCTACACCTAAAGCCACTCACACATTTGTGATATAGTTTCATTTCTAATTTATATGTATTGTTATATAACATTGATTTTAATTTAAATTATAATTTAAATATATTATAAACAAGCATAATTAATATCTAAAGTTTTACAAAATGAATATGTTATTTAAACACAATTATATTATATATTTTATATTTATAGATTCTAATTATATTTTTAATATTAGTATTTTACTTTATTTAATTAAAAAATACATATACTAATAATTTATATATTATAAATGTAGTTTAACTATATAATAAATTTATAAAGTATATTTTAAAATTAAATTTATAAATTATTATTATATTTTAATTATTATATTTATCAATATAAAATATTTTTCTACATATAAATTATGTATTATATATTATACAATATACAGTACTTTCTCCTTAGTGAGAGTTTTAATTCCTTGGTTTTCTCCTATGTGAGAGTCTGTTTATCTCTTCTATGTGAGAATTTGTTCCAGCAATTTTTAGAATTGATTCCCTGTAATGCTCCAAAGATTTAATTTGGTTACTTTTCATCCTTTACATTTTTACCAAAGATGGGATTTAAAAGATATGACAATTTTTGCATGGAATGTGTGTGGTTTTGGGAACAAGGAAAGAAAGCGGGACATGAAGGATCTCATAAGACAATTTAAACCAGATTTAATTTTTCTTTTTGAGACTCATATTCCTTTTAGTAAAACAACTATTTTCTGGGATAGGTTGGGATATAGTTGTGTTGCTGCAGAAGAATGCAGAGGCTTTGCAGGTGGGATTTGGGCAATGGCTAATTTGGACAGTCCTTTTGTGTACAATGTTCTTGACACCATGCCCCAATGTATCACTTTGATTGTGTCTCGTGGAGCCTCCTTTTGGGTGTGGTCAGTGGTGTATGCTAGTCCCCTTTATACTCCTCGTTGTCAATTTTGGGAGTACTTGAAAATTACAAGAAATAATATTAATATGCCTTGGGCCTTAATTGGGGATTTTAATGAGATTCTTCTACCCTCTGAGCAACGTGGAGGGGACTTTCTTCAAGTTAGAGCTGAAAATTTTGCTCATATGTTAGATGAGTGTGACATGATTGATCTGGAGCAGGGTTTCAAATTGCGGTTGCGGTCGCGTTGCGGTTGCGGTTGCGGCCATTTGCGGTCGCTGCGATGCGTATTGCGGTCGATGCGGCGTGAAATAATTTTTTGTTAACATTAAATATTATAATTTATTAGTTATCTTATAGTTCACATGTCTTCTATCTCCTCTCTAAAATTTCATATATATTTCATTATCTACTCTTCATCACTTTATAGTATCTTTAATCCTTTAAAATACCCTCTAAATGTATGATATAAAGACACGGGAAGATAGGAAAAAAATTTGTGCGACCAATTTAAAGTCAATTATGGTCTGATGCGGCCTGATGCGGCCGTTGCACCACTGCGTTGCGGCCGATGCGGCGTTGCGATGCGGATTTTTCTGTGATTTGAGATCACAACGCAATTGCGGACTGATGCGGTTGCGGACGCTGCCGCAACGGCAATATTGCGGCCGCATCACGTGATGCGGTCCGCAATTTGAAACCTTGATCTGGAGTTCTTTGGGTCTCAGTTTACTTGGCATGGCAAAAGGAGAAATCTTTCCGGAAGCCACGGTAGAACACTTGGTCAACAGAAATTCTGATCATAATCCTCTGCGTTGTAACCATGTGGATGGTATGCATCAGAATCGCCCTTTCAGATTTCAGGCGGAATGGTGTACACATAAAGATTATTAATTCCAATGTTGTTAAGGAGGCTTGGAAAAATTCTGGTGATGTTGTTAGTGCCTTGTATAAGGTTAGTAATGATTCCATTAATTACCTTCAATAAACAAGTTTTTGGTAATATTTTCACAAGAAAAAGAACCATAGAGAAGAGGCTGAGGGGTATCCAAAGGGATTTAGAAAGGATTGACTCGGCTTATTTACTTAGGCTTCATAAAAATCTTAGGACTGAATATGCATGTGATAATATTCTTTTCCAAGAAGAAGCTATGAGGTACCAAAAATCGCGTGAAAAGTGGATTAAATTGGGGATTCACAACACCTCCTTTTTTCATGCTCAAACCATTATTAGACGCAAGCGACGGGATTCATTTACCTTCTGGAATGTGGTGTACAAATCCATCTTTGCTTAAAGAGGAGGCAGTTAAGTTTTTCAAAGATCTTTTCTGTAGTACTACGGAGAGAAGGTTTGGTGGTAATGGTATGATTAAAAATACTCTTGGTGAAGTGGAGAGATTTGATTTAATCAAGCCTGTTACGAAAGAGGAAGTATATGGTGCTCTTATGAATATGAAGTCCTATAAAGCTCCAAGTCCTGATGGTTTCCAACCAATCTTTTTTAAAATGTTTTGGAGTGAAGTGGGGGAAGATGTTTGGATGTTTGTTAAAGATGCTATTGCAACGGGTAATTTTGATGCCAGAGTTACTACTGAGACTCTTTTGGTCTTAATTCCTAAAGGAGACCACCCAACATCCTTTAAGGAATTTAGGCCTATCACCCTTTGTAATGTGTTATATAAATTGATGTCCAAAGTCTTGGTTAGTAGATTGAGATCATATCTTGATAGCATTGTGAGCCCTCTTCATAGTAGCTTTATTCCTGGTAGGAGTACAAAGGATAATGATATTGTTCTTCATGAGATTATATACCATCTGGAGAGAAAGAAAAGCAAGAAAGGAGACCTTGTGTTTAACCTTGATCTTGAAAAGGCTTATGATAAGGTGGATTGGGGTTTTCTAAAGGAAACCTTGCTCATGTTTGGCATTCCGCAAATTCTAGTTGATGTTATCATGCATAGCATTACATCCTCTTCTGTGACGCTTTTATGGAATGGTAGTAAAACTGAAGGATTTCATCCTAATAAAGGTCTGCGCCTAGGCGGCCCACTTTCTCCTTACTTGTTTGTGCTCTGCATGGAAAGGTTGGGAGAAATGATTTCAGAAGCGGTTATGGTAGGAGAGTGGCAGCCCATTCACTTAAGTAAAGATGGTCCAAAAATTTCTCATTTGTTTTTTGCTGATGACGTTTTGCTCTTCACCAAGGCTCTCGTGTCTCAGGCTCGTATTGTTAAGAAGGTGTTGGATACTTTTTGTGCAATGTCAGGATTGAAGATTAGTGTCAACAAATCCAAGATCTATGCCTCAGCAGGTGTGCAACGCACTAGAACACTGTGGGTGTCCCAGAAATTATGGGACTCCTTCATGGCATTCAGACTTGTTGGGATTTGGGGCACACATGTCCAATAAGATGTTGACACGCGACAGTGATGTCATGCTGATGTCATCTCCGTTTGTCACATCACATTTTTTTTAATAAAAATTAAAGTTAACAAAGAGACCAAACTGGGCGCGCGCTTTGTTTTGCAGGGGTCTTTTTAAAACTTTTTTTTTGTTGGGACTAAACTGAATAATGATTATATTTGCAGGGTCAAACATATATTTAAGTCAAAAAAATTATTATTTAAAATATATCAACAAGCAAATATTTTCTGGCCAAGAACTACAATTGTCACTTTTTTTTTCTTTTTAAAAATTTTATGTTTTGTTTATTCATTTTTATCTTTTGTTATTTGCACATTACTACTAACACAATTATTTAAGGGTCCCCACTTGGACCATCGGCTTTACCCCATTTCTTTTACTTATTCAGCACTTTAAAAAAATCAAATTATCTTTACACTTATTCTCTTTATCTTTTGGCTAAATTATAGCTTTGGTCCCTCTATTTTCAAAAATTCAGATATTTGGTCCCTCTGTTTTAAAACTTAGACATTTGGTCCCCCAATTTTAAAAAATCAAATACACCAAATGTCTTTGATTTTTTAAAATCGAGGGACCAAATGTCTTTGATTATTAGCCATAAAAAACTGAAAATTCCTCTTGGGACTAAATGTCTTTGATTTTTTAAAATTGGGGGACCAAATTGAGTTTTAAAATAGGGGGACCAAATGTCTGAATTTTTGAAAATAGGGGGACCAAAACTATAATTTAGCCTTATCTTTTTAACCACAATTTTCTTAACCCAAAATATCTACTCAATGAATTTAAATAAATTTTAATAATAATCACGCTGAGGCAGCTTTTAGTTCGATCACTTGGCAAATCACAAAGTCGATGAATACACCATATTTATTTTTGCGTTAGATCCACTTCTGGTTTAGACGCTACGCAAACTCAAAAAATAATAAATAAATCATGACTTTAAAAATAACAACAAACAAACATTTTCTACCCAAAAACTAAATAGTCTTTGAATTCTCCACCTCCCGTCAAACGCAAAATTATTATTTTTGATTAAGCTTTTTAATTCATAATAAAAGGAAAATATAATATTTTCAAAATTAATATACTTTTGTACAATATATAAATTAGAGGTAACATTTTTCAAAAATAAAGTCGGTGGGTGCTAATTCCTTTCAAGAATCATTTTCTTTTTCAAAGGTTTAGCTATTTTTTTCTCTTATCTAATTAAGTACATAGTTACCTTATTTTTTTCTCTTATTTATTAAAGAATATTCATTATCCACCTAAGGATTACATGAATCATGCACCCAAGAATACATATTACATATAATTTTTACCCGATAATAATACACCAAAGTGTTGGGTATTTTGGTTAGTTTTTTTAAAAGAAACCAAAAGGATGGGTTTCTAAATACGCTAGAGGGTTTTTTTTTAGATAAACAATACTTCATTGATAAAGTACTATTCAACTATCCTCAATCTCTTGAGCAAGAGTCACAGGGGCCAAAATCTGCTGAATATTTGCAGCCTCCAATTGATTGATACGAAATTGGGAAACCAACCAAGACTCATTCCAACGCCAAACTCCATCCCGCCACCCTCTGTAGTCCCGTACAACCACACGGCTGGAGTCACGCCCCGCTCAAAGAGAAGGAAAAAGCCGAGAAAAAGAATAAGTTCCCAGCCACACATCATCCCAAAAATCCACCGAAGCACCATTCCCCATCCTGCGGAAAGCCTGCTGGCCGAATGTAACTGGAGGAGGAAATGCGAGATCAAGCAACAACAAATCTCGCCACCAAATAGAACCAACGGCACCTCTTCTTAAAGCACCCTCCGACCGTTGCATAAAAACATCCTTGAAGCTTCCATATCTATGAAATAATAAACATTTCCATGGAGTGATATCATCAACAAGAGCCCTCCACTTCCACTTACTTAAAAGAGCCACATTAAATAATTCTAAATTTTTGATACCGAGGCCTCCTTCATTCTTCGGTTTACAAACATTGTCCCAAGCCACCCAATACAAGCCCCTATCTCCATCATTGATTTGCCACAAAAAATCTCTTTGAATTTTGACCATCGCATTAATAACCAACTTCGGTGCTGTGTAAAAAGAAAAGAAATACAATGGAATACTATTTAGCACCGATTTAATAAGAGTGACTCTACCTCCAATGGAAAGATTGCGCCCCTTCCATGAAGCTAACCTTTTTCTAAGCATATCAAGCACCGGCTTCCACGTTGTTGCCCTTCTCGGATTAGCCCCAACCGGAATCCCCAAGAACTTGAATGGAATGGACTCCGTTTTACAATGAAGGAAAGTAGAAGCGGAATCAAGAAATTCCTCGGAAATAATAATACCAATGATCTTGCTCTTATGAAAATTCACACGCAAACTGGAAACCAATTCAAAGCTTCTTAAGATTGTCTTGATGGCCCACAAATTATCCCAAGTTGGCTTCTCCATTAGCACCGTATCATCCGCAAATTGCATAATAGAAAACCGAAGAGAAGCATTAATATCATAACCCACAAAATAGCCAACCTCCACCGCTTTAGCTACTAAAGCCGACAAGCCTTCCGCCACAATTAGGAACAAAAAAGGGGAAAGAGGATCCCCTTGTCTCAAACCTCTATACGCCTTAAAATCATTAGTGGGACTCCCATTAACCAACACCGAAAAAGTAGTATTGCATACACAAGACTTCATCCAAAGGATCCATTTTTGAGGAAAGCCCATCCAATCTAACATATAGAACAAGAATTTCAACGAGATGGAATCATACGCCTTCTCGAAATCAACTTTAAATAACAAACATTCATCCTTCGATCTCTTAGCATAATCAACAAACTCATTAACCACTGCCACCTCATCCAAGATTTGTATACACCCCAAAAAAGCCGATTGGCAAGACGATATAACACTAGGGACCACCTTCTTGAGCCTATTTGCCAACACTTTTGCCAAAAAATTTTAAAGAGACCCTATCAATGAAATCGGTCTATACTCCCCCAAACCTTGGGGATTATCATTTTTGGGAATCAATGCAATAAAGGTTGCACAAATGGCCTTAGGGAGAAAAGCCTTATCATGAAACTCATTAATGAAATCGACAACATCCTTTTTCAACAAATCCCAACACAATTTGATGAAGCTCATGTTAAAACCATCCGGCCCGGGACTCTTATCGCCATCACACCTCCACACTTCCTCCCTAATTTCTTCTTCCGAAAAAGGTTCAATCAAGAAATCCACAACAACATGGGAGAGCTGACTTAAAGTATAGACCACCAAGAGTGGGACGAAATTTACAAGACTCCACAAAATAGTTTTCAAAATGATGTTTGACCATATTCTTCACTTCCTCCACCTCCTCTAACACCTCCCCATTACTCCTCAAAAGCAACAAACTACAACGGCGCCTTTTAAATTTTAAAAGGGAGTGGAAATACCTTGAATTCATGTCACCTTCCTTGATCCAACGGGCACGAGACTTTTGCGCCATAAAAGATTCATTTGCTTGAAATTGATTCCAAAAATAAATTGAGACCTCATTTCGATTCTTAACCAAAGCGCTATCCCGCCCCTCACATAAATACACTAGAACATTCAAGTATTTTTTAGATGTATTTTAGTTTCTTTCCACGCTTATTTTTTATGTTATTTTGCAGCATTTGCCTGAATAAATTAATATTTGGTTAAAAGTACACATTTTTTTAATATCATGGATACTTTTTCTCACTTTTTTCTCACTAAAGCCAACTTATTGAGCTACTGATGTTTTACTTGCAAGTCTGGTTTTGATCCAAATGAAATTTTTGTTGTGAACTTATAAGTGCTTGCCTAGACATGTATATTTAATAACACTTTAGGATCACATTTTGCACTAACTGATATTAAAAGTGTTTTTCAAATTGGTGTTATTTTTGTATTTTTAGTCTCGCTTTTTAATATTTGACCGTATATAATATTTAATAAATAAATAGAAGATGATAAACATTGATTTTTGTTGTTTTGTTAGTTGAAATTTTATAGTTCAACTTAAATCCTGTCTTACCAGCACAAATGAATAGTAAAAAATTTGTGACTTCTTATTCATGATTTATTTAAAAGTTCAAGTAACACTAACCCGTGGAACGCGCGGAATTATGGAGCAGTAGTAAAATAAAAAGAAAATTGGAACTCACAATTAGCTATCAAACACGCTTTTATATATAGACATACGTATAAACTTACATTCAAATTTAATTATATCTCTTTTTAATAATCACTACAACAGAAATATCAAAAAAGATCGCCCCATGAGTAGCGCTTTTGCATAAGCGCTCCCTATTGCCAAAATACGGAACTGAATCAGTAGCGCTTTTTAAAAAGCGCTCCCTATTGCCAAAACATGGAACTGAATCAGTAGCGCTTTTATCAAAAAGCGCTCCCTATGCCAAAATACGGAACTGAATCCGTAGCGCTTTTTAAAAAGCGCTCCCCATTTCCAAAACACGGAACTGAATCAGTAGCGCTTGTTTTAAAAAGCGCTCCTTATGCCAAAATATGGAAAATTAAATATTTAATTTTAATTCTCTCAGTTTCTCGTGTTCGCAGCTCTCACCCTCTCACTTTCTCGTGTTCGCAGCTCTCACCCTACGTAGCTCTCACCCTCTCACTTTCTCGTGTTTGCAAGAGAGGAAACCAGCAGCTCTCACCCTCTCACTTTCAATTCGCTTTGGAGAGAAAACCAACAGCTCTCACTCCTCACTATGCTCTGTTAGTTCAATTTTCTCAGAATCTTCAAGAAACCCTAGCCTCTGTTCTTGAATGCCTCCTCTCTGAACCTCGTCTTCTTCGTTGAAACCCCACCTGGGTTCTTGAACTCAGCTTGATTCTGATGAAGAATCACGCCCAGAATCACAGCGAAGGTCTCCTTCTCCACTGTGAACAGGTAACTGCTTTCTTTCTCCTTAAACTCTTCTCAGTTTCTCCACGGTTTGAAACCCTATATTTAAAACGTTGATTTGCTTCATTTCTTTGCTGTTTCTGGTTCGATCTTGAAGGATCTTGGCTCTACGCACCACGATATGCTTACACGAAGGTATAATACTTGTTCTTGCTATTTTTTCAGTTTCGGTTTTACTGTTCTTGACGAACACAGTAAACCCTAACTTCTGAAACTGTTTCTGATTGCAGGTTTTTGAAGAACTGCGTGTAGAGATCTCCAAACAGGTAAAAGCTCGCCTTAGCCTTTTCCTTTTTAATGTTTGAAGTTCTGATGCTGTTGAAAATGATTCTGACCGTGCGTTTTGTTGTTCTGGGTTGCTGATCTTCACTCCTTGAAGATGCTGTGGACAGCTACGTTTCTCACCTTGAGAACAGGTAATTTCTTTCCCTCTATCTCTCTGTTTTTTCTTTTCTGGTGTTGTTTCAGTCACTCAAATAATGCCCAAAGACAGATACGCAGAAGGAAGAAGAAGAACAGAGAAATAATGCCCAATTGGAGGTGTTCTGACTGATGGTTTCAGTCATTATGTTTGTCAGTGGAGATTTTGCAGTGCATCTGATGATAGAGTAGATTTTTACGTGGTAATTTACATTGTTTAGCTTGTGTATGCAGATGGTGCTGGTGGTAAGGGCACTTGGGGAAAATTGCTTGACACAGATGTTGATTCTCACATAGACCGTAATGATCCAAATTATGACAGTGGCGAGGTAAAGTCTTCTTCCTGGTTTTGTTAGTTGCTGACTACAATTATTACGTAACACTAGCGTATCTGCCTGAAAATTGGATGTGATTCTGGTAATAATAGTTGTAGACTAGACTGTAGTCTGTTTTTTCCCTCTCTTTCATGCATTTCTTGTTAAGTGTACAGATGGAATACATAAATAGGCATATGACATGGTTTGCATACTCTTGCTATTTATAGGAACCCTATCAGCTGGTTGGATCTACTGTTAATGACCCCTTAGAGGAATTCAAGAAAGCACTTGTATCCATCATAGAGGAATACTTCAGTAACGGGGATGTGGAATTGGCAGCATCTGATCTCAGAGAACTTGGCTCAAGTGAATATTATCCATACTTCATTAAGCGGCTTGTTTCAATGGCAATGGACAGGCACAATGATGAGAAATAAATGGCTTCTGTTTTGCTTTCAGCACTGTATGCTGATGTCATTAGTCCATACTTCTGGTGATGTATTTGAAGCCTGTAGGTGTATACGCGAGTTGGGGTTTCATTCTTCCATCATGAGGTTGTGAAGAGAGTTGGTATGTTAGGTTTGTTTTATGTTTTTATTTTCAGTTGATATACCTTGCTTTATAATTACAACTTACCTTGTTTATAAATATTTTCTGATTCCAAAATATTGTGTTAAGACAACTTTTTTTTGTTTTATCTATTTCCATTGCAATTTTTTGGAAAAAGCAAATGAAAGTGAAAACAGAAAATAAACTAAATACCTTTTCTGTTTTGTTGTTGGTTTTCCTGTAAAGTGGGAATAATATATTCAGTCAATCAGGAATGCATATTATACTTTTTGAATATACTTTTGTTGTTTACTAGTAATATTTGAAATCTTATTTAATACACCAGATAGTCTTTATTTATTTACTATAATGTCTGATTTTCATATATTTAAACAGGAAATTGGATGCTACATGGGCCTTGAGCTTGGAAAAATTAAGATCAAACGTTTTGCTGACGGTGAGATATATGTCCAGCTACAAGAGAGTGTCAGAGGGTGTGATGTGTTTCTAGTGCAGCCCACATGTCCTCCTGCCAATGAGAATCTTATGGAGCTTCTCGTAATGATTGATGCCTGCAGGAGAGCTTCAGCAAAAAACATCACTGCAGTCATTCCATATTTTGGATATGCTAGAGCTGATAGAAAGGTTTGTTTGTAACTTTGATTACTATTAGAAATAGTATGTTAATGAAGATGTTAATGAAGATGATCATTTTATAAGGTCATGTGTTTATGTAATTGACTGAGAGGATGCCAGTTGTAATTTTTGATTTTTGACATTCATATTTTGGTACATTTGTAATTTTTGATGTAGGGTCAGTTGTAATTTTTGACATTCATATAAGTTGAGGCTAATTTTTGATTTTTGACATTCATATAGGGTCAGTTGTAATTTTTGATGTTGATATATCTGTGTGTGTGTGTGTGTGTGTTGGATTTATAAATAGAGAAAAAAACAATTTATTGTTGGTTGATGAATATGAGCAGGGAGTAAGGAATTGGTAATAGAGGAAAAATAATTTTTTTTTAAAATTAGGCATAGGTAGCGCTTTCTGTAAAAAGCGCTACTTATGGTCTAGGCGCATCTAGGAATGAGGAGCGCTTTAACAATAAAGCACTCCTCATTCCTGGATGCGCCTAGACCATAAGTAGCGCTTTTTACAGTAAGCGCTCCCTTTTCTTAAGACCATGAGGAGCGCTTTTTACGGTAAGCACTCCTTATTGTCTTAGCGCGCCTAGGAATAAGGAGCACTTGTAATAAAAAGCGCTCCTCTTGCCTGATTTTTGGGAGCGCTTTTCGAGCGCTACCTTTGGGTGATTTGCAACAGGAGCGCTAGCTTTAGGAGCGCCCGAAAGCGCTCCCTATAGCCTAAAAAAAGCGCTCCCAATGCTTAAATCTGTTGTAGTGAATTTTAATAAAAATGTGAAGGGTTTAATAGGTATACATAGTTGGTGTAAAAATTTTTACATCATCTACTAATAAAAATTTATGGTATACATGACTTTCAAAGTAGCTGAAATAAAGTAAAACCATTTTTATGACGTTTCGTTTCGTGATTGATAGATGTCGTAAAAAGTCTTGTACAACGACCGTGTTATAAAACTACACATAAATTGCATGAGTAAAAGTGTTTTCATACTTTGTATATGGCTGGAGCAAAAGCCCATGGAAACTACTTAAATTCCGTTCACGCACCCACTTTTTAAGCTAAGGAGGATGCTCTCCCGACCATGTAACCCTTGTGCTCCTGGAATTCGACACCTTAATTCGTCATGTCTTTTTACCTTGTTCCTTGAAAAGGCCCTCTTCGATAATTTCTTTTAATTACACACATATATAGTAGATTTGTTCCTTGGACTTTCTTATCCCGTGGATCCTGTTGACCACTTTCTTTAACACGGATTGATTTTCAAATATCATATGGTTATCTGTTATAGGGTATATATGGCTTATGTGAAATAGAATTTTACTCCAAGGGAATGTGGCTGATTCTAATAATATCATTGCTCATATTAAAATTTTATTCTGGGGTTGGTTAATTCGTAAGACAGATAGAAATTCTTGTTGTGTTTATTCAGATTGGTGTTCAAACCCCTTGGCTTGTTTATCCTTGTAAGATGACTCAAGCAATGTAATGGATTGAAGTGCACATTGAACCCCATTTCTTTGTTAAATTAATTCATGACTGCTTATAAAAAATCATGCCAAATGTATTTTTTTTATCTATGAGCATTGTTTTATATTGCATATATAAAAAAACTAGGACATGTATAACATGGTTTACATGAGTTTTGGTCCGTGATGGAACAACTCATAGTCACCATTGATATAATATAAAAGAGCATTGCTATTTAGTATGAAGTTTCTTTAGTACGAAATCAACGAAATGTAAATAGTAGACATCTGAGTTCGACGGACATCAGTAGGTGTCATACGCAAAATGACAGGAACACACTATTCTTGAGCTTTTGTGCTTGTCGAGGACGAATATGATGCTTTGGCATTACTTGCCACTGGTGGACTTCGCCCAACTCCCTAGCTACCAAGTTGCTAAGGGTCACATCATGATATATATACGTGTTCACTCTGACCACCAGGGCAGAGGAGAAACTCCCTGGTCAGTTTGATTCTTCGAGTAGATGAGCAAATCACTATTTTGAATTCCCCTTATAAGCTCCTAGGTTTGGATGAGAGAGAATCTCAACATCTCAGTTTGTGGTTCCCCCTCCAAACAAAGAGCCTAGTTAAGCAAACACCCCCCCTCTCACATTGAGCAAGCTTAGATTCCTCTTATCGAAAAAAAAATAGCAAGCTTAGATTCCCTTATGAGCTCTAACATTCGGCCGTAAGAGAATCTAACACTCTGACACATGATCTAAATACATGTCTGAATCACCACCTGGATCTTAAGCTCAATAAAAAGGACTTCAACATTGATCATCGCATCTAGGTCTCCGACGAGGTATACATTTGTGTACTCTGTGCCTATTATTTGCCAAAGCCTAAACGTCGTTGAATATTAATATACAAAAAAATGTGACAAATTTACAATAGATGCTACTCCCAAGTGAACATCCCCAACACACCGGCCAACTGGATATATAAACAACACAAGTAAAGCACGAGTATTCATTGGTGTATGGTGATATTTCAATAGATTTTAACTTACATATGCAGGTCAACCATCCCGCGAAGAGAACTTTTCTTTACAAGACGGCTCCACACTTGCATGAGCAAACGATTTGGGGGCCAACTGTTATAGAAACAAAATCAGTTTAAATAATGGGCTTATAGGCTGCCACCACCAGTCGCAACACCACTACTATATAAATGAACAAATACCCTAAAAATAAGGCACGCTTTCACTCTACCCGAAACACTTTCCTCAATTAGCTGCTAGCTTGAGGATCAGAGTGTCTCGCTCTCGCACGTGACCACCACCATTGTCTTCGATTGGAGCTTGGAGCATCACCGCTTTCTCCTCCCATTCACCACGAAGAGGTATATTTTAGAGTTCCCTTCAAAACAGTTGATATGTTCTCTTAATTCAAGCCTAGTGCATTGAGGTTTAATAGCGAAACTAGCCATGAAAACTTGCATGCTTAAGGGAGCCTTACCAAAGGGGAAAAAAATTTATGCTAATATATGAAATAAACGGATCAATTTTATTTCAACTTTGGTTTTGAAGCAAATGTAAAAGTTGTGATTATGTTTGTCAAATACACAGCTCGGGGTTGGTTTATTTGTAGGAAGGAGAGGAATTGTGGGCTATCTGTTTTGGATTGGTTTAACTGCCCATTTGGGTTTTTGCAAGATGTGTAATATTGTTACGGGTTGGAGTACTCGTTGTACTTCCTTTAATAAATTTGCTTACCTAAAAAAATATTACATATTTCACCTGAAAATTACATATTCAATATTGAGACAGGTTTGAAAAAAAGCACTAAAATATGAGAAATATAATTCAATACCTATCCATGCTCAAATAGGGACACTAGACTTTTTGTTATAAGCAAAAATATTTATTGAAAGAACTATAAGGGGTACTCTAACTCATAACACAACACGATACATCAATCTGTTGTGATTAAGAAAGGGACACTAGGCCTTAACTTGTACAACAACTTTTCCAATATTAGAGCTAGAGAATAAGGAACTTAAGCTATCCAGAAAACTCTCAATTCCATTATTTATTTTATTCTTTGACTTCACCTTGCCTTCTTTTAGGTACCCCTCCATATCTTTAGCAAAATCTCCAAAACGATGCCAATATGATTCTAGCATAAAACCCTCCATCCTTACCTCTTTACCAATCATATTTAAAAGATTCCTAACGCCTTCTCTTTCAGTCCAAACCTGTACCAACATTAATTAATTATGTATTGAAAAACCATAATATAATTATGATATATTGTTGAGTGAGTCATGCATTGAGTTTAAGATGAATTTACTGAAAAGACATATTGCCCCAATTTACCTTATTATATTGAGAAATCATCCCACAAAGAGAAACCCTAGCATACTTGTTGACATTGTTAAGTACAGCTTCAAGCATTTTACCGCCAACATTGTCAAGGTAAATATCAATACCATCAGGAAAGTACCTACAAAATTCATGTGGAAATATTAGAAAATTTATTTAATTTTAAAAAATATATCCTTCAAGAAATTTTATATAGGGTAACCAGTGTATTTATGACAATTTATATGAAGGAATTGATAAAGTGAAAAAGGGTAGATTGTGACTTTTTTAAGGCGGCATCAAAATCTGTTTCCTCATTGTAATTGAATCCGTCATCATATCCAAATTCCTCTTTGATGAGCTTCACCTGAAAAACCAACCAAAATAAGTTGTAACTTAATTGTAGTTTGAAAGCAATTTGAAAATCTAGAAGAAAAAGCCCAAAATAATTACAAAATGATTGTATAAATCCTCCAAATTAAATCTAGATATCACCAAAATTATATTTTGCATCTCTATGACCTAAATATATTTAAGATTTTTGAAGGATATATTTTAGGTTTTTGTGTTTTGTTTCATTGAGTTTTGTGATTATGACAGCAGAAACGGGAACCTTGCAACTTTATCTTCTTTTGGTACATATGCAACTTTATCTTTTAGGCTGAGCACCTTGCATCTTGCAAGTTCTATTAAATATCCAACTCGAGATGGGACCAAACAAGTAGGTGCGGGCTGAAAAGGCCCTGAAAACTAGGCTTTGTAGCAAATACTTTATTTAGTCTAGTTTATAAATTAAAAAAAATTGTATTTCTCAAATTCATTGAATATGTGTTTGGCCTATAATATAAATTAAGTATATAAGTTATTCAATGAAACTTGAAAACACGTTTTTTGTGCAATAGTCATATAAAACTCTTTAACTTGTTTTTGGCAACAACAAAAAAAACTCTTTAACTTGATGAATATTAAAAACACATCTAATATTTTTTGATCATTAAGAAAGCAAAAAAAAAAGCAACAAACAACCCAACTATAGCATCTGCAAGCAGAGATGTAGAAATGGCCGAAGGACAAATATGCCACAAGTGGACTCCATGCTCCATAGATGTTTTGCCAACCAATCCGCACAAGAGTTTTCTTCACGAAGGGAATGTTGAAAGCTGAGCTGTCAACCACGTTCCATAAAGGACCGAATATGATCAATAAGCAGCGCATGAGGGTGGGTGGTAGAAACTCCCTCATTGATGAACTTCAGAGCAGTCAATGAATCAGTTTCGCAAATCAGATTCTGATATCCATTTTCTTGAGCAATGTTGAGTCGCTGAGCAATGACCTGCAATTTCGCATTCATGTTGTTTGTGTAGCCACACCCGCCTGAGAAACCTGAAATCCAGTTACCATTGTGATCCCGAAAGAGCCCTCCATACCCTGAGCGACCAGGGTTGCCAAATGAGCTACCATCAACATTAAGCTTGATAAAGTTTGTCGGAGGTGGTGTCCAAGTGACTAGTCGCGGCTCCTTGTGAGAAGAGGGATTAGGAAAAGCTTTAGTTGTAGCGTCCAAGAGAGAACAAATAATGCTAATAACTCGCCAATTGTCCCATCTAATGTCAGAGAAAACTTCTTCGTTTCTGGACCTCCATAATATCCAGCAAGTGATGATAAAAAGAATACCAAAATTTCTGGTTGCATTAGATTTGAACAAGAGGTGTGGATCGTCAGAGTTGAATTCCTAAAGGTTGACAAAACCAAAGAGGCGCTAAATAGTATGGGACCGACTACAGTCTCTCAAAGTATGGATGAGTGTCTCATTTGTAGCACCACATCTATGGCAAGATTGATCCTGGGTAGTGTGCCGCATAACTCTAAAGGAATTGGTAGTGAGGCTATCATGCATGATGATCCAAGCAAAATGCTTGACATTCTCCGAGTCCTGTAGCTTCCAAATCCACTTCCATCCTTCTAAGTCGGGAACCTGTTGATCCGATAAGTGTGTGAGCCATAAATACGCATTTTTGTTGGAATACTGACCTGATGGGGATGAGCTCCATATGATTGTATCTTCAAAATTAGGATTAATAAAGAAACTTTACATCTCAAGTCTAATATCATCAGGAATATTGGTGTAGGGCAGACTGAAGTTCCAAGAGCCATTAATAACAATGTCCTTAACCCGAATATCTAGGTTGTGGATATCAACATAAGGGACTCTATCACAAATACGGCCTCTGTGAAGCTATTTCTCGTACCACAGAGAGATGTCACCCTCACCCACCTGGGTAATATATCCAGGTTTAAGGATCGCAGCAGCTTGGATAATAGATCTCCAAGTGTAAGAAGCACCCTTGCAATCAATATCATCAAAAATGTGAGATTCAGGTATGTATTTAGATGAGAGAAGCCTAACCCACAATTTATCTGGGTTGTGTAGAATTTCCCATACATGTTTACCAAGCATAGATGTGTTCACATTTCTAGATTGGCAAACACTAAGGCCCCCACTACCAAGAGGTCTGCTGACTTTGTCCCATTTAACCCAGTGATTATGCTTACCTCCCCAAATGAATTGCTTGATACACGAGTCCAATTTGTCACACACTCCTTGAGGAATCCAGAGATTATGCATAGTATAGATTGGCATGGAGCTCAAAACTGATTTAGCAAGAGTCACCCTACCTGCCCGACTCAGAAGGTTACTCTTCCAACCTGCTAACCTACTATTAACCTTGTCTAAGATGAAGGAGAAGTCCGAGTTTGTGACTCTACCCTGAAGTAGGGGAAAGCCAAGGTACTTCCCAATGTTGTAGGCGTGAGTAAAATCCATTATATTTTCAAACTTTGTGACTTTGGCCCGAGGGATATTCTAAGAGGGTAGGAACCTAGATTTATGCACACTGACTTTCATACCAGAGGCCAGACAGAAGTCGTGGAGGAGTTCCTTAACCACCCTAACTTGAGAGGATTTAGCACTTGTGAACAATAAACAATCATCAGCAAAGAATAGGTGAGAGATTGGAGGCCCATAATTATTGATCTCAATGGGAGTCCAGTGATTAGAGTCCACCTTAGACTGAATGAGCAGAACCAATTTCTCCATGCAAAGAAGGAAGAGATAGGGAGACATGGGGTCTCCTTGTCTTAAGCCTCTAGTAGTTGCAAAACTATCTAGCTTTTCCCCAATTCCATTTCAGAGCCAGATTAGAAGAAGTAATGCAACTCATAATAAGATTGATAATTTTGGTAGGGAAGCCAAATTCAGAGAGGGTAAGCTTGAGGAAATTCCAATCAACACGGTCATATGTTTTTTCAAAATCAATTTTAAACATAAGAAAGCCAGCTCTACCTTTTTTCTTGTGCAAGAAGTGAACAATTTCTTTAGCAATGAGAGCGGTATCAGCAGTGCCACGATTGGGAAGGAAGCTACTCTGGAGAGGGCCAATAACATCATCAAGAAACGGTCTCATTCTTCTGACCAAGATCTTAGAAACCAATTTTAGGAGGACATCGCAAAGGCTAATCGGCCTAAAATCCTTCATGGTTTTGGGGGCATCAATCTTGGGTATAGGAACAATCAAGGTGTGTGCAATTTCCTGCTCAATGTGGCCATTAGTGAAGGCTTTATTTATCAAATCGAAAACATCAGTTGACACAATGTTCCAATAATTACGAAAGGAATTTGGTTGAAACCCATCTGGCCCTGGGGCTTTATAAGCATCCATAGAAAAGAGAGAATCATTTACCTCAAGCATAGTCACTCGTTGGATGAGGAGGTTCTGTAACTCTAGGCTAATTTGAGGAATATTAGCCAAATGTAGGCTATGAGGATCAACATGGTCGCTGGATTGGAAGAGTTTTTTGCTATGAAGCCCAGATACGGGATACGATACACAATACGACACGATACGGATACAGGGATACGAGAAAATTTTGAAAATCAAGATACGATACGACTAGGATACTTCAATAAAAAATTAAATTAAAATTAAAACATATAAAAACTTAAAACGTAATATACAACATTAACTAAAGTTGACAATAAAAAGATATTCACTTTACTAATTTATAATTTATTTTGGTATGAACCTTGAATCCTTGACCTTGTTTAAGCTAGAAGAGACCCCTACCATCTCATCTAAGTGCTATTGGATTTACTAATTGATACTTGCTCATAATATTCAAAAGATACGACCGTACTTACAAAAATGATATTTATGATCAAAACAAGTAAGCATAATTACATGTCTTTTCCCCACCTATTTCAAAATATATTCTTTTTTACTTTTAATATTTTATTAATTTATCTTAGATATAATATATTAAAGAAAACCTGATTAAAAAAGTATACATTAAAAAAAAGAAAACGTGTTATTATTAAAGAAAACATGTCATTAAAGAAAACCTGGTCAAAAAATATACATTAAAGAAAGGAGTGTGTGTGTGTGTCAAAAAAAAAAGAAGAAAGGAGCCCAATTTTGTCTAACAGAAAAAGAAATGAGCCCAAAACATGTTTTGCATACCGCGTGCCGTGACCACCGAGCCAGCCGTATCCACGACGTATCCCGCTTGTATCCCTCAAGTACCCAGACTTTTTCTAATTAGAAAATAAATATAAATTCGAGGATACTCCCTGGATACGTATCCCGCCGTATCGGACACGTATCAGTGTCGGATACGTGTCAGATACGGATACTTAGCCTATTTTGGAGTATCGGGGCTTCCAAGGTTTTTTGAAAAAATTATGAGCTTCTCTCTTGAGCACTTCCTCATCATCACACCACTCTCTATTAATCATTAAACTAGAGACCTTGTTCCTTCTTCTATGTATGACCAAACATTGTCACATTTCTTTAAAAAACACATTATCACATTTTGAAAATGAATGAAAATGAATTTTATTCCAAGTAATTTATATAGTTAGTTTTTTTGAGGAAAAATAATTTAATTAGCTACTCTTTTTAATTCACATATTTTAGATAATAATTTAATAAATATGATTAACTTTTTTTATTACTAAATGTGATTACCTTTGATAGTTAAAAAAAATAGGTTTAGTGGTCTTTTAAAATTCTAATATTTCATATAGGTGCTTATTTAATAGTGCATCCAAAAAGACTTAAATTAATTGTTTATCAAACAGAGTCCATATGTTTTCAAAATTTTAATTAGACATCACACCAATGACACGCGATTCACTCGGTCGAAATCGACTGCATTCACTGCAGTTACACCCCATAAAAACCATTAGATATACTTTTAAAGAAATCTCAGCCTTTGATTCTTTTTTATTTAAAAAAATTAAAAAAAAAAGTAAAGAGAGATAAACAGTGAGACCGTATAGAATCCAAATCCCAATGACAACTAATGTTTATAATTGGCTAATTTAATCGGATGATATATTAAGTTTGACATGTACGATTTTTTATAAGTGGGAATATTTTATTAATAGTACCTAGCACAAGCAACACGCAAAGTTAGGAAGAGGCTAGGAACCTATAGATTTTATATATATATATATGATGTGAAGAAAAAAAAGCACTCCACGTGCAATATGCGCGCTAATAAATAATGAATATAAACATGAAAGAGGACAGATATATACCTTCTCATGTGAACCAGTACTACCAATGACCCTACATCCTCGAATCTTAGCCAACTGGCCAGCATTCATACCTACAGCACCAGACGCAGCTGATATGAACACATTCGAACCAGGCTTTGGATTTCCCAGTACCTCTATCCCCACCCATGCTGCAAACCCCGGTACTCCTGCAAATAATTAATAATAAATCATGAATTTTTCTTTGGAGTAAAAAACATGTAGAGAGAAGTACCAACCTAAAGAGCCAAGATAATCAGACAATGAAATCCCACTTTGAGCATCAATTTTTCTAGCTATCTTAGAAGAGGGTACGATGCTATACTCAGCAACGGGAGCAGATGGATTCAAAAGAATGTCGCCCTCGCTGTATTTACTATTCTTTGACCGTATTACCCTTACAACTGCAAATGCTGTAATCACCTGTAATGTCAATTAGACAACATTATTATAATATAAAAACCATATAAGTAACTGCAACTGCAAATATATGGTGTACCTGATTAAGCTGATATTGGGTTATATAAAGACCATCGAGGGTGCCAGTGAGTTGGGTGCGAAGGTATGGATCTACAGATATAAAGAGAGTTTCAAGGGCAAGATGGTCATCGGGGATTGAATCAGAGGCTAGAGAAAGAGAGACACTGCGGAGTTTGAGATGATCAGAGGTTGGAACACCGTGAGGACAATAAGCAGCCAAGTACCATTCTTTGCTTTCAACCACCACCTCTGTCATGGTTTCTACTTTCTTTCTGGTTCCACTTCCACTGAAAAATTGAAAATGATTTGTTCACAAATGGGTAATTGGGCATGGCATCTTTTTGGATTTATACTTTTTTTTTGGGAGGTAATTCTGGAAATTTGTTTTAAAAAATACTTTTGAAATTATTTCCGAATGTATTTTTTAAAGATTTTTGGAATTATCCCAACGATATAATTTCAGAATTCAAAATATTTCGGATTTATGTGTTTCAACGTAATTTCGAAAATCTTTAAAAAATTGTAATCCGGAATTATGTGTTTTTAGAATTTTTTTGAAGAATCAAAGGTAAAATCGTCTGTTTGGTGAATTTGGGGGTAGAGGGTATGATAGGGGTTAAAAAAAAGCCCATCTTTTTTCCTTAAGAAGGGTATATTTGTCAAATTTAATGTGGAAAATAAATATTATTTTGTTGAAAGCGAGCCCAACCAATAGAAAGAAAGGAAAGGAATATGACCCATTAAAAAGACAAAATCGCTAGAATAGAAAAAAAGGACAAAATCGCTAGAAGGAGGGCTCGAACCTCCGACCTTGTGGTTAACAGCCACACGCTCTAGCCAACTGAGCTATTCCAGCTTATGTTAGAATATGCTAATTTCTCTTTATTTAATTTACTAACCAACGTACTGCACCAGATGAATCCGTAAATTATTTAGCGGATTCAAAATTAAATACTATAAGTAGAGAGACCCGGGTTGCACAGATTTGATCACCATGTATGTATGTAGCACAAATTTTATATTATCTTAGGGTGTGTTTGGGAGTTGGGGAGGGAAAGGGAGGGGTTGAGACTACTAGTGTAAATTCTTTAGTAATTTGGAGAAAAATTATCCCCCTAAACCCCCCAAACCCCTCTCCTAGTTTATTTTTGGAGCCTCTCCAAAACCCTCCATATTTGGGGGAGGTTTTGGAGCGGATCCAAAATAAAACTAGGAGAGGGGTTTGGGGGGGTTTAGGGAGATAATTTTTCTTCTCATCACTAAAGAATTTACACTATTAGTCCGAACCCCTCCCCTCCCCTCCCCCTCCAAACTCCCAAACACACCCTTAAGGTTGAAAATTATACCATGAATGAAATCAATGAATGTGTACAGGCAGCTAGCATCTATATTTTTTGCATGCAATTCCTTTCAACTCGTAATCATAGCCAGTAAAAAAATATGCATGTGTGTCTCTCTCTTAGAAAACGATAGACTTTCCTTGTTGTTCCGGATCGGCCCAAGAGGCCCAATCCGCATTAAAGACGGCCCAATTCTGCAAAGAATCCGGTCTAATAAGCGAGCCATCACACTAAGACAAGATCAACGGACTAGATTCCAGCGCCCCCGATCCGACGGCTCCGGATCGGGCAAGCCACGCGGAGCCCCCTGGCCCACGTCTATAAATACGGGTCTCTGCTCCATATTCAGGTACGTTCTATTCATTCGATACCTCACTGACTTCTGAGTGCTGACTTTGGCATCAGAGTGTCTGCAGGTACCCAACCCCCTGAGATCAACCTCGGAGGAAGACGACATTGGCGACAACGATCTCGGAAGATTCCGACCCCCGAAGCTCTCCTCCAACCTCGAGCCAGAAAAAGGCCATTATCAGATGCAAGATACCGACTGCTAATTCCGGATCCCAGAACCCGAGGCAAGGTACACAACATTTGGTGACCACAGTGGGAGTTCGCTGATTAAACTCTCATCAAATCAAAGTCTTTTCCAATGGCTCCCCAAGGCCGTTCCACAATTCAGAGACTACCCTTCCGTCGGAACCTCATCAGAGCAGCCTTCAAGGCATACCGACCCTTAGAGACACTTCAAACCCGAGCATTAGCCGCTGTTGTATTAGGTGGCTATTCAGTTGACTCTTGCGAGACCAAGCGCTCCCTCAAAAGAAAGTTGAAGGAAATACTGAGCATATCTAGTAAACCTACCCGAAAGGAGACATCAACCCGACCCCCGCTAGTCTTCTCCGACCACGATCTCTTGAGTGGCGCAGTAAAACACTACGCTCCCTTGATAATCTCGGCAACGATGCTGAACGTTCGAGTTCTAAGAATATTGGTGGATCAAGGGAGCTCCGCAGATTTCATGTTCCGAGACCTTCTGCCGAGATTGGGAATTTCCGCGACCAAGCTCCTCCCTTATAAGGGCTCGGATTTATCAGGGTTCAATGGGGTGGAAACTCGGCCGCTCGGATACATCGAGCTCGAAGTCATCTACGGGACCAACGAGCTCTCGCGCACAATAAAGACGCGGTTCATTGTTCTACCCTACAGGTCTCCCTACAATTGTATCATTGGAAGACCGACCTTGGGGGCACTGGGAGTCATAGCCTCCACAGTCCATCTAAAAATGAAATTCTACTCATTATAAGGAGAAATCAATACGATAGCCGCCGACTTGGAGGCTATGCGGAAATGCCATTACCTTTCTGCAAAATCGATACTCCACTCCGACGGGGCAAGCGAGGTTTCAGATGAGAAGACTAAGGGAAAGCAAGTCGAAACCGAACGACCCCATCCGAAAAGCAGTATCCCCGATCCTGACGCTCGATACGACCCAGATAGCTCCGAGGATGAGCAAGACGATCAAATGGCAAGGGAATTAAAGAGACGAATCAAGCATCCCAAGCCGGATGGGGAGTTTGTTGACGTCACCCTGGGAGACGACCCAACTAAAACAGTCAAGCTCGGAGCAGGGCTCCCGGATTGCGTGCAAACGGGGCTCATAGCCTGCCTCAAGCAACATGCGAATTTGTTCACTTGCTCGTCAGCAGACATGCCAGGCATTCCTCCCGAAGTAGCCTGCCATCACCTCGCGGTCGACCCCAAGCCAAAGTGGGTCGCGCAGAAAAGGCGTAATACAGAACGAAGAAAAGGCCGAGGCCGCTGTAAAGGCCGTCGCCGACCTCATCTCAGCAGGGTTTATTAAGGAAGTCAAGTACAGCACCTAGCTCTCAAATGTCGTACTTGTCAAAAAGAACAACGGTAAGTGGCGAAAGTGTGTGGACTACACCGACCTCAACCGAGCGTGCCCCAAGAATGTCCTCCCGGTCCCGAGCGTAGATAAACTCGTAGACAGCGCGTCGGGGTTCCGCCTCCTCTCATTCCTCGATGGTTATTCCGGATACCACCAGATAGTAATGTATCCCCTGACCAGGAGAAAACGGCTTCTATGACAGACATGGGCAACTACTTCTACCGAGTCATGCTGTTCGGATTGAAAAATGTCGGCGCTACCTACTAGTACATGATGAACAAGGTCTTTCAGAAACAGATAGGACGAGTCGTGGAGGTCTACTTAGACGACATGATCGTGAAAAGCAAATCTGATGAAGAGCACCTCACTAACTTGACGGAGATCTTCGCCGAAGCAAGGAAAAACAACCTCAGGTTCAATCCCAAGAAGTGCACCTTCGGTGTTCGGGCGTGGGGATTCCTGGGTTTTTGTCTTATAGAACGCGGGATTGAGACCAACTCTGATAAAGGCAGAGCCGTGACCGACATGCGACCTCCGACTTCCAAAAAAGAAGTCCAAAAGCTAACAGGAATGATCGCGGCCTTGTCGAGATTCGTCTCCAAAGCCGCCAACAGATCCCTACCTTTCTTCAGAATCCTCAAGAAGGGGGTCGAATTTCAATGGACCCCGAATGCAGTGGCGGACCCAGGACCCCGGGGTCAGGGGTGTCAAATTTTTTAAATACACAATTTGCTAAAAATATAATTAAAAACAACTATAATATATTTAAATGCTGTACTCTAACCAATTTCCAAATTCTGTGAACCATGCCGGAGAAAATCTTCTCTTTGCGCCTCCAATACTTCTTTGTGGAAAGTTGTGATTCTTAGGTTGACATGGCCCTTTTTGCAAATACGCTCTCCGTATCTTATCTTGATCGTTAGGATGATATGTCCCAATTTTTCTTCGCAATCCAGGATTCGATGGCAACTTATCTAAATCAACACACGGCTCTTGTTGTTGTTGTGAGCTTGATCCACATTCATCAATTGATGACCTTGGTCTCTTTACTAAAAATTTATCCATTTGATGACTACAAACAGAATTTCCAAAAAAATAAATGGGCCTATGTCCGGTATTTTGGAGTTAATTTAGTCCTTTTGATCAAAAAGCCATAAAAATAAATAAAATCAGAAAATAAAAAATATATATTACAATAAAGTGTCCAAATATATACAAAAATCCCAAAAATACAAAAATATACAAAAATAAGAATAATCCAAAAAATCCAAAAAAATAGAAAAAACGAAAATATAAAAAGGGGGTGTCAATAGCATCAACCTTAAACCCAACAAGCTGCTTGTCCAACAAGCAGGCCTGTCCACAGTGAAAAATACACCGCAGTGATTCAACAAGAACACTGAACACATTCTCTCTCTCTCTCTCCCAGCGAAGCTCTCGCTCTCTCTCTCCCTCCCTTTTTTATTTTCTTTTTCTTTTAATTAGTTTATTTTTAAATATTAATGATAATTATTTTTCATTTGTTGCGCTCTTCATTTTTTTTCGTTGTCAACTTTTCATTCATATTCAAACACAAAAATAAAATACTTCTTTCCCTCTCATAAATAAATAAATATTTCTCTTCAAAAAAATAGGGGAATAAGTCGACCGTACGGTCGGGTTAGTCGTCGTTCTAGGATGAATGAGCCACACAGCTCAAAAGTCCTAGAACCCCTATAAAAATAATAATTAGTTAATAAACCTTTTTCCCAAAAAGTAAATAGGCGGTTTTAGTCGATCGTACGATCGGGTTAGCTATCCTTTTAGGACCACGAATGAACCGTACGGACCAGGTCCTAAAATCCCTATTTAAAATAAACAATTTCTAAACTAAAACACGAACACACATACATTTCTTTTCTTTCAAACAAAATCAAATTTTCAAAAATAGGGGATTAAGTCGATTGTACAATCGGATTAGTCAGCTTTTTAGGACAAATGAGCTGATCACTCAAGATTCCTAAAATCACTAAATAAAAAAAAAAATAACAAACAATTTTTTTTTACCATGAATTACGTTGCCTTTGATTCTCTACCAGGAGATACGTATGAGCAGAGGGCGAACCCACCTCTGTCAAGTGCACTAATAAAAAACCATTTTTAGTCTTTCTCTAAATATTCCTTTTCTTAAATTCAAATAAAATATCAAGTTTCTTCTTTCTTCTAATCTCTTCCGAATTCAAAATAAAAGGTTAAATTAAATGTTTTCAAAATTAACTATCGGTTCTACAACTAATTAGCAGGTAACCTTCCTTAGGAAGGATGCCATGGGGTGCTAGTACCTTCCCCACGCATAACCGACTCCCGAACACAAATTTGGTCTCAAGGACCCTTATCCACCTTAAAGGGATTTTCCAATGTTTGCCCTTAAACTAAACTTTGTGGCGACTTCATTTAGAACCTTCGAAGAATCCTCACTCGGATTTTTCGGCCGCTACAGCTGGCGACTTCACCGGGGACAATTTAGAGAGTCAAACCTAGTCTAATTAGTTGTAGGATTAGTCGTTAATTTAATGTTTATTTTTACCCTTCTCTTGTCTTTTATTTTATTGCATATTATATTTATGTGATATGTAAACCTTAGGATAGAAGACCATTTTGTATATGTGTTTGTTTGTTTTGCAGCTTGGGGGTATAATTGACATTTTGCTCCTTCACACACTCCACTATCACACTTCTGCACACACGTGAGAATAGTCCTATACCCGGACTGGAGCATAGCCTAAGTTAGAACGAGACTGCGTAGTGATGGCCTACTGGATGTGCGTCCTGTTGGGTGGTCACGAAAATCTCACCTAGAGTTTGGTCTCTTTTGAGAATGCTGTCACTCCTAATAGCTTGCCTATTGTTGGGATCAGTGTTCTTAACTGGGGTCGTTAGCTCTAGGAACTTTATTTAGGACCCTTTAGAGCTACCCTTTGAAAGGTTCACTCAATAGAAAAGCCTTAGACCTATTATCTTAGGAATCCTTGTAGGACACAAAGGAGCTTCATACCCCCTGCATTCAAACAAACACTAATACATTTTTCTCATTTCCCTACCCAAAAAAAACCTATTTTATTCTTGCAAGCATGTCTCATGCATTCTTATTTTCCTTCTTCTCTGCATATCATAAAAAAAAACATCTCATTTTTCATGACAGCCAGGGAATTATAAAACATTTTTATAAGAAAGGTGGATGAAAATATAAGAAAAAATGCATTTGAAAGTCAGACCACCTGAATTATACTTTACTCTTCGAATAAAGAGTTTACAATTCCCCGACGCGACACATTCGCATTTCATGCATCCATTCATATGCTCAAGCATCTGGTTCCCCTTTTCCAAAAAAATAAAAAACAAAAATATAACCTTCTCATTCATTCAAAAAACCATGTCATTAATCATGCATTTTCCTTTCCATACATTAAAAAATCATTGTGTGTATCATGCATTTCCTCGCATATATAAAAAAAACAATTTTTAGCAATATAACATAAACATCTCATTTAGCATGCACCACCATTCACTCATAATCATTCAAAAATAACCAGGCATCTCATCATTTGCAACATCATGAAATGTATACATCATTTCACTCCAGTTGTCATCCTAATTAAAAAAACAAACAAAAAAACCATGTTGTTTCATCATTACATCGTCTCATCATTTTATTCATAAATCATTTTTGCATGCATTATGTCATTATTCTTGCATCATCCATCATCAAAAAATATATATCTAGTTGGTATTCCATTTTAAATTATAAATGATACTTTGCAGCATTTACATGTTGCACTGTCTCTAAAAAACCAAAAGAAAAACCAGTTAGAATAATGAGCTTTTAAGTGATCATTCCTTCATGCATTTGCATCATGCTTGTACATTATAATTTGTTCATTCATGCATTACCAAAAAAAATAGAAAACAAACATGAGCATAATTTTTAAAAAAACTGTGATGAGAGATGAGGCGTTCTTGCGAAATACATTTTAATTGATTGTTCGTCCTTGGCAAAGCTTAACCTACTAATTTTCAAACGGGGTTGAACTTAGATGCAAACTCAGGGTGTTTCAAGACACTCAATTTTCAAAAAGAAGAAGTTATTCACTGTTTGCAGCTCATTCACATTTTTTGTCAGCAAAACAATGCATCTCATCCACCCCATGGTAAATGATCAAAATGGTCTATTTTGTTAACTAATGTGTCATCAAAAATTTCTTCTATCATGTCTCTAATTATGTTAACTCTCTATAAAGCATTCGTATAGTGAACTTGTATGCAATGTGCATTTACTCTTGTTTGAATCAGTTAGTGTCCACTCTGTGCATCTTATCATCATCCCTTGTCCATGTATAGTCCCACCCCGACCACCCAATACATATTCCCCACACAAGTGCCTAGTTAACTTTTTGGTTTGTTCCCATTAATGAAATAACACTTTAGGTTCTCCATGCTGGGGCAAATTTGTGATCACTAGATACATTGTCAATATTGAATTCCCTTTGTGCAAATCATTTATAAAAAAAGATAAGAAAAATTCAAAAAAGCCTGTTAGGTTGAAAACTCTCAAGAGCAATCTAAGCAAAAATTAAAGCATATAAAAAGAAATAAAGAAAAAGCAAATATATAAAAATAAATAAATTTTTGTCCTAAAGTTAAGTTTTGAGAAAATAAGCAGTCATGATTTGAAATGAAGTATAGTCATCTTCCCATATCCTCAAAAAAGACTCTTTACTACCCCTTTGAGCCGAAAAATCAAAAAAAAATCTTTCAGTCACCCTATACAATTTCGGTCACCCGAGACAAGGATGAATTTCACACCTAAACATGGTGTATCACTTTTATCAGCTCACCAAGCCCAAAAAAAGGGAGAAAGAAAATTCACAAAAAAGTGAAATTCAAAAAACGAGAGGATTGAAAATCCTGGAAAAAAAAATAAAAGTAGAAATTGTGAGCTGATACATCTTGCCATGAAGCGCATAAGAGATCATTGTCTCAATAAACCCTCAAAACATCTCATTGGGCCCAATTATCCCTCATTTCATAAACACCTCCTCCTTTCATAAACCCTCATTGGGCCTAATTATCCCTTCTTTCATAAACCCTCAAACACCCATTTACAACCTCTTTCTTTCATAAACCTCTAACCATTCGCCACATCACAAATCCTTTCTTTCGTAAACCCTCAAACACCTCATTGGGCCTAATTATCCCTCCTTTCATAAACTCTCAAATACTTCATTAGGCCTAATTATCCTATCCATCACAAACCCCTAACCGTCGGCCACATTACAACCCTACAAAGTCCATTCCAATAAATGACTGACTGCTTTAGGGCAAATAAGTTTATTTATTTACAATATAAAAATCAAAGAAAGTTAAAAATAAAAAAAAATCAAAAGGCTTGCACTCCAAAGTGCATTCAAGTTGCATTGATATAAAGACAATGTTTAGTAAACTCAAGACTGTCACAGTCTTTGGGATTCACCTAAAAGAGAACCAAAAGTTTATACTAGGATCACCACCTAGATCCCAAAGTGGGGCATTCCTTTTATCATCCATACCACTTGAACTTGGTGATTTAGCCATTGTCCATCCCATTCATATACCATACCCAATCCATATAGCCATATTGGACCACCTCCCTAGCCCATTACCTTAACTCTGCCACCTTTCACAACCTCACTTAAAGCAACCGTTTGAAATGTCATTCCATAGTGGGGCAATCCCATCACCCTTCACTCCACCTAAAATTAGGGAAATTCTCCCTACACCCATCTCATTCCCTTATCATATTCACACCACAAAACCGTACCGGGGCAATTTCTCAACCCATTACCCTAAACAAACCCTTTCACAATGCTACTTCAGTTGGGGCAACTTTGTCCTTGTCATAATTAGGGCAACACCAAACTCTATGGGTTGAGACAAAATCCTTTGCTTGCCACTTTTCATTACAAAGTCATGGAATTACCAATTCATCATATTCTACACCCCTAGCTGTTGTCATCACTAGAAAGGGGCAAGTGTATTCACTCACTGTCATCAAGTCTAAATTAGGGCAGTCCCACATTTCTTGAATTGGGGAGAACCTACCTTTCATGACTTTGACAATAATCATGTCCTTCATCCTTTCACCTGTCATATATGTCCATACCCTAGACCTAGAACCAAGTCAACTGACTCATTCACCTATATTTGCACTACTATACATTTTTACTAAACAATGCTTCAAAGAGAGCAAACACAGGCTAATAATCTGATACTGAAAATCCACATAGTTAACTTTGTGGACCTAAAACTTCAGTCATCATGGGGCATCACAATGGGAGAGCAAAATAAGCGAGTCTGCAAATACAGTGAACTACTTTTTCACATCAGTGTCTGTAAATAACAACCTTGATTCTATCATTTCTCAAATAAGCGAGTCTGCAATAAATGATGACTCTAAAATACTCATCTATCTACTTCTTGCATTGAAAGTCTCATTTCTCATCTCAAAATTTAAAAACACATCTGCATGCATTACTAATATACCATATCATAAATCATTGCACCATACATTGTATTTCGACATCAAATCTTGCGTCTACCACAACTCTTGCATCTAAGCATTATGTGTGCACATTCATTCACTCGTTCATTCATTCATTCATTAAAAAAAAGAAAAAAATGCCAAAAGAGAAAAAAATCATCCACATTGCATTCATTACCCCCACCAAAGCATAAATCATTCCATCATGCAACCATGCGTTTCATCGCAATACGTGCATCTAAGCAATACAATTACATCTTATCTGCATACGCATACACAGTTTATCAACTTCAACACCCATTATCCGCTACACCTCATTTGCTACCCCAACAAACACCCATCATTGCACACGCATACAACACATGCACGCATACACCATTCATTACACTATTAGACATGCCAAATATAGATAGCATTTCCCTTCTCAGGTAAATGTATTCATTAGGTATGTTCGGGTAAACACGCCAAGTGTCGATCCCTATATCTTGTTCCTCCAAAATCGACGCTCCAAGCATTGATCCCATCTCAGCAAACCAGGTCGTAATGTTAGCACCAAGTCTAGCACCGATCTTCCAGACCACCAGAGGTCCTTTAGATCCTCAGTGCTCCTTCAGACCTCCATTGGTCCATCAATCCAGATCGCACGTCGGCATCGAGCACCGATGGATCATCCGACCCCGGGTCCTTCAGACTAGCTGTGTCAGCCTAAGACATAGTGGACGTCCTTCGTGATCAGTTCTAGACCTGATCTAGTTAACGGCCGCTCGAAAAAGGCCACCCTCAGACCCCCAGTGGTCCTTCAAAGCCCCAGTGCTCTTTCAGACCCCAAGTGGTCCTTCATGGCTTAGGCAACCCCTTGGAGCCCTGGTGCTCCCTTAGATCCCAAGTGCTCTTTCAGAGCCCCAGTGCTCCTTCAGATCCCCAGTAATAATTCTTTATTATTCTCGGTTAACACGCCAAGTGTTAATCGTCCCTCATTTCCCTAACTCATCTTCCCCCTAAGCGGACAAAATTAGCGTCTATTCTATCTTTATTTTTATTTCTACTACGAAAATCCGAAAACCATTCACCTTTTCTAGTAAAATATAAATAAAGAGGGGCAGCTGTTATACCCCAATTTTGTTCGATCATTTATCGCAATTGTTTTAGCCCCTGTGTCACAAGTCCATATCATTACGAGAATGACATTTCGAGCGCTGTCTTGTTTTAATTTAGACCGGTTTGTCTAATTGGGCCTATGTCTAACATTTTGGACCGGATTTTGGTGATTTCTCTAATTGGGCTTACGCTTAACATTTTGGGCCAGTTTTTAATAAGTAAGCCTATGTCTAATGTTTTGGGTCGTTTGTCTATTTGGGCCTACATCTAACTTTTTGGGCCAATTCTTAGTAAATGGGCCTATGTCCGGTATTTTGGACTCAATTTAGTCCTTTTGATCAAAAAGCCATAAAAATAAATAAAATCAAAAAATAAAAAATATATATTACAATAAAGTGTCCAAATATATATAAAAAGCCCAAAAATACAAAATATCACCAAAAATATACAAAAATAAGAATAATCCAAAAAAATAGAAAAACGAAAATATAAAAAGGACGTGTCAATAGCATCAACCTTAAGCCCAACAAGTTGCTTGTCCAGCAAGTCTGCTTACTCAGCAAGTCGACTTGTCCACTCTTTACCTAGACCTTCACCTATAAAAGGAGGCCATGTCCACAGTGAAAAATACACCGCAGTGATTCAACAAGAGCACTGAACACATTCTCTCTCTCTCTCCCAGCGAAGCTCTCGCTCTCTCTCTCTCTCTCCCCCCCTCCCTTTTTTATTTTATTTTTCTTTTAATTAGTTTATTTTTAAATATTAATGATAATTATTTTTCACTAGTTGCGCTCTTCATTTTTTTTCGTTGTCAACTTTTCATTCATATTCAAACACAAAAATAAAATACTTCTTTCCCTCTCATAAATAAATAAATATCTCTCTTCAAAAAAATAGGGGGATAAGCCGACCATACGGCCTGGTTAGTCATCGTTCTAGGAAGAATGAGTCGCACGGCTCAAAAGTCCTAGAACCCCTATAAAATAACAATTAGTTAATAAACCTTTTTCCCAAAAAGTATATAGGTGGGTTAAGTCGATCGTACGATCGGGTTAGTCAGCTTTTTAGGATCACGAATGAACCGTATGGATCAGGTCCTAAAATCCCTATTTAAAATAAACAATTTCTAAACTAAAACACGAACACACATACATTTCTTTTCTTTCAAACAAAAATAAATTTTCAAAAATAGGGGATTAAGTCGATTGTACAATCGAATTAGTCAGCTTTTTAGGACAAATGAGGGGATCACTCAAGAGTCCTAAAATCCCTAAATAAAAAAAAACCAACAAACAAATTTTTTCTACCAAGAACTACGTAGCATTTGATTCTCTACCAGGAGATACGTAGAAGCAGAGGGCAGGCCCACCTCTGTCAAGTGCACTAATAAAAAACTATTTTTAGTCTTTCTCTAAATATTCCTTTTCTTAAATTCAAATAAAATATCAAGTTTCTTCTTTCTTCTAATCTCTTCCAAATTCAAAATAAAAGGGTAAATTAAATGTTTTCAAAATTAACTATCGCTTCTACAACTAATTAGCAGGTAACCTTCCTTAGGAAGGATGTCGTGGGGTGCTAGTACCTTCCCCACGCATAACCGACTCCCGAACCCAAATCTGGTCTCAATGACCCTTATCCACCTTAAAGGGATTTTCCAATGTTTGTCCTTAAACTAAACTTTGGTGGCGGCTTCATTTAGAACCTTCGAAAAATCCTCACTCGGATTTTTCGGTTGCTACACTTAGGATACTTCACAAAATACATTTATCTGATTTGGCACAGTCTATCGGATAAACTTGACAAATCAAATCTTAATTATAAACGTCATATTCGGCCTTTCCATATCACATATGGAGCCCTTTTACTCCCGCAAATGGAACATGGTTAAGGTAAGAAATAACTGTATAAAGAGCGTATCTCAGAAAGAGTCATAAAATTTTGATGAACTCATCAGAGATCGTACCATGTCTAACAAGGTGCTATTTAGATAGTCATCAAACTCCTGGCTTTAATTAGTATTTACCATCATGATCCGATCGTATGGTTTTAATACTCTTGCCTGTATGGTTCACCACTTCATTATTGAACTCATTGAACTCTTCAAGGGTTCCTGATTTAAGTTCCATAAGACACACTAATCACTGTTTATTGTAGTTAACAATAAACCCAAAGAAGTTTAGAAATCTATCTTTTGCACTTTTGTTTAGTGACCTACATATATCTCATGTATCACACCAAAAGATTACTAACTCTATCACCATCGACTTGTGATTGGAGCATAGTCATCTTTTCTAATAAGTAAGATTCATAGATCCCAAATGATTCACAATCAAATGAGTCCAAGAGTCCATTTCAATGGAACTTAAAACTCGCTTCTTACTTATTTGCCCTAAACGATACTGCTAATGTATATAAGAGTCAAATTTATTGATTTGACCTTATTCACATTTATGTCATAGATAAGAAAGTTTAGATCAACGATACATAGTTTATGTCTTTCAAGATCTTTAACATGGAAAACACCAATTCAATAAATGAAACAACACTTGTCCTTTTATTACAACAGAAAATCCTTTCTTGTACAGTCAAGAAATAAATGTTATCTTTCCATCAATTGCTTGAACTTTATAACACTTATTTAGTTCCAAGACAAGCCGTCATGGGCTACGTCAACACTCCCTTTTAAATCCTCCACATTTATGTAAATATGAAATCTACATCTGGTATCAAATAGCTATGATGTGGGAAGTTTGTTTCTATGACAAAATATTTGAAGAAGAAGTCCAACTTCCTTTCTTCAACTTATACTCTTTCTGGTACAAATCAATTCTTCTTCCAACACTCGGTCCAACCATATTGGAAAAAGTTCATCCATAGCAACCCTTCATATGTCAATTTCAAGGTTGAAGTACTGGGCTTGAACTTGTTCTTACCCATGTACTACTTCTTGATACTAAACATCGGGCCTTTCCCTTCCATGACCATCAAGATGGCCTAAACTTTTCGACTCTATCCATTCAAAAACTCTTGTTGGATTAAGTCAGTCACCAACTCTTGGCCCTAGGGATATCCCAGCTTTTCCAGTTCTCAATGTACCCAATCGTATGAAGCACATGAGGACCTACTGGATTTCCCATACATATTGCAACTAAAGAAGGGACGAGAAGCCTCAAACCTTTCATGTCTTGCTCACTCTTGGTAGAGTATCATGAGGTGTATGATCACATCATATGCCTTTTATGATTGCAAGAATGAAATATCCTAGATCGAAGGCATCGACTTGATGCGTCTCATAAGCATCGTTTCAATCCTAGCTAGTAGGAGTAGGTTACTCAAAAATGTTTTGCTAGAGAATATAGAGTATCTCTCATGCTTGAGGACAATCCTCAAATTTATATACCAATCCAGAAAATTACTTCTAAATATGCTCCCACTACTTTATTCATGAATAAATATCATGAATAAACCATATTTAATAGGACTTTACTAAACATGCTCCCACTACTTTATTCAAATCAATGACCCTCACCATTGACTCGGAAAATTCCATTGGAAAAATTTTCTAGTGAGACCAAGATCCATATTTCACCTTGTTCTGAGACAACTGAGCTGACTCACCCAAAACATGGTTTTTTAGGTAAGAAACTCCTTTCCAATTACATCACATGTAACTCTTGGATCAGTTGGGTGAGCAACACTTGCTCAAACCATCTAATGAATTTAAGCCCAACTCCTTTGCCTTTGGGCCCATTTCAATCCTATTGAATTCGACCGAGTTAAGTTAGACCCAATGGTTGACAGTCGGATCTTACCCTATCGCGCCTCACCGATATAGAATAGTGTACTCAGCTTTGGCATGACCCACACTAGACGATACTGACCTTGACGAGTGCCACGCATCGGAAGACATTAAACTTAATATTTAATTTTGAGGGATTTTTAATTTGGCGATCTCATCGTCCTTTGTATCTCATATAAACGTCTCTCAAACATGTATACACCTTACATAAAACATGCATCTCATATGTCCAATCATATAAAGCATACAAACATATATCTCATATATTAAAAAAACATCTTAGGCATACATTTCATACACATCATGCATCGCATAAACAAAGCATACAAAATATAGTGGTATGGTTATGGCCTCCTAAAGTCTAAGAATTAAATAAACTAATACTTTATTACAATTTTTTGACACACGTGCTAGCTTCTCAAGCTTCTCCCACTGGCGTCCACAAATAGTGTTGCATTCTCCTCAACTCTAGAGCAATTACATTATTTAAGTAAATAAATAAAATAATTAAAAGTCACGACACGCAGGCTGTATTTAAATAAAATAAATCACAACGCGCAGGTCGTATTTAAATTAAATTAAATAAATAAATGTCATACATCTAAGGCCATAACCATACACCTCACATATAATAGTAAATAATAATAACTCTTTATTATTATTATTATTATTATTATTATTATTATTATTATTAATTATAGACCGCATTACATATAGTGATGCAAACGGGGCGGGGCGGGAACGGGTACCAGCTACCCTCCCCGCGAGATGCCCATGAGACTCGAGCCCGCCCCGTACCCGCGTGGGTACCCGTATAGCGGGTATTAAATGGTATTTTTCCTTAACGGGTACCCACGGATACTTGTTAGTGCTGTAAAAATAATTTTTTATAAAATAAAATTTGAAATACTATACAAAATTAACCTATTAAATTTTATAAACCTTTTACTAACTTATAATTGTAAACAAATGGAGATAAAAAATACTAGAATTACAATAGGAAACTTTAAAAACAACGACCCACTAATTATCCAAAATATTAGGATAAAATATACAACACAAGTTATCGAAAATGACAACAAAATATCAATAAAAATCCACTTAAACAACAACAATGATAGAAATTCACTCCATCAATAAATATGCTACGGGTACCTCATTACCCGGCCCCACCTCGTTTATTGTCGGGTATTTTAAATGTCTGTTTATTTTGCCCGTGGGTACCCGTTAAGGGACTCGCCCCGTGCCCATTACGGGTATTACCCGCGGGCGCGGTTTTTTTTTGCACCCCTAATTACATATGTGACTTTTGAAACAATTTGAAGAGGCTAAAAGAAATTAGGTTCGGCTCCGCCTCTCAATATTATCCAAATTGGATTCATAAACTAATGAAAACAAATCCGACAATATATGCAATACAAATCACAACTGAAAGTAAAAGATGTGGTCATGAATTCAAAAGCCTCACCATTATGGAAAGTTTGCATTTCAATATCAATCAAAATATCCTTGTAATTATAATATTAAGAAATGTTTCAAAACAAACCAAAATCAAGGCTATATTATTCAAGCCATTAACATGCCTTTGGTCAACAAAATTACGTTTTGAGAGTATATCACATATACACATAATCATGTTGACATGATCCATCAAAATAAGCATACAAATCGTAATATATCACATCTATATAATCATGCTTGATCAAAATATTTCACGGCTCTCTTATTAATCAAAACAAAATGAAGCAGTCCTCCATAAACACACAAATATGAAAATATCGCATATAATCTTAGTCATGCCTGATCAGTATAAGTTTTGAGATTAATGGCATCATCAATCTAAGCTCTGATACCACTGTTAGGGATTCTAGATCATTTTCATAACATTTTGATTTCTAGAGCGGAATATCCTTTTTGCCAAGGATCCGATTAGCCATTAATCACCAACAAACCGAGCACGTAGGTAACAATAGAGATCTTTTGTGTTTACCTCTTGTAGCGTGCTTTGATCACCAATCAGAAAAATATATGATCTCTACGAAGTCCACACGAGCAACCGGAATAGAAATAATATTTGATCTCTACGAAGCCCACACGACCAATCAGAAAAATATCTGATCTCTATGTGTGTGACCCTTATAGGTTTTCACTGACATGGCAATAATATTTATATTATATTTAATCTAAATATAATATTTCATATTAAAGCAAAGAGCGGCGTCTAGCAACACATCATAGCTACCCAGGTCATGAGAAAATCAGTGATCTGATTTCAACCTTTCTGCGACCATAACTTATCGTGCAGTAATTGTCCCTTCGTCCAAATGTCTAATTAAACGCAAGTCATAATATGTGTCATACTTGCAAAGTCCAATTATTTATTTATTGATTCCCGAGTAGACACGTAAATAACAATGAACACAATATCACATATTAGTCCATTCTAGCATGGTCATGCATTTCCACAGTCTCACTCTATCGATAGGCCCAAGACATAACTCCTGTTATGTAAGAGGGACGAATCCTATCTACATCACTCACACTCCTCCACATGGTTCATTGCAGACCCAATAACCACCTTTATGATTGTCCTGTTACGGACAACGTTTGATGACTTTAAAGTCTACAACTTCACATGTAGGGATCGTAGTGACTTCAAGTTGAAGGACTACTCACAATGGTTGCATGAGAATCGCTAATGACACTTACATAACAATTATGTAGCATTCTCATGGTGAGTCAATCCAGTATAAATATTACTCCTAATATTTATACTTGTGTTATGATTCAATATCTATGACCCGTGAGCTATGAAGCCCCGATACTTCAAAAATGGAGACGTACCCGTGTCGGATACGTATCCGATACCGATACGCATCCGATACTTCCCGATACGTACCCAAAGAGTATCTAATAATTTTTTAATTCTTTTTAAAAAATATTTGACTCGATACTTTTCAGATACATCTTTGATACTTCTTACCAACTAAGGATACTTCTCGGATACTTTTTCGATACCTCTTACCAACTAAGCACATGATTGTTACTCATATATGATACACTTTAATACCTCAATCACTAAAAGACAAAATTATATGTTTTTTCGTAATACAATAATAGAAGAAATAATACATTGTGATATGAGTGGGATAAATATACGTAACTATCTCTACTTGATAAGATCACAAGTATTTATTTCTACAATGTGATGAATATATATTGACTAATGATATGCTTATGTTTTATTGACCAATTACGTACTAATATGAATATCTTAGTCTATAAAAAATCATCTATTTCTGCCACTGACTATTCGTATTATATGATTTCGGGTGGTCTCGGTTACTTGTCCACCATTACTTTTTATGACTAGTCACTCATACATAGGTGTGTCGGTTGTCCTCTTCCTTTCATCCATATATTTTGTGTGATTTTTTTATCTATTTGGGCAGTTTTTTTTCATATCTATAAAATGCATTATTTCAGTTTTTCATCTTTGTTTTTTTCTATTTGTGTTTCTATTCTATTTTATATTTTGTTATATTTTTATATGTTTAAATTTTAATTTAATTTTTTATTAAAGTATCCCAGCCGTGTCGTATCTTGATTTTCAAAATTTTCCCGTATCCCCGTATCCGTATCGTGTCGTATCCCGTATCGTATCCGGTATCCAAGCTTCATAGCCCGTGAGATGTGGTCATCAATCATCAACACAATAGCCTCTATGCATTATTGTTGTCATTGTTAACAATAATACTTCGACTACGGATACTTCAAGAATAGCGTTCTATAGTTCAATGGGGTCTCACAATCAAATCACATTTGATTCTCCATTGAACAAACTATCTATTCTAAGGACTTTATTATTATATACTCTTATAACATAATAAATAATGCCTTACACATATATCAAATATATGACATAAAATCATGATACAAATAATAATCTATTCAAAATAGATAGGCCACTAGGGCTTACCCCAACAAGAAGGCCCCTACAGAATAATTGCCAAAACAAAAAAGGGAGCCTACTACTTGGAAACTCTCAAGAATGAGGCAATCCCGAGAACATGGAACACTACAAAGCTCCGACTCTATTTTAGTTAAAATGCTAATTGTGACTGACAAGCCATCATGGTATACAAATTGGACCCCTGAGTCCACTTCTGTAATAAAATGACTTCTTTTTCAGGAACTCATAGTCACTTGCCAAAGAACGCTGGTCGCGGTCAAGGCTGGGCCCTTGCACCCAACCTCGTCCGAGCTTCTTCACTCCAGTTCACTCCAAGCTCTGCACTTGGTGGATTGGACCGAATGAAGTCTCACCTGATCACATGGCCTCAGCCTGACATCCTTCTTGAAGGATCACTTTGGCATGTCGTGGACTAACTTCTTCAACGAGGTCGAGTCTATCGTGGCGCATTGACCTCCATCGCGAGGTCGGGCCTAGCGTGGCCATTGACCTGTTCAACGAGGTCGAGCCTATCGTGGCTCATTGACCTCCATCGCGAGGTCGGGCCTAGCGTGGCCCACTGACCTCTTCAACGAGGTCGAGCCTATCGTGGCTCATTGTCCTCCATCGCGAGGTCGGGCCTAGCGTGGCCCACTGACCTCTTCAACGAGGTCGAGCCTATTGTGGCTCATTGACATCCATCACGAGGTCGGGTCTAGCGTGGCCCACTGACCTCTTCAACGAGGTCGAGCCTATCGTGGCTCATTGACGTCCATCGTGAGGTCGGGTCCCTCAAGTTCACCCTCAATCACCGGGCAAGCATAAATAGGAAGGAGGATAACCAAAAAACATTCACCAAGAATATAAAACCGGAAACGGTCGGTGCCTCAAGTTCATTATACAAGCCAAAGGTGACCCCGAAAATAACCGAGGCCACCAAATAGAACAGTCAAAATAAAAAGATTACAACTGAGAAGCAGGATAGACGATCCCAGGCTTGGCGCCCTTCACGAGCTTAATGATCCTATCTTCCCTCACCACGAACATGGCGTTTGGAAAAGACAGATTAAGTTCGGGGTGCATGACCTTGACCTGATCGATCGCATTCTTAAAGCTCTTGAAAGCCATCTGAGCCCCCTCTCTGGCAGACTTCGGTTTAAAGACAGGGGCCTCGTCCCTCTCCTTCTGACTCTCCTTGATCAGGGCTTCCCCAGACTTCACCCGCTCCTTCAATCCATTGATTTGATTCTTCAGGCCTTGATTTCGGGTCCCTAGTTCCTCCAGTTTCCTCTCCAGGTCGGGCACTTGCACAGCAAGCTCGGCTTTTTGTTTCAGCTTGTCCCGCTCCTCTTTGAGAGCCTTCATCTCCCTTTCGAGCCACAGCAACTCTGCCTTGTCCCGAGCCTCTGAAAGAGATTTCAAACCGACAGTTAGTTTGTTATTCGTACAACACAATTCACGAGCTAGCAGTGCATTCTCGGACTCGAAATCGGTACCTTGTTCCCTCTTGGAGACCTCGGCATTCCACTTAATGAACAGCTCCTGACCGAGCTTCCCAACCTTGGCGCAGGCCTCGAAGTCCTCTAGGGAAAGCTCGATGGTATGGGACTGGGTGACGCGCAATCCCTTGCTTCCAGAACTCGAGCCAAGAGGTAGGCGCTTTTGCGGGGTCTGGGTGGGACCCTTCTGCTTAAGATTGGAGGCTTCCTTCAGAACCACCGAGGGACTGGCCTGGCTGGACACAGCGCCCACGACGGGAGAAACAAGGGCCGGACCCGAAGACTGATTACCAACAGCGTCAGAGGTCCTGAGGCAGATAAGGCCGTCCTCTCCCGCGACCCCGGCGGCATCCAGGTAGTCGGCCAAGCTAGAGTCGTCCTCCATCTTTCCTGCGAAGCAACGTCAAAAACCCAAGTCAGAAATTAGAAAGCAAACAATAGAAAGAGAAACATTAATAATGACTCTACCAAGAACGGACCTGAGTGCCTTGGGCGACTCGGCCTCGGCATTTAGGATCTTTCTACAATCAACCTTCTTACTCTTCTGGGGGAACTTGTCTGCCCATCGGAGTAACAGATTGAGGGTCCGGGCCTCCTCCCTAGATAGGGCAGAAGTCGGGTAAGCATAATCGGATGACCCGCTTTTGAAACACCGAGAGCGGGATCTTCATCTTCATCTTCTCAAAAAGGACGGAGTACACGAAGAACCGCAGCCCAACAACTCTTTGGCATACCACGTCATAATCGACAAGGGGCTCGAACTTCCACTTCTGTCCCGAGTAACCCAGTGATACGGGTCACCCACGTCAATACCATCACCATCACCGTCGTGCTCTTCCGGCTCGGGTTGGTGAACAGAATCACCCTTCGGGGATAGGTCTCCAACTGCCGAAGGCGGTACAGAGCCAACTGCCTCGATCATGGCGAGTTTCACCGAGGACGACATTTGATCGTCAACCGAATCCGCACGAATTGGAAGCTCTTTCGCCGACCTTTTTAAAAGTGGTTTCTCTAGAACACTGTGCGCCCTCTCGAAATCTCTTGTTCTCACCATTCTTGCCTACAGAGGAGGAAGCCAAGGTCGAAAGCAATAATCAAGCAACAAGTTCGGCCCCAGGGGGTTAGGGCCGGGTTTTAACTAGCTTCCTCCCCAAAATGAGCCATAAAGGAACGAGTTTGACAACCCGTTCAACGAACACTCAAGAAATAAGCCGAGGCAAAGAGCAAAAATACTAACCTCGGTAGGTCGAGCACGGGTCTCAGTAGATCAATCTGGAAAATGCCCGCGCAAAACTTTCAAACTCAAAAGAATTACTCATAGAATCGAGAGAATCAGAGCTTAAAGCACAAAAGCATTCGGTCACCCTCAAACCTATTTATATAACAATTTTTTAAGAGCTTAAAGAATCGGGAGAATCGAAAGCATTCTAGAGACACTAAATTTTTTAAGGGAGCCTATTCAGATAGGCAATTCTTATATAACAATTTCTCAAGTTTGAAAGAGAAAAAAAAAGCGGAAACCTCCACATTACCTGGAGATCGCAAAACTTTAAAAAAACACCCTCTAAATTAAGGTACATCAATTACATAATTCAACTGAAGGCAGTTAAAAGGAACATAAAGGGCATAACTTCAATTTCTAGTTATAATTCCCAATAAACATAAACATAAAGGCCATTTTCAACTAGAGGCAGAGTTGATAAAGATTGTCATCGATCAGATCATAAACGTTCCGATAAATTGTTCAAACGACAGAATTTACAACTGACTATTTCACGGAGGATATTTTTAGTTATTAGTTCTATTCACATGGTGTCCACTTCTGAATGTTTCACATTAACGTCCCAAACGTGTTCTCCCCACTGTAAGTCATGTAAAGGAATCCATCCTCATCCTTGTGTTCCTCATATATTGCAGACATCATAGCAGCTACATCAATAGAAATCAAAAACTCAATTCATAAAATTAACTAAAGTCAACCACCGCAAAGCAAATAAATATAATGCCATCAACATCAAGCAATAACAATCCATATATATTACCTGTTGGCGGCAGAATGTTTTTCACAAAAATGAAGATGGCTTTCTCAGGACTCAGTTTGATTCTCTTTCGCACCACGTACACAAACTGTCCCACAGTTAGATCAGCAGGAACAAGGTACCTGAGGGGGAGAATACATGGAAGAGAAGATTGATATCTATAATTGGTAATAAATAGAATAGTAAGATGAGTGTCAATATGGAAAGTAGAACAATTTATGGCATGCCCATTACGCAGCCATTTTTGCTACAAAGAATTTAACAAAACAATTAGTTCTTTAACTTCGGGAGGACGTGGGTATGGGGGGGAAAGCAATTATCATCCAACCTCCAATGTTTACCATTGACTAATGAAGATCGTGCAACAAAACCAAAAAATTATTAGAGGGAAAGAAATCATACGCACATGTAAGTCCAAACATAACAAAGGCTGCCAATATATGTAGCTTTATTCCTTAATTTTAACATAAAAGATTTCAAGTTTCAACATTTACCTTCAATTGTTATCACAGAAGCCTAAACCAAAATCTCTTTCATTGTTTATCAAATGTATTAGTGGGATTTCATTCACATGAATGAAACCAAAAAAGCATCTATAGTTGGGATTAGCATTGGTCCTCTCTTTTTTCCATATCATTTTGTGATCAGCTTTTTCATATTCATTATAACAATTAAGCAAAGAACAGAACAAAAGGCTTCTTCTGCCTCTCTTTTCCATGCTAAAAAATAATCAAGAGTTTTGTCTAACTTCTATTTATCTTCAAATCAAATGAAATTAGAAGCCAAGCTTTGCAAAGTTAGGAACAACTCAGTATGATACCACAAACATATATGGAAAATAAATCAAACTCAGCAGTCTCCAAAGTACATTCAAGCACAGCCCGAATATTTTCAAACTTCAATGAACATCCTATCGACATCAAGACTTCAACAAGACAAAGCACAATAAACTTAATGCAGAAAGTAATAACCGACACAGGCAACAATTCTTATAAATGAAAAAGCAGAGTTCAAATACTATGCCAAAATTCATAATTTCTCTTCACAAGAAAAACTAACTTTTTCTTATCAATATCTGGAACATCACTCTTCTCAGCCCTTTCAACAATTACCTACACCCAAAAGATCAAACAAATTAACATTAAAGAAGTGAAATTATCCCAACATACGAATACATCAAGGAGAAGATTAAAAGAATCTCACTGGAATTCTTTCAGGATACTTCTCTCTTATGCGAGCTGCCTCAGCCTGCCTCCTTTCTGGTACATAAAGTTTGTAATACAAATCAGAGAACATAAAACACACAAACAAATCAGACCACCCCGTGAAACCAATGTTCAAATTAGATCAACCAAATAGCAGAACAGCAAAAGCAGTAAAAAAAAAAAAAGATAAATAGTGGGGTCAGAAAATTTGGGGTACAAAAAACAAATTTTAGCCAAATATCCAACTTTACGGAATAAAATTCAGATTATTATTATGAAGGATAAAAGTCATAAGACCCAATTTTTCACATTCTAAAATTGAAAAATTAAACAAATAAGATGTCTGATATTTCTCTGATTGCGAAAGTTCAAACCCTAAAATCAGTGAATTACATCATACATCGTAACCGAAAAAGTGAAAATTGGAAAAACAGGATAACGGAGAAGAAAGAAACGAACCAAGGGGATGTTCCAACTTGAATGAACTCTTAGCCATGATGATGATCCTGCAATAGAAAACAGGGGAAGAGAAAAGGCCGAATTAGGGATTTAGGGTTTGTGATGAGGGAAGGGATCGATAAAGCAACGAAACGAATAGAATCAACAAACGAAAAAAGGAAAATTAGGGATTGCTTACCAATTGGGGGAGAGAAAAGTGAAGAAAAGAGAGAGATTAGAGATCCCTAAAAGCACAGGGATAACACGCAATACTCTTTCTTTCTTTCCTCTATCTTTTTTCTTTTTTTTAATGCTTGATTGATGGGACCCTTTGCCCTGGGCCTGGAATTGGTAAACCGATAGGCACAACTTTTTTTTTTGAATGATGAGAAGGCTCTTGCTTAACGACAAAGCCTCTCATTTTTATAAGTCTTCGTACTTCGTAGGGTGCGGAAGCAAGAAATTTGGTCATGATCAATCACAATTATTACTTTTAAAAAAAGACTTAATTTAGCCGTATAAGTGCATGTTTGGTTGCAAGATTGTCTCGACGCCGCCGCCGCCGCACGTCCAAGCCACGTCCACACAGAAGCTCCAATTTGTAGCTTCAGGATTGCCGCAAGAAATCACGACCAAACCAACCCCTTACCGTGCGTTTGGTGCCTCCACCGTGCATCCAAACATGCACTAAATCTTTTACGTAATCTACTAATTTTAAGTTGGCACGTCAATAAAAAAAGTTAATCAATTTATAATCACTTTATATGACAATTATACCATGAATTGTTATCGGTTGTGGACTCTGGTTGTAAAAAAGTTTACGCTGATAGTGCGTAACAATTAAACTCTTTAAAGAAATCAATTCATTGATGTGTATAGTTAGTTAGTTCGTAAAGCCCAACACAACTAGTAAAGTCGATATCATTAAGTTGGACATTTTTCAAAGTTTTACGAGTTCAAACCCGAGAAAAAAGTTAGTGTATACTACCTCCATCTCAACTCTAAGATTGGGTGCGAGTGGTTCGATTCCTCACAATGGAACAACTTGAAGATCGCCTTTACTTACCTCAGATGAACTTTGGATAAGTCGAGGCCTCCTTCCCCTAGACACTAGAGCAGGTCGAAGACATCTAGACCCCGAAAAAAACTCTGTCCACCAAAATTATATGTCGCTTAAGGTGATGCACAAGTCTTAAAAAATCATTAAATATCTGCTAACCAAAAATTGACCATTATTAAGAATGTTTATTCTTAACACCTTAATACTATGATGGATTGCGAGAAAAATAAATAGAGAAGACATAAAGAATTGAGAAAAAGTACGAGAAGAGATAAATATGTGAAAAATGGTGTAGATTTAAAGTTTGTTTGGAAAAAAAAGAGAGAAATAAAAAATAAATGGTTAAATATGTTTTTTGTTCTTATAAAATTTGGGTTTTTTGATTTTATTCTCTCAACAAAATTTCACATACATTTGGTCCCTACAAAAATTGTATTTTTTGGTTTTAGTCCATCATGACTTTAATGAGTTTTAATAGCGCTTATAAAAGGTCAAAAGATTCCTATTAAAAGTCATGAAGCATTACTAAAAGTCATGAGGGACTAAAACTGATAAAAAAATAAAATATAGAGACCAAAAGTAGGTGAAAATTTTTTTTTCAGAGACTAAAAATAAAAAACCTAAATTTTATAATGACCACAAACATATTTAACCTAAAAAGAAATAAGTAAGTTTTTATTTTGGAATGACAAAAATACCCTTGACTAAAAAACCAATATACAACTTTTTATTGTTTGAACTGGAAATTGAAAAGAAATAAAATATATAAATAAAAAAAATGATTTACGCTAGGTTTTCATTAATAACTGTCATAAAAATTCTTCTATTAGTGATTTGATTTAAGCATTTATAAGAAACGTTTAACGCCGTTTGTTAAAAAAACCAATGTTAAAAGCCCAACTTATATAACCCACGTGGGAACTACATCGCTCTATAACCGATGTAAAAAGTCCAACTTAACCGACGTTGTATCTCGTAATTGTACTAGTGCATCGGTAAAAAGTGAATGAAGATTTTGAACAGGCACAGACTAATTGGAGGGAAGAAATTAAATTGAATCTCTGAAATTTTATGAACATTGTCTGTATGGGAAGCAGCACAAGCTAAGATTCACCAGGGCAAAACACACCACCAAAGCCACTCTGGATTACATCTATTCTGATTGTTGGGGGCCTTCAAAGGTTCCATTTTTTGAGTAGTGAATTTTCACTCAGGTTCCACCTATGGCAACATGTAACACTCAAGATTCATAATGGATTTTAAATTCTTCCACTGTCCATAGAGTAACTAACACGCTGTTAGGGAACCACGTTAATTCTTTGGTGTTAACATCTTCTCCCTTTCTCTCGTTTTGTTTTCATGTTGCACTCGATTTCCTGTTGGTTTGAACAATTTTTTCCAAACAATATTTATATTAGATTTTAATTTATGTGATTCAAAACTAGTGTGTTTTTAAGAAAGTGTTATCTAATTAAAGTATATACTGAGCTTAAAAGGCGCTATAAACAATATGGATATCAAGTATATATACAGTATTTCTAAGTGTCATATTTTGTTATAAATGCAAAAAGAACCCAATTGGGTTGTACTGAAATCAGTAATTAGATGGCTAATAAGAGCCGATTCGTATACAAACTGATCGAATTGAGAGTATTGAGAAAGTTCCCTTAGTTATAGAGTTGAGACGCTCCTCGTATTGTTGAAATTAATTCGAAACCGCAACTGAAAAATGTACCCAACAACTAGAAGTAGAGTCATTTACAACAAATTGGAAGTTAGAAGTTGTTAGTAATTAGGTTTGTTAGGCAAATAACCTCAGTTAGCTACTTAGCTTACACTACTACAAAATGTGCTTTAAAAAGCACTAATTTGAATCGGTTATGTGGATAACCGATTCAAAATGTGGACGCGGTGGCAAAATTGCAATTAAATGGGAGTGTGGCAGATTTTTTTAGACATTTTGAATCGGTTGTTTAAACAACCGATTCAAAATTTGACAATTTAGACATTTGGAATCGGTTAACTGAATAACCGATTCTGAATAGCTACATTAAGAATCGGTTCTTTGAACAACCGATTCAGAATGTCTGTTTGGTTAACATTTTCACAATTCCCCCCGTGTTTTTTCACTTTCCCTCTCACAGCTCACTTTCACAATCCCCCTTGACCTAACCCCTATCACTTCGTTCGCAGCTCCCTTTCACGATCCCTTTCAGTTTCCTCCGTCGCATCCTCGCAGCTCACTTCCGTCTTATCCCCTCGTTCGCAGCTCACTTCCGTCGCATCCCCTCGTTCGCAGCTCACTTCCGTCGCATCCCTTCGTTCGCACCTCACTCGCAGCAAATCCCTCTTCGTTCTCATCCCTCGCAGCTCACTCGTTCTCCGTCGCATCGTTGGAAGCAAATCCTCCTTCGTTCTCCGTCGCAGCTCACTCGTTCTCATCCCTTCGTTGGAAGCAAATCCTCCTTCGTTCTCCGTCGCATCCGTCGCATCTCTTCGTTCTCAGTTTCCTCCTTCGTTCTCCGTCGCATCCCGCTTCACTCCGCCGTATCCCTCTTCACTCAGGTTAACGTTTTCTTTATCTCAAACGTGTTTCAAAAATTTAGTATATTAAACTTTCGTTAAACTTTTTTTTCTATAATTCAATACTCAGGTTATTTGATGATGGAGTCACGGGATGAAGGTTTTAGGAGCTTTTGAGTTGGTGATATTTCTGCAACTGGTCTTGCTTACACTTTGGCGTTCAGCTTCATAGGTGAGTTCTTCACCCTTTGTGTTTCCTTTAGTTTGATGTTAGCTCTAATAGTGGATGTATTCTAAAACCTTGAGTGCATGTGATTAATTTTTTAGATGAGATGATGAAATGATGAATAAATGCATGATGAATTGATAGTTGAGCTGAAAAAGTGTTTGAATGTGTTTGGGTGAAATTGCATGCTGAATCTTCCATACTTGGAATTAAAAGAATGAATGCATGAATTTGCTTGTTTTAACTTTTTTTACCTCTATTGATGGCTGTGAATTCGATTGGAATTGATTTAAATACAAGTACTTGAAAATGGGGCATTAAAATAGCAAAAACAAGTCATTTTCTAGGGATATTCTTCAGTTTGCGTAGAAAATGTTGGATTATCTGTTTACCTCTATACAGTAAGTCTGAAATGTTTATCCAACATTTTTAAGGGATATTCTTCAGTTTGCCTTTTGCTTTATCTGTTTATGTTTCAATTGGTTTTAGTTTATTATCATGGATAATGTTAGGAAGCATTCTGTAATTCTTTCATTCAGTACTCAATAAAGAATTACTGGTATTCTTCCCTAGCTTCCTAACATTATCCATGATAATAAACTAAAACCAATTGAAACATAAACAGATAAGGCAAAAGGCAAACGAAAGGATATCCCTAGAAAATGTTGGATAAACATTTCAGACTTACTGGAAAAACAAGTAAGTAATTCTGTTTCATTTGATTTTAGGACTAGATTGTGTTATCAAGCTTAAATAATTGAGCTGTTAGTTTTGAACTGGATTTCAATAATTAAGGGTGCATTTTGTTACTTTGATTTTAACTAAAATGGTTGGCTATATTGCACATAGAAAGGTGCATTTTGGGACTTTGATTGAAGTTGAAGGGTGCATTCTACATGCATTTCTTCTAGTAATGATAATCTTCAAAAACAAAAGGGACTATTATTGAGTCAATAATGCTCCCTCATGGAGTTAACTAAAATGAATTTTGTGTCAAGTTTGCTTTGTTGTTAGTTATTGTCACTAAACTCATAGTAAATTTAGAAGGAACTATTATTTCCATTTTAATACCCAAGTCTAGTAACTGAACCTATACGTGTCTGACATTAAGTACTTACTTGGATCATAGCCATGGATCGTAGCTGGATGCAAAGCAATCGTCTGAGTGATGAGTATGCGAAAGGAGTTGAAGAGTTTCTAAATTTTGCTCAAGCAAAGCTTCCCAAAACTGTTGTCAAATTTTCTTGTCCTTGTGTTATTTGTGTTAATCAGACCCCACAATCACTTTCCGTAATAAAGGACCATCTCTTTGTTCATGGGATCTGCATGAGTTACACCACATGGATATGGCATGGTGAATCAAGAGACACCCCAAGTGTGTCCAGAAGAGTGCAAGTCGATGAAGATATGAATGACCGAATGGAGGATATGATCCGTGACATCGGTCCTGAATCTTTTAAGCAAGTGCATGTGTATGATACTCTATGCAAAGACAAAGAAGAGCCTCTGTATTTGGGATGCAAAAAATACACACGGTTGTCTGCGACGATAAGATTGATCAATCTGAAGGCAATAAATGGGTGGACCGATAAGGGCTTCACTGAATTACTTGAGTTGTTGAAAGACATGCTTCCCGAAGGTAACACATTGCCGAATCGTACCTATGATGCGAAGAAGATATTGTGTCCGTTGGGTGTGGGGTATAAGAAAATACATGCATGCCCCAATGATTGCATATTGTATCGAAATGATTTTGAGAAGTTGCACAAGTGTCCCACGTGCAATCTTTCGCGCTACAAAGTGAAGACTGGTGAATCTAGTAGCGATGATGATGATGTCACAAAAGGTTCTCCCGCAAAGGTTTTGTGGTATCTTCCAATAATACCTAGATTCCAACGCTTATTTGCTAATGCAAAAGATGCAAAGAACATTAGATGGCATGCAGATGAGAGGAAATGTGACGGACAGCTTCGCCATCCAGCCGATTCTTTGCAGTGGAAGAAAGTTGATCGTTTGTTTCCGGATTTTGGCGTCGAGCCAAGAAATCTTAGACTCGCGCTTGCTTCAGATGGGATGAATCCATATGGTAACTTAAGTACAAATCATAGTTCGTGGCCCGTTCTCATTGTAATTTACAACCTTTCTCCTTGGTTGTGCATGAAACGCAAGTATGTTATGTTATCTATGATGATTTCTGGCCCAAGACAACCAGGTAATGACATAGATGTTTATCTTAGCCCGTTGGTTGAAGACTTGAGAAAAATGTGGGATCAAGGTGTGGATGTGTTTGACGGGTATTCTAATGAAACATTTAAGCTGCGAGCGATGCTATTTTGCACGATCAATGACTTCCCAGCATATGGGAACTTGTCTGGGTATAGTGTTAAAGGACATAAAGGTTGTCCTATTTGTGCAGAAGGCACGTCCCACCATCAACTAAAACATGGAAGAAAAACTGTTTACCTTGGGCATCGTAAATTTCTAAGACGTAATCACTCCTATCGTAGGTTGAAAAAAGCTTTTAACGGGTGCCAGGAAAATGACATTGCTCCGAATGCCTTGACCGGAGAAGAAGTCTATCAAGTGGTTAAGGACATCAATGTTGTATTCGGAAAAAAGCAGAAGCAGTCAAATGAGAATACCAATTGCAAGTGGAAGAAGAGGTCTGTATTCTTTGATCTTCCATATTGGTCTTGTCTTGATGTAAGGCATTGTCTTGATGTCATGCACGTCGAGAAAAACGTCTGTGATAGTGTCATCGGGACGCTTCTTAACATTAAAGGCAAGACAAAGGATTGCATAAAATCTCGTTTGGATTTGCTTGAGATGGGCATAAGAGAGCAGTTACATCCAGTGGCAAGAGGTAAAGGCACATATTTGCCTCCAGCATGTTATACCTTGTCAAAAAAAGAGAAAATAAGCCTTTGCGAGTGCCTAAGGGGAATCAAAGTGCCACAGGGTTACTCTTCAAATGTAAAGAGTCTTGTCTCAATGAAAGATCTCAAATTAGTTGGCTTGAAGTCTCATGACTGCCACGTGTTGATGCAACAACTACTACCTGTTGCTATACGCGGCATCTTGCCAAAAGATGTCCGACATACCATAACTAGGTTGTGCTTGTTCTTCAATACTATATGTGGTAAAGTCATTGACCCTCAAAAATTGGACGAGTTGGAAAATGAGGCAGCTATTATCTTGTGTCAGTTGGAGATGTTTTTTCCGCCCTCATTCTTTGATATCATGGTTCACTTAATTGTTCATCTAGTGAGGGAGATTAGATTATGTGGTCCCGTTTATTTAAGGTGGATGTACCCAATCGAGCGATACATGAAGATCTTGAAAGGATATGTGAAGAACCAATATCGTCCCGAAGCATCCATTGTCGAAAGATACGTCACAGAAGAAGCTATTGAGTTTTGTTCAGACTACTTGTCAGAAGCAAAACCTGTAGGGCTACCAAAGTCTCGATATGCATGGAGATGTCAGGGTAAGGGTAGAGGTATAAACATTAAGAGCATGGGTCGAGAGGAAGTGCTTCAAGCACATTTTTATATTTTGAATAACACAGATGAAGTACTACCTTACTTGTCTTCTCATCAAAAGCTAGTAAAGGCCAAAAACCCTCGAAGGGATGAATTATGGTTATTGAAAGAGCATAACAAGACATTCATTGAATGGTTTAAATCAGAGATTAATAAAGATGCAAGCGCATCTGATACTCTGAGATGGCTAGCAAATTACCCTAACTTTGATGTCTTTTGTTGGAACGGGTACAACATAAATAATTTTTCCTTTTCCACAAAGTCGCAAGATGACAAGAGTACTGTGCAAAATAGTGGTGTTATGGTCATGGCTTCTTCAATGCACTTTTCTAGTTCAAAAGATAAAAAACCCGTACTCGCATCCGTTGCTTACTTTGGTGTTATCGAAGAGATTTGGGAGCTTGATTACTGTAAATTTAAAGTGCCCATTTTTAAATGTAATTGGGTAAACAGCAATGGTGGTGTATATACCGATGAAATGGGATTTACACTAGTGGACGTTGACAAGGTAGGTCATAAGAATGAGCCTTTCATCATGGCCGACCATGCAAAACAAGTTTTCTATATCAAAGATCCTTCTAACAAAAAGTGGTCGGTGGTCCTACAAGGAAAAATAGGTAGTGATGAAATTGAAGATTCAACTCTTGCAATTTCTGAGATACCTTCTTTCTTAACACAAGTGCCTGCTTTAATGGATGATAATGAAGTTGATGATGTACATGCCACTCGCAATGATCATAATGAAGGGATTTTATGCGAAGGAGTTCTAATTAACCCATGAATGAGTATGGGTACATATATTTGGTTCTTTAATTTATATTTATACTTGGTTATCTGATTCATATTTATTCATGGTTATATGATTTATATTTATATTTGGTTATCTAATTTATATTTATACTTGTTTACCTAATTCATATTTATATTTGGTTATTTATATTTGTGTTTTTTCCTTTGTTCAACAGATATCATGGATGACTCCAACACTGACCTTCCCAAAAAGAAGATGACTAGGCGTCCGACATCATTAAAGTGGTTCCTTACTAGGCGTCCGATGGGTCAAAGGTTTAGAATGGAGTTTGATAGTGACGGCGAACCTATTGGTCCGTATTGTGACAAATTCAAGAGCTTTTTAGGGGTGGTCGCGCGGACAAAAGTAAGCATATTGCCCATGGCTTGGGATGAAGTGGATGAGGAGACAAAGAAGATTGTTTGGGATAGTGTTTTGGTATGTATATACACTAATGAAAGAAATCTTGGGTTTATTCATCTTTCCTTATTTCTTGTGCTAACACCACCTTATTCTTGTGTTAAGGAAACATTTGATGTTCCCGATGATGAGGAATTCAAGAAAACTTGGATGGTTTATATAGGTCTCTGTTGGAAACAGTTCAAGACAACACTCACGAGCAAATATGTCTTTGGCAAGGGGGATAAGTCCGGCGAAACAACCCCATTTCACAAGTATCCTAGTATATCTACTGAGACATGGACCGCATTTGTTAAAAGTCGCCTTACTTCGGAATTTGTGGTATTGTTTTCACCACAACTATTTTTGTTTCTTAAATATTATTCATTTATTATATATATGATGGTGTGTGTTTTGTGACAGGTGAAAAGAGAATCTGCTCAGAAAAATCAAAGTAATAATAAATACTATCACACAGTAGGGCGGGGCAGTTATAAAAAGTTGAAGCAAAATATGAAGGAAGAGCAAGTACAAAAAAAGCGGGAGGAGTCTGGTGACCCTAATTTGGAGGTGGCTCCTACATCTCCGGAGCGACATGAGCTGTGGAAGGCTGCCCATAAAAAGAAATCGGGATCTTATGTAACTGAGGAGTCAGAATCGATTGCATCTAAGATTGTAAGTATGGACTATTCTGTTGGCTGACTATGTGCATGTATGGACTATTCTGTTGGCTGACTATGCTGCATGTATGGACTATTCTTATTCAGTAGAATCTATGATTTTATTTCTTTTGCATCAGAAATCTGTGATTTTATTTCTGTTAGCATCTTTTTAGTAGCCTTCCTTGAGTTAGAGTCAGTAGCTGACTAACAGTTACAGTTAGTTAAAACTTGATTAGTTACTTTCTGTTCCTTGGTTTATCATTCCGTAATTAAAGAGAAAGTGACTAACAGTTACTGTTAGTTAAAACTTGATTAGTCACATCAGAAATCTTGATTAGCTGTTACAGTCACATCAGAAATCTTGTTAGTTAAACCTTGATTAGCTGACTAACAGTTACAATTATTCCGTAAGTATCTGTACAAGTGACTAACAGATACTGTTATAGTTAGTTAAAACTTGATTAGTCACATCAGAAATCTGTGATTTTATTTCTTTTGCATCTGTGAATTTGGCTTGCAGTAGAATCTATAATTAATTCATATTTCAATCTGATATTGTAAGTGTATACTAGTTATCTGATACACCTGTACAGATACTTAGATATTTTACCTTCCTATTGTGCATGTGTGCTTTAAATGTAACTGTTACTGATTCTGTTATATTAGAAAACAGAATTCTGATTCAGTTTATATTCTGCTCCTTCCTTCTTGAATTCTGATTCAGTTTATATTCAGTTTATATTCTGCTCCTTCCTTCTTGAATTCTGATTCAGTTTATATTCTGCTCCTTCCTTCTTGAATTCTGATTCAGTTTATATTCTGATCCAATTAACTGTGACAAACAAATGATAAGAGGGAATAACTAACACGCGAACATTCTTTTATTGTAGGATGATATTGTGGATTTGAGCAGCCAAGGATCCTTTGTTTCGAGAGGAAAAAATGATATTTTAGCCACTGCCATCGGAAAACCTGACCATCCCGGTCGTGTGCGAACAGCTGGAAGAGGAGTTGGGCTAAAAAAATACTTTGGAGGTGTTGCTCGGACGAGCTCGAGCAGTTCACAATTTGATCCAACGCAGATGATGAAACAAATGGAGCAATTGTTCGAGAAGAAAATGGAAGAACGAGTTAGCAAGGAGGTGGCAAAGGTATATGTTATATTATTATTATTTGAACCATTATTTTTGCTGACTCTGTTATATTATTATTATGAGATACATGATAAAGAAACTGATTTGAATTTGGAACTGATGTACAGCAAATGGCTGCTATGGGCAGTTGCGGTCAAAATGTAGCTGTCCAGGTTCCCTCTCACATAAGCACTATCGGATCTAAGGGTAGCTGGTCACCATCTGATGCTGTGGAGGAGATGGTTGAAACAGATTGGCTGAGAGAGATAGTCGTTAAGGGTTATGATGAGGGGAGCGTCCGAATAATGTTGGAGCATGAAGAGCATGATTGCTTTATCTCTTTCGGAGAGCTGAGCGACATGGCTTCCGGTGATAGGTGGCTTGAGTTATCCCACTTGGCTATATGGTGCACGTAAGTAGTATAATTTATTTCGCAATTAAATTTCTCGTGTTTCTATATATATATATATATATATATATATATATATATATATATATATATATATATATATTAATTTGATAAAATTGTTTTTACGTGCTAACAGATATCTACATCGTAAATGTGCTGAAAGGAGTGTTGGTGACTTATATGGATTTATGTGTCCATATAAGATTACATTGAAGGGCTCTTCCCCAAGCATTGTTTCTGCCTATATTCAAAACAAAATGGCCAGCAATCATAAGAAAGTATATTTGGCTCCGCTTTGCAATGAGTACGTAGTTGCATATTATTTGTTAGTTTCTTTGTTACATATTATTATATGCTAGTTTCCTTTGTTAGTTTCTTTTCTTACATATTATTATCTTTACCAATATTGCAGAGACCATTGGCAACTGATTGTCTTGGTCCCCGAGCAAAATACTGTTGTCTGGATGTGTTCAGATGGTAAAAAACCAGCCAAAAGAATCAAAGACATGATTAACAAGTAAGTGGTTAATTGTTTACCATTGTTTACATTGTAATATTTTAACTATGATAAATTTTTTAAAATTAATTATTATTAACTTTTGATGTTATTAGAGCAATGAATTCTACACTGGACACCATATGGTTGCTCCCTAAGGTAAATAAGCATAATTTACTGTAGTCATTACTCTTTGCTGAGTGATAGGAGTTATGTTCAATGGTGCTGAAGCTAAGTTTGTATATGTGTAGGTGGCACGACAACAAAATAGGTATCATTGTGGGTACTTTGTGATGAAGTATATGATGACGATTGTGAATGCCAGTATCATAAACTTATGGGAGGAGGTATGTAATAGTTTTAATGATATTATACGAAATGTGGTGTCAAATTGAGTGATTTTGATGTTAAACTCACTGTTTTGGGAAATCTGGACATAGGTTCGGTCTTTTTGAAACTGGTAGTGTTCTGTTAATCCAAAAATTATGAGGGTTAGTCATTTAGAAACTAGACTTAATGCTGGTCATTTTGGCACCGGTTTGGTTGAAATTGGAGTTGTGTAGCTCGAGTTATAGGTCTCACAAGTTAGGGTAAAATTCTGGGCTAAATCTGGGTATATGTTCAGTATTTCGGTTGTGGTGTTTTCAATTCAACTCCGTTTTGAACTATTCTTATTCCATTGTAAACTAGACATAATTTTCTTCAGTTTTAGCTCAGGTCCCGTATTATTTGGTTAAGTTTTGGTCAATTTAGGGTTGTTTGAAGTTGAAGGACAGAAACTGTCAAACCTGAGAACCAATCTGTTTGTTTCTTTAATACTGTACTAATTGGCCTATTGTTTTGTAAATCTAAAAACATAGTAAGAAACTAGACATCATAATACTGGACGAAATTTGGTGTCAAATTGAGTGATTTTGATGTTAAACTCACTGTTTTGGGAAATCTGGACATAGGTTAGGTCTTTTTGAAACTGGTAGTGTTCTGTTAATCCAAAAATTATGAGGGCTATTGATTTAGAAACTAGACTTAATTCTGGTCATTTTGGCACCGGTTTGGTTGAATTTGGAGTTGTGTACCTCGAGTTATAGGTCTCACAAGTTAGGGTAAAATTCTGGGCTAAATCTGGATATAGGTTCAGTGTTTCTTTAATACTGTGTCTTTTAGTTCTCATTGTGCTGAGTTTTTTTATGGACCTTTTGTAGGTATTTGATAACCAAAAGGCATACACTCATAAGGAAATTTTGGAGGTCCGCAAGCTTTGGGCGGAATTTTATTTGCAGATTCGTCCAGCAGGAAATATATGTTGAATTAGTTGCTGAATTAGTTGCACATTTAGTTGAATTAGTTGCTGTAGGTATTTAACAAGTTTGATATATATATGTCATGTATCATGTATTAGTTGCTGAATTTGTTGCTGAATTAGTTGCTGAATTTGGTGTATAGTTGCTGAATTGAAAGACATGTATTTAGTTTCATGTTTTAGCTGATGGTGTATATATAGATGCTGAATATGAAGTTTTTCAATGGGAAGAAAATATGAAGTTTCATGAATTAGTTGCACATTTAGTTGCTGTAATTAGTTTCAGGAAATATGAAGTTGCTGAATATGAAGTTTTTCAATTGAATTGTTATTAGGTGATTGGAAAAAAATGGGAACAAAAGAAACAGGCAAAAGCTTCTAACATGCTTCAGTCATTTTGAATCGGTTATATAAACAACCGATTCCAAAAGTCCAAATAACAGACATTTTGAATCGGTTGTTTATATAACCGATTCAAAAAACAGTCAATTAGAATCGGTTATATAAACAACCGATTCAAAATGATTGTTTATTCAGACATTTTGAATCGGTTGTTTATATAACCGATTCTAATTGACTGTTTTTTGAATCGGTTATATAAACAACCGATTCAAAATGTCTGTTATTTGGACTTTTGGAATCGGTTGTTTATATAACCGATTCAAAAGATCCCTGTTTGGCTTTGTATTTTGTTGTCAGAGATGCGTTTTGGAATCGGGTTTTACAACAACCGATTCGGAATTACCTATTTGGAATCGGTTATTTAACCGATTCTAAATGTTATCACCTTTAGAATCGGCAGTATTAGAATCGGCAAATAACCGACTCTAAATGTGCCAAATAACCGATTCAAAAGGCCTTTTTTGTAGTAGTGTTACCAACAATTGTATAGAAACCCTAAATGAATGAATGAAATTTTACAACCTTTCAATAATCATTTTTGTTTGCCGCATTCCTTTCCTCTTTGTTTGCGTTTTATTCCATTAGTGCTCTTCGTTTCTCACCTTGCAAGAAAACCAATAGATATATTGAGTTTTTCCGTTATGAGAGAGAAAAAAGAAAGAGAGATAGTGAAAGAAGAGAAGAGATTCAAACCTTGAATGTGTCTTCGCCTTCGTTATGAGTTCATAATTTTCCTCCCACTCTATGATTTTCTCTCTTCTCTCTCGTTCCCAGAAGGTCACCCATCCCAGGTTTGAATCTCTTCTGGGAACGAGAGAGAAGAGAGAAAATCATAGAGTGGGAGGAAAAGATAATGCATTTGTTGGTATAGGTAGTCCAAATAAATTATTTTAAACCTTCCTTTAATTGTACAGTCTCATGCTTGCACAGCCTCAGGATCCCTCTCATTTCGGTGCGTATTCGATTCATTTACGCGCCCCTTCCCTATAAGTTATCAGGAGCCGCTCTTTGTCGTGCCAACTTTTGGTCACTGACGATCACTCCCCGCCCTCGTCATCCATGGATGTCAAACAGTGTGTATCTATGTTTGGTTTCGTTGCAGGCCTATGGTTCTTTGGGTTGTATTCTTTCTATTTGCTCCTACTAATTTTTACTAGGCGTCCCAATAAGTGGTATCTAAGAGCAAGAACATTTCTTGGGAAGAAATCTCTGGTTCTTGGGTGGAAAATCGGATTTTCTTGGTTTGGGAAATAGTGAGTGAATGTGAGTTGTACGAGGAATTGTTGTTTGGTTCTTTGGTGCTTGGGAAACACGAGAGAATTGTGAGGGAAAGTAGTTTGTGTAACCATGTCTAGTACGAATCTTTCCTTACAAATACCTAGACTAGATGGCAAGAATTGGGATAGATGAAGCCTTCAAATGGAGGCAATTTTTGGGTTTCATGATGTCTTGAACATAGTCATGGATGGCTATGATGAACTTGGTAAAAACCTTACAGAGGCACAAAGGGCTACTTACATGGAAAACAAAAAGATGGATTGGAAGGGTCTTTAACTCATTCACATTGGGTGTGATGAGGCTACCTTTTGACAGAATTAGAGATATCAAAACCTCTAAAGAAGCCTGGGTAGTTTTGGATAAATGTTATAATGGTGCAGGAGATGTCAAGAAAGTAAAATTGCAATCCTTGTGAAAGAAATTTGAGATGTTGAACATGCAAAAAAATGAGAAAGTTATGGATTTCTTCATTATACTCCATGGCCTTACAAATGCCATGGGATTAAATGGAGAAAAGATAATTGACCAACAGTTTTGTAAAAAGGTAATGAGGTCTCTAACTCATGGATTTGATTATGTTGTATGTTTTGTAGAGTCCACAAAGGATATCATTGTCCTTACAATTGAGGAGCTACAAGGCATACTTGAAACCAAATAAATGAGGCACAATGATAGGGGTGGGGAGAAAGGTAAGGAACAAGCACTTAGAGCCCAATTACAAGGGAATAAATAAAACAAATAGAAAAAGAAGTCTGGGAAAGGCCCTTGGACACAGAATAAACACAAAGGTAAGGTTGATGACAGACCTGAATCCTCAACCAAGAAGGGAGGAGGGCATGCCAGTAAAAACAAAAAACCTGCACAGGACAAAAAATAGATCCAATGTTACAATGTGATAAATTTGGACACTATGCCAATTGTAACGCCCAAATAATTTAATTATTTATTTAATTAAATTATTTAGGTATTTTATTAGCATAGTCATATTAAAATAATAATATGATGTTTTATTTGAATCAAGGAGTGGTGTTTAGTAACTAAGCTGAGTAGTAGACGGGGGCCCGTGATCCAAGAGCCCAATGGCATAGGCGCATAGGTGAAGGCATTGGCTAGGGTTTGGTCATTTGCGAATTTCTGAGAAAAAGAAAGAGAGGTTGCGAAGAGAGAAGGGAAGGGAAGGGGACGGCGCACCAAGGAGAAAGAAGAGAGGAGCTATTGTTGCTGTGGTTCTTTGAAGCTTCGTGCAAGGGGATCTCCTATTCGGCAAACCTAAGGTAAGGGTGGATTCTACTTTATAATAGGGTGTATGATGGGGGTTATGTAGGAGATAGGCTCTATGTTGCCTCTTTGATTTCGTTTGATGTTTGTTTGGTGATACTTGAATGTATGCATGATAATTGAATGTGGTGTTTGATGATTGGTCATGGTGGAAATCGAAAATTGGTCCCTAGGCGCCATGGGTGCCATTGATGTTGTCGCATGTTGCTGTTTTGGTTGCTGGAAATGGCGCCCTAGGCGCCCAGTGTTGTTTTGGTGTTGCTGAGAAAGGCGCCTTAGGCGCCCAGTGTTGCTGTCTTGATTTCTGGAAGTGGCGCCCTAGGCGCCCAGTGTGTTTCTGTGTTGCAGAAAGTGGCGCCCTAGGCGCCCAGTGGTGATTGGTGCGGTTCTGTGTTGCTGTGAAGGGCGCCCTAGACGCCCAGTATTTTCTTGTGTTGCTGGGAGAGGCGCCCTAGGCGCCCAGTAGTGTTTGTGTTGTTTGGGAAGGCGCACTAGGCGCCCAGTGATGTTCTCATGTTCTGCTGTTGTTGTTTGCCTGCCTGTGTGGCCGTTGTGCTAGGCGCCCTGCTCCTGGGCGCCATGTCTATCTGAGTTGCTGTTGTGCTAGGCGCCCTGCTCTTGGGCGCCAAGTCTGTTGTTGCCATTGTTGTGCTAGGCGCCCTGCCCCTGGGCGCTAAGTCTGTTTCTGTTGCTGTGGTGCTAGGCGCCCTGCTCCTGGGCGCCATGTCTGATGTTGCTGCTGTTGTGCTAGGTGCCCTGCTCCTGGGCGCCATGTCAGTTTGTGTTGCTGTTGTGCCAGGCGCCCCGTTGCTGGGCGCCAAGTCTGTTGTTGCCACGGTAGTGCTAGGCGCCCTGTTGCTGGGCGCCAAGTCTGTTATGTTGCCTGTTGTGCTAGGCGCCCTGCCCCTGGGCGTCATGTCTGTTTGTGTCGCTGTTGCACTAGGCGCCCTATTGCTGGGCGCCAGTTTCTGCTCTGTTGCTTATGCTCTTGGCGCCCTGTTGCTGGGCGCCAGCTTCGAGTTGTTGTTGTTGCCCTTGGCGCCCTGTTGCTGGGCGCCGGTTTCTGTTGTTGCTGTTGCCTGCTAGGCGCCCTGTTGCTGGGCGCCAGTTCCTGTTGTGTTGCTGTTGCACTAGGCGCCCTGTTGCTGGGCGCCAGTTCCTGTCTCTGCCTGTTGCCTGTTGGCGCCCCATTGCTGGGCGCCAGTTCCTGCCATGTCTAATAAATGTTGCTGTCACTGTAAAACAAATGTTGCTGTCTTCTAAAAGAGGTGTTGCTGTTACTGTAGAATAAATGTTGTTGTTGCTGTAAATTACTGTTACTGTTGCTGTAAAATAAATGCAACAGTTGCTGTAAAATGAATGTTGTTGTTGCCGTAAAATGGTGTTGCTGTTGCTGTAAAATAAATGTTGCTGTTGCTGTAAAATAAATGTTGTTGTTTGTTGTAAATCTATTGGTGTTTTTGGTGTCGGTGGTTGTTGATGTTACAGTCAAGTTGTTAGACTGTACTATAGGTGTTGGTGTTATCGGTGATGATGTAACAGGTGATGTGCCTATTTCATGGGCTAAGGTGATGGGTGATGGATCTATGACCATTTGTTGATATTGTTGTTGATTGTCTCTGGTGCATTGTTCATGGTGTCTCATACATTCCATATGCATTGTTTTGGTGATGAAGGCTTCGGCCTTGGAGCTATAGGTGATGATGGTGATGCTCATACAGGTGATGTTGCCCTTATTGGCTATTTTATTGGTGATGATTGGTACCACATGCATATACCCGTTGGTGTGGGTTGCATCTCATATACTTACTCATGATGTTGGTGATAATTCTTGGTGATTTGTAATTTGATGTTGTTGTGAAGCGGTAGATATAGTTGTCGTAACTCTAGCATATTGCCTATCATATATGCTATTATAATGTTAGATATCTCACCCCTTCTGTTTGAATGTTACCCCTATGTTGCTAACGTGCAGGTGATTGCGAGTGAAGGCATGTCTACCTTCGCTAGTTGAGTCGGTGTCGTCGCTCTGATACGTAGCACTCGGGGGGGATGAACGCTAGTTTTGATTAGTTGTCTTTATTATTTAATTTCTGTAGTTTTACGGTGATGTTATGATTAATTGTTGAACCTTTATTTTATTCCGCTGCGTGGTGATGGAGTTATTTATGACGTGCTATGTACCGTACTATTTTTAATGGTGAATTTTATTATATTCGTGTGATGTTTTATTGGTGTAAATGTGGCATCCCTTGTGGGTGTAGTGAAAAATGTTTTTGAAACTCTGATTTTTGTCAAAAGTTTATCGGATAGAAAAGGGGTGTTACACCAATGAGTATTGGACATGTAAAAGCAAGAAGTACAAAAAGATAGAAGAATAGGCAAATATGACCAAGGAAGAGGACTTTGACTCATCCTATGGTTTTTATGATAACCACAAGTGAAGGTAAAACTGTATCAGGTATTTGGTACTTAGATACGGGTTGTTCTAACCATATGACGGTTAACAAGGACTGAAGGTATGGGTAACATAATGCTTCAAAAAGATAATGGTAAGGTTGCTACAGTTGAAAAATGTTTTTTATGTTACTTGTATTAGTTGTAACCTAATTAGCATAGGACAACTAGTTGAAAAAATATTTGTCACTATGAAGGATGAGAAATTAAGTCTGTTTGATAAAAAGGATAGGTTTGTTTTAACTTCTCCTTTTTTCCAAAAATATAACCTTCAGAACTAGTATAAGCATAACAAAGGTTGATTGCCTTAGTACTGTTGATTCTAAAAAAGTTTACTTTGGCATAAGAGATATGGTCACCTAAACTTTAGGAGCTTGTCTAACCTAAGTTTTAAAGGACTAGTAAGGTTTGCCTAAGATCGTAGCACCTAAGAATACTTGTACTACTTGTCTAATTGGTAAGCAACCTAGGCAGACTTTTAAATCTAACTTGAGCATGAGATCTAAGGATGTTTTAAATGTTGTATTTTCTGACATTTGTGGTCCTTTAGAGGTACCTTCTATTGGTGCAACAAATATTTCATAACTTTCGTGGATGAGTACTCAAGGAAGTTGTGGTTGTACCTAATCAATGCTAAGAGTGAGCCTTTGGAGATTTTCAAGGAGTACAAAGTAATGGCAAAATGACAAGCAGTTGAAGATTCTCAGGACATGTGGCGGGGGTGAACATACCTCCAAGGAATTGAAGAATATTTCACCAGCCAGGGCATTGTTCATGAAGTCACTTCTCCCTACACTCTACAACACAATGGAGTGGCAGAGAGGAGCAACCGACAATGATGATTGCGACATACATGTTGAACAGGTGTCCTACAAATAAGCTACAGGACAAGGTACCAAAGGAGGTTTGGACAAGGGACAGACCATGTGTGAACCATTTAAAGGTATTTGGCTCACTCTGTTATGGCCATATACCTGATGCTAGGGGTGGAGGTTGCCGGAAAAGAAGAACCAGAATTATTGGAAAGAAGATTACATAGAAAATGGGAGGGGTGAGAGAGAGATGGTGGGAGGAAGGTGACGAGGGGAGAGAAAATGTTTCAATCTATTACTCTCTTGGTTCAATAAGTGTTTGTACGTTTCCAAGGCAACATTAGTGGTTTCAAAAAAAGAAAATGGTTTGAGAAAAAAATAGATGGTTTTCTTGAAAACAAGCGTGAATTTTTAAAGAGAGCAATGATGATATATAGTCACTTTTTGTAGTCACGTCTAGTTACTATTTAAAATAATAAGTTGTACTAACACCCTGTGTAGTAGTCGAATTTGGGTTCTGATGGTTCCTTCCTATCAAGTCTGCTGCGGGCCTATGGTTCTTTGGGCTGTATTCTTTCTATTTGCACCTACTAATTTTTATTAGGTGTTCCAACACATATGTCATGGTGTGAGAATGCGAGGGATTGGCATAAGCCTTCTTTAAACGACTTCATGCTTCAACAAAGGTGTTAGTGAAGGAATTGATTTTCACGTCATGTGGTGAAAATCTTTATCAATAATTTTCCATCATGCGGACTTTCTTTCTTCCAAAATCTCGCAGAAGCCATGAAATTTCAGTCATCTATTGAATCAAATAATAAGTGAGAGAGAAATATTAAAAAAATTGAGAAAAAAGGTTGATGTTGAAATTTAACACTTAAGAGTGTCAGGTAAAATGTTCACATGAGAGTGTCAGGTAAAATGTTCATTGATCCTTCCTCTCAATTTTTTGCAAGAACCAAACAAAGAAAGCGGACATACCAGTACTCTTTCCATCATGTGGACTTTCTTTCCTCCCACTTTCAGCTGTTCCAAACACATCCTAAATGTTTTATTGATAGAATTCACTCATTCAGTTTTATTAAATAATTAATAAATAAAAAGTTGATACGAATCAAAACTCAAAAGATACTCTCCTCCTTGCTTCAAAAAAAAAAAAGATACTCTCCTCCGTAGTGTCACTTGTCCGTGGTGAAAGAAGACACCAACATAAAAGCCCAAACCCTGTATTGAGCGTGCCATTTGTGCGGCCATGAAAGAATTGTTGATCAACTGTGAAAGCAACAATGAAAGAAGCTGCTTGCTGCCGATTGCTACAATACTCAAACCTGCGGAACATTGTTCTTTCCTTTGAAAACACACAAGTCCAAGTGTGACAAGTGTTGGGTAACTTTAACGTATGGTCATCCCTCCAAAATCCTGTACCTCACGCTCCATCCCACGCCTTGCAAGTAGCAACACCTTCTTATAATTGTTGCTTTGTGTTTCCATTATTATTTCCATATCAAAACTTATGATGTCACTTTCTAATTTTTTTGTAATAATTATAATAATAATTTAAAAATATTACCACCAAAATTAAGGCCTTTGTTCATCTTATGAATTACACCAGGCTATTTTCACAAATTTTGAGTCTTTGAACCAGTCATTTAACTAATCTCCAAGTCGACTAGAGTTCTTTGTAACTGTTTATAGAAAGGTGGGTAGATGTTGCTTACCATGATGCTTGCTCGGTTTTGATCTCTAAAGCATGACAATTTCCCAACTTGGGTGTCTTTTGTAGATTCTTAGCTACCCCGAAAACTAACATTTCTCCCACCCCACTAACATTGCTTATAAAAAAACACAATTTGGTGAAAAAGAATATTTTAGTTATGTTGAGGACTTATTGACAATTTCCATGCCAATAATTGCGGAAACAGAAATAAATGTGCAAATGATGTCGCATTGTATAGTAATACTTTTTGGTTCAGACCAATGTTTTTAAAATCGGACCAGAGATTAAATCGGAGAGACTTCCGGGCCATGGTTCAATTGGTTCACTAGATTCAACTATAGTTGAACCGGATAAGTAATAATTAAATAAAAAATAAAAAATTATTGAAATTTGGATAAAAAGTATAAGCTTAAATATGTTTTTAGTCCCTGCAAATATAGGGAGTTTCTATTTTAGTCCCTGCAATTTTTTTTTTAAAAAGTCCCTGCAAAATCAATTTTTTTCATAAACATCATTCTGTTAGTAACTCTGTTAATTAATTAGTGATGTGTCAAACAGAAGTCTATGTGGCCTTTCCACATCATAATTTTTATTTTATTTTATTTTAAATTTGTGATTTTTTTTGCGGACTTTTCCACTAAAAACGCCGCCGCTGGGAGGGGGGGCTCCCTCCCCGGTTTCTTCCCCTCTCCTCTCGGCGCTCCTTCGCCCTGCTGTCGCTATTGGCTTCGGTCTGGTTGAGTCTGTTCCTCTGATCTGCGCTTTCTCTGTGTTTCTCTTTTGGATCTGTTGGATATGTTGTTAAGCGATTTGGATCTCTTCGCGATCTGGATCTGGATAAGTTCTTGCGCCGTCGCCGTTTCGTGGTTGGATCTTCGACTTCGGCTGTTCCGGTGGCTGTAAATTAATAAAAATGGGTTGGGCGCTGCTTGGGTTGGAACCGCCGTTGGGGGCTCCCTTTCCTCGGATCTGATCTCCTCTGTGACGTCCACGACCTCTCCCCCGAGGTGTTGATGGTCGAATCTCCCTGTTGGTGGATCTGCGCGCTTTTGGAGGTACTATGGAGTGCTTCTGTTCGCGGTGGTTTGTGGCTCTGTTAGCGCAGGGGTTGGTTCTGATGCGGTGTTTTGCGGTGTTTCGCGGTGGTTCACGGTGGTTTGTCTGATGTTCGCAATGGTGGCTGTCGTTTCGGACTTTGGACCCGCAGTCACGCCTCCTCTCCGTTTGTCGTGGGCACTTCTCCCTGTCACTCGCGGTTTTGCTTGATTGTGCCACGGTGTTGGCCGGGGGCGCAAGGCCGCGGTGGTGGTTGGTGGCTCGGCTACCTCGATCAAGCTAGGTGTTGTCGCGGTGTTGGCCGGTAGCACGACTTCGCGATGGTGGATGGAGTCACGGCGCCGGATGTCTGGGGGTGTGCTGTCGGTGGGTGCTGATTCGATAGTTTGTACCTTGTCGGACGCCATATTGGAGTTTGCAGATCGCCGGGCTCCTCCCCCTTTGCCCCCTCCCAATCGTCTCCGGGCCTCCACCTCTAACCTCGATGCTTTGTGATGTGCTTAATGTGAGTATAGCGAGGTGATGCAGGCTGTTGTGGTTTGGAGTGTGAGTTCAGGAGGTGGTGGGTGGAGGTTGTGTTGGGACTCTCAGGTGTTGCCCTGCCTCCTTTCGGGTTTTCTGTTCGCCTTAGAATTTCTTCCATTAGAGTTCTATGGTTGTTTATTTTAGAGGCCTTGTTGGGCATTCTATTATTGTCCTTATTACCAAGGGTTTTGGTCTAGTCCCCCCTTGTGCTTTTTATATCTCTCTTTATTTTATTAATAAATTCGGGCTGACTGCCTGTTTGATTAAAAAAAAATTGTGATTTGGATCCCAAATCAAATTAGGGTTTAATTTCATCTTCCCTTTCTTCCCTATTTACATAATTTCGTTCCTCTTCATCTTCACTGTCAATGGAAACAAGCTTTTGTTTGGCTTTATATGCCTCCTCACTTCTTGAAAATCTTCAATCTCGATTTCCACATTGTTTTGTTCATCTTTGCAATTACTTGAAGTGCCAAAACAAAATTCGATTTCGAAGGATCAAATCCCATTTCCTTCACTTCCTCCACAGTCACAACAAATTTGGAATGTTTCATAAATGCAATATTACGAAAATTGGATACAAGAAGTGTAACAGAGCTTTGAGGCAAGCCAAAATGAAGTGTTCTCAATTAAGAGTTTGGGTAAAAATCAGCATTTGAAATCCCAATGGAATGCAGAAACTTGAGTTTTGGCAAAAGGGTTTTATCAGGTTTTGATAAAGCACAAAGGTGTGCTTTTTAATAAGTGTAGATAACTGTGTTTCAGTGAATCCATAGCTCTTGAGAAGTTCAACCACAAGATTTGGAGCATATGGGTTTTTCAGTTGCAATCTTTTGGAGAGTTTCAGAGACTTTTCTAGGGACAATCCACATGGGTTGATGAGAGTGGACACCGTAAAGGTGTCAACTTTATGGTTGTTTGCGGTGGAATTTGATAAAGCTGGTGTGAAGTAAAGAGGAATGAAATTCTGGAAATGGGGAAGAGAGGGAAGATGAAAATAAACCCTAATTTGATTTGGGATCCAAATCACTAATTCAAAATAAAATAAAATAAAAAATGATGATGTGGAAAAGTCACATAGACTCCTATTTGACACATCACCAATTAATTAACGGAATTACTAACAGAAGGGTGTTTATGAAAAAACTTCATTTTGCAGGGACTTTTTAAAAAAAAACATTTTGCGGGGACTAAAATACAAAGTCGCTATATTTGCGGGGACTAAAAACATATTTAAACTAAAAGTATATTAAAAAAGCAAAAAATGCATTTCGGGCGGTTCAACCTGGGCCAATAGTTCAATCCGATCCAACCCGGTTTTCACTACAAAAAAACGCCTTATTAGCGACGGAACCAAAACCCGTCGCTAATGTTTAAGTAGCGAGGGATTTTAGCGAGGGAACCAAAAATTTTTTTTTCCGATAAGCAATATCATTGAAATGAGCACAAGGGGTGCCTAACCCTTACAATGAGAGAAAAAAGAAGGGGGAGGGCCTCCTCAAAACCTCCCTGAGCCAAAACCCATTGGGAAAAAGACTCAGGTAGGAAAAAGAGTACCTTGTGAGTGCACTACAGAGGGAAAACCTAACCCCCTGTTTCTCCCCCTACTACCCAACAAAATGATTAATACAATGGTAAGCGTTATTCCACCAAGAATCTAAAACATAACCCGAATGACTCCCCACCCCATAAATAAACCACGACCAAGACATAGTTTTAATATGATAAACAATCGAGTCTAAATCCGGTTCTTCCCCCTTGAAAATAAGATTATTTCTAGTCAACCGAATACTCCAACACGATGCCAGCCAGATAAGATGTCTAATCTTCTTAGATTTCTTGCCGGTAAACACTTTTGCGAAGGAATCGAAATGCTCCATCAAAGACTCCTCTTCGATATGATCCACACCAAGCCATATCTCCACCTTTTTCCACACCATCCTAGCCAATTCACACCCCACGAAAAGATGGTCCAAATCTTCAAAATCATTCTGACAAAAAGCACAGACCGCCTCCTCCATAGACTGAATAACGTTACGATGAAGCAAAGAAGAGCGAAGAGGAAGAGCCGAGACAAACATACGCCAACCGAAAAGCTTAATTTTCGACGGAACAACTGTTTGCCACACGGCTTCAATACTGGTCGATAGCAGAGGGGGCAAGACAGCTGCTTGCCGAACGCTTGCCAAAATTTGTCGCTAATAATGATGATGGCGCCTTTTTTTAACAAAAAATTTAAATTCCGTCGCTAAACTTAAAATCCGTCGCTAATGCTGACGTGACCGTTGTGTAGACCTTGGAAATTGCGCATTTTCAAATCCGTCGCTAAATTTAAAATCTGTCGCTAAATTTCCGTCGCTAATTCCTTGGAAATTGCGCATTTTCATATCCGTCGCTAAATTTAAAATCCGTCGCTAAATTTCCGTCGCTAATTCCTTGGAAATTGCGCATTTTCAAATCCGTCGCTAAATTTAAAATCCGTCGCTAAATTTCTGTCGCTAATTCTAATTTTTTTTATTAAACTGAATCCTCCTCTTCTTCTCTCTTCTCTTCTTCTTTTCTTTTCTCACACTTCACTCTCTTTCTCCCTTACTCTCCTCTCTCTCTCTACTCAAACCCACCCTACACCACCACCACCACCACATCATAGCTCCTCTCATCCTCACACTTCTCTCTCTCTCTCTCTCTCTCTCTACACACAAACCCTCTTCCCATATTTCACCTCCACCACCACAAAATTAACTTCCACCCTCACTCCTCTCTCTAACCATACCTCTCTATCTCTCTCTAACCGTCTCTCTCTCTCTCTCTCTATACACAAACTCCTTCCCATATTTCACCACCACCACCACCACCACTACCACCTCAAAATTAACTTCCACCCTCACTCCTCTCTCTCTCTCTCCCTCTCTCTGTAACAGTCTCTCTCTCTCTACAAAAACTCCTTCCCATATTTCACCACCACCACCACCACCACCATATTTCACAATAATTTTATAATAATTTTATAACAATATTATAATTTAATAATATTATAGCAACAATTTTATAACATACCGAATATTAATAATAATATAATATTATAATAATTATTAGAACAATAATTTTATAATACATTTAAATGACGAAGGCGCGCTTTTTTTAACAAAAAAACACGGATTGAGCGAGCCATTAGCGAGGCCATTTTTAGCGAGGGATTTGTTCTCTCGCTAAATTTCCTCGCTAAATTCCCTCGCTAAATTTCGTCGCTAACTTCTGTCGCTAACCATTAGCGAGGCCATTTTTAGCGAGAGATTTGTTCAGTCGCTAATTCCCTCGCTAAGGCACATTAGCGACGGATTTTTGGTCATTAGCGACGGAAAAATCTGTCGCCTATACTGCTTTTTTTGTAGTGTTTTTAGCGGTTCAAATGGGGTTGAACCAACCGCTCAAGTTTCCGGTTCCTGGTTCAACTCGTTGAACCGTCCGTTCAGTCCGGTTTTCACAACATTGGTTCGGACCATTACTTGCTGGTTGCCACTCACGGATATCTCAACGCTTTTAACGAAAGACTAATCTTCACCCGTGCTTAGGATCAAATTTTGCACTGGTCAACCTCGAGTTTGTCCACTGCGAGAATCGAACTCAGGAGTACCGGGTCGACCTCCGTGTCCCAGGATAAATTAAGCCACTGGGCCAATGGTGTTGGTAGGGATAGGAATAAGTTAGGCCGAGCTGGACTCAATTTGCATGGCCCGGGCTTGACCTACGTTGAAAATGTTTGGCCTGAGTCTGACCTGTGGCCTGTCATAGACCCATTTTTAAGGTTTGGTCTGGCTTTTCCGAAAGCATGACAAGGCATGAAAGTCTCCTTTAAATCCTATTTCACTATTTTTTTAAGAAAGCTTAGAAATCTTTCAATGGTGTAAGCTTTTGTAAATAGACTAACAAGCTAATAGGTCAATGAGATTAAGTTTTAATTTGAGATCTAACAAAAAGCTAATTTTGGGAAAATATCTTTATATGACATCCTATTTAAATTTTATTTTACAATAATAACTTTAAATATGGCAAAAATTGGTATAGATCAATATATTGTTTTTACAAAAAATGTCAGCAAAATAATGATTCAACACAAAATACAAAATTGTTATAAAATAATAATAGTAATAAAAATGGTATTTATATTTATTTAAATAGGCCGGCCAATGCCTTATTTAGTAAATAGGCTTTTAAAAAAGTATTGATCTTATCTATTTAAAAAAAAGAAAATCTGGTCTGACTTGGATCTGTCGTAGGTTGGGCCGTAGGCCCTTGTTGATCGGATTGACTTATTCCCACCCTTAGGTGTTGTTGGTTTCATAGTGTAGTACTACTATACAACGTTAATGCTTTTTTTCTGCCCCACAAGCCTTTCTCGTTATATCTATCACATAGCTAGATTGTATCTCAAAAATCTAAACGTGGATCCATATAATATGAAATTGAAGAAACCCAGAAATTTATCCCTAGACGAAATCGAAACCCACAAGAGTGTTCATGTTTTAAACTCCTCTCTAATGGCTGAAGAAATGTGTTTATCAAATGGGGGTGAGTTAGTGGGGAAGAAGATGAAAATGGTTTTTTTTTTTTTTTATTTAGGGTTCAACTTTCTATTTTTGGTTTTAGTTAATTTTGTTTTTCAGTTTTGTGTTTTTAATTTTTGTTAATTTAGATATTCTATTTTGTGTTTTTTTTAAATAAAAACTGAAATACCACGTCAGACCTGACAATTAAGATGTCACGTCAGCAGTTAACTGTCAGCGTGACGTCTATTAAACTCAATGAACGAAAACTCAAAAAAGGACCAAATTGACAGAAATAAAATATAAAGGACCAAATCGGGGGGGGGGGGGGAGATAAAGGACCAAACTGAAACTTTGGTCAAAGATAAAAGATCAAAAGTGCTATTTAGCCTATTTTTTTTAACACTTTATAATAATTTAAAAAGTTATTACCGCCAAAATTAGGGGCTTTTGTATCTATTGAATCACATTGAGCTATTTTCACAAGTTTTGATTAATTTGAACTAGTCATTTAACTAATCTCCAAGTCAACCAGAGTTCTTTGTAACATTTTATAGAAGGTGATAAATGTTGCTTACTAATTACTATGATGCTAGGTATTGACCTCTTTGAACAAAATTTCAGTTATGAAAATAAGCATGACAATTTCCCAACTTAGGTGTCTTTCGTAGATTCGAACAGAGTCCAAAAGCTACCACACAATTTGGTGAAAAAGAATCGGCTTAAAAATGTTTTTCGTCCGTGCAAATATGGCTGTTTTTCAAATAAGTCCCTGCAATTTTTTTTAAAATAAGTCCCTGCAAATATTACAGTTATTTGTTTTGATCCTTCTGTTAGTTTTTCCGTTTGTAAACACTGAGTTGGCATACATATGTCCTATTTGGCATTACATGTCATTATAATAGATAGTAAAACCTAGGAGGCAGCAAAGGAATAGATTAGGAATCAGGTAGGCAACTAACAGTGAGCCTTGTTTCCTATTAATGCCAGTGAGCCTTCTCGTTTCATTAAATTAGGGTTTCCTTCATCTCAAATCTCCAGCGATAATAACCTCAAGAAATCTCTCATTCACCACTGATGGTCCTTCCTTCACACATTCGCTCACTATATCTTCTCATTATTCCTTCTATTTTGTTTCACGCGAATGAAATTTCTTGTAACAGAAAACTTATTGAAGATATCGATGAATACAAAGGCGAAGATCCTCTTCTCCCATGGCTACAGTGAAATATAACAAAGGCGATGGATTTGTGGAAATTAACACGTTTTTGTTTTGACAATAAGAAACTAACACGTTGGTGGACTAATTTGTGCAATGTAAACTTTCCGAAGTAAAACAGATAATGGTTTTAGGAACCAGATTGTTATTTAAATATTTATTTTGTTTATTGGTGGTGAAGGTATAACAAGTGGGTTCAGGAAGCGTTTCCTCCAGGTGGAGATAGCTTGGGGCTGATGGTGATTTACGAGGGGTGGGCTGTTGTTGTTTTGTTGTTGCTTCAATGGGGGGCTTCAAAATCAAACACAGATGCAAATCCTATAAATTGGAATGGAAGCGGTGTACTGGGTTTGTAATTTGGGATTAGGGCTCATTTAGTTTGGGGATCCAGTTGTGTTTTCCAAATAGGCATTTTAAAACAAAGATAAAAAAAAGAATTATGTGGCATTGCCAAAGTGGCATAACATTAGACAGATCAGCAGTTTTTAACAGTAAAGTTAGCAGAATGACTAAAAAGGAAAACATTGATATTTGCAGGGACGGATCCAGAAATTTTCAATAGTGGGGGCAAAAAAAATAGCCTATAAAATTTTCTTAAAAAAATTATTATAAACTTTACGAAGAACATAATTTCATTACAAAGAATCCTTAAAATACCTAAATTTCTATAAATACATAGCTAAAAAGATAAAATTAGTACCAATTTACGTTCCTTTTTATTTATGTCTTATGAATTTCTACATTTAATTTATCTTATGGGGGCAACCTTTATTTTTTTATGGGGGCAAAATAAATTTGTTATATATATTCCCAACCAAAATAATTTTTCAAGTGGGGGCAAATGCCCCCAATTAACAACACCTAGATCCGTCCCTGGATATTTGTAGGGACTTATTTAAAAAAACTTTTGTAGGGACTTATTTGAAAAACAACTATATTTGTAGGGACGAAAAACATATTTAAGCCAAAAGAATATTCTAGTTATATTGAGGAGTTATTGATAATTTCCATGCCAATAATCGATGAAACAGAAATAAATGTGCAAATAATGTCACACAGTACAGTATATAAAACGTTAATGATTTTTTTTGCTACCCCACCCACAGTACAGTATAATGTCACACAGTACAGTATATACAACGCCAATAATTGCTCTCATGTTATATTTATCACATGGCTAGATTGTATCTCAAAAATCTAAACGTGGCTCCATGTAGTATGAGTTGTCTATAAAAACCTGCGGGACATTGCAACTATATACCACGCAAAAGCACAAGCCACTAGGAGAAAGTTACGTAAAGACTTAAGAGATTCTATATTCAGAATACTTTGGGGGCAAAAGAAATGGATCCGTACTGTCACCCAACAACAGCTAAGAAAAGAGAAGAGCAATGTTCGAGCTTTGGAAGGAGATGTTCTGCCACACTAAAAGAGTATAGAGGCAGGTTTTACATTATGAGAAGATGCATAGTCATGTTACTCTGCTGGCACAAGTATGGATGATTTACACTTTGTTGCCTTATCATCATCATCATCATCATCACCAATTTGATGGTTTTGGAAAGTTTTATTCCACCCTCATTATTCACGTTGTGTACTGTATATACATGCACATGCTAGCTCATAAGCAAGAGATCACAGAACATATATATCTGTTAGTTATATGGTGTGGTGTGGTGTAGTCATTCTCTCATCACATGTAGTGTCTACCTGCTATATATATATATATATATATATATATATATATATATATATATATATATATATATATATATGTACATATATATGTACATATATACTACCATGCATAATAGATAGTATATAATAGATAGTATAAAATTATATTATCTATTATGGTAGTGTATTGACTACATGTTTTATTGATTTGAAAAAATAAAAAGGTTTAATATGTACCAATCCATCCATGATCTATCTATATCTATAGATGGATATATATCGATATAGAATTTTTCTATTTCTGATTCTTTTCAGAGTCCCGGTATGATATTCGGTATGATATTTAATATATTATATCATAAATATAGTATTTAGCATTCCAAAAAATGAATTGATTAAATAATTGATGACAGATGATCCCAGAGTTCCATGAATTCTATGAAAAAAGCTTTTCATATTTCGAAAAGATTGGTAGTAACCACTTCATTGAAATAGAAATCTTAGAAACAATTTGGTTGGAATGGGAATTCAATTCCCATTATTTGTATTCCCTTGACTTTCAAAATACGAAGATGGTTACAATTCAAATATTTGTTTGATTGAAAGTGTATTTTCAATATTATACATAGAATCATTCCACCGCTGGAATACAATAGAATTAAAAAATGCAAATATAATTGCATCTAATTAATTAGTATTAATCAAATAACTAAATTCAATGGTTAAAAAATTTCAGAACCTAGCTATAAAACAATTGATACAGTTTGATCCCTTAACTCAATTAATAGTACTCTTAGGGGGTAGGGATGGCAATTTCTACCAGTAAGTGGGGATCCCCGCGGAGATTGCCCCGTTCGGGGACCCGTGGGCGGGGAATTTTCCCTGTGGGGACGGGGACGGGGGAGAAAATCTCCCCGCAGTCAAAGTGGGGATGGGGACAGGGATCATACCCCCCGCCCCGCGGGGACTCCGCCCCGAAATATATTACATAAATATTTTTATTATAGATGAATATTATACTATAAGTATTAATTTGTTAGTCTTTTTATACGTGTTTCTAATTTAAAATATTTAATTGTTCTAATTTTTATACTTTTTAAATATTAAAATATAAAAGTAAGCCTAACTTTTATATTTTTTGTATTAAAATATTAAAGTTTTGTTTTTTAGTCTTACTTTTATATATTTATTCAATTTTATTATATTTTAATTTATATTTTTTCAAACTTTTAATAAATTTTCGGATTCCCCACGGGGACCGTGGGGATCCGTGGGGATGGGGATGGAGGAGGAAAACTCCCCGAAGCGGGGATCGGGGATGGGGACGGGGGACAACTTGGGAGGCGGGGACGGGGAGCGGGGGAGTACTCCCCGCCCCCGCCCCGCCCCATTGCCATCCCTATTAGGGGGTGTTTGTTTCAAGTGTAAAATTAGCATTTCTGGGAATACATAGGTAGGAAATGAGTATTCCCACGTTTGTTAGAAGTTTGAAAAAAAATATTCCCAGGTATCAAGATTTCTATGAGTGAAATAACTTCCATCATTCCCAAGGATTTATTCTCAAGAAAAAGGGTGGAAAAAAAGTTCCCATGAATATGTGAATAAAAACCATGAGTAACTACCTATATTCCAACTCTTAGAATAATACCTGAGAATATTATAAATATTTACCTAACACAATTTTCACTAATACCGCCTTAGAAATTCATTCACTGGAATGAAATTACTAAACTTGAAACAAACACCGCCTTAGAGTCCACTTCTTCCCCATACTACAAGGGAAGGGGAAAATATAAAAACTACCATTAAAGCAGCCCAAGCAAGACTTACTATATCCATGTAAATTTTGTCTCCTATCGCTATCAATATGAAGGAATTATTTCATTATTGTTTACTAAATTTTCTTGTATTCTTTTCTTATTTAATGTTCACTAAAAATTTTATAATAATAATAGTGGAATCGTTGGTACAGAGTCAAAAAAAATTCCTAGATAACATAATTGATGAAACAATTCAATAAATCCAATTATAACATCTAACAAGTTCTTATCTGATTTCTAGTAGAATTGAAAAAAATATATTATGCATAAATAAAAAATTAATATCCAGAGATATCCTTGAAAAGTTGAAAGTATTAAAGGAATGAATCTTACTAACAGGTAGTAAGAAAAAGATCTATGTTTTAGTTTGCCCCATTTCATTAAGTGAAATGTCAAAAATATAGAATCAAGATAGATTATTTTGTACTCTTCTCTTATTATTTGCATCTGATCTAATCCTTACCGTCTCCCGATCGATTTCTTCTCTAAAACAAGAAACAATAGGAAAACAGCCTCCGAAAGAATTTCACTAGAGCTTACCGAAAAGAAAGAATTTTAAATTGAAATATAAAAAATAAAAAAATTAATAATAAAAAAGAAATCTAATTAGATTATTAATCTATATAATAATGCAGAAGTGTTCATATACTTTACATAAGTCTGTATACAAGGCTTTTCTTCAACCCCCCCCCCCCCCAACGAAAAATGGAATTATATTTCCCGTCTGACCTATCTCTTCTTATTCAAGACCCAATCTGTAGAGAAACACTACAGTAGTAGTGGAGTACAAAGGACTATCAATTTGATTCCTTTTCACTACTATAAATGAATTTTTCATTGAATTCGAGACAAAAAGATTCACTACAAGAATAAGTCTCGTTTCCTGCGAAAATTTCCGACGAACTCTTATTCATCGCAATTTCCGACGGATTTCCGACGAAAATGTCGTCGCAAATATTCCGAAAAAAAAGACGCTTAATTTCCCGCTTACATTTCCGACGAAAACGTGTTTCGTCGCAAATTTGCGACGGCTATGTCCGTCGAAAAACGCTAAAATGTCGTCGCAAATTAACACATCCCAAATTAAAGGGAACTCTTCCCTCGAACCCTCTCATTTCATGCCTCCACCACCATCTCTCTCAGTCGCCCTCCCTCAACCCCATCTCCCTCCTCACTATTCAATCCTCCACCTCGACCCACACCCACCATCGCCCTCCACCCACACTCCCCACCATCACCCTCCACCTCGACCCACACCCACACCCACCAGCGCCCTCGACTTCCAAAACATGAATTGGTTCCTCTCCATTCCTAAACCCTATTTTGATTTTAACCAAAACTGCACAATAGCAATAGATGAACTCTGTTTTGCCTCCCGTTGCGAAGTTGAAGAAAGCGGAAAAAGAAGCAGAAGCTAAAGGGCGGCATAGAGAAGAAGAATGTTGTGGGTTGACAAATACCCTCGACAATGTTATGGTTCACAACGACATCGCTCAAAATCTGAAGAAATTGGTACTCTTTTTCTCTCAAACCCACACTCTCCTTGTGTAATTTATCAAATCACTTTGTATTTTTATTTGTAAAGTTTTAATTTTTGTTGGGGTTGTATGTGTTATTATAGCTTCATTCTTTTACACGGTGTTCCCTTTTTTATGTGTTGTTTTGAATGAACTTGTTACTTATCAGAATAAATCTTGCATTGGTATTGTTTGGGAGTCTTTATGGGGCTACCGGCACTCTTAGTAGTAGTTGATGAGCAATACGAGGATGAATATTGACCACAAGTTGTCAGGAGGTATCACTACCTTGACAGAAAATAAGGGTTCCAGAGAGTGCCAATTTTGGGTTCGGTTGCTCCGCGCTAGGAAGTGCAACGTTTTTATGATGAGATCAACATATCATTTATACATTTTTATTACAATGAGGCCGTTCTCAAAACCCTTGTACTTGAAATCAACATATCATTTATACCTTCTTACAAAGTATTGTTATAATTATGACAGAAAGTTTGTTCTGCACATATATGACAAGCTCAAATGGATGCCTTCAGTTCAGCAAAACAAACAATTATTTAGAAATATCTCCATCTTTATTCTTCTAAATGTCAATATAACATGCACTCTACGTACGAGCACAGCACTTGTTAAACTTTATATTATCCCCCGTGTTACTCCTGAGGCAAAAGTTTGAGTTGCAGTTCATTGAATTTATTATGTATAATAAACTGAATCTTTGGTATTTTTTTTACATTTTTATTTTTATTTTGAAGTATTTGAAATTTGGTTTCAGGCTGGTAGTAGATCTATTGATTTAGAGCTGACAACATTATCAAGTGCCAATCACATTGAAATGACTCCAAGTGATGCGGGCTTTCAGGACAGATACATTGTCCAAGAAATAATCAAAGAAATGGCCAAGAATAGACCCATTGATACTAAAGGGAAGAAAGGATTTAAAGGTAACTGTTTGTCTTTGTTCCTAACCTTTACAAGAGTGTTGTTTTAAGTCGAGAGAAAAAAGGAGCATTTGAATGGTCAACAAACAGTGGATTTTTTTGTAATCTGGATGCTATTATATAGTCAATAGTGTCGCTATAGCGGGGGATATCATAGCAGAATAGCATAGCAAATTAGGAGTATGTTACTATAGCGGCTTTAGTGGATGCAAATAGCGGCGGAATAACGGCTGAAATAGCCTTTTGTGGCCGCTATGAGTATTTGGTCTTTTTCTTTACGACCATGTCTAATTTACAAGCATTCATGTTAACTTGTTTTTTCAGTTTGCTTAAATTTTTGTTAGCTGATGTTTGATTTTATTCTGGATCAGTACTAGTGCTCAATGATGTTGACAAACTCTCTAGAGAAGCCCAACATTCTCTCCGCAGAACGATTGAGAAATACAGCGCTTACTGCAGATTAATTCTATGTTGCAATAGTTCTTCAAGAGTCACAGAAGCAATCCGCTCTCGTTGTCTTAATGTATGAATAAATGCACCAAGTGAAGAACAAGTCAGCCTTTTTATAAGTCTGTTGTCAGCCAAGTTAAGAAAGGGATCTGTTTCCTTTGTTTTGATATTTTTTTTGTTTTTTGCTTTTTCAGCATTGAGACAATTTTTTTTTCTCTGGCAGGGGTTAGTATACGTGGTTAGGTGGGTTAAGCATGGAAGGTATATCGCATCTGGGTTGGACGATCAGGTGATATTAATTCATGAGAGAAAGTCTGGCTCAGGTACCACGGAATTTGGCAGTGGAGAGCCACCGGATATTGAAAACTGGAAAGTTGCAATGACTTTGAGAGGGCACACTGCTGATGTGGTAATTCAATTGCTTTTATAATTTCAACTTCTCGTGTTTTTCGAAATAGTCTTTCATGTTTCAGTTGATGCACATGTTTGCTCTTTGAATGTAGATAAATCAGATGTGTCTTATAATATAAATGATCTTCTATCTATTTTTTGTTTTAATCATTATTTCAGTACCTTAAAGTATTCGAATAATATCACTTATAACTTGGAATCTGCTTGTCCCTGTGTAAAGTAGATGGATCTTAATTGGTCGCCTGATGACTCCACATTGGCTAGTGGGAGTTTGGACAAAACCATTCATATATGGAATATGAGTAATGGCATTTGCACTGCTGTTCTAAGGAGCCACTCTAGTCTGGTCAAGGGGGTTGCTTGGGATCCTATTGGATCTTTTATAGAAAGCCAATCGGATGATAAAACAGTCATTATTTGGAAAACTAGTGATTGGAGTCTTGCTCATAGGACAGATGGTCACTGGGCTAAATCAGTAAGTTTCTTACTTTTAAGTCTATTATGACCAAATGTAAGTTTCTACTTCTTAATTGAACCATGTCTCTTTTCCTCTCCTCTCCTCTGTAAGCACTTCTAATCTCCCACATTTCTTACTCTTCTGTACTCTTACTCTTAGATAGTTATAATCCTCCTCATCAAAACCTTGATCAGGGACTTAGGGTTTCTCTTTCTAAAACCTCTTTGATGGAACTTGTTTGTGTGAATAATTTTTACATCTTATTATGCTTAAGGTTTTTCTCTATTTTGTCTCTCTCTGGCTATTGTGCTTGCCTAGGATTTTATTCTCGTTTGGAGTTTTTTGTGGATAGAAACAAATTTTATGTCTTATTTGCTGAGGAGATTGAGTGGTGTTGATAAAAGAGTTTATCTTTTATGCGCATCATGTGTATAAAAATGCTGGCTTTGAGAAATGGAACCGGTTCCATTCTTTGTACATTTTTAAGGCATAAATTCATTCAACATCATGGTATCAACTCAATTTCACTATTTTCTTTAGGATTAAATTTAGTTGCAATTTTGTTATGATGATATGGATGCCATGGCGTTATATATTAATGAATTATGAGATGCTTTGCAAAATTTTGTCTTGTAATGTTTTGGAAATGAGCATTATAGTTGAATTTCTGTTAAGGACCCATACTCTTTATTGCTTAATCTGATAGGTGAAGGCATAAGATTGATTTTATGTCTCTAATACCCTATGCTATTCTTAAGACATATATTTTGTCAATGTAATGATAAAAAACAGAAAAGGCTAAACATTTGTGGATATGGAGGACAATTAATTGCGCACTTGTTTTCCAATATCTGCATCATAATTTCATTCTGTGTGATATAATCAAGGTTGTTTTATTCTTTTAGTTCCTACAGAAGGGTATTGTTATTTGGAGAATATGTTTGCCTGGCGATGTCAGTCTTATAGCAGAACATTAGTGTTTGTTCAGTGAAGGGTGGCATAATCAGATGGTTTGTGTCCTAAATTTAATTCTTCATGGGAGATTAATGTTATTGTTGAGTCGATGATAGTGGAAGGATTTCAGATTGCTTTCCCTTCGTACACTTGGTTGCCTATGTGCACTGAAAATATTGTCTGTGCTTTGTTTCCTTACAACAAAACTTATAATTCCTCTTTTCTGTTTTCCCTTTCATAACAGTGCTTAATACCTCAATATGTCGCAAAGTCGTCGGAAATCCGTCACCAGTTTCTAATGTTTTTCTTATATTTTATCTTTTGTGTTGTTCTTATGTGGTTTTTTGTTTGATGATTAGTGATGGGTCATAGAGATAATCAAGAGGAGTATATGGAGAAAGATGAATTTAGTTTTGGAAATAGAGGAATGGAAAGAGAAATGAATCAACATGAAGGTGAAAAAATTGGAGATGGAAAGCCAAAAACTATGCCACCAGCAAGTGTGATGACAAGGCTTATATTGATTATGGTTTGGAGGAAACTTATCAGAAATCCAAACACTTACTCTACTCTAATTGGTCTCACTTGGTCACTGGTTTCATTCAAGTATGCAAGCACATCTTTCACATTTCATTTCATGTGTACAATAATAAAATTAATTGTTCTATTTTGATTGATTATGGTTGTCTGCTTTGTTGTTGTTCCTTGCAGATGGAACATTGAGATACCTGCTATAATTGCTAAGTCTATTTCCATATTGTCAGATGCTGGCCTTGGCATGGCCATGTTCAGTCTTGGTCAGTTCACTCTTCTCCTTGTTATCATCTTGCAAAAAACTCTTACTAAGGCTATTTGGTTTTATATATTGTATGTTTGAGTTGTTGTTCATTTATTTCAGATAGTTTTGTGGTAACTCAAAAACGCTGCTGCTTCTGCTTCCTCCGCCGTCGTTGTGCTTCCTTCATCGTCGCCGTTGCCGCTGCTTCCTTTTCCTCTTCGCGCATGACAGGTTCATATAGAACAACCACTCTCTTTGATCTCATTTCATTTGATTTTTAGTTTTGATTTCAGTTCGTTTTTTGATTTCATTTCATTTGTTTGATCTTTTTGATTTCAATACAACAACTCTGTTTGCTTTTAGTTTTGATTTCACTTTCACTTCGTTTTTTGTTTTCATTTCATTCGTTTGAGCATTTTTAATTTCAGTTCTTTACTTCTTTTGACTTGAAGATTTTCGTTTTTCAGTTTTTGATTCTGTTGGTGTGACTGTGATAAGGATTTTCCTGCATATCTGACAAAGAGGCCGGCTGAAGGTAATGCTCTGTCTTCGTTGATTATTTTTTATTTATCTGAATAGGGTGTCATAAGCAAACCACATTTAGTTGGCCTGTTTTATTTTTTGTGGTTTCCAGGGCATGCTAATTGTGATTATGTCCCTAGCATTTAAAATAGCACTCCACTTTGCCCTCTTGGTTCAAGGACTGTTTTTATTCCTAAAGAAAAAGCACAAAGTGGACTTGCCTTTAGTGTTAAATTTGTGGGTCTTTCTGAGTGTATCCCTCTTAAACCTTGATATACTGTCATGCCACTCTTTTCTATACGTAATGTTTGTTACAAATTAGAACTTCATTGTCTGATATACTGTCATGCAACAGAGAAGGGGAAGAATCTTCCAAATAGCAAGAGAAGAGATGCATGCCTTGGTCGTCTCTTTGAAGTTGGTCCATCAGAGAGTGGCCTTGAAGGACTCAATGTCATGCTTTCGGTTGATTTACTGATGCAAGATACGTTTGCTTCATTATTGCATAGTCTATCTGTATCTGTTTCGTTTTTTGTTGTTGAAACATTCATGCTCCTACATTTTCAGATTACTATCAAAGAATATGGCCTCTTCATTTATTTTCTAATTTCAAGAGGGGAATTTATTATTGTATGTGAATGTTTTGATTTACTTAATGATTTTGCATGTTCTGTTATGTGTTTATGATGAATTTACCACAATCCTTTGTAGGTGAAGTTACCACAACCCTTCAGAAGATTTTATTTTTTTTAATTTTTTTAAAAAATTCCGACGGATTTTCGACGGAAATTTTCGTCGGAAATGGTTTTTTGCGACGAACATTTGTGACGGATTTGCGACGAATTTGCGACGAAACTTTGCGACGGGTTTTCGACGACTTTGCGACGGAGACATTTGCGACGAAAAAATCCGTCGGAAAAAAATTTGTGACGAGCGATTTTGCGACGACTTTTTGTCCGTCGGAAAGTTCGTCGGAAATGTCAATTTCCGACGAAAATTGCTGCGTTTCCGACGGCTTTTGCCGTCGGAAATCGTCGATTTTCTTGTAGTGATTTTAAGCATTTCAGAGAACAAACCTACTGATGCTTAGAATTTTGCATCAAACAAGTCTCAAAAGTCCTTTTGCCGCACTTGCTTCCTCGATCAACAAAACAGAATAAACTATTTCACTTCTCTTGTCGATCAGGCGACACCCGGATTTGAACTGGGGAAAAAGGATTTGCAGTCCCCCGCCTTACCACTCGGCCATATCGCCAAAATAATACAAAAAAAAAATATATGAGAATACCCATCCCCTCAAAAAACCAAACAAAAAAGAGACGGGGTTCTAAACTTCTTTTTTTATGTGTTTGTATCTTAAATTCCATTTTCTGTAATCCCCTTTTTCAAAGGGATCAGCTCCCTTTTCTATTGAAAAACGTATAGCTTTCAGTCACAAAAGCAAAAATGTCGAGGCAAAGCGCAACCACTAACTACAAATTCCTGAATCTAAATCGAAAATGGTTTTCTCTTAATGAGATAAAAAAATCGAAATTGATACATAACCAATCAATATTGGTTTTTTTATTGAAAAAGAATCTTTCTCAATTACAATTATAATTGAAATTATAACAGCAACGGTGAATATATGTCAACCCCAGAACATAAATGTTTATTCTTACACAGATATTATAGAATCGGGTATCTTATTCGTATATGATACCTAATATTATATTATAGAGAATTTTAAAGAAATTCTCGTGCGTCCATTTTTGTGCCAGATTTTTATTAAATAGATTGATTGAATTGATGATGAATAGAAAAAAGAAATTAATATGACATACGCGCTGTCCCGAACAAATATGACTGCAATAAAGTAAGAGACATAGATAGCTATAGTTGGGGTTAGATCTATGCATGTTTAATAAATCCTAGTCTTTTTACGCACTGCAATCGTATTCTCAAATTCTAAAAAAAAGGTAAAAATATCTCTCTTCTTTGTGAATTCGATTTCGTTTTGGATCAATTGAAACGTTTTGGATCAATTGAAAAGGGAAGTGCTAAAAAAATCAATACTATATTGTTTCTGGTTATTAGATTCTATCTTTATCTCATCGAGCCGAGCAAATCCTGAATTCAATTTTTGTTTTTGAGATTCTTAATTCTTAAAAAACCTCTGAAGTCTAGGTGAATTTTATAAATTTGTGTCGATTATATTACAAGTTAGATAGATTAGATCAGTTTGTTTTATTACAAAAAAATTCCAATTCCAATTTGCGTATAAAATTATATTTATTCCTCTTTTCATAATAGGTGTTTCATAGACGAAGTTAGGTAAAATTTAATGTGATTCAGTAAAATTTCTAGGTGACTCTATGTTTTATTGATTTGAAAAAATCATACTATGTACATCACATGGTTTTATTATACTATCTATTATGGTGTAGTGTAGTGTACTCATTCTCTCATCACATGCAGTGTGTCTACCTACATCATGTATATGTTTATATATCTATATCTTTTAGTTAATTATCTCACATGGTTCCAAAATATCAAGCACAAAGGTCTATTGTGTACTGTTCAGTTGCCATAACGACATGCTGGATGCTGGAACGCCCGACTCTTTTTGTGATTAATATTCGGTTTTTGCATTTTGGCCCATTGGTCTTTGTTGTATTGTCAACAATCTTCATAACAACTAGGAAAATTTATTCGAACCAACCAGAAATACACGTTCTGACGTGATAGATCGACATAATATATACGAATCAGGTAGGGGTTTTCATAAATAATTTAGGTAGAGTCTAACTCAATTTTGCAAAATCATGAGGTTTCTGCTTATATAGACATTTTTCAAATCATACTATATATGTGAGACTCTCAACACATCCTTTATGCAGTGACCAACCCATGACCGTAGATCATGGATGAAAAAAAAAACATGATCGATCAAGATTATTCACAAGATTATTGAATAATTTTCTTTTCTTATATCCTCACTTGATTCACTAAAATTAAGAAACTGAATTATTTAAATCCACATTTATTTAAGAGTAAACTTTCAATGTAGTCTGTAAGCTTACACCACGCCTCTTCTTATTTAGTCTGAAGTATATGAATATAATAAATATTCCCTAAAGTTTGTGATATCCGTTAAATTACTTCTTAAAGTTTATAAGTAGTCCCGTAAAAAGAGCCTGAAAAGACAAATTTCTAAAAATTTATAGACTAACTTAACATATTTACAAACTGTAGGAACTACATATTAGTAGGAGAGAGTGTAAGTTAAGCAAGTAATTTTGGAGTTTACTCTTTATTTAACTTTCAGAGTTGGGAGTTTTAGATGCAAAATTTTAAATTCACAGAGATCAAAAAAATCATATAAATGGGTGAAGATTTTTATTTTTTAGGGCTTCAAGTGTATCGCCTTTATGTCCGCCAATACCCTCATTCCCAAGACTAGACACGATTGTTTTCATTTTTTAGGGCTACCAATGGAGATGCAAATTATATTAAGAACAACATCTCTATGACTTCAATCTGCCATGCTAGAGAAACAGTGTTGGAAGCTTCTAACCAATCGAGATGTCATTGTATCAAGAGCCTTCAAAACTAAATATTATCTCCAAGGTAAGTTTTTGTGGGGCGATTGGAGTACGATCCCAATTATGTATTGCGTAGCATCCTTAATTCCGAGATAATAACGAGAAGTGGTTTAAGATGACAAGTTGGTGATGGCACACATATAAATGTGTGGTAACAACCTTGGTTGAATGGTGAAACTAATCCTTTAATCCTTTTGTACAGGTAAAGTACTAATTCTTTTGTAGAAACTAATTTTTTAAAGGCACAGGTAAAGTACTAATTTTTTTGCCTCAAGTTTTCCCTTTTTGCTGTTAGCTTTTGCATTTTTTTGACTGCGTCAGCAGTGAAAGCTGAATTTCTCTAACTGCGTCGGCAGTTAAAGCTGAACATTAGATGTTTTTAGTGAATATTTACGAATTTCTCCCTAAAATTGAACATGTGTCATGCTATTAATTGGACCTAATTTTATTAGATTAGATTAGATTAGTGAATGTTTATGAATTTGCCCCTAAAATTGGACAGGTGTCATGCTAACACCTAGTTTTATTGAGCATGACTATTTAGTAAGAATAGTTTTTGTAAGAAATGTAAGAAATACACTGGAAGCTAAATTGTAGGCACCTACAAAGCTGGGCACACACGTGGACAACCAGGTTCCTCAGCATAGGTTAATCACCGACAACCGATGAATACCGCGCACCAATAACACGACAACCAAAAAAATAAAAAATAAAAGGGATGAGCACAAAGATATGATAGTAATAGAGATGTAGTGTCGTCTTCTGAACCAAGGTCCTGTGAGTTCGAATCTAACCTTGGAAATGCAGCAGTATTAAATCTCTCGAGGAAGAGCCGCCCAATGTGTGAGAGAAGAGAAGTGTAATTCCTTAATTTACTCTACTAGGTGATGCTATATCACACAAGAGAACTATCCCGACCACTTCCCGAAAATTGCTATATCACATGAACTACTTATAATTCTTTATGTACTTTCCAAAAAAAATTGTTACTCCCAAATAGAAAAAATTCTAGACTTTAAAATACCCCAAAACACATAGGAATGGATCATCTAACATTGAGATCTCTAACTTTCTCTACATTTACATATGTTATCACAATTTTTATTTTGCCAAACCGATTATTGAGTAACGAATTTAGAGTATTTGAACATCTTATATTTTTTTTAGACTCTAAAGTAACCAAAAACACACTTGTTAACATTACACTTTACGTAATCAAATTATTTTTTCTTTTCATCAAACTGGTTATTGAGGAACGAACTTCGTGTATTTTGTCGTGAAATTATTTTTTTCTGAACCCTAAAGTACCCAAAACACACTCCTAGCATCGGACTTTACATATTTTTGCACGATTTGTTTCTTCAGCCAACTAGTTATTGAGGATCGAACATAGCGTATATGATCATCTAAATTTTTTTTTGTACTCTAAAATATCGAAAACACCTGTTGAGCATCACACATGAGTTGAGCATCACACATGAATAAACAACGGGTGCGGTGGTAGTATTAAAAATAAGAAAACAGAGTTTTGGGAAGTTGGAAAGAAAAGTAATGAGATTGATTGCTTGTATTGGAAATTTGGAAGTTTTTGACCCACCACACCCATCTTAAATAGTTGGGAGGAAAGAGCATGGTAGTGTGGGAGTGGAGTGGGCGAGTGGGAATTGACTTGGGATTGACGACCTTCAATCTTCTCCAGGTTAATCTTTCTTTCTTCATTTCATTTCTTATCATACTCGCTGAATGTATGTGATTACTCATCATCATCATCATTTCATTTCTTATCATACTCGCTGAATGTATGTAATCATCATCATCATCATTTCATTTTTGTTATTTTTTTGATTGCTCCTAAATTGGTCTTGCGATTATCGAAATTGATCAGTTCTGCTCTCTATTGTGCACCATTATATTTAATTGATTTTTTTTGTTCTTTTTCGTTTGCTTCTTTGTCCACAAGGATGAAAGCACTTGAATGGTGTTTGTTTTGTACTCATGGAGTTTGAACTTTAACATATACTAGTATAGTGTTGATTTGTGAAGAGATAATTTTGTTTTATTCCTAATCACAACAATCTGGGCCTAAAAGAAAGCAAAGCTTCAAAAATAAGTTAAGAAATAACTTGCATCCATCAAATAAGTTCCACAAAGATCCTTTTTGAGTATTTTTACTTTAATGATAGTTGATTACTTTCAGGGAAGTTAGTTCAATTATCCAATATAAATTAATAATCTATATAGATATGATTTTGTTTCTAAAGCTGTTGCTACCTGCAAATATATGTTACACTAATCTTTTAGCTGTTTAGAGTTATTTGCTTTTTCTAATGACATCAATAACAATTGTTCTGTACTTCTTTTGGCACCATATGATTGTCTATATAGATTCCATTTTGTTTCTAAAGCTTTTGCTAGCATGCTAATAAATTTTGCACTTATTTTCATCTGTCTAGATATATCTGCATTTTCCGAAGACAGGGAGATAACCGTTTGATCTTCTGACACCTTAGGTATGTTGAATAATATGAATGTTTTTGGAAAGTTTCAATGACTGCGGTTTAAATGTATGGACCTATTACATACACACTTAACATCAAGAGTTGAAGGGTATTATAAATTTTAAACCTTCCTACTTTCCTTTCACAACGATGCTTGATTCCGATATTATTTGATTCGAAGTTCTTTCTTTCAATTTCTTTGCATGAGCATGCCTACACTGTTAGCTGAAGTGCACAAGTGGCTGCAGACTTGAAACTTGAAAGTCCTAAATACAAAAAATGCATGCATATGCTTGATAATATTTAATACAATCTATGTTGACGAGGAAGCGTACATGCTTTCACTGCTTTGACTAGAGAAAATAATTTAATATGTTTGTAAATTTAAGTTTACTGGCCGAAGTGGTACAACATTGCATGATTTTTTTAACATTTTTTTCTTTTCCTAATCCTATCCAGGAAAGCCAAAAGAGTGACCATTTCAGATGGGTAAAACAATTGAATTGTATGGATTCCCTTCTTATGTGACCGTGTTTGATGTGAAGAGCTTTGTAGAGCGGTACACTGGTGTAGAAACTATTGATGCTATTAGGGTAAAACAAAGCAAAGGCAAGGTTCCAAGAGCCTTTGCAAATATTCAATTCACTTCGGCAAAATCTGCTACATATATGTTGTCGGTTGCTAATAAAAGTTTGTCCCCATTGTGGTATGGGAGCTCCTATCTGAAAGTTCGGGAAGTTGAAAGAGATATTGTTCCAAAGCCAAGGTCTTTTTTACACAGTTTGAATAAGGTGAAACTTTATTTTGGTTGTCAGATCTCGAAGGGAAGATTCTCTATTTTATGGAAAACAGAGAATGTTAGTGTAGATTTTGGGATAGGCATGAGAAAGTGGCGTTTTATTTTGTCCCATAACAACAAGAAATACAAACTTGAGCTTTCATATGAAAACATTTGGAAGATTGAGCTGCATCACCCACAGGGTGACATTGCAAAATATCTCCTGATTCAGGTTGTTAAACTTAATTTTTTTTTAATTGTGTTAAAGCATATATGATACTGGATTAGGAATTGCTGAAAGCCAACTTTGGTCTCTTTAATTTTTGATTCCTGTTTCTGTTTTATCTGTAGTTACTTGGTGCTCCTCGAATATTTGAGATTGTTATTCCCGATTCATCAAATATATATGAAGATCCTTTGAAGAACTATTTTAAAGATACCTCTGATGAGCAATGTGTCAGAGCCATAGATTTTACTCCTTCCAGTTGTGTTGGGCAGTCTTCTGCTTTATGTCTAGAGCTTCTTTGTGACCAAGATTTCCCAAATTTCAGGGAAAACTTTGCATACTATGAGGAAAGTGATAGGCAATACAGTTTGGAGACAGGATCTCCTTTTTCTTGCAATCTGGATATCGTCCCCATTGTTGCTCCTCCTCAAGGCATTCAAATTCCGTTTGAAATCTTGTTTAAAGTTAATTCATTGGTTCAGCACGGATATCTTTCAGGTTCTGGACTTGATAAAGACTTCTATCATTTAATTGATCCACGTAAAATGAAAATTGAATTTATTGAGCATGCTTTAGAAAAGATGTACTATTCAAAGGATTTGTGTTATGAACCCACAAAATGGCTGATTGATCAGTACACGAAGTACCTAAATACAAATAATCTGCCTCGGTCACCAACTATAACCTTGGATGGAGGTTTGGTATATGTTCACAAGGTTCAGATCACACCTTGCAAGGTCTACTTTTGTGGTCCGGAGATTAATGTCTCAAATCGTGTTCTCCGCCATTTCCATGAAGATATCAATCACTTTTTACGTGTTTCATTTGTGGATGAAGAGTTGGATAAATTGTATTCAACAGATTTATCTCCACGTGCATATGAAGGGAGGAAAACTGAGATATACTATAGAATTCTTTCCATCCTTAGAGATGGCATAGTTATTGGTGATAAGAAGTTTGAGTTTCTAGCATTCTCATCCAGTCAGTTGCGAGAAAATTCTCTCTGGATGTTTGCTCCTACAACAACCGGATGTACCGCCTCTTACATAAGGGATTGGATGGGAGATTTTCGCCAGATAAGAAATGTAGCTAAATATGCTGCTAGGCTTGGTCAATCTTTTGGTTCGTCTACTGAAACACTAAGTGTCAAAAGGAACGAAATTGAAATTATTCCCGATGTGAAGGTTAGACGTGGTAGAATTGAATATGTATTCTCCGACGGAATTGGGAAAATATCTCTTGAATTTGCCAAGAGAGTGGCTAAAAAATGTGGTCATAATTGTACACCATCGGCCTTTCAGATTCGGTATGGCGGGTACAAAGGAGTTGTGGCGGTGGATCCAACCTCATCTGTAAAGTTATCACTGCGGAAGAGCATGCATAAATATGATTCAGAGAACACAAAATTGGATGTTTTGGCATGTAGTAAGTTTCAGCCCTGTTATCTGAATCGACAGTTGATTACTCTTTTATCCACTCTTGGTGTCAAGGACAGTGTTTTTGAGAGAAAACAAAGAGAAGCTGTGGATCAACTGAATTCTATACTAACAGATTCATTGAAGGCACAAGAGGTTCTGGACTTGATGTCTTCTGGGGAGATCACTAATATTTTGAAGGAAATGCTCAATTGTGGCTACAAGCCTAATGGTGAACCATTTCTCTCGATGATGCTGCAGACATTTAGGGCAGCAAAATTGTTGGAATTGCGACTAAAAACTAGAGTATTTATTCCAAAGGGAAGAGCAATGATGGGATGCCTAGATGAAACTGGAACCCTAGAATATGGTGAAGTTTTTGTTCAATATTCTAACAATAGGGCCGGGAGTCTTTCTGATGATTTGTATTCAGAAGGTTCAGCAAAATCTCGTGTAGTTATAGGTAAGGTGGTAGTAGCGAAAAACCCCTGCCTGCACCCAGGTGATGTTCGGGTTTTGACGGCTGTGGACCTGCCAGCTTTGCACCACTTGGTGGATTGTGTTGTTTTCCCTCAAAAAGGGGACAGGTAAATATATTCCTTAAATATGAGAATTCTTTTGCGCAGATTTATTTCTTCCAGCTATGTTATGTAAGCAGTTATGAGCTTCAAATCTCATATGCAATTACATCTTCATCTGGTTTTTACATGAGAATATACCTGACTTGTTTTACAACATTTGCCCCTGTGAAAATCAAGAGCAAATAAGAACAGTAAGTATATGTTAGACAGCAGTTACTGTCAGAACTAGAACAAACTAGACAGTTATACATTTGTCATTTTTAGAATGTTATTTTTGTCAAGGATTTCACTTTGAAATTGAGATGCTTCTTTCTATTGTCGTTTTTTTTTAAACTATATTGACTACAATAATCAATTTTAATCTCAGACCACATCCAAATGAATGTTCTGGAAGTGATCTGGATGGGGACATTTACTTTGTTTGCTGGGATCGTGAGTTGATTCCACCCAGACAATTAGAACCAATGGACTATACTTCTGCCCAACCTATTGAATTGGATCATGATGTCATGATGGAGGTATTCTTCGTAGAGCATACCTATTGATTCATAATAAATAAATTGTTTTGACATTCTTAACACACTTATATATGTTCATAACATGATTTCTATGTGCAGGAGGTGGAGGAGTATTTTACCAACTATATACTCAATGACAGTATGGGAATAATTGCCAATGCACACACTGTCTTTGCAGATAAAAACCCTGATAAAGCAATGGCTGAGCCATGCGTTGAGCTTGCAAAGCTATTCTCAATAGCAGTTGACTTTCCAAAAACCGGTATTCCAGCTGTCATACGTCGAGGGCTTTATGTCAAAGAATATCCAGACTTTATGGAAAAACATGACAAACCCACCTATGTATCACATAATGTAATAGGAAAACTTTTTAGGGAAGTTGTAGATGTTTCAACAAGTGCTGGCTTCATCAAATCCTTCACACTTGAAGTGGCTAATCAGTCATATGATCGGGACATGGAAGTTGACGGCTTTGAAGATTATGTTGATGATGCTTTCTATCACAAAAGCAATTATGACTACAAGCTAGGAAATCTGATGGACTACTATGGAATCAAAACTGAAGCAGAAATCCTTAGTGGAAACATTATGAAAATGTCAAAATCTTTCACCAAAAAACGAGATGCAGACGCGATCAATATGGCTGTAAGGTCCCTAAGGAAAGAGGCAAGGACTTGGTTCAATGATAATAGCTGCAGTACTGGTGTAGATTCTTGGAGTGGTGATGATACATATGCAAAAGCTTCTGCTTGGTACTATGTTACTTACCATCCAAGTTACTGGGGTTGCTACAATGAAGGTATGAAAAGGGACCATTTGCTGAGCTTTCCATGGTGTGTTTACCCTCAACTTGTCCAAATCAAGAAGGAGAAAGCCAGGAAGAGAATGTATACTGACATACCCTTGAAACACAGTTTCAGTCGCGGGTTGCATCTTAATTGATACTCTCGCAGTAGTCCTGAAGCAGCTTCTAGCTTCTGTTTATATTGAGTTACTTTGCATGTACATTTTTATGGTAATGTCATATGAAATAATGTTGAGCCGAGATTGATGTTTTATCATCCGTTTCCTTTATATCATTAGTGGTATTATGGTTTTTCTCTATCTTCTTATTTTCTTTGTAAGGAAGTAGTAATTGATATGTGGAATGAATGGGTTATATAGCGGAAACAGAACCCGACCTGATGTTATAAACCTGACCTGATGTATAATGAAGAAAATCACACCTGAAATTTAGAATTAAGACTGAATTAAACTATAAATAATATACATTCATTAACTAAGAATTTCAAATTGATAGCCAAAAGAAGCATCAACTCTCAAATCAAGTTATCATTTCTTATGAACTCCTGTTTCTCAATTCGACACTTAAGAAGTTAAGAGCAAGTGTACCTTATCACATAAATAACAAAGTGTACCTTAAGAAGTTAAGGATTTAGTTTAATTAACTTTATTATGCTGTCTAAAAAATCAATTGCGAAAATAATGACGAAAGCGTAACCGGTTCATAAGTAAATTACAATAACGGTCCCTCACTGTTGGTTGCCTTGGCAATTTCAGGGACATGGAGACGTCGGCTCTCGGGTTCGAAATCAGGTGTGACCGGTGGTAGTGTGTGTGTGATGTTTATTTGCCATTTCATAAGTAGGTCTCTTCCACCAATGTCGTGGGTTCGAATCCAGTCTTGGGAATGCAGCAGCGTTAAATCTCTTGAGGGAGAGCTTTACTGTCCATTTTGGTCCTACCCGGCTCGGGGAATTAGTCTTTGCAGTTGCGCGTTAAAGGATACCCGGTTCACACCAAAAAAATAATATTCCAATTATCAGTAATTACCTATTAATCCTAAAATTTCGTTAATTAACCAAGATGAAATCGCTAGACAATTAATCAACCTATTAAATGTACGCCTTATAAGAATTCGAAGCTGGGAGAAATTTAACCAATAAGGGCACGTGTGGTTGTCAAAATTAGGCATGACAACATAATCCGAACCCGCGGGTACCCACCCGCCTCCACCCCGAGTTTGACGGGGAAAACCTGCTTTGACCGGGGACGGGGCAGGTTCGGGGCTGTCGATACCCACCCGTCCCCGCCCCGAACCCGCTCGACAAAACATAAATTAATTATTTTATTTTATTTTTTGCATATTTACTCATTCATTTTGTTTCATAAATTTTGTTTATTTTTAATTTTGATCTATTTCCTATAGAAAAGTCTATTTTAATACTTTTAACTTTATCTTATCATTGTATAATTATTATGATTTTATTTTATTAATTATTAAAAATATATTTTTTGTATTTTTCCTATAAATTTGTGGCGAAAACGGGTACCCGCGGGGAACCCGTCCCCAATTGGGACGGGGATGAAGGATGCAAAACCCGACCCCGATAGAGATAGGGGCGGGGATGGGGGATGCAAAACCCGCCTGCGCCCCGCCTCGTTGCCATGCTTAGTCAAAATAGGATATATACAAGACATGATATGAAGCGGGATAGAGATAGGATATGATAGAGACATCATAACACTATCATATCATGTGTTTGATATCCAACACGATAGGGTATCAGAAAATATATATTATTCTCTTTGTAAGTACAAAAATAACATATGTTATTCTATTTTAAATTTTAGATAAGCTAATAAATAATCATATGATATTTATTATATGTTAATGACAAAACTACCCTTATAACTAATATATATATATATATTTCATTTGCTGAAAAATTAAACTGATTTTCTATTTTTGTACTTTTTTAATAATTTTTTATCACTTATTTTAATTTTTTTAAATTTCAATAGATTTTTTAATCTAAGATTCTACAATAAAATTACCCTTATCATAAAATCATACATTAGTTTTTGAATTAAGTACTAATATTTTTAATTTTTAATTTAACATCAAATTTTTTTTTTAATATATATTTATATTTAATAGATTTCATATTTTTATATTTTAAAATATATTTTAGAGGGATAAACGAATAAATTATCTTCTTATCTTATTCTGTTAGTTTCTAACCCAGCTCAAACTACTCATGATAAAATTTTAACTCGAAAGACAGGATAGGATAAATCACAAGATTAAGTTATCATATCATGCTGGCTCAACAAACGTTGGACTGACACAGGATATGATAGACTTATCGTATCATGTCTCTTTATCCTCACCACCAAACATACCCTAAATGGAAAACATAAACTATTTCATAATTAAGGAACAATCGTGGAGTAAAGAAATCAATCCACTTAGCCATAAGACAAAAATTAGTTACTTGTTTTCAGAGGTGTCAAACCAGGTCGCTCGGCCTATCCCAACTCAACCCAGCAAGTCAAATTGCAACATCAGACAAGGGTGGCCATAAATTCATTAATTGGGGTCGTGTATTTTGTGGCCCAACCTTCCCTAAAAGCATTAGGATGAACCAACTTGGGCGAAATCCGTATTATGAACAAGTAAAATTGTTGGTTTTTCTAAAGCGCCCGTCTTTTCCCACATCTCTTCCTACTCACCCCACACCCCTAAACCCTGCGAAATAACCAATATGTCATTAATGAGGCGTGCTCCGTGTTGTTTTTTTGATATTTTTTACCGATTCGGTTCAGTTCAACCGAAAACTTACGGTTAGACACACCCGAACGAGTATTTTTTTGAGACACACCCCTCTTTTGAATTTTTAGAGAGTACGGCTGGCCCCAACCGAATTTATTCGGACCAGGGCATCCGAATAGGTGTTTTTTTTTAAAAAAAATTCAACGGCTCAGATTTCACCGACACTTTTGATCAATGGCTTATGCCCCAACGGATAGAAATTAAATGGCTCAGATTTGTGATCTAAAATTTTTGTTCAATGGCTCATATTTCCCCACGCTATTATAAATTGGGTTTCAGCTTTCCCTGCTACTTCACAAATACCCTAACCCCTTCTCTACTTCTTCACAAAAACCCTAACCCTATCCACTGTAAGGGAAGACTTAATAGAATGGCAGTTGTGCCCAACCCAGAGATCAAGTGACAAATTCCTAATTGTTTTGCATCACCATGGAACGCTCACCGACAGGCACGATGGTGTGTTTTTCGTTCTCGCAATCCAATTTTCTGTAGGTTGGATAAGAATATAACATTCAGGCAGTTGAAGGAAAAGGTGGAGAGGAAGGTTCACCAAGAAGGAGAGTGGTGTAAAGACATAAGTCGTTTATGTTACCGCATGTGCAGTTGTGATGACGGGACTGTCCGCTATTCATCTTTGGAGATCCTAAGTGACGATGATGTTCGCGCAATGATGGAAGCTCATGCTAATGTTCCATTGGGACGTCAAATCCTGGAGCTGTTTGTAGAAACAATGCACACACCGGAAGAAATCATTTATCTTCTGGAACAGGGACTTCCCAAATAATCGCTAGTTTCTTAGTTGTTTTGTTATGTTGTTTTTTTTCGTTTTGATGTCTTTCGTGTTTGATGTACGGTTACGCTTTCTAATAATAAACTTGTTGTTTAATTTAAATACGACCGAAATATAAATTACTCATTACTAAATAAACATAATATCCATACAAATAAATATCCTACTGTGTGTTGCGGCTCCTCCTGCTATACACACAACCATACTTCCTAAGCCTATGGAATGGCTTCACGAGGGTCTTCAAGCCGTCGAGTACTCTCCATGGTTGGGTCTCTCATGGAATGTTACCATCCAAGGCACGCTCCATCTCATCCACCATCCGAACGAAATCTGGCACCATCTGTGAGACCAAAAAATTAAATTAAGTACATATTTTATAAACTAATAAAAGAGAAAAAAGTGTAAAAGACACATACCTATCTAGTATCAGGCTCATCCTCGAGATGCACATAATTAGACTGCATAAGGAATGAGTGTGAGACCTTCCCAAACCAAACAATGTACACTGGCACGATGTCTGGCTCACCCAGCCTAGTAGAGGGCCCCCTCTCTATCAAATGCTGATCAAATTGCCCCCACATCTCGTCAGCCATCTCTCGTGTAACCACAGCTCTAGTGAGGGGTTTGGGGTCCTCTGGTATCCCATGTACATGCCCAAATTGTCTCATGACACGATCGTGCATTATGGAATGCTATATTAAACCAAAGTATTGAAAATAACTAATGATCAAATTACTTAGAGAAATAAGTAAGTAATTTACAGTGCCCTCCCATAGGGATCTAGCAAAGTGAGACCCGTAAGTGGGTAAAAACAGATCTATCCTCCGGGCCACCAGGAAAAGGGAATGTGGCAGGAGGAGCAGCAGCAATGGAAGGAGCAGCAGAAGACGAAGGTGTAGCGACCGAAGAATCCGAGGAGGGATTCCTCGTTTTTTTTCGAACAATGGAGCCGCCATCAATATTTATTTTTAGGAAAACATTGAAAAAAACCTTTGTTTTTTTTTTGGGTTCGGGGGTCGATTAAGTGCGGGGAAGGTGCTAGCACCCCGCAACATCCTAAAAAGGTTACCTTTTAATTAAATGTGTAGAAAAATTAGTTTAAAGAAAACACTTTAATTTACCCTTTTTTGTTATTTGCAAAAAAAAGAACGGAAAAGAAGACTTAATAAAAATTTTAGTTTTTTGCGCTCGACGGGAGTGGGCCCCCGCTCCTACGTATCTCCGGGTGCGATGGAGAAATCAAAGCTACGTAGTTCTTGGGTAGAAAATATTTGTGTGTTGGTATTTTTTATTTGTTTGAAAAGTTTGGGAAAACTAGAGGCCGTTCATGGTGACGAAACAGATAAATCTAGAGTGGTCGTCATAAATGGCTTATTTGAAAAAGGAGGTGTTTACAGCGTTCAAACGAGTCGGGCCCAGAGTGACCGCTATAGACAACCGGTTTGTGATCGAGCGTTTGTTCGCTTGAAAACGTGCTTACCGGGAAGCGTGATAAAAAGGAGTCGAAATTATGTTTGTACTTTATTAACTAAAAAGAAGTTTAGGCGAATGTTTGCGATGATCAAACGAGTAACCTCAGAGTGATCACCGCTACTAATCCGCTGTGAAAAAAGGAAGGTTAGTCCTAACGGTCAAACAAGCAAGGCTCAGAGTGACCACTAGTAACAACCTATTTTTTTCGAGCGGCCATTACGCGAATTCGATTAAAAAGAAAAAAGGGAAAACGGTTTGGAAGTATCACGTGGTGAATAAAAACGGAATAGGTGATAAAAGGGGGGGTGCAAATAATAAAGGGGTTGTGTTAAAAAAAGGAGGTGTGAATAGCGTGACCAAATCGTTTTTTGGTGAACTAGGTCGTGTTTGAAAAGATGGGCTTGTAGTAAAAAAAATGGATGGGTTTGCTGTTTTAAGAAAACGCGGGGTGCAAATAGCGTTTTGGTGCTTTTTTTAAAAAGAGTTGCCGCGGGTGCAAATAGCGTTTTGTCGCTAAAAAACGATTGATTGGTTTATTACCCTTTTTTACTATTCTACCCTAGAACGCGTGATTCTTGAAGCGCCTTTTTTTTTTTTAAAAAAAACAGACCTAGACTAAAAAGTGGTATTTTGAAAGCGGATTATGGAGAAAAAATCTTTTATTGTTTTTTTTTTTGTTGTCATAGTTATTATCTAAATAAAAGGGGAGCCTTTTTACTTTTTTTTGTTGAAAAAAAAGATTTTTGTTATTATATTATTTTTTTTAGAAAAGAGTAGTGACACTAGTAACCATTTATTTTTTTTTTAAAACATTTTTTAGTATTTGAAAAAAAGCTTTATTTAAAACCGAAATAAAAAAAAGGAACACATTTTTTTATCACTCTTTTTTTTATCCGGAAAATGGTAATTGTTATAAAAACAACATATCTTTTTTTTTATCATTTTTTAAAATCTGAAAATTAGAATAATTTATTTAAAAAAAAAGCACAACATTTTTTATTTATTTTTTTTTTTTAGACCGAAAATATTAGCACCTAAATAAAAGGAACACACATTTTTTTTTGTTTTTGGTTTATTTTAAATCCGAAAATAGTAACCATTTTTTTTAAAAAAAAAACATATATTTTTTTTAGCACTTTTTGGTCCGAAAATTACAATAATTTATTTAAAAAAAGCACAACATTTTTTTTTTATAAAAACATCAACTAATAATTATAAAAAAACAGCAACTAATATAAAAACATGACAACAACAAAATAAAAACAGTAACTAAAAAAAAACGAAAAAAAACATGAACAACAATAATTAAAATACAATGGCAATGATTATATGAACAAAATTAAAAATTACAAAAAAAAAAAGCAACAATACTACAAATTATTACATTTTTGTACCTTGAACAAATCCAAGCTTTCTTCTTCGGATCTCTTCAATACACCAAAATTTTAAACTAAAAAAAACTAAGAAGGAAGAAAAGAAGGGGAAGAAAATTTTTCTAAGAGAAACCCTAAATTTTTTAGATTCTCCTTTTTTTTTCTAAGAGCCAAATCCGTCCCTCTTCAAATTTCTGTGACCCTATTTATACAAAAAACTTGCTTCCTTCATTTTCCTTCTTCATCCACTCTTGGATAGTGATGATGATTTTTCTTGACATGATGGAGGTTTGGTGAAGGGGTATGGGTGTAGCAGAGGGAAAAAGGATTGTTTCTATGAGAGGAGGGGGTAAAACCGTGGGTGAAAAAAAGAGTTAATATTTAGGGTTTAAGTGAGGTGTGTGTGTGGAGAATGGAGAAAGGAAGTAAAAAAATGGAGTTGGTGATGTGTTGGAGCCGTGGGGGATGGGGAGTGGTGAAGAAGAGAAGAAAAAAATGATGGAGAGGAGAGGGGTATGCGTGTATGGGTGTATGAGGGTGAGAGAGAGTGAAAATTTTTTTGGTGTGTTGGAGAAGAGGGGTAGGTCGAATATGGCAAGAGTGAGAGGAAAGGAATTGTGATGTGAAGTGTGTGAGGGAGAAAGAGTGAGGGAATGAACATAGGAGAGGGGAGAGAGAGTGAGTGAGCCGTGGGTGGGGAGAGAAGAGAGAGGGTTGTGTGTGAGAGTGTGATATGGGGAAGTGGGGAAGAATTGGGAAGAGGGATTTAGGGTTCCAATGCATGGGGGAAAGGGAGTTTGTGAGTTCCAAGGGGGAGAGAGGGGGTGTGGTATTCGAGTAGGAGTGGGGGAAAAAGGGGAATGAACTTGGCTTGTTTTTAGGGTTAGCGGGGAATGGTTAAAAAAAGAAAAAAAATGTTTATTATTTATTTTTTTTTAAAAAAAGAAGGGGTGGCCGAATTTTTGAATGAGAGAGGGGGGAAAAATTAGGGTTTTGGTGGGAATTGGGTTATGGGTTGTGGGTTGTGGGTTAGGATATGGATTGGGTTTGGTGGGGGAGTTGGATTGGGCTTGGTGGAGGAGTAGGCTTCAGATGGCCCAATCCTAAATGCACCTCTATATATTTTTTACAAACCTCCCCTATTTCCTCCTTTGCTTATTTTGTTTTTTCACTTCTAAATAAAATATTTGTGGTGATTAAAACCCATAGCAATAAAAACAAGAAAATAATACATGACATAAAAAAGATTATTATTATTTTTCAAAAATTAAAACTTGTAGCAAACTAAAAACATGGCATGAAAAGAAGAATATTATTTTTCTCAAAAAATAAATAAAATTTCTTTTTTTTTGGATAGGACAAAATTAGGGTATTACAGCTGCCCCTCTTTATTTATATTTTGCTAGGAAATCGGAGGGGTTCCGAGTTTCTCGAGGAAAATAGAAATAAAGATAACAAGACGCTAATTTTGTCCACACTGAGACTTTTGGTTTTTTTTTTTTTTTGAAAATTATGAAAGCAGGGTTGATTTAGACAGAAAGTAAATAGGGAGCACCGGGGATCTGAAGGAGCACTGGGGCTCTGATGGTCTAGTTCAAAATCAATGCTTGACACACCGACTTGAGTTCGACTGAGGGACCGTCGGGGTCTGAGGGGCATGCCTAAGCCTGAAGGACCAATGGGTCTGAAGGAGCGCTTCTAGCTATGGTACTAGAGATACGGTCTGGGGGTGGCCTTTTTCGAGCGGCCATTAGGGTTAATCAGGTCCGGAACTGATATAACCACGAAGGACGTGCACTGTGTTTTTTAGGCGGACACAGCTAGTCTGAAGGGCCTGGGGCCGGATGATCCGTCGGTTGCTCGATTAACGCGACGTGCGATCTGGATTGAAGGACCATTGTTGGTCTGAAGGAGCGCCTGGGCTCTGAAGGACCGCTGGGGGTCTGAAGGATCTGCTCGCAGCTCGAATACGAGGTGAACTCTGCTTTTGAAGGGACGCTTGGGTCCTGAAGGGATTCACGAATCCTGTGGATTGATTGATTGAAATGGCTTATGCTGCTGCACTGGATTGAGGTACCTGCATATGTCGGCTGATGCGAGGAATGGTGCATGGAGTGTGGACGCATGTTACGCGGGGCATGTTATGCAAGGGCGTGCTATGCAAATGCATGCAATGCTATGATTCTGGTGTAATGATGACATGGAATGCTCCTGTATTTTAATGGAATGACATGCAAAGGAAAACTTTCTCTTCTTTGCTCTTCCTCTTTTTCTCTCTATGAGGAGGAGCAGATTCTGGGCGAGCATACGAGCTCTATAAGTATAGGACGAGCACATAAGCTCTATAAGTATAGGGCGAGCATATAAGCTCTATAAGTATAGGGCGAGCACATAAGCTCTATAATCTGGGGGCCAACAGGTCCAAAGCAAATGGTTCAGAAAATTCTTTGGAAAGTTGAATTCTGGGGACCCGCGGGTCCAAGCTTTCTGGTTCTTCTTTTTTTTTTTGGTAGCAAGCATGAGGACTAACATTTGGTGCTTATCTGTATTCACTTAACAATGCATTTGAATGGTGCAGGTCATGCAAGTGATTTATGTAATGGTGGATTGTCTTGGTATGCAAATGTATGTAGTGATTTATTGAATGGAATGCTCTTGTTGTTCATTTCTTAACTTGAATGATGAATGAAATGGGAAACTTTTGTTTTTTATTCCTTTTCTAAAATATGATGCAAATGCAATGACATGAAAGGATTTTTGCTTTTCCTTTATTGCTTCTACTATGAGATACCAGTGCGAATGCGATGCCTTGTTGTTACGGGAAAAATGAGATACCCAGATGCATGAGGCGAAAATAACATTTTTGTGAACATTTCGTGATGATAAGATGCGAGCCTTTGGATGCAAAAAGTGAAGGTGAATTTTGATTATTCTTTCGAAACATTTGAGTTAAATTCAAAACCCGGTGCTCTCAAGCTTTTTATTTAATCAACCAGCTCATTTATTCTTTCTCCTCCTTTCCATGATGACTCAACTTGTATTCTCTCTCTTTGAAGCATTGTCTAGTAAGTATACAAAAGAGTGCAAATGTCAGACAGGTGTTTGAGACATGGCAGGTGAAGGGGTGAAAGGCAATGGCTTTTGCCGGACTGCCCCAATCTAGGCTTGGTGACTATGAATGAAAGGCTTGCCCTTGTTTGGTGATATTGACAATTGGAGTGAACATGAGATGGACACTGAACAGGCTTTCCCAAGACCAGGGTGGGTGAGTGGTGAAGAGAATGCCCCAACTTTTAGATCCGAGTGGTGTTCTCAGTGCAAATCTTTGGTTCTCTACTAATGTCTTGACCTTTGGTGTGAAAGAAGCCTCACTTGGTGATCACTAAACATTGTTTCAATGCAGCTTGAATGCGTTTGAAGTGCAAGTCTTTCTTTTTCCGTCAGCTCTTTTTTTTTTTTGACTGTTTGTTTTTGCTCCCTCATTTCTTTTTCCCGAGGGTTTGTTTTTTCTTGATCAGCTTTCTTTTTTCTGATCGTTTGTTTTTTCTTTTTGAGCAAACACATTGTAGACAGATAAATTTAGTTGTCCTAAGATTTAAAATTTGAGAAAACGAAAGCAATCGGTCATTGATCGGAATGGACTTTTCGGGGTTGTGGTGTTTTGTGGAGAAGGGATGATTGGGCTTATCGGAGTGTTTGGGACTAATGGTGGGATGATTTTTATTTGGCATTGGCTGACAATCGATGATTTATGATGGTTAATTGGCTTGATGAGGTGTTTGGAAGTTTTATTCCTGGCTAAGGGTTTGTGGAGGGCGGATCGCCAAGGTCAAGGGAAGTGTTTGCGGTTTATGGAAGGAGGGGTGTATGATGGAGTGTTTGAAGGATCTCTGGTGGGTTGTAGTAATATGTACCAGCTCACCACTTACATTTCTTTTGTATTTTCTTTTGTTTTGGGATTTTCATTTTTGAATCCCTTTTTTGATTTTCTTTCTTTTTTTTTTTTTTTTTTTTTTTTTGACTCGGGTGAGCTGGTAAAAAGTGATGCACTGCCTTTTTTGAGGTGATCCTTGTCTAGGGTGATTTTTGTATTTTGGTTTTTCTTGGCTTAAGGTGGGTAGGAAAGGGACCTTCTGGGATTTTGGTATTTTTGAGGAGATGGCCAAACTTTATTTCAGATCTCGATTGCTTATTTATTTATCTTTTTTTTTTTTGTAAAATATGACAACAGTTCACCTATCTATATGTGTTTGCTCTTTTCTTTGCATTTTTTATGCCCTGATTTTTGCCTGGACCGCTCTTCGCGAGTTTTCAATCCACCGGGCGCTCTTTTTTTTTGCCTAGGCCGCCCTTTGCGGGTTTTCAACCTAGCGAGCTTATTTTCTTGTTTATTTTTATCTTTTGAAAGACTTGCACTCAAGGAATATGATATTGACGAGGAAACTTAGTGATCACAGAACTGCCCCAGCATGGAGGACTCAACGGTTTTAGTGAGGAAAGTAACTTTTTATTGATGACAATATTGAAAAGGAACATGTGCCCTTATTGAAATATCCTAAGGCCTTGGGCAGAGCCAGAGGATTGCATCACAGATAAATGCTTTGAACTGAAAAACTACATAAAAAAAAATCAACAGTCACTCATACATACTATGAACAGCACGGGAAGGATGATGCTGCCTTCAACATTTTGATCATCTTCAACTGTTGTCATTTTGACCTGATAGCTCTGAACTCAGAGGGTTAAATCCTTCACCACCCTCTTCAAAGGTTAATCGCCTTGAATCAATAAGACCCTGAACCAAATGTTTCAAAAGATAACAATTTTCGGCAGAGTGACCGATTGCCCCAGCATGGAATTCACAAGTGGCCTGTGGGTTGTATCCTTTTGGGAATGGAGGTTGTACTGGCTTCATCTCACGAGGGGAGATCAAATTGTGGCTGATTAGGCATCTGCATAGGTTGGTATACGACATAGGGATAGGGTCGTATCGAGGCGACTTTTTTTTGGCCTGTTATTGGATTAGCTTCTTCATTCTTCTTTGCAGGAAACCCGGAAGATGGGTTTTTGTGCACACTTGTGTTACCTGGGGAACTCTGGGCGATCTTGCCACTTCTTAGTCCGTTCTCTATCCTCTCCCCAACAATCACCACATCTGAAAAATTGGAGGATGCACTGCTGATCAGACGATCATAGTATAGTGGTGGCAAAGTCTCCAAAAACATAGAGACCAATTCCTTGTCCAAAAGAGGAGGTGTACATTGTGCAGCCAAAGCTCTCCATCGCTGGGCATACTCCTTGAACGATTCATTGTCCCTCTTGCTCATGCCCTGCAGCTGCGTTCTGTCTGGTGCCATGTCTGTATTGTACTGATACTGCTTGAGGAATGCATCGGCTAAATCCTTCCAACAGCGAACCTGAGATGGTTCTAACTTCATATACCAATTGAGAGATGCCCCTGCAAGGCTCTCTTGGAAGCAATGGATTAGCAGTCTGTCATCATGAGAGTAAGTAGACATCTTTCTACAATACATCGTCAAGTGACTTTTTGGACAAGTCGCGCCCCTGTATTTGTCGAAGTCGGGGACTTTGAACTTCGGAGGCAGCACCACATCAGGAATAAGGCACAAGTCTCTGGCCTCTCTTGCTCTGGAACCGAAGCCTTCAACCCTTCTTAATCTTTCCTCTAGTATCTGAAACTGATCTTTGGTCTGCTGATGCTCCGCGGAATAAACCTGAGGGAAGCTGCTTACATTATGAGGGAGCTGGAGCATTGGAGCCATAGTTGGAGTTGAGTGATGAATCTGAGGGTATGCAGGGTTTCCAGTCGTGAAGTCCTGAGCCTGTGGAATGGCAGCTAGCTGAGGAGTGAAGCTCTGAAGAGTAGCCTGGGGTATAACAGTAGGATGCGGGATCTGAGCCCGAGGTTCACCAATCATTCCTTCAGATCCGATAGATGCCGGTTGTACATTCTCAATAATGGCTACAGGACCAGCTCCCTGATTAGCTTTTGGGTTAGAAGGGAGAGTGTAACCTAGAGGAATTAGAACCCTCACCATTTCTGACATCTGCGTCCTTAACCCATTCACATCTGCTTTTAACTCATTCACTTCTGCTCTTAGTTCTTCATTTGTTGCCATGTTCCTAGCTAGAGAACAAGTCCAACTTTGCCTTTCTCTGTCAACAGGACACACACTATAAGCCCAAGAACGAATGACTGGACAAATGCATGCAACATTTTAGACTTGAATCAAAGGGAAGCAATTTTAACAAGGTAATTATGTGATTACAAAATTGCCCCCTTGCACAGAGGATTTAACCCAAAAGTCAATTATGTACCAACACGGGAAGAGTATACACTTTGGGCGAATGGGGCGGGACTAGACTTGGAGGGTGATGAGGGCAAGGAAGGAAACTGACGGACTCGAACAAGAGAAACTGCACCTAGTATGCACGCTCACTAGAAGAATGCTTCACAGAGAGTTACCATTTTTTTTTTTTTTTTGAGTTGCTTCAGTCTTTTGTCATGGAATGGATGGGAATGCAGTGTTTTTGAAAGAAATGCCAATGAGCTATTGAAAAAAAAAAAAAAAAAACTGAGTGCTTTGGAACACCCGGAGTTAGCAACCAAGTAAGGATAAACTTTTTCAAAAAGGATGGTTGTTTTGCATGAACGTCTCGCTTCTCATCACAACTTTTATTTTATGCAATGAATGAATGAACAAATTATGATATACGAGTATGATGCAAATGCGTGGAGAATGACCACTCGAAAAGTGTGGCTTATTCTAAATAATTTTGTTGCTTTTTTTTTTTTTTAATGCAAGACAAAATATGGAATGCCAATGCGAATGATGCAAGGACGAGGTCCCCCTTTTTTCAAAATGATTTTTTTTGATTTGATTTTTTTATTTTTAGAGGCGAGACAAGATACGAAATGCCAATGCCCCCTTTTTTTGAATGATGAGAGATGCAAGAATGGTGATATGAGGCAACTGATTGTCGTTACCCTGAGTAACTTGCATGAAACATTGAGTGGATCCTGACTCAATACTTCACACAATATACTGAAACGTTTCGACAATTAGTTGACTCAATTTGACTTCCTGCTCGAAAATAAAACACTTGTGACTGGGTCAAAGTGCCCTGACATCGCAGAGCAACATCTCAAATTTGTAGTCGACAAACAAATTTGAGATATTACCCTTCGCCGTTCAAAGGTGCAATTCTATCCATTAAGCCATCACATGAGAGATTTTTTTTTTTTTGAAAGGATGCATGCAGGGAGAAATGATGTATTCAAACAAAGTGATGAGGTTAATGAAATGATGCATGAATGCCACATTGACGCGATGTCCACACTTTTTGATGAGGATTTTTGTGAATGATTATGAATGAGTGGCGGTGAATACTAAATGTGATGCTAACGTTGTATGAACATAATTTTTGTGCTTATATTTTCTCTAGGAACCAAATGTGATGCATGAATGATAATGTACGGAATCCTTGAAGAAATGGTCACTTGAGAAGACCATCTATTCTAAATGATTTTGTGTTTACTGTTAGACGCGATGCAACATGTAGATAATGCAAAATGCTAGCTAAAACATATTTCTTATGATGATATGCAAGAGTAATGATACTTATTTTTTCGGAAATGATGCCTTCAGGGAGGAATGATGTATTTGATGATAATGATTACATGATGATGATTTTTGTGAATGATTATGAATGAATGGTAGTGCGAGCTAAAAATTATTTTTGTGTGAGGAAATAGAATGCATGACACTCGCGGTGGTTTTTTTAATGCATGGGAAGAAAATAATGCATGAGTGTTGGCGAACCAACTTGCTTTTTTTTTTGCCCTGATTTTTTTGGAATATGAATGAATGAATGTGCATGAGACGCGAATGTATGGTTTTATTAATCTCGTCGGGGAATCGTGAGCTTTTTATTAAAGTATGATCCAGGTGGTCTGACTTTCAAATGCTTGTTCTCTTTAAAAAAGTTTTATGATTCCCCGACGGTACTTGAAATGCATGCAAAATGATATGTTTGAACATTTTTGATATGCGAAAGAATATAAGAAATGCATGAGACATGTTTCTAGAAAAAAAACTGAAAAATAATTAGAATTAGATGCACGAATGATGCAGTAATAAAAGAATAATGTCATGCCTTTTTGTTTTTGTTTTGTTTTTAGAAAATAATGCCTTTGAGCAACATGATGCATGAATGCATTGTTATTGGGTACAATGACATGACTACATAATAATAATTTTTATTGTAAGGGAAAAGACAATACTAAATAAAACAAAGAAGATGCTCCATTGTGTCCTAAATGGGCCATGTCTAAATTGGTTTTTTCAACATGATCTAGGGTTACTTTAGTGATCATCCTTTCGGGTGGCTCTATTCACTTCCTCACAAAGGTCTCCAGAGCTGAAATCTCCTTCGTGATATGACTCACAACGATAGCGAGCTATCTGGTGTGGGATGCCGCGAAAGAGCATACTCTGGTTGAGATTTTCATGAGAGTCAGACAGATAAAATCCAGAATGACTGTCACTAATCATCTCCGCTCGTCCTAAGTTTATTTTTCAGACCCGGGTATAGGGCCCCACTCAGAAGTGTGTGAATAAATAGGTGTAGGTGATGTGTGTGATATAAGCAACCTAAACTACCCAAACTGCAAAAGAGCAAACAGATAGCGATATAAAAGTCTTCTACCCTAAGGTTTGCAAGAAAACAAATAGCAGTATAAAAGTCTTCTACCCTAAGGTTCAATATGCGAATATAAAGACTAAGGGCAAATAAAGTACTAAACTAACAAATAATCTACACATTTAATTAAATTAGGCTTGACCCTCTTAAAAAAAAAGTCCCCAGTGGAGTCGCCAGCTGTAGCGACCGAAGAATCCGAGGAGGGATTCCTCGTTTTTTTTCGAACAATGGAGCCGCCATCAATATTTATTTTTAGGAAAACATTGAAAAAAACCTTTGTTTTTTTTTTGGGTTCGGGGGTCGATTAAGTGCGGGGAAGGTGCTAGCACCCCGCAACATCCTAAAAAGGTTACCTTTTAATTAAATGTGTAGAAAAATTAGTTTAAAGAAAACACTTTAATTTACCCTTTTTTGTTATTTGCAAAAAAAAGAATGGAAAAGAAGACTTAATAAAAATTTTAGTTTTTTGCGCTCGACGGGAGTGGGCCCCCGCTCCTACGTATCTCCGGGTGCGATGGAGAAATCAAAGCTACGTAGTTCTTGGGTAGAAAATATTTGTGTGTTGGTATTTTTTTATTTGTTTGAAAAGTTTGGGAAAACTAGAGGCCGTTCATGGTGACCAAACAGATAAATCTAGAGTGGTCGTCATAAATGGCTTATTTGAAAAAGGAGGTGTTTACAGCGTTCAAACGAGTCGGGCCCAGAGTGACCGCTATAGACAACCGGTTTGTGATCGAGCGTTTGTTCGCTTGAAAACGTGCTTACCGGGAAGCGTGATAAAAAGGAGTCGAAATTATGTTTGTACTTTATTAACTAAAAAGAAGTTTAGGCGAATGTTTGCGATGATCAAACGAGTAACCTCAGAGTGATCACCGCTACTAATCCGCTGTGAAAAAAGGAAGGTTAGTCCTAACGGTCAAACAAGCAAGGCTCAGAGTGACCACTAGTAACAACCTATTTTTTTCGAGCGGCCATTACGCGAATTCGATTAAAAAGAAAAAAGGGAAAACGGTTTGGAAGTATCACGTGGTGAATAAAAACGGAATAGGTGATAAAAGGGGGGGTGCAAATAATAAAGGGGTTGTGTTAAAAAAAGGAGGTGTGAATAGCGTGACCAAATCGTTTTTTGGTGAACTAGGTCGTGTTTGAAAAGATGGGCTTGTAGTAAAAAAAATGGATGGGTTTGCTGTTTTAAGAAAACGCGGGGTGCAAATAGCGTTTTGGTGCTTTTTTTAAAAAGAGTTGCCGCGGGTGCAAATAGCGTTTTGTCGCTAAAAAACGATTGATTGGTTTATTACCCTTTTTTACTATTCTACCCTAGAACGCGTGATTCTTGAAGCGCCTTTTTTTTTTTTAAAAAAAAACAGACCTAGACTAAAAAGTGGTATTTTGAAAGCGGATTATGGAGAAAAAATCTTTTGTTGTTTTTTTTTTGTTGTCATAGTTATTATCTAAATAAAAGGGGAGCCTTTTTACTTTTTTTTGTTGAAAAAAAAGATTTTTGTTATTATATTATTTTTTTTAGAAAAGAGTAGTGACACTAGTAACCATTTATTTTTTTTTTAAAACATTTTTTAGTATTTGAAAAAAAGCTTTATTTAAAACCGAAATAAAAAAAAGGAACACATTTTTTTATCACTCTTTTTTTTTATCCGGAAAATGGTAATTGTTATAAAAACAACATATCTTTTTTTTTATCATTTTTTAAAATCTGAAAATTAGAATAATTTATTTAAAAAAAAAGCACAACATTTTTTATTTATTTTTTTTTTTAGACCGAAAATATTAGCACCTAAATAAAAGGAACACACATTTTTTTTGTTTTTGGTTTATTTTAAATCCGAAAATAGTAACCATTTTTTTTAAAAAAACAACATATATTTTTTTTTAGCACTTTTTGGTCCGAAAATTACAATAATTTATTTAAAAAAAGCACAACATTTTTTTTATAAAAACATCAACTAATAATTATAAAAAAACAGCAACTAATATAAAAACATGACAACAACAAAATAAAAACAGTAACTAAAAAAAAACGAAAAAAAACATGAACAACAATAATTAAAATACAATGGCAATGATTATATGAACAAAATTAAAAATTACAAAAAAAAAAGCAACAATACTACAAATTATTACATTTTTGTACCTTGAACAAATCCAAGCTTTCTTCTTCGGATCTCTTCAATACACCAAAATTTTAAACTAAAAAAAACTAAGAAGGAAGAAAAGAAGGGGAAGAAAATTTTTCTAAGAGAAACCCTAAATTTTTTAGATTCTCCTTTTTTTTCTAAGAGCCAAATCCGTCCCTCTTCAAATTTCTGTGACCCTATTTATACAAAAAACTTGCTTCCTTCATTTTCCTTCTTCATCCACTCTTGGATAGTGATGATGATTTTTCTTGACATGATGGAGGTTTGGTGAAGGGGTATGGGTGTAGCAGAGGGAAAAAGGATTGTTTCTATGAGAGGAGGGGGTAAAACCGTGGGTGAAAAAAAAGAGTTAATATTTAGGGTTTAAGTGAGGTGTGTGTGTGGAGAATGGAGAAAGGAAGTAAAAAAATGGAGTTGGTGATGTGTTGGAGCCGTGGGGGATGGGGAGTGGTGAAGAAGAGAAGAAAAAAATGATGGAGAGGAGAGGGGTATGCGTGTATGGGTGTATGAGGGTGAGAGAGAGTGAAAATTTTTTTGGTGTGTTGGAGAAGAGGGGTAGGTCGAATATGGCAAGAGTGAGAGGAAAGGAATTGTGATGTGAAGTGTGTGAGGGAGAAAGAGTGAGGGAATGAACATAGGAGAGGGGAGAGAGAGAGAGTGAGCCGTGGGTGGGGAGAGAAGAGAGAGGGTTGTGTGTGAGAGTGTGATATGGGGAAGTGGGGAAGAATTGGGAAGAGGGATTTAGGGTTCCAATGCATGGGGGAAAGGGAGTTTGTGAGTTCCAAGGGGGAGAGAGGGGGTGTGGTATTCGAGTAGGAGTGGGGGAAAAAGGGGAATGAACTTGGCTTGTTTTTAGGGTTAGGGGGGAATGGTTAAAAAAAGAAAAAAAATGTTTATTATTTATTTTTTTTTTAAAAAAAGAAGGGGTGGCCGAATTTTTGAATGAGAGAGGGGGGAAAAATTAGGGTTTTGGTGGGAATTGGGTTATGGGTTGTGGGTTGTGGGTTAGGATATGGATTGGGTTTGGTGGGGGAGTTGGATTGGGCTTGGTGGAGGAGTAGGCTTCAGATGGCCCAATCCTAAATGCACCTCTATATATTTTTTACAAACCTCCCCTATTTCCTCCTTTGCTTATTTTGTTTTTTCACTTCTAAATAAAATATTTGTGGTGATTAAAACCCATAGCAATAAAAACAAGAAAATAATACATGACATAAAAAAGATTATTATTATTTTTCAAAAATTAAAACTTGTAGCAAACTAAAAACATGGCATGAAAAGAAGAATATTATTTTTCTCAAAAAATAAATAAAATTTCTTTTTTTTTTGGATAGGACAAAATTAGGGTATTACAGAAGGAGATGCAGGATCCTCAGCAGGAGCAGCCTCCTCAGCATGAGCAGCACTCAAGTCCTCAGCAGGACCAACCAGGTCAGCTGCCGGATGGTAAGCATCACGCTCAATATCATGCCTTACATCCTCCTCCTATAAAGCTGGGACCTGCTCAGCGCGTCTACCCCTAACTCTGCTAGGCCCAGCAGCAACAACAAGTGTTTCCTCCTTCCTTTTACAGTTTGAAACTGTCATAGGTGGCCTGGCTCCCCGAGGCTCAGGCTGTGACTGAGAATGCGCGCCTCTAGTCTTGGCCATAACTTAAAAAAAAACAAACAAACACATTATAAAATAAATTAAAAATTAAAATACAATTTTTTCAAAATTATAACACTGATTCGGTTGGGGCTACCCGAATGCACATTCGGTTGACCCCAACCGGACGTATAGAATACGTTTCAGCTTTTACACTATTCAGTTGACCTCAACCGAAATTTTTCGGGAGGCCTCTCAACTGAATCCATTCGTTGTCCTTCGTCCCCAGAACCATTCGGTTGGCCTCAACCGAAATTTTTCGGGAGGCCTCTGAACTGAATCCATTCGTTGTCCTTCGTCCCCAGAACCATTCGGTTGGCCTCAACCGAATGCGTCGCAAACCCAGCAGAAACGAAAACGCAGTAAACACAGCAAAAACAGCAAAATCCAAAGAGAGGAGAGTGAGGAATCGTGTACTTGCACTAGTGCAAAAAAGGGATTTAAAGTCAGGCGAAAAGGGGATTTAAAGTCAGGCGCCCGCTTGACTTTTATTAAGTCGACTTTGTATGTCAGGAGTTTTAAAGTCAAGCGATAGCCTGACTTCGTAAGTCTGATTTAAAGTCAAGCATTTATTTCGCCTGACTTCGTAAGTCAGTTTTAAAGTCAAGCATTTATTTCGCCTGACTTCGTAAGTCAGTTTTAAAGTCAAGCATTTATTTCGCCTGACTTCGTAAGTCTGTTTTAAAGTCAAGCATTTATTCTTGCCTGACTTCGTAAGTATGATTTAAAGTCAAGCATTTATTATTGCCTGACTTCGTAAGTCTGTTTTGAAGTCAGGCTTTAGTTCTGCCTGACTTTAAAAGTTCATTTTTAAAAAAAAAATTATTTGTTAGCCACTGGAAGTGGCAACATATGGTTCATTACTACGAAAAAAAATCACTGGAAGAAAATTCAACTACAAAATAGGGAGAAAGAAAATACAATTATGTTGAAACTTAATTTAAAACAAGCATAAGCTGACAAATGCAAAAATCACAAAAGAATCAAGATAAACACACATAAGGCATTACTACTATAAATTACAACGCAAACAGAATGTCCAAAGCTAATCACCATTAGATAAGCAAAGTATTTGAACATTGCATCTGAAATTGAAATACCATGATTTGTACAAGTAAATAAATTTTCCCATTCTGTATATGTATAATGTATATCTGACAAAATGGAAGTATCTAACAAACAGTAACAACGAAGAAAGAAAACGCAAGATAAGCCGAGTTCCTAGCTTTGTGATTGATGTTGTAGCTCGCATCTACAAGAATCATCACTAGAAAGATAGAAATCATCAAGATCAGTGTTGACTTTTAAGAACCCTAGCAGAGAAACAAACGAAGAAACGAAGAGAAACAAAGAAGAAGAAACTAGTATAAATGGATAGATCATAGTGTATATCCAATGCAAATCACACAGAAACACTCTTATCTAAATATGATGTCTTAAAAGGTTCTAAATAACTCAAAACAAATTTAAAAACTGTAGCAATATCAGTAATATGATGTCTTACCTGGTAACTGCTTAGCTGGGTTTACATTGTGAATATCACTAAGCACTCCAAGGTGGGCCACCAAGCATATAGGCCTCTCCCTCATCTGAAACAAAATTAAAAACAAAAATGCACACTTCTTAAACATATAAGTGACAGAAGAAAGGAAATAAAAAAAATTTAGGTATATAGTGTCAATAAATACCAGTCATAGCTAAAGCATGGTTCCATCCCAAAGTGGCTTTGGTAAAATTCAATGTAGAATTCAAACACTGCGGAATGTGAGAATCTTCAAATCCCTTAAAGCCTTTTCCCCAGATGTAAAGATGTCCATCAACTAATGCAACAACAACCAAAAGAGTGTTTATTAGAGAAGATTAACTATTAACTATTCTTTAGTGTATGAATTTCCACCAGATGATTTAGCTTATCTTAATTATTGTTAAGAAAAATGTGAGACATCATGCAAGGAAGAACTGATGGATTTACCAGATAATGCAGCACTGTGATCTCCATTAACAACAATGTCGATGATTTCCGCATCTTCAAAGCCACTAATAACTTTAGGAAGATTAATAGATTTAATTCTATCTTTAGAGACACCCAGTTGACCTCGCTTCCCAGAGCCAAATCCATAAACTTGATTTAATGGACAACCTGTGCACCACAAAGTGAGGGATAAACATACATTCTTAATGAAACAGAAACTAAAGCAATCAATCTAGGTAACAACTTAAACCAATCCAATACCTTTCAACAAGACAAGGGAATGACGCATGCCACATGCTACCTTTGCAACAGGCTGATCAACAAAGTATGACACATTTACAGGAGAAGCGTGTGAGGCATAATCCTCATGCCCAAGTTGACCGAAAGAGCCATCCCCACAAGTGAAAACACAACCAAAATCTGGAAACAAACCAAAGCACACAGAAAAATCAACTTTCAAACAATAGCGAATGAACCTCAACTATTCACTTCACAAAGAAACAACAATTGGAGACTTAGTTTATATAAACACTTAAGTATGTTTCTTTAAGATTCTTCATGGCCCATAATCAATTCTCGGAGGAAAAACAATGTCAAAATAATGGAAAATCACTATTTTAGTGTTTGGGGTAATAAAACCATGATGCATTAGAGACAGTTAGGGAAGAAGAATAAGTAAATATATCACCATTAAAAGATCCCAACACACTTGTTACCGCAACATAAAGACAGAGATAATGCCTATCAAAATAAAAGACATAGAGATACCGTTAAAAATTGAAAGATCAGCAAGTTGATCCCATAGATCTGCCAATTGACTCTGAAACTGTGAAGTAAGCATTTAAACAAAATACAAGGATTTCAAGCATTTAAACAGTATTATAATAACTCAAAAATGGGAGAATTTATTTAAAAAACAAGTGATTTGAAAGCATGTTAAAGCTTACCTCAGAGCGTTTACCTCTCCTTAGGCATCTATTAAGTATTACCTTAGGAAGAAATTCATTGGTAGGTTCGGCTGGCTGGTTCGACATACGAGGTTCCGAGCTTGACTCGGGCATTGAAGATGTACCAACCCAAGACTTATCCAAACCAGAGCAGGTTGTGAACTACATCTCTCTCATAAAAGTGTCCTTGAATGCCGTGTAGCAAGAGCATTAGCTGAATGAACATTTCGATCACACGACAAACATAAACACGCAGCATCAGAGCGACAGTACACCATTGACCTCTGATCTCCACAAAAGTCACATATATAACCCATCTTTAAATTGAATTCTTTGTTTTTTGCTCCTTAAACTGATTTTAGGATTCTCCAATACAGAGATCCACACCTTTATTTGAAGATGCTGAAACCGAATTTGTACTAGAACTTGGAAAAATTCAGACAATTTTATAAAGAAACCAGAATTTCAAGACTGTGAATTCAGCAGCTGCAAAGAAACAAATAAGTTACATCTTATCTGAATTGATAATATCAACAGAATAGTTAGTAATTAAAACAGTAAACTCCAATAATTATCATAGTACACTTATAGTTGATAAATGGACTTTGTAATTTTGCTCTGACTATTCCACAAGCAGTCAGAGCGAAATTACAAAGTTCATTTATCAATATCAATAACACAAGTTTTTGTGGAGAAGAAAATTTTTATAGAAAAATAGAGAAACCATTCTGTTCAAACAAATGAGCTTTAGTAGTCTTCCTCACCACAAAACACACGAGCATATATATTAAGCATGTATCAATCAATCAATGGAAAGGTACAAAGAAAAAAGTGTGAATTCCTAAATTCATGAAGTATTCAGACTAGTTAAACAGAAAGAAAAATTAATTCATGAAAACATATAGCACCACTCATATCAATCCTTTTAATAATTGAAATTATGCTCAGTAGTTATACGAATTTGGTTACTGGAATACATATTAAGGACTAATTTATTCATGAATAAAACACCTTCTGGTAGGAAGGCTACATAATTTATTCATTCTTCAATAAAATCTAAAATCATTAAAAAAAAGCTCATAAAATACAAACCAATGAAGCTGATATAGATCCACTGAAGTCATTCCTAGTCGGCAGAGGGAATCTTTAAGAGCAGTGAGAACACTTTGACGGCCTAATCTCCATGGCAATGCAGCAAACTTGGTTGCAACTTCAACCTCGATGTCTGGTTCCTTTTCTTTTCTTTCCCTAATATATCTTCAGATGACAAACATTGAAGCATTAATCTTAACCTTACTTGCACACTGCATATGAAAATTATACCAAAAGTATAAGTAGATACCTTCCAAGAAGAGTCTCGGAATTTATGGCACCGAAAGCGAGCTGAAAAACAGAACAAAGGCACACATTAATAAATTTACAACTATGAAAGAAACCTAGATCGATATGATTCATGCTCACCCCAGAGCCGTAAACTTCAGCAGTGTCAATAAAGGTTAAAACTTCATCAATACTGGCATTGAAAGCAGCTCTAGCAGCCTTTTCATTTCTATCTACAATCAGGACAAGAGAAGATGAATGCAATTGATAATCTCAAACTGTCCAGTTTATAATTCCAATCCATTCAGCTCGGAACATGATATATTATCAGTGAGGATAGACCATGTTCTGGTGTTTCATATCATATCTGCAACTTTTATAAATTATAACATCTAATGAAACTTTGAGTAGAAATTAAAACAACAACTTCAAAACAAGAAACATAAGAATCAAGTATAAACAAAGTAACTAATAGATGCTTTGTAATACACTCATATGCATGATCAAATAATAGCATGCATGGTAAGTAGTTGAACATAAGTCTGCTCCAAGAATAGATTTAGAAGTTAAAATGGAATATCTAAAAAAACTTTAACAAACATCACAATGACTATTATTCAACATTCAATGAATAAAAAAAAGGAGGAATAAAAAAAAAGTAAAGGAAAGTTACCATTCCATTGAAAATTGTTCCAGTAAGTAGTATCACCCCATGACCAAGCACCAATTCCATCATCGAAAATGAAAAGTGAACATGAACATCAGTTATGAATGAGCATGAATGACCTCCCATAAAATCATCCACTTAGGTAAAAAACAGTTCATAGCGCAATCATGAAATCGGCAATGGAGAAAACGGAGTAAAAGGATGCTTAAATTATCACACCTCACACGTCCTTTTGTTATCAAAATTGAAACCAAATTCAAATTAGCATATTTTAAAATAGGTGTCCTGCTTATTTAACAAGAAGATTCCTAAAGGTGGGAAAAACAGAAGACCTTCCACAGAGATGGAGCAACAAAAATAAGTGTCAAGTGAAGCATTCTAATTCTAGAAGAAATTAGAAATATACAACTTCATACCCCCTGAATATAATCAATAACTTCCTTATATTTGATCTTGTTTCCATTACGATCAATCACATTGAACACTGAAAATAAAATCAAATTTATACCAGGATCAGAATCAAAGTGAATAATAGATAATAATAGCAATAATAATATTAACTTGGACAGCATGGAAAAAAGGAGTTTACCATCCATGAACCAAACCCCATCAGAGGATATATATAAGCCTTTCTATGTTTGCTGACACTATCAACCTGGAAGGATATTTCAATCATGAATAACAAGATACTTGGAAAATTAAATTATTAAAATTAACTTGGAAACAATCCTAAGGGAAAATTACAATCAAGGATTTTAAAAGAACAATTGAAAGAAAAAAGAAAGATTATTTCTTCCTGTGAACTAATTTTATTTTGTAAAAATCTAAGCAGAGGAAAGCATTGAGTTTACCTGAATAACTGTAGCATTTTCACAAGCATTGTTGTCAATCACAACCCTACACGGCAAGAAGCAAGTTAGACCAATCCACAAAACCATTCTAACACACATAAATTCATATATTAAAATAATATAATAACCATAAAATCGAATTACAAGTTAAAAATCCAACAAAACACAAGTTATAACCCCAAATCTACTAAGATGAAGATTACAGATAGAAAACTTGAGCATTCATAAAAATTGACCAAAAACAATTCTCCTTTTAAAACTCACCGTTTTGGAAACACAACATAACATGGCTTACCAAATAGAAAATCAGAAGAACCAATCAAAGATCTAGATTTATTGAAGACAACGAACCATAAAAAAACGGTTTAATTTGATGCTCATCCTGATTACAATTTCCAAAAATGAAATAAGAAAGAAAATAGTGAAGAGTGGGTTTCATTACCTTCGTGTTGTTGTTCGTTGGAAAACCCAGCATCAAGAACCTGAGATTCATGAAAACGAAGATTAGGGTTTTGCGAAACCTCAAATCAGTAAAGCAAAACAAAGGGGTTTTGTGTATAACCTGCGTTCGAAGCTTCGTGGTGGAAGATTGAAGCTGTTCCAAGCTTCAATCATCAAGTTTGCTCACGAAATCAACAAACCCTAGCAGAGGCGTGTGAGAGGAGAGGAGAGGAGAGGAGAAGAGAGGCGTGTGCGTTGAGGGAGAAGCGTGTGCGTTGAGGGAGAAGCCATGAATTCCGAGCAAGAATCTGGAAGCGTGTTCGATCTGAGAGAGAGGCTTCGTGGAGTTCGATCTGGGAGTGAGAGGCTTCGTGGAGTGAGAGGCTGAGAGTGAAGGGTTCTCAGAAGTGGAGAGATAGGGTATACGCGTAACTGAAATTATTTTTTTTATATTTTGGTACTTTAGAAGTCAAGCGAGTACACGCCTGACTTCTAAAGTATTAAAATAGAAACAAATAATTTCACCCTTAATTACAAGTTTGCCACCGCGTCACTTATGTAGTCAGGCGAATACACGCTTGACTTCTAAAGTCTACTTTTTTTCCTATTTGTTCACTTTAGAAGTCAGGCGTGTATCCGCTTGACTTTAAAACTCGCGAGTTTTGCCTTTTAATTACAAGTTTGCCACCGCGTCACTTATGTAGTCAGGCATCTGAGCGCCTGACTTTAAATGTCTAATTCTAATGTCATTTTTGCACTAGTGTTGATGCGTAGATTACGAGATTTGCACTTGAAATGTGTGATTGAGAGGGTTTGGGAGAGGGAGAAATCGAAGGGGTGTTGAGAGGGTTTAGGTTTCGGTTATGAGGGTGTTGAGTGGGTGTGAGAGAGGGGGTGTGAGGGTGTTTGGGAGGGAGATGGAGTGTTTTTGATTTAAGGGTATTTTGGGGATTTAGGGGCTTTGGGGTGTGGACTGAGTAGCAAGTGGTGTGGGATAAGTCTGGGCCTTTCTAAAAGTGCCAAGAAAGAGCCTAGCTCAACCCAAAGTCTGGGCCAATTGGCTTGACCCATCTAGATGGGCTGAAATTGATAACTCTACTCGTAGTCACGGGGAACATAGAATAGATAGAATCTATACACTACAAGAAAAACACAGATTACCGACGGGCAAAGGCTGTAGATAAGGCCAAAATTCCGTCGAAAATCATCTGATTTCGACAGATCACCGGCGGGGTCGTGGTCGTCGAAGGGAAGTGTGGGTCGGGAACACGTACCGACGGAAAAAGGAACCTGTTAGTATTATCGACAGCTACTGACGGTTAGGTTCGTCAGTAATGATAAGCTCCAATTTAGTGCAGTTTTTAGAGACACTTTTGAGTCATTTTTAGAGCAATTATTAATGATAATATAAATTACTGACTTAATCTCTCCTTATTTTGTAGAAAGGAAGAAAATGTGGAAAAGATGAATAGTCCATTTTAAAGCCACTTTATAATATATATGGGTTGATTAAGGAGCAAGGCAATAAAAAATTAAAGGACTAAGTCTATGAATTTAGCAAAGTCCATATGGCCCATTGCTATGGAAGTGATCCGGCCCATGAATTGAATGGAGATAAGATACTACCTAAGCTTGGGGAGAAAGAAAAGAAGGCTGGAACGTGAAGGAGAATAAAAAGGAGAGGAACCAGCCGCACAACACACACGCTACATACACAACAAAAAAGCCAATTACAATTTGTACATTATAAAAAGAGAAGAAGTGCAACGTGAATATCAGAGGAGAAGAATTACAAAATAAGAAGAATCCGCACATGAGAATCAAGCCGCGGCACAATGGTACCGTCGGCAACGCATAGGAGAGGTTTTTGGGTACCGTTTTCGACACTGTGAGAGAGCTCTGGAGCAGAAAAAGGAGACTAAAATTTCAGGATCGGAAATTTCTCTATTCCGGGTGTAATTTATGACTCCTAATTTTATTTTATTGTTCTTGAACACTATGGATAGCTAAATCCTCTTCTAGGGTCTTAGGTGGATCTTGCATGTTTAGAGACCTTTTTATGTTCTAATTTCTGGTTTGAATTCCTATTTTTATTTTAATTAATATTGTCCTATTGTTTTTATCACATGATTAGGATTAGCTACCATTTGTATGTTTATAATCAATTAGTTGATCAGCGACCGTACTGCAATTAGTTGGTGGACCTATAGGATAATTGGGGCTATAATTAGGGCATGACCAAACCATAATTTAGTCTTCCAATCATTCAACCTTTTTGCTCTTTATGCTTTTCCTGAATTTAAATTCTTGCATGACCAAACGAGGGTTAATTTAGGAAAAATAATATTAATCGCGAATGACCAAACGGATTAATAGTTTTAGTAAAGGGATTGGTAATTAAGTAAAATATGGGAATTCAGGTAGGATTAGACATAGGGGGAATCGAAGCTTGCAAGTGAAACCGTGATCCTAGACCTCTCCCCATTTATTAAATCTAGTATTTCAATTATTGTTATTTATTTCTTTTTTATTTGTTCCATTACAATTCAAATATTCGTTCGTCTAAATAATAAATAATGTCGATTAGTTTTGTACTTGTTAATTAATCCCTGTGGAGACGATAATCTTTTATACTACTTCTGCAAAAGAGTACACTTGCTCTAAGTGTGTTTTTAACGCAACAAGTTTTTGGCGCCGTTGCCGGGGATTAATTTAGCAATATTAAATGAAAAAGATTTTTATTGCTTTAGACATTTTTTTTATGCACTAGTTTTATTTTTTTTTATTTTTCTTATTGAAAAAAAATACAAAAAAAAAGTTGCTAATACTTTCCCAAGAGACCGCTGCAGTTCACCTTTTTTGCAGATAAAAGTTTAAATCATGGTTAAGACAATTGGATATTATATTAGAGAGGCAGAGGCACAAAGGAATTTGGAGAAGTCGTCTTGGTATATGTCTCAATGTCAGATCCCATTTCCTCCTTCTCCTCCTTATGAGCTGATAACCCTATTTTATATAGGTTATTTATGCTCCTAATACTTAAGTCAAGCTTACTTCTCAGGTAATTCTAGTGCTTAAATATTTGAATATATGAATATTAGAATAAATATAGGTTATGAATCAATTCCTTAAACCATAGGCATCATCAAATGCCTTTGTGAATATGTTTGATGCTTTGCTTTAGCGCTGCAGCGGTATGCTATCAAGGAGACGCTACAGCGTTATATGACGGCTGACCATTGAGATATTTGTGTGGCCACTTGAGGACATGATGAGTCACCACCCTTATCCCTTCCTCTCAGCTGGATATTTTGACTTTCAAGTGGATGCTAAATTACACTTGGCGCCTCGTAAATGGAACCCATGTGATAGTTGTTGTATTCCATCATTAGCACTTTTTGTAAAGTACTTTAAGGATAATATCTAAGTCTTATGATCATCATGTGATATTATTATTCTATTAAGACTTAGTTAATATTTAGATAAAATTAAGATTGCCTCACTAGTGGGTAACATACGTAGACATAGTAGTAGTAACTTGGAAGAAGAATTACACATGCAATAGTAGCTTTTCCCCATTGATACACTACCTTTAAGCTTTTATTTTTTAGCATAGTTTTTCTAGTCTTCATTCAAGGTTTTGCTCACGCCTCAACTTCATCTCTTGTATGCTACTTGGGATCATTGGAGTGTATCTTTTGCAACCACTCTTCTCTTGTCTTCATACGGTAATACATACTCTCTAGTTGTATTATGTTGATGGAACTTGTGATGAGCTAACTTTGTTGTAGTTGGATTGTTTTTGGTATGTAATGAACCTTGAGTAACTTTTGTATAATATTATGTTGTTTGTGTTTTATTCCTTGTGTCATAATGCTTTCAATCTTGGTTTGGGAATGATCAACTAAAACAAGGTAACTTTGTGGGTACAGACATGGTTCACAAAGAGAACTCAAGGAATGATATGAATGAAAACCCTTTAAAGACATTTAAAGGAAGCACTACTTAACTCTAGACATAGGGGAGTAATAGTTCATAAGGCAAATGTTGTAAGAGCTTAATATACAGGGGTAAAGCTTATTTAGAGCCTAGACATAGGAGTCTTGTAACATAACCCTGACGAAAATGACTGAAAGGCACGCCACCAAAGCGCTACAGCGTCTACGGATTCTCAAGCGCTACAGCGCTTAACGCTACAACGTCTAAATATTATCTGAACATTACTCTTGGGAATTTACATAACTATTGAGCTATCCAACTCACCTTTAATTACTTTAAACTTAATACTGTTTTATCACAACTTATAATGTTTACAACTCTTTACCTTTACTTGTTATTTAATTCTTTTCACTAAGCTTCTAATCACTTAAACTTCCTAGATTAATTCCAATCCCTGTGGGAACAAACTTTACTTATCATTGTATTACTTGTTGCGATTGTGTATACTTGCACATCACCTTTTCGCACAACATGAGCCTTATTCAAACTATTGGGATGACTATGAGCCACCTCCCTATTCCTCCAATTGGGATGACTATGAGCCACCTCCTTATTTCTCCCACCGGGATAATTATGAGTCACTACAAGTGCAAGGGCAAGAGGAGGAAAAGTCGGATGTCGATGAGGTCTTGGCCAAATTTATGCAGCAGACAAATGAGAATTTTGAAAGCCTGAAGGGTCAAATCTCAACTCTCATTGCTTTGTTATCTCAAGAGGCCCAAGAAACTCTTTCACAAACTAAGTCTACCCAAAATGAAGAAGCTGAGCAATACAAAGAACGTATTCCTACGAGAGATGAAGGTGTCTCCATGGAATATAATTTGGAGGAAGAAGCTCCCAAGAAAGATGAGGAGACTCTTACTGAAGGGAGTCAAATCAAAATAGTAGCTCCTACTGAAGGGAGTCATATTGAAACAAAAGATCCTATTAATGAGAGCGGTTGTGAGGAGAATGAGAAAGATCCATTGGTTCTTGATTTGAAGAAAGAGGAGACAGCCCAAATTTTTGGGCAAATTGTTTTAACCATTGGTGATGCTGTGATTGAGGTTCACTGGGGAAAGGTAACTTTAAGGAGTGGTAAAGAAGATGATGTTATTAAAGCTTTAAGTTCCAATGAAATTTTCTCTTCTTTAACTTCTCCTTATTTTGATGATGTGTTTGAAACTAACAAATTTGGTGATTTAAAGATGCAGGACCTTTTGGAAAAAAAATCTTATTTTGCAGGATCCTAGCATAGTGGTGGATGGAAATAAAATAAAAATTTCATCATCCTTTGAAGTTCATCCACCACGTGGAAAAAGAAAGAACAATGTGAACCACATGGTTAGAAAGTTAAGAAGGTGTACTGCGTTAGATGTAAAATTTGCTCTTGGAGAGCCCCCAGATTGAGCACCAACTATCGTCAGGCTCATGACGTTAAACAAGCGCTTCGCAGGAGGCAACCTGTGTTTTATTTTCAGTTATTTTATTTTTCAGTTATTTTCATTTTCTTTTTGTTTTGTTTTGTTTTTAGGAATAAGCTCAGACTACAAGCTCTCTCAGGGAAGTCACTCTTACCCTTTCATTTATTTATTTTTGTGCCAATTTGATATTTTGCATTGAGGACCATGTTTTATGCTAGTGTGGGGGAGGAGAGTTTAACTTTGTCAATTCATCTCTATTAATGCATATACCCACTACATATGTTGATAGCATTTTTTCTGGCTAGTTTTGGATATAGAAACTGAAAAAAAAATAGAGATTTTGCCTTTAAGGGATCCCATAATCAATTTACTTGACAGACTTGTGCTTAATTGTAACTGTGAGGATGTCCTTAGGAAGCTGATAATTAGCATTTGTCCCTATTGAGTACTTTTTGTGAACTAGCTTCTAAATGTGAGATCTGAGCCTCCATAAGGGGATTGATACTAAATCAAAAAATTTTACCCCTTTTCTTTCTATGAGTGTGTTTCCCAATTTGCTACATTCTAGAATTTGTCTTTTGACCATTTCAAGGCGAAAATTGATTTGCATCATGTAAAAAGATTTGGAGAATGTAGGTATTTTTCTGGCCTCAGAGTTGTTTGTTGAATTTATCCCTTAGTTGCCCCCTTTGAGCTTATTTGTTATATATTTTTTTCTTTGGTACCCAGATATAATTTTCCTTTTTGTGTTTGTGGTAACCATTTGGAATTAAATGTGGAGCAACTATTGAAAATTGCAATTTCATCCTATACTTTAGTTGTCTATCTTGTCAAGATGAAGAAAAAAAAAGGAGTGAATCATGTGTTTACAATAATATTCTCCTACAAAGGAAACAAATATGAGTTTTCATGTACTTACCTTTTTCTCATGAAAAAAAATATAGAAAAATGAAAAAGAAAAAAAAAGAAGAAAGAAAGCAAGAAGGAGGAAAAGGCACATCAAAAGAATGAAAGAGCCAAAGGGCAAATCCAAAAAAAAAGAGTCTACTCAAGAGCAAAAAGCAAATCAAAAAGAGTCGACTCAATAGAAAAAGAAGAGTGAAGAATGAAAGTGAAATTAATTTGGAGTTTGGACAAAAATTGCAAAATAAATAAGAGCTCCATATTTGGTTTCAAAGGTTACTATTTGTTTCTTGTTTTTAGCCCTTTGATTATCCCTTCCTTCTTATTTCCTACCCTGCATGAATTCACCCTGGCCCCATTACAACCCATGAAACCCCATCTTTTGCATGCATGTGAACTATTTAGTGGAGATTTGGTCAAATTACAAACTTATGGTAATGTGCATTTTGTGGAAACTTGAGTGTATAGTGTCCCTATTCCCTAAACACTTTGAGAGATTGTGAGCGAGTGCCTTTGTTCACAATAGTAATTTTCAGGGACATGAGCCTCTAATTGGGCAACCTTTTGACATCTCATATGTGCTATTTGTCTATTGTCTGTCATTGTGCTTTTAATTTTGGGTCCCTTATTTGGCTGTCTCTATTACTTATTTGAAAATTTTGTTGAGCCAGAAAATTTGCTTGAGGACAAGCAAAAGTTAAGTGTGGGGGAGTTGATAAGCTCCAATTTAGTGCAGTTTTTAGAGACACTTTTGAGTCATTTTTAGAGCAATTATTAATGATAATATAAATTACTGACTTAATCTCTCTTTATTTTGTAGAAAGGAAGAAAATGTGGAAAAGATGAATAGTCCATTTTAAAGCCACTTTATAATATATATATATATATATATATATATATATATATATATATATATATATATATATATATATATATATATATATATATATATATATATATATATGGGCTGATTAAGGAGCAAGGCAATAAAAAATTAAAGGACTAAGTCTATGAATTTAGCAAAGTCCATATGGCCCATTGGTGTGGAAGTGATCCGGCCCATGAATTGAATGGAGATAAGATACTACCTAAGCTTGGGGAGAAAGAAAAGAAGGCTGGAACGTGAAGGAGAATAAAAAGGAGAGGAACCAGCCGCACAACACACACGCTACATACACAACAAAAAAGCCAATTACAATTTGTACATTATAAAAAGAGAAGAAGTGCAACGTGAATAACAGAGGAGAAGAATTACAAAATAAGAAGCCGCACATGAGAATCAAGCCGCGGCACAACAGTACCGCTGGCAACGCATAGGAGAGGTTTTTGGGTACCGTTTTCGACACTGTGAGAGAGCTCTGGAGCAGAAAAAGGAGACTAAAATTTCAGGATCGGAAATTTCTCTATTCCGGGTGTAATTTATGACTCCTAATTTTATTTTATTGTTCTCGAACACTATGGATAGCTAAATCCTCTTCTAGGGTCTTAGGTGGATCTTGCATGTTTAGAGACATTTTTATGTTCTAATTTCTGGTTTGAATTCCTATTTTTATTTTAATTAATATTGTCCTATTGTTTTTATCACATGATTAGGATTAGCTACCCTTTGCATGTTTATAATCAATTAGTTGATCAGCGACCGTACTGCAATTAGTTGGTGGACCTATAGGATAATTGGGGCTATAATTAGGGCATGACCAAACCATAATTTAGTCTTCCAATCATTCAACCTTTTTGCTCCTTATGCTTTTCCTGAATTTAAATTCTTGCATGACCAAACGAGGGTTAATTTAGGAAAAAGAATATTAATCGCGAATGACCAAACGGATTAATAGTTTTAGTAAAGGGATTGGTAATTAAGTAAAATAAGGGAATTCAGGTAGGATTAGACATAGGGGGAATCGAAGCTTGCAAGTGAAACCGTGATCCTAGACCTCTCCCCATTTATTAAATCTAGTATTTCAATTATTGTTATTTATTTCTTTTTTATTTGTTCCATTACAATTCAAATATTCATTCGTCTAAATAATAAATAATCTCGATTAGTTTGGTACTTGTTAATTAATCCCTGTGGAGACGATAATCTTTTATACTACTTCTGCGAAAGAGTACACTTGCTCTAAGTGTGTTTTTAACGCAACAAGTAACTAGCAGTGGTATATGTATATGTTAACTAATTACTATTTATATTGTACTGCATTTCATATTTCATATATATAGGTGGTATGAGTTCTCAATTAAGCAATGAGTATGCCACTTTACTCAATGAAATAGACCCCGACGATGAAGGTGAGATCTACTATCTATTTATTTATCACCACCTTCCAATTTATCAACTTTAATGTTTATATTTAACTTGTATTTTTAATTTTGTAGGTGAAATATTAACTAGTGGTGTTACTTCCCACTTTGAAGAGTGAATACGTCAATAGCATTTGGGGCGAGGATCCCCGAACCCGTTGGGTATATGGGTGGAGATCAATAATTCATCCCCTTTGGGTTTGGGTAGGGGAACGTGGGAATATATGGAATTCGGGGATGGGAAATGCAAAATCCGTCCTTGCCACGTTCCATTGCCATGCCTAGACAATGTTGATGAAAAAGAGGTATTTAGGGTTCGAACTCCGCTCCACTATTCCCTCTAACAGTTAACACACTAATTACTTACCATTTCATGTATATAAAAAAAAAACTCAATTTGATATTGTGTGAATTAATTTAATTTTGAAGACCTGTGCAGTTCCCACTTGTTAGCCATTCATTTATGGTTATTTCCAGATAAGAACTAGAGGCAGTTGCTAGCATGTGAGTAAGCCATACAGAGGCATCAATTGGCATAAGTTATGGAATCACTGAACCTACGAAGTGCCCAATGAAAATGTTCTGTATGAATATGATGCCTAAGTAAAGTAAGGAGTACTAGTAGAAGCCAAAAAACAAAAAGCAAAGGGTTCTACTATTTTACGGTTTGATATATACATAAATGCTGATTGAACAGAACCAACATCCCTCATAAATGCATGCCAACATTAAAAACTTCACATTAATTTGTCTCCTCCTTGCTTTTTCACTATTTCAGGAGTACACCTCTTTAAATTAATATTCCAACTTCCTCAGTTACTTGGTTGTTGGAATTTTAATGCCACTTCTTCAATTTCTACCTTCTTAATATTCTCTTTCTATGTGGAGTAGTAGCTCTCTAATTTTCAAATGAACTCTACCCAATGTTACGTTTCAGACCAAAACAATAAACATATAGGGCCACTTTTATGAATTTTTCACATGAATTATCAATAGTTTCAAGTTACGTTTTTCCATAATGTTTTCTTTTATAGTCGTGGAGGATATATTGGTTTATCAAAATAGAGTGCAGATGAAGTTGAAGGCAACAAGGAGGGGATTGATTCAACGGGATATTGGTGCGGTTCAATGAGAAAGCAATGCTCAAAGTGTATGAGGGTTTGCTTTTCGATTGAGCCGTGCCAATATCACGTGTCACTGCTTGCTCGCTCCTATATCCCCTGAAGAACCCTTCTGAGTTCTGTTCCAAGGTATTATTCTCTGTTTTCTTTCTGATTTTCCTTTTCCTTGAAAGCCATTTTTGTGTCTCTTTATGTATTATTGTTGATGAAGTGAAACAAAATGTTCCCGTTTGAGTTATGATGAATATTCAGGGTCCTGAACACAACCTAGGGGGATGGATGATACTGAAGCATATGGATCATGAAATTTGTTCATGAAGAGGCATTGTTTGTCTTCTGCTTCTCTCTCATGCACTCACTATATTTCTATTGCATGTGTTTTTCAATTTTAGATTAATCAAATTCTTCTTCTTTAATTATTCAGCTTCTTTTTAAGTATCCCCACATCTGTTTCTTATACTTTACATTATATCTATTTGGAATGCACGTAGGGAGCCATCAAAGAAGATCTGATGTTAACTCATTTGTGGCACTATATTACAGATAGAGAATTTTATGATACTATTGAGTTCTATGATAACTTATGTTTTAAAACAGTTTTGTTGCGTATGCTAGAAATGCTTCAATCAAACATTATTAGCTATAGAGAACTAAGTAAAAGGGCTAACTAGCCTAAAAGAAACAATTTTATGTATAAAGTTGTTTCATGATAACATTATAAGGAATATTTTGTGAAAAGTGCTATTTAGCCTATTTTAAACTACCATATATAGTTACTTTTTTCTTATAATTGAATCTAGAGGGAATATCAGATAACACAATCAAAGTAAAAAGGTTTTTTTTTACCCGCACAGTTTCCCAACATACCCCCACAAAATATGATATTCCCAGAATACCCCACAGAGTTACAACTAACGGATTTATCTATTTTAAAGATAAATCCGTTTTGGGAAAAAAACCAATAACGGATTTATCTTTTATAACGGATTTACCCCCACTATAGATAAATCCGTTATTAAAAAATAACAAAAAGGGATTTATCTGTTAATAAATAAATCCGTTTTTGTTATTTTTTAATAACGGAATTATCTATTAGTAGATAAATCCGTTTTGGAAATATTCAAAACGGATTTATCTAATAAAAAGGTAAATCCGTTGGGTATTTAAAAGTAATTTTTTTGATTTTTTAAAAAATGGTTATAAAAACACTACTAAAAATCCGTTAAAGAGTCAAAACTAATCTAAAAATTATAAAAACACCACTAAAAATTTAGTAAAACCAAAAAAAGGTTATGCAAATTTTTTTAGATTTTTTGTAATTTATGAAAAATTCAAAAAATTAATAAAAAATAGTAAACGATTGAATTTGGGATTTACTGGCTGTGGTTTTTTAGCCAAAATTATTCACACGACGTACAACATCGTCACGTGTTAACGAATATCTACATACTAACGAATATCCACCGTTGATATTGTCGGTTCAATCTACACCGTTAAAAATATATCTGTTGGGGCACAATTATCAAGATGAACAAAAGTGGGTCGTTGATCAAATCTGGTAGTGGAATCATGTCTGTTAAATATAAATAAAAACGGATTTACCTATAACCTAGATAAATCCGTTTTGATAATTAACAAAACAGATTTACCTTATGATCAGGTAAATTCGTTAGCAGCACGTAACAAAAACGGATTTATATATAAAAAACGTAATTCCGTTTTGTTTAAATTACAAAAACGGATTTATAAATTGTTCAATATATCTGTTGGCAAAATTTTGGTAAAAACGGATTTACCTAAACTAACTTACTTCCGTTTTGTTATTTTTTCAAAACGGATTTATGTATGGTTTATGTAAATCCGTTATTAACAATTTTATAGGGGTATTTTTGGAATAATTTTTTGTGGGGGTATAAAGTGAAGGTGTAGGGGTACAAAAAAAACCCAAGTAAAAAGGGGGAGCTGAAACAAAAGAAGTACTCTTACTCTTCACATGGGCAATCCATGTTGGGCCGAGGTATGGTCTACTCGGCGGGCATCACGAAAGAGATGAGGGATTCTTTTTTGTACCCCCATCGACCCTGCGAAAAGACGCAATTGCCCTTCACAAAATTTTAAAAACCCGAACGTATCCTGATTTCAATTTTTTTTTTGGAAATCGGATTTAGGTAAATCCGATTTCGACTAAAAATTTTAAAAAATTAAAAGCGGATTTATGTAAGATGGGGTAGATTCGCTTTTAAAAATAACAAAGCGGATTTACCTTAAGTGGGGGTAAATCCGATTTTGTTATTTTTAAAAGCGGATTTACCTTATATGGGGGTAGATCTGCTTTTAAAAATAACAAAGCGGATTTACCTTAAGTGGGGGTAAATCCGATTTTGTTATTTTTAAAAGCGGATTTACCTTATGTGGGGGTAAATCCGCTTTGTTAACCTAATTAATAAATAAATAAATCAGTTAAAAATTTAGATACGAATTTCGACCGCCTTTTGGTTCTGTTTAGTGTGTAGTTCGTTAACACGTGACGATGTTGTACGTCGAGCGAATAATTTAGGCTAAAAAATTAGTTTCCGGCACCCTACTCAAATTGTAATGAAACCACTGTCATTAAATCCGAAAAAAATCAAGGATCAATACTCCTGAGAAGAGACTTCTTTCAGGATAGGGGACCTCAAAATCTCAAATTCCATCGTTTACTATTTTTTATTAATTTTTTTAATTTTTCATAATCTCCAAAAAATCTGAAAAAATTTGGCTAACCTTATTCTGGTTTTATTAGATTTATAGTGGTGTTTGTATAATTTGTAGATTAATTTTGACTTTTTAACGGATTTATCTTTTAGTAGGTAAATCCGAGTGAATTTTTTAACTGAGGGGTATTTTGGGGTTTCACTTTTATGTGGGGGTAGATAGTGAGTTGGGGGTACCAAAAAAAAATCTCAAGAGATGAGACCATTTTAAAGTCCAATCACGATTCAATAGGGGTCTAATTTAGGTTAGTGAGGGAGTGGCTTTTTGCACCCGTTTTTGGCTAAAACACCTCCTTCTTTTAACTTTAATTCCTCTTTTAGCGTAATCGCTTAAAGAAAAGGGAATCACGGTTGGGAGTTTTAGCCGATCACCTCAGCTAATTCTCAAGTTCTACAACACATTTCAACAATTGAGTTCTCGGAATGTAAAGAAGGCTGAGGGTGCTGTAGACAAAAAATGGGTTGATAGAAGTCACTCCCAATTAGTAAAGCACAGCAGGGGTGTCTCTCATCACAACCAATCAACTTCAAAGCCACCTGCTTGGTTGTCATATTCTAAAATAAAATATAAAAAAAAAAAACATGAAGCAGGCTTAAGTGACTTGACAAAAATGTGCACCGGAGTACTCTACTATCTATCTATACTATTAACCTACTACCAAAATATCAATGTTACCATTTTTCCAACTAAACGATTTTAGGATATTTATGTAATTTCAATTTTTCCAATTTTTTCACTTTTTCAAACATTTTCACACTCTCTCACATACTTTTTCAAACTTTTTCATTCTCTCTCGCACATTTTTCAAACTTTTTCATTTTTTCACTCTCTCATATACTTTTTCACTATTTCTCACATTTTTTCACTTTCTCCTCCTCTTTCTTCCTCTAACTCTATCTCATTTCTTCTATTTTTCACAATATATCTACTTTAATTTCATCTACATATCTCCTTCATTTTTTTAATAATCTATTTTTTCTCTGTCAATAAGTTTTATTTAGCCTCTACGGGAAATATTACAACTTAGAAAATTTGAAACTTTAATACAATTTTGTTTTCTAATCTCTACGGAAAATATTAAATATTGCTGCTAAATGTTCACGGGGTAATGTTCGGACTAACTCAATTACAATTTGAAACTTTTTGTTTATCTACTTTAAATTTTTTCAAGGGGTAATGTCCGGACCAACTCAATTATGTCTAAATCTATTAATAAAAATAACACAACAACACCCGTGCTTATGCACAGATATACTGCTAGTACCATAGAAAAGGTCCAACCAACTTAGTAAAAGCTGACTTTCTCTTCCTACAGATTTAGGTTCAAAGTATTCTTATCCAATCAAAGACTTGGACTGGCTATAGTTAGGTTGGAACTTGGAAAATCTTGCTCTCCCCATTTTACATTTGGCTTTGGAATTGGGATCCAATTAATGTATTTTTCTATGGTAACTGCATATTGCTCCAATAGAAAAGTGGTACTAAGTCACCTAGCTTTGTAGGCTGAACGAACTCATAAATTATTACTATCTTTTGGAATTACATAACATACACTATATATACCATGCAAAATGTAGAATATGAAGAAATGATTGAAAGTAATTTCAATTTTGGCAAACAAAAAACTCAGAATTAAATGAAAGGAAAGGCTACGACAGCCAACCAAATATATTTATTAGGAGCTTGATAGGCATGGGACTGACTATTAACACATAAAGTGGCCCTTCAAGCATTAAAAAAAGAATGGGTTGGGAGAGGGGATTATCCCATGCTTCCTATTATGGCAGCTACCATGGTCATTCTCCTTTATTAAAATTGCAGAAGCTCCACCATGGACCAACTCCTTTTTCTTCTCTCTTCCTCTCTCTCTCTCTATCTCCTGCTCTCGTGTAAAATAAAAATAAAAATTCTCTACATTTCTAAAACATATAGAAAAAAAAGACCTTGCAGCCTAATTTCATTGCTATACTTATAATTTTTCCTTCCTGAGTTGGGAAGAACTCCAAGTCCAAGCTACCTTCTAGAAAGAGGCATTCCACAAAGCTTTCTCACCTTCCCCACATTTTCTGTGAACCTCTTTAATTCTTTCAGCAGACTTGCAAATTCCACTGCACGTCCAATCAAATGAAGCAACACAAACATTTCCTGCTTGAGCCTTCCATTCACAATCTGCATAAGTGACCAACTCTTAGAACTTTAATCTAAATTTTCACCACTAACAAACCAAATAAACGAACATTTTAAATCACGTTCCGATCCTTGATATTGCGAAAAATCTAAATCAAATGTGACTCATGAGGCCTCAATCACGATTATTTGGCTGTCGAGTCGCAGTATTTGTTAATACTAATTTTTATTTTACGAATCGAAATAACAAGGACTGAATCTCAGTGGATCATGGCAATATTAATACTAGATAAAAATCTTTACCCGGTGGTGTACCGCAGCAGAGTCTTCGATCATCTATGTGGTCCACATCAAGTCCAATAAACCAAGCTCCTAATGAGACATCCTCATTAGCATACTTGTGAAGAACATGCCTGAAACAAACATATACACACAAGTCCATTAGTTTAATTTCATTTACTTTTTCCCTTATAAGTGAGAGGAAGAAGGACTTACTTGTTATTTGAAATATATGTAGCTAGATCTTTTGAAACAGCATACAACTGTCCTGTGGCGTGGCGAAAATACTTGTTTCCAGTCTCACCAAATTTCCAGTATTCTGGTTCATGGTACCTTACCCCTCTGCAAGAAAAGTTGGCATGTAAGAAGCTAGAAGTGAAAATGTCACATATTTTCAACTCTTCCATAGAAAAAAATAATTCTTACTTTTGTGAAAGAACAGGCCCAGATTTCATGCATCCAATGTATACTCGTGGCTTTGATCTGTGTCTAACTAGAGTTTCTCCTAGTGTTGCTGAAAACAGATTGAACATGATGCTAAGAAAAACATATATTACAAATAATATAAAAATTGACATTAACCATACTCAGTATGGAAACATAAATCTATTTCAAGATTAGATTATTAGAGATTGAAAGAAAAAAGTATACCTATATTTACATGAACATCATCATCAACTTTGATATAAAAGTCAGCATCCCACAAGTTAACAGCAGTGGCAAAGTAGGTTTTTGTCTTTGCTGATAATTCAAGGTATCCTTCAACATGATCCTGCAGAATCAAAATACAAAGACTTGAGAACCTGTTGCTTTCTTTTTTTTCTTCTTCAAATCAATGTGATAATGCTATCTTAATATATGAAGCACGACACAGACACTCATATCAAACACTGATAGTAATTTGAGGATTGGGATCCTCTCCATTTAATGGAGGGTTCCATTTGGAGAGAGAATGACACAATGAATATTTTAATATTATTTTTAAAATAATATTAAAATATTCAATGTGTCACTCTCTCTCCAAATGGAACCCTCCATTAAATGGAGAGGATCCTGATCCGTAATTTGAGAAAATAGAAATAAGTGTCTGTGTCGGACACCAGACAAGCCTACATGGATCTTAATTGTCAAGTTATTATCGAGTTGTCACGAAATGTGGTAAGGGACAATAAGATAAGGAGGATCATTACCAGCCTGAGGAAATCTCCATGCTTTTGATCTTCCGCTTCAATAGCTCTATCTAGGATACCTCCTGATGTGGCACCATGACCAATTACAAAGCGGATGATAATGCCTTTCTCTTCCTCTAATTTCTTTCTTTTCTCACCTTGTGGCATCCAAGTGGCACGAACTGAGTCTCTTCTTTTTCTGCTACTAAAAGCAGTATTAATTCCTATGACCATTAGATACCTTCTCTTACTAGATAACTCATTGATCTTAATATCTTCGGATACAGGTGCACTATTTTTTAGAGACTCCTGAACTGCCCTTGCAGAAGCTAATTCAGTTTCCAAATTTGAAATAGTCTTGTCCAGGTTTCTACATTCAAAATACAATTACACATATTTAGCATCAAAATAACAAAAAACAAAACAGATAAACAATAAAATCACAGTATATATATTATGATGTAACTCACTGTATAGCTTTACGTGTCTTGAAAACATCCTTATAGATTCCTTTAGCTTCGCGCTTCACTTCTTTCTCTTGCAACTAAGGAAACCAATAAAAGAAATTAGACGACATAATGTCACCATAAATATTACTCGTTCCGATCCCTATTATAAGAAAAATTTGCAGTTTTAAGTTTATTGAATAACGATGTATATTTAATGAAATTAAAACTGCAAATTTTTCTTATAACAGAAATCAGAGTAATATTAAAAAAAGTATCGGTGCTTACAATTCTCGAATTGCAACCCTCTGAAACTAAATTTAATTTTTCAGCTTCCATAGATGCTGTGCGTGCAAGTTCTTTAGGCTCAGGAATAGTCCACATCCTGTCACACATGACCAACCAAGTATAGCAAAATATGAGATTAAATAAATAATCCAAGTTGTTAGAGAAACTATACTGGTTGAATTATATTTCTAAAGTTATGACACTTTTTTATGTGGCAAATGGCAATACTATGTTATACTACTATTATGATTATGATGAGCATGGAAAAAAAGTAGATACAAATATAAAAGAATTAAAAGACCTCAAAATAAGTTAGAGTATCACTAAGGTAGATCCCAAAATAAGGGATCCATCTTTGAAATTTTCAACAATTAGTAAATAGAAGTAAGTGTTTCAGTTGTTGCAACTACCGTAGGATAGAGTAGAAGTGCCAATTCATTGTTAGGTGTCAGAAAGGTCTTCTTCACCAGTGATGAGTGAGAATGATATATATGATTGATAAGCCATGTGCAGTAAATATTTTTAATCTAGAAAAATATTATTGTAAAACAAAATTGATAAGTTGCAAACTTCAGCAAAAATAATTTAACCAGGATTAATATTTCATAAAAAAAAATGATAGATATTGAGATGACCAGAATTGACTTGTAATTTGGAGTCAACCATATAGAGGAATGACATATTAAAATGAAATTTGTAAATAAGAAATTTAGAATTATTCATCCAATCAATTCAGATCCATTTCACTTCTGAGTTTTGGTGAACATGGGATTGAAGCGAATTGAAAAATAGCTATGAATAATTTATTTTGAAGTATTATGAAGATCTGAAAACACCAAATAGAATAGGAACAGAGATTTTGAGGCTTAGAAAACTCAGCATGAACTTGTTTTCAGAAACGGTTTTAAACAGAATCTTGAAAGTACTTTGAAGCAATTATAAATATTTAATATTCAATATTCAATAGGAAACAAAGAGGAGAAGAGAGAAAATTGATGTACCTATTGGTGAAGAACATGCCAGCACAGAAGCTTCCTATACAGAGAAAAATCATCCATTTCTTCGACATAAAGCTTCTAGGATTAGGAAGAAGCTCTCCTCTGCTCTTCCAAGTCATCTTTTAATATTTATTTATATATATTTTTGAAAATTATCTACAAACTTGGAACTCAGAAGGTTAAACTAAAATCCATGTTTTATGAAGAAACCCACAAAAAGAGGTGCCAGAGGTAACAGGGGGGGGTGCAGGAAGCAAATTTGAAAACGAAGAAGATTTTGGGGAGGCAGAACAGAGAGAGAGGTGTAGACAGAGAAAGAATGAGAACAGAGAGGTTGCTCTGTTTTTTTACTTTTCACTTCACTTCTAGTTTGCTCTTTTCTTTATGCTCTGCCACGCTATGCTTGTTTGTTCTTTGCTTTGTGTGTGAGTTCTCTCTCTCTCTCTCTCTCTCTATGTCTTTGCAGGTAAGGGACGTTGAACAACACAACACAAAGGAGAAGACTTGCTAACCGCTCAGTTTTATAATAGCATATTACCAAATGGTCCATGTCGGGTCCATCCTTAATTTATTGTTACTTCACTAGTAACTGTTTATTGTTTTGACATTAATGCCCTCCTTCTTGAACAATCTCTGCCATGGAAATTGGAAACTATACTATCACTATCACTCAGACCTATCAATTTTGGCTCAGCTCATGATAGACTAGTATTTTGGGTTGGATTAAACAGAGAAGCTCAATAAACAACTAGATCGAAGAAATTAATATTTAGAGGGAGTTGATGACTTAGTGAAAGACTTAAATACTTTTCAATTTACCGTAAACGCATGTGAATGCAGTTAGTTGTATATAGGAAATGGGAAACTATTAATACAAATAAATTATTAGGGCCGGACAAACCGAAAAAACCGACCGCCACCCGCCCAATCTGTGAGAACAGTTACAAACGGTTTTGCAGGTTCACGGGTCACATGTGTGGTTCCAAGTAGTAGCTGCGGTCGGGTGTGGATTGAATTTCTGTTAACCGCATGAAGCCGAACCCGTCCGCTACAATACCAAATATCATATTCAGTATTTACTATTCACCTCTCCATTTGTCTTGCCTCACTACTTGCTCTGTTCATGTTCTGGGTTCCCTTCGTTGCAGCCATCTCTACTTGCCTCACTACTTGCTCCAGTTGGAAATGCGAGAAGGAAGATGGAATCGCAGCTAGCCAGATCTGTGACGGTGCCGCGAGATCATCTCTGCAAGGCCCCACCACTTTGTTGCAGCCATCTCTGTTGCTAGGTGCTTTCTTCTTCTAACCGATCTAAACCGCCCGAGAAAACCATCAAACCGTCACCCGTTACAACCGTTCCTTCAAATGGTCGGAAGTGGGTTCAAATGTTGCCACTTCGGTTTTGCTTGGATGATGACTTTTGAGCCCGAATCCGACAACACCCGACCGTTGTTCGCCCCTATAAATTATAGTTATACTTTGTAAATATCACCCACTAATGAAAACAAACAATTTTCTAAGTCCTTTCTTCTAGACACCAGAAGGGAGTCAAAGAACTAAAAAACAATTTTCTAAGTAAACCTATTTTAGCAAGTTTTTATTGGGAATTATTTAAAAAATGGAATATGTTACTACTAGCTTAATGAAACCATGGAACACTTTTAAAAGGTTAACTTTACTCATTGGTATTATTGTTTTTACCCTTTTTTTTTCTTTTTGTGTAAATAACAGAACGTGGATTTGTATTCTTGACAAGGATAGAACATATATAGTACATATAATCCGTGAATTTATTTTCCTTTTTTGAATTTTGGGGATAAAAAGGCTGATATGCTTAAAGAATAAAGATTAAACAGACGAGATGATGGACAGTGACCACGCTAGAAAGGTTCTCCCATGCCCGTTGCATGACTTGGCCTTGATTTTTCTCTTTTGGTATCTAAAATAAAGAGGTAACAAAAAAAATATACAAAGAAAGGAGGACTTGAAAACCAACCCCCAAGTAATAAATAAATTAAAATACAAATTCACAGAACTGGGAATCACTGTTTTAGACAGGAAAAAGCATATACATAATACATACATGATACATGCATGAAAACTTAACTGAGTAGTCTTCGAGGTTTTAATGTCTTCATATGCACCTCATAAATTGCAAAGAAAGAATCTTATCTAGCATATATGTAGTAGTATTACTAATTATTTCAGTATATTAATCATTTGATCAGCCTTGCTTAGGAATAGTAGCAACACTCATCTCCTTGTATTATAAACCAATTGTCCATAACTAATCATACACACATAGGTATAAAGTACAATAACCTATACATTCTTTTGTTTTATTGTCGCCAGATCTTAAGAGTAATGTTATTTCGGCAAATGTTTTAAACAAAAATAGTCAAAAACCAAGTTACAACACCAACTAACCGAGTTTTATAAACCATTAACCAACCTGTTTTTTCAGTGTTTAGTCAATGGCCTAGAAAACTGTAAAAAAACAGGTCGATTAATGACTTATAAAACTTGATTAATTGGTGTTGTAACTTAGTTTTTGACTATTTTTGGCTGGAACATTTTGGCTAAATAATATTACTCGGATCTTAATGTGTACTGAACATGCAGATGATGATTAAAAAAAAAAGGTACTACTTCTACCAAAGGTAAGAACTTCATTCTTCACATGATACTTTGCTTCGTCATTATTGTATTTTATTTATTATTTATTATAAATAAAGAGATCTGTTAGAGAAATAATTAATGAGTTTAATTCTCCTTATGAAGTACTAGTACGAAGGAATATTTCCTTTTGAAAATCTAAACTGGTTTATTCACTGCTTATTGATATTTTACGGTATGGAGTACTAGTGGGTCTGACAGATATGGCATCCTCAATTAAGAAAATCAGTCGTTGGTTTATTACTTATTATGCTATTAGTCGAGGATTAATTCCTTTTTAGTAGTTTTTTTTTACAAGAAAAAAATCAATATGACGACTACAGTAATAGTACTTTTTAAGCTTGCGCATTTATATAAAATCATACAGCTTTTTAACAATAAAATTCTCAAAAAAAAATGTTAAGTAAATAAATAACCTAAAACGTTTGAGAATTTTATCCTTAACACTTTATAAACAACTCTATGACTGACTTCAGTCTTTTATTTGTTGAAAATATGACTTAAGTAATCGTAAAAACTGGATGACTCTTTTTTTTTATTGTTAAAAAGCTTTATCCTAAAACGTTCTTGTAAATAAATAACCTAAAACGTTCAACTAAAACAGATAAATATAGCATCCAACATTTAACAATCTTTTTTTAAGCAACAAATTCTTGTGATTTTTCAAATAACATTTTTTTAATACAAATTTTATGTAAGTTTTTGTTCTCTGCTTGAAAGTTAAGTGGAGAAGTCGGCTAATAACTCTCAATAGGGATTCCTTAATTTTTCTCAAGTAATCACCTATTCTCAACTAAAACAGATAAAATGTTCTTGTAAATAAATAACCTAAAACGTTCAACTAAAACAGATAAATATAGCATCCAACATTTAACAATCTTTTTTTAAGCAACAAATTCTTGTGATTTTTCAAATAACATTTTTTTATTACAAATTTTATGTAAGTTTTTGTTCTCTGCTTGAAAGTTAAGTCGAGAAGTCGGCTAATAACTCTCAATAGGGATTCCTTAATTTTTCTCAAGTAATCACCTATTGATGAACTATATATATCTCTTTTTTCTGGGTTCTCCAACTATTCTAAAGAGCGTTGGATTAGATGATTGAACGTTTGATTCTACTAAATTAAGAAAAACATTAGTAAAAGAGGATAAGAAGTAAATTTGTTTGAAAATAGACTTGCATTGATTAATTTGTGTGTGTCAATATTTAAAAGCAATATATATGGGCAAAGTCTTATACTAGTCTCTATCAGCCACTATCTTTGGCCAACACTAACGGTTACTCAGCTAAAAATAACCACTCACTAATTACGTATGTGTTTTGGGGCTTTGCGTGTCAAGTTCCTGAACTGCAAGACTGGGGTACTACCTTTCAAATATCGCGGGATTCCAGTGGGGGCGAACCCTAGAAACGTATCCACTTGGAACTATATGCTTCAAGTGTTACGAGGAAGGCTCCAAAGTTGGTAGCATATATAGGTCTATTAGTCTAGAAGGGAGTATATAGTCCCGCTCAACTCGATCCTGGGTAATATTCCTATCTTTTACCTCTCGATTATGAAGATGCCAATGGTAGTGTGGAAGGAGGCAATCAATTAAGTTGCAGTGGGACTTCTTGTCGGGGGAGCTTTTTGGGGGTGAAGAAAATATTGTGGGTAAGGTGGTCGGATACTTGTAAGCCTAAAAGTGGTGGTGGCCTTGGCATGAGGGATCTCAAAGTAGTTAATCTCTGCTTGTTAATTAGGCAAGTGGCGGTGGAGGATCCTAACAGGGGGGTGCCTTGTGGAGGAGAGTCTTGGTCTCAAAGTATGGCCATGCTATATATTGATCGATGGCCCACCTTCATCAGTTGAGTTTCCCTCATTCTCCCTCTGTGTGGTGGAAGGATCTCTGTCGCATAGGCGAGTGGGTATCTAAGGGAAGGGATTGGATCTCAAATAACACTAGGATGAAAGTGGGAATGGCTATACAGCTTTATTTTAGCGTGATGTTTGGCTGGGTGATAGGTCTCTTAATTAGGTCCAGGTTGCCTATACTCTTTTTGGTGGTAAATGACCCTAATGCTGTTGTTAGTTCCTGTGGTAGCTGGTTAAGTGGAGTCTGGTTTGGGCTATCCCATGGAGGTGATAGATGTTCGCTTGGGAGGAGGTTATCCTTGGGGAGTTACTACTATTACTTGGACTTGTTTCTTTACTAGCGGCTACGGATAGTTCGGTATGATTTTCGCATCGTTGTGGATTGTTCTCGACGTCTTATAATTATCATACTCTCTGTTAGTCATCATCACGTGCTCTGAGGTTGTCTATATAGGTGTTTGAGGCTCTAAACATGGTTTGAAAGAGTTTTTCTCCATCCAAGGTTGACAAGGTATTATCCTATCTTGGCGTCGGTTTCAGGCTAGGGGTAATTCCTCCTCTTGTTTATTTTATGAATGACAAGGAATATGGATTGAGTACCCATTGTGCTCAGCTATATATTATATCTCTATGCTTTTTTTTTATCAAAAGAAAGGGTTATGGAGCCTCAATAAAACCTTTAGATGAAAATCCCTCCTTAGGAAAAAAAACATCAAGAAGGAAAGAGTACTCCCCCTGCAATTTATTGATAAAAAACGGGAAAAAAATACAAAAAAACATGGGGGGACTAGGCCAAAACCCATGAAAAGGAAAATACAACCAAAAGGACAACATATAACAATCCTATTAAGAGGAAATCAGTCCAAAGAAAGATAAAATTGGCATGCAAGGGCATCACTATAGTGACTTTCATCCCAACGAGGTTGGCACCAAAGCCACTAACAATCATCTGCAGCACACCAAAAGCAAAAGGCCAGAAGGAGACTGAAACCATCAAACAGAAAATCAACAGAACCTATAGCTAGGTAGACCTAACCTATTTCTGGAGAAATCTTCAGGAATGAAACTAGGGGGAGGTCCCACCAGACAAACCCACTTGTGTTTGTACCGTGCCTAGCAAGCTTATCAGCACAAGTGTACCCTTCTCTATAAATGTGAGTGCAAACGAATGTCATTTGTCTCATCAAAAATAAGCAATTATTCCATCTGTTTCTCAGCTTCCAAGGAACAATTTTTGCAATTCTCGAAGGCGGAAACCACTAACTTAGAATCACACTCCAACCACAAGAACTTCCAACCTTTATGAAAAGCAATTTCTATCGCCAACATAGCTCCAATAATTTCAGCATGAAGAGCATAGTTGTTGCCAACAGAAGCAGAAAAGCAACCAAGAAAAGCACCACAAGCGGCAGGACCCGGGCAACCCTTAGTAGCGCCATCAGTATTACACTTAATCATGAAGGGCGCTGGGGGGATCCAATTAACCTCTTTGATGTTTGCAGAGCTTCTATAATTACCAGTGATATTGAAGGACTTCATAATCATAAACTCAGCAACAGAGGAAGACATCGAGGATTTAGACGCATTTCCAGCTAGAGCAACATTTGAAATGATTAAATTGATAGCTGAGTGTAAGGGGATCACACAATTACTGAATCTAACCTGATTTCTGCAATACCAAATGACCCATAAAATATTAACAATAGCAGCTGAGATAGTATCTGCAATTGAGGGCTCCAGCCATGAAAAATCAAGGCCAAAATGTTCTGAAAAGAGGGTGTATCAATATGGATACTCATGATACTTCCAAGCCAGTTCCAAATATGTTGGGCGAAAGGGAAAGCGAGGAAGAGATGTTGAGAAGTCTCAGAAGCATTACCACATAAGCTGCAAATAGAAACAACGGTGCAACCTCTTCAATGAAACTAAATTTGATAAATAGAAACCAACGGTTTCAAAAAAGTTGAGGATGTTGAAATGTTAGTTTTCAAGATATAAACTTTGAACTTTCTTTTTCAAACTTCTTCATATCTCTTAACTTGACGTGTGAGGTACCTTTTTGAGACAAATTTAGTTTTCATGCAATTGCGATTGCATGAAGACATCTGAAACTTGGCTTCATACAATCACATATACATTTAGTAATTACATACATATCCAAAAAAACACAGATAAAAAGTTTAATAATTATAATAATACAATTGAACCTTTTTTTAATTTTTTTAACCGGATGAGAGTAATTATTTAAGCATATTTTCTTGCATAAAAATGATTAAATATTTATGAACATTAAAAGAGTGCAAGTTTGAATTATATTTCCCACCACATTTTATTACTCTCAGCTGTTTTTACAAATGACAAAAAAAACTGGGTTTTGGGAGTATTTTACTCACATCATATTACTTATTTACTGAATTCTGAGCGTATTGGAACCAGTAGCAAGATTATAATGTTTATTTTAGGTTAACAACAGATTATTTATTTTTTGATCAAACAATACATTGAAAATATTTAATTGAATAGTCGGTTAAGGGCACGTGACAGGGATCTAGCACCGTGGCAGTGTGACCCGCTAAGTCGACATTAGTCACGTTACTATTGCATTTCCAACTCACGTGGCTTCTGCTGTAAAGCCGGAATCTGATGGCCAACGTCACCAGATCCTGACACGCGTCATGATTTTGTTAAACATAACGGAATCTGACGTCTCCCCAGCCAATGAATAAGAAACAATCCCTTGACAAGATGGAAACATCCTCGCATTGTCTGCGGAGGTCATTTTCGTCATTTAAATTAAGAAAGAAAAAAGTGTACACGTAGATGACTCCTCAAGTATTGGGATAATTGCCTTGGAAAACATGCCTTCTGAACCTTTTGCTTCTGGATTTTTTATATTAGATCATCTAAGATGAATTAGAACAAAATTTGAAAAATAATAATAGTATATAGTTGTTCTCATGTACTTGGGAAACCATCTTTATTGGTTGGAATCTCTGAAGAATCTGCTACATTAAACAAATATACATGAATGATCATAAAAAATGGAGGAATCAAAAACCCTTGTTGATTGTTTTCATGAGCTAGTATGTGATGTGATTGATAAGATTGTTTAGAATTAGATTAGATGCTTGAAAGTTACTCAATTAAGATTCGCAGCCTCATTTGTTTATCGATGTGCATAACCGAACGAGATTGAAAGAAAAGAATCGTTTGAGTTTAGGAGGCAAAAAAACGACTCTAGCACCCAAAAAAAAAAATTTACCAAAATAGCACACCTTTTAGATTATTTACCAAACTAGCACACATCTCATTTTTAGTCTAGAAGTCGCCCCCCCCCCCCCCCCAAAACGACTTCTGAACTAAAAAATTTAATTTTTTTTTAAAAACTAGTTCAGAAGTCGCCCCCCCAGGGTGACTTCTGAACTGTGTTTTTTAATTTTTTTTATTATATATTAATTTAAATAAATTTAATTTAATTATTTTAATTAATTTAGAAAATTAATATTGTTAATTCTAAATTAAATAATTAAATTTTTGGTGAAAAAAATATATTTGAACACGTTAATGTATTTAAAGTGTCGGTAAGATATCGTGCGTCCAAAAGTGTCGGCAACATCAAGACCATTGAAAAAACACCAAAAAAACACGGATTACATTGATTGAAAAATATATTACTACAACGGAAACAAACATAAATACTAAAACATGTCAGAAATAAATACAGTTATTTTTGACTAGTCTAGATTGCGGTTTGGACAGTTATTTTTGTTGTGACCCTCATTTCTACAAATACCGCATCTCTTTGTTCGACTACCCCTTTCTCTTTGATCCATCTCTGTACGAATACGGGTAGACTGTGGACGACCCTTTTTATCTCTCTGTTTAGATGGATCATGCTGCAGTTCTGGGCCATTGAAATCAGGCCATGACAACTCAGATGGCAATGGTGGGAACTCTTCTAAGTATGTATTATAAACATACTGCATTTTGTACTGTGGTTGCACGAATTCCATGTGATCGTAATTAACTTTTGAACATGCCGCGATCACATGGGAACAAGGATAGTGCAGTGCCTGAAATTCCCCACACTCACACGTCATGTCTCTGAAGTTAACCACGAATGTGCCCGCGGGTCTCCCACTTTGTGGTCGTATAATTTCTTCCACTCTGAACAATTTTTGGGCACGGTCGTGAATTGCCACGTTGTGCGTGTTCGAGACAGCTCGGTTGTGATCTATTTTTTCCATCAATTTTTCAGAGTACATAGTTCCCGACTCTAACATTGCCTGTGCCTGGGTTCCCTTTTTGACAAAAGTCTCGTTCAGCCTAAAATATGAGGCCGCTATCAAAGAATGTATAGGGAGATTTCGCAGGCCCTTGATCACTTTATTGATGCACTCAGCAAGGTTGGTTGTCATGTGCCCCCAACGGTAACCTCCATCGCACCACTGCATCAATTGTTCGGATGAAGTGTATTAGATGCTTCGACTCTAAAATCGAGTGATTTGTGGAGGTGATATGTCTGGATGAAGTGTTGGGCTAATTCTTTTGTGGCAAATTTCATTCCCTTCCGGAGTTGGTTGGGGTCTTCATTAGCTAACTCGCGGTTCCTGTCCATTGAATGGCCATACTCAGCATCATCAGCTTCCATGTTGTCAGCTGTGATGTTTACAAAATGTGGGACAGGCTCATGGAATGCAACAGTATTGTGGGGAGTTGCTACAATTGGTTCCTCAGCGTCTTCACGCTGAAGAATATCATCCTCATTTTCGCTAAAGTCGCCAACTTCTTCGTTATGCACACCATGAAGTATACTAATAGGTGGGGTGGTGTTTAGGTCAAGAGGGTTTTGTGAGGCTGATGGAATGGATTCATGGTGACTCTGTGATGATGAAGGATTGAATTGATGGTAAGTAGATGGAGTGAAGTCAGGGTATGGGGTTTCTGTTTGTGAAGAAGATGGAATCGCCTGAGTTGGCTGGGTTTGTGTGTAGTTTGAAGGAGCATCAACCAAATCTGCATATACTTCTGGTGTAGATAGACCTAAGTGTTTACATGTCTTGAATTGTTCTAACATAAGATCGACATCATCATTAGAAATTAGATGCAAACCACCGTAAAATTTGTGGCCAGTTGTGAGAGTTGTGGGGTAACGGTAGATAAGACTAGAAACCATTTATGAATGGTCAGGAGAGGTTTTTCTTTCAATGGCTTGTCTAAGTTGATCTAATGTGAATTTAGACTTTAGTTTGAGAAGGCATGTGTTATCGCACGTAAAAACAACACCCTCTGTGTTTGTGTTTTCAACGACACCGTTGTAAAAAACTGTGATAAAAACTGGAGCCATTTTTGTGTGCAAGGGGGCAAGAGAGTCAGAAGAGGAGAGGATTGGGGGTGTTGGTGTGGTGAGTTACAATTTAATAAGAGTCCCTATTTATAGATAGTGGGGTGAATAGTACACATACCAATTAACGTGTTCAAATATTTGTTTTTCACCAAAAATTTAATTATTTAATTTAGAATTAACAATATTAATTTTCTAAATTAATTAAAATAATTAAATTAAATTTATTTAAATTAATATATAATAAAAAAAATTAAAAAACACAGTTCAGAAGTCACCCTGGGGGGGCGACTTCTGAACTAGTTTTTAAAAAAAAATTAAATTTTTTAGTTCAGAAGTCGTTTTGGGGGGGGGGGGCGACTTCTAGACTAAAAATGAGATGTGTGCTAGTTTGGTAAATAATCTAAAAGGTGTGCTATTTTGGTAAAAAAAATTTTTTTTGGTGCTACAGTCGTTTTTTTGCCCTAACTGGTTGCCACAAATTATGGGAAAGTGGCTTAGTGATAAGATTATTTAATCACATGATGTAATTAAGAAGCAGCTTATTCTTAGCTGGTATTGAACATTAATTACCCAGTAATTCAAGTAGGAAATACTTGTGAGTTCTGACAGAATTTTTGCCCAAATATGGATCTGGATTGTATGCGGTCAATAAAACTGTACAGTCATGCAGTCAAGTGTACTGCATGACTGTACAGTCTTATTGACTGCATACAATCTGCATCCCCCATATATCATCACTAAGGAAAATGCTAAACACCACGAGCCAAACTCTCGTGATGCATCCCGAAGTAATCTGATTTGTTATGACACTTTCTTTTGCAGTTTGCCATATAACTATTTTGGAGATTTCAGATTTGGGAAGATTTCTTGGATGCAAAAACATTTTTTCCTAAGGTATCGGTGCTAATTTTATTTTGCCAGGGGGTTCTCTTGAACCCCCTGGAATACATGTAGTTCAGGGTGACTCATAGGGGTGAGCAATGGACGGGATGGGACGGATTACACTTGTCCCTTACCCAGCCTTAAATTTTTATAGGGTCATTTTTTAGACCCTAATCTGTCCTTAGACGGAGCAAATCCAATGGGCGAGACTGGATTGGCTCGAAGGACATTTGAAACAAAATTATACGGTGATCACAAGTATGACTAAAAGTTAAAAGTGATAAATTGAATTTTTTTAATATTTTATCATGTATTCAAATTCAAAACATGACTTTTACAATATTACTTTACAACAACGTTTCTACTTAAACTAACATAGATTTCAAATTGATTATTTTATTTATAAATGTCTAATTACCAATGTACTAGAGTTAAAAATTCGGGTGGGGAATGAGTAAGGGACGGGTTGAAACGGGTTATAAATTTTGGTCAGGCCAATTCTTTAATTATACCCTAACTTGTCCTTAGACCCGAACAAACCTGATGTTTTGTGAGTTTAATGGGACGAAGACGAGAAGTATCTTAGGATTGAGACGGGTTTTGCTCACCCCACTCATGTTACTATTTGATGGCACTTCAATAATTTTTTTAATGTGGCACTTCTTTTATATTTCCAAAGAAAAAGAAAATCAAAAGTGGTGAACTCACTCATCCTGGTAACTTAATTTGGGCTGATCAATGGGCAAAATTGTTCAAATTAGGGCTTTGGCATCTCTCTATCTCTAAAACTACTCACTCGTCCGGGTAACTTAACCTACGTCACTCCGCACATACCAAAAATAAAAAGAAGAGAGTGAATCACTTATTAATGTGACTATATATATTGTGTTTCGTTATGTGCATGTTGAGAAAATTAACAAAATTATAGTAGTGATATAATGATTACTTGTAGGGGCCGATAAGAAGCTTATATGCAGTGGTGCATGTGGTTCAAAGCATGAAAGCACGTTATACCCGAGACAGAGTAGGGTAGTGAGGAACTCCATGTGATTCAAACCAGTTTGAATACAACTTTCACATGTTATTTATTATATGCGCAAGGATGTGGGGAACGTTTCGATATAAGGTAGTAAATTGTTTATTAAAATTAAGTGGCTTTTATGATTTCGTATGCTCCTACTGCATATGTGGTAGTCGTAACATTCCAGCTGGTCATGCCTCACAACTTAGTGGTTAGAACAAAAATCTAACACTTTTGTGGGTATCCACCCTCGTGAAGTGATTTGTTATATGGGCTTTTTGCCCTCATATTAGAAAAAAAATAACATTAGTTATAGTATTAGGAAAAGTCAATAATTACATTAACAAGTCCTAGTGTCCAATGATGATTGTGTAGAAAAATATCTTGTTTAGAAGATGACATGCGATATGAGTGAGTTAGTATTCGTGTATCATTGTCATAGCAATTCCCTCTCAATTTACTTTAAAACAAAACCACATATTTATTTGGGCCCATCAACTTATATTTTATTTTCTTGTCAAAAAAACACTTATAATTTATTTATTTATATTGAATAATAGTGATTTTAATTCAAGTTGTACTAAGAGGGAAAAAACATACGGGATACACCATGTTGTGGGTGTTGACCCTAACCACCCACCCTTACAAACAATACCTGAAACCATTCATTGCAACCTTACAACTTAATGATGTAAACTAGAGACACTGTAAGCACTTAAAGGGTTAGTCCACTAATCTGAATGGGCAAAATTACATGAATTGTAGTTCTTACTACCCGCAACCAAGATAGTCGCCTAATTTGTTCCACCCAGAAGATGATATTGTTCCTCAATTTCCAAAGATTGCAAGTAGCTTAGGGTGGGAATAGGTTGGGCTGAGCTGGCCTCTGCATGGCTTGGGTCTGACCTACATTGAAAATGTTAGACCTAAGTCTGGTATGTGGCCTGTCGTCGGTCCATTTTTTTGGCCCAGCCTGCTTGACAATGCCTGAAAACCTGTTTAAAGTGCTAAATAAGATGGAGAGATGGAAAGAAAAATTTTAAATCACGCTGGTAAAGACGTGCTCATCAAAGTTGTGTACAAGCTATCCCTTCTTATATCATGTCTATTGTGGTGTGCCCAAAACGTTTTGTAGACAACTTTGCTCTTGTGCGGCTAGATTTTAGTGGTGCTCGGGTTCAAAATCAAAGGGTATTAACTACAAGAATTGGGCTACCCTTTCATCCAGTAAATTCCAAGGATGGAGGCATGGGCTTTAAAGATTTTGAGCATGTGAATTTGCCTTGCTAGCTAAAAAGACTTGGAGGCTGATTCAAAACCCTGAGAGCCATTGGGCTTCTACTCTTATGAGTTTTTTTGTTAGAATGATTCATTTTAGTGTGTTAAGATGAAAAGGGGAGACTTTTGGGTCTGGTCCAGTATTCTACTAGGTAGAGATTTGCTGAAGAAGGAAGGAAGATGGATTGTTGGGGTTGGAACGAGTCTTGATATCAGAAGGGATAATTGGCTTGCCTCTGGGGCCAAAGCTATTGTTGTGGACTCTTCCTATCCTCAAAGTATAGGGGATTGTATATATTCCTCGAGCAATGTTGAGGCACTGAAAAGTTAGCACAATATCTACATCATGAGTCTGCCATGGATGCTGCTAAGACCCCTATTGGTGTATTGGGAAACTCTGATGATTTCTGGCGACCCCGTGCCTCTAAAGGGTGCTACTCGATCAAATCTGGTTACTTTGTAGTGCATATTGCTGCCCAAAGTCGGTCCTTAGCACCCTTTAGCTTTAGTAGTTTCCCTCAAGATTTAGTCTGTTATTTGGGGGGGTCATATTCCTCAAAAAATTAAAACATTTCCCTGGAAGTTGTGCCATAATGTTCTTTCCTTGAGAAGGAACCTATATGCTAAGAAATTGGTCAAATATCCAATTTATCCTATTTTTGGTCTAGATGATGAAACACGTGAGCATGCCTTCCTCCTTTCTCCTTGGATCAACCCTGTGTGGTTTGGACTTCCAATGAGTAAGGTTCCTACTGAGCTCTCCGTGACTTCCCGTTGGCAATGGTTGTATGATTTCATGGTTAATTCTGTGAAGGGTGACGCCGGAATTTTGTCTAGAATTAATTATGTTTGCCCTTTGGAATATTTGGAGGGGAAAGAATGAAATGGTCTTTGAAGGCAATAGTCTCAATCCAATGTGTACCCTTCCTCCTTTGTCCTTGGGTCACCCCTGTGTGGTTTGGGCTTCCAATGAGTAAGGTTCCTACTGAGCTCTCTGTGACTTCCTGGAAAGAATGAAATGGTCTTTGAAGGCAAGAGTCTCAACCCAATGTGTACCGGCCTTCAGATCAGAAAGTGCCAGTTATTAGAGTTCTATGCCTCTGGGGAGGGGAATCAGGGGAATCCTTTGAAGGCGACTATCAGTATTCCTATAGGTGAAGTTTGGCGTTCCCCTCGTGAGGGGATCCTAAAAATCAACTTAGATGCGAGTTATATTCCTCACACTGGTAGGGTTTACGGACGTATTATCATCAAAAACCATATGGGGAAAGGGATAACTTTCTCGGTGTCGCAGTTGATGCTATGTTTGCTGAAGCTCTTGTCCTTAGGAAAGCGCTCATTGTTGCTTATAACTTGGGCATTCAGCATGTCATCGTGGAGTCCGATTGTATGATGTTAATCAAGGCATGCAGAGGAGAAATAGAGATGAGAGCGTTAACCAATATTTTGCAAGAATTGAAGATATTGAAAGAGAGGTTTGTGTCTTACGGTTTTACCTAGGTGTCGCGGCAAGGGAATCGTGCACATACTGTTGCGAAGTAGTTGCGACGGAGCGAGCTTGATTTGGTCCCCTCTGTTGAACCAAGGGAAAACACTCCTTGTTTTGTATGATAACAAATTACATCTTGTCTACTAATGGTTGCAGTTGTATGAAAGTACAGGTTCAAGCTGAATAAAGTACAGGACGGGAATCAAAAAGCAGGAAGCATTAAAGTGGAGCAGCTTGGAGAAGAAGCCACCTTTGAAGATGAAGACCTAATTGTTTTTTCGCTTTCTTTAGGACACAGTGTAAGGTCCTATCACTTAAGGTCTATGACTGTTTAAATAGCTGAGAGATGTTTTTTTGAAAACTCGCATCATGCATCAAAATTAGGGTTTTGAAAATATGTTATGCATGCATGGCAAGCTTTGGAAAATATTTTATGCATGCATGGCAAAAACCTAAAAACAATTTTGTGGAAAGCAAGAATCGATTTATAGTATTATCTAAAGGCCATGAAATCGATTTTCAAGCAATCCTAAAGGCCAAGAATCGATTTCTTAATCATATGTTTAAAGCTTGAAATCGATTCCTACATATACTCAAGGCAAAGCTAAAAATCGATTTCCCTCTTTTTGCATATGCCTTGAAATCGATTTTCAAGCTCTTCCATAGGCCATGAATCGATTCCTCATTGTTTTAACTAAGTGAAGAATCAATTTTCACCTATTCAGGATGTCCAAGAATCGATTCTTTATTATTTCCAAAGGCTCAAACAAATCGATTATATCCTATTTTAACTAAAGCATGAAATCGATTCTTTGATGTTTTAAAGAGCCAAAAATCGATTCCTCTCTCATTTAACTAAAGCTTGGAATCGATTCATGTGATTTTTCAAAGGCAAGGAATCGATTATACACTTGTTACACTTCATCAAACAATCGATTCATCTTTGCAATAAATGTTTTTTTCAAATTCCTACGCTTTCCTAAGCCTATAAATAGGCAGCCTCAAGTCATTCTTCAGTACACCACATTTTCTCAACAAGTCTCTCTTCTTCTCATACGAAATTTCTAGATCTGAGAAAGAAAAAAATAGAGCTATCACTTTCATATCATTTTTATAGATCTACTCATCTCTCACAGCTATTATATTGTCATATTATCTGAGGTGATTGGATCATAGCTTCTATATTGTAATCTACTTTTGTGGGGTCATTTTGAAATCTTGGGAAGCGTTCTTGGGTCTCTCAATCAGGAGATTGAGTTGGTTTGAAATCCTGGGAGGTGATTTTGGGTCTTTCAATCAGGGAAGATTGAAGTGGTTTTGAAATCCTGGGAGGTGCTCTTGGGTCGTTCAATCAGGAGATTGAAGCGGTGTTGAAATCCTTAGCTGTGTGCTCGGGTTCTCAGTTCGAGGAAATTGAGAGTTGCTATTTGAAAGTTGCCTGTTTGTAAACAATTCTTCAATATAGTGGTTTCCATCAAGTCCAAGGGTTGCAAAGCCTGAGGCCGAGGACGTAGGGCTTTTATCCTGAACCTCGCAAAATTCCTGGTGTATCTCTATCCCTATCTCTTTACTTTGCTTTATTATCTATATCCTTGCTTATTGCTATATTGAATATCATTTAGATTTGTTTATAATCATACTTTTCATATTATCTAAGGATCTGTTTACAACTATACTATTCTGATCTTGTGCTTATCTATCATCTTCCATATCACTGCAATTGATCTACTTTCTACTATATTCAATATCACTACTCTTCTTATAACTAATCTTAGTGTATATATTGAAAATAGTATAACATCTCATTGTGCCTAAATCTGCCTGCTTGCACCAAATAAAGTTTAAATCTAAGTTTCCGCATTTGTTTTAAAACAAACTTATCATTTATTTTGAAAAGAATCCAAGATTTACGCATAACCTTATTCACCGTCCCCCCCTCTAAGGTTATACTATTGTCTAACACCCTCCTCTCTGATTCGAGATGGCATTAACTGTGATGGTGATGGGGTTAGACGTGATATGAGGGCCTTTGTGGTATAAACTCTGCTATTGTTGCCAGTTCTAGAGTCGGTGGTCATAACTGAAGAGATTCTTTTGTGATTAGGTTTTTCCAAATTAGGGTTCCTTCTTCAATGTCTTTGTGGAATGTCTTTCCTTTTTTGTTGTTTTGATATAAACAGGTTAAACTCTTCAAACCGAGTTTAATGAAATCCATAACTCTTTGGACCGAAAAAAAGCCTATATCACTTATTTTATGAAAGCCTACAACCTTTTAACCAGTGTAAGATTTTGTAAATAGACTAACAAACACTACAACAGATTTGAGGATTGGGAGCACTTTTTTTAGGCCATAAGTAGCGCTTTCGGGTGCTCCTAAAGCTTGCGCTCCTGTTGCCAATCCCCCAAAGGTAGCGCTCGCAAAGCGCTACCAATAAACAGGCAAGAGGAGCGCTTTTTAGTACAAGCACTCATTATGGTCTTAGCGCACCTAGGAATAAGGAGCGCTTGTACTAAAAAGCGCTCCTTATGCCTAGGGTAATTTTTATATGACATCCTATTTAAATTCTATTTACTAAAAACCGCTCCTTATGCCTAGGGTAATTTTTATATGTACTAAAAAGCGCTCCTTAGGGAAATATCTTTATATGACATCCTATTTAAATTCTATTTTATAATAGTAATTTTTAATATGTTAAAAAATTGATGTATGTCAATATGTTTAAATTAACATAAAATGTTAGCATATCTATGATTTAATATAAAGTACAAAAATTAATATAATAATAGTCATAAACAATATTATTTATATTTACTTAAATAGGCCGGCTTGGTATGCCTAAATGATTTTTTCAATGACCTATGGCCTGGCATTTTAGCTAAATAGGCTTTTAAAAAAATATTGGCCTTATCTATTAAAAAAAACTTAGGTCTGACATAGGTTGGGCTATAGGCCGTTGTCAGTCGCTCTGGCCTATTCCCAGTGGCGGATCCAGAATCCAGGGCCAGAGGTGCAAAAAAAATTCATTATCAAAAATGTTGGTTCATAGGATTGTTTGAAATTTTTTTCAAATATCCTCACTTAATTTACAAAAATTATCTAACTCCAAATTTATTTAAGAGTAAATCACTAAATTAGTTTCTAAGTTTATAAGTCATTTCCTATTAAGTCTTAAAAGAATATGAAAATAATAAGTAGTGCATAAAATTATGTGATACTAATAAAATTACTTCCAAAAGTTTTATAAAAAGTCCCTTATGGAGGAGACTAATAATATAAGACATATTTATTAAAAGTTGGGTGCAAATTTAAAGGTACTACTACAAATTAAAATTTTCATGGGATTCAAAAAAATTTATATAGAGATATTAGTATCAAATGTTTCCCACTGGGTTCAATATTTGAACCCCTTGAGATATATATATAATAGGCTCGTCACCGCCTATTCCCACCCCAACTGTCAGCCACATGTTGATCCCCATGCCCTCTCTCGCTAATACCTCTGTAATTCTTGACACAAACACTTTACTGCCACGATAACATCGATCACTGTCAAAAATTGAATGATAACGATTGAACCAAAATTGCAGTTAAACCTAGTTATAATCAGTTTGATGAAATTCTCAACTTATACCATACTAAATAATTTTCATGTTACACCAAATACATAATTTTTTAGTCAAATTATACTATAGTTGTAGATAAATTTTGCTGATAATTTTTTCAAAGGTGACACGGCATTAAAGGACCCACAAAGAACAATTTAAGAACCTCAAATCTGTTCCATGTTCTTAGGTCAGTTTTAGTACGGTTACATCTTCAAATACCCTCTTCAATTCATTCTCTCTTGATGAAGCAACCCAAAGCTGCAATTGCACGAGACATTACTAACTGCAGGTTGTTGTTTGTTGATGCCGTTATCACAGTAGTTGCACTACTTTAGCTGACACAGTTAAATCATTTCCCTTTCTTTGATTCTTTAGCAACAAGAGTAAGTGAGCCTATGTGTATGTCCACAATTGAAAAGGGAAGAGGGAAATAAATAAATAAATAAAAACGAAAAGGAAAAAAAAGTGTTATCTAGTCATAAAGGTTCACAGCAATTAACTATCTAAAGAATTTAAAATGTAATGTGCCAATTTCCACTTTAAGGAGACCATTCTTCTCCTCTTCAGTACTATCTAAGGACACTTTTTCTAGCAAAAAATGAGTCTTATGATATATGCATGATTGTACACTTTGTTATAATCAAATTGTACTTTTATTTTCATAGATTGTGCCATGCCTCTCAGCTAAGAGAAACTAACTGAGACATGATTTCGTTTTATACAACTTTTTTAGTTTATAAGTCTCTCGCCCCACGTCGGTGTCTATAAGAAAGGAGTTCCAACTAATCTGAAATTCGGTTCGAAGGTAAGTAAGGTCTAGTCTGAATTTGTTTTAAATTGTTGGGATCGAACTTGAGTACTAGTCGAGTCCATCTTTTTAAATGAATTGTGTTAGCCACTCACACTGAAGTTTGAAATTTTGTTTTATACAATTTTTTTAAATATAAAACAATGCCAAAATGGGGTCTTCTAGGACCCACTTAAATTACTGATCACCAACCAACTTTTTCTTATATGCTAATTGGTCTAAGAAATAAAGAAACCTAACAGACACGTACACTGCTTTAACAAGTTCACATTGGGCAAAACACAAAAAATTCAAAACATCTAGATGTTTCTAATTATACTTTTTGAACAATGAATAAGATTACAGTTCAGCTAACCAAAACAAAGTTTCAAAACCACCCAAAGTATTGACAAATGGAAATTAAGGGCTTGTCTAAGATTATGATTTTCCTCCCTCAGTTTTAGAGGAAAAATTAATGCAGATATTCATGACCTCTGGTATATAATAAATTGAATTAATTCTTCTTACTTATTAGTTTGTCCCCATTCTGAATTATATTATCATCTGGGCCGTGAATCGAGGTCACTGTGACCCACGGTCCTTATAAAATTGGGCCTTGTTCTAAAATGACATAAATTACCTCTCGGTTTTTTTTGTCACTATCATGTCCCCCCACTCTGTGAAAATACGAAAATACCCTTAAAATTTTTACAAATTTACAAAATATTTACCATTTTTCACTTGTATCCGTTTGACCAGAAAGTTTCCTGAGAGAACCGGATTTACCATTTAGAGAGCTATTTTCGATTTGTCATCGGATCTACATACATCTGATCTTCCTCAGAGTCAGCAGAAATAGTAATTCGGATCTAGTATATCCGATTTCCCCATCGTATCTACCTATATCCGATTTCGCAGATCCGATTTGTATTTTATTTTTGTTTAAAAATTTGTTTTTTATCCCAGTGTCCAATAGGTATCGAGGGGAGTCCTCGGCTCAGGCCTCGTCATATGCTCCCAGTACACGCACCCGCCACAGGATTGCGGGACATGCGTCTACCCGGCGTAGCCGACAGCAGCAGTATCAGCAGGTGGAGGAGGCCCCAGACTATCACTATGAGGAGGGACAGCAGGGGCACCCTTTTGATGAGCATTCTATGTCTGAGGACCATTCTATGTCTGAGGACTACCAGCAGCAATATTATCAGCAGCAGCAGTACCAGGAGGATCAACCTCAGCAGGGGCATCAGGAACAGCATGAGGAGCAGCCTCTTCTATTCACTGGGCTAGCATCTCGTGTTTGTACCGTTATACTGAGAGACCCGGTAAGTTTAATTTATTTACGTAGCCTTGTTAGTTTAATTTATTTACATAGCCTTCTTAGTTTAATTTATTTACATAGCCTTATTTTTTTTATAATACAGACATATGAGCATAAATTGAAGGTTACCAACCATGCTAACAAGCTGCCTCAGAGACTGCTTGGGTTTTCCCAAAACCACCAGTTGTGGGCCTTTATCACAGGTTCCGGATTAGCCCCCCTCGTCTCGACCGGACATACAAAGGTGGACCATGAGCTGATGTCTGCTTTTATTGAGAGGTGGCACTCAGAGACATCGTCATTTCACTTACCATTTGGTGAAATGACGATTACTTTGGATGATGTCTCCTGTTTGGTGCATCTACCCATTACGGGGAACTACTACAGAGTTCCACCTACTTTTGTCACCACTGATCAGGCCATCCACCTAGCACATGTTTATCTAGGTGTGACTATGGAGGAGGCGGGGCTGGAGTGTCGAGCTTCATCTGGCCCATATTACCGTTTTGAGTGGCTGTAGGAGATTGTTAGTAGAGGGTCCATAGAGAATGACATGCGTCCTGCTGTCAGGGCCTTTATCCTTCTGATCCTGAGCTGGTCCATCTACACAGTCAAGACCGGCGACAGGGCTGAGGCTAAGTGGCTGCTGCTACTTGCGGATGTCAGTGCAGCTGGTGTGGGATCATATGCATGGGGGGCAGCAGCACTTGCCTTCATGTATGACCAGCTGAACTACTCCTACTTGGACCAGGCGCATCAGTTAGGAGGGTATGCGACTCTTACAGGTAATAATTTTAAGTTAATTTTTTCGAGTTTGGTTAAGTTTCTGTTAAACAGTTTTTAATTCACCATGTTGTTTGTCTTTGCATTTCAGAGCTGGATTTTATGGTATTTTCCTCAGCTAGTGGAGAGGAGGAGTGGATTGCGGACTGGAGCACTGTGTGGGAGTTGGAGGAAGAAGAAGACAGATGGAGTGAAGTTGGGGGTATACAGGCAGAGGATTGATGCGCTGACCTCGGATGATGTCTGTTGGCGACCGTTTGAGGAGCACTGGAGACTGTGAGCAGGTGTCATTATACAGGGGATACATCAATAGGGGATACATCACTATTCCCTACATGCTAGATAGGTGCCTCAGACAGTTTGGGTACGTGCAGGTCATCCCATGTCACCCTCTTACTGGTCGTCCGAGCCATGCAGATTGCATTTTTCGTATTGCACATTATATGCCTGTGGTGTAGGAGGTTTTGCGTACTACTTATCCTGCTGAGGAGTTGGGTCAGGTTGCTCCGGACTACTTACATTGGTATGTGAGAGCATATATTCCTAGACTCTTACGGGTTGCATCACCACCACCACCACCAGTACAGCCAGCTGCACCACCAGTACAGCCAGATTTGCTCGAGATTGTGGAGGAGGAGATTCGAAGGGGGCTTCGGAGCAGAGACATTGGGATGGGCAGTCAGACATACGCTCGCCTCACGCGGTTACTGGATATGCTACCGGGGCGTGACTAGGGGGTTTTGTGGGATTGTATGTTTGAACTATTTTTTTATGACTTAATTCTTATTATTTCTTGTTTATTATATTTGTGGAGTTTCATTAAAATTTTGATTTCATTCATGCGATAAAAGATAAAACATAACCAACTACAATAACAGTAGGCAGATACATTTTCCTAAAATTCTGGTCGTCGAACACGACGTAAAATCTCATTCACACTCCGTTGAGTTTCCACGTACAGCTCCAACGGCTTATACCCCTGAAGCGTGTCATGGATGTTTAACATGTTTGCCACGTCTTCGTCAGTCTTGATTGTCATGGACGAGAAGGAAACGCGGCCATCGTCTCCAAGATAGGGTTTGCGATAAGTGATACTAGTGACGTCACGGTCGTCACCAGTCACTTGAACTTTGGACCACACTTTATCCTTCAAACCTTCAATCCCCATGCCGCGGTGGATTCTGCATAACACTGGCTGAGGAGTCCAGAACTTGGCCCCGATGATGTATACCGCAAAGCCTATTGTCATCTGAGCGTTGGTGAGGCATATCTCCATTTTGGATGAGTGAAATAAGCAAGTGAGAGTGAAATTTTTGAGTGAAAAGAATGAGGTTGGCAATGGGTATTTATAGAATTCTTCAATGATTATCAACCGTTGATATTGTCAATGCAATCTACACCGTTGATCAACAGTGGCAGTCAAATCCTACCCGTCGAATTTAGTACAAATCGGATTTACCTATCAGGGAGGTAAATCCGATTTGCATTTTAACAAAACGGACATACCCCCACTGATAGGTATATCCGCTTTGTTAATTGCAAAGCGGATTTACCTATCAGGGAGGTAAATCCGATTTGCATTTTAACAAAGCAGACATACCCCCACTGATAGGTATATCCGCTTTTATATTTTAACAAATCGGACCTACCTCACTAAAGGTAGATCCGAATTTCCCCACTAATTCTAATCGGATATACGTAAATCTGCCTTTTAGTTTTGTGAATCGGATCTACCTACCTTATATGTAGATCCGATTTAAGTCAATTTAACCAGGGGTATTTTTGTCTTAAAATTTCTTGTGGGGGTATATAGTGATGATGGGGTACAAAAAAAATACCTTACCTCTCTTTCAACCAGTGATTCTAATTCTAAAGGCCAGTGCATGCACAATGTGTAACACCCCCAAAATAATTAATCGAATTATTTGGATGTTAACCCAATTGAATTAATTTAGTACTTGATTGGTAAATTTATTGAGTGCTAAAATTAATTATTGGTTGTCTTAGGATCGTTAACCGGTTAATTCGGGGTAAAGACGATTTAGAAACGGAATTAGAGATTAAGGGCAATGTGGTCATTTGACCACATTACCACTTAATATATAAGAAAAGAAATGAAAGAAAGAAAAGAAAGAAAGGGAAAGGAAGAAACGGAGAGGGAGAGGTCGAGAGAAATGAGAGAAAAGAAAGAACGAAACGAAGAGGAGAAGAGAGAAGATGGTGGGGAAACCTTCACCAAATTTCTTCTTCTTGGTTCCATTAGAATCCACTCATCATCCTCTTCAATTTGGTACCAGAATCATCAACAACAACTCACTATCTCACATGTTGCCATTTTCGAAATTTGAAGTAAAAAGAGAAGTCTTGGAGGTATCTTCTTCAATCAAGTAGTTTGAAGGTTAGGGAAGTCCATTTGAAAGTTTGGATGCAATCTAAGAGTAAAGGAATCAAAGATTGGGTGAGTTAGGGTTTGAGAATCAAAATTGGGGTTTTATGTGAATAGGAGCAAATGGAGCTAGGAGATGATGAATAGTGTTTTTGGGTACTTCATGGTTGGTTGGGAAGTTTTGGAGTCTTTGAGGAGCTTGGAACTTTAATTAGGAATCAAGTTTATGGTGCCTAGGTCAAAGTTGATATTTCTCGCGGGTCGGATGTTCGAGTGGCGGAAGGCTTTGGAAACGGATTTGGGCGTCGTCGAAACGTGGAGTTGATTCGGGGAACGTTTGTGTGGTTATGTCGGAAATGTGATTTTGAGGAAAGCCTCAGTGTTTCGTGATTTTCATCACGATAGGTGAGTTTTACTCACGTTTAGGTTTATTCCGTTTTGAAATGAATTTTATGTGATTTGGTTTCGAAAGATTTTGAGTCGAAAACGTTATTTTGAAATATATCGCGTTTTGACGAAATTCGTATATGTTGAGTTTTTGATTGAATTGCTTGATTGTTTGATGTTGATTGGATGTGTTTTGATGTGGTTTTGGACTGTTTTTAAGTTACAAAGGTCGTGGAATGTCTCGGCGCCGTTTAGAAAGGTCGTGGATTGTCTCGGCGCCGTTTTGAAAAGCTGTTTTTCTACATTTCCAGTGCCCGTCGCGTCGCGGCCATCCCCCATCGCGTCACTACCTTTGATGATTTTTGAAACGGAAAACTTCTGTCACTTTTCGCGTCGCGACGGAACCTGTTCGTGTCGCGACGCTTTGCAGTTTTTCAGTAAAAGTCACTGATTTTGTTTTCGCAATAACTTTTGATCTGGGAACCCGATTGAGGTGTTCTCAGGTGCGTTTGAAAGCTTATTGAAAGGCCTAATCAAATATGTAATTTAAATTTTATAATGCACTGTTTTTGAAGTTATAAATTGTCTCGAAAAACCGAATAAAAGAACACGTGTGAGGTCATGTTTTATCGAAAGGAAAACGGACTATAAGTCCTATGTGGTGTTGTATAACTGACGCGGGATGATTATTATTTAATCATCTAAACCGGTTTATGATTTACGATATATAAATTATATCGAATATAGGAGTTAGCCCAAATGCGGGTGGATATATATATATATACTATATCGAGTTTAGGTGACGACCCATGAGGTTAACATACTAGGCGGGGAAGTCATGATCCCTTACCCTAGGCCCGTATACCATTAGGGAAAGTACTATTGGTAAGGGGGTTCACCGGGATTACCAAAGCTGGGGTCGGTGTTATGTTATAGTTATAAAGCAGTTCACCGGGATTACCAAAGCTGGGATCGGTGCTGTAATAAAGTTATGATACGGTTTACCGGGATTACCAAAGCTGGGGTCGGTGTCATTCTAAAGATATCAATAGTATGGTTACCGAGATTACCAAAGCTGGGGCTCGTATCATACTATGTTGGCTAGTACGAGTCACCGGGATTACCAAAGCTGGGGTCGATGTCGTGCTAAATTAAAAGAATGTAGTTTTATAAAGTAAACTACGAATGTATAAGAATTCATAAATGAACCGAGAGCGTAGTTAGGTCTCGGTAGAACTCACTGAGATTGTATCTCATTGTTTATATGTTGATGTTTTACAGAGAAATAGGGAATGTGGAGATCGAAGAGGCACGAGTAGATGATTACTCGGGAGGATACTGAAGACTTAGATTTTATGTTTAAGCTTATGTTTTTCCCTTGTTAGCTATGTATCACAACATTATGACTCTGACTGTTGTAAAAAGCTATGTATTTATTTTTTGCACTTTCTTGTATGATATTGAACACTAAAGTTTGCTGGTGGTTGACGGTCAGGGAACCGTTATGGTCTTATTTTTGATTAAGACGGGAAATAATATCTCTTCTAAGTTAGGGATGGTACACGTAGGTATTCCTACTAGTTAGAAATACCGGGGTGTTACACAATGTCATATTCTCACTCACTTGGGGGCTTGAGCAGAAATGGGATCATTGTTTCACGGCCCATATTTTGTTTACCCCCTTTGAATCAAATACCTCTATATTTTCGTTTTATTCTATTTTTACCCTTGCTAAAATACATCAATTTTAATTCTGAATATCGATTTTTTTTTATTTTCCAAATTTACCATTTTAAACTTAATTCTAGAATGTGTTTTTAAAAATATTTTCGATTTATGTTAACACATAAATCCGGAATGAAAAAATGCATTACAGTTTTTGTATTAACATATAAATACGGAATGAAAAAATATGTTACGGTTTATGTATTAATACATAAATCCAGAAAAACATTAAAAACTGAGTTCCGGATTTACCTTTTTTAGGTAAATCCAGAAATTCCCTAAATCCAATGTCTCTATTGTAAATATAGTATGGAATATTTGTTAAAGTTGAGAGGTAAAATGAAAAATTTGGGTTTAGTTGTGGGTATGGGACTATGGGTCCAACAGTAGGGTATAAAAAATAACTCCCTTGTTTCACTTACCACGCCAACCCATTTGGTCCAAGGTTTTGTTTAAATGGGAAAAAAGAGAAACATATACAAAAGTAAGATAGGTAAAATAAAAAGTTGTATATTGCCACCGTTGAGACACTAGCGTAGAAAAGGTCTTTCAAATCGGTTAAAAAACTCTTTTAAATTGAGTGTGTGACCGGTTCATATTTTTTCAGCGTTGTATGTAAGGATATTTTGAATCAGTTATTTAGCCGATTCAAAACGTAACTTTTTGAATTAGTTAATTTGTTCGGCGTTATACGTCTATATCTCGTTTTTTTGAAAGGTTACTGCTCCTTCAGGCATGGTTACTGCTCCACAATTGATGATGAACCTTGTGCATCCTCGTTCACTTTCCTCTTGAAATTTGTGTCCTTATTCAATAAAATCTCTTCAAGTTTATCAAAATCTTCCAACTTAAGAAGTGGAGGACATACAACTTGAGCGTGATTTGGATGCGGAAATAGGAACTTCGGATCTCTGAGCATACTCTTCTAGTCCGCAAATCCATACATGGGCGGAAAGAAAAACATATAATTAAATCCACTTATACACATATTGTGTATATAAATTAAATTCATATATATATATATATATATATATATATATATATATATATCCATAAATCATCAAACATAAAGTTTCGTACAGACAACATGAATCAAAAGAACTAACCTTGTTGGAAAGAAAAATACAGCACAAATCCACTAAAAGACTGCTTATATTGACAAAGAACATGGCATCACCATAAGATAAGAAAAAATAGATAAATTGAGTTAAAGTCAGAAAACAAATATAAAAAACTGCAAAAATCATTTAAAAAAAGGGTACAACCAGAGACAGAGCTGGGGAGAAGAAGAACCTCCGTGGGTGTTTGGGTACATTTGTTGTCTCTCTCATAAACCATAGATGGATGCAAGGGAGACAACATCTACCGAGGTGCCACCAGAGACGAATCTAGCTCGAAAGAGATTGAGAATGGCACGCGAGTAAGAGATAAACGACGCCAAGAATGATGAAACGTGACGGTGGACGATGAGCAAGAGGGAGAGCGGCGGAGAGAACGAGGGAGACGAACAGAACGAGGGCTAGGGTTTGAGCGTTGTGGGAAAAAGAGTGAGAGAATGGACTAAATAAATGGTTAGTGTTAATATCTGTGTAAATAGTCTACCGCGCCGGTTGTTCATAAAAAAAACCAGCGTGAATGTGTCTCCGTTTTAAGTTTTTTGAAGGTTTTAACACCGGCTATTAGTAAAAACCGACGTATAAATCTCAGCATTTATTTGTTTTAAATTTGCTAAAACACTACAAGAATAAGGCTTGTTTCCTGCGAACATTTCCGACGAAAAACATTCCGTCGCAAATTGCGACGGATTTGCGACCAAAATCACCGTCGGAACTGTTAAAATAAAAAGGCGGACAACTTCACGTTGAAGTTTCCGACGGAATCAGAGTCATCACAAATTTCCAACGGAATTGTTGGTCGCAAACGCCTTAAAATCCGTCGCAAACCAACAATCCAAAATTAAAAGTTAAGCTCACTCTCGTTCTCTCCCTCAGTACTCTCCTCACTCTCACTATCGCACATTGAATTAGAAATTAAAGGTAGGGTCTTTCAGTAAGTAGGTACGCCGCCAGGGGGCTCCCTCTTCTTCCCTTGGGTCTCCCCCCCCCCCCCCCATCCCCTCCGCCATCTCAGTCGTCTTTTCCCTTCCTTTACATCTCGCACCTCCCTCTTCCCCTCTCACCTACGGTGCTCTACTCTGGTCTGCTCTCCTCCGTCTCGTTTTCTCTCGTTAGGTGGGCGTTTTCCCCCTCATTGCCGCCGCCGCTCCCTTGGCCATCCCCCAGCATACCTTCACCTGATTCCTCTTTTGAACCCTTTCATTTTTCCGACCCATACCCTCCAGTTCACCACCATTCGCTTGCTGTGGTGTTTCGTGAGCTGGTGGTTGAGGAGTAGCTCTGTGTGTCGCGGATCTGGCCTGATTGGTGTTGCGGGGGTTAAAGTTGGGACCTTTTGCGGAGTGGTGGTGGGTCGGTGATTTCGTCTCAAGTTTGGTGCTTTGTTATCTTGGGTGTACATTCCAGGCTAGGATGCCGTTGCAGCAGAGGATTCCCCCACCGTGCCGCCACGCCGTCACGACGATCTGAGTTTCTCCGGCAACCATTTCTGTTACAGTAATTCTGGTAATTATTACTTGTTTTTTATTGTGTATTTTCTTTGTTACAAATTTTTATTGATATAATAGTAGATGAATGAAGTAGATAATTGTTGGATACACAGGGATGATGCCTGATGGTCACGACAGGTTTTCTTGTGATATAGTTTTAAGGTTGTACTTACTAAGTTGTTCGTTGCACTTACAAAATTGTTCATTGCACTCGCAATGCGGTCCATCATCATAACTTTAATAAGCTTTTCGGTGCCTCAGGACACTTTGTATCCATTATTGTAGTTTTATAATGTGTACTAACAACTGATTTTACTTTTACAGGGTGGTGCTTTTGTCAATCGAAATGGTATGTATTTTTTTTGATACATTGCACCCCATTATTAGTTGCCTCATTTTTTGAAGGTTGCAATTTGGTACAATATATGTAATCACTTTCTTTGTGGTTTACTTATTTCATAATCATTCTGCTGTCATTTCCTTTCTAAGTCAATTGGGAGCATCATTAACACGGTTCTTTTGCCTGAACATAGATTGACCTGTAACTCAGTGTTTGGGTATGAAACTTTTTTATTTCATTTGGAATTTTGGAGTAGTTTTTGATAATTATGATTTTGACTTTTAAATGTATGTGACTGTTAGTTTTTGTAATAATTGGGTTCACGGACTTCCATATTTTTTAGCATCGAAAGTATTGCAGCTGATTAAGTACAGTATCTCACTGGCATTAATCCTTACTAATTGCCACCAGGACCATTAGTTTTCTAGGTTCAAATGCATCTTTTGTTAATTTCCTTGATATGTTCGTTTTGTCGTTTCGATCCATTCTCGTCGATTTTCCTCTGATCTGTGCACTATGTTTTCAGGGACTGGTGGAGAAAGTATATATGGTTCAAAGTTCCCAGGTAAGAATGCCTAGTACTGCTCCCGAGCTTAGCCGAGATACTATAATGTGACTTGTGCTATGTTATATACCAAAACTAATGTTTGTATATTTCGTTTACTTTAGACGAGTCACCGAGGCTTAAGCATGACGCCCCTGGTCTTTTGTCGATGGCGACTGCTGACCGTGACACACTTGGTTCTCATTTTATTATCACTTTGAAAGCTGATCATCATCTTGATAGGTTTGTGAATCTGATTTATTCTTTGTGATATTTTACTTGCTCGGATTTTATATTTTGTTCCAGGGTGAAAGGAGATAAGTTGCCCGATTGTCCTGTTTTGGGGATACTTTGCCGAAAGCATGTAGTCTTTGGGAAGCTTGTGCAAGGGCATCATGTACTGAAGAGAATTGAAGATGTAGGTAATGATGATGGACATCCAACTGTAATTGTTAAAATTATTAATTATGGTGAATATAATGATGGTGTGAATTCCTTGGCTCATTTCAAATAATACTTTTTTCTACTCCTAATTTGAATGACGCTGTGAATCATCTTTCTGAAAATCCAATTATTTAAATGCTAGAGCATAGTGTATTTAGTGTTAATTTTTACTCTTTAATTAAAGATGCTATGTTCCTATTTAGTATTAAGCCTTTGATTTGAATATGGATATCTGTAGATCTAAAGAAGGTAAATAAATCAAAAGACAATACTCATGAAGCACGTAGGAAGGGAAAGCACAAAATATCTTCAAAAGACAGAAGGAAAAGGAGAAGACATTACTCATCTGAATTCGAGAGTTCTTCAGATTCAGACTTGAAATCTTCGGAAACTGATAGTGATTCTGAGTCAGATATGTCCTCATCATCTTATTTAAGTTCTTCCAGTGATGACAGGCGAAGAAAGAGAAAGAGATCCAAGAAAGATAAATATAAACGTGGAAAAAGAAGTCATAAACGTCGGGACAAGAAGCGAAGGAAACGAGACAGGAAACTGAAACGCAGATCAAAAAGGTATTGAATAAATAAATTAAGTCAATCTATCTTGTGGTGAATTTACTATAGCAATTAGACCAAAATGTGGAGCATTTTAGTTTGTGGGTTTCTTTAGAAATTTTAATATAATGTTTTGTGAATCTGTACATATTCACCAGTTCAACATGTCATACTTAATTTGCACATCTTTCATGGTCTCAAACTGCACCTGTCATATGTTATTAGGGAATCAGGAAGTGATTCAGATAGTGAGAGTAATAGTGACAGTAGCTCTGATGGTATAAGTGTTGATACACAAAAGGAGCAAAAGCGAAAAGATCGTCTGCAGAAAAAAGGTAGTTTTTGAAGTAATTTAATTGTTTTTCCAAATAAATCCATGACTCTTTGTTATCTTCCATAAAACGAAATGAGGCAATATGAAGTTATTTTTCTTTCTCTTTTCAGTATTTGGGTAATTTGTATAATGTGTTTTTATCTCTGATTTTGCTTCCAGCTGAATTAATATCTCCCTCAGTTGTGGAGAAAGATGTATCTACTGTGAATCATGAAAAGAAAGAAGTGGGTATGCCAGAGAATGAGGCAAGTTCGTAAAGGAAAATGGAGAGCGGCATAGCAATGGTATTGGAGCTGATTATGGATCTGACAGAAGTGAAGAAAGGAAGCCTGATGTTATGGACATTCATTTGGGAAAATCTAGGTATACTTCCCTCTCTTGTTACACCATGGTAATTTTTTATGCTTACCATTTCTTCCACTTATCAAAAAGTCAATGAGCAGGAGTCGAAGCACCAGTCCTAAGCGAGCCATGAGTAAGAGTATTATCAGTCCCAGAAGGAGTAGGAGCAAGAGCCGAAGTCTTACCCCAAAAAGGAGATCGGGCAAGAGTCCAAGTGTTAGTAGAAGCCCTCCTCCTCCTCCTCCTCCATCAAGGAGGAGTTTGAGCCGGAGCCCTGTTAGAAGCATCAGCAGGAGTCCAAGCAGAAGCATCAGCAGGAGCCCAGTGAGAGGCAGGATTGTTGAGAGAAGTATCAGTAGAAGCCCCGTGAGAAGACTTTGTAATTTATTTTGGTGTTATGAATTGTGTAACTTTGTAATTATCAATGACAAGTTGTTATTGGCATATTTAGTTATGTACTTTTCTTAATTAGTTTTTTTTCTAAATTATAGTCTTTACTATGAAGCTAGTATGTATAGTATAACTATTAAATAGTATTTTGGATGTATAATTTTATTTTTTTAAAATTTCTGACGAATTTGCGACGAAAATGTTTCAGAGTTTGCGACGACTTTGCCACGGATATTTGCGACGGATTTCTGACGACTTTGCGACGGAGACATTTGCGACGAAAAAATCCATCGGAAACGATTTGCGACGAGCGATTTTGCGACGAATTTTTGTCCGTCGGAAAGTTTGTCGGAAACGTCAATTTGCGACAAAAATCGCCGTCAGAAATCGTCGATTTTCTTGTAGTGAAAGGATCGATCCACATCGGGTATTAATAAATAACCAATGTGGAAAGGTAAGCGTTTTAAAAATGTAACATATACACGTCGTGCATGTACTAATTAACAACTGATGTTGTACTTGATGCTTGTAATATGTTAAAACGAGATATTACATTTTATTTATAAAAATGTCATTGTGTTTCTCTTTAACACAGACTATTTCATAAAATTGGCGTTAAAAAATCGCAAAATATTAGTTGTTTTGTGTACTCGTGTCGGGTTCGAACCAAGACTTCGCAGTTGTGTGTGTGAGTCTCGGGTGGCACTTGTCACTCTATTTACCAAAAGAAATATGTTTACACTTATCAACGTGTAGTTATTGTGTTTTTTTTATATTATCTAGATTTTTTTTGGTTTGACACTAATTAATACCTAGATCTAGAGATAAAGCCCAAGTGCGTTCTATTAGATGGAGACAATAACCACTACCAAAAAAAGATGGAGACAATATTAAGAACATTTGTTAAGTTAAGTTCAATATGTTGGAATCATGCATAAACCGATAATAATGAAGAAATGGGTGAAAGGTAATGCATGTCATTATCAGTCATTGCCATTTGCCAATGTTTTGGGCAATTTTCAGCAAGGACCTTAACGTATTGCATCGACATACAAAGTCAATTAAAAAAGAAAAAAATTCTTTTTAACGAAATTACACTGTTATTTATTAATTAGAATGGGTCGATTACACTCACACAAATGCATTAATTGATTCCATTGAGTATACTTTTTTATTAAGAAAATTACACTCATCTCCTCTTAATTTTAGTTAAATAACATACATCCACTCTATTTTAGACAAGACATTCCTTAGATCATATCCCCTATATTATATTACGTAAGAATAAAATAGGTGTTCGTATCTTTTAAACATAACTTAAGGAAGGTGGGTAAAATTTTCTCAACAACTAAGAGAGGTGTGTTAACTCCAAAAAATAAGCTCAAAATTCAATTTCTAGATCCATATTTCCTTTATTTTGTTTCTTGAGATTTTTGCACTTAAAATATTCATATTTACTTCATCTCTTTTCGAATTTATTGTGTGGGGAGCTTCTTATAATGTTCTTAAATTGTTTGCAAAACATCATTCAAAAATTTGTTTGATATGCATGAGTTGACAATTTATAGGACTAATTAAAACCGGTAATAAGAACACAGGCAAAAAAAAACTGCTAACGAAAAATATTGTGAGGACTAAAAGTCGATGAAAATATTTATTCGGACTAAAAATGAAATTGTGAAAATTTACATGGACTAAAAATATATTTAACCCAGTATAAAATGTAATTCGTTAGTTTATTTAATATTTACCAACCACTACCAACAAGGATTGGTCCGAGCGATAACCGTATTTAAATTTCATCTCAAAGTCTCGAGGTCGAGTCTTGGGTGTGGCTACGTAACCAATTCTAATTAGTTATGTGTTCTCGGTGTTCATTGACTGATAGACACCTTCTCCATTTCTTAAAAGAAATGAATGGTCTTTGGTCAAAAAAAAAGAAATGAATGGTCTATTAATAAAGTTCTAAGTATATTAACACACATAAATATCAAATATACATCACATATATTTAAGATTCGTATGTAAGTACACACAAAACTTTAAATAATGCAATATCCATTTCTTTCATTAAAACCTAGAACTAGAAGGCTATCAACAATTTAGGTCATTAAAAGGACAAATTATTAAGTCACACAAAAAAAAAAGAACAAAAAGTTTTTATACTTACTATTTAAGTCATTATGTTAATGTATAATAATAGAACTTTATCTGATCAACCACATATGTATAACAAACTGTAGGAATTGCGTGAATTTTGAATGATTTCGACCCAAAAAAGAAAACAAGGAAATATGATGATTATATATATACTTTTCATGAAAATAACTATCACCATAAGAATATAAGATGCCATATAATTAGTTATTATCGCAGCTCAATGCTTTTACATATCATTTCGGAGTGGTCGACATGTGCGACAAACTTGCAAAGGCTTTTTTTTTCCTTCATTAATAATATTAGTAAACCTTCGTAATCAAAGATTTATTCGTAAGTGACATTAATTTTTTATTAAATCACTGTAACTTCAGCTCTAAAATTTACTCTAGGAAGAGGTATTGTCACAAAAAGAGCTTCTTCGATATTTCTTAAAAATCCTTTATCATAAGGGTTCCTACAACCCACATAACGTTGTCGCAAATTCTCATAAGGGTGGGGGAGTAGGATTCCCACGAGCATTATAAAAGGAGCAATTATTTCCATTCTATCATTATTATATTTATTATTTTGTCTTTTAAACTGTGGTCATGATTAATTTGTCAAATTATAGTTTTTACAAAATTAGTGTGATAGTCTTAATCTTAAAGTAAAAAAGAAACTATATATCACCAAACTGACCTCATTTATTGCCATCAGATATACATGGTAGATGGCAAGTGGACCTAAAAATCCAATAGCAATAAAACCAAATGCTACCAATGCTAATGTTTCTGGGCAGATCTTTACCATCCCAATAAACCCATTGTCATCCTTCCACATTCTATGTAGCCTCCAACAAAGAGAAGGCAAAGACATATAGAAAATCAAACCACATATCACAAATGCCATGTAAAATCGATGGTTCCTCGCTCTGCAACAAAAAAAAGTGACAAATCAACAAAAAAAATATTACAATCTTATGCGGTGTAGAGCCGTCAGATCTAAGGAGAGAAAAATCTGGGAGTTGAATACAAGAAAAAAAAAAGTACATAATAAATCTGATCTAATTTACTATTTGTTACAAATTAAGTAGATCTAATGGCTCGGCAACGACCACACCGTACAGCCAGATTTTAAGGTTTTAAAGTCGTGACTTCACCTGGGCTTGACGTAGGTTAGGTCGTAGGCCTCTGTCAAAAAACATTAACCCTCTTGGATCTGGACCACATATGATTCTTCCATGCAAGAAAAATACCTGCCATATCAAAGCGCACCGTTTTAGCTGTTGAAATTGGTAATCTTTCAAACCCAATTAATCTAAACAGCTAGTCTATTCAAAATATAGCTGTTGCAGCCAGCTATTCACATACAAAAGAAAGAAAGTTTGTTATGTAAAATAGCCTATGTGGTTTATTCAGTTAGGAGTTTGTTAGACCTAACTAACTAACTCCTCCTAACTGACTTGTCCACTTTTGTGCTCTATGTGTATCTATAAATACCTATGTACATTGTGTAAATAATACAATTCAGAAAAAAAGCATTTTACAAGTTTTGTTTACATTCAATTCTATTTTTCTAAAGTCTACAACTCCCTGTATTCACGTAAGCTCCTAGGCATCTTCAAGCTTTGAAGGTTTGTGTATCAATCAAGGTGGATTGGTACCTCGCAGATCAAAGAGGAAGAAAGGTTAGTTTTGATTCAAGGTGTGAATCAATTCTAATCATAGCAAGAAAGAGTTTAAGAGTGAGAAAGAGGGAGAAGTACCTCTGTGTTACAGTTTTTGGTGTGATTCAAAGGTGTGAACACATCAAGATCCATCTCCAGCAACATAATCAGATTACACAAGCAAAACAAGGTGATCAGTGATTAAGTTGTAAGGAAAATCTTTCAAGAACAGGAACAAAGTAAGGGAAGTGACTACCTTTACTTAGGGTTTCTGTTGAGGGTGATTTCACAAGGGTGAAATCACTAGGGTTGACTCAAATCCAGCAGATCAAGTACATGCAAGGCAAGAACAAAGATCAGTAAGTGATTAAGAGTCAGAATCAGGTAAAACAACAATTTACAGAGCAAGATCACTAGTCATTACCTTCGATCTGTGTTGAAAGGCAAACCCTAGCAACACAACCTGCAAAACATAGAAATCAATATTAGGGTTTCTGTGTAAAGCTTGAATCTAAGGAAATCTAGTGAAGAGTGAGTAACTTGAACTTACCGAAGGAAATATTGAGTGAGTTTGAGTGATTCAAACTCACGAAACCCAGAACCGAAACCATCGAGAGCTGGTGTGCAGTGTTGATCTCAGAAGGGTTGGTTCAGTACACAATCAAGGTGATTTTTGTATATCATCATCACCAGAGTTCATCATCGATCAAGAATCCAAAGCTACAAAGCTTCAATCACACGAATCGTGCAAGAGCATCGTAACCCTAGTTTCAGAGAGAAGAGAGAAGAGAGAAGAGCTTCGTTCAAGAAAGGTTCAAGAACGCAGCTAGGGTTTCTTGAAAAACCTTTTATATACTGGGTCAGACAAGATCCGCGCTTTGAAAAACGAACCGGTTCGTGGGTGCCGCAAGACCCAACTGGGTCGTCCTGTTTGAAAGAAGAGTAAAGAAGTGGACTGGGCCAAGAGCAAAGTGGGTTGTGTGTTTACCACACCTCCTACACTTCTCAATACACCTGCAAAGGAAATTGAAAAAGTCAACATGGTATAATCAGAGCTTCAGCAACAATCCAGGGCAATTCTACTCTTTACTCTAGTTTCTTTTAAATCTTTACAAATCTTTAAGTTCTTTTTCCCTATCTTGTTAGCTACACAGTTGTAAACTGTGTAGGATCCCTGTTACTAACAGTTTTGTGTAAAGTGTGTACAGATGGCAAACAAAGATATAAATTCTAATCCCAGTTTTGGCACACAAGTCCCCATTCTGACAGGGACAAATTGGGACAGGTGGAGCCATCAAATGAAGGCTGTGTTTGGGTGCCAAGGAGTGCTCAAAATTGTAAGAGAAGGAGTAACACCTCTAACAGAAGATGCCACTGCAGCACAAGAGAGGCAGTTTGAACAAGATGAGATGAAGGACTATAAAGCTCTCCACCTTATTCAGATTGGCCTAGATGATGCCAATTTTGATAGGATAAGGGATGTTGAAAGTGCCAAGAAGGCTTGGGACACTCTAGATGCCTATTACAATGGGGCTGCAGAAACTAAAAAGGAAAAGCTTCAGGCCCTCAGATGCCACTATGAGGCCCTGAAGATGAAAAATGATGAAAACATTGTTACCTTCTTTGGAAGGGTTAAGAAAATCACAAATGCAATGCATCTGAATGGTGAAACCCTATCAGATGAGAGTATCTGTAGAAAAATACTCAGATCACTGACAAAAAAGTTTTATGTTGCAGTCAACAGCATAGAGGACACCTGCAAAGTGGAGGATCTCAAAGTTGAACAACTCCAGAGCAGGCTGGAGGCAAAAGAGATCAGATTGGACCTGATGAATGAAGACAGTGATGAGGATCATGCTCTGTTCACAGGCTACAAGGGTAAGAAAGGCCCTAAAGGTAATAAAAGTAAACCTAACCATCCTAAAGGTAAAGGAGGTAAGGGAGGTAAGTCAAAACCTAAGGGTGAATCAACTAAAAAGGTATCTAACTTGGCTAGTAGTGCTAAGAAAGATAAGAGTCACATCCAATGCTACAGATGTGATAAGTTCGGGCATTATGCCACAGAATGCTGGTCCAAATCTAAGAAGAAAGACTCTGAAGTTGAGGCTAAGGTAGCCAAAGAAGACTCAGAGTCTGACTCAGACCATGTAGTGTTTAGTACTCTTATAGAGGACAATGATATAACTGAAACTAATAACTATATGCCTGAAAACTGTGATTTCAAATTAGATATTGATGAAGAATATGTTGTGTTAGTTGTAACTACTAATGATGGCAGGGTTATTTCTGAGATTTGGTATCTGGACTCTGGGTGTTCAAACCATATGACAAGTCATAAGGAATGGCTGGTAAATTTTAATCCTAACATCAAGACTACAATTAAGTGTGCAAGTAATAGTTCAATTACAGCTCAAGGTATGGGGAATATTGAATTTCACAAGGAAGATGGCCAGGTAGTCTCTATCCAAAATGTTTTTTATGTTCCTGGTATTAGCTGTAACTTGATCAGTTTAGGTCAATTAGTTGAGAAAGGGTTTTCAATAGTCATGAAAGATCTAAAACTGAGTTTGTTTGATAACCTAGAGAGACTAGTGCTAACTACACCTCTGGCTAAGAATAGGACCTTTAGAACCAGTATCTGCACTACACAAGCAGAATGCTTAAGTGCAGTGACTGATTCTGAAGGTGTTCTTTGGCACAAGAGGTTTGGCCATTTAAACTTTGGAAGCCTAACTAACCTAAGCACTAAAGGTCTAGTTAAGGGGCTGCCTAAGTTTGAAATGTCCAATGGGACATGTACTACATGCCTAGTAGGTAAGCAGCCAAGAAAGAAGTTCAAGTCTAACCTAGGAATCAAGGCTAAAGATCTATTACAGATTGTATACTCTGATATATGTGGTCCTTTTGATGAATTGTCACTTGGTAACAACAAATATTTTATCACCTTTGTAGATGATTTCTCAAGAAAACTATGGACTTACTTGATAAAGACTAAAGGTGAAGCACTGGAACAGTTCAAAAGGTTTCATGCTATGGCTGAAAGACAGTCTGGAAAGCAACTAAAGACTCTAAGAACAGATGGAGGTGGAGAATACACCTCAACTGAGTTCAGAAATTATTGTAATGATAAGGGGATTCTACATGAAGTTACCTCACCTTATACCCCTCAACACAATGGGGTAGCTGAGAGAAAGAATAGGAGTCTACTTGATATGGCTAGATCTATGATCAAGCTAAAGAATCTACCTAACAGTTTCTGGGGAGAAGCTGTTACTACTGCCACCTACCTATTGAATAGATGTCCTACAAAGAAAATTGTAGGCAAAGTGTCAGAAGAGGTATGGAGTGGAGAAAAGCCCAGTGTGGGCCATCTCAAGGTGTTTGGGTCCTTGGTCTACTGTCATGTTCCAGATCAAAGAAGGAAGAAGTTGGAGGATAAAAGCAAACCTATGATCCTAATAGGATACAATCCTACTGGGGCCTATAGACTCTATGATCCTACAACCAAGAAAATTACTATATCTAGGGATGTAAACTTCCTAGAAGACAAGTGCTGGAATTGGGAAATTTCTGAACAGACCAACTTGGATATCTCTACAAATCCAGTAGAGTCTATAACTGCATCTGATACACCTCATCAAGAGGATGAAGGCATACCAGATACAGAACAAATGGAACAACAGTTTGAAGATCAAGTTCCTCAGGCTGAGGAACCTGCTGTAACAGAAAATACTGCTAATCAGCAAGCTCTACCTAGGGCACAAAGGCAAAGGAAAATTCCCAGAAACTTAGAAGACTATGAACTGGTCACTGATGGTGAAGTGAATGAGGAAGGTGATCTCATCCACTATGCCATGGTGGCTGGTGCTGAACCTATCAATCATACAGAGGCTCTAAAGAGTAAAGATTGGAAGCAAGCTATGATTGAAGAATTACAATCTATTGAGAAAAATAGTACCTGGTCCTTAGTACAGTTACCTAAAGGGAAGAGACCTATAAGTGTAAAATGGGTTTTCAAATTGAAACTAGACCCTAAAGGTAGCATAGTGAAATATAAGGCAAGGTTGGTAGCTAGAGGCTTCCAACAGAAAGAGGGGGTGGACTATACAGAAGTATTTTCACCAGTAGCTAGGCATGAGACAATACGCCTAGTTACTGCCCTTGCAGTGAGCAGAGACTGGGAATTATTCCATATGGATGTCAAATCAGCTTTTCTTAATGGTCCTTTGGAAGAAACAGTGTACATTTCTCAACCTCCTGGTTTTGAAAGTAAGGGTAAGGAAGAACATGTGTATTTGTTACACAAGGCCTTGTATGGTCTCAAACAAGCCCCAAGGGCATGGAATAAAAGAATTGACTCTTTCTTCAATGAACTTGGGTTCTCTAAATGCACTAGTGAATTTGGGGTCTACACTAAAGGTAGTATTGACACCTATCTTCTAATTGTGTGTTTGTATGTGGATGATATGTTGGTCACTGGGAGTAATCCTAGTGAGATTGAAAAATTCAAGGTATCTATGCATAGTGAGTTTGAAATGACAGATCTTGGCAGATTGTCATACTTTTTGGGTCTTGAGTTTCTAAGGGTACCAGAGGGTATTATCTTACATCAGGCCAAATATGCTACTGAAATTCTCACTAAGTTTGATCTATTGGGCTGTAACTCAGCAAGTAATCCTGCAGAATCTAATCTCAGTAAGGAGAACTGTGACAGAGATACTAAGGTGGATGCTACCCTATATAGACAAATAATAGGGTCACTAAGGTATCTTTGTCATAGTAGGCCTGATATACTATTTGCAACAGGCATGACAAGCAGATTCATGAATGAGCCAAGGCAGGTACACTTGAATGCCACTAAGAGAATCCTACGTTATATTTCTGGTTCTACTAACTATGGGATATTCTTTCCTAAGGGCTCTAACTTAGGGAAAAATATCCTCCTAGGTTTCTCTGATTCTGATTGGTGTGGTGACCAATTGGATAGGAGAAGCACCTCTGGCTTTTTGTTTAAGTTTCAAGGAGCCCCAATTTCATGGAGCTCCAAGAAACAAAATGTTGTAGCTCTGTCTTCCTGTGAGGTAGAATACATTGCAGGTTGTGGAGCTGCTACTCAAGCTGCTTGGCTAGAGACCTTGCTCAAGGAACTACAAGTGGATCTTACTCAACCTCCTACTCTAATGATAGACAACAAATCAGCCTTGAACTTAGCTAAAAATCCTGGCTCTCATGGAAGGACTAAGCACATAGAGGCTAGATATCACTACTTAAGGGAGCAAGTATCTAAAGGCAAGCTAAATGTTGAGTACTGCTCAACACAAAGTCAACTGGCTGACATTTTTACTAAGGTTCTCAAAGGAGACAATTTCCTGAGGCTTAGGAGAGGGTTAGGTGTGGTGGCTTTTGACTAAAAAGCACCATCTAAAGTCATCCTTAGAGGCTTGTTCTAAGGGTTTTGTTTAAATAGTCTTAACAGAGGCTTGTTCTGTACTTAGAGTTCTCTCTACCTAAGCTATCCTAAGCTGCTTACTAAGGCTGACTTAGGGTTTTCTAGATTAAGAGGGGGTGTTGAAATTGGTAATCTTTCAAACCCAATTAATCTAAACAGCTAGTCTATTCAAAATATAGCTGTTGCAGCCAGCTATTCACATACAAAAGAAAGAAAGTTTGTTATGTAAAATAGCCTATGTGGTTTATTCAGTTAGGAGTTTGTTAGACCTAACTAACTAACTCCTCCTAACTGACCTGTCCACTTTTGTGCTCTATGTGTATCTATAAATACCTATGTACATTGTGTAAATAATACAATTCAGAAAAAAAGCATTTTACAAGTTTTGTTTACATTCAATTCTATTTTTCTAAAGTCTACAACTCCCTGTATTCACGTAAGCTCCTAGGCATCTTCAAGCTTTGAAGGTTTGTGTATCAATCAAGGTGGATTGGTACCTCGCAGATCAAAGAGGAAGAAAGGTTAGTTTTGATTCAAGGTGTGAATCAATTCTAATCATAGCAAGAAAGAGTTTAAGAGTGAGAAAGAGGGAGAAGTACCTCTGTGTTACAGTTTTTGGTGTGATTCAAAGGTGTGAACACATCAAGATCCATCTCCAGCAACATAATCAGATTACACAAGCAAAACAAGGTGATCAGTGATTAAGTTGTAAGGAAAATCTTTCAAGAACAGGAACAAAGTAAGGGAAGTGACTACCTTTACTTAGGGTTTCTGTTGAGGGTGATTTCACAAGGGTGAAATCACTAGGGTTGACTCAAATCCAGCAGATCAAGTACATGCAAGGCAAGAACAAAGATCAGTAAGTGATTAAGAGTCAGAATCAGGTAAAACAACAATTTACAGAGCAAGATCACTAGTCATTACCTTCGATCTGTGTTGAAAGGCAAACCCTAGCAACACAACCTGCAAAACATAGAAATCAATATTAGGGTTTCTGTGTAAAGCTTGAATCTAAGGAAATCTAGTGAAGAGTGAGTAACTTGAACTTACCGAAGGAAATATTGAGTGAGTTTGAGTGATTCAAACTCACGAAACCCAGAACCGAAACCATCGAGAGCTGGTGTGCAGTGTTGATCTCAGAAGGGTTGGTTCAGTACACAATCAAGGTGATTTTTGTATATCATCATCACCAGAGTTCATCATCGATCAAGAATCCAAAGCTACAAAGCTTCAATCACACGAATCGTGCAAGAGCATCGTAACCCTAGTTTCAGAGAGAAGAGAGAAGAGAGAAGAGCTTCGTTCAAGAAAGGTTCAAGAACGCAGCTAGGGTTTCTTGAAAAACCTTTTATATACTGGGTCAGACAAGATCCGCGCTTTGAAAAACGAACCGGTTCGTGGGTGCCGCAAGACCCAACTGGGTCGTCCTGTTTGAAAGAAGAGTAAAGAAGTGGACTGGGCCAAGAGCAAAGTGGGCTGTGTGTTTACCACACCTCCTACACTTCTCAATACACCTGCAAAGGAAATTGAAAAAGTCAACATTAGCCACATGAGTTTAATTTAGAGTCAGTTTGTGGAACAATTATTCTCTGAAACGAAAAAGACATTTTTTTTAAAAAAAATCTATAAAAATTAATATCTAAATTATTGAATGTCAAAATTATTTTTATGCTAAGTTTTGTACTTTACATTTCTGCCTGGCCAAACTTGGTAGACTCTAGTTGTGTCAAATTTCTCAATGACACCGTATTGAACAAGTTGGTCCCCGCAAATACACTTGACTTTATGCAACTTTGTCCTTAGAATACTAATCAGACTATGAATTCCACAATCAGTCTTGTTTTCATCTTCATTTGCTCTGTCTTTGTCGTCAAATGTTTCAGCATTACCTTTTTCCACTTCCACATGTAAAGCAATGGGTTCCAGAACTTCTATTTCATATTCGCTTGCTCCAATTTGCATTTCCATGACCAAAAGACAAAAGCAATGTTTCAGTGATGTTTATTTGATTACATTTTGAATTTAAAATTTTATACTGTCAACTCAAGAAGCGGTTGTGGTCAGTTATAAGTTAAACTTGGGCCTAAGGCCCAAATTTTGTTGGACAAATATCGTTACCATTTTGGCCTTTTTTTTTTACTCCTGTCACATTCAGTTATACCCCCACGGACCTCGCGAAAACAAGCAATTCCCCTTCACAAAATTTAAAAAACCCCAACATATCCTGATTTCAATTTTTTTTTTGGAAATTGGATTTATGTATCTGTGAGATAAATTCGATTTCCACTGAAAATTTTAAAAAATTAAAACGGATTTATTTAAGGTGGGGGTATATCAGCTTTTAAAAATAACAAAGCAGATTTACCTTAGGTGTGGGCTAAATCCGATTTTGTTATTTTTAAAAGCGGATTTACCTTATGTGGGGGTAAATCCGCTTTTTTAACCTAATTAATAAATAAATAAATCAGTTAAAAAATTAGACACGAATATTGACCATCTTTTGGTTCTGTTTAGTGTGTAGTTCGTTAACACGTGGCGATGTTGTATGTCGAGCGAATAATTTAGGCAAAAAAATCGGTTTTCGGGCAACCTACTCAAATTATAATGAAACTACAGCCATTAAATCCGAAAACAAATCAAGGATCAAGACACCTATAGGACAGGGGAGCTCAAAATCCCAAATTCCATCGTTTACTATTTTTTATTAATTTTTTTAATTTTTCATAATTTCCAAAAAATCTAAAAAAATTTACATAACCTTATTTTGGTTTTATTAGATTTTTAGTGGTGTTTTTATAATTTTTGGATTAGTTTTAACTTTTTAACGGATTTTTTGTAGCATTTTTATAAACTTTTTTAAAAATTTAAATAAAAAACAATTGTTTTTAATAACAAAATCGGATTTACCATAGGTGGGGTAAATCCGATTTTCTTTTTTTAGGGAAATCATATTTATCCACCCACTAGGTAAATCCGATTTTAAAAATAACAAAGCGGATGTACCCCATCTGAGGTAAATCGGCTTTGTTATTTTTAAAGTCGGATTTACCTATTGGGTAGATAAATCCGATTTGAAAAAATAACAAATCGGATTTACCTTAAATAGGGGGGTAAATCCGAGCGAATTTTAGTTGGACAGAGGTATTTTCAGGTTTTCGAAATTATGTGGGGGTATATGAAATGTGATGGGGGAATAAAAAAATCCCTACCATTTCGGCTCATAAGCCCGCCACTGCATAAATCGGTGGAAATGATACCCCCACCTCCCAACTTAATTGTTCCACCGTCGCTGTCCATTTTACATTTACCTAAAAAACCCTTATACTATACAATCCCGACGGGGTCGAAAGCTTATTTCTTTTTTTGGTAAATCAATGTATCTCCTGCGCGCGCGTCTGTAGAGACTAATCCCTCGAGGTACTGAGATCCACTTAAGGGGTTGACCTCTCTCACCAAGTATTAATCCATACGCATCGACCAGGGATCGAACCATTGACCAAATGGTTAAGGAGTCCAAGTATCTATCACTTGTGTTATACCATGTTGGTGGAAGCTTATTTCTAGATGGGCGATGTGTATACTTTTTTTTTATCAAAAGGCGATGTGTATACTTTTTTGTTTATTAGAAAACTAAATTAAGATTGAGTTTGATTCCTGGCCAGTGCATATGGAAAAACATTTTTTGGGGAAGGTCAACCTCTTAAATGGATCTCAAATACCTCGAAGGATTAGTCTCTACAGTCGCTGTGGAGGATATATTGGTTTACCAAAAAAGAAAACTAATTTAAGACAAACAACCATATTTACAATTTTACCTAAGTTATATTATATATTAAAAATATTGGAATTTTTTAATGAAAAAAAATTGGATTTTATAACATTGTAACTATCTTAGTTGATTATTTTTTTTTTGCATATTATGTTTTAACAAATACAAAAAAAAATATTAATATTAACTCGTAAAATTCATACCCTTTTCTGTAACTACAGTGCATGTACAAAAGTATTTTTGATTAATATCATCTAAATATTTTTATTTTGTCAAACGCATGTTTGTAAAAATATTCAAACAAAAATCATACTAAGTAAACCTAGTTTTAGCTTGACGTTCATTTGCAAAATAAAGTTGTGTCAAACTTACATTTTTAGGTTAAAGGGATCACACCTTAGTCCAAGACATGAAAAACGTTTAGACTCTTTAAACACTTATAAAAAAACTATAGGCAATTTTGTACAAATTCTATCATGCTTCATTAACCAACCCCTTTGGTTAAATTTGATTTTTTATAGCCGAAAAAAAAAATTGCACCACACTTAGTACCCACATCGAATTACTTTACCGTAACATTGACATAACTACCTCCCAATTATTACTTAATAAAAAAAAATGAAACAATCTGTAATAAGTGTTAGACCAATACAGCACTAAATCAATTAAATCACTTTTAAGACCCTGCAATTTCCACTCAATAGTAGTAGTAAGTATTTGCTACATACAGTACATTGCCATGAACAAAACACAACTTATTCACAGGGCAGCTTTGCAAAGTAGTTTTAAGTTACATTCTAACTAAACAACCGTGGCCGCTTTGCAATTAAATTCAGTAATGATGGAAAGTAATTTCATATCAGCTAACATTTGGAAACGAAACTAAGTAGTTAATGTGAATCTCATAATAAAATATAGAAGGAAAACTAGCAAACCAACAAAAAAACAGATTGTCAAATAAAAAACAAGCTATTAAACCATCATTTATGCTCAAAATTAAAAAAGAATGCAACATAATGCCATCGTGTTTAAATCTCCAAGAAAGAAACCAAGATAAGTGAAATATCTGAAAAATTAATTGTTCATTAAAATCATTAGTTACTTGAGACTGGGGGATTGAAGAACACTAGATAAAGCACAACAGAGTATCATACTGCAATCATATAATCTGTTGTGCTTCTGATATGATTGCAGTATGATACTCTGTTGTGCTTTATCTAGTGTTCTTCAATCCCCCAGAAGTAAAACTTATCACACACTTGTTCTGAAGAAATACTCACCGATGCACAAACGTATCCAACAAAGAGCAAAAACCTAGTGACTGTAATCATTATAGAAAGAAATCTAACTCCCGGAGATAGATTTTGTAATTGTGTATTCAAAATAGATTCATCATAATAATGACTTAAACAAAACATGTTCTAGCATGCTGAGAAGTATATGATATATAGAAGGATATCCATGTGTCAGTGTGATGTATCCCTCTGTTGGAAGCTGCACTAAAATAAGATGCATCAGAAGATAGTCTAAGCTGCTAAACAAACATCAATTTTACATATGCAGAGAAAGTAAATTAGTAATGTCAAGTCAATCATCTGTTTCAAACTATAAACCATGTTATGGCTTGCTATATCCGGCTATAAGCAATTGCTTTCATAGCACTATCTAAGTTTAACTAAAACCCACAATAAACTAACTGATTATCTTCACTCATTTGATGACCAGAACTACTTTTCAGATGCATTTGTCATTCGGTGAATGATACACAGCAGCCGTGATGAGCTTCTTTAACTAAGACTGCGTTGTCACTCAACTTATCTTCATAATATATCAAGGAAGGGACACAGTTTGTCCAGTAACTGCACTTGCCAAGTAGGGAAAATGACCACTCCACAGTAAGAACAAGTCCCCCAAATCAAGGCCACAACAGCCATATCTGACCATGACCCTTCACAATAACAAGGATTGCAAAGCAATCGTGATTTAAAACCCTGGTCACACTATATTTTCAACAATTTATGTTGTTAGAAATATACAGGAACGGTTAATTTCTCCCTCAACTTAGCAAGAATGAACTCATGTGCCAGGAAACAAAAACAAGCCTAAAAGTATTTAATCAATTCACAAAAACAGGACAATAAAAAGAGTGCAATTTTGAAAACAGACGTGTTAGAACAGGGGACATAAGGCAATATCATGAAGGAAAATAAACAGAAGCATAACTCAATACAAATAGCACAAATCATTAACATCACAAATTGACATCAATAAATTAACACAGCACTTACCAAATGAAACAGCACCTTAATAAATTCAACATTAAAACAGTCACAGAGACAAAAAAATTTCAAAGGAGTCACAGATGCAAGGTGCTAAATAAAAGACTTCAACAATAATCTCATAAGATTTAGATCAGCGCCATAATTCTTCAAAAAAATAAATCAGCACTCTAATTCCCTAACCAATTAATCAAACAAGATGTTTGCTTTCACCATAAAGGAAATTAAATAAACAAACAGGACGATAAAACCAATGCAACAGGGACAAATGGCAAAATCGTCAATCATTTAGTTGCCAAGCATCATTACTCAAACACAATAAGTGGCTCATTAACATCACACATTGAGATCAATACATTAACAGAGTAGTTACCAAATGAAACAAAACCCTAATAAAGTTCAGCATTAACAGACACAAATTGTTAAATAAAAAAACACTTCAAAACAATCTCATAAGATTCGCAAAAACTTCAGAAATTCCACATTGAAATCCATTGTCCCATGAAGGGTGCATCAAAAAAATCTAATGAGCATTCAAATCCAACCATCGTCAAAGACAAATCAACGCAGCAGTAATTAAAACGTCAAACGATAACAATAAATTGGAAATTTGAATGAACTTTATTAATTCCAGTCTTATCGGAGTAAATTTTTCACATAATTAAACAACAACAGCAACAACAAAAAATACAAAACAAAAAACCTACATCTACACATTTAAACCGCTCTAATTGGCGGCGATGATATCGCTACCGAAGGAGTCAATGACCGGATCTGGCAAGTCAACAGAGGAATTGAGGGGAACATAGAAGACGGACTTGGCAGCGACGAGCTTCTTCCGCTGGGGACAACGTGGACCGTAGATCCTAGCAACGAAGTAAGGGCAACCATCAGCGGCGTTGGGATGAGGCTGCGCGGGTGAAGAAGGCAACGGCTGCGAGGAGGGAAGGCGGAAGATTGAGATCTGAGAGAGAGAGTTGAGACGGTGAGATCTGGCGCTGATCTTAGAGTCTCGGATCCGGGCTAGGGCACCAGGTTTGAGATATTTGTGGTAATTGAGAGGCATGGTTGGTCTCGATCCTCTGCGGTTCATGACGAAAGAGAGAGAGGGAATAGCAGAGTGTTAAGATTAGGAGTGAGAGAAGAGATTGGAAACGAGAGAGGGAGAAAGGAGAGAGAGTGGAAATTGGGAATGGAGGAATAAGGGTTTTAAGGATGAGGAAGAGAGGGGCGGGAAAAATGAAGGAGCGGGATTGTTTGTTTTGGGTGAGGGTTTCACTTTCAAAACAGCCTGCCAGGGCAAGGTAGGCGGGATTGTTTTCGGCTCCTTCCGTATTTTTTAATTTTACTTTCACCCCAAGCTTTTGGTATCCACACTCCACACTTGCCTATTAACACCTCTTAATTTTTAATGTATTTTTTTTTTATAAGCAATGTTAGTGGGGTGGGGGAATGTTAGTTTTTGGGGTTTGAACCGATGACCTCTTTCTTGCACTCATTCGATATCTCTTAGCTCGCCAACTGAGCTACCTACTTGGGATAATTTGATAACAAAATTATCTCTACCTCTTAAACTCCATTTTGAACCTCTTTCTTCTCTACCACTCTCTCAAATGTCTTCATTGGTGAAATTTTCACCCAAACTTAAAGAAATTCATTAAAATATGTCTTATTGTTGCTCCATTGCAAAGATAAGTAAACATTCTTGCTTGTGTTTGGATTTTTTTTTGTTTCCTATAGCGCTCGACGCTCGTGAACATAGTTCACGATTGTACAAAATCAAAATTTGTATTGTTGAGTTCATGATAGTACAAGTGACTTCAATTCACGCGTACTATCATGAACTCAGTTCACTATGAGTTTTGGGTTCTCGTTTTTCCAAGATTATAGTGAACTTAGTTCACGATAATATTCGTGAATTGAGTTCGTTTCTACTATCGTGAACTTAATTCAATATTGGTTATGAGTTTTAGTTTTAGTTTTAGTTTTAGTTTTTATAGTATGCGTTAACTCAGTTCACTATAGGCTTGTAGTAGAAATTGAAATCCATAACATATAAAGAATTGAGTTCGCGATAGTACAAGTGAACTCAGTTCACACATACTATCCTAAACTGAGTTTATTATAGGTTTTGAGTTTCAGATTTACAAGTTGTCATACCCCAATTTTGTCCGGCTTAGGTCCAAACCCTAATTTTCCACACAAAAAATAAATTATGCATTTTGAATCCTAGAAGCCGCTCCAAAGTTTTTGAAATCATTCTTAGGGTTAGAATGCACTTTTTAAGAAACTAGGGTTTTGAAAAATATGTTATGCATGCATGGCAAGCTTTGAAAAATATTTTATGCATGCATGGCAAGGACCTAAAAGCATTTTTTTGGAAAACAAGAATTAATTTCTAGGCCAAGAATCGATTTATAGTATGTTGCATAGGCCTTGAAAATCGATTTTTAAGCTCTTCCATAGGCCATGAATCGATTCCTCACTGCTTTAACTAAACATGGAATCGATTTTTACCTATTATATATGTCCTGAAAATCGATTTCCCTCTCCTTTCATAGGCCTTGAAATCGATTTTCAGGCCATTTTAAAGAGGTGAAAATCGATTCCTCCTTTTTTCCATAGGCCATACAATCGATTCTCATCATTTCCAAAAATAAAGAATCGATTCCTACATGTTTCCAAAGACCACAGAATCGATTTTCAGGATCTCCAAAATGTCCTGAAAATCGATTCCTACCATTTTCCATAGGCCATATAATCGATTCTTGTCATTTCCAAAAGAAAAGAATCGATTCCTACATATTTCCAAAGGCTCAAACAATCGATTCATCCTTGCCATAAATGTTTTTAAAAAAAATCCTACGCTTTCCTAAGCCTATAAATAGGCAGCCTCAAATCACATTTTGACGGAGACTTCACATCTTCACACACAGACACTTCACACAAGATCAGAGGGAAGAATTGCTACACACATTTTTCACGAGATCTGACACACATTTTTTCACGAGATCTGAGAGACACTTTCACGAGATCTGAGAAGAATTGCTCCAGAGACATTTTCACGAGATCTAGGAAGACAACTCTCGCAAATCTCATTTTCCAGTCCTCCGCTTCATTTTTGCTCTACTCGCGCCGTTGGTCCGTCTGAGCTGATCTCCTGCAAGGGTTAGTCGGAGTTGCGTTCTTCAAGTGGTAGTATCTGCCTTCATCGGAGGTATTTCTGTCTTTATATTTGTTAATATTTAATCATTGTGATCCATGCCAAAATTGCCCTATGTGATTTAACTCAGTTATAGTGTCATTGTTGATGATGAACCACATGATTCCCACTTATGCCTAGTGCATCATGTTCTAAGTGGTGAAGATGGTCTCAGATGATTCAACCTCCCCCTTTCAAACCCTTTTAGTTTATATGTTGTTTAAGTTGATGATTGGCAATGTGATTCACACTTGTGCACTTGTGCACTTAATCTTAAGTGTGAGGATTGACCAAAGTGATTCAACATTCTTTGATACTTTGGTCGCTAAATAATTTGCTTGCTTATGCTGGCCAATGATCATGATTGAGGCAACTTTTTGCTTGAGCTTACAGCGTCATCGTCTACTCTCATATAGAATATCATCAATACTTAGATAGGTCCATTCCTTACATTGCATCTTCCACTAGATGTGCATTTAGATTCCCTTGCGTTTTGTAGAAATATTTGAGTATGGTTCTCGCCTAGCATCTTCCACTAGATGTGCATTTAGGTTCAATCTTGCCTACTCTTGTATTTTTGCTTGATGCCCAATTCAAGTTCCCTCCTTGCCTATCTATGCGTTGTGATCTACTATGTGTAGTTTAGACTTGATTTTTGTTTGCGAATTCAAATATTGTTGCTTAATGATTTGATTCCGCTGATTGCATTATGCTTGAATCCGCCAATTCTTTCTTGCATTCATTGTTTTCATTTCTAAAACGACCTGGCACAAAAATGGTTACTAGTGGCAATCCATCACAACCTTTGTTGGTTTGACTGTCATGAAAGCCTCAATTTCAAAAGAATTGTCGTAAGCATAAAGCAAGCTACTAGTGATAATCCATCACAACCTTTGTTGGTTTGATTATCATGAACGTGTCCAATTTCAAAAAGCATTTGTCTAGGTATCAAAGAATCAAAAGCAAGTTATTAGCGGTGGTCCATCATAACCTTTGTTAGTTTGATCATCATGAAAGCTTTCATTTTCTAAAACCTCATCAAAAATATTTTCATTTTTAAGGCTAGTTAGAACTACGTCGCTTTGATTCCCATTTGGGATACGTAGGAGCGAGTCACATTCTCGTCAAGCGCAATCATAAAAAGTTTAGCATTTGCATAACAAAAAGGAAAGAGTTATTTTCATAACAGAAAAGAATCACTTTTGCAAACCAAGCTCATTTTCAGAACGAACACCTTTTCCTTTCTAAAAACATTTTCAACCCGTCGTCGCTAGTGGCTAATCAGAACCTTTGTTCGTCTAGCCATTGGTGGCGATGTCTTTTTCCCAAAAGAACAACAAGCGATGATCACTCATAACCTTTGTTAGTTTGATCATTCGCGCCAATCAATCTCTTTCGAAAACCATTTTCAAAAGAACAAATAAAAACGAGTCGCTACTAATAGTCAATCAGAACCTTTGTTCGTCTGACTGGCGGTAGTGACTCTCATTTTCAAGAGTACTTAGCGGTGATTACCCATAACCTTGGTTAGTTTAATCATTCACTAAATGCTCGTCCTATTTCGAAAACTCACTAAAAAAGATAAAAAACAAAAACTTTTCAAAAAGACAAAGAAGAACTACGTAGCTTTGAGTTCTCCATCGCACCGGGAGATACGTAGGAGCGGGCCATGTCCCGTCAAGCACTTTTTTTCTAAAAAAACCATTTTTCCCCCTTTTTCATAATAAATAAATATTTTCATTAAGAATTTTTCAATAAGAAGTAGAGAGGCAAAAATCAAGTATTTTCAAGTCAACACACTAAAACCACACATTTAATTAAAGGTTCCCTCTCAGTAGAGAGGACGTGTGGGGTGCTAACACCTTCCCTGCGCGTAACCGACCCCCGAACCCAAAACTCTCAGTTTTCAAAGGCCAATCGCTTTCCAAAAAGGTTTTTCCTAATATTTTCCTTAATAAATATTGGTGGCGGCTTCATTGTCTTAGGAAAAGTTGTGGACGAGGAAGGTTCTCCCTCGGGGACTTTTTCGGGCGCAACAGCTGGCGACTTCACTGGGGACTAAAAAAACATTTTCTTTCAAAAGTGGGTCAAGCCTAATTAATTAAGTGTGTGGTTTGTGATTGATTTGAACATCTTGCTTTGCCTCTATTCTTCTTCTTTGTCATAAGCATGTTGCATCCATATGCATTCTTCTTCTATGTTGGCTTTTGTTTAAAATAATAGATAGTTACTTCTTTGCTTAAATGCTTAGTTCCCTCATGCATATTTCCCCTCTCTTGTCATGTCCCCTTCTTCTCAGCTCCCTTTCTGAGGTAAGTAATGTGTTTGTTGTTGGCACCCTAGATTAGTTGAATTTGATTGGTATTGAACCCTAGGGCAGACGACATGTTATGGCTTTCTATTGTCTGGACTGTTCTGGATCTTCATTTGCAGGTAGGGTAGTTTTTTTAAGGAAATGCCCTTCGCACACACCACTTGTACCCCGAGATTATATGATTAGAGGAAAAGACCATAACCCAGGTCTGTTAGGATACCATAGGATGAGTGGATTCGAGTAGTGGGAGCCCATCAGGACCTCTGTCCGTTTGGCTACTCGCGAAAGTTTCAATCAGAGTTGTGCTCTTCCATGATACCTTGTACCTAGCAGTTTGCTGCATTTACAAGGAGTTTCGTGAAAGAGACAGTGGCTCTGATGACCTTTGTGAGGGTGTGAATAGAGCCACATGAAAAGATTACCCCTAAAATGACTTAGATCATAGGTTTCTTTCCTTTTAAAAAAAAAAAAAAAAACATTCATATTGCATTCCCTTTCATTACATAAAGATAAAACAAAAAAAAACAATTATCATCTGCATAGCATAAACATTTCATTTATAATCATGCAAAAAAATCCTCGTCAAGTTCACCCAAAACATGGCATTCATGCATAAGCATTATTTAAAAAAAAAGACACAGTAGAACTACGTAAGCTTTGATTCCTCATTACAATGGGGATACGTAGGAGCGGGTCATACCCCGTCAAGCACATTTTTCTAAAACCTTTTTTCCAATAAATCATTTGCATCTCCACATAGTTTTCAAAATCATGAAAAATTTCCGATGCATGCAAAGGGAAAAATAGAAAAGCTCTTTATGTAAAAACTCAATGAGTAAAAGTGCACCTTCGAATGACGAAGGGTAATATCTCAAATTTGTTTGTGCACTACAAATTTGAGATGTTACTCCACGATATCGGGGCACTTTGACCCTATCAAGTGAGGTTTGTTTTCACATAAGAGAATAAGTTTGAGTTAACCAAATGTCGAAGCATTTCAGTATATTGTGTGAAGTATTGAGTCAGGATCCACTCAATGTTTCATGCAAGTTACTCAGAGTAACGACAATTGGTTGCCTCACGACATCATTTCTACCAAAAAAGGGAGGAGGCATTGACATTTCATATCTCGTCTTGCCTCTAAAGAATAAGAACCATTTTGAAAATATCATTCTTGCATGCCTAGGAATTTCATTTTTCATCTTGCATCAAAAACACTCGAAAATCTTTTAGAACAATTCCACTTCCCAAGTGGTCATTTTCCTTGCATTTTCATCATGTTTGCATACATGCATTTTTCTCTATCTCATTTAGGTTTGTCAAGAGTGCATTCTCCGCACGTGTGCGTTTCATGTCTTATTAGGAGCGCGTTTCATGCATTATTGTTGTCCTTTTCACACATCGTAAAAAAAAAAAAAAAAAAAAATTATTGTGAGCATCATGCATTTCATTGCACAAAAAATAAAAACAAGAAAGCATCTCGTTCATCATCAAATTTATTCAAAATGTAGCATTCATGCATCATTCCTCCATACATGCATCTTTCAAAAAAGGAAGGGGCGTTGGCATTTCATACTTCGCCTTGCCTCTAAAAAAAATAAAATAAAATAAAATAAAATAAAATAAAAAAAGCATCATTTCTGCATCTTTCATCATTCAAAAGAAAAAGGAGGCATCGGCATTTCATATCTTGTCTTGCCTCTTGCATCATTCATCACCCAAAGACGCATTGGCATTTCATATTTCGTCTTGCACAAAAAGAAAGCATCAAAAAGAAAAACTTTTAGAATAATCACACCTTTCAAGTAGACATGCTTTCATGCATTTCATCTTCATCATGTTTTCATCCATGCAGTGCGTACAACAAAAATGTTGAGAGACGAGATGTTCTTGCAAAGTAATCTTTCCTTTTTGGAAAAGTTTACCCTCACTCATTGGCAAACTCAAGGTGTTCCAAGGCACTCAGTTTTTCACATCAATAGCTCATTTGCATTTCCTTCAAAAAAGGGGATTACATCTCATCCATTCCATGATAAAAGACCGAAACAGTTCATCAAAAAGTTTTTATATCATGTTTTAACCAATGTTAATTCTCTGTGAAGCGTTCTTCTAGTAAGCATGCATGCCACGTGCAGTTTCTCTTGTTTGAGTCAGTCAATTTCCTTCATTTATCATCATTCCCCATCCAAGTCTAATCCCGCCCCGTCCACCCCTAAAGCGCATATTCTCTCCCATCATTGCATACTTGACTTTTGGTTCATTCCCACTAACACTTTAAGTCCTCCATGCTGGGGCAATTCTGTGATCACTAATTTTCCTTGTCGGTATCATATTCCCTTAGTGCAAGTCTTTCTAAAAAATATAATAAATAAAAAAGATAAAATAAGCTCGCTAGGTTGAAAACCCGCAAAGGGCGGCCTAGGCAAAAATGAGCGCCCGGTGGATTGAAAACTCGCAAAGAGCGGTCCAGGCAAAAATTAGGGCACAAAAAAAAAAAAAAAAAAAAAAAAAAAAAAAAAGGGAAAATAAAAGAGCAAAGACATGAAGATAGATAAATTATTGTCCTAAAGTTAAGTCTTACAGAAATAAGTAATCAGGATTTGAAATGAAATTTGGCCTTCTCTCCACACCCTCAAGAACCTAAAATCCCAGAAAGACCATTCCCTACCCCTCTTAAGCCAAAGATTCAAAATCATAAAAACATCCTTTGTTACCCATCTTAAGCCAAGAAAAGCCCAAGATATCCCCATCACTCCGGACAAGGGTTAATTCCACATCAAAGATGGTATATCATTCTCACCCAAGTCAAAAGGAAAGGAAATCCGCAAAAGGAGGGGAATAACAAAGTTTCAAAAAGGAGAATCCCAAAGTGAAGAAAGGAAGACAAATGGAGTATAAATTAAGAGTCAATACATTTTGCCATAAAGCATAAGAGCTCCCCTCCCAAAAAAGCCCTCAATTCAATGGGCTCGATCATTTCTCCTTTTCAAAAAAAAAAAAAAAAACCTCAATTCATTGGGTTTAACCATCTCTTCTTTCATAAAGCCTTCAAACACCTCATTGGGTACAACCATCCCCAAACACCTCATCAAACCTAGTAACTATCCCCTTCATAAACCATTGACCATCGGCCAATGCTGAATAAGACCCATCCTCCCATCAACCCCAAACACTCCGATAAGCCCAATCATCCCTTCTCCACAAAACATCACAATCCTGCAAAGTCCATTTCGATCAATGACCGGTTGCTTTCGTTTTCTCAAATTTTAATTTTAGGACAAATAAGTTTATCTGTTTACAATGTGTTTGCTCAAAAAGAAAAACAAACAGTCAGAAAAAAGAAAGCTGACTAAACAAAAAAAAAAGACTTGCAAAAATGCATTCAAGTTGCCTTAAAACAAGGTTTAGTGATCACCAAATGAGGCTTCTCTTCATTACCAAAGTCAAGGCATTCACAGAGAACCAAAGATTTACACTGAGGACACCACTCAGATCTAGAAGTTGGGGCATTCTCTTCACCACCCATCCACCCTAGTCTTGGGAAAGCATGTTCAGCGTCCATCCTATGTCATTCATCCTTTCACCAGGTGTTATCCTTGACACCAGTTCCCGCATATCTGCCCTTTCACTCCAATTGTCAATACCACCAAACAGGGGCAAGCCTTTCATTCATAGTCACCAAATCTGGAGTGGGGCAAGTGCATTCCCATTCCTTCACCTCATTCATTCCCATAAAAACCTCACCGGGGCAATCTCTCAACTCACTATCCTAAACAAGGTCTTGTCATTCTAATTGGGGCAGCTTTGTCCTTGTTATGACTGGGGCAACATCAAACTTTATGGGTTGAGACAAAATCTCTTTTGATCCACCTTCCCTTTCAAAAGCCGAAGCATTCCCAATTCATCACCTTCTACGCCCCTAGTTATTGTCACCACTAGACAGGGGCAAACTATTCAAAGACCTGAATTGGGGCAATATTGTATCTCTTGAGCCCTCATGAGCTTCGGCAACAACCATGTCTGTCATTCCTTCACTTGCCATAAAAGTCCATGCCCTAAACCAATTCCAAGTTAGCTGACTCATTCATTCACATTTGCACTCCTATGCATGCTTACTAGACAATGCTTCAAAAGAGAGAACACAAGTTGTTTACGTGATATCTAAAATTCAGTCATCATGGAAAGAAAGAGAAAACAAGTGAGGTTGTTTGTAAATAAAAACCTTGAGAACACCAGAGTTTGAGTCAAATTCAATTTTTCAACAGAATGGTCAATAATCATCTCAAGTCCTTGCATTCGAAGTCTCGCATCTCATCATCACAAAAATGTTTACCTCATGCATCTAGGCATTATAGCATATGCATCAAAGCATTGCATTTGCATCTTCACATTTTGTGCATTCACCACATAGCAAAAAGAAAAAAACATTCCACGTCAGTTGCACAGAAAAAGCAGAAATCTTTTCATTGCATTGGCATCACATTAATGTTTGCACAAAATCATTGCATGTCATTCATCACTAGAGCATTACATTTAGCATCAGAAAAGAAAAGAAAGAAAAAGAAAGAAGAGAAGCTAGAGAAAGAGAAAAAGACATATAAGAACAGTAGAAGATCATGCATTCAGACATAAGCAAAAGAAAAAGAAAATCATGCATTGCGTACAGACAAGAGAAGAAAAGGAAAATCATTGCATTCATCAAGCATATAGGAACAGTAGAAGACCATGCATTCATCCGACATAGACAAAGGAAATAAGAAACTCATCATTCATCATAAGAAAAAAAGAAAACAGCAATCATGGCATTTGCATTACATGCATTTATTCATTTTCAGCTACAGGTACAAAGAGAGGATGAGCACTTCGGTGTTAGCCCTCGCCCCCAGATTCCAGAAAATGTTCCCCCAAGTTGGGAGTTCAGAAAGAAAAAAGAAGAAAAAAGAGAAATAGAAAGGAAGGAGAGAAAAGAAAAGAGAGCGCTCAAGCGTGCATTGCGGATTGGAGCACAGAGATCATCGCTCCCTTCTGCCCAGGTCTCACATCGTGTACGAGCAACGCGATGGACCGCAGCCCCATGTGAGGTTCAACGGAATAGTTGTATCAGCCTAAGATGCAGTGGACGCCGTGCATTGATCAGTATATCAGTTCCGGAGCTGATAACGATCCCCCCGGTCGCTCGAAAAGGCCAACAGGAAGAGCGTGCTCCTCAAAGCTACGTGCAAACTCGGATTCGTCAAAGAGTTCGTTTAAGGATTACAGGTTTTAGGCAGCCTGGGCAATTTACCGTTTTCTGCACGCAAGTGCCCATTTTACTTTTCTGTCTGCACGCAAGTGCCCATTTTACTTTTCTGTCTGCACGCAAGTGCCCATTTTACTTTTCTGTCTGCACGCAAGTGCCCATTTTACTTTTCTGTCTGCACGCAAGTGCCCATTTTACTTTTCTGCCTGCACGCAAGTGCCCATTTTACTTTTCTGTCTGCACGCAAGTGCCCATTTTACTTTTCTGTCTGCACGCAAGTGCCCATTTTACTTTTCTGTCTGCACGCAAGTGCCCATTTTACTTTTCTGCCTGCACGCAAGTGCCCATTTTACTTTTCTGTCTGCACGCAAGTGCCCATTTTACTTTTCTGTCTGCACGCAAGTGCCCATTTTACTTTTCTGTCTGCACGCAAGTGCCCATTTACTGCTTTCTGCACGCCAAGTGCCCACTTTACCGCTTTCTGCACAAAAGTGCCCATCTTTTCAAAAAATCTAGAAAAAGAAAAAGAGGAAAATTCGGGTTTTCTCAAGTGGACAAAATCGGTATAATTTCTGAATTCTTTATCTTCATTTTGCCTTGGAATATGTTTCGGCCAATTCATATTCCTCGTTAAAATTCAGATAAAGAGGGGCAGCTGTCATACCCCAATTTTGTCCGGCTTAGGTCCAAACCCTAATTTTCCACACAAAAAATAAATTATGCATTTTGAATCCTAGAAGCCGCTCCAAAGTTTTTGAAATCATTCTTAGGGTTAGAATGCACTTTTTAAGAAACTAGGGTTTTGAAAAATATGTTATGCATGCATGGCAAGCTTTGAAAAATATTTTATGCATGCATGGCAAGGACCTAAAAGCATTTTTTTGGAAAACAAGAATTAATTTCTAGGCCAAGAATCGATTTATAGTATGTTGCATAGGCCTTGAAAATCGATTTTTAAGCTCTTCCATAGGCCATGAATCGATTCCTCACTGCTTTAACTAAACATGGAATCGATTTTTACCTATTATATATGTCCTGAAAATCGATTTCCCTCTCCTTTCATAGGCCTTGAAATCGATTTTCAGGCCATTTTAAAGAGGTGAAAATCGATTCCTCCTTTTTTCCATAGGCCATACAATCGATTCTCATCATTTCCAAAAATAAAGAATCGATTCCTACATGTTTCCAAAGACCACAGAATCGATTTTCAGGATCTCCAAAATGTCCTGAAAATCGATTCCTACCATTTTCCATAGGCCATATAATCGATTCTTGTCATTTCCAAAAGAAAAGAATCGATTCCTACATATTTCCAAAGGCTCAAACAATCGATTCATCCTTGCCATAAATGTTTTTAAAAAAATCCTACGCTTTCCTAAGCCTATAAATAGGCAGCCTCAAATCACATTTTGACACAGACTTCACATCTTCACACACGGACACTTCACACAAGATCAGAGAGAAGAATTGCTACACACATTTTTCACGAGATCTGACACACATTTTTTCACGAGATCTGAGAGACACTTTCACGAGATCTGAGAAGAATTGCTCCAGAGACATTTTCACGAGATCTAGGAAGACAACTCTCGCAAATCTCATTTTCCAGTCCTCCGCTTCATTTTTGCTCTACTCGCGCCGTTGGTCCGTCTGAGCTGATCTCCTGCAAGGGTTAGTCGGAGTTGCGTTCTTCAAGTGGTAGTATCTGCCTTCATCGGAGGTATTTCTGTCTTTATATTTGTTAATATTTAATCATTGTGATCCATGCCAAAATTGCCCTATGTGATTTAACTCAGTTATAGTGTCATTGTTGATGATGAACCACATGATTCCCACTTATGCCTAGTGCATCATGTTCTAAGTGGTGAAGATGGTCTCAGATGATTCAACCTCCCCCTTTCAAACCCTTTTAGTTTATATGTTGTTTAAGTTGATGATTGGCAATGTGATTCACACTTGTGCACTTGTGCACTTAATCTTAAGTGTGAGGATTGACCAAAGTGATTCAACATTCTTTGATACTTTGGTCGCTAAATAATTTGCTTGCTTATGCTGGCCAATGATCATGATTGAGGCAACTTTTTGCTTGAGCTTACAGCGTCATCGTCTACTCTCATATAGAATATCATCAATACTTAGATAGGTCCATTCCTTACATTGCATCTTCCACTAGATGTGCATTTAGATTCCCTTGCGTTTTGTAGAAATATTTGAGTATGGTTCTCGCCTAGCATCTTCCACTAGATGTGCATTTAGGTTCAATCTTGCCTACTCTTGTATTTTTGCTTGATGCCCAATTCAAGTTCCCTCCTTGCCTATCTATGCGTTGTGATCTACTATGTGTAGTTTAGACTTGATTTTTGTTTGCGAATTCAAATATTGTTGCTTAATGATTTGATTCCGCTGATTGCATTATGCTTGAATCCGCCAATTCTTTCTTGCATTCATTGTTTTCATTTCTAAAACGACCTGGCACAAAAATGGTTACTAGTGGCAATCCATCACAACCTTTGTTGGTTTGACTGTCATGAAAGCCTCAATTTCAAAAGAATTGTCGTAAGCATAAAGCAAGCTACTAGTGATAATCCATCACAACCTTTGTTGGTTTGATTATCATGAACGTGTCCAATTTCAAAAAGCATTTGTCTAGGTATCAAAGAATCAAAAGCAAGTTATTAGCGGTGGTCCATCATAACCTTTGTTAGTTTGATCATCATGAAAGCTTTCATTTTCTAAAACCTCATCAAAAATATTTTCATTTTTAAGGCTAGTTAGAACTACGTCGCTTTGATTCCCATTTGGGATACGTAGGAGCGAGTCACATTCTCGTCAAGCGCAATCATAAAAAGTTTAGCATTTGCATAACAAAAAGGAAAGAGTTATTTTCATAACAGAAAAGAATCACTTTTGCAAACCAAGCTCATTTTCAGAACGAACACCTTTTCCTTTCTAAAAACATTTTCAACCCGTCGTCGCTAGTGGCTAATCAGAACCTTTGTTCGTCTAGCCATTGGTGGCGATGTCTTTTTCCCAAAAGAACAACAAGCGATGATCACTCATAACCTTTGTTAGTTTGATCATTCGCGCCAATCAATCTCTTTCGAAAACCATTTTCAAAAGAACAAATAAAAACGAGTCGCTACTAATAGTCAATCAGAACCTTTGTTCGTCTGACTGGCGGTAGTGACTCTCATTTTCAAGAGTACTTAGCGGTGATTACCCATAACCTTGGTTAGTTTAATCATTCACTAAATGCTCGTCCTATTTCGAAAACTCAATAAAAAGATAAAAAACAAAAACTTTTCAAAACCAAAAAGAAGAACTACGTAGCTTTGAGTTCTCCATCGCACCGGGAGATACGTAGGAGCGGGCCATGTCCCGTCAAGCACTTTTTTTCTAAAAAAACCATTTTTCCCCCTTTTTCATAATAAATAAATATTTTCATTAAGAATTTTTCAATAAGAAGTAGAGAGGCAAAAATCAAGTATTTTCAAGTCAACACACTAAAACCACACATTTAATTAAAGGTTCCCTCTCAGTAGAGAGGACGTGTGGGGTGCTAACACCTTCCCTGCGCGTAACCGACCCCCGAACCCAAAACTCTCAGTTTTCAAAGGCCAATCGCTTTCCAAAAAGGTTTTTCCTAATATTTTCCTTAATAAATATTGGTGGCGGCTTCATTGTCTTAGGAAAAGTTGTGGACGAGGAAGGTTCTCCCTCGGGGACTTTTTCGGGCGCAACACAAGTCTCTAGTAAACTTCACTATAGTTGTTTTTATAAAAATACCACTTGTAAATTAAGTTCACTAGCGCTATAATGAACTCGGTTTACGATGATTTTTTAAAAAATAACATCGTGATGACAATTTGGTAAATGTCTAGGAGAAGGGGGTGTGGATAGCCAAGTGTGAGGTGTGAATATAGCCACCCAACGATATTAGACTTCTTTTTTTTATATAGAAGAATGACATTGAATTTATTAAACTCCTTAATTTTTAAATTGAGTAATAATAAATAGTTTTGGGTAAACCCGGATATCCACCTGCACGGACAGCAGTGACTAATCCCTCGCTCATTTTAGGTGCCTCGAGGGGCAGGACAGCTGGCTCAGAGTTTTAACGTTGCTCCGTACCCAATGCGGGAATCGATCCCCCGACCCTTGGTTAAGAGAGGATCAACCCCAACCATTGAACCCCACGCTCTGGGATTTTTTTGGTCGAGACCAGGGTATCCACCGCCGAACGCAGTGACTAATCTCCTCGCTGGATTGGAGGCACCTCGAAGGGTGGGACTGCTGGCCCAGGGATTTAAAGCTGCTCCATACCCAAGGCGAGGATTGAACCCTCGACAACTTGGTTAAGGGAGGATGAGCCTCAACCGCTCAACCACACCCCTGAGTTGCTCTGGGTTAATAATAAATAGTTAATAATAAGTAACCTTAATAATTAATAAAATAATTTTTAACATGTTTATAATTTTTTGTGTCGGTCAAAAGTTTTCTTGCTCAAAACAAAGGAATGTTCTTTTATAATTTTTGTTTTGCTTTTTTTTTCATTAACAAAAATGTTTCTCTCTTCTCTCATTTCTCCCACGTGTGTATATTTATTCTAGTACTACTACTATTGGCAAAATGGGATACGCGGTCTGCATTAGATCAGCTCGCACTGGGCTCCAGCCTTTTTCTGGTCAAAGCAAAAGCTCTCGTTGAAATTTGGACTTAAACTTTACAACCCATAGTGATAAGGATCTAGCTGATTCCATGTGAATTGAGGATCTAACCAAGTGAAATTCTTGAATCAAAAGAAGTAAAACAAGATAAAAGAGAAAGGAAAAAGAACATACAAATGGTTTAGTCAAAAAGAAGAAGAAGATCAACAAAACAAAACACAAATGAGACACTACTTAAATGATAGGAAGAAATTGCATATATGGAAGAGATAGAAATGGAAGTGGAGAAGGAAATCCACCACTTCTTCATTGGGAAGATGATAAGGACAACACTATCATTGAGTTCTTCTAGCCTCAAGGGTTGTGTGCATAAGGTTCTCTCAAGAAACCTTGGAGAGTCCACGATGAACCTTCACCAACACTAGCAACTAACCTCTCACCACTCTCTTAGGTATTAGGGACACTCTCTTTCTCAAAATGTAAAAGTGAATTTCGTTCATCAAAGTTCTAGGAATTACAACGAAAGTAAAAGCATTTATATGTTGGATCTAATGGATCCTAAGCCCAACATGCAATCCATTAAAGGAAAGGAAAACAGGTCCAAACAAAGCTCAAAAACAAAAAGCTTATTACAGTTAAAAGTGAAATCCTAAATTTATTTAAGAGCAAATACAAAGAAATAGGGAACACTAGATTTTAGATAATATAGAAATTTCCTAAGGTACTCTTGGTCACCTTTAGTGTGTCCTTGTCAATTATCAAGGTGGACACACTAAAGTATCCCTTTGAGTGAGGAAGATCCTTCCATGAATGAAGATTCTTGACTTGTTCCATTGCCCTGAGCTTTCCTCTAGGAATGAGTCCCGTGGTGGGGGCTTGGCTCACATCATACCCTTTCTCTTGAACTTCACTTATTACCAAGTGATCTTCATCTTGAATACCTACATCAAAGAGGGACAAATCACTAACTTTAAAAGTGGAGCTCACACCATAATCACTAGGCAAATCAACTATGTAAGAGTTATCATTGATCCTCTCCAAAATTCTGAAGGACCATCACTCCTTGGTAAGAGTTTGTATTTCCTCTCATTAGGAAACCTCTCTTTGCACATGTGAACCAACACAAAGTCTCCGGGGAGGAAAATCATTCTTTTTTTTTTTGCACTTGTAGCATACCTTTCAACCTTCATTTCAATTAACTATTTTACCTGTGAATGCAAGTCCTCGACATACTTTGCTCTAGAAGTCGACATCCTTATGGAACAAGGAGCTAGAAAGGGGAGAAGGAATCAAATCCAAACAGGCGAGGGGGTTGAACCCGTAGGCTACCTCAAAAGGGGAATATGAAGTACCATGTGGTACCCTATTATAAGCAAATTAAATCAAGAACAGTGAATCTTCCCATGCTTTAATATTAGTCTTTGAAACCGCCATAAGTAAAGTTTTAAGGATCTATTTAACCACCTCGGTTTGACAAACGATTTGAAGGGTGGCAAGTAGCACAAAAGGAAATAACATTGTGCTTCATTTTTTGCCGATGAAAGTGTTCACCCTAGCAATTGTAAAGTCTTAGTAACCCAAAGTGATCCATAAGACCACCCTCATGCATTTCTCTTAGAATCAATTCCCTATGTGAGCATTGAGGGATGCACAATTTGTCACCTTTAAAAAGAAAACCCTCATGCACATGATAAGACTCAAAAGATTCACTAGGGCAAGAAACACATATGTGGCCGAAATCATTGTCTTGCTCATACAACTTCTTTAGATGCTTGAACCCAAAAAGATTGGCTTGCAAAAAGAGGAGATAAGAGTGTACTTGCAAGACAAAGCATATACTACAACATTTTGAGTGCTTTCTTGTGCTTAATTACATATGAAAATTTCGCTAAAAATTTCACCCACTTGGCATGCCTTTTATTAAGTTTCCCTTGCCCTTTTAGATACTTTAATGACTCATGGTCACTATCTATGACAAATTCCCTGGGAAAAAGATAATGTTTCCAAGTGTGTAAGGCTCTAATCAAAGCATACAACTATGTTGAGTAAAACGCAAACAAACAAGATCTTAATTCCAAGAATCAACAAGAATTTAGACAAAATCAGAAAAGCCCCAAATATGAACCCTAATTGCGAACTACGCATTATACGAAATTGAAGAATCAGACACGCAATTGTTAACCCAGTTCGGCAACTAAATGTTACCTACATCTGGGGGATTAAGCGAAAGCTTGAATCCGTTTTCATTGAATCAAGTGTTTTACAATGTGATAATTTCCTGAGAATTTCCCCCTCACCACTCTGTACCCACGAGTCCCGGTGTTTACACTCCACTCTCCAATGTACAATTTACAGAGAAAGAAAAACTCCTTTACAATCGGATTGATCAAAGCTATATAACAAGGAAGAAGCTGAGTTCGTTCGCGCCAGTAACAAACTCAAACTCTATATTCAATGAACTAACAAACTGATCTTTTGCCAATAACCAGCACACGTGCCAATCACGCGTATGCTCCACCTAGACCAATAACGACCAATAAAGGATTGTCCACATCAGCACTTGACTTCCACGTGTATGCCAAAACAACAATTCTCCACCTTTGGCACACACATGATCCCTTGATTCAGCAGAAGAACAGACCCAAGCAGACCTTAACCCAACATCATACACTAACCCTTCTCAACTTTCAGTAAGCTCAAGCAATGCTTGAACTTTGAAAGAGGAACCACCTTTGTCAAAAAATCAGCAGGATTATTTGCTGTGTGAATCTTGTGTATCTGCACAGTGCCACTATTGATGATGTCCTTTATCCAATGAAGACGAGTGTCAATGTGCTTCGTTCTCTCATGATAAGACTGATTCTTACAGAGATGAATGGCACTCTGATTGTCACAGTGGACCTTGACATACTCTTGTTCAATCCCAAGTTCACCAACAAGGCCTTTCAACCATAAAGCTTCTTTAACTGCCTCTGTGATGCCTATGTATTCTGCTTCTGTGGTGGAGAGAGCCACCACATGTTGCAGGCTTGATTTCCAGCTAACAACACTGCCATAGAGAGTGAATACATACCCAGTGAGAGATCTTCTCTTGTCCCTGGCACCAGCAAAATCAGAATCCACGTATCCAACCACTCCACCTGAGCTTGAATCATCTTTGTTGTAGCTTAAACTCAGCTTTACACTGCCTTTTAAGTATCTCAGAATATGTTTTACTGCAGACCAGTGTTGCATACCCGGATTGGACATGTATCTGCTTACAAGGCTAAGAGCATATCCCAAATCTGGCCTGGTACACACCATGGCATACATTAAGCTTCCCACACCACTAGCATAGGGAATTTTATTCATTTCCTTCTTATCCTGATCAGTATCAGGACAGTCCTCCTGAGACAGCTTCATTTGAGGGCCTATGGGAATACTAGCTGTCTTTGCTTCAGTCATGTTGAACCTGGTTACTACCTTTCGAGAATAGCTCTCTTGAGTTAGCATGATTCCTAATCCATCAGTTCTCTTAGTGATTTCCATCCCTAAGATTTTTCTGGCCTTTCCCATATCCTTCATGTCGAATTCTTTCATCAACAGCTGCTTCAACTTGTTTATTTCAGCCATATGCTTACAAGCTATAAGCATATCATCTACATATAACAATAGATATATGTAGTTGTTTCCTTCAAGCCTTTTGAAGTATACACAACTGTCACAGTTTGATCTGTTGAACTTCAGCTCAATCATATGACTATCAAATCTCTTGTACCACTGTCTTGGAGACTGTTTCAGTCCATACAAAGATTTCTGCAGCAAACAAACCATGTCTTCCTTTCCTTTTTCCACAAACCCCTTTGGTTGAGCCATGAAGATTCTTTCTTCAAGCACTCCATGTAAGAAAGCTGTTTTTACATCCATTTGTTCTAGATGTAAATCAAACTGGGCAACAAGAGCAAGAATAACTCTGATGGAGGTATGTTTTACCACAGGTGAAAATATTTCATTATAATCAATCCCCTCCCTTTGAGTATACCCTTTAGCTACTAGCCGTGCCTTGTACCTAGGTGGATCTTTCTCAGAGTTTCCCTCCTTCTTCTTGAAAATCCACTTACAACCCACCAGCTTTGCTCCTACAGGCTTTTTCACAAGTGTCCAGTGTTGAACCAAGGGTAAAACAGTCCTTTATTTTGAATGATAACAAATTACATATATCTACTAATGTTTCACATTGAGCAAAGTGCAGGACTTAATTTAAAAGGAAGAAGACTCAAAAAAGGAGAAGCTTGAAGAAGAAGCATTATAAGAAGTTCAAAACCCTTTTTTGTGTCTAAGCCTTTTTTAGGACTCTATGTAAAGGTCCTATCACCTAAAGTGTGTGACACTTTAGATATTGAGAGAGATGATCTTTTCTAATCATACATGATGCATAAAAAAGAATTTTGAAAAGTATTTCAAAAAATAAATTGCATGGTGAAAACCAAACCCTAGAAAATATTTTTTGAAAGTCAAAACCCTAAAAAATGATTTTGTGAAGGTATGAATCGATTCCTCCTTGTTTCCTTTGATGCATGAATCGATTCATGACTTCCCTAAATCTTGACAACATGAATCGATTTATGCCTTGCCAATTCACTCTCATGTGAATCGATTCATGACTTCCTTTTTTGATTGACAATGCATCTAGCCTAAAAGAGAGCCACATTTCTTTCCTAAAATAAAAGTGTGAATCGATTCCTTCTAAATTGCCTAACCTCATGAATCGATTCACAAGCCAATACCTTACCTTCCATATATTTGTGTGAATCGATTCACACTTCATAGTGTATCACCTATGAATCGATTCACTCATTCATAAATGAAAAATGACAATTTTATCCTTTTTCAAACCTATAAATAGGTGTGTGTTTTCAATTCTAAATTACAACACCTATTCTCACAAATTCTTCTCTACTCTCTCATATTCGAATCTCTATAGATCTATTGTTCTTCATTGTTTTATTTTTATAAGCTTTTGATCTTAAATTGTTATATCTTTTTTCAAAAGCTGTTTATAGATCTAAATCTGAGATCCTGTGCTCCAACTGTTTTGAATCTTGTTTTTCAAAAAGCTTTGTTTTTCAAAATCATATCTATAATTTTTTTAAAGCTTTCAAGCAACCTCAACTTCTATTGTTATATCAATTTTGAAGTGGTTGCAAAAGCAAGATCATCCCTCATCTTATAGAGCATCCATAATATCCTAAGATCACTCATCTCTCTCAGTTTCTAAACTGACTCATTCTCCGAAGTGATTGGATCATAGAACTCTATTGTGTAATTTATTTTATTTCAAGGTGTTTTTTGAAATCCTGGGCTTTGTACTTGGGTCTCTCAATCAGGTGATTGAGTAGGTGTTTTTTGAAATCCTGGGCTTTGTACTTGGGTCTCTCAATCAGGTGATTGAGTTGGTGTTTTGAAAACCTGGGCTTTGTACTTGGGTCTCTCAATCAAGTGATTGAGTTGGTGTTTTGAAAACCTGGGCTGTGTACTTGGGTCTCTCAATAGGGTTATTGAGTTGGTTTAGAAATCCTTAGCAAGAGTGCTTGGGTTCTCAATTCAGGGGAATTGAGATTCACTTATATTGGGGTCGACTGTTTGTATCAAACTCTCTTCAATATAGTGGTTACTAAGTCCAAGGGTTGAAAAGCCTAAGGCCGAGGACGTAGGGGTTTTATCCCGAACCTCGCTAAATTGCTGTGTCTCTCTCTCTTCCCTATCTCTTTATATTTTGCACTTTATTTGCTTATAATATTGGTATTATCATAACTGCTTAAATTATCATATTCTCAATATAACTGTGCAAATATATCATATTGTAATCTTTCTTCTTATTATCTTTTTTATTGCTGTATACAATTTTGATCTGTCCATCATCTCATTCTACTCCTTCTATATTGGTCAAATATTATTATTCCGCATTTAATCCAAACCAATATCGAAAAAGTTTTTTTGAAATTGAAAAAGAATCCATTAATCACCTATAACCTTATTCACCCCCCCTCTAAGGTTACTTTTATAGACTCTCAAGTCTAACATCCAGGTGTGGTTCTTGTGAAGAGCATTCATTTCTTCTTCCATGGCAACAATCCATTTGGCTTTGGAACTGCTGGATATAGCTTCATCATAGCTTGAAGGCTCTTCATTTATCACATCTTCTGCAGTGTTTAGAGCAAAGGCAGTTGCAGCTTCGAAGCCAAACCTTTCAGGGGGTTTTATAGACCTTCTTGCTCTGTCTCTGCATAAGATATAGTCTTCTTCCTGCTCTTCCACTTCTGCATCAGATTCATGATCAGAAGTTTCTTCTTGTGTGTTCTCTTGGTTGTCACAGTCAGTTTGGGTTACTTGTTGACTAGTTGTCTCCACCTCAACTTGAAATTCTTTGCTTGGTTCACTCTTCTCAAGCACTTCTCTGTTGACAGTATCCTTGATCATTTCTGATTCTTTAAAAATCACATCCCTGCTGATGATGCACTTTCTGTCATCAGGCAGCCAGATTCTATAGCCTTTGACACCATCCGGATAGCCAACGAATATACCTCTCTTTGACCTTGCCTCCAATTTTCCCTCATTCACATGAAAATAGGCAGGGCAACCAAAAATTTTTAAATTTCTGAGATCAGGCAGTACACCAGTCCACATTTCTTGAGGAGTTTTGAAATTTAAAGCTGTTGATGGACTTCTATTGACAAGGAAGCAGGCTGTATGCACTGCCTCTCCCCAAAAAGTTTTTGGAAGCTTGGCACAAGATAGCATACACCTAACTTTCTCCAATAGAGTCCTATTCAACCTCTCAGCTAGGCCATTTTGTTGAGGAGTTCCTCTAACAGTGAGATTCCTATAGATCCCATGTTGTTTACAAAAACTATTGAACTCCTCATTACAAAATTCAAGGCCATTGTCTGTTCTTAAAGCTTTAACTTTCAAATTGCATTGGTTTTCTACTTTATTTTTCCACTCTACAAATGTTCTAAATGCCTCATCTTTTGTTTTAAGCAAATAGATCCATACTTTTCTAGTATAATCATTAGTGAAAGTAATAAAGTACCTCTTTCCTCCATGAGTAGGTGTTTGAGATGGTCCCCACAAATCTGAGTGGATATAGCCAAGCTTCTCAGTGGTCTTGTGTATTCTAGTAGAGAACTTCACTCTAGTTTGTTTTCCAAATATGCAATGCTCACAAAATTCTAACTTTGAAATTTTGTCTCCACACAGTGCCCCTTGCTTGTCCAGCTCCTTTAGACCCTTCTCACTCATATGTCCAAGCCTTTGGTGCCATATGAGTGTTTGATTGTCACTTGAGCTAGCCACTTGAGCTTCTCCTTGCATAGTGTTTCCATTTAGAACATACAGGTTGTTTTTCTTCCTGGTTCCTTTGATAACAACCCTTGACCCTTTTCATTATTTTCAGAACACCATCCTCACCTTTAAAGCTGTAACCAGCAGCCTCAAGAGTCCCAACAGATATCAAAGCCCTCTTTAATTCAGGGACATGCCTGACATTTGTTAGCATCTTGACAGTGCCATCAGTTAAGACCAGCTTCACAGTGCCTATGCCTATGACTTTACATGCCTTGTTATTTCCCATAATCACCTGACCTCCTTTATATTCCTTATAGTCTACAAACCATTCACGTTTTGGACACATATGGTAGGAGCAACCTGTATCCAGCACCCAGTCATCATCACCAGAGGTAGTAGCAGTCGAATTAGACTCAATTCTTTCAATCCTGTCCTCTTCAGCAACCAGAACATCACCAAGATCCTCATCCAAAAAAACCCAGTGTCTCAGGCTCTGTGTCAATGACAGTATCTGACTCTGTCATGTCATCACAGCCATTTCCACAAGCTACAAGCTCTGTGTCAATGACATTGTCTGACTCTGTCATGTCTTCACAGTTATCTTCACCAGCTGCAAATAACAATTCACAACTCTCATAGCCTTCAGATGCAATAGAAGCATTTCCTGTATCTTCTTTGGATTGACCCTTCTTCTTGTTGTTTCTTTCTGGACAGTTCTTTTTGAAGTGCCCTTCCTTATCACAAATAAAACACCTATTGTGTTTAGGTCTTGATTTTGATCTGGACTTCCCTTTTCCTTTTCCAGTTTCTTTCTTTTCTGATCTTCCCCTTACCATTAGGCTATCCCCTTGTTCTGTTTCCCTTTGATTGACCTTCTTGGACAATTCCTTGGACAACAATGCACTCTGAACTTCCTCCAAGCTTAGAGATTCTCTACCATATATGAGTGTATCGGCTAATACATCATAAGAACTTGATAATGATCTGATCAAGAGTAATGCTTGATCCTCATCATCAATCTTAATATCTATATTTTCCAAATCAAGAATTAATCTATTGTACTCATCTATATGGTCACTAATTGAAGTGTTAGAACCCATCTTGAAGGTATACAGCTTCTGTTTCAGGTATAGTCTATTTGCTAGGGTTTTGGTCATATACAGGTTCTTTAATTTTAACCAGATAGCAGCAGCGGTTTTTTCTTTAGAGATTTCACGAAGTACCTTGTCTCCGAGGCAGAGAATGATGGCACTGTGAGCCTTGTTCATGATCTCCTTCTTTTCTTTCTCTGTCAAGGTTGCCGGAAGCCTCGCCTCCCCTAGCAGAGCATCTTCGAGACCCTGTTGAACCAAGATTGCACGCATCTTCATTCTCCAGAGGCCAAAATCATTCTTGCCGTTAAATCGTTCAATGTTGAACTTTGCCATCTCCATTTATGCGAATCTTCCTCAACGATTGCTCTTGATACCAGTTGTTGAGTAAAACGCAAACAAACAAGATCTTAATTCCAAGAATCAACAAGAATTTAGACAAAATCAGAAAAGCCCCAAATATGAACCCTAATTGCGAACTACGCATTATACGAAATTGAAGAATCAGACACGCAATTGTTAACCCAGTTCGGCAACTAAATGTTACCTACATCTGGGGGATTAAGCGAAAGCTTGAATCCGTTTTCATTGAATCAAGTGTTTTACAATGTGATAATTCCCTGAGAATTTCCCCCTCACCACCCTGTACCCACGAGTCCCGGTGTTTACACTCCACTCTCCAATGTACAATTTACAGAGAAAGAAAAACTCCTTTACAATCGGATTGATCAAAGCTATATAACAAGGAAGAAGCTGAGTTCGTTCGCGCCAGTAACAAACTCAAACTCTATATTCAACGAACTAACAAACTGATCTTTTGCCAATAACCAGCACACGTGCCAATCACGCGTATGCTCCACCTAGACCAATAACGACCAATAAAGGATTGTCCACATCAGCACTTGACTTCCACGTGTATGCCAAAACAACAAACTATTTGTGATATATGGGTGGAGTAATTTAATTGAGCTCCTTCCCAATTTTTCACTAAAGTTGGCTAAGGGGTGACCATCTTGAGTCAAAACAAGCCCTACGACTAAATTAGAAGCACCACATTCTATTTCAATAATTTTTGAAAAGTTTGGCAAAGCAAGGATGGGAGCATTAGTAAGTTTATTTTTCAACAAGATAAAAGCGGCTTCTTGCTCCTCACCCCAATTAAAAACCACGTTATTTTTTATTAAGAAGTTTAAAGGAGAGGCAATGGTTGAAAAATTTGGCACAAAGCGCCTATAGAAACTTGTCAATCCATGAAAACTCCTTACCTCATTGGCCGCGGTCAATCATGTATGGCCTTGAACATTGAGTGGTCAACCTTGACACCTTGTGAACCAACAACAAATCCAAGAAAGACGACTTCATGCTTGCAAAAAGTGCATTTTTCCAAATTAGCATAAAGATGTTCCTTTCTTAGGACCTCAATTACATTCTTTAAGTGGTTCACATGGTCATCAAGAGTGACACTATACACAAGTATATCATCAAAATACCAACCACAAACTTTCCCAAAAAAGATCTTAGGACGTGATTCGTTAATCTCATAAAGGTAGACAGACCATTAGTCAAGCTAAATGGCATAACTAACCATTCATAGTGACCAAATTTAGTTTTAAAAGCGGTCTTCCACTCATCCCCTTCTCTAACCCTTGTTTGGTGATAACCACTCAAAAGGTTAATTTCAGAGAAAAACGAGCCCCACTCAACTCATCCAACAAATCATCAAGTCTAGGAATGGGGTGCCTATATTTTATTGTGATATTGTTAATGACACGACAATCCGTACACATTCTCCAAGTACCATCCTTCTTTGGAATTAGGATGACCGGCATGGCACAAGGTGAGAGGCTTTCCGTCACCCATCCTTTTTCGAATAGTTTGGAAACTTGATTCTCTATCTCGTGTTTCTTGAGGATTAGTCTTATAGGTCGGCCTATTAGAGAGTGGTGCACCCGGAATTAAATCCATATGATGTTCAATGCCCCTAAGATGTGGCAATCCCTTTGGAATCTCTTTAGGAAATACATCCTCAAAAGCATGCAAGAGATCTAGAATTTCCTTTGGTAATTCAAGGGGAAAAGCCTCACTGTTGTGAAAATTAATGTGCAAGTATTCACAGTCCAACAAGTAGTAAAGTGATAAAATAAAGATTGTACCCACAGAGATTGTAGCTTAATATATGTTTAATTTGGATAACAAATTAGTGATGAAAAAGAATTTCACTATGCATTTTCATAATAGTGGTTCAATGCTATATTTGATGTTGTAACATACAGTGTGTACTTTTCAGTTACTTTTCTACAGGGCTTCATTATAAGGGCTTATGTCTAAGCTATAAATAGGTTCACCCCTGACTATTACGCACCCAGAGTATTCACCCTATGGAGTTTGTCCTCCTATGTCTAGGTTTTAGACAAGGATTATTGAAGTGTCATTTAATAACCACCATTCATATTATCATTTTAAAGTAAGCTCATAAACCTTTTCAGAATTTACAAATATGTACTTATATTTAGCTGGACATTTCTAAAATAAATTTGGAATAGTATTACGCAAAGTATAAAAATGATAAACATCAAATCAAATATATTACATTAAACCATTAAAACCTCGTTACATAGTTACTAGCATCCCGACTACAAAGTGATTAGCTCATAGTGAGTAACAAACACAAGAAATAAAGCTTAAGGGTGAAATTTAAAGCCATAAAACTGAAATTACAAGGAGAATAAAAATACTAAAAATAGGTAGCCTGTCTATGCTCCAACTTCAGTGAGCTAGAGGTACAAGAGAAACTTTCCAATCCAAGCAAAACTCTAAGTAGTGTCAGCTCTAGTGATGTTGCAGCACTGCTCCCAGCACTGTTGTGCCGACTTTTACTATTTGGTGAGCAAAGGTAGCTATGACAAAAATGGAGTGTGAAAGCTATTTTTATACTTTCCTCCTTCAAACCAGCGTAATAAATGAGGCGCCATATGTCATTATATGTGCCTAGGAGTACAATATGCTCATGCAAAATGAGCATTCCTGGCATAACAATGTTGGTCCTCCACTACAGAACTTGTCTGTTTTTTCCCGACAGCTGGCAAGCACTAAGATCAGTGCATCAGCATTTTGTCTCTCATCTGTCGCAGAAACACCAATGATGCAGCATCACAAAGCTGCAACATACTAAGCAAACATGTTAGAACATAAAATGGGGCACGAAAGTGCCAAATGATCACAAACCAGTTCCAATCCCTTATTTACACAAACCATCACATTCTAATTAATTAAACAAGGATATTACTGTAGAACCTACAATAATTTAAGCCTAGGGAGCATAAATAAGAGTTGTCACACCCCAAAACTTAAATCATTGTTTGTTCTCAAGTAATGACACTTGACAAAGAACAAATAACACAAACACAAAAGCAAAAGCAAAAATCAGCTGCTCAACTATTTCAAACAAAATTTCAAAGATGTTCTAATTAGGCTCAACTTTCTGATTTTTCAACCAATACACACAACCTAAGCTTTTCAAAAACACATTTATTAGTCTAAAACCCTGGGCTGCCTCCCAGTAGTTGTTGGTTTAAGAGTCTTCAACCTGACTACTACCCCCTATGTTAGAGGTCTTGTAACTCAGTGGTGACCTTGTCCCTCATCACAGGCTATCTGTACTACTCCACCCTTTGACCATTAACTTTGAACGTGGAATTGGTGGCTTCATCAAACAAATCCACTACACCATGAGGGTACACTCTCACCAATTTAAAAGGTCCTGGCCATCTAGATTTGAGCTTTCTAAGGAACAACTTGAGCTTTGAGTTGAATAAAATGACTTGTCTCTGTTAGCTCTCTTCTTTGAGTTTTATTGTCATGCCAGGCCTTAATTTTGGTTTTTTACAATTCTGCACTTTCATATGTAAAGTGCCTCATTTCTTCTAACTCATTCAATTGAAGTAGCCTGGCTGCCCCTGTCTTTTTGAAGTTTAGCTTTTTGATTGCCCAAAATGACTTGTGCTGAAACTCCAAAGGTAGATGGCAAGCCTTGCCATAAACAATTATGTAAGGTGACGTTCCCAATGGTGTCTTGTAAGGAGTTATCACTACAAGAAAAATTGGACTTTTCGGCGGACGAAATCCGCCGGAAAAGCCACAAATCTGCCGAAAATGTGGACTTTCCAGTGGATTTTTTGGACTTTTCGGCGGATTTTTGGCGCCGGTAGACAGCTCGTGGCAAACGGTTTCCGGCGGATTATTCGCCGGAAATTTCCGGCGGATTTTATGGCGCCAAAAAATCCGCCGGAAAACCCCAGAAAAAATCGTATGGTTAACCCGCCGGAAAGTCCACAAATCCCCCGAAAATTTCCGACGGAGAATCCGCCGGAAACTTCCAGCGGATTATCCGCCGGAAAACCCCAGAAAAAAATCGTATGGTTTATCCGCCGGAAAGTCCACAAATTCGCCGGAAAAACCATTTTTTTAAAAAAATTAATTATTTTTAAAAATTAATTTTTTTTTTAAAAATCGTTTTATTTAAAAAATTAATATTATTTTATTAAAAACTTTCATTTATTATTTTATTTAGAAGTTTGATTATTGATAAAAAAAATAAAATTTAATAATTAATTAATTTACTATTTAAAAAAATAAAAATTAGAAATGAAAATTAATCATTAATTTAAATAAATATCCATACAACAAAAAAATATCCATACAATAAAAAAATATCATACAACAAAATAAAATAATCCAAAGCTACTGGGGTGGCTGCTGGTCTAACTCATCACCATGATAATAGGTATCAGATGTAAGAAAAGCAGTAATCGAATCAAGATTAAGATCGATGTTGGGCCGCTGGGGTGACTGCTGCTGGGGTTGCTGGTATGGCTGAGGTGCATACTGTTGGGAATACTAGGGTGCATACTGCTGCTGAGGCCACTGCTGAAATGCACCCCCGTAATGCTGCTGCAGCTGCTGCGGCTGGTAGGATGGCATATGTGATGAGGATGGCCTCGAGTGCTGAGACATCATCAGCTGATCCTGCAAAAACTTAAAGCGCTCCTCCATGCGCTGCTCAGATATCCTAGCCTGCTCCGCCATGTGCTGCTTAGCTATCCTAGCCTGCTCCTCGATGCGCTCCTCAGCTATCCTGGCTTTCTCCCGAAGCGCCGCCACTTCCCGATCACTTTGCTCCTGCCGCTCGGCAAACTGACGCTGCTGCTCGCTCAGTTGCCGCGTCAATTCCGTAACAGCATTCAACTCACCAGCATTGGGAACATAAGAGCGAGCAGTACTCGGAGATCCAAAAGATTGTGAAGCTGATAGACTCGGAATAATGCTTGTTCGAAAAGCGGCCGGTCCAATACCACCTGATCCTACCATACGATTACTTTTTTGGGGACCAACTGCTCTCTCCCAAATATCACGAGTTACTCTAGCCTCCTCCTCTAGATCGATATCAGCTGCCTCACGGCTCTGTTGGGACTCATGGTACTCAGTCAGCCCACCCTGGAAGCTCTCCTGAAAAAAATAACCCAACAAATAAATAACTATAGCAAAAGTAGTTTTAATATAATATTCCTCGCCCGATATAAAGATTATTATAAATAATAAACATTAATATATAATAGTAAAAGTAGTTTTACCTGAATATTCCTCGCCCGATCTGTAACAAAGTCACCAGTGTCCTCCCGCATATGAAGGTAGCGATGCAACTCAGGCAAAGTGATTGCCCTTTGTTCCCTCGCCTCCTATATATACATATATACATATTATTAATTAATACACATTAAAATGACTAGTTAATTATAAATATATAAATAAATCAAGTAATAAAGTAATAAATTTACCAAACGCCTGTGATGCGTTGCAGTATTAACACTCCCCCTGTGTGTGCAGCCACCTTTTTCAGAAGCACGGTTCTTCTTAGCTTTCTCACAAAAATTCCTAAATTCTGGTGTCTGCCAGTACTCCTGTAACCCAGCCCAAGTTGAGTCTCCCTTATAAGATGGCTTCGCATTCTTACCGCGCGCCTCCCGCAGTAATTCAAAATAGCGATGAGAACATCTCTTATGGAAGATTCTCTCAACTTCCGTTTGCTGCTCTGGTAACCATGTACATTTTTCCTATTTAAAAAATTTACAATAATGTTGTTAATTATAAGACAAATTAATTAATCAAGTCAATAAGATATACACCATTAATTAAATTAATCAAGTCAATAAGATATACACAAATTAATTAATTATTTCGTAGAACAACTTACCAAAAATGAATTTAACATTCTCCCAATTGCCTCTGTATCTTTTCTAACAGCTGTCCAATTCTTCCAGCTGCTGGTGAAATTCTCCTTGATTGTTTTCGTGATGGCGGTAGCTGTAGTCTTCAAAGGAAGAAATCTGCATTAAAAAAAGATGAATTTTAATACACCAAATTATAAAAGTTATATAAAAGGCAACAAAAATAAATTAATAAATAATAATATATATATACTTACAAATCACCAGCAGTCTCCAATATGATACGTCCATCAGGTGTATACCTGACCACCTAGTTTTCTCATTGTCTTTCATTTTGCCTTTCACGTTCATGACAGTGTTAAATATGTTGTCAAAAAAATCTTCTCTATATGCATGACATCGAGATTGTGTCTCAATAGATTATCTTTCCAATAGGGAAGTTCCCAAAAAATACTTTTTTTTGTCCAATTGTGCCATTGTCCATAGCCATCTGGACGAGAAACAACACCCGCTACGACTTCCACAGGAGGGATATCCCTAACACCATTCCAAACTTCCTCTGGTGTCAACTTACGAGGAGGTCCATCTGTTTCAACATTTCCCTTGATGAACGCATATTTCTGCTTTCTAAATGGGTGATCCATAGGTAAGAACCTACGGTGCGAGTCAAACCATGAAGTTTTTCCTCCGTATTTAAGACTAAAAGCCTTTGTGTCAACCATGCAAATCGGACACGCCATCTTACCATGTGTCCCCCATCCAGACAACATTCCATAGGCAGGGAAGTCATTAATGGTCCACATCAAAGCCGCCCTCATCACAAAATTTTGTTTCCGTGCTGCATCATAAGTTAAAACACCATTCCACAACCTTTTTAGGTCATCAATCAAAGGTTGCAAATATATGTCAATACCAGCTGTTGGATTACTTGGCCCGGGAATAATAGAATTTAAAAACATGTATGGTTTAGACATACACATTTCTGGAGGAAGGTTGTATGGGGTAACAATAACTGGCCAACATGAATACGGTGTTGCCGAGGCTTGAATATATGGTATGAAACCATCAGAGCATAAACCAAGTCGAACAATAATTGCGTGGATCACTGGCAAAATCTGGATGAACACGATCAAAATGCTTCCAAGCTTCACCATGGGTGACGTAATTCACCAGAATTATTGTTTCTATTTTGATGGTGCCGCGTCATTTTACCTGCGGTCTCCATTGAAGTAAACATCCTCTGTAGCCGTGGTATAAGCGACAGATAGAACATTGCTTTTCGTGGAATCGGTTTGCCTCTGCTCATCCCTTTCCTACTGACACGATAGCGTGGCTCTCCACATAACTTGCATTCCGACAACTCTCCATCATTTATGCCAAATTCATTATTATAAAAGAGCATGCAACCAGACACACAACAATCAATTCTTTTAGATTTTAAGCCAAGCTTCGATACCAGTCTTTTAGCTTCATAATAACTTTGCGGCAAAAGCCCTCTAATGGGGGTTGCATCCAACATCATTTTGGTCATATATTCCATGCACAACTCAGCAACATTAAATTGAGACTTAAGACCCAACAACCGAACACACATTGATAATTTTGAGTCTTTAGATCTTTCAAATAATGGTTTATTTGTCTCACTCAAATACATGTAAAACCTTTGAGCTTCCTCATTTAGAACTTCTTCAGCATCATATTCCGGTTCTTCAAAATCCAAATTTACTCCAACAGCGTCAGATATCATTCCCTGATAAACATCTAACGGTTGTATAATTTGGCCTCCAGATGTCGTAGTCGCTGGATAACTACTTGATGTGGGAGCTACTACTTTAACCGGAACATTAACCGCAGGAACTGCAGCTACCCCTGGTCCTACTTCCCCGTGACGACTCCATATCCAATAATTTGGCCTAAACCCATTATTGTACAAATCAACTCTAACTTCGTCTTCATTTTTTATAACTCGAAACGAACATTTCAAGCACGGACATCTAATTCCGCCTTGTCGCGCAAATTCTTCATGATGCTTAGCACAAAAAATAAACTCTTCTACTCCTTCTATAAAAAGTCGCTTTAAACCGGATCTTCCAGGAAACAATCGATCATACATCCAACTACGATCCATAATTTCAAGATCTATGTACTACACTACAACGTAAATGAAATAAACTATCAAATAAACTATCAATTACTTTATATTTTGATATATATTGATATATTAATTACTTTATAAGTGAACTTAATAAATAAGTTTTTTCAATATAAATTATTTTGTATTATTATTGCAAACAAAATTTGTAACAAAATTTTACTATAAATAGTTAAGTAATTAATATTTTATTAATTTTAATTTTGTACCAAAATAGTAAGAACATTATTATATAACTTTTTGGGACGAACAAATTTTGATGGTGGTGCTAATAAGCGTTATTAAAAATCACCAACGACTAAAAGAAAAAATACAAATTTTACGGTGACCGCAAGTTGGTAAAATTTTTGTAGACACTAAAAACAAAAAATCCATATATATATATATATATATATATATATATATATTAATTACTTTGATAACTAACTGTAGTGAAGAGAATGCCCTGACTTGAAGCTTATCCCGAACTCAAACAAAGAGGAAAGAGGAGGAACCCAAACAATACCTAAACAAACAACACCACAATTAGTAACAAACTCATATTATAAAATAATTCAAAAACTAAAAATATTAACTAATGTTACAAACATACCTTATGTCAAAGAAATTTGTCAACGAGAGGAAGAGATTAGTAGAGAGAAGTGGAGAATGGATTGGTAGAGAGAAAGAGATTTAGTAGAGAGAAGATAGATTGGTAGAGGTGCGAAGAAGAAGAAGTGGAGAAGAGATTTATATAGAGAAGCGAAAACCAACGGTCAAAACGCGAATCCACCGGAAATGTCATTTCCGGCAGATATAGGGTGTTTCCGGCGGATTTTTGAAATTCCAAATTGGCGGTTTTAGGATTTTCCGGCGGATTTTTATCCGCCGCAAACATACCGGCGGAATTTAGAGACTTTCCGGCGGATTTATCCACCGCAAGTGTTTCCGGCGGATTTCGAGGAATTTCCAGCAGAATTTAGGGACTTTCCGGCGGATTTATCCACCGCAAGTGTTTCCGGCGGATTTCGAGGAATTTCCGGCGGATTTTGATTTTTTTTTTTTTAAAAAATTCGTAAACGCAAATCCGCCGAAAACACCCAAATATCCGCCGGAAATACCTAAATATCCACCGGAAATGCCTAAATATCCGCCGAAAATACCCATATATCCGCCGGAAATAACCAAATTCAATATTTGCTATTTAATTAGTGTCGGCAAGATCTTGACCGTTAATGAGTGTCGACACTAATCACTATTGACTATTCAATAATCACGCTGCACTATTCACTATTTACTGTCTGCAAGATCTTGGCCGTTAATTTAGTGTCGGCAATATATTGACCGTTAATTAGTGTCGACACTAATCACCATTGACTATTCAATAATCATGTTGCACTATTCACTATTTAGTGTCGGCAAGATCTTGACCGTTAATTTAGTGTCGGCAACATCTTGACCATTAATTGGTGTCGACGCTAATCACTATTCATTATTCAACAATCACGCTGCACTATTCACTATTTAGTGTCGGCAAGATCTTGACCGTTAATTTAGTGTCGGCAAGATCTTGACCGTTAATTAGTGTCGACACTAATCACCATTGACTATTCAATAATCATGCTGCACTATTCACTATTTAGTGTCGGCAAGATCTTGACTGTTAATATAGTGTCGGCAAGATCTTGACCGTTAATTAGTTTAGACGCTAATCACTATTCATTTTTCATTAATATAAAATTTATTTATACCGGATATGTTGTTGTATTATTATGAGTATTATGGTTTTTTATTATTTTTTTTCCTTTATATATTTAATAAAAATATTAAATAATATATTTAATTAATTCCGGTTGAACCCCCGATTCAACCGGTTGAACCCAAGAACCCCTGAACCGCTACCTCTTTCGGTTCAATGTCCGGTCCAATTTTGATTACCTTGCTCTAAATAGAAAGTTTGAGGAACTCCAATGACCTGTTGTTAAGTTGGAGGATGATACGGAACGTTTGATGTGTGTAAATGTCTACACTCATCAAACGCTCGACATCATCTCCTAACTTAACAGGAGGGATATTCGTAGGGGAGGTTCAAGAAAATGTTACTTTTAACGAAAAAGATGAAGGGGATGTTAATGACAAGGTGGAAGTTTCTTTACAAAGAAATGGAGACATACGCCACTCTCTTGGAGCCGCTGCCGACAATGCTCAAGAGAGTGGCGTATGTCTCTGTTTCTTTGAAGAGAATGAGAGTATCGGTAGAGGTGTTAAGAAGAAGAAGTGGAGAAGAGATTTATATCTAGGAAACGAAAATCAACGGTCAAAAGGCAAATCTGCCGGAAATGCAATTTCCGGCGGATTTAGGGTGTTTCCGGCGGATTTTTGAAATTATAAATTGACGCTTTCAGGATTTTTCGGCGGATTTTTATCCGCCGCAAACATACCAGCGGAATTTAGGGACTTTTCGGCAGATTTATCCACCGCAAGTGTTTCCGACGGATTTTGAATTTATTTCAAAAAAAAAAATTTCGTAAACCAGATCCGCCGGAAAGTCCCTATTTCCGCCGGTAAGTTTGCGGCGGATACAATCCGCCGGAAAGTCCTCGCCGGTAAAACTGATTATTCTTGTAGTGTATGTAAGCCCACAATGCATCATCTAGCTGATTTGCCCAATCTTTTCTTGTAGGTCCCACCATCTTTTCAAGCACGCTTTTAATTAATTTCTCTGTTTGACAACTCTGCCTGACAACGTGTGAGGGTGGTAGGCAGTTGTTATTTTGTGCTTGACTACGTATATAGATAGAAGGTTCTCAATGAGCTTGTTATCGAAATGAGAGCCTCATAACTGATTATAGCTCTAGGAGTCCCAAATCTGGTGAATATGTTTTTCTACAGGAACTTGTCACTGACTTGATGTCATTACTGGGTAAGGCAACTGCCTCAACCCATTTTGAGACATAACCTACTGCCACAAGTAGGTATAAGTTTCCAAAGGGAGGGGGAAAGATCTCATGAATTCAATCCCCCAAACATCAAAGAGTTCAACCAGTGGCGGACCCAGGACCCGGGGTCGGGGGTTCAAAATTTTTAAACACACACATCCCTAAAAATATAATTAAAAACAACTTTAATATATTTAGGATGATATGCTTCAAGATTAACTCACAAAATGATGTTTCTTAAGCTAGGAAATAAGAAATAAAGAAAAATTACCTTGCTCCATGTATAAGCTTCTTCAATTCTGCTATACGAGTTTCAGCCTCCAAAAACCAAAAAAATATTTTGTAAGCCTCCAACTAGTTTCAGGGAAGCAATCAACCCTTCTAACACCAAAAATGCTATATTGAGCCAAAGAATATCAAAGATAATAATCTTAATTAAAATATGAAACAGAGCATAAGTCAAAATCCTTTTAAACATGCACCTGTAACAATGCTAAGGGAGGGAGTAATGGTTAGGTTCCTAAGAGAGGAAATGTTTGTATTACAACATGGAAATGGAATTCCAACTCTGTTACACAGGAATTCAATTCATAGATTGGATGTTGGACAAATGCAAAAAAGAACAAAAAGACAATTGTAGGCAGCTTGTGAATGCCAATTCTCTACCAAGTCCCAAACTAATTCCAGCCTATCTCACCATTCCCTCACTCTCACTCTTATAGAGTACTCTACATCACACAAGCACCATTTCCTTCCCAAGTGCCAACTAAGCACTTGGTTACAATAGAATCTCTCAATTCACTCTCTAGGCTATGATTCCCTCCCATGAATTTGACTTAGAGTTCTAAGGAATTCATTAGTAATTGTTATTAAATGGGCATAATAGTCATTTTCTTATCAATGAAAAAATCCGGTAACCACACAAACACTAAACTGTGGTTAGTATGTACTAACCATTGAATTGTTGTATAATGGTTAGTAGCATATACTAACCACACAAACACTAAATTGTGGTTAGTATGTACTAACCATTGGAGTGTTGTATAATGTTTACCGAAAAATTTAGTAATTGTTACTAAGGAATTCTTTAGTATCATAAGTCTTTGCCCCCTCCCATACATCCTATTTTACTAATGGTTCTAATTAACAGAGTGCAAAATGGGAAAAAATTGAAAGAGCATTGCATACTCTGTGAGACAACAAACCTAAACGACGATTTAATTCAGGGATTTAATTCAGAAATTAGGGATTTCAATCAAACAATAATAGGGATTTCAATCAGAACAATAATCATTATAATCTGAAATTAGGGATTTAATTCAGAAATTGGGGATTTCCTAGAAAATTAGGGATTTGAATCAGAAATTGGGGATTTCACAGAAATTAGATATTTCAGTTTGAAAGAAATTAGGGCTGACCAGGATTCAAGGAAATAGATAGAAGAGGAGAAGAAGACCAACAGGGGTTAAATCGCACTCTTCTTCACTTCACAGTTTATAGCTTCCTTCAGTTCGCACTTCGCAATCGCATGAAAAGGTAAGAGCTTCGCAGTCGGGGGAAATAGAGAGAAAGAGGACGGCGTCGTGGGTGGTGGTGGCCGTTGTCGTGACTGAGGGTTGTGGTGAGGAAGAGGATGGTCACTGTGTTTGGCTAGGGTGAGATGTGAGAGAAGAGAGAAGAAGTTCAGAAGTTGGGTCGAGAGAGAGAGAGAGAGAAGGAGTAAGTTGAGTGTGGGGTCTTTGGTGCGAACGGGTGCAAAACTTGGGCTACTAGTGCAATTTAAAATTTTCAAGGGGTTCAAAATAAATTTTATATATGGCAGTAAAAGTAATTTTTTTTTGGGGGTTCAACTGAACCCCTCTCATTTGTGTGTGGGCCCGCCACTGAGTTCAACCTCTAAGATATTGGTGAGTGGCATTTCATGCTTATTTGATATGTTCCCCCGCCCTTTGACAACTATCACACTTTTTTACCATCCCATGGACATCCTTGAATAGAGTAGGCCAATAATAACCAGATTGCAACACCTTGGTTGCAGTTCTCATCCCTCTAAAGTGTCCTCCATATGGTGCAACATGACAATGCTACAACACCTGACACGCTTCTTCCTCAGCCACACACCTTCTCTATCATTGATCAGGGCATTTCTTGTATAAGAATGGTTCATCCCAAAAGTATTGTTTTACTATGTGAAAGAACATTTTCTTCTGTTGGGATGTCAAGTTGCAAGGCACAACTTTACTAACCAGAAAGTTGACAATGTCACGATACCAAGGTGCTACAACATCAGATGCTACATCTGTCATTGCTAGCAATTATTCATCAGGAAAGCCGATGTGAGCCCACATGCATGGCTAGCCTACTCATGAGAGTTAGGATGGAAGTCACAAATATCACGATTCAAAAGACCAAAAAGAGATTCAACACTCAAAGGGAATATACTTTAGTGTGTTCACCTTGATAATTGACAAGGACACACAAAAGGTGACCAGGGTTACTTTGGGAATTTCCTAGACATCCTAAACTCTAGAGTTTTCTAGTTCCTTGTAATTGTTTTCAATAAATGTAGGATTCATTTCTAGTGTAAGGTGCTTTTGATTTGAGCCTTGATGGCAATAGAATAGGCTAAGGCTTTTAGTTACTTTGATGTGGCCATGGACCTTGTTTTCCTTTATCTAAGTGGATTGTACGTTGGGCTTAGGATCCATTAGACCTAACATATAAATAATATACCACTCCTTGTAATTCCTTAGACTTTGTTGAATGTGAAATCATTTGCTACATTTGCAAAAGTTAGAGTCGTGAGAGTCAAAGAGAGGCGTGAGGCGTGAGAGCTTGGGAGCATTGTAGAAGTGAGTTCATCATGTTCTCCTTGGTTCTTGGAATGGAACCTTGAGCACCTACCTTTGAGGCTTGGAGAAGCTCGAAGCGGGTCTTCATCTTCTTCCCAAGGAAGAAGTGGCGGACATCATTCTCCACTTCATCTCTATTCTTTCCACATTTGATTCTTTCTTCACTTTTGTGTTCTTCAAGTAAGTGTCATGACCTAATCTTAAAATTGTGTTCATGTTAATCATCATTACTTAGAGATTCATATAGATTTGTAATTTTCTAGATCCTAAATTTAGTGATGCATGTGTGGATCACATCAAAAGCTCTCATTGATTTCTCCAATATGATTACCTGCACTATCACTTTTCAATCTAGACAAATGGTCAACAACTTGATTCTTCACCCCCCTTTTTGTCACGAATTTCAAGATAAAATTCTTCAAGGAGGAGAACCCATCTTATTAGCCTAGGTTTTACATATTTCTTTGCAATTATATACTTAATGGCAGAGTGATCAATTAAGAAAGCAATAACTTTTGTGCCAACTAAGTAAGATCTAAATTTGTCAAATGCAAAAACCACAACTAATAATTCTTTTCAATCGTTGTGTAATTCAATTGAGCATCAACAAGTATTTTGCTAGCATAATAAATAGAATGAAAAATCATATCATACCTGTTACAGCCGAATTCTGGATTCGAAATTAGCTTGTAATGATACATCAGTAAAGCATTTAAAGAGAAGTTAGAAAATGGCAAAAAGGAGTTATGCTCAAAAAGGAAGTGGCTCGAGAGTCTATACTTATGCTCGAAAAATGACTGTAGAAGCCAATCCCGAACGCTAGAGAGAACCCACGCTCGAAGGCCATTTCCTCGAAAGACACACGGGAGCTCTCGAAGGCAAGACTCGAAGTTCCAAGTGCAACACGCAAAGATACGAGGCGGTTAAGGTAGTTGTCTCGAGTGGGTTCGAAGCACAAGGACATGTGTAAAGGATCCAAGACTCTAGAAAACACGTGGCATCCATCATTTCCAGTCATTAGTTAGATTATAATTTATCTGCTTTCAATAAGGACAAGTGTCCAAGACATGCAACGTAGTAGTTGGCATTTGTAGCTCTATAAATAGTAGTTCAAACGATGTACTCAGGGCGATTTCATACCATCTAGTAACCCATTACGCCTAACACATCCGATCACACTGGATCTCTAGCTACAACGGTGAACAATGTATGTCTGAGCCAACCCCCTTTTCAATTCAGTGCAATTACTTTTTTTCCGACAAACTGAGTGCAATGCTCTTGTCTCTTTTATCTCTTTTTAGTGATTTTTAAACCCCTTTTTAATCATTGCACTCGGGGAACTCGTGACGTTCTGTTCCCTCCTGGGATTGATTTCCGTGGGTTCCTCGAGTTTATCTTTTAATTTTACTTTGTTTTATTTTACGAAGATGCATGGTTCAGGATTGATTGAAGGACTCACGACATTCTCCCTCTCTTGGGCGTGATTTCCGTGTTTTGTTCAATTGCTTCATGCCTCGAATTCGATCAGGACGGTCACCTAAAATCCCTCATTCGTTTGGTTGTTCCTTCGAATTCCCTGCCTTCGCCATTACCCATCCCCAAAAGAGCGCACAGATTGGGGCTTGGTGTGTAAACCTATCAACTAGTGAACCCAGTATCTAAATTCGAGTCTTTTTCTCTCACACATCTCGAATTTATTTGTTTGATAAAGACCTAACCAAAAATACTGGAAAACAATACCTTTGGCCAAGGATTGCTCTTATGGCAAAGTCACTAGCATCAATCACACATGAGCTCAAAGGGCTTGCTCCAATCCGGTGTCACTGTCACTAGGTGCAGTAACCAGTGCCTTTTTCAGTTTTTGAAATGATTTCTTGACATGGTTCATCAAAGACAAATGGTGTGTCATGCTGTAGCAATTGGCACATTGGCTTTGAAATTTTAAAAAAGCCTTTGATGAACCTCTTGTAGAAGCCTGCATTCTAGAAAACTTCTAACACCCTTCACACTGGTTGGAGGAGGTAACTTCTCAATCACTTCAACTTTGGTCTTATCAACACAATGCCCTTTTTAGAAATTCTTTGACCCATAACAATTCCTCTTTGGACCATGAAACGACACTTCTCCCAAGTTAAGACCTAGGTTAGTTTCTTGACATCTGTCTAGAATTTCTTCTAAATTTGTCAAACATTGCTGGTATGTTTCCCCAAATACAGAAAATTCATCCATGAAGACCTTGATGGATTTCTCAATGAAATCAGAAAAATATTGACATCATGCATCTCTGAAAAGTGGCTGGTGCATTACATAGCCCAAATGACATCCTCCTAAAAGCAAAGGTATCATAGGGGCATGTAAGAGTTGTCTTATGTTGATTCCTCGAGCAGTATTGCAATCTCGTTATAGCCAGAGTAGCCATCCAAAAAGTAATAGAGCTCCTTGCTAGTCAATCTATCTAGCATCTGGTCAATGAATGGTAAGGGGAAATGATCATTCTTTGTAGCCTTGTTGAGTTTTCTATAGTCCATACAAATCCTCCAACTAGTTACAGTTCTTGTGGGAATCAGTTCGTTCTTCTCATTTGCCACTACTGCCACACCCCCTTCTTTGTAACACATTGCACAAGACTCATCCATGCACTATCAGATATGGGGTAGACAATTCCAGCATCAAGCCACTTGATTATTTCTTTCTTTTACAACCTCCTTCATGATAGGATTTAGCCTCCTCCTCTACCCTTCAATGTTATTCTTTGAGTTCTCATCAAGAATAATGTTGTGCATGCAGATGGTGGGGCTAATTCCTTTGATATCTGACATTTTCCACTCAATATCCTTCTTATGCCTCTTTAGGGTAGTAATAAGATCATGCTCTTGACTTTTGGTTAAATCAGAAACAATGATCACTGGAAGTGTATTGTTTTCCCCTAAATAGGCATATTTCAAATGCTTTGGTAGCTCACTGAGTTCAAGTGAAGGAGAACTTTCAATTGATGGGACATTCCTCTTGAGGCTTGAGTCTCCCAGGTTCAGCGACTCATATTTTCTTGCCCATATTTCCTCGACAACAGCCTCATCTTATAACACACATTCTTCCACAAACTCTTCTTTTTCAGTTTCTAGAAGAGCTTTGACCAAATGGTCATTATACTTGTGGAAATGTTTCTGAACAACAGAATCAAGAGATACCACAAATGAACACTCCTCTATTCCTTTAATAGGAAACACGAGAGCATTCATCGCGTTAAACTTAATTTCTTGATCATTGACTCTCATAGTCAATTCTCTCTTCATATTTTTACTGTCTATTTTATTATATATATATATATATATATGTAGTAGTATTAATCTTCTAATATAATTTTAAGTTAATGTTTATTTTAGTAATTTCACATCTAAAAGTAATTATGATTCAACCCATGCGAACAACAAAAATTGTTGAAAATCACCTTTTTCAAATTGTATTAGAACAAAAATAAATGTTGAATAAAAAATCACATTATGTTGAAATCATTTTAACTAAAATTAATTGTCACTATCGCATAACTAAACACACGCTAATTTCTTCTAAAAAATGTCATATTGTGTGGGATTTCGACAAGTTAAATTTTGTTTTGAAGGAGAATCGTCAACGTTAATGGCGGGCCTACATCCAATATTATTCTCGGTATGCGGTGGCTTGAATATCATTCGGCTCTTTCAGACGTAGAAAGAGAAACCAAAATATACTACGGTGCAGGTACGCTAGGTGCATAGGATGCATAGTTTTCGGCCAGGTACGGTGGGTGACACACGACACGAGCCACATCTGGCACTTGCTTTGCGATTCTCATTACCGAGGCATAAACTGAAATCAAACATAATAATGAGCTAATATTAAAACGAAAAGAATTTATTCCTTGCGTTGAATTACGTGAGGTCAAAAATCAAAGAGGTTGAAGACACGTGGAAAATGGTATAGTATTTCATTTGAATAAAATTTTTGAGTAATAAAAAAAGGGTGTGCATCTAAGCAATGTAAGCTACACGACGTACACTATGTTTCGATGAGATGAGAAAGTGAAAGGAAAGAAAGTCATAGGAATCAAGGTGAGTTGAAAGTTCTTCAGTACTGTGCTTCCGATCTTAGAGATCGGTATTACGCAGTTAGTAGATATTTTATCTTTGATTCTGTCTCTGTCTTCAGGCCTTGAGAAGAAGATTTTGTTCGATCTGGAGAGGTTCGACCTTGAGATGTTCGATCTTGAGATGTTCGATCTTGAGGGGCGATGTTGTACCTGCAATGATACTCCGACGCTCAAGTCAGTATTTGAGTGAGTGAGTGTTCTGTTAGAAAAAAGTGCTTCCCATTAATGAGCATTGAATGCTGTATTTATAGATCTTGAGTGGTGTTTGTTGTGGCCGTTTTTGGGCCGTCCGATCTTGTGAGCTGATCTTGGCCATTGAAGATTGGACTCTAATGATATTAATGGGCTTTCTTAGTAATTGGGCCTTTGGAGGGGGTGTAAAGAGCAAAGACTATAATTACCATAACAGTGGCCCCCCAAGTCTGGTCGCTTTGAGGAGCGACCTTGACTTTGATGGGCGACGTAGCCTCGTATTTTTGTCTTTGTTGAGTAGAGATTTCTTCAGTCTCAGTTTTATGTCGAGCCTGGGATTTTTGGCCGATGTTAAATGGTCGTCGAGCTTCCGAGCGAGGTAGATAGTTTTATGAAATCAGTGCTGCTTTGGAATCAGTGTAATCTTTGAATCAGTGCCATCTTTACTGTTTCTGACAAGGTGTGATTTTGCAGTGGCGGCGCATGATGGTGACGTTTTATTCTTCAGCGTGCGAAGTTTAATGGACTATGGTTTGGACGTGACGTTTCGACTTCCCGGCCCAGGCCCATTAAATCCGCCTTGCTATAAATAAAGGATCTCACCTTCTCATTTGTTGCTTGCTGTTCATTTGTTTTGGATTTGTCGATCTTCGAGAGCTCCCGAGCTTCTTTAAAGTGAACGAGTTTTGAAGAGTTTCGAAGTACTTTTAAGGTCGGTTTCTATGGATCGATAACCGTATTTTTTCCAGATATAATCAACTTGCGACTCAGTTCCGAGGTTAGCCTATTTTTTGATTTGTCTTTACTTTTCTTTTCGTTTGTGCCTGGACCTCCCCCAGTCCCCTTTGATCTCAGAATGGGGGTTGTCAGGTCGGGTTCCGACTTGCTCGCGAACCCATTTTCGATCTTTAACCCTGACATTTCGTCCCCCATTCCTGTAGATTCGCTCTGGCGAGGACAAAACAAACTCGGAGAGACGTTACTCAGTACCGGAAAGAGTTTACGAACGTGATGGCTTCTGGTGGTGAAGTCCCTGAAGTTCGTACCGACCCTCTTGAAGTCGCCGCCCCGGACGTGCAAGAGCATTCTGCTTCTGCCCCTATGAGTGATAAGGCGGAAGATAATTTTGAGAGTGAAAGTTCCTCTCCTGCGACCGATGCTAATGAGCCAAACGATGATACTCCTGAAGATGTGGAGGAAGATCGTTTGGTGGATGTGATGGCCATCACTTCTGAGTCTGATGAGGAAATCCAAGTGGAGGATTCCGAGGTCGATCTTGGGACAGGCTCCGAGGTTGATCTTGTGTTGAGTTCCGAGCCTGCCGATGAGTCCGACGGAGGAAATGTTGGAAAACAAGTTGAATCTCGCCCTTCGAGTCAACCAGGTTCCAGCCGAGCTTCTGCTGCTTCTCTGGATGGCTACTCGAGTACTGGTTGTGGGGACCTTGATGTACCGGTGCGAGAGGTCTCTCAATATGATTGGGTTTCCAGGAATATCTTGGAGATCGAATCGTTGTACCAACACGGTTTTAATTTGGAGATGGTCGGGAGGAAAGCTTCCGGTCGTTCGAAGCGAATTTGGAGAGTTGAGGGAATGAAGAAAGGAGAGCACGTGGCTTTGTGGCCTTGAGAGCTCAAGTTCACTTTGTACCATATGCTGATAAACGAGATGAATATCCGGCCTCCTTTCACCTGGTTCGAGCAGACAGTTTTGGCGACTTTGGATGTTGCGCCTTCTCAGTTGCATCCAAATGTGTGGGCTTTTGTTCGAGCCTACGAACTAATGTGCCTTCACCTGGACAGACCGGTCTCGCCGTTGCTCTTCTTCCATTTGTTTGAGATTAACCGGAACAGCAGTGAAAATAAGTCCGGTCGCGAGCATGTCAGTCTTCGTTCGAGGCGAGGGGCCAAGATTTTCAAAGCTTATGCGGACTCATTGAAGGGGAATTGGAAGGAGTTGTATTACTGGGTCGAGCCGGTGACCGATGAAGCGATCGAGAGAGTGGGAAAGTTTTCCGAGGATGGTCGGACTTTGGTGTCCACCAAGTTTCCCATCGGTTGGAGTCAGGCCCATTTTGAACGATCCACCAATTCTTTTTCTGTTGGTGAGGATCGACTGAACGCTGCCGATCTTCTTACCAAGAGGATCCTGATGTTTATTTCTGAGAACATTCCATTTTCAAAACATAAGTATCGGGGTATCCCTGCGGCTAAGATAGTTCAGGCTGGGAAGCGAAGACGGGTGCAAATTGTTTTAGGTAGTTCGTTTTTCTTGTTTCGAATTTTGCATATTTTTGACTGTAGTTTGTATGACCCAGTTTTTGTTTCTTTTCCAGATACCATGGCCCCAAAGAAGCTTGCCGCAATGAAGGCGCTGGCGATGAGGAGCGTCGATATATCTGACGATGTTGAGGAAGTGGGTGCTCCGCTTCCGACGTCTCCCCAGATTGAGACTGTCGTTGGGACGGTTACTGCTGCTTCCCCGATCAACACCGTTACCCAAGAGGACCTTGCCTATGAGGCTCGGGTCGATCTTGTTTCCAGTTCTCCTCCCCCAGCTGCTCCCGATATTGGTGCAGGGGCCTCGGCGAATAGGGTGCGTACCGACGCAAGTGGCGAGCAAAGGCCGGATAAAAGGAGTAAAACCTCAAGGAGACCGAAGCATAAAAACAAGGCCGTACCTTTAGAGGAGGGCTTCTTGGAACAAAACTATGCCCAATGGCGGGAGGATCCTGTCGGGGCGTCTGTTAAAATATTGGTGAACTTGGCCGAGGTTCATAAGATCGAGAAAGAGAAATATGAAAAACGGGCCAAGGGTAGGCGTTTTCCTGATTGATTTTCGTTTTCATGATCTTTTTCCCCAACCTGATTTTTCTTATTCTCGTTTTTGCAGATTTGTTGGAGCTTGAGAAGTCTAAAAGAGTGAAGCTTGTGGAGGATGTGTCTTCGAAGTCGAAAGAGCTCGCTCGAACTAAACAAGAACTTGAAACTTTGAAGGAAAGCCAGGGGGAGGTCATACGCCGGGCGGAGTTCGCGGAAACTCGTGTAAAGGAGCTGGAAGAAAAGGAAAGAGGTCTGGAGGGGCAAGTGGCCGAGGCTAATCAGAAGATAAAAAATTTGGAGCTTCGAATCGTCGTTTTGGAAGACGATCTGAAAAAAGCGTCCGAGGCAGGGGTCAGAACAAGCAGCGATGCTGAGGCTCGAATTGCGGAGCTTCAAGCAGCCCTTCAGCAGAGTAGAAAAAATGCTAAGGAGGCTACGAATATTGCAAATGAAGCTAGGAAGGAGGCTCGTGAAGCCGCAAATTCTGCAATTGAGCTGTATAGGGAGGGTTTTGAGTGTGCCCAGGAGCAAATTGCTTTGGTCAATCCTTCCATCAATTTGGATCGCTCGATTATCGATGCCGATCATGAGGTTGAAGGGGGGCAGGATCGTTAAGATCGATGCTCGGACGGAAAAGAAAACTGTGATTTTTCCGACCTCCACTGCTTGATGTTTAATGGCGTTTCTTTTTGCAGAAGTTCCTGGTGTATGCTTTTATCTGTGTAGGTTTTGTATAGATCCGGAACTTTTTTCGGTTTAGACCGGGGATATTTGTAATCCTTTTTGGAATATGTCTATCAGACCTTTATTTTTCGAAGCTCTTTTTACGAGCTTTAATGAATGCTTTTGAATTCCGCATGTCATGTATGTCGTTTCCGAGCTTTAACGAGTGCTTTTTTCAATTCTGCACGTCGCGTATGATGTAAGAACGTCGGTAAATGAGGAACTCGATTTACCGGGTTCGAGCCTATAGGAGAGTTTACTAGGACTTGGCCCAGATTTAACTCGCCCTATAGGGGTATCGGCAGCTGTGGCCGATGGTCGTTCTTAGGACGTTTCGATCCTTGAAGACCCGGTCTCTTTGAGATAGTTTGCCAAGACTCGGCTCAGATTTAACTGTTTCTCAAAGAGTTTGCGACCTTGGGTGGTCGCTTGGGGAGATCATCTAAGATCGGTCCCAGTTGATTCCCGGTGGAGGGAATTTGGTCCCTACATTCTGTTTGATGAAAATCAAGAATGTGTGGAGACTTGGTGAGAACTTTGAGAAGCTTTGAAAGCGTTTGAAAGAAAGGTCAAGTTCTTTTTAATTAATAACTTGTTTCGAGTTTACATAAGATCGGAGTACACGATTTCTTTCTAAGGATAATAACTTTTCAGTTTTGTTGCGTTCCAAGTCCTCTCAATCTTTCTTCCTTGGAGGGTCTCCAATTTAAAGGCTCCCATACCAGTTTTAGATAAAATTCGGTAGGGGCCTTCCCAGTTTGGGGCTAGCTTTCCTTGGGAGGCGTTTTTCTGACCTACGTCAGCTCTTCTGAGTACCAGATCGCCTGGATCGAAATCTCTGTGAACGACTTTGGTGTTGTATCTGGTTGCAACCCTTTGTTTGATGATTGCTTCTCGGAGCGAGACCCAACCTCGGATTTCATCGATGAGGTCGAGTTCTTCTCTTAAGGCTTGATCGTTATTGCTTTGTGTTTTGGGATTTGCCGTTCTCCAACTAAGTTCGCCAATCTCGACGGGGATGACCGCCTCGCTGCCGTAGGAGAGCCTAAAAGGTGTTTCTCCAGTGGAGCTTTGGGGGGTCGTCCGGTATCCCCAGAGGACGTAAGGCAATTCTTCTACCCAATTTCCTTTAGCATTGTCCAAACGTCGTTTCAGCCCGTTCAGTATTACTTTGTTTGCAGCCTCTGCTTGACCGTTGGTTTGAGGGTGCTCTACTGAAGTGAAATGGTGTTTAATTTTCAGTTCGAGCATTAGTTTTCGAAATCCCGTGTCTGTGAATTGAGTTCCGTTGTCCGTCACTACTACCTCGGGGATCCCGAACCTGCTCATAATGCTTTTTTTGAAGAATTTTATGCAGTTTTTTGCAGTGATGGTCGCCAAGGGTTCCGCTTCTATCCATTTGCTGAAGTAGTCTACGACGACGATCAAGAATTTGACTTGTCCTGGCGCCTTTGCGAAAGGTCCGAGTAAGTCCATTCCCCACCATGCGAAGGGCCATGTGGAGGATAAACTTGTGAGGTCTGTGGGGGGAGCTATGTGGACATTGGCGTGGATTTGGCATTTCTTGCACTTCTTCACATGATCACTAGCATCGCCAATCATGCTCGGCCAGTAGTAACCGGCTCGAAGAGTTTTACGTGCTAAAGATCGAGCTCCCATGTGCTGGCCGCAGATTCCCTCATGAATTTCTGTCAATACATAGGTTGCTTCCTCTCCCTCGATGCATTTTATTAGCGGGGAAGAGAGGCTTCTTTTGTAAAGAGTTCCGTTGATGACTGAAAAAGCCGAGGCCCTTCTCCTGATGTATTTGACGTCGTTACTGTCTGGGGGTTCTGTTCCTGCGACGATGTATTCTACAATTGGGGTGATCCAGCTATCCGTTTCTTCGAGCATACAGATGGTCGGGTTAAAGAGAGGCTCGAGAGACACACTGGGTTTGTGTAGTGTTTCTTGAATGGTTGTCCTCTGGTTCCCAGGGGTTTTTGTGCTTGCGAGTTTGGCGAGGATATCAGCTCGTTGGTTTTCCGTTCTTGGGACATGAACTATCTCGCTTGCTTCAAATTTAGCCATTAGCGACCGTACCCTGAAGTAGGTATTTTTGCAAGATCGGTTCTTTGGTCTCGTATTTACTTCCGATCTGGGAGACCACTAAGAGAGAGTCGGTATGAAGTTTTATTTGTTGGATTTGGAGGTCAATTGCCAGGCGAAGTCCGGCGATGCAAGCCTCGTACTCTGCTTGGTTGTTCGAGGTGGGAAAACCGAATGTAAGGGAAACTTCGATGATGACCCCCGTCGGGCTTTCTAGCATGATCCCAGCGCCACTCCCTTTTGGATTAGAGGACCCATCGACATATAGGATCCATATGTCATATTCGATGTTAGCAGGCGTCATCTCGGCGATGAAGTCCACCAAAACTTGTGCTTTAAGTGCTGTTCGAGCTTCATATTTAATCCCGAACTCTGAGAGTTCCACAGCCCATTTGATCATTCTTCCAGCCAGATCGGGTCTATGGAGTATCTGCCTGATGGGGTAGTTAGTTCGGACGACTACCTGGTGGGCGACAAAATAGGCTCGAAAGCGTCGAGCTGCGACAATGAGAGCTAGGGCGATTTTCTCGATTTTCTGATAACGACTCTCAGCTCCGTGCAGAGCCTTGCTTGCGAAGTAGATCGGGCTTTGCCCGGTTTCGAGCTCGCGCACCAGAACGGCAGCTAAAGCTTCTTCCGAGACCGCCAGATATAGGTATAGGGTTTCCCCTTCATTTGGTCGAGTTAAAATTGGAGGCTCGGAGAGAGATTTTTTTAGTTGTTTCAAAGCTTCATCTTGCTCAGGCGTCCATTCGAAATCTCTTTCTTCTTTTTTGAGGATTTTAAAAAGTGGAAGAGATTTGAATGCTGCATTTGATATAAAACGAGATAGAGCAGCTATCATTCCATTAAGTTTTTGCACTTCCCTCTTGGACGTCGGAGTTCGCATTTCTGTGACGGATCGACATTTATCCGGGTTCGCCTCGATTCCTCTTTCTGTTAAGAAGAAACCCAAGAATTTCCCTGCTCGAACTCCGAATGTGCATTTCTCTGGGTTTAACCTCATTCTATTCTTTCGTACCTCATAAAAAATCGCTCTTAGATCGCTTATATGGTCGTCATCACTTCTGCTCTTGGCGATCATATCGTCGAGGTAGACTTCTACGCTTTTACCGATCTGGTTTTGGAACACTTTGTTCATCATTCTTTGATAAGTTGCTCCAGCGTTTTTTAACCCAAATGGCATGACACGGTACGCGAAGTTTCCTCGGTCAGTGATGAAGGCGGTTTTTGCTTGATCTGGGGGAAACATGGCGATCTGGTTGTATCCGGAGTATGCGTCCATGAAGGATAATAACCGGAAACCGGAAGCGTTGTCGACCAAACGATCGATGCTGGGGACCGAAAAAGCATCTTTTGGGCAAGCTTTATTAAGATCGGTGTAGTCGACACACATACGCCATTTTCCGTTAGATTTCTTCACCAGGACTGGGTTTGATAACCAAGTCGTGTATTTAACCTCGAGATAAAGTTGGCTCTGATGAGGTCGTCTACTGCTAAGGCGGCAGCAATGGCTTTCTCTTTGCTTTGAGCCCGCTTTCTTTGGGCGATCCATTTTGCTTCTGGGTTTATCGCGAGTCGATGGCAAGCAACCTCTGGTGGGATCCCAGGCATGTCTTCGGCCGACCAAGCGAAGATGTCTTTGAAATCTTTAAGACATTGGGTTAAATCGATTTTGATTTTTTCTGGAAGGTCGATCCCTATTTTGATATTTTGGGAGGGGTCTGAACCGAGCTGTATTTCGACGAACTTTCCATCAGGCTCTGGTCTTTTGATTTTTCGTTTGAGCTCTTTGGTTAGCTCGTCGACGTCTTTCCGATTTTCGACTTTCGGATCGCAGCCGGTTTCTATGTTAGTGGCGGTGTTAACTTCAGTCGATCTACCTTTTGGCAGTTTGGGAGTCGACAGTTCTTCCGAAGGGGGAACCCCTTCATGCTCCGAAGCCTTTCGTTCGTTCTTCGTCCATAGGAAAAAACACCTGGAGGCCGACTCTAAGTCAGAGTTCAGAGTGATAACTCTGTTGCAGAGAGAGTGGAACTTCATCTTTAAGTGTGTGGTGGATGTAACCGCCCCGAGCCTGCCGAGGGTCGGTCTTCCTATAATACCGTTGTATATGGATTCACAAGGTAAGACGAGGAATTTGGTCTTGACGGTTCGAACCATTGGTTCGGTTCCGTAGGTAACCATTAGCTCCAGATGCCCAAGGGGTTTCGTTCGAGATCCGTTAAAGCCGGACAGAGCCGTTCCTCTATAAGGGGTGAGTTCCTCTTTGTCGATCCCCATTTTGTTCAGAAGATCGATAAAGAGGATGTCTGATGAGCTCCCCTGATCGACCAAGATCCTACGTACCTCCTTATTGGCTATGATCGCCGATATTAAGAGAGGTACGTGTTTGTTAGCCTTTCCGTCAATAAGGTCGTTGTCGCTAAAAGATAATGGAGGTCGATTGGTCTTGGTCGGGGTTGTTGACGTTGAAGCCACGCATAACAATTCCTTCCATTTTCTTTTCATTGATTTTCCTGATCCTTCATGATCGAATCCTCCAGTTATCATCATGATAATCGAACGTTTTTTATCCAGTTCTTCGTGGTCTGGGTCGATCACTTCTTTTCCTTTTGCCCTAGGATTTTCATTTCTTTCTCTTCCGATGTTGTCAGATCGTTCTCCCTCCCTTTTGACATAAGAAGATAGTTTTCCCCGTTTTATTAAATCTTCAATGTCATCCTTTAGGGCGTTGCAATGGTTTGTGTCATGGCCATTGCTTCTGTGGTATCGGCAGTATTTGTTGGCCTTCTGCCCAGGCCGGATAGGTAAGGACCTGGGAGGCTTGACGTCCCTGAATTCGACGTTCCAACATTCCCCTAGTAACTGGGCGTTGGAGACGTTGAGTTCGGTATATACCTGGTGGCGATTTTTCTTACCGATGTTCCACGAATTTTTACGAGGGTCGATCTCGATGTGGCGTTTCGACGGTTCTGTATGTGACGATGTTTTGTCGACTTTGGAATTTTCTTCTTCGTTAATAAAGCACTGGGATAGTTCGAGGAATTCTTGAAGGGTGTTAGGTTCCCAGGTGTTGATGTGCTTTCGGAACGAGCTTCCAGGGAGCAGACCTTGGGCCATGAAGAAAATTCGGAAAGCGTCGTCTAACTGCCGAACCTGAAGAGCTTCGATGTTGAATCGCTCTATATATTCTCTCAGGGGCTCATTTACCTTCTGGACAATAGATGCTAAAACATTTTTGTTTTTGGGTTTGCTCTTGGAATGGGCAAAGTGCACCGAGAAGTGTTTCGCTAACTGGTCCCATGAGGAAATGGTATTCGATCTTAACGTCCGAAACCATTCGGAAGCCATTTTGTCCAGGGTTAAAGGGAATATTCGGCATTTCATTTCCATGGGTACGTTTCGATACTGCATGGTTGTGTCAAATTGGTCTAGATGCCTGTCGGGGTCGCCCGTCCCGTCGTAAGTCTTCAGTCCTCCAGGTGGTTTTTCGAGATACCGTGGGACCCGGAAGTTGTCGATCGATTTTGTGAAAGGACCTTTTCGCCCAGGTTGATTCGCCCGTGACAGTGGTTGGTGTCTGCGATGAGGTTCAGGATGTCCGTATCGTCGTGTTTGATTGTTTTGAATGTTGTCACGGCTTCTTGATCGTCTCCTTGACGAGGTCGAGCCTTCAAGATCGTCGAAATGGCGAGCCAGAGGAGAACGGGAACCATTCCCTCGGTGGCGGCGTGGAGGAGAATGAGGATCATCAAGATCGTCATATTGTCGAGCTGATGGAGAACGAGAATCATTCCTTGGTGATGGCATGGGGAAGGGTGAAGATCGTCGAGACCATTATGTTGTCGAGCCGGAGGAGAACGGGAACCATTTCCTCGTTGACGGCGTGCGGGGGAACGATGATTGAGCTTTCTCCGAGGGGGTGATCGATGAAAAAGTCTTCTTCGAGTTGGGCGTCGTTCCTCCAGGGAGCCCTGCCCGGATGATTGCTGGTCCAGAACGTTTCGACCTTGTAGTCTCGCTACTTCGGATTCGAGGTTAGCGAAACGGTTGCTTCTTTCTTCATTTACGGCTTCTTGCCGAGCCAATAGCTGAACGAGCTGTTGAACCGCGTCTGTCAAGGCCGGAAGTAATTGAGGAGGAGATGGTAGCCTCGTTTCATCTGCGCCCGAATGTGCTCGGGATGGTCCCGTGTTGGGATATCGGTTTCGCGTTTGCGACGAATTCGTGAGTTCCTGGACGTGGCCTTCAGGGGTTTGCTGAGGGCCGAGCTCAGGTTCGGCCATGAGACTAGTCGGTATTGAACGGCGCGTTGGTGCCATTTAATAAGTTCAAGGAGATGGTGAGAAAAATAGGGTATTGATTTCTCCCACTGTGGTCGCCAATGTTCAGTACTGTGCTTCCGATCTTAGAGATCGGTATTACGCAGTTAGTAGATATTTTATCCTTGATTCTGTCTCTGTCTTCAGGCCTTGAGAAGAAGATTTTGTTCGATCTGGAGAGGTTCGACCTTGAGATGTTCGATCTTGAGATGTTCGATCTTGAGATGTTCGATCTTGAGGGGCGATGTTGTACCTGCAATGATACTCCGACGCTCAAGTCAGTATTTGAGTGAGTGAGTGTTCTGTTAGAAAAAAATGCTTCCCATTAATGAGCATTGAATGCTGTATTTATAGATCTTGAGTGGTGTTTGTTGTGGCCGTTTTTGGGCCGTCCGATCTTGTGAGCTGATCTTGGCCATTGAAGATTGGACTCTAATGATATTAATGGGCTTTCTTAGTAATTGGGCCTTTGGAGGGGGTGTAAAGAGCAAAGACTATAATTACCATAACAAAAGTGAGTAGAAAATGAGATGAATTTTTGGTTGTTTGGTTTGAGTGAAAGTGAAAGAAAAGTGAGAGGAAAGAAAGATGTAAATTTATAGAATGACAAATATATCCTTGAGTTAAAAATGAATATTTAAAAAAGCAAGCATGTAAACAAAATAAAAATTTACTAATTAATTTCTATTAAAGTTTAAATATTTTTTCAGTTGAATAAAACTAATAATTTAAATTTTTTAAACTTCAGTTTATATATTTGATGTACTACAAATGTTACTGATACGGATTGGGCCTCTATGGCCAATCCACCAAAAGGCCCAATAACAAAGGGCCAAATTCAGCCAAAGGTGGTGATCTCAGACCTAGATCCAATGGTCCTCATTCACTTCAAATACCTATAAATAAGCGTTCAATGCTAGCATTAATGGTACTCACTTTTCCAATACTCTTACTTGTAATTAACTCACTCACTGACTTGAGCGTCGGGGTGTCATTGCAGGTACCACCCCACCTCGGACCGGAGCACCAACTCGGACTGACCAAGAACATAAATACCAACTATCTCGGACCGGACTTCGTATCCAAGATCGGACACTTAGTCAGAGATACGGTACTGAACAATTACTATTATATTTTATTTGATACTGTTATTATTGTTATTATTATTATTATTATTATTTTGTTTTGTTTTGATTAACTATTATTATTATTATTATTATTATTATTATTATTATTATTATTATTATTATTAGCTCCTATTCTATCTAAAAGACACCTCAAATTTTTGAGGGTAAAAATGTCATTACACTCTATTTTTTTTCCCTCTTTATTCTTACAATCTCTTTCTTACTTTTCACTTTTCTCTTACACTCTTTTTCTTCTTTTTTTTCTCTTTCTTCTTACACTATCTTTTCTCATTTTCACTTTTCATTTACACTATCTTTCTTCCTTTTTTTTTCTTTTTACTTTACTTTTCCCATAAATAATTATTATCTTTCTCTTATCACTTCACTTTAATTCTTTTAACTAAATTTCTAAATTTATACAAACACTACTTTAATTAAAAATTTTGAAGACTACTACTATAAACCTACTATCTAAAAAACAAAAAGACTTAATGACTATTTAAATTAGTAATTAATATTTAAAACAAATATCCCTTATTGATAATCAAATATCTAACTTTTATTATCTACTATAATCTACTAATCAACTAAAATAATCAATTGAAACTACGAGATAACTGCACTAATAAATAAAAAACACAGGATAACTCACTACAATATTTTTGGCTTTAGGCCACGCCAACCATTGCCACGGCTAAAAAAACGTGGCTTAAACCTGGAAGAGACCATAGTTCTAAAAGCGTGGCAAAAAGATAGACAATAGGCGACGTTTGCTTTAAGTTGATATCAGGCCACACTTTAGAAGTACATAGGCCACGGTTATAAAGTTGTAGATATATAATACCACAATTATGCAAACGTGGCCTATAAAAATTTAACAAAAACGTCGCCTTTAGTATTGCCTTCCGTAATAATATAGTAATTAATAATAACAAAATATCAGCGAAACCTTCCATTCAATCTCAAACCCTCTCAAACCCTCTCACTGTCTCACACGTTCTCATCCCTCTCACCGTCTCGCAAATCCCTAACTCCTTCTCATCGCTCTCACTGTCTCGCATCTCTTCGCAGCATCTCTCTCGCATCTCTTCGCAGTATCTCTTCGCAAATCCCTTGGCATCTCTTCGCAAATCCCTCTCATGTTTTTCTCTCTTCAATTTCAGTTTCAGCGAAACCTTCCATTCAATTTCAGCCACACCGAAACCTTCCATTCAATTTCAGCGCTTGCATCCTTCCTACCCCTCTCACTTCTTTCTACAAGAAAACCCTAATTTCAACCATCGCCGAATCTGCCGTGGTAAGTATCTCTTTTGTTGCTCATTGGGATGAGTTATCCAGATTTTTTCCTTCTTCCTTTGATTTTGTTTCTTTGATTTTGGTTGATTCTAGGTTTAGTGAAAATGTAACTTTTTCATTAAAGAAACTTTAGGAAACTAGAAGAAGGGAGGTATCTCCCTCGTGCTGCTGAAACTCTAGCTAATATGATGCATCCTTTCTTATAATATAGTTTCAAGAGTATAAAACATTGTTTTTTTTTCTGTTAAATTCTGAGAACTTTATGTGAACATTGATCTTGAAGTTACAGACTGGTCCCTATTATTGGCTTACATATAAAGAGTGCTATGATGCTGCCATCCAAATGGGATCTGCCATGAAGAGCCGTGGTGTCAATCCTGTGAGTTTTCAACACTTTTTTGCTCTTTCAAGATGTTTTGCATTGGCCATCATTAATTGTGAAATTTATTGAGTTAATAGGTAGTTCGGTCCTCAAGTTTTAGAGAAGTTTAGTTTAGTCCTTAACATTAACCGGATTCGTAATTTGTCTCTGATATTTTCAAATGGTATTCAATTTAGTAGCTTAAATTCTCGACGAGTTTGAAATTTGGCTATTAACTCGAAATTTATTATCTAACAAATGGTTCTATATTATTAGGGAGATCATTGTGGCATTTATGGTTCCAATTGCCCTGAATGGATCATTGCAATGGAGGTATAGCACTTTGTTTGTTTCATCATGCTTCATTTATTGCTTATTGTAAATTTTATTCTAACGAGACCTCACCTGATTCAATTTTGCTGTTTTGCAGGCTTGTAATAGCAGTGCAGTAACATATGTTCCATTATATGACACCCTTGGTATGTGTTTTCTGTCTAAACAAGTGTCTCATTGTTCTTGCTTTCATCACTATTGAAATATATCCTCTTAATAATTTGTTGACATATTCAAGAGCATATTTTTAATGACTGAAACTTGCATGACAGGTCCTAATGCTGTGGAGTTTATAATAAACCATGCTGAAGTTTCAGTTGCATTTGTACAGGAAAACAAGATTGCATCAGTATGTTGTTCTAGTTCTTTGAGCACAAACTTTTCTCTATTATATGATGGAATGTCTAATACATTTCATTATTGTTTCAACAGATTTTGTCATGTCTTGATAAGTGTTCTTCAAATCTCAAAAGTGGGTCAAACATTGTTGTCTTAATTACTCTCAATTAAAGGCCTTTCCTACATTTAATGCTGACCAGCTTCTGTAAATTAATGGTGTAGCTATTGTGAGCTTTGGAAATGTTTTAGACACCCAAAAGAAGGAAGCTGAGGAATTTGGCACACCATGCTTCTCCTGGGGAGAGTTTCTCCACATGGTAAGATGTTAAACCTGGTTTTCAATTGCCTACTAATATTCTATGAGGAACATGGAAAATTTTGATCAAGTATAATAATATGATCTTCTTTCTCTATGTAGGGAAGTTTGGATTGGGAGCTACCACCAAAAAAGAAGACAGACATTTGCACAATAATGTACACAAGTGGAACAACCGGAGAACCCAAAGGTGTCATTATTAAAAATGAGGCTTTCATGGCTGAAGTCTTGTCTATAGACCAAATACTTTTCTTAACAGACAGAGTGGTAAGATAACCAATTTTTCTTCTGGCTTCTGTCATGAAATCACTATATAGTTAGTTGTTATCAAAGATTAATACTAGTATGAGTAAACTATATAGTGCTGAAAAAAAAATGTAACATTGTTATATTTTTAGGCAGCAGAAGACGATGTGTACTTCTCCTTTCTTCCTCTTGCTCATGTATATGACCAAATAATGGAGACCTATTGCATCTCCAAAGGTTCCTCAATAGGATTTTGGCAATATTGTCCAATAAGCATTAACTGTAAGCTTTGCACCTAAAGGTATCAAAAGCAAAGTTTCATCTGGAGGAGCAGTGAAAAGCACATTATTTCAGTATGCATATAACTAGTATGTTTACCACTAAACTAAAATCTTGAATTTCCATTCCCAAAAAACAAAAATCTTGAATTTTTTAGTTATATATCTGTGTATAATTAAACTAATTGGAAGTCCAATGACAGTAAGTTAGGATATCTGGAGAAGGGTCTTCCACAACACAAAGCAGCACCTCTGTTTGATTGGCTTGTATTTGATAAGGTAAACTACTTATCTTTGTGAGTTCTTTTTCAAAAGTCTGGTTTTTCACAACTAAGATATTGGTTTTTGTTTATAGACAAAACAAGCACTAGGTGGACGTGTTCGAATCCTGTTATCAGGAGCTGCTCCTTTGCCTAGCCATGTGGAGGAGTTTTTAAGAGTCACTAGTGGATCCACATTATCACAAGGATATGGTATGCTATATCTATCATATAAGAATCTTCTGCTAAACACAACGATTTGATGATGACACTTAAATACAGAACTTTATCAAAGTTTTTTGAAGGCTAAATTTTAAATGAAGTCAACTCTTATACAGAACTTAATTTATTATCATTTTTGTTGTGACAGGTCTTACTGAAAGTTGTGCTGGATGTTTCACAGCCATTGGGGATGTGTATTCTATGAGTGGAACAGTTGGAGTTCCTATGACAACCATTGAGGCTAGGCTTGGATCTGTGCTAGAGATGGGATATGATGCACTTTCAGGTAAACCGCGTGGAGAAATTTGTCTCAGAGGAACTACCTTGTTCTCTGGTAGTGTTGAACTTTGAAACAAATTGTTCTTCTCATCCAGATTCAATCCAGTAGCGATCATCTACAAGCTGGATCAATATCAAAGAAAGCACGAGTTGATAATAGGAGGAGGATTTAATCTGTAAATTTTGAAAGTTGTATGTAATTGTGAATTTTTTTAGGGGTGTGTTTAGGATAAGGTTTTGGGAGGGGAAAGGAGGGAATAGGGGAGCTTAGGGCTATGGCTAGGCTTTCACTTGTATGGGAAATTAATTTGATTGATTTATTCCATTCCTATACATGACTTGTTTGTTTTTATTCATGGAAAATAATTTGATTGATGACTTTGGCTTGTTTCTATTTCATGGTGACTAATTGTTGATATATAAAAAAAACTGGACTTTAACTTATAGGCCACGGTTATTTATGTGTGGCCAATTGAAAAACGTGGCTTAAACCTATAGGCCACAGTTATTTATGTGTGGCCAATTGAAAACCGTGGCCAGAAACTAGACTAATAAACCGTGGCCTATTTTAATAACTACGGCGACGGTTTTGATATTTCGTGGCCTAATGTCAAAAAACTGTGGCCTGAAGGAATAGGCAACGGCCACCTACACAACGCCTAAAAACCGTGGCCTAAAGTTTAGGCCACGGTTTTTTCACTTCTAGCCACGGTTTTTAGCCGTTGCCTAAACTACTTTTTGTTGTAGTGACTGCAGTGATATATAAAAAAACACGAGATTAATATTTACCATTGATATTTATAATTTTTTTTGACAATTTATAATTAATATTTACCATTAATAATTATAATTTTGGAAAACTACTATAAAACTACTATCTAAAAAACACGTGATAACTGCAATAATCTACTATAATCTACTAATCAACTCAAATAATCTAATATAAAAATACGGGATAACTGCAATAATCTACTAATCAAGTCAAATAATCAATTGAAACTATGAGATAACTGCAATGATACATAAAAACACACGGGATAACTACACAAATATATAAAAAGACAAAGGATTAATATTTGTCATTGATAATTAAATTTTTTGAAGACTACTATAAACACACTATCTAAAAAACAATAATATTTAATGACTATTTAAACTACTGATTAATATTTAAAAAAAATATTTCTTATTGATAATCTACTATCTCTCTTTTACTATTTACTATAATCTATTAATCAACTAAAATAATTAATTGAAACTACGAGGTAACTGCACTGATATATAAAAAACACGAGATTAATATTTGTCATTGATAATTAAAGTTTTTGAAACCTACTACTAAAACCTACTATCTAAAAAATAAGCAGACTTAATGACTATTTAAATTACTAATTAATATTTAAAAAATGTATTTATTATTGATAATCTACTATCTATCAAATTTACTATCTACTATAATCTACTATCAACTAAAATAATCAATTGAAACTACCAGATAACTGCACGGATATATAAAAAACACGGGGGATAACTGCAGTGATATATAAAAAAACACGGGATTAATATTTGCCATTGATAATTATAGTTTTTGAAAACTACTATCTAAAAAAACAAGAAGGCTTAATAACTATTTAAACTGATTAATATTTAAAACACACGCGACAAATATTTGTCACTAATACCTAAAAAAGGACAAATAATTGTTACTGATATATAAAAAACACGGGATAAATATTTGTTATTGATAATCTACTATCTATTTTTCACTATCTACAATAATCTACTAATCAACTCAAATAATCAATTGAAACTATGAGATAACTGCACTGATACATAAAAAAACACTGGACAACTGCACTGATATATAAAAAAATACGGGGATAATTGCAATGATATATATAAAAACACGGGATAGTTGCACTGATATATAAAAAAACATGGGATAACAACACTGATATATAAAAAAACACTGCACTGATATATAAAAACACACGGGATAAATACACCTATTGTTTTTAAATGATACTTTTACATTTTTAGTTTTAATATTTATCAATTTTTTATTTGAAACTCATTTTTTATCTACTTTAAATTTTTCTTTATTTTCACGGGGTAATGTTCAGACTATTTAAATACTGTCTAAATTTATTCCTAAAAAGAACACGACAACACCTGTTCGTATGCAAGTTATCATCTATATTTTACAATTGATTTTAGATTAATGAGATTTCAAACTAATGTTTCTATTTGAGGTAATCGCATGACGTAACGCGATCGGTCCGTGCGGATGCACGAGTATAATACTAGTTATTATAAAAACTACCGTTTTAATTAAAACTAAGATATTATTATTGCTAAAAAAACGAAATGCATTTTACTTATACAGTGAGTGATTGATTTAAGCTGAGGACAAATTTGGAAAAATATATAAAATGATTGGGTCCAGTAGGTTTCTCGCCATTCATGCCAAGAAAGTTTTTTGGTGGGCCCCTCACTTAGATTCCTCTTTCTTCTCTCAAGGTTATCTAATTTCTATATAATCAAAACATATGTGAGTACATTTACATTTTTAGACATCACCAAATTTTGACATTTGTCACAATTTAGGGGTAAAATAGGCATTTCACCACATAAAGACAAAATGCTACAGTATCACTACAGTGCGCTACAGTGACGTTTCTGACGCGCTACAGTACCGCTTATGTCACTCTACAGTACGCTACAGTGACGTTTCTGACGCGCTACAGTACCAATATAGTTTTTTTTAGATTCAATTTTTTTTAAAAAAAAACTGATTTTTTAAAATAAAATTTTATACACTTTTTTTTAATTTTTTTTAAAAAAACGGTTGTCAATATTTTTATAAAAACAATTAGTCACTATAAATCAATTTTCACTATTTTTATAATCTACTCAAACTACTAAAATTAATAAAATAATTAGTCACTTTAAATCAATTAGCCACTATCCATTGTCAAAAAAAGAATTGTAAAAAAACTTTAACCCCTACCAAAAATTACAAAATAACTACTAAAACTAATCAATTTTACTAATTTTGTTAAAATCAATGAATTTAACCACTACAAAAAATTACCCAATAACTATTTTATAATTACTAAAAAAGAGTAAAATGTCAACGGGAATGCCAACGGGAGTGCCAACGAGAGCACCAATGGGAGTGGCAATGACAGCGTCAACGGGAGAGGCCACAGGAGTGGTAACGATAGAGGGACAAAAAAGTGAAGGACAAAAAACTGATTGAAAACTGCAATCAAAAGCTGCAACTGATGCAGCAAAAGGACAAAAAAATAGCAAATTTTAAAACCAACTTTTTTTTCAGTTTTTTTCCATTTTTTTTCTTCAGTTTTTCTTTCCATAAAAAATCACTTTTTTGTCAATAGTTTCAAAATTATTTATTCTAAAAAATAAATTATTAAATTAACATCACACTCAATAATTAAATAATTTAAAATTTACTATTTACTATAATCTCTCTATTAAAACTACTAAAATCAATCAATTTTTCATGTAATAAATAAAATCAATTGTAATAATTGTAATATAGAAAAAAGGAGAAAACATGTGGCAACGGGAGCGGCAACGAGAGACAGACAACGAGATCGGCAACGAGAGCGGCAACGGGAGTGCCAAAAAGAGAGGGAACGAGAGCGCCAACGAGAGTGCCAACGGGAGTGCCAACAAGAGAGGGAACGAGAGCGACGGGGCTGCATATTTTACCTTTTGCTCCATTATTAATATTATAAGAAGATACCGATTTTGTTTTAACTTTTTGCAACACAGCTATTTTAGTAAATTCACCGCTAAAAGACAAAATTTGCAACACAGCGAGAGCGACAATGCGAGACTGGCAATGGAATCGACAACGAGAGCGACAACGGGAACATGAGTGGGAACAAGAGAGGCAAGGAGATCGCCAACAGCGCCAACGTGGATGCATATTTTAAAAAATCTTATTTTCTTTTTTCTTCATTTTTACTCCATCTAAAATTTATTATTTACTATAATCTCTCTATTAAAACTATTAAAATCAATCAATTTAACCACTAAGAATTATAAAAATACAACTTTAGCCACTACCAAACTTTACAAAATAACTTACTTATAATTAAACGAATATGATTTAATTAATATTAAATCATATAGAATAATATGAGTTAACATGTGGCAACGGAAGCGACAACGAGAGACTGACAATGAGAGCTGCAACGGGAGTGGCAACTAGAGAGGTAACGAGAGCGCCAATGGGAGGGTCAACGAGTATGCAAACGGGAGTGTCAACGGGGATGCATATTTTACCTCTAATGTCTAAATACATTATTATGGATCGATGTAATTCTGATTGTCAATCTCCTTTATTTTCTTCGACTCAATATAATTTTCATTTGTATCATATATGACATAATACCTATCTCTTTCCACTTTGAATTTCAAATCATACATTTGGACATTGTTCACAACTTATGATTATCTTCTAAATTACTATTATGACTTAATGACAATACACCGACCATACAGTATCACCCGTGCGTATGCACGGGTAAAATACTAGTTGGTTCCAATAGTTGAACAATACAACTTGACCACGCCACTTGAGAAACTTCGCAAAATTCACCTAATTTTAGGTTTCTATAAAATTAAATATTTTTTTTAGTTTCTATAAAAAAGTTTAGGTTTAACTATAGTTTTGGTCGCTAGGACAAACTCATGATAATGTTCTCAAAATTTTTTTCACAAATTTAGTCTTCCATTTTTCTAATTTCTAAAATAATGTTCCTCCATAATTTGGTCAAACGTTTTGCCGACTTGAGGCTCATTAATCCTACATGGATGACACACAGGACTGCCAAATTGGATTTTAAAATAAACAAATTTAGGATTAGGATTATTGGAGAAACCTGGATGAGTCTCGATGAAGAACATAGAATTGTGTTTCATAATTTAAAGAACAAAAAAAATATTGTTTTATTTTAAAATCTATCTTGGTAGTCCCGCGTGTCATCCGCATAGGATTAATGAGCCTCAAGCCAGTAAAATATTTGACCAAATTAGGGAGGGACATCGATTTTAGAAATTGAGAAAATGGAGGGACTAAATTCGCCAACTGAACTACATTTTTGAGAAAAAAAGTTTGAATTTTTTTGGGAATAAGTAAACTTTTGACTTAATTACAGATTCTCCTTTTTACAACTCCTTCATGTTCTTTAGCTCCCCAACTAAGCTACCTTATTGAGACAAAAAAAAAGTATTTAATCTTGTCGCATTATCATACACATCGCCTTAATCACACACTAACTTACTAGCTATCTAGACACACATAAGTACAGACAGTCACACACATCAAAAATTGTAATTGTAATTACTAATTAAAATGCAGTTCAATGTTTCTACATACAAAAATTAAAATTGAGAAAATGGGTGGAGTAAGTTGTTTTTTTTTATTAGCAGTAAGTTGTTCTTTATACAACTTTTGCATTTCCTAAAAAAAACTTCTACAAATCAAATTGGTTTGGAAAACCAAACCAGGTATAATTTTAGGTCATACTTTAAATAATTTTTTGGTTCAAAATCAAACTAAACTGCAATAGTGACATCCTCCTATCCTAATCACACGGGTACTTGTGCATGGTCTTATGTCTGCGTGGTTGTTTGTAATTTGTAACAATGTCTCGATCTCAACGATAATTTGTTAATTAAGCTAAGGTGACAGCTAAACTAATGCACCCTAACATAAATTTGGGTGTTTCACCAAATATGGGTTGTCAGTACATTTTTTTAATTGGTAAAAAAAAAGTTATTAAGTTTCTGCTTAGTCAAAAAAATCATCACATTTTGTCTTATATTATAGGTGTAGTATCCAACTAATTGACAAGTGTAATTAAGAATTTAGAATGGGTAAATAGCCATTTTCGTCCCTGGAAGTGTAGCTCGCTGTCAATTTAGTTCCTCATTCGACCCAAAATGCAAAAAAGTCCCTCAATGTGTATTCCATCCATCACGTTCGTCCCTCACGTTAGTGTCCTCGCTAACTCCGTCAACAACTGAAGATGTGGCACGTTTATAGCCACGTTTTTGGCCACGTGTAATGCCACGTATGAGGGACCAAACTGACATTAAACTTATTTTTTTAAAAAATTTGTTTTTTAGTTAAAAAACAACAAAAAGAGAAACAGGGACCACCACAATTTTCCGTTCTCTCTCACTCTCAAAGCTCTCACTCTCACGTTCCTTCGTCTTCCATCATCGTCAACCTCTCACCACCATCGCCTTCTTCCATCATCACTGTCACTCTCTCCGTCCTTCTCCTTCGTTTCGTCGCGTCGTGAAGAAGAAGACGTGCAGCAGCGTTCCTCTCGAAAACCATTCTCAGTGTTAAGGTATGTTACGCAATACCCTCTCAAATATGGCAAAATATTCATCATATTTCACTTCAATGGTCAGATATAAGTTCATTTTATGACATTTAATCATCAGCTTTGTTTACCCTAATTTCTGTTTTACTATTTGATGATTCTAGGGTTATAAAAATACCCATTTGAAATACAGCTAAAAATCTATCCTTTAACCCTTCGTTGGTGTTATTTTTGTTGTGATTTTTGTTGAATGGAATTGTATTGCTTGGTTTAATGCTGTTTCAGTAATGTTTATAGGGTTTAGGGTTACAAATTAGGGAAAATTTGGGGCTTTTATCATTTGGTAATGAGTTTTTGATGTTATTGTAGAATGGATGATGTGCCAACTGAAATGAATGTTGAAGTTCAAACACAATCACAAACACAATCAGAGGCTGATGGCAGTGATGATGATAGTGGAGAAACTTCAAGTGTACAACTACAACTTGAATATGATGAGCATTCAGACAACAATTCATGGCACTCAGAGGAGTTGAAGACCCCAATTAGTACAGATGATGAGGATGACGGGAAGGCAGTTTTCCCAATATTTAATCCAAACTCAAACTTTGGTGAAGTTCACCTAGAGTTGGGGATGGAGTTTGAAAACACTGATTTGTTTAAGGAAGCGGTTAGAGACTACACAATTCACTTAGGAAGGGAAATTAAATGGCTGAAGAATGATTCTGAAAGGTGTAGAGCTAGGTGCAAGGAAAAAGAATGTGAATGGATGATTTATTGCTCTTGGAGCAAAGTTACTAAAAGTTTCCAGATCAAAACTTTTGTTAGTGAACACTCATGCTCTAGAGTGTTCAAAAACAACCAAGCAAAGACTAAGTGGGTTTCTAAGAAGCTTGAGGCAAAGATTAGGGAGCAGCCAACAATCACATATGTACAGGCTTTTGAATACTTAAAGAAGGATTTTGGAGTGTATATTGATGCGACCAAGCTATTTAGATCATTGAAAGATGCAAGAAAGTTGGTGGAAGGTGATGTTAACAAACAATACGCAAAGATTTGGGACTATGCTCATGAGTTACTTAGGAGTAACCCGGGATCAACAGCAAGGATTGATTGTATTCCCATTCCCAATGCTCCACCTCAATTTCAACGATTCTATGTTTGTTTAGAAGCTTGTAAGATAGGTTTCAAGGCTGGGTGTAGACCATTCATTGGTCTAGATAGTTGTTTTTTAAAGGGTTATTATGGGGGACAACTTCTCACTGCTGTTGGACAAGATGCAAACAACCAAAATTTCTGTATTGCTTATGCAATAGTGGAAGCTGAGAATAAAGACAACTGGAAATGGTTTCTCACACTACTGAGGCAAGATTTGGGAGATTGTAGGCAGCATGGGTGGAATTTTATGAGTGACATGCAAAAGGTACGTGTTTAAAATAAAGTACTATTATGATTTGTTATATATTCTTTGAAGGACCAAACTGACAGTAAGTGATATGTTTCAGGGACTAATAGCTGCTGTGCATGAAGTATTCGTAACTGCACCTCATAGATACTGTGTTATGCATCTTTGGAGGAATTTTATTAAACAATGGAAAGATTTGGAATTGAGAGGTGTAGTGTGGCAATGTGCAAGGGCAACAACACCTGCTCAATTCAATGCTGTCATGGAAAGGTTGAAAGTGAAAAATGAGAAAGCTTGGAGTTATTTAAACAAGTGGCCTAAGGAGGCTTGGACAAAAGCATATTTCAGCACTGATTGCAAAACAGACAACATTACCAACAATGTGTGTGAAGGATTTAATGCAAGTATTTTAAAGTATAGGGCGAAGCCCATTTTGACACTGGCAGAGGAGATTAGATGTTACATTATGAGGACAATGTCTAGTAACAAACTGAAGTTGTTGAGGAGACGAGGTCCACTTTGTCCAGCCCAACACTCTAGGTTGGACAAGTTGAAGATTGAAAGTAACAAATGGACACCACAATGGAGTGGAGATGGGAAGTATGAAGTATATTGCAACTGGAAGTCACATGTAAATGTTGACCTAGAGGCACAAACATGCACCTGTAGGTTCTGGCAGCTAACAGGTATTTTTCTTGTTGCTGCTCTAATATTATTATGGTTGCTGCTCTAATATTATTCTGTGCTGCTCTAATATCGTTTCTGGTTGCTGCTCTAATAGGTATGCCCTGTGAACATGTTATTGCATGCCTTGGACATCAAGTAAGAAAGCCTGAGGATTTTTGTCATGGGTGGCTGACATTGGGATCATACAATGCCACATATGAGCATCTCATCAGGCCTACACAAGGAGAAGAATATTGGGAACCAACTCCATATGATAGGCCAACACCTGCGCCACTTAGGAGGCGCCCAGGGAGACCTAAGAAAAAGAGAAGGAAGGACAACTCTGAGAACCCTTCACAGACAACAAAGTTAAAGAGATCATACCCAATCATAACTTGCCAGAGATGTGGTCATGAGGGTCATAACACAAATGGATGTTGCTCTCCAGGAGTTCCACACAGACCACCAAACTGGATTCCACCACCACCAACTGTTGAAGAATCAAATGCTACTGCCACTGCTCAGGCATCAAATGCTACTGCCACTGCTCAGGCATCAAATGCTACTGCCATTGCTCAAGCACCATTCGGATTTGGGCAGGGAACATTTGCTCCTGCATCTATGCCATTTGGAGTTAGGCCACCTCCTATTAGGGGAACTTGTCCAAGACCAATTATGGTTCCATGTCCCATACAGCCTAATCCTAATCAGAATGTGATGATGGCATTCATTCCAACTCCCAGGCTTTCCACAATTGGACGTCGTCACAATCAACATTGAAGACTATTTGAAGACTATGAACTAGTTGTAATATGCATTAGTAGGATATCTTATGAAGACTATTTGAAGTTGTAATAGAATAGGTAGGATATATTTTGAACAAATTACTAGTAGAATATCTTTTGTATTAGTAGGATATCTTTTGAATATGGTTGTTGTATATGGTAAAATTCTGGTCTGGATATATTCTGGTCTGGATGTATATGGTTGTTGAATAGGTAGGATATATTTTGAACAAATTACTATGCAGTTGTTGTATATGGTTTACATTGTATTTAAAATTCTGGTCTGGAAGTCTGGTTTGCAATTTAAGGATGCAGGGATTAAATTGAGTTAATGCATATGTTTCAGGGACTAAACTGATAGTAAGTCACATATTTTAGGGACTAAAATGATATATGTGTATATGTTTCAGGGACTTAAATGAGATAAGTTTGTGCACTATTTGAAGACTATGATCTGCTTTGCAATATGAACTCGTAGGATACCTTGTTATATACGTTAATGCAGTTGTTGTATATGGTTTACATTGTATTTAAAATCCTGGTCTGGAAGTCTGGTTTGTAATTTAAAGATGCAGGGATTAAAATGAGTTAATGCATATGTTTCAGGGACTAAACTGATAGTAAGTCACATATTTTAGGGACTAAAATGATATATGTGTATATGTTTCAGGGACTTAAATGAGATAAGTTTGTAGCATTTAAGGGACAATTTATGCAGTTTATGCAGCATTTCAGGAACAATGCAGTTATGCAGCTGGTTTTGATTTGAAAGATAATGCAATTGAAAGTTAAATTGCATAAAGGAGATTCCATAGATTGAGAACATTACATCAATTTACATTCCTACTGTGAACCAACAAATTACATTCCTTCTTGCTGTGACTACAAACAAACACAACCATTGACAAAAATTGGATTAAGAATATTCCACAGACAATTGTTCTAAACATCTTCATTTCAGTCCCCATACAATCAAGCTTTGAGTTAACCTGAGCCTTCCACATTGCCTCTCTTCCAACCTCTCTTCCATGTTCTCTTCCAACCTCTCTTCCTTGTTCCATGGAAACTGTCCCAAGTGCTTCATCAGCTGCAAGTGCTTCAATCAATTTATCAACCCAAATAAAGTACCCACAATATCCAAGTTCATCCTGAAATTAACATAATGTATTCCCTCAAAACCCTAAGTCAGCAAATCTGAAATACAAAACCCTAAACGATTTAATACAAATACCTTATTAATTGAACAAGTGTAGAATGGCCTTCCTCTGTTAAGATCTGTGCCAGCAACACGCCTAACAGCCCTTCTCCCACAACCACAATAGAGAATACCTTGTCTTGATGGTGAAGCTCTTGTTTGAGATAATGATGCATTGCTCCTCTGTGACGACATTGAGCGATGATGGAGGACGAGTGAGCTGATTAGAGGTGAGATAATGGAGTAGCAAAAGAGGGGGAAGAAGAAGGTGAGATACGCTGAATCTGAATCTGAAATTTAATTTTTGAGGAAGAAGAAAGGGTAAATAGAAGGAGATACTGTTTGTAATTTTACTTTCATTTTAGTCCCCAACAATTAATTCAAACAAACCCACGTAATTATTGAAATGTGGCACTTAACGTGCCACATCAGCTTCATTCACGGAGTCATTAACTTCAGCTAACGTGAGAGACGAACGTGATGGATGGAATACACATTGAGGGACTGTTTTGCATTTTGGGTCGAACGAGGGACTAAATTGACAGCGAGCTACACTTCCAGGGACGAAAATGGCTATTTACCCAATTTAGAATTAAGTAAAGTGGTCAGAAAAATAGAAACATCCACGGAGTAAACGGTATAGGGTGTGCCGCTCTAAATAAAAAGGCCACTACTATTCCCTGTCATGTGAGCATGAGCAATAGAAATAACGAGGCAACCACCCAAAAGCCAAACGAAACAGATCACTGTTATTCTCTTCTAGTTCTAGAAGGAGGTACAATTACGCAGCCCTAGTTGACGTTCGTTCTCCACACGCCACTTTTCATTTCCAAAAACCGTTACACTCTCTCACTCGTATGCGTGATTGATTTCCATCGCCATGGCTTCATCTGCCTCTTCGCTCCTTCGAGCAACAAGGTTGAAGCTCTCTTCCGCTTCCTATCTTTCTAGAACCTTCGCCGCCTCTCCCGCTCGTCCTTCTCCTTACCGATCTCCTGCTTTCTCCACCGCCGCCGCTGCACGCTCATCCGTTAACCGATGGAGTCACGGTGTCCTCTGGAGGTCTCCTTTCTCCCTTCGCCCTCAGATCAGAGCCGTCGCTCCCGTCATCGAACTCTTCCATCGCAAGATCGCCACTTCCGGTACTTCATCATTGTACTTTTTTTTCTTCTTCATTTGATCTGATTCACTCATATCGGAATCGTTCATTTCAGCTACTTTTTTTCATTTTTCGGTTGAATGTGAATTCTGTTTTGCTTTTTTCTTTCTTTTTGTTTTTGGAATCTTCCGTTTGACCTTAGTGAGGCAAAGAAATAGAGAATGATTACTACGTTTACGTTATGGCGAGAGCTTTGCTTTCTATTTGCTGTTGAACATCGTGATTGGTTGAAAGGATCGTGATTGTAAATGTTTTTGTACGAAATTGTAATGTGTGTAGTCTAGTTTCTTATATTTCGTGCTGAATTTCGTGTTCTGAGTGGTTACTGACAATTTTTGCCGTTGCAGCTGGTGAAAATCCTTTCAAGGGGAACTTGACTAGTCTCCCCAAGCCTGGCGGTGGTGAATTTGGAAAGTTCTACAGCCTTCCTTCTCTCAATGACCCGAGAATTGGTAATTTGCTAATTTAGTTTGACTTCGGTTAGTTTTTTGTGGTTTGAATTGGGTTGTTGTTTTTATTAAGTAGAATTTTGGATGAAATGTGTGGTATTGGTGTTTTAGTTCAGTTATCATCTGTCTGATGAAAGAGCAGTCTTTTCTTCAGAATATCACATTCTACGTTCATCTTCTTCAGTTGCTAATCTGTTAAGTTTGTCGATATATGACAGACAGGTTACCATACTCTATCAGAATTCTCCTTGAATCCGCCATTCGTAATTGTGACAATTTCCAAGTGAAAAAAGAAGATGTTGAAAAGATTACTGACTGGGAAAACACTTCTGTAAAGCAAGTTGAGATTCCTTTCAAGCCAGCTCGTGTTCTTCTGCAGGTATATCCTTGAATTCTGGGTGCAGTGACGTAGTTCTTATCATGAACGGGTGGTATTAAGTGCTATACATGCTTCCTTTAACCTATGCCTTTTCCTTTCCCCAGGATTTCACTGGAGTCCCAGCTGTTGTTGACTTGGCTTGCATGCGCGATGCTATGAATAGGCTTGGCAGTGATTCTAATAAGATCAATCCTCTGGTATACATCATTTTATCTCCGTCTCATGCTTTTGTTATGTGAATTCATTGATGGTATAAGTTTTTATGCACAGTGAAACAAAAGTTGAGTTTCATGAATCATGTATTACTAACTTTTCGCCAAAAAGTGTGCTTTACTACTGCGAGATTGATACATCTAGGTAACATTTTCTTTTCTCCTGCTTTGGAAGGTTTTGAAATTGATACAAAACAAACGGGGTCATACATGGTATCTGACAGATATTTGTCAAAATATCTAGCTGTGCTAATTTGCATTCAAAACAAAAATTCCTCGGAGTTTGGAAAATTAAGAAAATGGGTCAGAAGTGTCCAAGTCAAAACTAATTTCTTGATTCTTCAATATTTCTTAATTGAAAATTGTATATGGTTAAACTTAGTATGTAAAAATTCCCCGGAGTTTGGAAAGCTAAGAAAATGGGTCAGAAGTGTCCAAGTCAAAACTAATTTCTTGATTCTTCAATATTTCTTAATTCGAAATTGTATATGGTTAAATTTAGTATGTATAAAATTTGATTTTGAGCTTGGTCTAAGGTGAAATGTTGCTTGTTGAACTAATTTTGAAATTTTAAATAGTAAGAAAGATAGAGACAAGATGAGACTAATAGGGAAACTCTTATGGATTAGATTGAAAATAACTGTGGAGGGTATTTTTCTTTCATTCTTTTTGATGATTTTGTGTAGGATATATTTTTGAATTACTTTTAACTGAAATGGATAATATTAGAATTTTAACCTATTTCTTTTAAGTTTTTAGTAATTACAAAGCACAAGTTTAAACCTAAATCCATTGGACCCAGTTATCGTGTAACGGATCAGTTAAACAAGCCCCCCTTAGCCTTATTTTTCTTATACATTGTGTTTACTATTGTTTAAGTGGCTCTGAGACTGATAGATACTTGTTACTAGGTTCCTGTTGATCTTGTCATTGATCATTCAGTTCAAGTTGACGTAGCAAGGTCAGAGAATGCAGTGCAGGCTAATATGGAGCTTGAGTTCCAGAGGAACAAGGAGAGATTTGCATTTCTTAAATGGGGGTCAACTGCTTTCCGTAATATGCTTGTTGTTCCTCCTGGTTCTGGTATAGTACATCAGGTAAGTTCAGAATCAGACATAAAAATACATCATGGAATATATTTTTCAACATTTTTTTTGGTTGTTGATACTGGGACTTCTGATGTCTTGAATTCCAGGTCAATCTTGAATATCTTGGACGAGTTGTTTTCAACAATGAGGGGTTACTCTATCCTGACAGTGTGGTTGGGACTGATTCGCATACAACTATGATAGATGGGCTTGGAGTTGCTGGATGGGGTGTTGGGGGTATTGAAGCAGAGGCAGCAATGCTTGGCCAGGTACATTTACTTCTGGATTTTGAATTATATGTAATGAATGCATGTCGGTTATGTCCAGAATAATGAATGGATTCTGATGGTTTATTCTTTAGAATTACATCTTTCCATCCTTTGTATCAAAACAAGCACATTCTGTAGTTTAGTAACAGTGATGATACTAATGCTATGTGCTATGTGATAATGACAGCCTATGAGCATGGTATTACCTGGTGTTGTTGGGTTCAAGTTGTCTGGAAAATTGCGCAATGGTGTTACGGCAACTGACTTGGTTCTAACTGTGACACAAATTCTCAGGAAGCATGGTGTTGTGGGGAAATTTGTTGAATTTTATGGTAATTAAGTTCTCTTTAGTTGCACTTCCTCCTCCTTATTTTCAGCTCGTGCTCGTCTAATTACCTGTTTTCATGGTTTTTGTTCTGTAGGTGATGGTATGGGTAAATTATCGTTAGCTGACAGGGCCACTATTGCCAATATGTCTCCTGAATATGGAGCAACCATGGGCTTCTTCCCTGTAGATCATGTTACATTAGATTACCTCAAGTTAACTGGCAGGAGTGACGAGACTGTGAGTATCACCTCATTATTATTTCTCAATGATGCGAAATACTTATAGCACTACTTGACCTTAATTTTTGGCTGAATGTAGGTGGCAATGATAGAGGCCTATCTCAGGGCAAATAAATTGTTTGTTGACTATAATGAGGTAATACTAGTTGAATATATGCTCCTTTTAAACAAAACATGTGTATGTAAGTTAGGGGTATAAGCTAATTTGTTTTTCATAATTTCAGCCTCAACAAGACAGAGTTTATTCATCTTATTTGGAATTGAACCTTGATGAGGTCGAACCATGTATCTCGGGACCAAAGAGGTAATGACACGCATTTCCTTATATTTAAATGAGAGTTTTGAAGTTTCTATTTTACCATCAATGTGTTAATGTGATAATTCATTGTGAATAATAATCTTGCCAGACCTCATGATCGGGTGCCTTTGAAAGAAATGAAGGCTGATTGGCATTCTTGTCTTGATACCAAAGTGGGGTTTAAGGTTAGTATGATGTGATACTCAAATGTTTTTTCTCATGTTGTCTCAAGAAAAGATGATTTCATAGTTTACTATGATAACTTCGAATTAGCTGTCAATCATTTGTTTTAAGCAAAAAACCCTGTTGTCTGCCCATTTTGTTGTTTTTGCGACAATATGCAACCAAGATATGTTTAGTGTCACTTTCTATTTGTGTGTGTATACAGTGTCTAACAATCTAATATAGCTGAGAAAATAACCAAACTGACATTGTTGCACCTAATGCAAATTGGTATGCGGTTGAGAAAATAAATGTTTTTCTCTCTGTAAACTCGAATTATTGAATGACAACATTATGCCAACTAACAATAAATTGCCATGCCCTTTGGTTTTTTATACTGGGATCTAAAGGGTTTGATGTCATCGGAAGTCAATTCTATTCCCAGAAATTATTCTATCTCTATCATTTTTCTCACTTTCTATGATCACTGTACCTGGATTTCAGAAAGCATTATAATATTTAGAATGCAAGAAACAAATCCTTTTTCTAATAGTAGTCATTCTGATTGTTTCAAGTTGTAGACCTTCAACTTGCAGACACAGTTGCAGTCACAAAACATGCACTAATGCAGTCATCCTTAATGCTTGTTTGAATTCAGGGATTTGCTATACCAAAAGAAGCACAGGGCCAAAGTTGCAAAGTTTGATTTCCACGGGCAGCAAGCAGAGCTCAAGCATGGCAGTGTTGTAATTGCTGCAATCACAAGCTGTACAAATACATCAAACCCAAGTGTTATGCTTGGGGCTGGTCTTGTGGCAAAGAAAGCTCACGAGTTAGGTTTACAGGTTAGACATCAATATAATTACGTAGTACACTGTCTGCTATTTTTCAACACAACATCCATACCTTTCCTGCCACTATTAGAAAAGACAATTTCTATTCCTTTTATGCTGTCCTTATCTTGTTAGTAATTGTAGATGTTTCCACTACTTGCCAGGTTAAGCCATGGGTAAAAACTAGTCTTGCTCCGGGATCTGGAGTTGTTACAAAATATCTACTTCAGAGGTATTTCCCAATTCCCACTCTGCAGTCTGCACAAATTTTCAAAAATATGTACTAAATTTGAATATTCGTATTTACTTGTTTGTACAGTGGCCTGCAAAAGTATCTAAATGAACAGGGTTTCAACATTGTTGGATTTGGCTGTACCACATGTATTGGAAATTCAGGGGACCTGAACGAATCGGTTGCTTCTGCTATCTCTGAAAATGGTACCTAACATATTATATCAAATATTATTTCTATAACTGAAGCTATGCAATTGTTACTATTTTTTTCTTGTTTGTAACTCTTATGTAACTTCCTATTCATATTCTGCTTTAAAATTGCCGTGCTGATGTAATTATTGTATGCTTTCATGCAGACATTGTAGCGGCTGCTGTACTGTCTGGAAACCGTAATTTTGAGGGCCGTGTTCATCCCTTGACACGAGCTAACTATCTTGCCTCACCTCCTCTGGTTGTTGCTTATGCTCTTGCTGGCACGGTATGTATGCCTAATTCATATGTCTAATGTTTATTTGGAAGGTTTTCAGTTTTATTTTCTTATTGTCCTTTTTCTTGTCCCTTTAAGGACTGATTAAGATTACTAATGCCTAGGAGTCAAGGACTTGGTCAGATAAAATGAAGTTGACTAAGTGTTAAAATTACTCGAGGCTAATCACAAGCGTTGATATTTTCTGCTAGTTACTTAGAGCCTACCCAGTTCATTTACACCCATTTCGTCAATGAGGGAATGTCACACACTAATATTTTATTTTCTCAATTCCCTCCTCCCCTTGATCACAACCGTTGATATTTTCTGCTAGTTTTTTAATGTCCACCCATTTCGTTTACGCGTTCAGCCTCTGCTATGTATTTGGACTCCAGCAGAGTCCAAATGCATTCTACATCTACTTGTATCTATTTTTTCTCTCAATTCCCTCCTTCCCTTAATCCCAATTGCTTGGATACTCACATCGAGAAGTCTGGATCTTGACTTCTTGACTTACTCATGGATATGGAGTTTGGCAGTTTTCAATTTTTTTCACATGCTAATGTTTTGACAAGTTTTCTCTTGACTATAAGCTTTATCTAGAACCTAGCTTTTGTTGGTTGGACGCACAGTTTATAACTTTATTTATTATTCTATCAAAGGTTGATGAAATTTAGAGTTACATCTAAAGTGTTTTTTCTTCCTCTAAATGTTCTTAACCTTCGTCGCTTACGTTTTGGTCAAATTTCCAGGTTGACATTGACTTTGAAAAGGAGCCAGTAGGGACAGGAAAGGATGGCAAGAATGTCTATTTGAGGGATATCTGGCCATCAACCGAAGAAATTGCACAGGTGAATGGTATCTTCTTTTGTTGATATGTTAAATCTACTAGTACTTTAGAGATTTGACGATGTGTACAGAAAAATTAACTTCGGTTTTCTTGATTCCTAGGCTGTCCAATCCAGTGTATTGCCTGACATGTTCCGAAGTACGTATGAAGCTATTACAAAAGGTAACCCTATGTGGAATCAACTACAAGTTCCTGCTGAGAAGCTGTACTCATGGGACCCCAAATCAACATATATTCATGAGCCGCCATACTTCAAGGATATGACCATGGATCCTCCTGGACCTCATGGTGTGAAAGATGCCTATTGCCTGCTGAACTTTGGTGACAGTATAACTACTGACCACATTTCTCCTGCTGGAAACATTAACAAGGAGAGTCCTGCTGCAAAGTATCTTATGGAGCGTGGGGTGGAAAGGAAGGACTTCAACTCATATGGAAGCCGTCGTGGAAATGATGAAGTTATGTCAAGGGGAACTTTTGCCAACATACGTCTTGTAAACAAGCTCTTGAATGGAGAAGTTGGCCCCAAGACGACACACATTCCAACGGGGGAGAAGCTTTATATTTTTGATGCAGCAGAGGTGAGTTATGCAGTAACCAAGCACATGCCTTCTATAACCGCTTTTGAGCTTTTCAAGTGGTAAACATAGTTTATTTTATGTGATGTTTTCTGACTGTTTTTCCTAAAATGTTTTCCACTATTCAATCTGACAATGTCAAAACATCTCTTTGAAGAAAAGGTTTTTGCTGAATTTTCTGTACATTGCTTGTTGGGTTGTGAATACTTTTTATTCGATGTTTTCTGATGGTCTTTCCTATAGTGCTTTCCAGAATTGAATCTAACAATGTCTAAACATCTCATTGAAGAAAATGTTTTTGCTGAATTTTCTTTACATTGCTCATAGGGTTGTGAATATTTTTTTTCCCACGAATGCATCAGCTATTGGTTCTTGCTTATTAGTAGCTACTCACAAATTCATAATTTATTGCAATCAGTGCAAGGCTTATTATATTATTGTGACATGGGATTGTGAACTTTATCTTTTGATTGAGTGGGACCTCCTCCTTTTGAGGACGTTGTGAGGGCATGATCATAGATCTTAATCCAGCTAGGTACTATAATGCTAAATGCAATTTGTATTCTTTTCTCCCATATGAAAAAATTGGTGGATACATTTGTTCTGGGGAATGTGATAAACTCTTGAATTTTAGCCCTGTTAAGTTTCTTATCCCCTGGATTTGTTCTCTTATGTTAGAGATACAAGGCTTCGGGGCATGACACCATTGTGCTGGCTGGAGCTGAATATGGTAGTGGAAGTTCCAGAGATTGGGCTGCAAAGGGTCCCATGCTATTGGTGAGTCCTTCCATTTGTTATAAGCATATATAGCATGTAATTTGATTTTCTATTTGATTCTGGACATGTCAGTGTGAGACTAATGTTCCTTGCATTTGATAGGGAGTGAAAGCTGTGATAGCTAAAAGTTTTGAGAGAATTCATCGCAGTAATTTGGTAGGAATGGGTATTGTTCCCCTTTGCTTCAAATCTGGTGAGGATGCTGACACATTGGGATTGACTGGTCATGAACGTTATACCATCGACCTTCCAAATAAAATCAGCGAGATAAGGCCTGGCCAAGATGTTACTGTCAAAACCGATAATGGAAAATCTTTCACCTGCACTGTTCGCTTTGACACTGAGGTAATTGAAACATGTCAATTATTGATGTGTTTTATTTTGTTGATGCAGTTTTATATCCTAATAATGTGGCCCATCATTGGGATTTCTTGTCTTGTCTCTGAACCTGAAATCTTTCTCTTGGTTATTTTTGTAACACATTTCTATTTTCAGGTGGAATTGGAGTACTTTAACCATGGGGGCATTCTTCCCTATGTCATCAGGAACCTCATTAAGCAGTGAAGTCATTGTTGATGAGAAATATTAAATGTCATTGCCATTGCGTTTGCACTTTCAAGTGGTAATAAAATGTGAGAAATGAGAATAATTTCCTATAAGTAGGAAAGAATCCCTTCTTGAGGGAGGCAGTTTTTTCGATGCTTCCAGGTGTTTATATTAGGCCTGTAAACATCGAGTGCATTAATTATAGATTTTTTATTTATCAGAATAGTTTGACCATTGAACAATGGGATCATTTGTATTTTTGCTCAAGCTGATGTGATCCCTGCCTGCGGCGGTGGATATTTTTTTGAGTAAATCGCCAATTTCAATCCTCCCTCCTCCCTGTGTCAAAACACTGATTTAATTTATATACGTTACAATGCCAGTCAATTACATAATTATTATATGTCATAAAAAGTATTTGACTTTATCTTAACTATTTTAAAAGTTTCACATATCACAGTTTTTGATTGGTTGATGGTGTAACTTTTTAGTTTTTACGGCTATGATGTATATTAATTAAACTCGTCAAAACACATGCACACTTTATAAACTTGATTTTATTTGTTGTTCTTCTAAAGTATTTCAATTATTTATACACTAAATATGATACGATTATGATTAGGAAAGGAAAAATAAGTGTCTTTGATAGTGGAATTGTAGTGGAAAACATGGTAAAATTTTATCTTTACCTGTTATAAGTGTGGCAGAATGAACAGTAATTCGGCAAAAGTTGCCATTCATTCATTTCACTGATTGTTTTATACAAATGGGTGTACAACATTCATGGGATTACTAAACAGACCCGAAACACTAGAGCTCAATGGATAATAGGCCCAAATACTAATTACACTCTAACAATTACTTACAATCCTTCCCTTAAACTGAAAGTTTACAAAACAGAACAAAGTAACATAACAGATTACAACAATCAGTAATCAATATATCAGAACAAACAAGACTTGGACAAACTGATCAATTCACATATGATGTAGTAATTCTTCATATCTGTTTCTGCACATCTTCAAGACAGCACATTCCCAAGCATTCTCTGAGTTTGATGAAGCTCTCATTCTTCAAAGCTTTAGTCAGCATATCAGCAACTTGATTCTGAGTGCTACAGTATTTCAATTCTATCACACTATCTTTGCATAGGTTTCTGAGAAAATGAAACCCTAACATCAATGTGCTTGGTCCTTTCATGCATGGACAGGGTTTTTGGAGAGCTTGATAGTGGAAATGTTGTCACACAGCACTGTCAAACACTCATTCTGTCTTAGGCCCAATTCCTCTAAAATCTGTTTCAGCCACACTCCTTAACACACACAATAAGCAGCAGCAACAAACTCTGCTTTAGTTGATGAGAGAGTTACAATTGGCTGCTTCTTTGAGGACCATGAAACAGCTCCTGAACTCAGTATGAAAGCAAACCCAGTGGTGCTTTTCCTGTCATCTAAATCCCCTGCATAATCACTGTCACAATAGCCCAGCAAATTCTGTTTCTACTTTCTTTTATAGAAAATTCCCAGACCAGTGGTTCCCTTTAAGTATCTCAGAACACGTTTGGCTACAGTTAGATGATTTTCAGTAGGTCTATCCATAAACCTGCTAATTAAGCTGACAACATAGGTGAGATCTGGCCTAGTGACGTTTAGATACATCAAACTGCCTACTATTTGCTTGAAAACAGTGGAATCAACACTTTTATCTTCATCACTTCTGGTGAGCTTGCTGCCAATTACCACTGGATTAGCCATAGTTTTGCTATCCTGCATATTAAATCTGACGAGAACTTCAGTAGCATATCTTTGTTGAACAATGAAAATTCCCTTCTCATTTTGTGTGACTTCAACACCTAGGAAGTGTTTCATCCTTCCAAGGCCAGTCATATCAAAATGATTCTTCATGGATTCCCTGAAATCAACAATCATACGAGAATTATTACCAGTATACAGAAGGTCATCCACATAAAGGCTAATAATGATGATATCACTATTATCCCCACGTTTAGTGAATAAAGTGTGTTCATGAGGACATTTCTTGAACCCCTCCTTAGAAAAATATGAGTCTATCTTGCTATACCAAGCTCTAGGAGCTTGTTTCAAGCCATACAAGGCTTTCTTTAGTTGATACACTAAATTCTCCTTCCCTTTCTTCTTGTATCCTTCTGGTTGCTCTACAAAGACTTTGTCTTCTAGCTCTCCATGAAGGAAAGCACTCTTAACATCAAGTTGGTACACATCCCACCCTTCTTGAGCTGCTAAGGCAAGGATACATCTTATAGTGTCCCACCTAGCCATAGGTGCAAAAACTTCTGAGTAATCAATACCATACTGTTGAGCATATCCTTTAGCAACTTATCTGGCCTTGTGTTTCTCAATCTCCCCTGCCTCATTGTATTTTGTTTTTTAAATCCTCTTCACTCCAATTCTCGTTGCATTATTAGGAAGTTCAACAAGGGCCCAAGTATCATTTCTTTCAATGGATAGTAATTCACTGTCCTTTGCCTTTCTCCATTTGTCATGTTTTACAGCTTCATCAAAAGACAGAGGATCTGCAGAGCTCTCAAACACAGCAAGGCTATGAACATTTTCTTCCTCTAACACTTCACTGTCACTGTTTAACTCAGAAGCCAAAACATACTGATCTAAGTATCCAGTTTTTTTTTTTTAAAATTTCTTCTAGTTCTAGATACTAACTCAGTATTACCTTCCACAACTGCAGGAGCCTCTGGTTCTCTAGTTTCTTTTCTAGGGACACAAGCTGGTGACTCACCCTCACCATCCTCAATGCCATTCTCATCATTAATGGCCTGCTCAGTACTTTCCTCCACCACTTTATCACCTTCCTCCTCATCAATTGGACATTTTTCAGTGCTTTGCTTCTCATTTTCCCACTTCCAGGTTTCATTTTCGTTAAACATTACATCTTTACTTATCATGATCCTCTTGGTGTTAGGATCACAGAGTCTATATGCCTTAGACTCTTCACTAACTCCCAAAAATATACATCTAAGGCTCTTCTCATCAAGTTTATTTCTTTGTGCATCAGGCACATGCATGTGAGCCACACACCCGAATACTCTAAAGTGTTTTACAGAAGGTTTTATCCCACTCCAGGCTTCCTCAGGGGCGGTGTCCTTAAGGGAGGTGGTTGGACATCTGTTTAGAACATAGAATGACCATTTAACAGCTTCTGGCCAGAATTGCTTAGGCAATTTAGCTTCCTTAATAAGACTTCTCACCATGTTCATTACAATCCTATTCTTTCTCTCAGCCACACCATTCTGCTGAGGACTGTAAGCAGTAGTTAATTGCTTCCTAATGCCTTGCTCAATGCAATAGTTATCAAAACTATGTGAGTTAAATTCCCCTCTATCAGTCCTCAAGCAACTAATTTCACACTGAGATTCCTTTTCTACCATAGTTTTGAATCTCTTAAAAATATCTAGGGCAGCTGATTTTTCATGGAGAAAATAAACCCAACTCTTTCTAGTAAAATCATTTATAAAAGATATAAAAGACCTCTTATCACTGTTGGATGCAGGAGAGATGGGTCCACAGATGTCTGAGTGTATCAATTCAATCTTCCTAGAGGCTCTCCACTTGCTTCTCTTTGACATAGCATCTCTATGCTGACTTCCCACCAAACACTCTGTGCAATTCTTCACTGCTGGTTCTCTAATTTTAGGCAAGCCCTTGACCATTTTTTTTCTTCTGATTTAGCAGTTGCAGCCTACCATAACTGAGATGCCTGTATCTTCTATGCATAACTCTGATAGATCATTACCAACAGCAGCAAAACAGGCAGGCATTATTGTTGTTCCCATCACAGTGAATATCTTGTTGTTTGCCATTTTGGATGTCATCAGCAAGCCCTTTTTCTTGTGATAAACTTTGCACAAGTCATCTTTAAAAACAACTCTTAATCCCTTCTGCTGCAGCTAACCAATACTCAAAAGATTATTCTTCAATTCTGGTATGAAGTATACCCCTGTGATCACCTGAACACGACCTTCAATTCTGATTCTTATTTTGCCCTTCCCCATAACTGTCAGCTTCATGTTGTTGCCTAATTTCACAATTTCCCTAAAGTTCTCATCCAAATCAAAGAACCATTCTTTGATACCACACATGTGGTTGCTGCATCCGGAGTCCAAGAACCATCTGTCATTCTTCATTTCTTGCTTTACTTCTTCATAAGCCATGAGGAGAATCTCCTCATCTTCATCAAACCCGGCATAGTTTACTTCCTTGTCTTCAAGATTGGGGCATTCACTTTGATAATGACCCATCTTGCGACACTTGTAACACTCAATGTGCTCCTTGGAGGTTTGTCTACCTCTTCCTCTACCGGCGCCACATTCCCTTTCTATGCCTCCTCCTCTTGCAGGTCTAGAGACTTTCAATACTTGCTCTTCTTCCTTTTGACCTTTCATTCGTTGTTTTTGAACAATTATGCTACTTAATAGCCCATCAATAGAGAGAGTGTCTAAGTCATTAGCTTGCTCAATTGCGCAAGTGACATAGTTGAATTAAGGAGTCATTGTTCTCAAGATCTTGTCAACTACATCAGTTTCAGTCAATCTCCCGCCGTGAGACATCATCTTGTTCACTATGGTGAGCGTTCTTGAAAAATACTCTGTCACACTTTCCCCTTCCTTCAAGCATAGAATTTCAAATTCGCGTTTTAGGGCTCGCAATTGAGCCCTCTTTACTTTCGCAGAACCATGGTACTTTTGCTTCAACGAATCCCAGATATCCTTGGAGGTGTTCTTTGCTTTCAAATTCGCGTTTTAGGGCTCGCAATTGAGCCCTCTTTACTTTCGCAGAACCATGGTACTTTTGCTTCAACGAATCCCAGATATCCTTCGATCTAAGGCTTGGAACAGGTAGTTCTTTGCTTTTAGATCCTTCAATCTTGCTTCTGCAACCGTCTTCTGCACTTCTTGACTCACATTTGCCGGCTGCGGTGGAATTCCATTTTCCACAATTTCCCAATACTCCTTTGAATGAAGGAGAATCTCCATCAACATTGCCCAAAATTCATAGTGTCCTTAGAATTTGGGTATAGCTGGTTGCGTGAATCCTCCTCCGTTTCCATTTTCGCGTTCCACCATGGATGAATCTTCAAGGTTTGACGAGAAACAGTTACAGGTCACAACGAAACAGTTACAGATCGCAATGGAGCTCTAGATACCAAATGTAGCAGAATGAACAGTAATTTGGCAAAAGTTGCCATGCCTTCATTTCACTGATTGTTTTATACAAATGGGTGTACAACATTCATGGGTTACTAAACAGACCCAAAACACTAGAGCCCAATGGATAATAGGCCCAAATACTAATTACACCCTAACAATTACTTACAATAAGCGGACTTTATCTTGCGGAGAAGACCTATAAAAATAATTAAAAGGAAGATAGAATGGGGATACCTATTGGTTAAGATAATGGAAAATTATAACTTAAACAATTAAGTAGATTTCAGAGAAAAATGGTCGCTACATGATGGAATATAATGATGCAATTTAGCTCGCTACACGAGCCTGTATTTTTATTTGAGTCTTCCACTTTAGTTTTCATACAATTATAAAGAATATTACTATTAATTTTGATCGATATAAATCCAATTTCAAAACCTGTTTTACCAAAACCCGGTTTCAACTTTCAAGTGACCTTGTAACCAAAAAAAACTTTCAAAGCAACCTGAAACACGCCATAATCCACTAAACCCCTCCTTTATCTTTTCAAGGGATTATACTAACGCAGTTTTTACTAATAAAAAAAATACTAACGCAGTTTTTTTAATACACGCATTATCTCTTTTGTTATTTTATTTTCCAAAACCACCTTTTTTTTGATAAGTAATGCTTATGACATTCATAGCCACAAAGCTAAGCATCATTGACACGACTCTCCCCACCTTCTAGGAAGGGTTTGAGAGAGTGTCAAATCATGTGCTCAAGCGAGTGGAAATAAAATACACCAAGTTCAAAATTACAGTGATCAAAGGATTTGGAGTAAAGATAGCCACCCCCAATTACACCAAAAATTAACCAGAAGTTCACAATTGCGAAGGGAAAGGAAAGGTAAACTAGAAGAAAAATAAAGGAAACAAAAAAAAAACGTAAAAAAGCAAGAGGATGATGTTCCTGAAGCTCTATGAAACAAAGACTCTAGGGGGATTGGAAAACACCAGCTCCTTAGCAGGACCGAAGACACAAAGCCCGATGTTGAGCCTCAAAAAACTAAGCCAACAAGCACTCCTCATCTAAACACCAAGACTTCTAGCTTCAAGCAAGGTGCACCAAAGACTTACACTGATGTCAAATGCAAAGGCAACCCCAACCACAAATATCCACTTCACCCTTCATAGCGTGGAAGCCGAATTTCCTCTAGCCTCCGCTCTTCACACGATTCTAGAAAAGATATCACCAGATACACCAATACCGACTTAGGGACAACCAGTAACGGGTTGACATGAAGCAAAAGCATCAAATGCACCCACTCACCAAGGGCCCATTCTAGTAAAAGTATTTGAAGCATAGGCTCCTATGCCAAAAACATGAAAGCTGTAACACCCATTTTCTACCCGTTATTTATTCATTTAAAATCAGAGTTTCAAAAATTATTTTCTTTTCTACACCAGAAAGGAGTGCCACATTTTCACTTGAACTCGAATCGAACGTATTTAATCCACTTATAAACATATCGGATACACAGCACTTCAAATTCTCATTCATTAAGCAGCGGATTTTCAAAAGGTTTAACTTCAACAAATCTTAACATCTTTTAAAGGCTCTTTAAAAGCAACTCAACAACAATACAACCTGATAAACATAAAGTACAACTAGGCATTCATTTTTCCCCCGAGTGCTACATATCAGAGCCAGACACAACCGACTAGAAGAAGGTATGAGGATAACCTTCACTCGCTATCACCTGCACGTTGCCGACATGGGAAGCAACATAAAAGCAGTAGGGTGAGTCTCTTTACATAAATAATAGCATATAGGATAAGCATTATACTAGGGAAAGCAACTAGAAGCACCAATTCACAACGATATCAACATACACCATTAAATTTACGATTACCAAGAAACATCACCGAATGCATGATTAGTGCATGAAATGCAACCCAACTCCACGGGCATATGCATGTGGATCCATCACCAAAATAATTGATTTCACCATCAGATACAACACCAATAAACACACCTCCAATTATAGCTCTAAGGCTAGCAATTAATCCTCCAATTACACCAACACCAATTAAATAGACTATTTTAAGTCATTGACACGGGACAGGCAACAATAAGCAAAACTGCACTTAAACACTTCGGGCAACATCGGGCAGCACTGCGCCAGCAAACTGGCAGCATTGCGCCAAGACAGCAACACAACTAGGCAGCACAGCAGCAAAAACTGGCGCAGAGGCAACCTGCGCCACATCTGGGCAACACAGACAACAAAAACTGGTGCAGAGGCAACCCGCGCCACATCTGGGCAACACAGACAGGAAAAACCGGCGCAGAGGCAACCTGCGCCACTTCTGGGCAACACAAACTGCAACACAGGGCAGCACACTGGCGCCCTGGCGCAACACAATCAGCAACGCAAACTGCAACACAACTAAGACACAGGTGCACACTGGGCAGCACACTGGCGCCCAGGTGCAACACAGCACAAGTGCTGAATTCCTACAGCAGTGCACCTACTTCGGCGAATTAATTAAAATAGCAAACGACATCGGATTTCAACAAAAGACCACTGATTGGAAAGCCCTCTGAGTGTAGTTTCTGCCTATGATTTTTATTTTTCAAAATAAGTATCCAGTTGGAACAGTTTTTCAAAACACTACACTGAGGTACCAAAATCGGACAGAACTCTCTACCCAGCTTGCAACCAAATTTTCTTTCTCATTTCTTAATGAAATTTCGTGAAACCAGTGCCTATTTCGTAGAGAATTAAGTCTACTTTCCAATGAAAGAAGAATCGTTCAAAACGGAGTTCAATTGATAACACAAAACCTACAAAAACCGAACCTACTAACAGTTTGATTCCAGAAATTTGACCCAACTTTGGAGACTCATAACTTGAGCTACACAACTCCAAATTGAACGAACCCAGTGCCAAAACGACCGGATTTAAGTCTATTTTCAAAAACAAACAGCCACATAATTTTTGGATCAACCAAACAGTACCAGTTTTAGAAAAACCGAAACAGTGTCCAGAAATGCACAAAAACCATAAACAATTAGAACTCATCATGATCAATTCCCAAACAACAATTTCAACATCACATACTTATGCATTTCGTCAAACACCACATAAGCATAGTAACCTCACCTCCAAAACTCATAGGGTAATATCATCAAACACCTTGCATACGTAGCTTGTATCATGTTTATTTCAACAACAAACAACATAGATTCATCAAATTGAGTTCAAACATAACATCAACCATAAAAACAACACAACAATCAATCAATTAATTATCCTAGAGCCTAACCCACGTAGAACACTCATCATATAAGTTATTATGAATGAAAGAGAGCCCCCTAACCTTAGGAAATTGAAGGAACTAAGCAAGACTCCAAGCAATCAACAAGAATCACCAACCAAGCAAGCTTCCCTCCCTTTCCCCTTGGATTCCTTCACGCCAAAACCTCCTCTCCTCCTCCCCTTGAGCTTTCGGCCGCCACTCTCTCTCTCCCTCTTCTCACTTTCTATTTTTCTTTCTTTGCACAAATGAGCACCTTCTCATAAGACCCCTAGGTTTATTAGTTTGAACTTGGGCCACTTAATGGGTCATGGGCCATGGATCATGGGCTTTCCACTTAAGCCCTAATTTAGTTAGTTGGTGCCACCAATTTCCTAATACCACACCTCCACTTAATTAATTAATATAATTTTCTCAATAATCTAATTATATCAACTAAAATAAATTAAATACCTAAATACTTAATTAAATAAATTAATTAACTATTTAGGGTGTTACAACTCTCCCCCACTTAAAAGAATTTCGTCCTCGAAATTTAACCACCGACGCGGACACTCTTCCAATAGCCAACTAACGTCACCTCGACAACTAGTGCTATCTAGCATGCTGATCATTATTTCTTTGATTACCAGCGGTAAGTGATTGGGCGGCCGTCCCTCCTACTTATTCAGCCAGATAACTTCGAGAAATAACAATCAGACTCACTCTCTAACGGTTCTGCAAGGATCCCCGATAGAGTTTTGGGCGTAATCATGTCGGTACCACATGATCACCTCCAAGCTCTATTAAAGCTCCTTCCTATTAGCATACCATGATTCTGCTGCGCTACTCTGATAAACCAACTTGTAGATATAAGCATCACTTGTGTCCTACCTCACTCATCTATCTCTACGGTGCCTCATAGTTTCATCACAACATCACGACAACGACGACAACAACATCAACGAAATAACAACAATAACATCGACAACTAAAATCGCCAAAGGAGGCTTCACGACATAAATTCGCCACCCGGGCTAAATCAACAACTAATTTGCCACTTAGGCGACATCAACAATGACAAAAATCACAACATCGGCCATAGGCCTACAACACAAAATCCATCAAAACATTTCGGGCCATTCAGCGGTACCCTCAACAAAACAACGTGGGCCATATCGGCGCTACCCACGACACAACAATGTGGGCCATATCGGCGGTACCCACAACACAACACTGTGGGCCATATCGGCGCTACCCACGGCACAACAATGTGGGCCATATCGGCGGTACCCACAACACAACACTGTGGGCCATATCGGCGCTACCCACGACACAACAATGTGGGCCATATCGGCGGTACCCACAACACAACACTGTGGGCCATATCGGCGCTACCCACGACACAACAATGTGGGCCATATCGGCGCTACCCACAACACAACAATTGACAACATCAACGACTGTTGGAGACGAGCCCCAGGCCAACGCCCAAATCAACAACACGACATCAACAACAAAACAACAAGTCAGCATCATCAACAACCAGCAACGACAGATCAACATCATTGATAAAACAACATCGGGCTAACAGTTCAACAACTTAACAAGTTTAACAGTAGTAAAAAAACAATTCATTTATTACAAGGGTACGAGCATTCTCAATACACATTATTATTATTAGACTCGGAACCACGCAACACGAACCTTAAGGATCTAACAGCCAAAATTTAATCACAGAAGCTAAAAGGTTTTACACATCTTAATTCTAGATCACACAATTGACACACCACAAATTGCGATACCCCATTTTACCCCAAAGATATTTATGAGCGGGAGTGCGAAAAACGAGTGTAATTGCTTTTCAAACAAAATCAACAATTTATTTCTGGAAATAGTTTTCTGCAATCAGCAACACTGCTTTTCAGCAAAACAACAACTTAATTTTCAGCAAAAATAATTAAACAGTAACAGCAATTTAAAACAGTAACAATAAAACAGCAACAATAAGACAGAATCAGGTACAGGCACCCAGGGGCAGGGCGCCTACCTCAAACCACAACAAAACAAGCACAGTGCCCAGGAGTAGGGCGCCTACAACAATCAGCAACAAAACAGGCATGGCGCCCAGGAGTAGGGCGCCTTCAACAGCAACCACACACACAGGAACATGCACAAGGCACGACGCCCAGGAGCAGGGCGCCTGAATCAGCAACCAGACAACAACACGGAAAATAGAGGGATAGGGCACCTAGGGCCCCAAAATCAGCATGACATATGAATTTATATGAACACATCAATCATCAAACATATGCGAGTAACAAGCAACAGAGTAAATTACTAGAAGCATATAAGCACAACAAGAGGGTTAAAAATAAAAAGTCGAAACAAAAGACACAGAGTTCACACATCAGAACATAATGCAGCACACAATACCAGTAGGGGCATCTCCCCCACTAGTTCTCTTACCGTCAGCAGCTTTCTGTTTACCTGTACCTGCAGTAGCATCACTACAACACAAACAATGGTTAGGACTAAAAGACAACAGCTGGTTGTTAACCGACACAACGACTCGACGACTTGGCCGGACGGACCAACCATTGCTCTGATACCACTAATGTAACACCCATTTTCTACCCGTTATTTATTCATTTAAAATCAGAGTTTCAAAAATTATTTTCTTTTCTACACCAGAAAGGAGTGCCACATTTTCACTTGAACTCGAATCGAACGTATTTAATCCACTTATAAACATATCGGATACACAGCACTTCAAATTCTCATTCATTAAGCAGCGGATTTTCAAAAGGTTTAACTTCAACAAATCTTAACATCTTTTAAAGGCTCTTTAAAAGCAACTCAACAACAATACAACCTGATAAACATAAAGTACAACTAGGCATTCATTTTTCCCCCGAGTGCTACATATCAGAGCCAGACACAACCGACTAGAAGAAGGTATGAGGATAACCTTCACTCGCTATCACCTGCACGTTGCCGACATGGGAAGCAACATAAAAGCAGTAGGGTGAGTCTCTTTACATAAATAATAGCATATAGGATAAGCATTATACTAGGGAAAGCAACTAGAAGCACCAATTCACAACGATATCAACATACACCATTAAATTTACGATTACCAAGAAACATCACCGAATGCATGATTAGTGCATGAAATGCAACCCAACTCCACGGGCATATGCATGTGGATCCATCACCAAAATAATTGATTTCACCATCAGATACAACACCAATAAACACACCTCCAATTATAGCTCTAAGGCTAGCAATTAATCCTCCAATTACACCAACACCAATTAAATAGACTATTTTAAGTCATTGACACGGGACAGGCAACAATAAGCAAAACTGCACTTAAACACTTCGGGCAACATCGGGCAGCACTGCGCCAGCAAACTGGCAGCATTGCGCCAAGACAGCAACACAACTAGGCAGCACAGCAGCAAAAACTGGCGCAGAGGCAACCTGCGCCACATTTGGGCAACACAGACAGCAAAAACTGGTGCAGAGGCAACCCGCGCCACATCTGGGCAACACAGACAGGAAAAACCGGCGCAGAGGCAACCTGCGCCACTTCTGGGCAACACAAACTGCAACACAGGGCAGCACACTGGCGCCCTGGCGCAACACAATCAGCAACGCAAACTGCAACACAACTAAGACACAGGTGCACACTGGGCAGCACACTGGCGCCCAGGTGCAACACAACACAAGTGCTGAATTCCTACAGCAGTGCACCTACTTCGGCGAATTAATTAAAATAGCAAACGACATCGGATTTCAACAAAAGACCACTGATTGGAAAGCCCTCTGAGTGTAGTTTCTGCCTATGATTTTTATTTTTCAAAATAAGTATCCAGTTGGTACAGTTTTTCAAAACACTACACTGAGGTACCAAAATCGGACAGAACTCTCTACCCAGCTTGCAACCAAATTTTCTTTCTCATTTCTTAATGAAATTTCGTGAAACCAGTGCCTATTTCGTAGAGAATTAAGTCTACTTTCCAATGAAACAAGAATCGTTCAAAACGGAGTTCAATTGATAACATAAAACCTACAAAAACCGAACCTACTAACAGTTTGATTCCAGAAATTTGACCCAACTTTGGAGACTCATAACTTGAGCTACACAACTCCAAATTGAACGAACCCAGTGCCAAAACGACCGGATTTAAGTCTATTTTCAAAAACAAACAGCCACATAATTTTTGGATCAACCAAACAGTACCAGTTTTAGAAAAACCGAAACAGTGTCCAGAAATGCACAAAAACCATAAACAATTAGAACTCATCATGATCAATTCCCAAACAACAATTTCAACATCACATACTTATGCATTTCGTCAAACACCACATAAGCATAGTAACCTCACCTCCAAAACTCATAGGGTAATATCATCAAACACCTTGCATACGTAGCTTGTATCATGTTTATTTCAACAACAAACAACATAGATTCATCAAATTGAGTTCAAACATAACATCAACCATAAAAACAACACAACAATCAATCAATTAATTATCCTAGAGCCTAACCCACGTAGAACACTCATCATATAAGTTATTATGAATGAAAGAGAGCCCCCTAACCTTAGGAAATTGAAGGAACTAAGCAAGACTCCAAGCAATCAACAAGAATCACCAACCAAGCAAGCTTCCCTCCCTTTCCCCTTGGATTCCTTCACGCCAAAACCTCCTCTCCTCCTCCCCTTGAGCTTTTGGCCGCCACTCTCTCTCTCCCTCTTCTCACTTTCTATTTTTCTTTCTTTGCACAAATGAGCACCTTCTCATAAGACCCCTAGGTTTATTAGTTTGAACTTGGGCCACTTAATGGGTCATGGGCCATGGATCATGGGCTTTCCACTTAAGCCCTAATTTAATTAGTTGGTGCCACCAATTTCCTAATACCACACCTCCACTTAATTAATTAATATAATTTTCTCAATAATCTAATTATATCAACTAAAATAAATTAAATACCTAAATACTTAATTAAATAAATTAATTAAATATTTAGGGTGTTACAAAAGCTACAAGCTAAAGTCACACATATCTTTCCCGCGACTCTCCTCGACCAAGACAAATGCCTGGTATCAAGCCAACCACCACGACTCCATAAGCACTCGGACAAACGCAACAAGCCTCTAGAGGGCCAAGTAGACGTCATGCCGGTACCTACAAGGAGATAAGCAAGACACCAAAACAAACAAACAAACAAACAAAGCAAGGAGAGCAAGAGAAGACCTGACAAGGGCAGATGAGCAAAGTGGCGTGGACCTCAACTTTGACATTGAAGCAGCAAGCAGCTACATGGCTTCTAAGGTTATGCCAAGGAGACAATGAATTTATGGACCATCCAAGGCGGTGGGCACACACCGGCAAGCGAGAAGAAGAACACAAGACGGGCCCCGCAAGATATAATAAAGACAGACAGAGATGATAATAAGTGGAATGTGGTGTGAAAGTGCATATGACAAATAGTGTGTGTGTGTGTGTCTATATATTATCCCATTAACCATTTATATTTTCATAAAAAATATTAACCATTTACATGAATTAAAAATTAAAAGTATTTTGAATAATTTTTTTAATTTCTTTTAAATATTATTAATTAATATTTTTATAACTTCATATATTTTTTTGACTAATTAAAAATTGAAGGTGCACATGACTAATAGTGTGTGTGTGTTATACTTAGTATATTTTACTAAACTATACCTAATACCCTTAAAACTTCATATATTTTTTTGACTAATTAAAACTTCATACATATAAGTGTTCTTCTTAAATATAATTAAATTAAGTAAAAGTGTTATGAATCAAATATATTCACTTAGGTATTTTGGCCACCTCACAAATATATGTCTAGGTCCGCCACTAGCGACGACCATACAGAAGGGTGACAACAACACTAGGCAACAACTATTTCAATCTCTCGTTGGATTTTAGTGACCATCCGAATTCATGTTGATTTTTCATAACAAAACAAGAGATAGTATGTGTGACCGTATACACTACAGTTGGCACCTCAATTGTTGCATAGTAAAATACAGTGATTATCCATATAGATTAGTCTTTTTTTTTACTAATAGCTTTTTTAAAAAAACGACACAATAATATTTTTATTAAAGCTAGCGTAGCAATAGCTTAAACATAGAGCGAAAAAGCTTGATTTAACAGTAAAAGACCTCCATATATTACACTTTAATTACATGGTATAATAGTAGCAAAATGTAATGATAAAAATTTGAGGGGAAAAAGTATAAATACTGCGAAAACTTAAAAACAGACTATAGTAGGTTTCTTGTTCACCCCCACACATTGAAGGCCACCTGCTCATCTTATGAATTTTCATTAAATGGGTTGACTCTTCCTTTATCACACGAAAAAATATTCTATTGTCAAAAAAATAAGAAAAAGTATCCAAACATTAAATGTGTTAAGGTAGGTCATGATAAACAATTGTAAAAAAATAATTATAAAAAATATTAAATGACTAAAACTCCATCCGTTTCTCAATGTGGCTAATATGAGAGCGGTCAGTTGCATTTGGCTTTCTCCCAACATCAAAATGACTAACTTCAAATCTAGTAAATTCCCAACTATATAATGACTCATCATTCCACTATGCCCATTGCCCATACATGTGTATGGATGGCATATTGATCTTATAAGTGTTGGATTTTAGTAATCCTCACATTAAATTATCTTTCAATCTTAGCCTTAGATTAATTGTTTAATCCAACAGCTAGGATTAACTGAGCTGTTAGATAAGTTTGTTACAAACTAAGTAACTAATAGTTTGTTCCTAACAAACTGATTTAGTTAAGTTTGTTTTTAATAACAAACTTAACCCAAAACCTGTATATATATAGTCTATTATTGCAATACAGTGAACATACATAGAATTACACAGATTTTGTAATATAGAGAATACAACCAATAAAGTTCTATTTTGTTTTCTTTACATTGTGTGTGAGAATTCCCTTCCATGCGTTCTTCTATCTTTCGTATCACTGCCTTGTGTTCTTGGTGAGTCCTTTCAAGAGAGTTGAAGTTCCTCACAAGAAAAAGAAAGTGTTGGTGATCTGTTTTTGTGACTAAAACAAAGAAGATAAGAAGAACTAAGAGAGAAGGTGATATTCCGTATTCTTCAGGCTGTGTATAAACTTGAAAAAGTGATTGTTCATCAAGAACAATCACAAGAACACCTGCAAAACAGAAATCAACATTTAGGTTTTCTGAAATATCAAATCAGAAGTAAAAGTTTCACCGTGAGAGTGAAAATTATATCTTCGTGTGCTGCTTCCGTCGTTCAGTGCATCATCTCAGTTTATCGTCGTTCTCAGAAGCACAAGGCAGAAAAGAGAAACAACACAGAGAAAGTTACGATTTCGTTAAATCAAGAAGCTAAAGAAAGCATTTAAGGAAATAGTTCAGTGATTTACCTTAAGGCTGGTGACCGGTGCAAAACCCAGGCAGGAGAGAGCCATCGGAGAAGAAGCTCGAAACTAGGGTTTCGAAAAATTGTCAGAATCTCATCTCCTTCAGTATTAGGGTGTTCATCGTTCAACCAAACCGTAGCAGCATCAAAGATTTTGAAGCTTTGCAAGCTTCAAAATCCTAGATCAGAACTGAGAACCAGAGAGTGTGAAGAGAACGAGGGAACGAGGGAAGAGGAGAAAGAAAGAGGCGAGGATTCTTGAATTTCTGGCAACAGTGAGTCTAGGGTTTGCTACTTATACTCCGGGTCAAGTGGATCCGCGGGCAGATCCAATTCTAGTGGGTTCGGGAGCGCAAAAACCCGCTACCGTTGTGTTTGTTTGTAAAGCAGGTAAGTCAGATGGTGGGCTGGGCCAGCAGCTGGATATTGTGATACTTGCACCCCCTGTATCTGATTTTTTGTCACCTGCAAGAAAAACAAGCAAACGGTGAGAAAATACAACAATAAGTTCGCTTACCGAGTCCAATCGATCTACATCGTAAGTCAGGCATTCGGTTAGAAGCGGCAACACTCCGTATCAAAGGAAAAGGAAGGTTTCTCGGTATGTTTTTCATAGATATTATTACATTATAAATAAATAAAAAATAAACAAAGAAAAAGATACTAAAAGTGTAGAAAAATCACCGCGTTATTTTTTCTGCACATTCATCAATGCTTGTGTATTACATCCATCTTTCCACCATAATATATTAATCTTTTTCCTGTTAATTTCTCTGTTAATAATAAAAATATTAGGAAGAAACATAAAAGAAAGACTTGAAATCCTTAATCAGACGCAAAGAGTAGTATAGAACAAAAAGTCGAGAGACAACCTTGCGACGAGTCGCCGTGTGACTAGCAAGGAAATAGGAGAGGGACGCAACACTACCGAGAGAAACAATACTGTGATACTACCATGTTCTCTTATTTTTGTGAATCTCCACCCCTATATGTTGATGGTTCCTCTCTTTTATAAAGAGTGGTGTATGCAGTATGTGTTATTGTGATGTGAGAGGAAATTGACTTGGTCTTCTGGAGAGGCGATTCACGAGTGTTGCATGAAGCAGTGGGGTGGTTGGGGGCAGAGGCGTGCCTAGGTGTAGGGGACCATGTACAACTCACAGTGGATTTGTTGGAGCACCAGAGGCGTGTCTGGGTGTAGTGGGTGTAGGGGACCAATTCACAATGGAGTTGTTGGAGCACCAGAGGCGTGCCTGGATGTGGTAGTTGAAAAAGTTGTTTCCTTGACCGAAATGGGAAAAGACAACCACTTTGCCCTTTTCAATCAAAAGGAAAAACCACTTTTCATGCATTTTCTTTCTTAAGTCTAGAATTTTTTTTGACTATAATAAGTCCAGTAACTTTAAAATATACATAATACATATTATATATATATATATATATATATATATATATATATATTATATTTAATTAATTTTATTTTCTTAGTAATAGATCACCTAATAATTTGACTGACTTTAAAACTGTTCTATTTATTTATATTATTATTATTATGAATTGATTTTTAATTTTTTTCCATGATGCAATGTATATATATAGTATAAAAATTATATTTTGAATAATTATTATTTTAGTAAGATTTATAATATAATTTGAAGTCACAACACATTTTGGTAATTATCCACCTAAAAGCAATTTTAATATGGGCTATCCAACTAACGTTAATCGATAAAATCACTTTTCAACAAAAGTACCCAAGCATAAATCACATTATACTCTATTTACTTTTAACTAAAATTAATTCTATAAATAGGCAAAACCAATTTTTTTTTGACAACAGGCAAAACCAATTTTGGCCACCGTCAAACCAATCACGCGCTATGATGGAGAAGGTAGCTTGGCTCTATTTTGATTTCATTCCTTGTCCTATTTTGATTTAAAATTTGGAATTCTCAAGCTAGCAGAAATGAAATTGGAGGAAAAAGTTGTTGGTGCGTTGAATCTCATGATTAAAAGATGGGAAGAGTATCATTTAGGGTTTAAGTTATTAGTATGGGCTTGGATAAAAATCTCAATAATTTATTTTGACCAAATAAAAATCTCAATAATAGAAAATTATGTTAACAACTAAAAAATAAAAAGCAACCTCTCAAGCATGCACCCCACACGGTGAATATATCAAGCTTACAAAATAGTAAAAAAATATTTCAACCAAAAACAAATAATCAAAATATCTTTGATTAAAAATTTGCACTCTAGAATCGAACACAACAATTACATAATTAAATAAAAGACACGTAACAACTTTGCCATCGATCTATCTTATGCACTAATATAGATAAAAATATATTTATAACTTCAGTAAAAAAATTATAAAGGTCCATGCAGTTCAACTAGTGATTCTTCGGTTCGACCACTAATTCTGTGATCCACCAACCTAACCGAAATGACTAGCGGTTCGAGTTTTTAAAACACTACTAAAAAATGCTCTCGATTTTTTTTTTGTTTTTTTTCATTTAATTTAATATAATCCCTTAAGATTTGTAAATTAATTTTATTTTATTTGTGTACTTTTAGTATGTTCTTTAAGTTAGACTCGGTACAAGGCATACTATTTTTTGGATTGTATTTTATTTATTTCATATTTGTACGGCCATATTAAAGACCATCAATAAGAAATAAGAAAAAGGAAACTCCTACAACACCAATAATAATTTGTACGCCACCAGAATAGTAGCCACATGTGGAAGGGTGTTTTGTAAAAGAAAAAGCAAAAATAAATGTCAAGACCTGCTTAAAAAAATTACGGAGGTAATGAGAGTGGTGAAACAAACAAAACGTGTAGAGGGAAAAATTTGTTTTTGATTTATAACAGAAAAGGAAAAAAGAAATGGGGATAGATGGAAAGTGGTGTTACCGCAGGGATAACAAAAAAAAAGATACCTGAAAGTGCAGAAAAACCATGGTGTTTCAAAACGACAAGATCACAAGCAACAGAGTAAAGTGAAAAAAATACCTAATCACTATGTAGGTAAGAAAGAAACTCAAGAAATTACTGAAAAGTCACAAAACGAAAACGAAAACGAGAGTTAGAAAGTGAAGTAATTGAAAAAGTGTTTTGTAAAAGAAAAAGAAAAAGCAAATGTCAAAACGTATAGAGGGAGTAATCTGTTTTTAATTTATAACAGAAAAGGAAAAAATAAATGGGGAATATGGAATGTGGTGTGACCGCAGAGGTAACAAAGAAAAAGATACCTGAAAGTACAGAAAAACCATTGTGTTTGAAAACGACAAGACAACAAGCAACAAAGTAAAGTGAAAAAATACCCGATCACTGTGCAAACAAGAAAGAAACTCAATAAACTATTGAAAAGTCACTGAAAACGAAAACTAGAGTTAGAAAGTGAAGTATGTGGAAGGGTGTTTTGTTAAATAAAAAAAATAAATGTCAAGATCTGCTTAAAAAAATCCGGGAGGAAAAGAGAATGGTGAAACAAAGAAAACGTGTAGAGAGAGTAATCTGTTTTTGATATATAACACAAGGAAAAAAGAAATGGGGGAAGATGGAAAGTGGTGGGATCGCAGAGGTAAAAAAAAGATATGTGAAAGTGCAGAAAAACCACCGCGTTTGAAAACGACAAGACAACAAGCAACACAGTAAAGTGAAAAAATACCCGATCACTGTGCAAACAAGAAAGAAACTCACGAAACTATTGAAAAATCACAAAACAAAATTTAGAAAGTCGAGTAAGTGGAAGGGTGTTTTGTAAAATAAAAAGAAAAAATAAATGCCAAGACCTGCTTACGAAATTTACGGAGGCAAAAAGAATGGTGAAACAAACAAAACGTGTAGAGGGAGTAATTTGTTTTTGATATATAACAGAAAAGGAAAAAAGAAATGGGGGAAGATGGAAAGTGGTGTGACCGCAGAGGTAACAAAGAAAAAGATACCTAAAAGTGCAGAAAAACCACCGTGTTTGAAAATGGCAAGACAACAAGCAACACAGTAAAGTGAAAAAATACATGATCACAATGCAAACAAGAAACTCAAGAAACTACTGAAAAGTCATAGATAACGAAAACGATAGTTAGAAAGTGAAGAACGTGGAAGGGCGTTTTGTAAAAGAAAAATAAAACAAATGCCAAGACATGCCTAAAAAAATCACGGAAGCAAAGAGAATGGGGAAACAAAAAAACATGTAGATGGAGTAATCTATTTTTGATTTATAATAGAGAAGGAAAAAAGAAATGGGGAAGACAGAAAGTGGTGTGACCGAAGAGGTAACAAATAAAAAAATACCTGAAAGTGCAGAAGGACCATTGTGTCTGAAAACGACAAGACAACAAGCAACATAGTAATGTGAAAAAAAAATACCTAATCACTGTGTAAACAAGAAAGAAACTACTGAAAAGTCACAAAACGAAAACGAGAGTTAGAAAGTGAAGTAAGTGGAAGGGTGTTTTGTAAAAAAAAGAAATGTCAAGACATGCTTACAAAAAATCACGGAGGCAAATTAGAGAATGGTGAAACAAACAAAACATGTAGAGGGAGTAATCTATTTTTGATTTATAACAGAATAGGAAAAAAGAAATCGGGGAAGATGAAAAGTGGTGTGACCGCAGAGGTAACAAAAAAAAGATACCTGAAAGTGCAGAAAGACAACTATGTTTGAAAACAGCAAGACAACAAGCATCACAGTAAAGTGAAAAAAATACCTGATCCAATGTACCTTTTTGAGCGAACTCTTGTTTTTGAAGTAGAGTCGCTGTGTCAACAAGAAAGAAACTCAAGAACCTATTGAAAAGTCACGAAACGAAAACGAGAGTCGGAAAATAAAGTAAGTGGAAGGGTGTTTTGTAAAAAGAAAAAGAAAACACAAATGTCAAAACCTTTTTATAAAAATCACCTAGGCAAAGAGAATGTGAAACAAACAAATGTTTTTGATTTATAACAGAAAAGGAAAAAAGAAATGGGGGAAGATGGAAAGTGGAGTGACAGCAGAGGTAACAAAGAAAAAAATACTTGAAAGTGCATAAAAACAACTGTGTTTTGAAAACAGCTAAACAACAAGCAACACAGTAAAGTGAAAAAATACCTGATCCAACACACCTTTTTGGCCGAACTCTTAATTATTTTTTGTGGTAGAGTCAAACAAGAAAGAAACTCAAGAACCTACTGAAAAGTCACAAAAAATGAAAACTAGAGTTAGAAAGTGAAGTAAGTGGAAGGGTGTTTGTAAAAGAAAAACAAATGTCAAGACATCCTTAAAAAATTACAGAGGCAAAGATAATGGTGAAACAAAAAAAATGTATATATGGAGTAATTTGTTTTTGATTTATAAAAGAAAAGGAAAAGAAACGAGGGAAGATGAAAAGTGGGATGACCGAGAGGTAAGGAGAGAGGGAGAGAGAGGTAATTTGTTTTTGATTTATAAACAAAAAGGAAAATAGAAATAAATGGGGAAGATGGTAAGTGCCGTGACCGTAGAGGTAAGGAGAGAGAGAGGTAATCTATTTTTTATTTTATAAAAGAATGGGAAAAAGAAATGGGGGGAAGAGTGTAGAGGTAAGAAGAGGGAGTATTTACTTTCTCAACAAGAAACTATTTTTTTTTGTTCGGACAATTGCTGGCTGGAGCTGAATATGGTAGTGGAAGTTCCAGAGATTTGGGTCGCAAAGGGCCCTCCATGCTACTGGTAGTGGAGTAATTTGATTTTCTATTTGTTCCTGGACATGTGAGTGTGAGACTAATATTCCTATTCGTTTGATCTATATCGCCAATTCCAATCCTCCCTCCTCCCAGCCCTTTGAGATGAAGATCTCAAATGTTCATCTTGTTGAATACAATTTTACTCATTTACTTATATATGCTAAGTGGAATGTGGTGTAAATGTGCATATGAGCCTCTTTTATTTGCAAAACCTCTTAATTATTCTAATGCATAATAATCTGTTTTAAATATTGAATAACCAATGCCCCACAGTTTGCTTTGAGTCATAATGTGGTAGTTTCATCATTTTACATACACACTCCAAATTTCAAAATAAGGGAGCAGAGAACAAATACAATGGATTTTCTAAAACAAGTAGAGCAAAACAACACACCAACAACTTCAACAATATGTTGAGAAAGGAAGTGAATTCAAAGAATGATCTCCAACACTACTATGCAATCACGTTGTACGAGGATTGCATTTTTTGGAATAGAAATCATTCTTTTCTATCATAGATAGTTTTTCAACATGGATTGACTAAAATTTGGGATGATAAGGAGAACTATTAGGGGTTTCCAAGATACAAAATACAAAACTTATAACCACTTCCAATAAACCATATTGGAACTGTTGTTACAAAACTTACAACTTCACAACTTTGTTAGTTACAAATCATGAAACTGTTGTATTTATGCCACATATAACTTGTATTCTGACTTGTAATTTTTTTTAAACATTGAATATTTAAAGTTGTGTTCCTGGTATATATGTGCTTGTGTTCGATTTAACTACTTCATTGAGCGATTCTCTGGAATGCTTTCTAAAGCTGGCCTCCAAGAATTCAAGCTCCCATCACTTTCTTCAATCTTAGACACACTTTTTTCTTTCAACTTCATCTCATTTAGCAATCCCTCCAACGATGATGTATGTTGAGCACCATTCTCAATAATATTCCTATTACTCAACACCCTTTTCAACTCTTCTTTGGTTACTACCAATCTAATCCTCACACCACCACTTGTAGAATTACCATCATGCCCTCTTCCATCTTCTGTTTTGAACCTTACCTTTTTCTTCATACTTTCTTCTCTTCTTCTTGTTTCCAGTTTGAGTGATGAAGGTTTCTTTATCTCTTCAACTCTCTTTACTTCTTCTTCTTCATCTTGTGATGATATTTGATTTTTTCTCATACAGTTTCCCATGTTAGCAATGAAGCATTTTTAACTCAAACTACACTAACATATACTATATATAGGTGAGAAGAGTGAACCATAAATGCAAAAGCACATGGGTACCCGATTCTTACGCTGGTTGTATTTAATTAAAATATTAGAAAAAGGGTGATTGTAATTTGATTCTCTTGCTTGAAATCGACATCATAATCATAATGAATTATACTTCTAGATACCTCTTTGTTTTTTTTTTGACAAAAGAGATACCTCTTTGTTTTATACGATATGAATATTTTTATTTTTATATTATTAAAGCCGTCTGTTAGCTTTAGCATTCAGCGTTTGTTTTGAATTTTTATAGAAGCTTTTTGATTATTTTAAGCCCGTTGCGTTTGAAGTTTACCTTAACGTGCGCCTTTGTCACGAGATAATAAATGGAATAAGGGCTTTAGTTCAAAGTATGATTCAAAATAAAGGTCTATATAGTTGAAGTTGATGCCATTAATCACTGCTTAGAAAGTGGTACATCTCCTTCAACAGCAAAAATAACCTTAGCAGTTAGCACCGCACGACAGCATTAAATTAAATATACGTAAATCTTATGGCACTGTTTTTTCCTTTTACATATATATTACTCCATCTTACACTGTTTATCACTTTATTATTGGTCAACAATATGTAACTGTTGTCTTATAAGGATATTGTCCAGCAATTAACAATCAATTAAGAACCAACCATATAACTGTTTTTGTTTTTTTAAGGCTTAAATATATGTTAAGCCCCCGCAAATATGGTCAAAATCTATTTAAGTCTCTGCAATTTTTTTTTTTTAAAATAACCCTTGCAAATATTAAACGTTTGCGGTTAAGCCCCTCGGTCAACTTTCCAAAAAAAACATTAAAATGATAATCATTGCCACGTGTCACCATCTCATAGGACCATTATGTCACGTGTCACTGAACGCCACATCAGCAGCCAATGGATGGCTGCCACGTGGCACTAGTTATTACACTCAAAATAAATTTTGAAAATGGCTTGAGAGACCTCATGGTGAAAAACACTTCAAATTATTGGTTTTTTAAGCAAAACCCTAAAACTCTAACAGCTATTTTTTCAAACAGAAAATAGCCGTTGGAAATAATGTAAAAAAGGTCACTGTTTAACAGTTTGTTTACAGCCTGTGAAAGTTAGTTACTAACTAACTGCTAGTTTGTTAAACTGTTTAACAAACTAAGTTTGTTAGCTACAACAAACTCTAACTAACAGCTAAGTTGACCAGTGAAAGCTATAAATATAGCTATGTACATACAGATTATACACACAGTGAATGAATAAATTTTTTTACAGTTTTTCAAAGTCTTCTTCTCTGCTTTTTCTCTTGTGTGTATTTTTCTTTCTTGAGCTCTGGGCGTGAGAGTTTGAGTGTGTGTCCAAAGTGTGTTCACCTTGCAAACAAGAGAACAAACACAAGTTAGGTGTTGTTCTAAGCATCACAACCAGAAAAGTAAGAACAGAAACAGAAAGAGAGGAGAGGAGAAGAAATTACCTGCGTGAAAGTGGTCACTGGTTGAGGATTTCATAGTGTTGAAATCCTGTGTGTACTCTCAGGTTATCATTTCAGTCACATGCAAGTGTCAAACATAAACGATTAGGGTTTGTGTTTGAAATCCTAAAGAAAGGAAAGAAGAGTTGAGAGTAGTCACTACAAAAAAAACATGAATTAGCGACGGATTTTAGCGACGGATTGGAAATCCGTCGCTAAAATCAAAATTAGCGACGGAAATGCACAAAATTAGCGACGGATTGAAAACAAGGTATTTAGCGACGGAAATTGGCTAAATTAGCGACGGATTTAACATGGCGCGAAAATTGAAAAAAAAAATTGAATTAGCGACGGAAATCCGTCACTAAATCCGTCGCTAATCTTTGGAAAATTGTGCCACTGACCGTTGCAGTTGATTTGACACGTGACCAGAGTTAGCGAGGGAAATCCGTCGCTAAATCCGTCGCTAACTGTTAATTTTTTTTTTTATAAACCCGAATTCTTTCTTTCCTCTTTCATTTCTTCCTCTTCCTCTTTCATTTCTTCCTCTTCTCCGTTTTTTCCTCTTCCTCTTTCATTTCTTCCTCTTCCTCTTTCATTTCTTCTTACCACCACCACCATCATCTTCTCCCTTCAACACCACACCACCACCACCACCACCACACCATCCTCTTTCATTTCTTTCTCTTCCTCTTTCATTTCTTTTCCTCCTCCATTTTCCTCTTCCTCTTTCATTTCTTCTTACCACCACCATCATCATCTTTTCCCTTCAACACCACACCACCACCACCACCACACCATCCTCTTCCATTTCTTCCTCTTCCTCTTTCATTTCTTTTCCTTCTCCATTTTCCTCTTCCTCTTTCATTTCTTCTTACCACCACCACCATCATCTTCTCCCTTCAACACCACACCACACCATCACCACCACACCATCCTCTTTCATTTCTTTTCCTTCTCCATTTTCCCCTTCTTCTTTTATTTTTTCTTACCACCACCACCACCATTATCTCCTCCCTTCAACACCACACCACCACCACACCATTTTTTTCTTCCCTTATCTCCCCAACCCCTAATCTCTCCCTCTCTCTATCTGAGAATAGCTTTTTTTTTTTAAAAAAATGAGGTTAGCGACGGATTTTAGCGACAGAAATCCGTCGCTAACTTTGGTCAGTGTCAGTGTCAAATCAACTGCAACGGTCAGTGGCACAGTGTTTTTAGCGACGGATTTTAGCGACGGATTTTCCGTCGCTAATTTTAGCGACGGATTTTATTCCCTCGCTAACCATTAGCGACCAGCTTTTTAGCGACGGAATTGGTCAGTCGCTAATTCCGTCGCTAACAGTCATTAGCGAGGGAAAAATCCGTCGCTAATACGCTGTTTTTTTGTAGTGAGTGTTCGTAATACCTTTGTCAATCTGTGCGATTTAAAGCTTCAAACATTTCTTGTACCTGAAATCAAACAAACTCAGAATTAGGGTTTCTGGGTTACTCATCAAACCAAAGGATCAGAAGTGAAAGTAAGAAGATCTACCTTCGTTTGAGACGTCTGTGACTTGCGTTGCTCAGAAACGTTACATGTAAGAAGAAGATCAAACTCAGAAACGTTACCTTCGTTTGAGTGAAGCTTCGTTGTTGATTTCTGGGTTGATTTCATCAAAAAATCAACAAGAACTTAAATCCTAGCAGAGAAACAGTGTTCGTAAGTGAGAACACTAAAACCTTGTGAAATCAGTAACGGAACCAAAGGGGTTTTGTTACCAATCACCTGCAAACACCATTAAAGGTGTGATTGAAGCATTTGGAAGCTTCAATCACCAAGTTTCGTGAAGAAACTGTGAAAACCTAGCTGTGGAGCGAAGAAGAAGAAGAGAGAAGGCGGAGAACGAAGAAAGAGAGAGAAATTCTTGAAATTCTGGCAGAAGTTTTAGGGTTTACCTTTGATACAACGGATAGTGGAGCGTGTCGTTTAACCCGCGTGTTGCTACAGTGTTCGAATCTGGGTTCCACAGGAACCCGTTTTGCAGCCAAGTTGGGCTGCTGTGATTTTTTGGCGCCTGTGGACTGAATTAGTTGGGCTGGGCATTTGCTATTTGCACTCCTGCTGCTTCATTTTGCAACCTGGAAGAAAAATCAATCAAATGGTTATGAAAGTCAACATGGTATCAATGAGCTGGTAACAATCCAGGGAAAAACAGGAAACTTCTAACTATCTCTTTCTTTTAGAATTCTTTAAGGTTTTTGTTAAGTGTCAAAAAATTCTGTAATACATAGCAAGTGGCTGTGTGTGTGAGTCTTTTCTTAAAGCTTTCTTTAAATCTTTCCTACTTTTAAAGCCTGCACAGTGTGAAACTGTGCAGCAGCAGTGGCTAATTGTTTTTGTGTTTAAAGTTTCAGTTTGTAAGATCACTACTGGAAAAACAGGATTTTGCCGCCGGTAGCCAGGTCGCAACAAACGCTTTCCGGTGGATTATCTGCCGGAAACTTGCGGCGGATTTCGTGGCGCCGATAAATCCGCCGCAAGTTTCCGGCGGATTATCCGCCGGAAATGCCAAAAAATATTTGCCGCAAATTATTCGCCGCAAAGAGAATAAATCCGCCGGAAAATTATCCGCCGCAAGGACCATGATTCCGCCGCAAAGACCGTTTTTTTAAAAAAAAAATAAATAATATTTTTTTAAAAAAAATCATTTTATTTAAAATTCCGCCGGAAAATACAAAAAATCCGCCGCAAAATCCTTTTTTTTTAAAAATAAATATTATTTTTTTAAAAAAATCGTTTTAATAAAAAAATTATTTTTTTATTAAAATTTTTAATTATTGATAAAAAAATAAAATTCAATAATTAATTAATTTACTATTTAAAAAAATAAAAATTAGAAAGAGCAGTAAAATATCATCACAAAAAAAATATCCATACAAAAAATATAATATCCATACAAAAAAATAAAATAATCTAAAACTACTAGGGTGGCTGCGAGCCAATGTCATTAAAATTATAATATGTATCATCTTGAAGAAGAGATTTAGTAGGGAAGGAGAGAATTTGGAGAGAGTAAGAGAGAAATTTGAAGAAGAGAATGAGAGAATTGGTAGAAGTGTGAAGAATAAGAAGTGGGGAAGGGATATATATAGGAAAACTGAGTCAAACGGTCAAATGGGGATTTGCGGCGGTTTTGGGGATTTGTGGTGGTTTTGGGGAGTTGCGGCGGAAATTTGAAATTCAAACTGCGCGCTTATTTTTTCAAGGCCGGTGGTAACGGGGCTTTGCGGCGGTTTCGGGGATTTGCGGCGGACTTTTGAAAATTTAAAATGGCGCTTATTTTTTAAAAGCCGCCGGAAATGAGGGATTTGCGGCGGATTTGGGGGATTTGCAGCGGTTTAGGGGGATTTGCGGCGATTTTATTTAAAAAAATTCGGTCACCAAATTCAATATTCACTATTTACTGTCGGGAAGTTCTTGACCGTTAATTTAGTGTCGGCAATATCTTGGCCGTTAATTAGTCTCGACACTAATCACCATTGACTATTCAATAATCACGCTGCACTATTCACTATTTAATGTCCGGTTCATTTTTTTCGTTAAAAGTAACCCCTTTATAAGCAAAAAACTCCTCATGGTTATTTCCACCACAAGAGACATCTAAACTCATCAAAGGCTCGGTGTCATCCTCCAATTTAACAACCCGTTCTTGCAGTTCCTCAAACTTTCTATTTAGAGATTCAACCATCTTTTCATACTTGCACTTCTCATCCTCGAATTAGAGAGTGAAATTTCGGAGGATGAGAAGTGCATGTATGAAAAGATGGTTGAATCTCTAAATAGAAAGTTTGAGGAACTGCAAGAACGGGTTGTTAAGTTGGAGGATGATATCGATCGTTTGATGAGTGTAGATGTCTCTTGTGGTGGAAATAACGAGGAGGAGTTTCTGCTTATAAATGGGTTACTTTTAACGAAAAAGATGAACCGGACATTAAATAGTGAATAGTGCAGCGTGATTATTGAATAGTCAATGGTGATTAGTGTCGACACTAATTAACGGTCAAGATATTGCCGACACTAAATTAACGGTCAAGATCTTCCCGACAGTAAATAGTGAATAGTGAATATTAAATTAAAGGTGGAAGTTTCTTTACAAAGAAATGGAGACATACGCCACTCTCTTGGAGCCGCTGCCGACAATGCCCAAGAGAGTGTCGTATCAAGAGAGTGGCGTATGTCTCTGTTTCTTGGTAGAGGTGTGAAGACGAAGAAGGGGAGAAGGGGTTTATATAGGAGAAACGAAGTCAAACAGTCAAAAGGTAGCATTCGCCGGAAACGGTGGTTACCGACGGATTTATGGGCGTTGCGGCGGACTTAGGGGGATTTGCGGCGGTTTTGTGAAATTCAAAATTGGCAAATATCCGCCGCAAATAACCTTACCGGCGGATTGTTAAAATCTCGTAAAAAAATATTTTTGTAATCTCAAATCCGCCGCAAAATCCACGAATCCGCCAGAAAGTTTGAGACGGATAAAATCCGCCGGTAATTCCCCTAATCCGCCGGAAAATTTGCGGCGGCTCCGAGACCGCCGAAAATTCCTGGCCGGAAATTCAACATTTTCTTGTAGTGGATGACAAGTGCAGGTTTAAACACACAAGTCCCTAATTTGGATGGGAAAAACTATGACAGATGGTGCATTCAGATGAAAACAGTTCTTGGTTGTCAGGGGGTCTTGAAGATAGTCAAAGATGGCTATGAGCCACTGGCTGAAGATCCTACTCCTGCCCAAACTAACACCTTTAATGAAAATGAGCAAAAGGATTTCAAAGTTCTGTATCTCATCCATCAAGGATGTGATGAAACCAACTTTGATAGGATAAGGAATCTAGAGACTTCTAAGGCTGCCTGGGAAGCCTTAGAAAGATACTACACAGGGGCTGTTCCTATTAAAGAGGAGAAGTTGCAAGCCCTAAGAGCTCAATATGAAACATTAAGGATGAAGGAAGGGGAGTGTATTTCTGATTTCTTTACAAGGTTAAAGAAAATCACTAATACTATGACAATGTATGGGGAAACTCTTACAGAAAAGGTGATCTGTAAGAAAGTCCTAAGGTCCTTGACTAAGAAGTTTGGTTGGGTAGTCAACAGTATTGAATATACAACTTCACCAGATGACCTTAAAGTGGAAGAGCTTCAAGCAAAGCTTGAAGCAAAGGAGCTAATGATCAATCTGCTAGAAGGTGAAGAAGAAGACCAATCATTATTCACCAAAGCTAAGGGTAAGAAAGGAGCCAAAGATAGCAGCCAATCAGGTAAGCCTAATTGGTCCAAGGGTAAGTCAGGTAAATCTAACTCGAAATCTGATTTCAATAAGGGAAATAGCAATGCATCTAAAAGCAAAGACAAGTCTAAAGTGCAATGCTATAGATGTGATAAATATGGGCATTATGCTACTGGATGCCCTACTAGAAAGGACTCTAAGTCCAAAGAAACTAAAACTGAAGCCAATGTGGCTAAAGAAGATTCTGATTTAGAATCTGATCATGTAGCTTTTAGTATGATTACTGATGAACCAGAGGAGATAGAAACTAAGGAAGTCTCTGTGATCACTGGTGAATTAGAAGAAACAGAAACTAAGGAAGTTTCTATGGCTATAGTTGAACCAGAAACAGAAACTAAGGTAGTTTCTGTGAGTTCTAAACCTGAAACAGAAACTAAGGTAGTTTCTGTGAACTCTGAAACTGTGATTTCAGAAACTGTGAATTCAGAATCTGTGAGTTTTGTGACTAAACCTAAAACAGAAACTAAGGAAGTTTCTGTGGTTACTAAAATTGAATCCAGGATAGATAAAAATTGTGAATTTGTTATATTTGTTATTACAACTAATGATGACAGGATTTTTGAAGAAGTATGGTACTTGGACTCAGGTTGTTCAAATCACATGAATGGCCATAATGAATGGTTAGTTAATTTTAATCCTAGTAGAAAAACTAGCATCAAATGTGCTAACAACAAACTTATTACACGAGAAGGTATGGGGAGTAGTTGGTACTTGGTACAATAGAGTAGTTTTTTTTAGATAAGCGGTACAATAGAGCAACTTCGATTTTGAAATTGGAATATTGAAGCTAGAGCCTCCGGAACGGATTGGTTAACGAATATTCGCTTAACTGTCAATCTTTCTTAAATTCATTAAATAACAAGAACTTGCGTAAGATGACCAAGGAATTAAACCAGTGAAATTAATATATTAATATTATCATAATCATAATAACCAACTAGAAGAAGGAAGTTCGTTTATGGCTGCAGGCTACCTGCAATGAACGTACCCACACATTACGTGTTATGTGAGTTGGAACATGGACACCGGGTACTGATGCTGAGGAGGAGGTCCAGTGCAAGTCATGTTACAATGTTTTTTGCAATCAGATAAGTACAAATTCAGTAGTAAAATTCGTAGTTAATCTAAAAAAAACTAATTACTAATTGCTTTTAATTAGAACCTGCAATCAGATCTGAATCACAATTGAGAATTTACTACTACATTCATCAGCAAAAGCTAAACACAATTGAGAAGCTAAGGAGAATATGATGGCGGTGAGGGTTCCAGTGTGGCAGAGATGCGGGAAGCGGCGCTGATGGAGCGTGATTTGGCGGCGAAGGAGGTGGAGAGGTTGAGGAATGTTGTGAGGAGGCAGAGCGTGATTTCTGCTCGTGCCTATATTGAGTTCACGGAGGAGGGAAACTATATATGAAGGCTATTTTCTAGCAGTGGTATCAGAGCTCGGTCAGAGCTCTCGGATACTAAGCTGTCGACGTACTCATAAGAAAATTATTCTTAGTATGCTCTGTAGTTGCAACATTAATATTGTTTGATCTTCCACATCAGAAAATAACTATTGTGGTTGGAATTAAATCGTGGTATCGCGAAAGTGTGTCTTTGAAAGTTTTGGCTAAGGAAAGACTTGATATTTAAGTGCGTCTATTGACCCACCTCTCTTTCCTAGAAACTTCTGTGTTGCACTGTTCACAAATTACAGTGACTATTCCACTATATGACACTATTGTCAAGATATCTTAGTTGGAGGAATTATTTTCCTTGTCAAGATGGAGATATTTTTAAACTAACTGCTGACAATTTTACCTATTGGAAGCCGATGATGGAAGACCACTTATATTGCAAGGATTTGCATGAGCTAATCTCCCAGAAGGATAAGCCAAAAGGGAAGGAAAAAAAAGCTTGGGAGCTCCAAAATAGGAAAGCAGTAGCTATGATTAGAAAATATATAGACATGAGTTTGTTTGAGCATGTATCAACTTATACCAATGCGTATGATTTGTGGACGCAATTTGAATCCTTGACTCAAAAGAAGACACCGAGGAACAAAGCTAATCTTGTCAGACGACTAGTAAAGTTGGAGTACTCAGACGGTCAAAAAATGATCGGGCATCTAATTACCTTCAAAGGTATTGTGAATCAGTTAACAAAAGTTGACATGAAGATTTTGTGAATCAATTAACAAAAGTTAGATGTGGATATGGTAGGAGATGTATATTCAAGAAAGTCTACTTTCAGATATTTGACTACTTTTGGAGGGGGATCCGTCCTAAGACAATCACGATTAATAAAGTGAATTTCTTTAAGTACAAGAGAACTTTAACTGAAGTGAGGTAAATTTCTTGAGAGAGAAGAAGGAGAGATTTTGTTAAAGTGCTATTCATCTCAACAACTCAACATACTATTCTAGGTCAAAACACATTGATGTGAGGTAACACTGGATTCGTGATGTGTAGGAGAGTAAACTATTGTAAGTGGAGACAGTTTACATCAATAAGAATGGGGCAGGCTTGATGACAAAAGATCTACCAAAAGAGAAGATAGAGTTTTGTAAAGAAGCTGTTGGGTTGGTAACAACCCAAATTAATCAAGGACATTCCCCTATGGTTTGAGGGGGAGAAATGTAGGATCCAGCCACTGCCGCATGTCAACATGCATTTGACAAGTTCGAAGTTGCATGTTATGCAAAGTGAAGATTGCATGTGATGAGAAGCTGCAAGATGCATGAGATACACTTCGTGTGATGCATGCATTGCAGGGGACACTTGGTGTGTTGCATGTAATGAAAATGACAAATGTCTTCATGCATGTAAGGCGACTTGGTTTGCCTCTCGGCCAAAGCCATACAACACACAAGAGAAACACAACAAAGAAGCAAGAGAGAAAAAGAGAGTCTTTCTCAAGAGAGAAGAGTGATCCTCATATATAGAGTGTTTCTTTGTGAGAGAAATTGTGAACCAATTTGTAAGAGCCTTGCCTATAAATTGAAGATATATTGTAGAGAGATCCACCTAAGGGTGAAGTTTTTGTATTATCATTATCATTATAGTGGAAGTTTAAAAGGCCTAGGATTACAGATCCCGTGGTTTTTCCTTTCTCACCCTGAGAAGGTTTTCGATGCTAAAAGTTTCTTGGTGTCATTATGCTCATTTTTACGTTTCCCCTAGTGCATATTTTGAGTTCACGGAAGAGGGAAATTATGGAAGTCTTTCCCAACAATTTATTGGGATCACTTAGCGATAAAAGAGTCGATTGGATTCATTTCTCTTAATTAAATGATAATGGCTCATTTTCTATTAAGGTTTCAGAGTAGTTAATTCCCATTTGTTAAATAGCATTTCATTCGTTTGGTTCTACTTACATTTTCTCGATTGATCTTCTTTCTTCTTTGATCTTTTGTTTGTGATCATGAAAAAAAAACGAATTCACCTTCAAATGTTGCTTCAAATACGATGAGGAATTTAACAAGTTCCGTTCATTGTCCGCCCAATAAATATTGAGGCCTAAAGCGAATTTCATGGAAAGCCTTTTAGAACGAATAATATTTCATTTAAATTTTTGTATTTTAGAAATATATTGTAGTTCCTAAAATTTGATAAATAGTTTCTTAAGAAAACTAATGAGATAGATTTTATAATATTTTAATGAGTACTTATTAAACTTATGCAATAGATTTTACGATTTTTAGAGACCAATTAAGAGAGAAAATAATATTGGTTTTAAGGCTAAATTGAAAATTTACGCTAATACTACTTATTTGTTATTTAATATCAATATACCGTACATGCAATATACTAATACTAACATTTTTTTTTAATCAAACAGGCAGTCAGCCCGAATTTATTAATAAAATAAAGAGAGATATAAAAAGCACAAGGGGGGACTAGACCAAAACCCTTGGTAATAAGGACAATAATAGAATGCCCAACAAGGCCTCTAAAATAAACAACCATAGAACTCTAATGGAAGAAATTCTAAGGCGAACAGAAAACCCGAAAGGAGGCAGGGCAACACCTGAGAGTCCCCACACAACCTCCACCCACCACCTCCTGAACTCACACTCCAAACCACAACAGCCTGCATCACCTCGCTATCCTCACATTAAGCACATCACAAAGCATCGAGGTTAGAGGTGGAGGCCCGGAGACGGTTGGGAGGGGGCAAAGAAGCAGAAGGCAAAGGGGGAGGAGCCCGGCGATCTGCAAACTGCAATCTGGCGTCTGACAAGGTACAAACTATCGAATCAGCACCCACCGACAGCACACCCCCAGACATCTGGCGCTGTGACTCCAGCCACCATCGCGAAGTCGTGCTACCGGCCAACACCGCGACAACACCTAGCTTGATCGAGGTAGCCGAGCCACCAACCACCACCGCGGCCTTGCGCCCCCCGGCCAACACCGTGGCACAATCAAGCAAAACCGCGAGCGACAGGGAGAAGTGCCACGACAAAAGGAGAGGAGGCGTGACTGCGGGTCCAAAGTCCGAAACGACAGCCACCATTGCGAACATCAGACAAACCACCGTGAACCACCGCGAAACACCGCAAAACACCGCATCAGAACCAACCCCTGCGCGAACAGAGCCACAAACCACCGCGAACAGAAGCACTCCATAGTACCTCCAAAAGCGCGCAGAAGCACTAACATACAAATCATAAATATTCAATAAACTAGTTTTAATTTTGTTATAAGCAAATGTTAGTGGTTAATTGTTAGGGGGGGAGGAAATGTTAGTTTCTATGATTTGAACCAAAAACATCTTTCTTATAATCCTTCAGTGTTATTTTGCTCGTCAACTGAACTACCTACTTAGTGCCGCGATAACTATGTGCCTATTCACACCCGAGTAAACACAAATATTTAGTAATAAGCAAAAAATTACATAATCGATCTAATGACTCTTGATGCCTCCTCTAAAGAGTCTTTTCTCACATATCATAGAACCATTCCATAAGATTATACCACATCCACTACAAAAAACGACAAGCTCAAGCTTCATGATCATAAGGAATAATCAATAAACTCTTGCACCAAATGGGGAAAAAATAGTCTTTATGTGCAAATAATTAGAGCTATAAAACTACTTCATTGAGCGATTCTCTGGAATGCTTTCTAAAGCTGGCCTCCAAGAAATCAAATTCCCATCACTTTCTTCAATTTTAGACACACTTTTTTCTTATGACACTGTTTATCACTTTATTATTGGTCAACCATATGTAACATGTTGTCTTGTAAGGATATTGTAATGTCCAGCAATTAACAATCCCATTTATAACCAACCATCTAACTGTTTTTGTTTTTTTTTAATTGTATCCATACGTGGAGCTGAATTTACAATAAAGTAGTTAGTTTAATAATAACAAGAATAATAATAATAATATTTGAAAATCCTAATATATTTTATTTTAAGTTGGATTGAAGCAAGAGCCTCCGGGTTGGTTAACAAATATTGCTCAACTGTCAGTCTTTCTTAAATTTATGAGCAAATGGTCATTTTGATTCATGAATCAGTAAGACAGTGTTATTATAGTTTCTGAATTTATCAAAATTACAAACATGTCTCTTTCGTTAGTAATTTTAGGGACTATAAATTGACCAACAAAACACAAATTTGAGGACCAAAATGAATAACAAAAGACACATTTGAGAATAAAAATGACTTACTAAAGAGACACTATGCGTTCGTAATTTTGATACATTCAAAACTATAATGACTGCCCGTAACACATTTAAAGACCAAAATATGTTTACACTAAATTCATTAAAATAACAAGAACTTGGGTAAGATGACCGGGGAAACCACTGAAATTAATATATAATAATAACCTAGCTACTAGAAGAAGTAAATTCGTTTATGGCTGCAGGCTACCGTCTGCAATGAACGTACCCATAAATTAAGTGTTTTGCAAGACAAGTCATGTTACAATTTTTTGTTGCAATTAGATACAAGTATAAGTTCAGTAGTGAATTCGTAGTTAGTATATACAAAAACTAATTACTAATATCGGTGTTAATTAGAACCTGCTATCAGATCTTAATCACAATTGAGAATTTCCTTGAAACCTCACTACTACATCGATTTCACTAATTGGCTATAGTAGAATTGGCCAGAATTTATTTTTCAACTGAAAAACAGAAATAACAAACTTAGTTTAAGCAATTGATCATTGAGGCATATCATCACACAAACTAACTAAAAATTTAATAGCTACAAAAATAGGCATATTATGAATTTATGTGGGGGTGTCACTGCTACTCAACATGCATTTGACAAGTTGGAAGTTGCATGTGATACAAAGTGGAAGATTGTATGTGATGGCAAGTTGCAAGATGAATGAGATACACTTGGTGTCATACATGCATTGCAAGTGGCACTTGGTGTGTTGTATGTAATGAAAACAACAAGTGTCTTCATACTTGTAAGGCAACTTGGTTTGCCTCTCCTATAAATAGGATATTGGCCAAAGCCACACAACACACAAGATAAGCACAAGAGAGAAAAAGAGAGTCTTGTTCAAGAGAGGAGTGATTCTCATAGAGTGTTTCTTTGTTGTGAGCCAATTTGTGAGAGTCTTACCTACAATTTGAAGATATATTGTAGAGAGATCCACCTAACGATGAAATTTTTGTATTCCCATTTATCATTATATTGGAAAATTAAGAGGCCTACGGTTACGGGTCCCGTGGTTTTTCCTTTTTCACATTGAGAAAGTTTTCCACCCTAAAAAATTTCTTGGTGTCATTATGCTTATTTTGACGTTTCCGCTAGTGCCTATATCATTGGGAGTCTCATGTAATTAAATGCTACTGGGCCAGACATTGCTTATTCTGTCAGTTTGGTTAGCAGATTTATGGAAAAACCAACTGAAAAACCATTATATGGCAGCAAAGAGAATTCTAAGATATCTGAGAGGAACTACAGATATGGGAATTCTTTATAAAAGGGAAGGAAAGAATCACTTGCAAGCCTATTGTGATAGTGACTATACTGGAGATCATGATGATAGAAAAAGTACATCTGGCTATGCATATATGTTCAGTTCTGGAGTAATATCCCGTCCTCAAAGAAGCAGCCTATAGTCACTCTCTCCAGCACTGAAGCTGAATTTGTAGCTGCTGCATATTGTGTGTGTCAAGGCATATGGATTAAGAGGATTTTGGAAGAACTGGAAGTTGAACAGGAAGGCTGTCTCACAGTGCTGTGTTATAACAGCTCTACCATTAAGCTTTCCAAGAACCCAGTTATGCACGGGAGAAGCAAACACATTGACGTAAGATTTCATTTCTTGAGAGATCTATGCAAACACATTGGTGTTGTTTTCCAATCACACCATGACACATAGATTAATGTTTTAAAATCTAAATAAAAGATAATGAATAATATTAATAATAAATCCACATGTTATGATGTGATTGAAAAACGGCACCAACCACACCTATAAAACCATACATAAGTTTTTTTCTTATAATAACGTACAAAGTTTTTGTATTATACAACAAATCATGTAAGTTGTGTTGTAGTTATTTTACCAAAAAAATTCTAACGTATGTGGAACGGTTACAAAATGCACATATATTGCAATGGAAAATAAACATGTATAAATTTATGGAAGAGATTAGAGATGGTAATGGGGCGAGGGCCGGACGGGAATGAGGGGTACTCCCCCGATCCCCACCACGGGGAGTTTTTCTCCTTCGTCCTCGTCCCCACGGATCCCACAATTTTGATGTAATCAGTATAAATTATTAACAAAATAAAAAAACATATATATATTTATACATTTTAGTTATGAGCCTGGTACGTTTTCAATATTTTAGTAAATATTTGGTTAAGATTCAGTTTAAAGCTCATGATAGTGTTAGTATTTTTTTTATTCGAGGACCTTGGTTAAACTAGAAGAGACCCATACCATCTCATCCAAGTGCTCTTGGGTGATAGTGTTTGTATTTATTTGTAATATTTGTATGAGTTGCCATCAAATAGTTTCTACACAGGGCCCATTAAAAACACCTGAAGCAAAAACACAAGTGATGAGATTAAAGAAGAGGAAGAGGAGAAAATAAGGGTTTCACTTTCTATTATTCTTATTAAAATACAGATTTTTCGGGTTTACCCTCCCACACCACTGCTGCTCACCAACTATTGGATTAATCGCATTTTCGTTTGCTATCGTTTTAACCGTAAAAGTAGTAAGCCATCTCTGTATTGCTGTCTTCCAGTCGTCTTCGTACCCAGATGCATACTTCTTGATCGTTTGTTTATTGTTCTTCTCCACTTCGTACACAGTTGATTGGTCTCAATAAGCAGTGTTGCAAAGCTAAAGTGCAATTGATTAGCCTGTCTGACATACTGAAAATTCACAAATTAATTAATTAAGTCATGTAATCATGTATAAATCCATGCAACTAAGTAGCTTAACTAACAGAACCAAAGTAATACATGTTTTTTTTAGCTCAAATAGATTCGGCTAGGTCAGGGTAATTTAGCAATTTTGAGGCATGCATTATTATTTTATTTTATTTTGAGAAAAGGCACGCATTATTGTTATACCCCAATTTTGTCCGATCATTTATCGCAATTGTTTTACCCCCGTGTCACAAGTCCATATCATTACGAGAACGACATTTCGAGCGCTGTCTTGTTTTAATTTAGACCGGTTTGTCTAAATTGGGCCAATTCTTAGTAAATGGGCCCATGTTCGGTATTTTGGACTTAATTTAGTCCTTTTGATCAAAAAGCCATAAAAATAATAATGAAATAAAATCAGAAAATAAAAAATATATATTACAATAAAGTGTCCAAATAATACAAAAAGCCCAAAAATACAAAAATATCACCAAAATATATATTACAATAAAGTGTCCTTTTAATTAGTTTATTTTTAAATATTCATGGTAAATATTTTTCACTAGTTGCACTTTTCATCTTTTCTTTTTTGTCAACTTTTTGTTCATATTCAAAACAAAAACAAAATATTCCTTTTCCTCTCATAAATAAAGAAATATTTTCAAGAACCTAGGGGACTAAGTCGACTGTACAGTCGGGTTAGTCTGCTTTTTAGGTCACGAATGAGCCGTACGGCTCAAGAGTCCTAAAATCCCTATTCCAATAAAATCAAACCAACACATATCAAACCATTTTCCAAGCTCCAAAAACTCCATTTTTATAAAATAGGGGACTAAGTCGACTGTACAGACGGGTTAGTCATCGTTCTAGGACGGATGAGCTGTACAGCTCAATAATCCTAAAACCCCTATATTAAAAAATACCAACCAACAAACCTTTTTCTACCCAAGAACTACGTGTGATTTGATTCTCTACCAAGAGATACGTAGGAGCAGAGGGCGGCCGACCTCTGTCAATTGCACTAATAAAAAAACCTTTTTTAGCCTTTTCCTAAATAATCCTTTTCTTCAATTCAAAAAATATCAAGTCTTTTCTTTCTCTTAGTGTCCTCTAATTCACAATAAAAGGGTAAAATAAACATTTTCAAAATTAATATTCTTTCATACAACTAGTTAGCAGGTAACCTTCATTAGGAAGGATGTCGTGGGGTGCTAATACCTTCCCCACGCATAACCGACTCCCGAACCCTAATCTGGTCTCAAGGACCCTTATCCATTCCAAAAGGGATTTTCCAATGTTTGCCCTTAAACTAAACTTTGGTGGCGGCTTCATTTTTGAACCTTCGAGGAATCCTCACTCAGATTTTTCGGTCGCTACAATTATGCTATGTAATGTTGTACGTCCTTTTAAAATTAGAAAGAGACGGAATATAGTAGGTTACAAAAAGTCAACCAATCAAGCTTCAAATTAATAATTGCCAAAAAATAACTTCAAATTGATAAAATAGTAATGAAATTGTATAAAAGTAATCGATTAATATAATACCTTACAAAATTCATTGGTGTTTTATGAAGTTTAGAATTAAAAAAAAAACACATTTACAATGTTAAATCTACAAATTTCTACAAATTTACAATGTTAAACACTTTTACAAATCTACAAATTTCTTAATTTTCATGATGCAAGGATTGTCAAAAATATTAAATCTTTCTTCCCTCTCTTCCATTCCCATCTATTCTATAATGAGCAAGGAAATCAATGTTAACATTTTACTAACATGAATCATAATCTGAGAAAGGCTAAATCATTCATTCAATTAATAAACAATCATAAGCGACGCCTTTATCATAAGCTTAAATACCCTGCATTTTGGCAATTAACATTGTCATGATGCGTGTTGACAATCATATCATAGATACAGTGGCGGACCCAGGACCCCGGGGTCAGGGGTGTCAAATTTTTTAAGGCCGGTGTCAAATGGGTGCAAAACTTGGTCTACTAGTACAATTTCAAATTTTCAGGGGTGTCAAAATTAAAATTTTAAGGGATTTAGGCTATTTATATAGGGTGTTTAGTGAAAAAAAAATTCCAGGGGGTTGAACTGAACCCCCTGGTTACATGCCAGGTCCGCCACTGCATAGATACCAAGAAGACACTCTATATGCAAGTTGATGATGAAAATGTTTCCTTCATTCAAGTATTTATAAGGCTGTTGCTTTTTCTTATGAGAAATGAGATGTCCTTCAATATTATCACCTTCAGTCACCTTAAGTTTTCCATCCATGTCATTAAGATAAGCAATATTAGAAATTAGGACTCAATACAACCAATTATTAAGAAAACATGACTCACTTGATGCAACGTTATTGTTATTATGTATTCCCCATTTTCACATGTAATCAAGGTGCAACTTCCTGCATAAGGTTTAAACAAAGACCGGATCATATTCTAAAATTGAGATTTAAACATTCTCTTCCTCATAATATATGACACGAAGTCAAAATTAAAACATGATAAAGGCGAGTCAATAAGCACATGGATATTGATTCAGTTCTTCAACCCACAAAATCATGAAGTAGGATTGTCAAAAATATTAAATCTTTCTTCAGATGAGAAAACAATCTCAATATAGAGACCAATTATGTAAGCATTATATCCTTGAAAGAATTTCAAGATGAGCAACCAAAATTTGAAGGCTAAAAAAGTGAATCAGTGTTAAAGATTTCAATTTCAATGCTCCTAAAATGAATTGATAAGAAATGAAGCATACAAAATCAATCTTGCAATAAAGACGACTTTTATCGGAAGATATTTTGGGCAGGGGAATGTTTCGAAAATGAATTGTAGTGGGAGAGAAGATTTTTTTTGACCAGATAGTGGGAGTGATGATGAATAACTGTAATCGTAAATGATAATAGCTGCAGGTTTTCGAAATCACATAAAGAAGTACAGGTAGAAATTTTTAATGTAAATGATGTTAATTATAATTATAATGTAATATTTAAATTTCTAATTAATATAATGGTTTGTTAGAATGAATTTCAAATTTGAATTTAACTTGCACTCCTCTGGTGGGTGATTTTGAATTGCATAATGCTGCAATTATGTAAATGTAAATATTTTTCCGATTATGGAAGATGCAAATATGTCTGCAGCGTACCTGGTCCAAAAAATTGGCCTTATTCATGTATTTGAAATTCATACAATTTAGGCTTAATTACAGTTTTGGTCCCCCTATTTTCCCCAATCCACGATTTTGGTCCCTCAAGTTTTAATTTGACGATTTTGATCCCCCTATTTTCCCAATTTGTAAAACCAAGGTCCCCCTCTTAATTGGTCAAAATTGAAAGTCAATTTTGACTGACTTATCCTACGTGGCAGTCCACGTAGACTGCCACGTAGGCGCACTGTTCATCTCCTATCTCACAGCCCTCTCCTCTCTCACTCACTGTTCATCTCTCTCTCTCTCTCTCACATCCCTCTCCTCTCTCTCACAGCCCCCTCCCACCGTGACCCCCTCCCCCCACCGTGACCCCCTCCCCCACCGTGAACCCCTCCCCCCTCACCGATCCTCCTCGCTCTCTCTGGTTCGCAACCCCTCTCTCGCCGTTCTCTCTCTCTCATCGCTCTACCTCCTCTCTCTGGTTCGCAACCCCTCCTCTCTCAAACGCTGTCGCAACCCCCTCCTCCTTCATACATCACCATCGCAGATCTGAGAAATGGGGAGAAACGAAGGGGGAGAAACGAAAGGGGGGAGGGGTTCACGGTGGGGGAGAAACGAAGTGGGGAGGAAACGAGGGGGGAGAGATGCGAAGGGGAAGGGGAAATCGAGGGGGGAGAGATGCGAAGGGGGGAGGGGTTCAGGTGGGGGAGGGGTCACGGTGGGGGAGAAACGAATGGGGGGGAGGAAAAGAGGGGGGGAGAGATGCGAAGGGGAAGGGGAAAATGAGGGGGGAGAGATACGAAGGGGGAGGGGTCACAGTGGGGGGAGGGGGTCACGGTGGGGGAGGGGGTCACGGTGGGAAGGGGCTGTGAGAGAGAGGAGAGGGATGTGAGAGAGAGAGATGAACAGTGAGTGGGAGAGAGGAGAGGGCTGTGAGAGAGGAGATGAGCAGTGCGCCTACGTGGCAGTCTACGTGGACTGCCACGTAAGATAAGTCAGTCAAAATTGACTTTCAATTTTGACCAATTAAGAGGGGGATCTTGATTTTACAAATTGAGAAAATAGGGGGATCAAAATCGTCAAATTAAAACTTGATGGACCAAAATCGTGGATTGGGAAAAATAGGGGGACCAAAACTGTAATTAAGCCTACAATTTATTATCTTTGCACAGCCATATGGAACTTCCATATGTGTGTGTTTTTTTTCGGGTGGATCAATACGTGTGAGTTTTGTTTCTGTATAATTTTTTTTGACCAATAATTTTGTTTTGTTTCCATATAATATGTACGTTAGTTAAGAATTCATTTATTTGGGTGTTGATATTAGTTCCACAATGATTTTGGAATTGATATGTTGACAGTAGGAATATTCGAAATTCCTTTAGGTAGGACAAACCGAATTCGGAAATGCATTTAACGTCATAGCAAACAATAAGGATAATAAAATTAGCCACTTAATGTGAATTAAATCCAAAAATTACGTTTTTTAAGCGATCCGTTTTTAGGGACATATTTAGGGATATATGGATCCGTTTTTCTTTAAAAATTGAATTTGAATATATATATATATATATATATATATATATATATATATATATTAAATGATTGTTAATGTTATGCATTAATGCTAGTTGATTTCGCAGTCACATTAATTATAAGATATATTGATGTATGATAATTTTCGGTTCAGGGAACTATGGAGCTTGCTACGCTGATGTGGACTGGCGTGGAATTAACATCATCGATGACGTATTTTTTTTGAACGATTACGTGGACAGCTGATTTGGACAATTCTTTTTTTCGACAAAGATTTGGACGATTTTTGATTGTGTATAATAAAGATATTTTTATAAAAGATACACATTAATTTAATTGTTTATTATACACATGTATACTTTTAAATTCACACAACGTACTGTTTCTTGAGCCAAATATATAACATGTGTATGACATGCTTCGCTGCGCTATTTGCTCATTGGCACCGTCATGTTCAAAGAAAAAATATACGATGAAGAACTCTAAGTATAAAAAGAAGATGCGATTTATGTAACAAATAACAAACTAGTATAAAGTTTTGATGGATTTAAATTTTTTTATTCAAATTATACAATATACTACACATTATTTATTTGTTATTCAATATAAATATACACTATGTGCGGTAGTAACATACAAAATATAAATTATTCAACAACTGTTTTAATTAGATACTAGAGTGTTTGACCCGTGTCATGCACGAGTATACTTATCCTATTGAAAATTGTTGGAAAAAAATATACATTTTGTTCGTCAATTTATGTATAGAAGTTAATGTTTTCATGAAAAAGGTTTAGTTATGTGTGGTGTTAGAGGTGTCAATTTTTCCTAATACGCAGAAATCCTCGTGGGAACTGTCCAGTTTAAAGACCTAAAGATGAATATTATTCCCAATGGGGTTTGGGGACAGAGGACTAAATACTCGTGAAGACATGGCAGAAAGGGGAGAGGGTTTATACCCCTACCCTATGGGGTCTCAATTTCCAATAAAACTATTATGAAACTCTAATCAATATATATAATATTATTTTACCAAATTAATATTGCTAAGAAACCAAAATTATTACATAATCCCTATTACCATAACTTTAAACTTTACGATAATTTTTTGTTTTTTATACATTTTCCCATATATGTTGTATTTAGTTTATTATTTATTATGTTTTTTATGAACAATAGGGTCCCACGAGGAGGGGTAACTCTCCAATGTGGAGAGATGTGGAGTAACATAAGATGTGGGGACATGAAGTGAGAAAATATTCCCTGTCCCCATCCCATCCCGCTGATATCTCTATTTTTATTCATGTGTTAGGGATATAAATGTCTCTATAAAAAATAGAAAATATATATATATATATATATATATATATATATATGATATTTATTTAATATTTGGTATTTCATTTAATATAAAAAATGATCATACGTACGATGTGTACTTAAGAAATATAACAAAAGAATTATTACGAGAAATTTCATAAGAAATGTATCAAAAACTCAAATAAAAAGTTTACGTTGTTAAATAAATTATAAAAAAAGACTTCAATTTTGTAAATATAATGAATTTAAATAGGATCTCATTAAAATACAAAAAAAAATTAGTCAAACAATCTTAATTTTGTAGAATGTACCAAAAGGATCAGTCGAAAGAAAAACATTTTACTATAAGGATCAGTTTAATCATGGTTTAGTGGAGATGAATGTAATTTCCTCTTATTATAATTTTGTTTACAAAAACTGCCTTTTTAATTTATGGGTGAATCATTTTTGATTATATCAGCTCCTTATGAATCTTTGGAAATACATTGATTAATTGATATGGATATTATAAAGTAACACGAGTTAAGGCAAATGATTGTGTATTTATGCTAATTTGATCTTGCCTTTATTTTATTTTTTTTCAATTTAAAATGGACATATTTAAATCACAATTGACATAATATTAAATTTTCATTATTTCGTGTATACGTCCATTTATGAATATATATTGCTTTTGGAATTGTAGAATGAGCAAAATTTTTTTTCTCTACTTAGATGAAATGACAAATAAACACTACGACCGCCCACACACGGTTCGAAATATGGCAAAATAAAGTGTTAACTAATATTCACACTATAGTTTGCTAAAAAAAATCAAGAAATATGGCAACAAAAACGAACATTGGTCGAATAATGCAATTTTAATTTGAAACATTGCACATTTTATAACTAAAATACTTGAAAAATTATAAAAATTCCTACTACTCCCCGACAACCCAATTAAAATCATACCATCAATGGTTGGTCCAAGTGGAAACTGGACTTGGATTCCACCCCAAGGTCTCGGGTTTGAATCTTGGGTGTGGCAAAAACTCAGTTGGGAGGGGAGAACATGCACACTTGGATTCCAGAAGGTTTGTATTTGATGAGAAATGCTATCAACACTCTTTTTTATGCATTGTCTTTAACACTCACTCTGCAAATCCTTCCACAAATATATTGCAAATAAAGTGAGGTATTTCCTATCAGCCGAACAATTTGAATGGAGGAAAGAATGTAATAATTATTTAAGAAAAGAAACATAATGTTTATGTAAAAATACTGTGAAAAAGTAGAATTAGAAAGGATTAAAAGGGAAGAACCTTGAAATATGATATGGACAAACAAAATTGAATGATTAAAGAGAAGATAATTATCTTAAGCAAATAACACATATTCACCTCTTCAAAAAACAAATTAATATAAACAAAATAATTTGAAATAATGAAATCAAACATGAGGAATTGATTGACTTGAAAAGGATCAAAAGAGCCTTGAACAAAAACTTTGCTCCTGGTGCTTTCATTCTTGTTTGACAAACTACAATATGTTTCATCACCCATTGACAAATAAAAGAAAAGAACAGTTCAGTTACATAATGAGGACCTATATATAAGGAAAAAAATAGAGTTTGCAAGTAGTGTATAGAAGTATGGGCTTTCAAATGTAAATAATTGCCAATACTAATAACTAATGATTAAGGCAGAGACAAACAAAAGTCTTCATAATAGAAACATCTAACTTTTTTATCTATGATAACAACTTCAAAGGCTCTAATTGTCAAATTTGTATTGTGTTCAAGATATGCAAGTTCTAAGGAAAAGAGAAAAGAGACAGTAAAATAATGTTTTTTTTATTAAAATCTAAGTGGAGAAGGAAATTTACTTGAGCATGTGAAGATTGGAATTAGAGAGCTCAAAATCGAACGACAATTATGGCATTTGTATTGGCTATGATGATGCAAACTCGACAATGGTGTCATGGGAGAGATGGACGAACGCGACCATATAGTTATATGTATTTCGTTGGGAGAAATAAATTAAGCTAAAACTCCAAAGGTTTTAGATAGAGAAAATTATGTGTCCATGTTTATTATCAATTAAGTATCATAACATGACAAAATTATGCTTCCATATTTCAAAATTCAAATTTTGCATTAATCTGAACTTTTAATTTCCATAATTGTGTTCGTTTTTAATTGCTCCATTAATGTTATTGATAAGACTTTTAAATTTTAATTACTTGTAGAGGAAGCATCATTAATAACCAAAGGACATTAATTGCCAAATTCTGTGAAGCTGACACTTGGAAAAACATTAAATAAGATTCATTCTCAATTGTTATAAATATAGAATATAGAATATAGATTATATAAGATAAACAAAAGTCAGTAATAACATCTATATCCATTCTACATTGAAAGTGATCTAATATCTCAACAACATAAGTATGATTAGCAGCAAATGTTTGGGTGGTGGGTGAAGAAATGTTAAAAAGAAAAGACTGTTTGAATTCACGGGTCATACGAAATGTGCCAGATACCTATGGAAGATACATTTAATCACTACATTATAACACACACACACACACACACACATATATATATATATATATATATATATATATATATATATATATATATATATATATATATATATATATATCAATAGAATGATTGTCCAATATTCCTTTGCAATTATAAAATTTTCATTTACATCATCTTTCTTGGCATGATCAGTTATATCACTCAAATGCTTTTCATAAAAGTGAAAAACCGCAGCCCCTTTCAGAATGAAAACAGCAGAGCCTGAGTGATCAACCACTCTAACTTGAATTCCAAACCTCTAGAAAATCAATGATAAAAAAGTTAAAAGCACAATAACGAAATATATAACAAACAGACAAATTGAAAACTTTTGCCTCACCAATCAGCCCAAATTATTTCAGAAACATAAGCCATAACTATATGATGAGAATCCTGTTAAAACATTAGAAAAACACTTCAGGCAAAATTCGAGTGACTGAAAACCAAAGGAAATCTGAAAAATGAATATGAAAGTCACTACCAAGTATTTGAATAAAAATTCTGAAAAACGAAATAGAAAGGGAAAATGAAGAATTTTTTAATTTTGTATATGTGTTCTAGAATGGATTAGTTCAACAATGTTGACATTCCTGTTTAACAACAGGAACTCCTCAACCATTTGAACACTATCTTCTAGGGATGACAATTTCCACCAGAGCGTGGTTGACATTCCTATAATATTGCAAATCTAATCGTGTTTATCAAAACCATGAAGTCAGTATTAATAATTTGTTCTTTAATGACCTACTATATTGTAGGTTCATGAAAAACAGAATTTTGAGCTGAAAAATTGTTTACTCAATGAGGTGAACAATGAATTGAAATTTTTAGGTGTAGCATAATTTTAGTATGTAACAATTTAATTTTTGTTAACATACTTTTTTGTGTATTTGGACTTATATATATAGTTCAAATGTCAATAACAATTTGGCAAAATTCACATTAATTCGAATTCCTAATTTTAGATGAAATATTAGGAATATTATAGGCTTAAATATGTTTTAGGCCCCTGCAAATATAGGGTGTTTTGGTTTAAGTCCCTGCAAAATTTTTTTTTTGTTAAAAGCCCTTGCAAAATGAAATATTTTGTTATAAGCCATTCTCAACATATCCAGCAATCATAGCATTCCATGTTAAGGCTAACATTTTAGTCATAGAAGGGCTTATTAAAAAATATGTCATTTTGCAAGGGCTTTTAACAAAAATAATAATTTGCAGGGGCTTAAACCAAAACACCTTATATTTGCAGGGGCCTAAAACATATTTAAGCCAATATTATATGACGTTATTTCTTTTGATGGAAATAGTTAGATGAAACATTATGATATTTTCAGATTTTGATGTTATTTTTTTGATAGAAAAATGTGAAGGAAAATTTATTAACTTTTCTCATCTACCATTTTGTTCCGGGGATTCCTAAATTTTGAAGGAACATTTGATAGAAAAATCTGAAGCACTACCTTCCATGGCCGAGAATTTTGTTGGACACAAAACATAATATAAAATTATACATTTAGAAAATGACATTTGGCAATGCATTAATGGAGATGCATTGTCAAATGTTATAGATATAGATATATGAATTGGAGCCAAAATTGGAGCGGACTTGACTAGTACCCGAGTTCGATCATCGGCGATGGAACAAATTGGAGCTTGGCTATATTTACCTCCCGGGCGAACTCTGGATTATTCAGGGCCCCTTTCGCCTAGATACCGGAGGGGGTCAAAGACCCCAAGACAAAAAAAAATAGATATATATGAATGTAGCTAGGGACCCCCCCGACGCTCCTTTTCTGTTGGATCTTAATTTGGGAAAACAGAACTGAGTATTTCATTGCATATCAGAGATTATTTACAAATTGGATTTCTGTTTTGTTCCCTAACTGAAACTAAACTGGCAATAACTAACTACGAACTATATCAGTTACTGCTCCCTACTACTCACACAAATGGCTTATACAATGCCTTATATAACATCCTCAAAATAATTAGGCGAAGTATTTGGATGTTAACCCAATTGGATTAATTTAGTGCTTGATTAGTAAAATTATTGAGTGCTAAGGTAATTATTCGGTCGTCGCAGGATCGCTAAACCGATAGCAAGAAATAAGAGATTAATGGCAATATGGTCATTTGACCATATTACCACTTAATTAGAATAAAAGAAAGAAAAGAATAAAGGAAAGAAAGGAAAGAAAGAAAGGAAACGCAGAGAAGAGGAAAGAAGAAAAGAAAGAAGAAGAGAAAGAAGAAAGAAGAAAGAAGAAGAAGAAGAAGAAGGATCATCCCCCAAGCTCCACACTTCATCACCTTCATCTTCTCACCTCCCTCTCCAAAACCCAAGAGCTAGGTAAGGTTTCATCCAATTTTCCCCCTTTTTGTGACCTACGAAATTTAGAGGGTTTTGTTGGAAATTTGTTGAAATCATGGATTGATAGGTTGTGTTGATGATTGGAGTATGTTTAGGATCGAAGCTAGGAGCGGATTGATCGCGTTGTGAAGTTTGAATCTAAGTTTGGAGCGGTTTGGTGAAATAGGGTTCCGTTCGAGGGTTTTCTAGTCTCGGCAAATTCGATTCGATATCGGCTCTCGCTTCAAGGGTGAGTTTTACTCACGTTTAGGTTTATTCCGTTTTGGTATAACTTGTGCGTCGATTGGTTCCGAGAAATTTGGAGTCAAAAACCATTACTTCGAAAAATAGCGCTTTGGATAAAATCTGTTTAGATTGAGTTTTTGATTGGATTGATTGATTGTGTGGTTTGTATTGGGTCCATTGTATTGGTTGTCAAATCTGTTTTCAATCGGAACGAGAATCGGAATTGAGAGGAATAGCGGATTTCGCGAGAAATCGCAAAATCTGCACTTGACAGATCCCCATCGCGTCGCGACCCTGGGTTTTTTTGCGTGGAAAAATATTTCTGACGCTTTTCGCGTCGCGACGGCAGCAGTTCGCGTCGCGACGGTTTGCAGATTTTCAGCAACTGTACACTGTTTTTGTTTTCGCGATATCTTTTGATCCGGGAATCCGATTGAGGTGTTCTAAGATGCGTTGGAAAGCTTATTCAGAGGCCTAACTGAATATTCTATTTTTAAGTGTTTTTGGAGACTTAAATTGTGTTGAAAAATGACGAATTAGTATGCGAGAATGAATGTGGACTTAACTTGTAATGTTCAATTATTGGTTTGAGGTAAATGAACCTTGAGTTCATATTATTGTAGATATATATATATATATATATATATATATATATATATATATATATATATATATTATATCGAGTTTGGGTGACGACCCATGTTGACATACTAGGAGGGGCAGTCATGATCCCCTACCCTAGGCTCTGAGGCCAATAGCGAAACTGTTATTGGTAAGGGGTTCGCCAGGATTAGCCTCGGGGCAGTCGGTGGTGTGTCGAAGAGTATTAGGTAACGTTCACCGGGATTAGCCTCGGGGCAGTCCGTGGTACGTTACCATGGTTTTGTAGTGTGATTCATCGGGATTAGCCTCGGGGCAGTCGGTGACGCACTGAATTATAAATGAATTTCATAACTGAACCGAGAGTGTTAGTAGGGGTCTCGGTAGAACTCACTAAGATTGTATCTCACTGTTTAAATGTTGTTGTTTTACAGAGACACAGGGACAGCGGAAATCGAAGAGGCACGAGTAGGTTGAGCTCGGATGGTTGCCGTTGACTTAGCTTATGTTTAAGTTTATTTCCTTCTGTTGTCTATGTATCACAGCACTATGGCATTAGTGTTATGTTTATCTTTCTTTCCGCTCTGTTGTATGACTCTGACTACCATAGTTGCTGACAGTTATGGTCTGAGTACCGTATGGTCTTATTTGTGTATAAGACGGTTATGTTATATTTCAGCAAAAATTTTATAGTGGTATTCTGTGTCTGAGCAGGAATTATTATCTCTGATGTGTTATTGATATGCACTTGGGTATTTTTACATGTTAAAAATATATGAATGTAGCTAGGGACCCCCCGACGCTCCCTTTCTGTTGGATCTTAATTTGGGAAAACAGAACTGAGTATTTCATTGCATATCAGAGATTATTTACAAATTGGATTTCTGTTTTGTTCCCTAACTGAAACTAAACTGGCAATAACTAACTAAGAACTATATCAGTTACTGCTCCCTACTACTCACACAAATGGCTTATACAATGCCTTATTACATCAAACAATTAACTAATACAATTGAGTATCCCAAGTAGGTAGCTCAGTTGGCGAGCTAAGGGATACCGAAGGAGTGCACCAAATGAGTGCAAGAAGGAGGTCCCGGGTTCAACCCCCGAAAATTAACATTTCCCCACCCCACTAACATTGCCAATAAAAAAACTAATACAACTAAGTTACTAAAATACATCTAACACCCTCCCTTAAACCAGAATTTACGATAAGCATTCGGGTTTACAAACATCCTAGATCAGCTCGAAGTCTTAGAAATGTCTCTGTCTTCAAATCTTTGGTCATTGTGTCTGCAATTTGCTTGTCTGTAGAGCAGTAATTCAGTTCAATGATGCCTTGGTTCACCAAATCTCTAAGAAAATGGAAACGAAGATCTATATGTTTGCTCCTCCCATGGAGCACGTGATTCTTAGAGAGCTTGATAGTAGAACTATTGTCACAATAGATCAAAGATGTCATACTTTGAGGCAGCCCAATTTTCTCTAGCACTCTCCTTAACCATACTTTTTGACAAGCACAGTTTGCAGCTGCAATAAAATCTGCCTCAGTGGTTGATAAAGTCACAACTATCTGCTTCTTGGCAGACCAACTTACAGCACCAGAAGCCAGAACAAACACATGCCCTGAAGTACTTTTCCTATCATCACAGTCCCCAGCATAGTCAATGTCTGTGTAGGCAGTGAGTTCTTTATTTCCACTCCTTTTGTAGACAATTCCCTGGTCAACAGTCCCCTTCAAGTACCTTAAAATCCTTTTGACAGCTTGCAGGTGAGAATTAAATAGTGCTTCCATATATCTGCTGATGAAGGAGACAACAAACATAATATCAGGACGTGTTGCTGTCAAATACATGAGAGAGCCTACCATTTACTTGTAATATGTTGAATCTACTCTGTCTCCACTTCCTTCTCCGCAGAGTTTAAGGCCAGACACTATTGGAGTTGATACAGGTTTGCTGTTGCTAATCATACCAAACCTGTCTAGAATTTTAGCTGCATATTTAGATTGATTCATGGAGATTCCATCTTCATACTGTTTGACTTCTACACATACAAAGTGTACTCTGATGGTGACTTGGTGAAGCCTTCCCTTATGAAGTATGAGTCTATCTTGCTATACCAGGCTTTACGAGCTTGTTTGAGCCCATATAGCGCCTTTTTCAACTTGTAAACCTTCTGTTCATCCCACTTCTTTACATATCCAGCTGGTTGTTCTACATAAACAACTTCATTTAGCTCTCCATGAAGGAAAGCGCTTTTTACATCTAGATGAAAAACACTCCACCCTTTTAATGCAGCCGCAACAATGGCACATCTAATGGTATCCCAACGTGCTACTGGAGCAAAAACCTCACTGTAATCAATCCCATGCTTTTGTGAGAAACCTTTGGCTACCAACCTAGCCTTATACTTTTCAACTTCACCCTTCTCATTGAGCTTAGTTTTGAATATCCACTTGACTCCAATCTTCTTGGCATTTTGTGGTAGTTGAGTTAATTCCCAGGTTGTATTCTTCTCAATTGACTCAATTTCAGAGTCCATGGCTTGTCTCCATTTCACATCTTTCACAGCTTCTTCAAAGGTGAGAGGATATTCAATCTGTGCAACTGACATGAGATTGAGTTCCTCCTCTATCTTCACTTGATTAGTGACATAATCCTCCAAATAAGTGGGAAGTCTTCTTACCCTCCCTTGATTTGGAGATTCCTCGTTTTCATCATGTAGCGACCGAAAAATCCGGGAGAGGATTCTTCGAAGGTTCAAAGCTGCCACCAATGTTTAATTATAAGGGCAAACATTAGAAAATCCCTTTGAGTTTGGGTAAGGGTCCTTGAGACCAGATGTGGGTTCGGGAGTCGGTTATGCGTGGGGAAGGTATTAGCACCCCACGACATCCTTCCTAAGGAAGGTTACCTTCTAATTAGTTGTTTTACCCTTTGAGTTTTTTGTGCTTGACGAGAGTGGGCCCCCGCTCCTACATATCTCCAGGTGCGATGGAGAAATCAAAGCTACGTAGTTCTTGGGATAGAAAAAGGTTTTGTTTGTTGGTGTTTTTTAACTTAGGGGTTTTAGGACTATGTGATCCGAGTTGATGGATCATTGTTGGTCTGAAGGAGCGCTAGGGCTCTAAAGGACCACTGGGGGTCTGAAGGAGCGATGGGGCTCTAAAGGACCACAGTTCATTTGTCCTAAAACGATGACTAGCTCGGCCGTACGATCGACTTAATCCCCTATTGTGAAAATAAGATTTTTTGGAGGAAAATGGTTTGTGTATGGAGTGATTTGATTCAATAGGTATTTTAGGACTCTTAAGCCGTACAGTTCATTCATCCTAAAACGATGACTAACCAGGCCGTACGGCCGACTTACTCCCCTATTATTATTTTGCGGTTTTTTGTAAAAAAAAGAATTAAGAAAGCAACATAATGAAAATTGTTTATTTTTGCGCTTGACGGGAGTGTACCCCCCGCTCCTACGTATCTCCTTGTGCAATGGAGAATCAAAGGCTACGTAGTTCTTGGTACAAAATGTTTGGGTGTTTGATTATTATAAAATGTTTGCTTGGAAACATAAAAGAAAGAGTTGGGATTGTGTGAAAATGAGTTGGACTCATGGATTTGTAAAGTTGTAAGGATGAGTTGAACTCATTGATTTGTAAAAATGTGTGAGGATGATTTGGACTCATTGTCTGGTGAATGTAAAAAAAGAGTGGGTTGAAAACTTAAGATATGAAAGGGATTAGAGACATAAAAATATCAGGTGCAAATAGTAGTTAATTGTCCCTTAAAAATAAAATAATAAAAACATAGAAAGAAATCAGTTAAGTATCTTAATCTTAATCTTAATCTTAATCTTATCTTAATCTTAATCTTAATTATATACAAACACGAATTGTCCACCTAAGCATTCCAAGTCACTAATCAAAAAAACCATGCATTAATAATTAAAAATAGGTGGCGTCCAAGTCATCCATCTGTTTAATCTGAATGGCCCAGTCTCAAAGTTACATATGTGTGGCGATCTGAACGACTATTATTTCACAAAATTGCGGCTCCCTTTTTATGGGTAATAATAATTGCGTTTAAATGCATTCCGAAAATGATATATTTTACATTTTGGTTAAACCAATGTTTTGAGATATTTTGCAACCTGTAATTATAACCAACAAGAGCATTCATTGCTATTTTAATTAAATGGTATATTTCATCCGTTAAATTTTAGTTAGTGTTAAAAATTATTTATTGCAAAAAATATTAAGTAGCATGTCCCATTCAGTAACGTCTTTATTCAATTTATACAAAATTTTAAATTCAAAATTTAGGCAACTTTGCTTTGGACACCTAATTAACCATTTTTCTTAAAAAACTAATTATTATAATTACAATTATTTATATACTACCAATTACCAATCAGAAATTTTCATTGTTAGTCTCTGAAAACCAATGTATCAATAAATATTCCTCAAATTTGTGCATACCAATTGATTATTAACAACATTGGTGTTCCTTCACTTTCAATGGCTTCTCCCCAATTCAGGTGGGTCAACATATCTTCATCGTGTTTTTTTTCTTCTTTTAACATTAAAAGTTTCTGCTTTTTGTGATGATCACACTCTTCTTCTTCTTCTTCTATGTGTTGTGTTGAATTGTGTGAAGCGAAGCAACTTAATATGTCATTAATCATCCATTTCCATTTTCTCCCTCCTCTTTAATTTCTAAATTGTCAAATATTTTTGCCTTCAATTTCAGACAAGCCGTGACGACCATTGCAAGTCTGCTATCATTACCTGCGATGGTCTGATTTGCGATCAACAAAGAAAAGTATTGAGTCAAAATATAGTTTGAAACTTTGAATTGATTGTTTTTGTGGGTATTATGCATTTATTCTGATCCCTTTGAAAATTTCCTTTTAGTTTATAAATTTTTTGGGTTTTGCAAACAAAGGGAAATGGAGAACGTGACGAACTTTCTGAAGCCACACCTACAAATGCTGCCAATATAGATTGGCATTTTTTGACCAAAAAAAAAGATTGGCATTTTTGCACTAAATTGATTTGTTTGGCTATCGCTCATTTTTGCCTCCCGTTCTCTGATTTTCTTTTTGTTCTATGGCAGGTTGAAAACCATTGCTGGATATTTACAATGACCAGTGGGGTGAATATCAAACAAATTATTTTTTCAACTTGGTTTATTCATCAAATGAGTGCTCCTAATCTGTGGCTGTGGAATACCAATTATGCACTCCGAATATGTGCTTCTGTTATCAGTGGTTGTGGAATACCAATTATGCACTCTTCTATGTTCAGTAGTTATGCTCAAATCACTTGGGGGAATATATGGTTCAACATCATTTTGTAGAAAATGCTTTAGAGTTGTTCAATTACGCGATGCATTAGTTCTTTCAGATTTCCATAGAATAAAAGTGTGCACGACATTTGTGGTAAATTAGGAAAACATTTGTGGGAAATTTATATGGGTAAAGTGCAAATTAATTCATGTAGCCTTCTAATTGTTTATTAAACTGAATTTAATACTGGTATGGTTTACTATGATTTATTCTATCTATTTTGGAGAAATTATTTTATTAAAAGTGTAATTATCATGATTAATACTTTATACTATGCTAGCAAATGCTCAAATATTCTAATTGTACTTCATTGTATTACTTTGCTTGACAAGGTTTGAAGGAACCATGAATGAATAACTGAGAGCTTATTCCCAAATTGGTCAACTTTGAGGCTTTTCTACTAAACTAAGGTATATCTCGGCTGACAAATTTAGTTAAATGAAATAAATCCTAAAATGCACATGAGAAAAATGAGGAAGCTGCTGGAAACATCATGCAGCGGCTATTCAAGAGAGGGAGAGATAAAGAAGAAGAAAAAACGCTAAGGGAAATAGAGAGAGGGAGGGCGATACAGTGAGGGAGAGAGAGAGAAGATGATGCGACGGTGGTTCTCACGGAGGTTGCTGGTTCGCCGGTGGTGGCTCGCAGTGGTGCGACGACGGAGGTGCGGTGGTGGGTTGAGGACACTCTTTCTTCTTCCTCCTTACATTTTTCTCTCTGTTTATTTAATCCCCTTCTCTTGATTTCTCTTCTAATCTCTTTCCTATTTTTCTGATTTTTCCTCCCCCCCTCTTTTTATGTTCTGTTCCTCTTTATATAGGCCCTTTAGTTTTACTTTCTGGCATGGACAGCAATGAACCCTTGAGATGTCTCTCTCAACTCATGATGCTGAACTTTTTGCTTTTCCTGATTAGTTGTTGGTCTCTGCATTGTACCTTAAAGCTTGATTAAAGGTTTTGAGAGAGGACAGACCTTAGCATTGGATCCCTGGGTGTATGCAGAGGCGTGTTTGATGTTGGTGATGCCAGTTGCCTTCCTTGTGAAACATGTCATGAAGAGGATGAAAGAAGTTCTAAACCTTAACCAAAATAGAAGACGCTGATGTCTTCTTTTTGTATTCTTTAAACTATTTTGTATTTCATATTTTGTATTATCCGATTTCTAATTTTCTATTAAATATTAATAAAATACTTTTTCCTAATTAAATTTGCAATAAAAAGAAATAAGTTTTACTAATAACAATAGAAATGACGCAAAACTGCTAACGAGCATCAAATGACACTTGTCGGCGACTAAAACCTTAAATGCACAATAAGCAATATTTTTGGTTTTTTTCAATAAATTTTGAATTAGTCGAACAAAATTAGGGTATGACACATCAATATCAGACTCATGTTGTTCTACTGTAGAGTCAATGGTATTAGTTCCACTTGTCTCACCAGGTTCAATTGTGTTCTCCATAGTGGGTGCTTCCTCTATCTCACCTTCATCAATCAACTCAACTGTACTTCATTTTTAGAATAGGACTTCTCCCACTCCCATCTTTCTTCCTCAGCAAACTTTACATTTCTTCTCAGTATAATCCTTTTGTTCATAAGATCATAAAGCTTGTAGGCTTGGGATCCCTCACTAATTCCTAGATGAATGCACTTCACACTTCTATCATCTAGTTTTTTCCTTTGCTGTTTAGGTACATGAACGTACCCTATGCAGCCAAATACTCTAAAGTAATGAACTATTGGTTTCACTCCCTGCCATTGTTCTTCAGGTGTAACATCTTTATGTACAGTAGTGGGACATCTATTTTGAACATAAGTTGACCATTTCACTGCATCTGGACAATGGCAGATTCTTTTCTGAAAGCATACATATTACCATGTTTAACAATGTCCTATTCTTTCTCTCAACCACCCATTATGTTGGGGTGTATAAGCAGCTAACAATTGCCTCTTAATTCCATTGGAATTGCAGAAGGTTTCAAATTCTTTTGAGGTGAATTCTCCACCTCTGTCAGTCCTTAAACATTTAATCACACATCCTGATTCCTTTTCAACATCAGCTTTAAAACTCTTAAACATTTAATCACACATCCTGATTCCTTAAACATTTAATCACACATCCTGATTCCTTTTCTACAAAAAATCATCAATGAAAGTCAAGAAATACCTCTTTTTGGTGTGTGATTGAGGCTTGATGGACCCACAAATATCAGCATGTATCAGTTCCAACCTTTCATTTGCTCTCCATGAACTCTGTTGAGGAAAGACTTCTCTATGTTGCTTGCCCTTCAAACAATCACTGCATATCTTTGTTGGTTGGTCCAATTTTGGTAGTCCTTTCACCATCTCCTTGTTAGCAAGCATATGGAGTCCCTTATGACTGAGATGACCAAATCTGCAGTGCCATAAGTGAGTCATGTCTTCTGTTGAGGCTTTGAAACATGAGGTTACAATCACTTTTGCTGTCACCATGAACATTATGTTTGAAGTCATTTTTGTGGATACCTTGTATTGCAGGTAAACTAATATTGCAGGATAAGTTTTGATGATGAAAAAGACAAAGGAAAAGTTGATGGCCAAAGTTAATAAAAGTGACGAAACATCAAAGTCACAATCCAAGACAAACAAGCTTAAGAATTGAAGATCCAAGTTTAAGGGTAGTCCTTAGATATAAGGGTAGTCCTTAGGGTTTGGGTGTATCTTAGGAAAAAGTGTAAGCTCTTTCGAAGGTCAGCTCGTATCTCAAAGTCTCACACACTCACAAGTTTTTCGAAGATGCATGCATACTTACGTAAACATTCTTATCATCTTTAAAAACATAAAAATCGATTTCTTCATGCATAAACATACATCAAAATCGATTTTCAGGTCAATCAGAAAAGAAAGAATCGATTTTCAGGCCAAACATTCTCAAACAAAGAATCGATTCACACACTTTTAAACTAAGCTGAGAATCGATTCCTACATGTCTCAGGCAAGCTGAGAATCGATTCATACAAGTTTTAACTTAGTAAAGAATCGATTCCTAGCCCTCCGTGGATCTCAAGAATCGATTGTGTCCCTATTTTTCAAACAAAGTCAAAATTGATTCCTCACTTAAATGAATCGATCCCTAGATCAAATGCTTTCAACAAAGAATCGATTCCTACATTATTTTCAACGTAAACTTTATTTTCTCATAGCCTATAAATAGGCACCTCATTACGTTCATTTTTTAACACAGCCCATTTCACGAATCAGAGAACATTTTGAGAAAAACTCTTCACGCTTTTACTTCTGCTCGTCACGCACCGTTGGTCCGTCTGAGCTGATCTTTCGCTAAGAGTTAGTTGGGATTGCATTCTTCAAGTTGTAATATCTGCCTTCGTTAGAGGTATTTCTGTCTTTACATTTGTTATTGTTTAATTGTTGTGATTTGTACTAGGGAGTGGGGTATCTCTCTAGGGTAGCTGTTTGTACTAGGAAGTGGGGTATCTTTCTAGGACAGCTGATTGTAACAGGGGTGGGGGTATCTCTTGTTATTTTTGTAATAGATTTGAGGGCTCTCCATTGGTGGGGTATCCTAGGAGGAGAGTGCCTGAGTCTGTAAAGGTTTTCCAAGGCACCTGTAAGCCTTGTTGTTTTGGTTAGTGGAAAATCTCACAAGGGTGTGAGGACTGGATGTAGGTCACTAGGAGGTGACCGAACCAGGATAAATCTCTGCGTGCTTTACTGCTTTCCTGTTTTACTGTTTTACCACTTTACTGCTTTATATTCTAATTCCTTCGCTTCCACTTAACCTGCGCGAAAATTGATCTAAGTCATTAAAAAGGGGAAAAACGTTTTCGAAAGATCTGAAAAGTTTTTAAATCTCAATTCACCCCCCTCTTGAGACTGAAGCCACTTGGTAACAAGTGGTATCAGAGCTAGACTCTTGTATAAAGGTCCTAGCAGCTTCAAGAGAAATGGCTTCAGGTTGGTCTACGCAAGAGGGTGCTTCTCTTACCCGTCCTTCGGGATTCAACGGGAAAGATTGCGCATATTGGAAAGAAAGAATGAGAATCTTTATTGAAGGGGTAGACTTAGATGTTTGGGATGCTGTGGAAAAAGGACCCTATGTCCCCACGCACATAGTAGATGGTATTCTCACAATAAAAAGTAGAAATGAATGGTCTGATGATGAGAAAAGAAAAGTGCAACATAATTTACGTGCTAAAAATATTATTACTTCTGCTTTGAGTGCTGCTGAATTTTTTCGAGTTTCAAACTGTAAATCTGCCCAAGAAATGTGGGATAATCTCCAAGTTACTCATGAGGGTACAAGTGAAGTGAAAAGGGCAAGAACAAATACTCTTACCAGAGAGTACGAACTGTTTAGAATGAATACAGGTGAAACAATACCCGAAATGCAGAAAAGGTTCACTCACATAGTGAATCAGTTAAGCTTGCTGGGAAAGTCATTTCTTGCAGAGGATCTAATCAACAAAGTTCTGAGATGTCTGAATAGAAAATGGCAACCCAAGGTTACTGCTATAGCTGAATCAAGAAATTTAGCTACTATGACTCTGGCTACTCTGTTCGGTAAACTTCAAGAGCATGAACTAGAACTCACCCGTCTAGCTGAGCACGAAAATACAGATAAGAAAAAGAAAAGCTTGGCTCTAAAAGCATCTAGTTCTAGTCGGCTTGATGATAACGACGACTCAGATGATGAGGTTGATGAAAGTGAAGAGAATATGGCTCTTATGGTTCGGAAGTTCAAAAGGTTCATGAAAAACAACAACTATCCAAGGAAGAACTTCAAATCAAAAAGGTTTTCTAGCAAAGAAAGCTCATCCGGTCCTCCTACTTGTTATGAATGCGGGAAACCCGGGCACATGAAGATGGAATGTCCTAATCTACAGAAAAAGGATTACAAATTTGAAAAGAAAGCATTCAGGGATAACAAAGGAAGAAAAGCCTACATCGCATGGGAAGACAACTGCATGGATTCATCAGATGAATCAGAGGATGAAGAAGCTCAAGTTGCATTAATGGCCAATCATGAAAGCGAAAATGAAAACGAGGTAACATCTAACCCTGAATCTTTACAAAATGCGTATGATGATTTATATGAAGCTTTCACTGAATTGCATGATGATACTATGAAATTAGATAAGGCATTAAGTAAATCAAAGAAAACCATTGCTAACCTTCAAAATGAAGTTAATGCTTTAACTAAGGAAAAATTAGAGCTTAGAAAAGAAAATAATGATCTTGTCTATTTCAAGGAAAATTATGCATGTGATAAGTGTATAGAACATGAAAAGAAAATCAATGAGCTTGAAAGTACAATAGGCAAAATGTCCAAATTACAACATGTACATCCTAGGATTCCGAGAAATAACTTTGTGAAAAGCAATATGCATCATAGACCTAAGTTTTCCACTAGGCCTTATATTCGAAGTTATTATTGTGGTAAACCTGGACATACAGCTTCTGTTTACAGGGCAAGAGTTAAAAAAACTATGAAAAAGGTATGGGTTCCCAAAAGGACCAAACCAAACACTAACCCACAAGGACCCAAAGAGATTTGGGTACCTAAAACCTTGTTTTGAATCAATACAGGTATGCTTCAAGGTACGGGGGTCAGATTGGTACCTTGACAGTGGATGCTCAAAGCATATGACTGGAGATATCACAAAGTTCTTAACTCTCACCCCCAGATCAAGCGGTCATGTGACTTATGGTGACAATAACAGAGGAAGAATCCTCGGTGAAGGTAAAGTTGGTAAAGATTTATCTACTGCTATTGATAATATGCTCTATGTTGAAGGTCTTAAACATAATTTATTAAGCATTAGCCAACTTTGTGAGAAAGGAAATAGGGTAATATTTGACTCAGGTTCATGCATCATTGAGGATAAACAAAGTAAACAAGTTAGAATGATAGGAAATAGAGTAGAAAACATATACATGATGAGTTTAGATAGTGTTTCATCTCATAATGCATGTTGTCTCATTAGTAGGGAAGAAAATTCTTGGTTATGGCACCGTAGGACAGCTCATACTCATATGGATCATCTTAACAAGCTAGTGTCTAAAGATCTAGTTAATGGTTTGCCTAATATCAAGTTTGAAAAAGATAAATTATGCGATGCATGCCAAAAGGGTAAACAGGTAAAAGTGTCCTTTAAATCAAACAATATCGTGTCTACTAACAAACTTTTGCAGCTGTTACACATGGATCTATTCGGTCCCTCAAGGACAAAAATTTATGGTGGAAATTACTATGCTCTAGTTATAGTAGATGATTATTCAAGGTTTACCTGGACTCTCTTTCTGGCAAATAAGAGCGAAGCTTTTGGAGCATTCAAAAAGCTTGCTCGCAGCATTCAAAATGAGAAAGAATTGAAGATCATCTCAATTCGATCCGATCACGGTGGAGAATTCGAAAATGAAAAATTTGAAAACCTATGTGAGGAACTTGGTATAAATCACAACTTCTCAGCACCTAGAACTCCTCAACAAAATGGAGCTGTTGAAAGGAAAAATCGATCATTGGAGGAACTTGCCAGAACAATGCTAAATGATCACAACATCCCAAAATATTTTTGGGCGGATGCTGTAAGTACTGCTTGTTATGTTATGAATAGAGTTTTGATTAGGCCTATTTTAAAGAAAACCCCCTATGAACTTTACAAGGGGAGAAAACCAAATATTTCACACCTTCACACTTTTGGTTGCAAATGTTTTGTATTGAATAATGGAAAGGATAACCTAGGAAAATTCGATGCTAAGGCTGATGAAGGAATTTTTCTTGGTTACTCTTTGTCTAGCAAGGCCTTTAGAATTTTCAAAAAAAGAAATAAGGTAATTGAGGAATCTGTACATGTTACATTTGATGAAACTAACCCCAAAAGGCTGGAAAAGGTTATTGATGATATTGCAGATGAACCTGAAGATTTACAGATAGGTGAGAAGAAGAAAGATAAAGAGGAAGAAACAAAAACCACCTCTCAAGAGAAAACATAAGAAGGGTCAAGCAGTGAACTACCCAAGGAATGGAGAATCCCAAGGGACCACTTGCTTGAAAATGTCATAGGTGATGTAACTAAAGGGGTAACTACTCGTAACTCTCTTAGAAATGCATGTAATCATATGGCTTTCGTATCTCAAATTGAACCTAGAAATATAGATGAAGTTGTAGTTGATGAACATTGGACTATTGCTATGCAAGAAGAGTTAAATCAGTTTGAAAAAAATGAAGTGTGGGATCTAGTTCCTAGACCTGATAAACATCAGATAATAGGCACAAAATGGGTGTTTAAAAACAAGCTAGATGAGTCAGGTATAATAATTAGGAACAAAGCTAGACTAGTTGCTAAAGGTTATAATCAAGAAGAAGGAATAGACTATGATGAAACATATGCTCCTGTAGCTAGATTAGAAGCTATTCGCATGTTACTTGCTTTTGCATCAATCATGGATTTTAAATTGTATCAAATGGATGTTAAAAGCGCTTTCTTAAATGGTTTTATCCAAGAAAAAGTATATGTTGAACAACCAGCTGGCTTTGAAAATTTTGAAAAACCGGACCATGTTTTTAAACTCAAAAAGGCTCTATATGGTCTGAAGCAAGCTCCCAGAACTTGGCACGAAAGATTGAGCAAATTCCTACTCAATCATGATTTTCAAAGAGGGAAAGTTGACACTACACTTTTCATAAAAAGGTCAACAGATGACATCTTACTCGTGCAAATTTATGTGGATGATATCATTTTCGGTGCTACTAATGAATTGCTTTGCAAGGAGTTTTCAAGTACTATGCAGAGTGAGTTTGAAATGTCAATGATGGGAGAACTCAACTTCTTTCTTGGGCTTTAAATAAAACAAACAAACAACGACATCTTCATATCTCAATCAAAGTACTGTAAAGAACTACTCAAAAGATTCGAAATGGACAAAGCAAAAGAAATGTCCACACCAATGAGCACTTTATGCTACTTAGACAAAGATGAAGAAGGTAAACCGGTAGAACTAAGCAAATATCGAGGTATAATTGGCTCTCTTCTCTACTTAACTGCTAGTAGACCGGACATCATGTTTAGTGTTTGCATGTGTGCTAGATATCAAACAAATCCAAAAGAGTCGCATTTAGTAGCTGTCAAAAGAATAATGAGATATCTTGTAGGCACTCAAAATGTTGGTCTGTGGTACCCAAAAGGCGCCACATGTAGCCTTATTGGATATTCAGATTCTGATTTTGCAGGATGTAAGTTGGATAGAAAAAGCACTAGTGGAACATGCCACATACTAGGTAGTGCATTAGTCTCATGGCACAGTAAGAAACAAGTCAGTGTCGCACTGTCAACTGCTGAAGCAGAATATGTTGCAGCAGGAAGTTGTTGTGCACAAATCCTCTGGATGAAGCAACAAATTCTTGACTATGGTATAGAACTAGATCATATCCCTATAAAATGCGACAATACCAGCGCTATAAATCTTACAAAGAACCCCGTCCAACACTCTAGGACCAAGCATATAGAGATAAGACACCATTTTCTTAGAGATCATGTCCAAAAAGGGGACTGTGTAATCGAATTTGTTGAATCCGCAAAACAGCTGGCTGATATTTTTACAAAACCTTTACAAAAAGAAAACTTCTTCTTCATTCGAAGAGAACTTGGAATCATTGATTCCTCTTCATGCTGTTAGATTCGCAATTTTTATTTTAGTGACCCTCTTTGATCATGACAAAAAGGGGGAGAAAAATAGAAGTTATAATTTAGCATGCATATACATTATCATAACATTACCACCTTGCATATAGTCAATAAAATAGGGGGAGCATCATGATAGGGGGAGTATCATATATACATTATCTGTGTGAACTAACCTCCCATCTTGAGATGAGTTAATGTTTTGTCATCATCAAAAAGGGGGAGAATGTGGATACCTTGTATTGCAGGTAAACTAATATTGCAGGATAAGTTTTGATGATGAAAAAGACAAAGGCAGAGTTGATGGCTAAAGTTAATAAAAGTGACGAAACATCAAAGTCACAATCCAAGACAAACCAGCTCAAGAATTGAAGATCCAAGTTTAAGGGTAGTTCTTAGATATAAGGGTAGTCCTTAGGGTTTGGGTGTATCTTAGGAAAAAGTGTAGGCTCTTTCGAAGGTCAGCTCGTATCTCAAAGTCTCACACACTCACAAGTTTTTCAAAGATGCATGCATACTTATGTAAACATTCTTATCATCTTTAAAAACATAAAAATCGATTTCTTCATACATAAACATACACCAAAATCGATTTTCAGGTCAATCAGAAAAGAAAGAATCGATTTTCAGGCCAAACATTCTCAAACAAAGAATCGATTCACACACTTTTAAACTAAGCTGAGAATCGATTCCTACATGTCTCAGGCAAGCTGAGAATCGATTCATACAAGTTTTAACTTAGTAAAGAATCGATTCCTAGCCCTCCGTGGATCTCAAGAATCGATTGTCCCTATTTTTCAAACAAAGTCAAAATTGATTCCTCACTTAAATGAATCGATCCCTAGATCAAATGCTTTCAACAAAGAATCGATTCCTACATTATTTTCAACGTAAACTTTATTTTCTCATAGCCTATAAATAGGCACCTCATTACGTTCATTTTTTAACACAACCCATTTCACGAATCAGAGAACATTTTGAGAAAAACTCTTCACGCTTTTACTTCTGCTCGTCACGCACCGTTGGTCCGTCTGAGCTGATCTTTCGCTAAGAGTTAGTTGGGGTTGCATTCTTCAAGTTGTAATATCTGCCTTCGTTAGAGGTATTTCTGTCTTTACATTTGTTATTGTTTAATTGTTGTGATTTATACTAGGGAGTGGGGTATCTCTCTAGGGTAGCTGTTTGTACTAGGAAGTGGGGTATCTTTCTAGGGCAGCTGATTGTAACAGGGGTGGGGTATCTCTTGTTATTGTTGTAATAGATTTGAGGGCTCTCCATAGGTGGGGTATCCTAGGAGGAGAGTGCCTGAGTCTGTAAAGGTTTTCCAAGGCACCTGTAAGCCTTATTGTTTTGGTTAGTGGAAAATCTCACAAAGGTGTGAGGACTGGACGTAGGTCACTAGGAGGTGACCGAACCAGGATAAATCTCTGCGTGCTTTACTGCTTTCCTGCTTTACTATTTTACCACTTTACTGCTTTATATTCTAATTCCTTCGCTTCTAAATCTCAATTCACCCCCCCCCCCCACTTGAGACTGAAGCCACTTGGTAACAATTTTTGATTGAAGAATCAATCCTCTATCATCATGATACACCTTGCACATCTTGTCTTTGAAAACCACTACTAAACCAGGCTTTTCTTGCAGTTGTCCTATGCTCAATAAGTTGCTATTCAGACCAGGAATGAAGTAAACATCAGTGATTATCTGCAAAATTCCATCTACCTCCAATTTAACACTACCTTTTCCTTCTGTCCTCAATTTCATGCCATCACTTTCAAAGAAAGCTATTGTGAGCTATCCAACAAGCCCGCAAAAATGTAATTTCTCACCCTTCTCTCCCTTTATTTCTCTTAATCTTTTATTTCAGTCTCAGAAATAAATCCCTAATCCTTTTATTTCTTGACTGCGAGGTCTTCAACACATTTGAAGTGCTGCAGAGCTTGAAGAAAAGGAACTTTGAAGGATTTAGAAGAAAAATACGCAGAGAAGAAAGATAGCAAAAGTATAAACTGAAAAACTGTAAATTTTGTTTATTGATTTGTTGTGTATGTAATAGTTACAATATAGGTGTATATGTACATGATGTAAACGACCCCTAGAGGGTTTGTTAGAAGTTAGTTACTAACTGTAACTGTCTCTAACAATATTAACTAGGAGGTTGTACTAGGAAGTGGGGTATCTTTCTAGGGCAGCTGATTGTAACAGGGGTGGGGTATCTCTTGTTATTGTTGTAATAGATTTGAGGGCTCTCCATAGGTGGGGTATCCTAGGAGGAGAGTGCCTGAGTCTGTAAAGGTTTTCCAAGGCACCTGTAAGCCTTGTTGTTTTGGTTAGTGGAAAATCTCACAAAGGTGTGAGGACTGGACGTAGGTCACTAGGAGGTGACCGAACCAGGATAAATCTCTGCGTGCTTTACTGCTTTCCTGCTTTACTATTTTACCACTTTACTGCTTTATATTCTAATTCATTCGCTTCTAAATCTCAATTCACCCCCCCACTTGAGACTGAAGCCACTTGGTAACAATTTTTGATTGAAGAATCAATCCTCTATCATCATGATACACCTTGCACATCTTGTCTTTGAAAACCACTACTAAACCAGGCTTTTCTTGCAGTTGTCCTATGCTCAATAGGTTGCTATTCAGACCAGGAATGAAGTAAACATCAGTGATTATCTGCAAAATTCCATCTACCTCCAATTTAACACTACCTTTTCCTTCTGTCCTCAATTTCATGCCATCACTTTCAAAGAAAGCTATTGTGAGCTATCCAACAAGCCCGCAAAAATGTAATTTCTCACCCTTCTCTCCCTTTATTTCTCTTAATCTTTTATTTCAGTCTCAGAAATAAATCCCTAATCCTTTTATTTCTTGACTGCGAGGTCTTCAACACATTTGAAGTGCTGCAGAGCTTGAAGAAAAGGAACTTTGAAGGATTTAGAAGAAAAATACGCAGAGAAGAAAGATAGCAAAAGTATAAACTGAAAAACTGTAAATTTTGTTTATTGATTTGTTGTGTATGTAATAGTTACAATATAGGTGTATATATACATGATGTATACGACCCCTAGAGGGTTTGTTAGAAGTTAGTTACTAACTGTAACTGTCTCTAACAATATTAACTAGAATTAGGGGTTTTTTTATACCCCAATCAACTCCCATCTACCCCCACTCAATACCGTAATCCCGAAAATACCCCTGACATAAATTACAAAAAATTGACTTTTGGAAGATTCTCTGGTGGGGGACCACTTTATCCTGGAAGATTCTCTGCTAGATTGGGCTACAAGAAGGTGACCGAACCAGGATAAATCTCTGCGTGCTTTACTGCTTTCCTGCTTTACTATTTTACCACTTTACTGCTTTATATTCTAATTCCTTCGCTTCTAAATCTCAATTCACCCCCCCCACTTGAGACTGAAGCCACTTGGTAACAATTTTTGATTGAAGAATCAATCCTCTATCATCATGATACACCTTGCACATCTTGTCTTTGAAAACCACTACTAAACCAGGCTTTTCTTGCAGTTGTCCTATGCTCAATAGGTTGCTATTCAGACCAGGAATGAAGTAAACATCAGTGATTATCTGCAAAATTCCATCTACCTCCAATTTAACACTACCTTTTCCTTCTGTCCTCAATTTCATGCCATCACTTTCAAAGAAAGCTATTGTGAGCTATCCAACAAGCCCGCAAAAATGTAATTTCTCACCCTTCTCTCCCTTTATTTCTCTTAATCTTTTATTTCAGTCTCAGAAATAAATCCCTAATCCTTTTATTTCTTGACTGCGAGGTCTTCAACACATTTGAAGTGCTGCAGAGCTTGAAGAAAAGGAACTTTGAAGGATTTAGAAGAAAAATACGCAGAGAAGAAAGATAGCAAAAGTATAAACTGAAAAACTGTAAATTTTGTTTATTGATTTGTTGTGTATGTCATAGTTACAATATAGGTGTATATATACATGATGTAAACGACCCCTAGAGGGTTTGTTAGAAGTTAGTTACTAACTGTAACTTTCTCTAACAATATTAACTAGAATTAGTTAAAAACTGCTGGGGGTAACGGCTATCTAGCTGTTTTATATAGTCGTTACCAATGTCTGAGGATTTTAGGTTTTTTATTAGAAAACCAATAGAGAGAATACTCCCCGACACCACCGTTCCCCTCCTTAGCCGCGTTACCTCCGCCGTCTTGGTCTACCTCATCAACTACGTCATGTCCATGTCCACCCAAATATTTTCCGGCCACCTAGGTAATCTCGAACTCGCTGCAGCTTCTCTTGGTAACACCGGTATCCAAATCTTCGCCTATGGCCTCATGGTACTGTACTCCTCCCTCTTTTCCACAATTTATTACTTCTTTTTCACAAATAATATAAAATAATTTTCACAAATAATGTTACAGTTGGGTTTTTTTTTACCCCATCAACTCCCATCTACCCCCATCATCCCTGTGAAAATACCAAAATACCCTTAAAATTTTGTCAATATTACAAAACATTTGCCATTTCTCACTTGGATACGTTTGACCAGAAATTTACCAGAGATAATCGGATTTACCATTCAGAGCTATATCCGATTTTCAGTTCGGATTTACGCATCGGATCTACGTACTTCCGATTTCCCAAGAGACAGCGCTAACAGTAAGTCGGATTTAGCTAAATCCGATTCCCCATCGTATTTACCTATTTCCAATTTCCCATCGGATATAGGTAGATCCGTTTTGTTTTTTTTTTAAATTTGTTTTTTTTCAGTGTCTAACAGGTATCGAGGGGAGTCCTCGTCTCGGGCATCGCCATCTGCTCCGAGTACACGCACCCGCCACAGGTTTGCGGGACATGCGTCTGCCCGCCATAGGCGACAGCAGCAGTATCAGCAGGTGGAAGAGGCCCCTGAGTCCTGACTATCAGTATGAGGAGGGCCAGCAGGGGCATCCTCTTGATGAGGATTCTATGTCTGAGGAGGCCCCTGAGCAGCAGTACTATCAGCAGCAGTATCAGCAGCAGCAGCAGTATCAGCAGCAGCAGCCGCAGCAGCTGTATCAGCAGTACCAGGAGGAGCACTACCATCAGCCTCAGCAGCATGATGAGCAGTCTCCTCTATTCACTGGGCTAGGATCTCATGTATGTTCCATTATATTGAGAGACTCGGTAAGTTTAATTTATTTACATAGCCTTCTTAGTTTAATTTATTTACATAGACTTATTTCTGATACTTTTATAATACAGACATATGAGCGAAAAATTGAAGGTTACCAACCATGGTAACAAGCTGGCTTAGAGACTGCTTGGGTTTGTCAAAAAAATTTAAACTACGATAAAAATACTAAACACGTGTCAAAAAAATTTAAACTACGATAAAAATACTAAACACATGTCAAAAAAATTTAAACTATAATAAAAATACTAAACACGTGTCAAAAAAATTTAAACTACGATAAAAATGCTAAACACGTGTCAAAAAAATTTAAACTACGATAAAAATACTAAACACGTGTCAAAAAAATTTAAACTACGATAAAAATACTAAACGTGTCAAAAAAAATTTAAACTACGATAAAAATACTAAACACGTGTCAAAAAAATTTAAACTACGATAAAAATACTAAACACGTGTCAAAAAAATTTAAACTACGATAAAAATACCTATTGGTGATCTGATTCCCGAAGTGTGGGATCTGGTTTGTCCATGCCAAGATAAATATTTCCTTATGCTTTGTCAACCATGTGTCATGCACATACTTAATAAGAGCGGGAAATCAATGCAGGAGTCCTCAAAAATCTTCAAGTGAGCTGAGTACTCTGACTCGTCAAGTGAATCAATAATGTTATGCCAAAGAGAGAGTACGTCCTTTTGCCTATCCACGTGCACCAACTCTTTAATCTTCGCTTTCACATTTTTAGTCACGTGCCAAGAACATAACAAATTTGTAGCCGAAGGAAAGACATCAACAATACCGGACATAAGACCAAGATCTCTGTCAGTTAAGAACACCTGAGGCTGAAGCCCGTGCAAGTCAAATAGTTCTTTCAGTTGCTGGAATGCCCAAGTAAAATGAATTCCAAGCTCGTGTGAAATATAGGCAAAAGCAACCGAGAAAGTTAACTCCGTTGAAGTGACTCCTACAATCTCCAATAGAGGTAGATTGTATTTATTGGTCTTGTAGGTGGTGTCAAGAATAAGAACCTTTGGAAACAACCGGAATAACTTAATAGAAGTGGGATGCGCCCACATGATGTCACTGACCACATCGGAACCCTCAACTTTTCTGCTCCAACATAAATAATTTTGCAACTCAATCAATCTCAAAAGCTCCTGAATGTCCGTTCTAGGACCCCTCTTAGAAGACCTATAGGCGTAACGCTGCCTATATATTTGAGGAAGAGAAGTGACGTTGTCCGGATAATGGTTCTTCAAAGCAGTAAGACAATCTTTCGGGGCAACATTCAGATCAGTGTGCTCATTAACAATAGCTTTCTGCAGCTTAGTTAAACGACCAAAAGCTGTCGACCCGACCGGGGTAGTAAGCAACTCATGTGTGTGAAGACCACACCTAACATTCACACGCCAACCCCCATGACGTATCGTACAAGTAGCTCTCAATGTAAACGGACAGCTTCTTCTCTTAGACCCGAAAACTCTAGAATCATTAGACCACTTCCCTTGCTTCTCGCAACCAAAAATAATCTTATCTCTAGAACCCCTTTTACCTCCAGCTTTGTCAGATCTTACAATGATAACCACAACTCCAACACGCCTCCCAACCGCGTTAGCCCACTCTTCAACATCCTGGCGTGTAAAAAAAATCTACAAAATAGAAAAAATAGATAAATGTTGCGTACTTAATTAATTAAATATCTACCAAACTTTGATTAAGAAAATTAGTTTGAAAAATATACCCTCTCCGTCCAGCATGCCTCTGTAGTGTCTACCACGAAAGGAACAACCTGCGACTCTGTATGCACAATATCTGTTTCAAAATAGAACAACAGTTATACAGGAAATAATTAAAAAAAAACAAATTGGAATTACGTGCCTCAAACGTAAATCCGCTTTGTATTTTTTACAAATCGGATATACCCCATCCAGGTAAATCCGATTCATTAAAAGATATAAGCGGATTTAGGTAAATCCGATTGCGCATCGGATTTAGCTAAATCCGATTTATTAAAATTTTGCTTTATGTTCTGAATTAAATGGTCAAATCGGATTTATCTGTCAGTTTGATAGATCCGATTTGACTTATGCGTGTGAATTTAATACGTATTTAAAGCTAATCAGATTTACCTTCCATCTAGGTAAATCCGATTACCAGATAAAGTGGTCCCCCACCAGAGAATCTTCCAAAAGTCAATTTTTTGTAATTTATGTCAGGAGTATTTTCGGGATTACGGTATTGAGTGAGGGTAGATGGGAGTTGATTGGGGTATAAAAAAAACCCCTTATTGTGGTTGCACAGTTTGTTTATATTGTGAAAAGTAAAAAGTGTAAACGCATGTGGCGTGGGTTTACGATGGAGGGTTTTCTTTTTTACCCCATCACATCCCATATACAGCCATCACATCTCATATACCCGAAAATACCCCTGCCCAAATAATAAAGCGGATTTACCTCAAATGGGGGTATCTAATAGGTAAATCCGACTTTAAAAATAACAAAGCGGATTTACCTCAGATGGGGATACATCCACTTTGTTATTTTTCAAATCGGATTTACCTAGTGGGTAGATAAATCTGATTTCCCTAAAAAAAGGAATTCGGATTTATCCCACCTAAGGTAAATCCAATTTTGTTATTAAAAATAATTATTTTTTATTTAAATTTTTAAAAAATGCTATAAAAATGCTACTAAAAATTCGTTAAAGAGTCAAAACTAATCCAAAAATTATCAAAACACCACTAAAAATCTAATAAAAACCAAATTATGCAAATTTTTTTAGATTTTTGGGAAATTATAAAAAATTAAAATAATTAATAAAAAATAGTAAACGATAGAATTTGGGATTCTGAGGTCCCCTGTTCTGAAAGAAGTTATTTCTTGAGGAGTCTTGATCGTTGATTTTTTTCAGATTTAATGTCCGTGGTTTTATTACAATTTGAGCAGATTGCCCGAGAACCGATTTTTTAGCCTAAATTATTACGTGTTAACGAACTACACACTAAACAGAACCAAAATACGGTCGAAATTCGTATCTAATTTTTTAACTGATTTATTTATTAATTAGGTAAATCCGGATTTATTTATTTATTTATTAGGTTAACAAAGCGGATTTACCCCCACATAAGGTAAATCCACTTTTGTTATTTAAAAGCGGATATACCCCCATATAAGGTAATTCCGCTTTTAAAAATAACAAAATCGGATTTACCCTCACTTAAGGTAAATCCGCTTTGTTATTTTTAAAAGCGGATGTAACACCCCGATAATTTCTAACATGTAGAATCACCGAAATGCTCGTCATGGCATACATCAGAGTACTTAATACCAAATGGTTCGATGAACCCCAAAACATGACATAGAAGCACTTAAGTCTCACGACTCAAAACTTATACAATCCTGATGTTCAATAATCAAAACGGAAATAGCGGAAACGATTTTACAACATATACAAGGATAGTTATACAACCGATACTAGAAAAGCGACAAAAGGGCAAAAGCCTAAACATAGGACTAAATCTCCAAATAACTCCAAGAGTCAAATCAGCTAACCATGGATGTTCGCTTTAGCTTTCCCCTGCTTCTCTGTAAAAACCACAATATATGAAGGGTGAGATAAACATTATCTCAGTGAGTCCTATCGAGACCCCTTACTAACTCTAGCGGTTCATTATGCTTTAACTTTTTACTCACGGCCCTCATAAGCGACACATGTAGTATATCTTGTAACTAGTAGCCCTGATAAGCAACTACTCATTACATTAATTATTTCTTGGTGTAGCCCTAATAAGCGACTTACACATCATATTTTCATGAACTTAGCACAACACCTTGAAGCCCGCCTTAGCTAAGGTTGGGACGTCTCGGTGAACCCATCCCACTAATCCAAGTGAGCAACATGAGAGCCTAGGTTCTGGGGCTCATGACTTCCCCTCCCTTAGTATGCTAATCTGAGAGGATCGTCATCCTCGATATACTCAAAGTATACCATCTACCTTTCCCCGAGGGAAAGTAACTTGAATTGTGTTTACATGAATTGAGAGTTTAAATGTCTTTATAGACTTACAATCAATTAACTTAGTATGACATGATGAACTCTAGGTTCGTTATCTCAACATGATTCATATGCGCACACGTTTACTAAAGTACAGTTTTTCTTGAATTTCATAACTCTTGAACTTTCTTTCTATTGCACTTAATTTCGTGATAAGGACCCTTTTCTATCACTAGGGAACCATGGGGAATTGATTAGAAGAGGATTGGAATCATTTGGAATAGATTAAAGTGTATTTTCAAAGGGGGTAACAGAAGGTTACGCACGGTCCGTGCTCCTGGGGAGCACGACCCGTGCGTGCCTCACGCATATTTTTTTATTTTGAAATCGAACAGAGCGCACGGTCCGTGCTCCATAGGCGCACGACCCGTGCTTACCCTAAAATTTTAAAAAAGTGGTTTGCGAAGGTTACGCACGATCCGTGCCACGGGGGCACGATCCGTGCATAACTGACAGTAGCCCAAAACTTGCTGATTTCTTGTAAATTCCATTCCGTTTCGATTCCAATCTCGTTCCGATCAATATCCTAACTTAACAATCAATTATCCAGTCCAGCGAAAGCGATAAACAATCAATCAATCAATTTACACCATAATCAAATCAATTCAATCGATTATAAAACATCGACTTTTCGATAAAACGGTTTTTCGCTATTTTTCACAAAACAGTTTCCAAAAGTTTATCGGTTCAGAAGAACACATAAGACTCGACACCAAAACATCCCTAGTGAGTTATAGAACTCATCTATTGCGATGAAAATCGCACAACCACAAATCTACTGTTGTCGCGAACAAGGGAACCACACGAACGGTCTCCAAATTCGCTCCAAAGCTGAACCCGAATTCCCCAGTCACCTATGACTCAAACCCATCAGCTCAATCTCCTCCTAACTGTTTCTACTTCAGGATATAGGTACTGGAACTGACTCTACAACTATTCAAACGCACATGCAAGACAGAATCTCCATTTTTGTCAAAGTGAAGCTCAAACCCTCAAAAATGGTGGAAAGAGATTGGAGGGTGAATAGGTGATGCAGTTTATATCAGTAGATAGAGGTTGGAATTCTGGTTTAGGTGATGGAATCAGAAGGGACATGCATCAACAATCCTGGGTTCTCTCTTTCTCTCTCTCTCCTCGCGACCTCCTCTTCTTTTGCTGTTTGGGTTTCAGCTGGGGGGTTTAAGTGGGTTGGGAAAAGACTCATTTACCCTTCAGTTGTTACTCTTCTCATAAGGCTCCCTATTAGTTCTAGTTGACTTAACTCAATGAAATTAACTCAGAACTTAGGCACATAACTCCTAACACTTATAAATCAAACAACTAATTCACTTATCAAGCACAATATATTTTTGACTAAGATGATATATATATATATATATATATATATATATATATATATATATATATATATAACTTGACCTCTTGCTATTTTTAATAATTGAAATTAGCCAAATAGGGGATTTTAAATAAATCCGCTTTTAAATTTTTAAAATTTTCAGTGAAAATCGGATTTACCTCACAGATACATAAATCCGATTTGGAAAGGATTTACCTCACAGATACATAAATCTGATTTCCAAAAAAAAAAATTGAAATCAGGATACGTTTGGGTTTTTTAAATTTTGTGAAGGGCAATTGCGTCTTTTCGCAGGGTCGATGGGGGTACAAAACAAAACCCTACGTTGGAGGTATTTTCTGGTTTGCCGGAGTTTTTTAGGTTGTCAGCGGCTTGGGCGGTTATGTGTAAGTAGTTTTTGGGCTCCTTTGTATGATTCTGATGTGCTGGGCCAACCTATCTGGGCTTCTACTTTTGTTGGCTTTCTGATTGTAATTAGCGAGGCCTCATTTGTTGTATAAGTTGGCAATTGCCTCAATGAAAGAATACAACTCCCACATTTGTTTACATTATGCTCTGTCTTGAAACTTGGTACTTTCAGATTTTGGTTTTGCTAGCTGGTCCTGAACCTGAGTTGGCTCTTGATTCTCTTTCTATTTGGTAACTTGTCATCATAACTCATATTATTTTTATTGGGTTTTTAATTAGTTTTTGTGAGAATCGTGGATTTAGCTTATTTATGTGATCAATATCTTTGTGCATCTCAAGAATCGCTTTCAAATTGTTTGTTAATTACATTTTGCAATAAGTCTGTTGGGGAAAAGCGGCGCAAGGGGAGAGGGAAAGGACCGAAAGCGCTAGGGAGAAGAGAAAGCTAGGGCAAGACAATGATGCAGTAAAACTGTATTATGTAAAATCGTTCTACGCAAGAATATTTAATTGTACATGCTACTACGTATATATATATATATATATATATATATATATATATATATATATATATATATATATATATATATATATATATAGATAAGCCAGACCCATGATTTCGACCAGGCCCACACTTTCGACTAGGCCCATAATAGGCTTACTTACTACACCTATCTATATTTACAAGCAATTGAATTACAAAGCATATCTCAATATTCCCTCTTAATTCACATTGCTAAGTGACATCATTCCAAGCATAGTTCTTAGTTCTTCGAATCTTCCCTTTTGCAATGGCTTGGTCATTGCATCAGCTACTTGAAGTTCCGAACAGCAATACTCCAGATTCAGCTTCTGATTGTTGACTTGATCACGCAGGAAGTGATATCTGGTCTCTATGTGCTTCGACCTACCATGTGCAACAGGGTTCTTAGCGAGATCTATCGCAGACTTGTTGTCGATCAACAACTTCATTGCTTCGACCCTGTGCAGCCCAGTTTCGACCAATAACATGCTCAGCCATGATGCTTGACATGCAGCAAAGGAAGCAGCCACATATTCTGCTTCACAAGAGGATAACGCAACTATACTTTTCTTCTTCGAGCACCAAGAGATGGGTGTCGTTCCATGCATGAAGACATACCCACTTGTGCTCTTTCGATCACTCTTGTCTCCACTCCAGTCGGAGTCTGTGTAACCAAACACTTCAGCGTTATTCTTTGACTCAGACTTGCTAGGGAAGAGAATACCATAACTTTGTGTTCCCTTTATATACCTTAGTACTCTTTTTGCAGCTACTAGATGGGAGCTTTTCGGCTTCTCCATGAATCTGCTGATCATTCCGACACTAAACATAATGTCAGGTCGAGTGTTGCACAGGTACCTCAGGGATCCCATAATCTGTTTGTAGAGGGTGGCATCTACTTCAATCCCTTCATCGTCTTTCGACAGCTTGTTGCTTGTGTCAGTTGGTGTCGAAACCTCCTTACAGTTGATCATGTCGAATCTCTTCAGGATATCAGCTGCATACTTCGACTGATGCAGAAATATTTCCTTCTTCGACTCTGTAAATTCCATTCCTAAGAAATATGATAAGTGTCCTAGATCACTCATCTCGAACTCAGACATCATCACTTTCTTAAAGGCTTCGACTTCGACCTCATTGCTGCCAGTTACTACACTACAAGAAAAATTGGACTTTGCGGCGGGAAAAATCCGCCGCAAAAGCCAAATTTGCGGCGGATATTTGGACTTTGCGGCGGAATTTTGCCGCCGGTAGCCAGCTCGAAGCAAACGCTTTGCGGCGGATTATCCGCCGCACGTTTGCGGCGGATTTAGTGGCGCCGCAAATTCCGCTGGAACTTTGCGGCGGATAATCCGCTGGAAAAGGGACAAATTTTTACCGCAAAATATCCGCCGGAAAGTGCCCAATATCCGCCGCAAAGTGTCCACCGCAAAGCACCCGTTATCCGCCGCAAAGTACCCGTTTTATTTAAAAAAAATAAATATAATTTTTTAGAAAAAAAAACGTTTTATTTAAAATTCCGCCTGAAAGTCCAAATATCCGCCGCAAAGTACCCTTTTTTTAAAAAAAAAAATTATTATTTTTAAAATATAAATATTATTTTTTTAAAAAAATCGTTTTAATTAAAAAAATATTATATTTTATTTATTTTTTTAATTATTGATAAAAAAATAAAATCCAATAACTAATTAATTTTTAATTTAAAAAAATAAAAATTGGGAAAAGCAGTAAAATATTATCACCAAAAAAATATCCATACAATTAATAAAATATCCATACAATTAATAAAATATCAAAAAAAAAATTAAAAACTAAAACTATTAACTCATATCAAAAACATACCTTGAAGAAATTTCCCAATGAGAGGAGAAGACAATTCGTAGGGAGGTGGTGTGTGAAAAGATGTGCAAGTATACACAGTCACAAACAAGTAATATAATGATAAGAAAGGTCGAACCCACAGGGATTGGATTAACTTTATGTATGTTTAGAAAGCATATAAATTAGTACTACTATTCTACTCACAAATTTTGGGGTTTTTAGTTTAAGTAAAAACAGAATGTAAGTATGTAAAATAAGATGAAGGAAATCAGTTGAGAAAGATAGTTGAGATGTCTTTACTATATAATGCTTCTTTTGAGAGTTTCTATGTTTTTAGAGATGCAGAAGCACTATTGATGCAGAAGCATCAAGTGCAGAAGCATCAAGTGCAGTAGCATTGAGTGCAGTAGCATAAGTGTGTGCTTTTCAGCTACTTTCTTCAGAGTTTCATTACAAGCTTCCCATGTCTGGGCTTGCTAAATAAGTTCACTCCTGCCTTTGAAGTACCCACTGTTTCACCCTAAGGACTATGTTATCCTATGTCTAGGACTTAACATGGTTTTAACACAGTTTCTTTATTAAAACAAGTTCAACAAAGCTTTTATTAAAACACTCACCCTTATTAGTCTTGATTTCTAATTATAAACCATGTCTGTGAATATAACTCTACTTATTGTAAGAGATCAACCTTAAAATAAGATGGATGTAGTATAACACAAGACCCAAAATGCTACAACACTTAAAAACATATTAACTTACTCAAAAGAACATTATAAGTTAGAACATCTCAACTAAAGGAATTTAGCTCATGTTACTCATTATATAATAGAGAGAATCTGTAAGGAACATGGTAACATGAATCATATAAAAGATATCAAGAGGGTAGAAGTTACACAAATTGATGTTCCTTTGTATGAATTCTGACAGGTGCAGAAGCATCAAGTGCAGAAGCACTGATTCCTTCGTCTATCTATGAAGAAGTGGAGGAAGAGAGTGTCAATTCCTTCATCACCTTCTTACAACTAACTAGTAAATAAAATGCAAGAATTGAAACTACTAAAATATAATTAAGGTGTTTGATCTACATATAATCAAGTGAGATATGCGATGCTCTTCAAGTGAGAAGTGGGAGCCCTTTTTATAGCCTTGGAGATTTCCTTTGCTTGAAAACCAAGTTAAGCTAAGGAGGCTTAACCATGGTTGCTTTTCTGATCTTTAGATAAGGAGATTGAGTTCAGCACATTTCCATAAGGAGAGGTCCAATTATGTAAGGCCATATGTCTTTAGGTGAATAGCCTTTCATGATGATGTTTATGGTGGGCGCCTCCTTATGCATGTGGCCATGTGCTCCATGTGAATTGTGACAAAGCATGATGTCATAGAAGTTTTGGAGTAGAGGTATGATTTGAGGTGCTTCCATTGTGGGGATATAAATCTTCAGCGCAGGATGATGCAGAAGCATTTCTGATGCAGAAGCATTTGTGGTGCAGAAGCACTAAGTGCAGAGGCATCTGTGGTGCAGAAGCATCATCTGTAGACAAACTGAACAAACACATCAAACATACCAATATAAATAAAAAATGCTGTATTCATCACATAATTCCTAGAATGTTGTTATTTTACTAATATTACTATATTTGACACACTTTGTACTTGAGTTTAAAGCAATTTGTTACGTTTAGGAGTATAAATAACTCTATATAAACTAGAGTTATCAGGAGGAAGTGCTACACTTCAAAAAGAGATTTAGTAGAGAAGGAGAGAATTTGGAGAGAGTAAAAGAGAAATTTTAAGAAGAGAATGAGAGGATTGTTAGAAGTGTGAAGAATGAGAAGTGGGGAAGGGATATATATAGCAAAACGGAGCCAACGGTCAAAAGGAAATATCCGCCGCAAAGACCCTTTGCGGCGGATTTTTGGTCTTTGCGGCGGATTTTGAAATTAAATATCCGCGCTTATTTTTCAAACGGGGATTTGCGGCGGATTGTGGGTCTTTGCGGCGGATATTTCAAATTAAAACACCGCGCCTTTTTTTTAAAACACCCAAATGTCTGCCGCAAGAACCAAAATTCCGCCGCAAATACACAAAATATCCGCCGCAAATACCCAAAATCCGCCGCAAATACCCAAATATCCGACGCAAATAGCCAAAATCAATATTCGCTATTTAGTTAGTGTTGCCAAGATCTTGACCGTTAATTAGTATCGACACTCATCACTATTGACTATTCAATAATCACGCAGCACTATTTAGTGTCGGCAAGATCTTGATCGTTAATTAGTGTCGACACTAATCACTATTGACTATTTAGTGTCGGCAAGATCTTGACCGTTAATTAGTGTCGGCAATATCTTGACAGTTAATTAGTGTCCAAGCTAATCACTATTCATTATTCAATAATCACGCTGCACTATTCACTATTTAGTGTCGGCAAGATCTTGACCGTTAATTTAGTGTCGGATATGTTGTTGTATTATTATGAGTATTATGGTTTTTTTATTATTTTTTATCATTTATATATTTAATGTCTGCTACCCCTAAATAGAGACCTACGCCATTCTCTTGATACGACACTCTCTTGAGCATTGTCAGCAGCAGCTCCAATAGAGTGGCGTATGTCTCCATTTCTTTGTAAAGAAATTTCCACATTGTCATGAACACCCCTTCATCTTTTTCGTTAAAAGTAACCTATTTATCAGCAAAAAGCTCCTCCTCATTATTTCCACCACAAGAGACATATACGCTCATCAAACGCTCGGTATCATCCTCCAACTTAACAACCTGTCCTTGCAGTTCCTCAAACTTTCTATTTAGAGATTCAACCAGGATGATCAAAATAGAAAGTTTCACAAGAAACCATCTTTTGAAAATAAATAAATAAAAAGAATTATTCAAAGCAGTGTCAATGCACGTCTTGCTTTGAACTCCAAGGTTCCTTATTTATTTATTTTCATCTAGGTTCCGATAGCACGAGGATGAGAAGGGAAATGCCAGGGCTGAACCGTCGGCATGAGAAGTAAAGCAGTGTCAATGCACGTCTTGCTTTGAACTCCAAGAACCTAGATGAATTGAAGTTAGATGAACTTCAAGGTTCCTTAGAGGCTCATGAATTGAGAATAAGGCAGAGAAATTCAGAGAAAGAAACTGAACAAGCCTTGTTATCATACTCCTCTAAGAAAAACTGGAAAGCAAACAACAAGAAAGAGAAGGGTAAAGAAAAGGGATCAAGCAGCAAGAAGAAAGAACAAGGATCTTTCGACAAGAAGAAGCAAGATCTGTCGAAAGTGCAGTGTTATAACTGTCAGCAATTTGGGCATTATAGGAACAAATGCAAGAACAAGAAGGTTTCTAGAGATAAAGATGCTGAAGCCAAATTTGCAAGTGATGGAGACACAGATTCTGACTCAGACTTAGATGGGTTATTGCTAATGGCAGTCGAAGATGAGATTGAAGAAGACATTCATCTCAATGAAGAAATTGCTGAAAGTAGCGAGCAAAACAGTGGGAACACTAGTGAATGTGGAAACACTTGTGATGCTCAAAATACTTGTGCTATGTGTGTGTGGCAGGGCAGTGGTAACACTGGTGATGCCTCCAACATAGCCAGCAATGATGATGAAGAATTATCTCTCATGACAGCTACTGACCCAGAATTACTGTTGTTGAAGGCAGATACAAATTCGACTGAAGAGAAGTCTGTCGAATGGTATCTCGACACAGGATGTTCGAACCACATGTGCTGCCACAAGGAATGGTTTGTCGAATTAAAGCAGATAAGCAAAAGAATTAGATTTGCAGACAACAACAGAGTCACCGCAGAAGGAATTGGTACCATAAAGTTCCTGTCGAAAGATGGTAAGTGGTGCTATATTCAAGAGGTATTTTATGTACCAATGATGAAGAGCAATCTGCTAAGTATTGGGCAGATGATTGAGAAGAAATTCTCTGTCGAGATGGATGATAACTGTCTCAGCTTGTTTGATTCGAACAAGAAGATGATCCTGAAGGTGTCGATACAGAACCTTCAAGATCAAGTTGCAAGTAGTCGAAGAGAAATGCCTCAAAACTACTGTCGAAGAGGAGCACTGGAAGTGGCACAGAAGATTTGGCCACCTAAACTTCAAGAGGTTGAGTCAACTACATGAAAAGAAGATGGTTCATGGGTTTCCTGCAGTAAAGGTACCTGTCGAAGTATGTGCGTGTTGCTGCAAGTCGAAGCAACCAAGAAACTCCTTCAAGTCAGAGGTGCCAAGCAGAGGAGAGAAGAAGTTGGAGGTGATATTTTCTGATATTTGTGGTCCATTTGAGGTAAGTTCATTAGGAGGGAACAAGTACTTTGTCATCTTCATTGACGAATACACCAGAATTACATGAGTGTACTTGATTAAAAGGAAGAGTGAAGTACTAGGAGTGTTCAGAAACTTCAAGGTAATGATTGAGAAGCAAAGTGAATCTGCAATCAAAACCTTTAGAACTGATGGAGGTGGTGAGTACAACTCACATGAATTTGAAAAATTCTGTGAAAATGAAGGAATTGTACATGAAGTCACTTCACCTTACACACCTCAGCATTATGGAACTGTTGAGAGGAAAAACAGAACTATCCTCGACATGGTGAGAAGCATGATGAAAGAAAAGAAGCTTCCTCACAGTCTATGGGGAGAACTTGTAGCCACAGCAGTGTATATTCTGAATAAGTGCCCTACAAAGAGATTGATTGGGAGGACACCTGAAGAAGCTTGGCTAGGAAGAAAGCCAGGTGTCAAGCATCTCAGAATAATTGGCTCATTATGTTACAGACATGTCCCTGAGCAACAAAGAAGCAAGCTAGACGATAGAGCACAACAAATGATCCTTGTTGGCTACCATTCGACTGGAGCATACAAACTGTATGATCCCGTGTCGAAGAAAATGGTGAAAAGCAGGGATGTCATAATAGATGAGTCGAAGCATTGGAACTGGGAAGAAGGCTATGTAAAACCTACAGTGATGGACTTCGATGAAGTACAGGATCTACATGATCAAACTTTCTCATCCTTGTTCAGTCGCTTTCTGAAAATAAATAAATAAAAAGAATTATTCAAAGCAAGACGTGCATTGACACTGCTTTACTTCTCATGCCGATGGTTCAGCCCTGACATTTCCCTTCTCATCCTCGTGCTATCGGTTCATCCCTGGCACATTCTTTCATGCCGACGGTTCAGCCTGGCATTTGCTTTTAATTTTCTGCTATCGGTCTCGCCCTGGCATTTGCTTTTGATTTTCGGCTAGCGGTCTCGCCCTGGCATTTGTCTTTAATTTTGTGCTATCGGTCTCGCCCTGGCATTGTCTTTAATTTTCATGCTATCGGTCTCGCCCTGGCATTTGTCTTTAATTTTGTGCTATCGGTCTCGCCCTGGCATTTGTCTTTAATTTTGTGCTATCGGTCTCGCCCTGGCATTGTCTTTAATTTTCATGCTATCGGTCTCGCCCTGGCATTGTCTTTAATTTTCATGCTATCGGTCTCGCCCTGGCATTGTCTTTAATTTTCCTGCTATCGGTCTCGCCCTGGCATTGTCTTTAATTTTGTGCTATCGGTCTTGCCCTGGCATTGGCTTTAATTTTCATGCTATCGGTCTCGCCCTGGCATTGTCTTTAATTTTCATGCTATCGGTTCAGCCCTGGCATTGTCTTTTAAATTTCGTGCTAACGGTTCAACCCTGGCACTGCTTTACTTTTCATGCTAACGGTTAAGCCCTTGCATTGTCTTTTAAATTTCGTGCTAACGGTTCAGCCCTGGCACTGCTTTACCTTTCATGCTAACGGTTCAGCCCTGACATTTGTCTTTTTAAATTTCTTGCTAACGGTTCAGCCCTGGCATTGTCTTTTAAATTTCGTGCTAACGGTTCAGCCCTGGCATTGCTTTACTTTTCATGCTAACGGTTCAGCCCTGGCATTTTTCTTTTTAAATTTCATGCTAACGGTTCAGCCCTGGCATTGTCTTTTAAATTTCGTGCTAACGGTTCAACCCTGGCACTTCTTTACTTTTCATGCTAACGGTTCAGCCCTGGCACTGCTTTACTTTTCATGCTAACGGTTCAGCCCTGGCATTGTCTTTTAGACTTCATGCTAACGGTTCAGCCCTGGCACAGCTTTACCTTTCATGCTAACGGTTCAACCCTGGCATTGTCTTTTAGATTTCGTGCTAACGGTTCAGCTCTGACATTTGTCTTTTTAAATTTCTTGCTAACGGTTCAGCCCTGGCATTGTCTTATAAATTTCGCGCTAACGGTTCATCCCTGGCACTGCTTTACGTTTCATGCTAACGGTTCAGCCCTGGCATTGTCTTTTAAATTTCGTGCTAACGGTTCAGCCCTGACACTGTCTTTGAATTTTTTATGCTAACGGTTCAGCCCTGACATTTGTCTTTTTAAATTTCGTGCTAATGGTTCAGCCCTGGCACTATTTACTTTCATGCTACCGGTCTCGCCCTGACATTGTATTTACTTTTCTGCTATCGGTCTCGCCCTGGCATCATCTCCGTTGTAATATAGCTTCGACATCGTACTTTAAAAAAGAAAAAAAAAATCGCGGTTTTCAATTCACCTCGACAATCGCATATTTCACCGATTAAAATTGAGGTTCGTATCTGTACTTATCTCTTACTTTGATAATACGACAAAACATGGAGAACATGGTTTTGTGTGTTATATCGTAAGAGAGTAAGCACAGAGGGGCAACTGTGAACACTCAATTTTTACCGGTATTTTTCAGTTTTTCGAAAAAAATTACAAAAAGTAGTGGCTTTTTGGGTATTTTCGGGTTTTAGTTTTTAGCTACTATGCGAAAGCAATTTCTCTCTCCTCGGACCTCGTTTTGACGATCCGAACGGTGAAAGTGGAGACATATGTCCCACGAACCTGCTGTCAAAAAAACGAAGATGATCCAACGGTTAACGAATCCGGAATCGCGCTTTTACGGTGACAGGTTTGAGAAAAACGAGAATTGTGTTCTCTAAGTGGGAATTGCTTTCTCTATCTTGTTTTAGTCCCACATTGCTTGCAAGAAACAACAACCCTATAGCAATTGACTATAAAAGAGGTTGAGAGGTGAAGGTTTGAAAGGGAGGAGGAGTCATTGGCAGATTAAGTGATCTTTTGGGCTAGCCTTTTGCGGTCCAGACACTAAAAGTCTGTCTTTGATTAGTTTGTAATTTTTTTGTTGAATCGGTTTTCTTCGGTTCTCAAAGCAGTCCGATTCGCAGTTGACCTGGTCAGACTGCTCGGTCAGGTTCGGCGTTCCTCGCGTTCATCAGCTTGAGGTTAGTTTTGTATTTATTTATTTATATCTATTTGTTTATTTATTTAGTTATTTATGTACATATTTATTGATTAGTTATTTATTTCTTTAGTTTTGTTTTGTATATCTTTATTTTATGCTTGATATAAACCCTAGGGTAGAAGACTATTATTTTCTGTATATGTGTTTGTTTGTTTTGCAGCTAGGGGGGTATATTTAACATTTTACTCCTACACACACTCCACTATCACACTTCTGCACACATGTGAGAATAGTCCTATACCCGGACTAGAGAATAACCTAAGTTAGAACGAGACTGCGTACTGATGGCCTACTGGATGTGCGTCCTGTTGGGTGGTCACGAAAGTCTCACCTAGAGTTTGGTCCCTCTTGAGAATGCTGGCACTCCTAATAGTTTGCCTATTGTTGTTGATCAGTGTTTTTAATTGGGGTCGTTGGCTCTAGGAACCTTATTTAGGACTCTATAGAGCTACCTTTGAGAGGTTCACTTGATAGAAAAAGCCTTAGATCTATTCCCAAAGGGACCCCTCTAGGACACAAAGGAGCTTAATACTTTTGCATTCAAGCAAACAATAATACAACTCCCTTTTTGCAAACTGCACCCCATTTTACTATTGCATTGCACCCTCTGTTTTCGTTTTTATTATTTCCTTTTACAAAAAACCTATAAAAATAAATAGATAAATATTTCATTTTCAAAAAAATATAAATAGGGGACTAAATCGACTGTACAGTCGGGTTAGTCAGCTTTTTAGGTTACTAATGAACCGTTACGGATCATGTCCTAAAATCCCTATTTAAAACAAACAATTTCTAAATCTAAATAAACACAAACATATTTCTTTCCATAAATCAAAAACTCCATTTTTCGAAAATAGGGGACTAAGCCGACTGTACAGACGGGTTAGTCAGCATTCTAGGATAAATGAACCGTATGGTTCAAGAGTCCTAAAATCCCTATTCAAATAAAATCAAACCAACACACATAAAATCATTTTCCAAAACTCCAAAAACTCCATTTTTATAAAATAGGGGACTAAGTCGACTGTACAGACGGGTCAGTCAGCGTTCTAGGATGGATGAGTTGTACAGCTCAATAATCCTAAAACCCCTATATTAAAAAATACCAACCAACAAAATTTTTCACGAAGAACTACGTGACTTTTGAGTTCCTCATTGCACCGGAGGATACGTAGGAGCGGGGCTTCCCCGTCAAGTTAAAATTAAACTTTTCTAAATTAGCCCTTATTATTCTCTACTATTTTATTTTTGGGTAAAACAAATAAATTCGTAATTTATATTTGCACAATCAGATTTAGGGTAACTGTCTTAGGACGGATGTACTAGGGGTGTAGTGGAATTAAGTTTTCGCCCTTCCCTATGCATAACCGACTCCCGAATCCAACCTAGTTTACGCAGACCATTAATTTTAAGGTAGGTTTTTCTCAATTTTCCCTATTTAATAAATTGGGTGGCGACTCCCTGAAATATCGATTTTTGGGCCGTCTACGTCGGGATCCCGGTCACGACAGATGGCGACTCTGCTGGGGACACATGAGAGTCAAGCCTATTTAATTTGTTTGTGCAAAGTAATTATAAGGTACAATTTGGGGTTTTTGTTATTTTTTAGGGTTCCTATGCTCGCTTCACACACCACACATACACTGTGAGCACACACTGAGAGTTGGGCTTACACCTGAGCCTAAAAAAAAAACATAAGTTAGAACGAGGCTGTGTAGTGGTAGTCATTTTGGATGTACATCCTAGTGGCTACCATGAATTCCTCATCTAGAGTACGATTCTTCTCTGCGGGTATCCACATCTGGGATGTACATCCCGGTGTGTTTACACTTCTAAAAGAGTACTTGACTCTAGAGACCGAAAATTTCCCTAGGTTATAGCTGCTAACCCAGTGACTATTCAAAATAGAAAAACCATAGATCCATAGGGTCCAAAGACCACTAGCATGGGCCAACCAATTTAGGTTACAAAGGGAGCTACTCCACCTCTTACCTTATTTTTCATACAAAAAAAAAAACAAAAAGAAATCTTTTCCCCATAAACAAACTTTTGAATCACTCATTTTTTTCTATAAAATTAAAAATCATATTGCATTTCATGCATAAACAACATAAAAATTGCATTACATTTCATGCATAAAAAGCATAAGAAGAAACATGTTGCATTGTAAAATACAAGTGCATTTCATGTAAAAAAAAATTAAATTTGCTTTTTTCTTTACATAAGTCCTTAGGAAAATTTGTTTTTTTCTGCGGGTAGTGCATCATCATTCTCATTTGTCAAAAATCATTCATCATAAAATTTCTCCATATTTCATTTTTTTTCTCTTTGCATGTATATAAAAATCTTTGCTTGTTATGCATACTTTCGTGAGTGAATAAAACAAAGCACATTATCATTTGTCAATCCTCATAGCATTTCCCCTCAAATGGGGCAAAAAAAATTGCATCTCATTTCTTGCATGAAAAGGATTAAAAAAAAAGGCATTACAAAACAAATGCATATTGCATCTTAGGATGAGTGCTTGCATATACCATGCATTTCATAACATCTTGTTCTCTTTGACTCATTCTCATATAGCATAATTTTTTCTCTATTTAAATAAAATCAATAAAAAAAGAGTTTTGAAGTCATTAAGTCTTCATTCATGTTGAATTTTTGTGCTTGCGTGAATAAGGATACCAATCAAGCTTAGACTCATAGAATTAGATCATTCCCGTGAAAGTTGTTGAGAAGATTTGTCATTCGAGGATTAGAGAAGTAAGGTGAGAGGAAAGATATCAGGGAGCACTATATTGGGGAATTTTGGGAAAGATGAAAAAAAGAGAGACATAAGGTTGGCAATCAGTTCTCGGATAAATAAATAAAAGAGAAGGAAAAAGATGATTGTCATTAGCACTTCTTTAATTATGTAGTTCGAAACCAAGTTGACTTAGTTGAAGTTTTATGCTAATGAATTTGCATGGATTTAAAAACCCATTTCCATCATTTCTCACCATGTTCCTTAAAACACCGACCCCTTTTGAGTTCTTGCCTCAAGTGATAATTCTTGAAGCCCTTTTAGTTGCGTCATTCAGGGATGAACCGGTGAGCGAATATCGGATATCAAATGTCCATTTCCCAAAAAAAAAAGCAAAGAAAAAAAAACAAAAAAGAAATCAAAAGAAATAAAGAGCAAAGAATGTGTAAAAGAGTAGATGTTATTTCAAAATTAAAATTTTGCAAACGCGGAATCATGATTTCAAATGAAGAGTGGTCGTCTTTCTCTATCCCAAACAAAATATATCCCTTACCATCCCCTTTGAGCCTGTAACGTCCCTTCACTAAACCCTGGACAAGGATCGACACTACAATAGAATTTAGTGCATTCAGTTTTCCAAAGTTATAGATATGGTGGAAAAAGTTCAAAAGAAAAGAAAAAGAGAAAAATGAATAAAGCCCACAAGACTGAAAGCAAGTATTGTCAGTCTTGGCAAAAATTAGGGCACAAAAGAAAGAGTGATCAAAAAGCAGAGGGGGTGAAAAAAAAAGTAATAAAATGAAAAAAAAAGTGAATGATATGAGGTCTGGGGAACACAATAGAAAGCTGAATGCACTAAAGATCCTTGATCCATTCCCATAACCCATAACCTAAAACCTTTCTTTGAGCCCCTATTCATTTGTCTCCCATAGCATGTAACCCATACTCGCAAAACATTTCTTTGAACCTTCTACTCATTTCCTTTCCATAACCCATAATCCATGCCTGTAAAGCATTCCTTTAAGCCTCCCAATCAATCCATCCCAATAACCTGTTACTCATGCCCGTTCTTTGAACCTTCTAACCATCTTTCTTCCATAGCCCATAACTCATGCCTGTAAGACGTTTCCTTGAGCATTCTAATCGTCTTTCTTTCATAACCCATAACCCATAGTCACATTACAAGCCTCCAAAATCCCACTCTGATTGATGAATGATCGTTTTCATTTTCTTAATGTTAATTTTGAGATAAATCATCTGCTTCTTTTAAATTATTCTTTGCTCTAATAAAAAAGGAAGTGAAAAAAAATCCCACTAGATTGAAAACCCGAAAGGGCGGTCTAGGCAAAAATTAGGGAGAATAAATGAAAATAAAGCCCGCTAGACTGAAAACTTGCAAAGGCAGTCTAGGCAGAAATTAGGGCACAAAAGGGGAATGAGACTTACAATGAGAAGCTTATGTAGTTCACTGGGAAATTTCTTCTACTTGGGCCACACAATAGTGTACATTTGGGCAACTTTGTGAAGGATAAGCTTGAGAGTCTCGAGAAAACCCCACACTGGGGCAAGTTTCCTAAGACCTTTAAGAGTCAAATGTTTCTTGTTACATCAGGTAGTATTCTCTCAGGGCAATGTCTTTCACCAGAATGAGGCAAAATCCTTACCATACCCTACATCCGTCAAGTTTGCCACACCAGTGCACTCTTGTTAGCAACAACTTTCACCAGTACTGGGGGAAAACCTGTGTAAGACCCGTCATGAGTCAAAACTTTCTTTTCCACACCTGAGCTGTTTGAAGCAAAATCTTTGCAGGTCCTTTGATGAGTCAAACTTTGTTTGGTACACCCGTGTAGCCTTCTCTTGGGGCCATACCTTCTACTAACACCGGGGCAAAAGTGTTTGCATAACCGTGAGTTAGATTTTGCTTGCTACCTCTGGAAGTCTCCCCTAGGGTAAACTTGTTTCCAATACCCAGCCAATTCCCAGCAAGTCAGGCACCTCAAGTAAATGGAATCCCCAATCAACTCGAGGTTGCCATAATACCTTTTTTTCCCTACCATCCTGTGTCGCCTTTGTCTTCCCTATGTTTTCCCTCCAAAATACCCTCCACTTTCAAACCAAAAATCCAAACCTAAAAAGTTCCAGCTCTTAAATACCTGTGAATCCATGCATGCTCATTAAGTAATGCTTCAAAAATAGTCAACTTGGAATCAATTATATGATTTAGAGGGCTAATGACGATATATCTGTGAAAAAAATATATATATATAGAGAGAGAGAGGGTCAAACTTGAAAGTGTTTTGTTTGAAGAATGAGAAGTGATCATAAAAGGAAGGAGATCTTAAAAAGCTAGCGAGGATGAGGATCACCTTCCATTTGAGAATCAGTTTGATTGGGTTCAAATGAAGCACGCACAAAAAAGAAAATGTTTTCGGTGAATCTAACTTTCATGACACGTGCATCTCAATTTTAACTCAAAGATCATGCATATTTCATACATTCCATGTCATATCATGCATACATTTCATGTCCAAGCATGCATCCCCTTCATGAATAGAAGCATGTGTTTTTTCAGTCGCTTTCTGAAAATAAATAAATAAAAAGAATTATTCAAAGCAAGACGTGCATTGACACTGCTTTACTTCTCATGCCGACGGTTCAGCCCTGGCATTTCCCTTCTCATTCTCGTGCTATCGGTTCATCCCTGGCACATTCTTTCATGCCGACGGTTCAGCCTGGCATTTGCTTTTAATTTTCTGCTATCGGTCTCGCCCTGGCATTTGCTTTTAATTTTTGGCTATCGGTCTCGCCCTGGCATTTGTCTTTAATTTTGTGCTATCGGTCTCGCCCTGGCATTGTCTTTAATTTTCATGCTATCGGTCTCGCCCTGGCATGTGTCTTTAATTTTGTGCTATCAGTCTCGCCCTGGCATTTGTCTTTAATTTTGTGCTATCGGTCTCGCCCTGGCATTGTCTTTAATTTTCATGCTATCGGTCTCGCCCTGGCATTGTCTTTAATTTTCATGCTATCGGTCTCGCCCTGGCATTGTCTTTAATTTTCCTGCTATCGGTCTCGCCCTGGCATTGTCTTTAATTTTGTGCTATCGGTCTTGCCCTGGCATTGGCTTTAATTTTCATGCTATCGGTCTCGCCCTGGCATTGTCTTTAATTTTCATGCTATCGGTTCAGCCCTGGCATTGTCTTTTAAATTTCGTGCTAACGGTTCAACCCTGGCACTGCTTTACTTTTCATGCTAACGGTTAAGCCCTGGCATTGTCTTTTAAATTTCGTGCTAACGGTTCAGCCCTGGCACTGCTTTACCTTTCATGCTAACGGTTCAGCCCTGACATTTGTCTTTTTAAATTTCTTGCTAACGGTTCAGCCCTGGCATTGTCTTTTAAATTTCGTGCTAACGGTTCAGCCCTGGCATTGTCTTTTAAATTTCGTGCTAACGGTTCAGCCCTGGCACTTCTTTACTTTTCATGCTAACGGTTCAGCCCTGGCATTGTCTTTTAGACTTCATGCTAACGGTTCAGCCCTGGCACAGCTTTACCTTTCATGCTAACGGTTCAACCCTGGCATTGTCTTTTAGATTTCGTGCTAACGGTTCAGCTCTGACATTTGTCTTTTTAAATTTCTTGCTAACGGTTCAGCCCTGGCATTGTCTTTTAAATTTCGCGCTAACGGTTCATCCCTGGCACTGCTTTACGTTTCATGCTAACGGTTCAGCCCTGACATTGTCTTTTAAATTTCGTGCTAACGGTTCAGCCTTGACACTGTCTTTGAATTTTTTATGCTAACGGTTCAGCCCTGGCATTTGTCTTTTTAAATTTCGTGCTAATGGTTCAGCCCTGGCACTATTTACTTTCATGCTACCGGTCTCGCCCTGGCATTGTATTTAATTTTCTGCTATCGGTCTCGCCCTGGCATCATCTCCGTTGTAATATAGCTTCGACATCGTACTTTAAAAAAGAAAAAAAAATTCGCGGTTTTCAATTCACCTCGACAATCGCATATTTCACCGGTTAAAATTGAGGTTCGTATCTGTACTTATCTCTTACTTTGATAATACGACAAAACATGGAGAACATGGTTTTGTGTGTTATATCGTAAGAGAGTAAGCACAGAGGGGCAACTGTGAACACTCAATTTTTACCGGTATTTTTCAGTTTTTCGAAAAAAATTACAAAAAGTAGTCGCTTTTTGGGTATTTTCGGGTTTTAGTTTTTAGCTACTATGCGAAAGCAATTTCTCTCTCCTCGGACCTCGTTTTGACGATCCGAACGGTGAAAGTGGAGACATATGTCCCACGAACCTGCTGTCATAAAAACGAAGATGATCCAACGGTTAACGAATCCGGAATCGCACCTTTACGGTGAGAGGTTTGAGAAAAACGGACCAAAAATTGCAGCTATTGCGAATTCAATTTCTCTCTCCTCAGACCTCGTTTCGACGATCCGAACGGTGAAAGTGAAGATATATGTCTCACGAACCTACTGTCAAAAAATGAAAACGATCCAACGGTTAACGAATCCGGAATCGCGCTTTTACGGTGACAGGTTTGAGAAAAACGAGAATTGTGTTCTCTAAGTGGGAATTGCTTTCTCTATCTTGTTTTAGTCCCACATTGCTTGCAAGAAACAACAACCCTATAGCAATTGACTATAAAAGAGGTTGAGAGGTGAAGGTTTGAAAGGGAGGAGGAGTCATTGGCAGATTAAGTGATCTTTTGGGCTAGCCTTTTGCGGTCCAGACACTAAAAGTCTGTCTTTGATTAGTTTGTAATTTTTTTGTTGAATCGGTTTTTTTCGGTTCTCAAAGCAGTCCGATTCGCAGTTGACCTGGTCAGACTGCTCGGTCCGGTTCGGCGTTCCTCGCGTTCATCAGCTTGAGGTTAGTTTTGTATTTATTTATTTATATCTATTTGTTTATTTATTTAGTTATTTATGTACATATTTATTGATTAGTTATTTATTTCTTTAGTTTTGTTTTGTATATCTTTATTTTATGCTTGATATGAACCCTAGGGTAGAAGACTATTATTTTCTGTATATGTGTTTGTTTGTTTTGCAGCTAGGGGGGTATATTTAACATTTTACTCCTACACACACTCCACTATCACACTTCTGCACACATGTGAGAATAGTCCTATACCCGGACTAGAGAATAACCTAAGTTAGAACGAGACTGCGTACTGATGGCCTACTGGATGTGCGTCCTGTTGGGTGGTCACGAAAGTCTCACCTAGAGTTTGGTCCCTCTTGAGAATGCTGGCACTCCTAATAGCTTGCCTATTGTTGTTGATCAGTGTTTTTAATTGGGGTCGTTGGCTCTAGGAACCTTATTTAGGACTCTATAGAGCTACCTTTGAGAGGTTCACTTGATAGAAAAAGCCTTAGATCTATTCCCAAAGGGACCCCTCTAGGACACAAAGGAGCTTAATACTTTTGCATTCAAGCAAACAATAATACAACTCCCTTTTTGCAAACTGCACCCCATTTTACTATTGCATTGCACCCTCTGTTTTCGTTTTTATTATTTCCTTTTACAAAAAACCTATAAAAATAAATAGATAAATATTTCATTTTCAAAAAAATATAAATAGGGGACTAAATCGACTGTACAGTCGGGTTAGTCAGCTTTTTAGGTTACTAATGAACCGTTACGGATCATGTCCTAAAATCCCTATTTAAAACAAACAATTTCTAAATCTAAATAAACACAAACATATTTCTTTCCATAAATCAAAAACTCCTTTTTTCGAAAATAGGGGACTAAGCCGACTGTACAGACGGGTTAGTCAGCATTCTAGGATAAATGAACCGTACGGTTCAAGAATCCTAAAATCCCTATTCAAATAAAATCAAACCAACACACATAAAATCATTTTCCAAAACTCCAAAAACTCCATTTTTATAAAATAGGGGACTAAGTCGACTGTACAGACGGGTCAGTCAGCGTTCTAGGATGGATGAGTTGTACAGCTCAATAATCCTAAAACCCCTATATTAAAAAATACCAACCAACAAAATTTTTCAGGAAGAACTACGTGACTTTTGAGTTCCTCATTGCACCGGAGGATATGTAGGAGCGGGGCTTCCCCGTCAAGTTAAAATTAAACTTTTCAAAATTAGCCCTTATTATTCTCTACTATTTTATTTTTGCGTAAAACAAATAAATTCGTAATTTATATTTGCACAATCAGATTTAGGGTAACTGTCTTAGGACGGATGTACTAGGGGTGTAGTGGAATTAAGTTTTCGCCCTTCCCTATGCATAACCGACTCCCGAATCCAACCTAGTTTACGCAGACCATTAATTTTAAGGTAGGTTTTTCTCAATTTTCCCTATTTAATAAATTGGGTGGCGACTCCCTGAAATATCGATTTTTGGGCCGTCTACGTCGGGATCCTGGTCACGACAACGTATATATATAGATAAGCCAGACCCATGATTTCGACCAGGCCCACACTTTCGACTAGACCCATAATAGGCTTACTTACTACACCTATCTATATTTACAAGCAATTGAATTACAAAGCATATCTCAATAAAGTCAATGATCAATACCTCTTATTAGAAAATTGTTGTCATTGTTTAATGTGTCTTTAAGTTGACTTTGGATAATAAAAAACACTCATCTTACATGGTAGAACTGGAATTAAAGCTTATAATACTTGAGGTGATGGAACTGGAAGTGAGATGCATCCATGTGAAGGGAAGCGTACGTGAGAAATAATTAACGTACTATTCTTTAACAATTTTCAGATTACCATTTCAAGTGTACTCTTCCTGTTTTGCAATACCGTGGGACAATCTTTATCATTACAATTTGACACTATTCAGAGACTTACGCAAAATGAGTAGGCTGACATACTGAGATCCAATAGGAAAAAACAAAGAAAGTAAGATAAGGATACTGAGATCCAATAGGAAAAAACAAACAAAGTGCACTTCTCTTTGGTCATTATTTTTGTTGTGATATATTTATAGCTAGCATTATGCAATTTTCAACACAATTTGTGGTACCTTTGTATTGTTATTCAGGTAGTGGGACCTTTGGAATATTTTGGCAATAAAAAACCTGAAAGAAATGTGGCTGCTGGGATTCGAGCCCAGGTCTCCACGGCCACAACGTGGAATTCTTACCACTAAACTACAGCCACATGATGTATTAGAACCTTCGGAATGATGTGTCTTGTTTGATACATGCCACGGCCAGAACGTGGAATTCTTACCACTAAACTACATGCCACTCTTCAATTTCGGAATTGATTAGCTTTTTTTTTGTTGAAACGGAATTGATTAGCTTTAAATTATTGATTGTGCATGACTCTGCATGTGATGTGGTGCCTCTCGTTACAACCTTGACTTTTCTTTTCTGTTATTGCAGTACCGCAATTTCTGGATGGGTGTTCATGATCTCAGTGGGATTCAATGCTGCTGCGAGGTTAGATTCCGTAAAAATAAAATAATTATTATATTTTCTTTTAAGTATGGTTATTTTGTTTTTGAGGTTGAAGTTAATTATAAAATCAATCTAAAATATAATAACTTATTTTTATATGTTCAGGTTAATTAAATTTCGTCTGACCCAATTCATATAAAAAACACAATAGTATCGACGAGTATACAACTAGTTTGTTTGAAAACAATAATGTGTAACATAAGCACCGATAATAGTTCTTGTTGTGACAAATTAAGATGCACTGTGAGCAGGGCTGGCCCAAACGATACGGAGGCCCTGTGCAAATGATAAAAAAGGGGCCCTAATTATATTTTTCCAAATAAAACTCAAACTTCAATACAAAGAGAGATATTCAAATCTATGGCTAGCCTTTGGCTATTTGAAGACTTATGTTTTTTTTAAGGTAGGTGAATAAGCAATGGGCTGGGCTGGTTGGGGTTAAAAAAAGAGTTTTGCTTTTCCCACACCCCCTCCTACTCTTTCACACCCCTTAACAAATTTTATTCCAAAAATAACCTCGCGTGAGACGCTGCGAGGACGTGTTTTATGACTGTTCGAACGACCTTGTTCGAACAGGTTCGCATGACCTCATGCGAACAGTTTAAAAACGCCCAAAAGGGTGTGAAGTCAAAATTTAACACACTCGAACGATGTCGTTCGAATGTGTTCGAACGAGGTCATGCGAACAGGTTCGCATGACCTCTTGCGAACAGGTGAAAAACGCCCAAAAGGGTGTGAAGTCAAAATTTAACACACTCGAACGATGTCATTCGAACCTGTTCGAATGCCCGTGTTCGAACAGGTGAAAATTCGTGAAAAAAAAGAGGTTTGGCCTGGCCTTTTGGTCTTTTCACACCCTTATAGGGTGTGTTTCGAGTAGGAGGGGGTGTGGGAAAAGCAATACCCTAAAAAAATGGGGCCCTAAAATTTTTTTTTGGGTGGAGGCCCTGTGCAATTGCACAGGCCTGCACTCCTATGAGGCCGGCCCTGACTGTGAGAGTGAGCAACAAACTAGGAGCAAGAAATCCAAAATCAGCCTTATTTCCAGTGATAGTGGAGACATTGATTTCTTTTGTAATATCAGTTATTGCAGCACTAGTTTCATTTTAAGGTATGTGTCCTATGTTTTTTTTCTTTTTCCATAAGCAAAATTTCATTCAATGAGCACTGGGAGTGCTCAAACCCAACCAACAATGGTTACAAATTGTTTAGAACTTGTAGTGGATTAGACCACCATGATGTAATAGATACAGATGAATGGAAATCTAATCTATAAACACTCCAACTCCAAGATAAGCTCTTGATGCGGATTACCGTGGAGTCAACATTCGCTTCCTTCTCTTTAAAAATGGCTCTGTTTCTAGCGAGCCAAATGCTCCAACAAGTTGTTAGCCATAACATATGTTTCGTACGCTATGTTGTTTCTTTTTTACCATTTTCTTGAATTTACTAATTTTGAGCAGGTGTTGTTCTTGCATATTTCTGCATTCACAGGAACGTTTACTTCAGCAGAGATTTTAATTTTTATCATGTTATAATTAGTATTTATTTTTTTAGGACTTCATAAATAGGGTTAGATATGTTTGTGTTCCCTATAAAATTTGGGTATTTTGTTTTTAGTCCCTCAATTTTTTTACATAGTTTTGGTCTCTACATTTTATTTTTTCATCAGTTTTAGTCCCCATGACTTTTGCTTCAAGACTTTTAATAGCGTTTTTTTGACTTTTTATAAGCGTTATTAAAAATTGTGAGGCGCTATTAAAAGTAATGAGAGACTAAAACCAATAAACTCAAATTTTATAAGGAGCAAAATTAGGTGAAATTTTTTTGAGGAACTAAAACAAAAAAACCCAAATTTTATATATAGGGTCCAAAAATATATTTAACCCATTTATTTATTAAAAAATGTTACATATATAAAGGTATATACATAATTTTGGCTTCATAGAAGATGAGGAGGAATGTGTGTCAATGATGCTGGACTATTTTGGCTTATTAATAAATTTACCATTACTTATCAAAAAAAATATAAAGATATATATACATGCTAATTATTTCGTATCTATTTACATCTTTTAAAAACTGTATTTAATTTGCTAAAAAAGTATATTTTTTTTATCAGTACTAAAAAAAAGTATATAGTTCAACTAAAGAAAAAATACATTTATTTATAAAAAAGAAACATAAACATCATTTTTCTTACAGACATTGGAATGTTTATGGTAGGGATTATGGCTGGGAATGCTTGGTGGAACCATTATACAGACAATTATTCTAATGTGGCTCACATTTAGAACGGATTGGAACAAGGAGGTAAAATACCACTTACAATAATTTTATTTCCATCACACTACTATGCGGAAAATGGGAAAGTTATTGTTAGTGTCGAAAATAAAATTTTACTTCTTACATTTGTAGGTGGAGGAAGCAACCAAGAGGTTGAACAAATGGGTAGACAAAAGGGAGCCTCTTCCACTAGTGCAGAAAAGACATTTAGCATCGGGTGTTTTGGACATTTAGCATCGGTTATCCGACGATGCTAAATCCCCCGATGCTAAATGTTGTACATTTAGCATCGGTTATTTACACGATGCTAAATGTCACTTACTAGAACATTTAGCATCGGTTATACTATACAACCGATGCTAAATGTCACTTAGTAGTGACTTTTAGCATCGGTTGTATACTATAACCGATGCTAAATGTACTAGTTAGTGACATTTAGCATCGGCTGTATAGTACAACCGATGCTAAATGTCACTAACTAGTACATTTAGCATCGGTTATAGTATAAAACCGATGCTAAAAGTCACTACTAAGTGACATTTAGCATCGGTTGTATAGTACAACCGATGCTAAATGTCACTAACTAGTACATTTAGCATCGGTTATACTATACAACCGATGCTAAATGTCACTTACTAGTACATTTAGCATCGGCTTTATAGTATAACCGATGCTAAATGTACTAACTAGTGACATTTAGCATCGGTTATACTATACAACCGATGCTAAATGTCACTTACTAGTATATTTAGCATCGGCTATATAGTATAACCGATGCTAAAGGTACTAACTAGTGACATTTAGCATCGGTTATACTATACAACCGATGCTAAATGTCACTTACTAGTACATTTAGCATCGGCTATATAGTATAACCGATGCTAAAGGTACTAGTAAGTGACATTTAGCATCGGCTGTATAGTATAACCGATGCTAAATGTACTAGTAAGTGACATTTAGCATCGGCTGTATAGTATAACCGATGCTAAATGTACTAGTAAGTGACATTTAGCATCGGCTGTATAGTATAACCGATGCTAAATGTCACTAGTTAGTACATTTAGCATCGGTTATACTATAAAGCCGATGCTAAATGTACTAGTTAGTGACATTTAGCATCGGTTATACTATACAACCGATGCTAAATGTCTAATTTTTAAAGTCTTTTTTTGTTTTTTATCCATACCAATCAACTAATATACCTGTTATATATACAGAGACAATTCCAATCAATTTAAATTCATTCAGTCAACTAATATACCTGTTATATACAGAGATAATTCCAGTCATCCAATCAATTAATAATTCCAGTCATCAGAGATAATTCGAGTCATCAGTTTATACAGAGAATTAACACAAGTATAACTACTTAGAAAACTATATAGAATTTACCCATTTCCATTTTCTGCCCACTCCAGGTTATCTACTAGTTTAGAGAACACAAGTATAACTACCTAGAAAACAAGTGAAAAGTGTATCCTTCAAATTCAACACATAATACATTTAGAGAACACAAGTTAACGAAATAGTGTATCTTTTTGCTCAGTACGAATCTTCAAAAAGAATTTCGCCCAAAGCTGACGAATCTCCTCAAGTTCCGCATCGGTGTATGACTTTGGGTTATCAAATACCTACAAATTTAAGTGACTCAAACAAATTAGATTTCAAAATTTTATACCTTCTCCCAATTATCAAATACCTATTAAGAAAAACTATTTGCTTTAACAAAATTTAATACCTTCTCCCAATTATCAACAATACCGGCACTCACAATAGTCAACATAAACCTCATCACATAATAGCCACAATGAAAACCATTAGGTTGTATTGGCATCTATACAAATGAATTAACAAAGTTACCCAAAAAAGAATATAATAAATATCATATATGAATTTACTTAAAATTAAATCAACCCAATATTTAAACTACTTACTATAGGGTACAACCACTTGGTGACCGATGTAGAATCCTCTTTCACAGCTCTAATAACAACATAATATAAATTAGATATAAAATTTCAAACCGAAGTTCAAATATTACAATCTAACCATGATAAACAATTAAAAACTTACTTGCTAAATATTTCTTTGATTGCTTTACTTGGTTGGCGACATAAGGAACACATCCATACAACGGTATTTTGCTTCGGGAGTAGGACAACTAATTGCCAATGGTTGCTACAACATTGATAAACATAAAATTAAGAAACAAACCAAGGAAAATGTATTACCAATTCGTTCAAATATGTAATCACGTACCTATTGCAAAATGGAGCCACATATACTTCCTTATTAGTAGTAGTCAATATCTGTTGAATATTTTCAGAAACCTCCTGTTTGGTCATACCTTTCAAGTTCATCTTATGTGGACACACAAATCCATACAAGTCATCGGTACCCCTTTCAACACATTGACGATACAGATATCTATTGGCACGTAAGAAAAACTATCAAATTGACTAATATATGTAGAAACGCGAGAAATTTACATAATCAAATAAATCTTACTACTTACGTGCACCATATGCTCAAGTGGCACATCTCAAGCCACTCTTCACCAGAAACCATGTCGGTGATCTCTTTAAAGGAGACAAAGCACGCATGTTTTTGATGCTCCAACATTATCTTGGCATGTCTCTTATCATCATACGCAATTATATGTATCTTTCTCAGCCAATCAATTTTCCCCTCCTCCTCCTCCTTCTCCTTCTCCTTCTCCTCCTCCTCCTCCTCCTCCTCCCCATTAGATGGTGCGCAGCTCCCCTTAGATCCAACAGTGGTCATGGGAGTGGGAACCTGAACAGCCGTATTTTGACATCCTCCACATGATTGAGGGTGCTGAATAATTAAAAAATACATATCTCAATCAATCTGTTTATAGTGAAAAATATACTATTATTTCATAAACATATACCTCTGCCAACAACTTGTTAACTCGGTCTTGCACCAGCACTTCCACGCCCTCCATGACTTGTTTCATGAATGCCTCTTTGTTGAGTTCTGAGTTGCTCGAAGAAAAACGTTGCACACCTCCAAAGATCCAGACATGTTAACCTCACAATATTTTACTTACAATCCAAGATCCAACTGATGCTGCTCATAACCGTAAGTTCGTCCTACAACAAAAACTTTCACGTGTTAGAATTGAATTAATTAAACCAAGATCCAGACATGTTAACCTCACAATATTTTACTTACAATCTTAGATCCAACTGATGCTGACTCCTCAGATATATAAGATCCAGACTTGTTTTTGCGGCCAGCCTTCCACAGCTCATGTCGCTCTGGAGATGTAGGCTCCACCTCCAAATCAGGATCACCAGACTCCTCCTTGACTTTTTTTATTTGTTCTTCCTTCAAATTCTTCTTCAACTTTTTATAACCGCCTGGCCCCATTGTGTGTTTGTATTGATTATTTTTTTGAATATTCTTGGCAGATTCTCTCTTAGCCTGTTACAAAGAACAAACACCACCACATATATAACAAATCCATAATATTGTTTAAGAAACTAAAATATTTTTGGTTAAAACTTAAAACAATACCACAAACTCCGGAGTAGTGCGGCTTTTTACAAATGCGGCCCATGTCTCGTTAGATATGGCGCTATACTTGTGACATGGAGTTGTTTCACCGTTCTTATCCCCATTGCCAAAGACATATTTTCTGGTGAGTTTTGTCTTAAACTGTCTCCAGCAAAGATTCATATGAGACATCCAAGTCTTCTTGAATTCCTCATTGTCGGGAACATCAAATGTTTGCTTAACATCATCCCAAGCAATCTTTTTTGTCTCGGCATCAACTTCATCCCAAGACATGTGCAATATGCTTACTTTTGTTCGTGCAACCACCCCTAAATAGATCTTGAATTGGCTAGCATACGGACCAATAAGGTCGCCTTTACTATCAACAGCCACACTATATTTTTGACCTGTTGGGAGCCTATTAGTGAACTTACTTAATGATGTCGGACGTCTAGTTTTCTTTTTTGGAGAGTCGGCAATGGAATCATCCATGATATCTGTTTGAACAAAGGAAACAAAATATATCAGTTAGAACAATAATATCATCAACAAATACTAACCAGACAGCAATGTTAGAACAAATAATGAATAATCTGACTTTGAAAAAAAGATGCAGAAATACAAAAAAACTGGGAGGCACAAATACTAACCAGACAGCAATGTTAGAACAAATAATGAATAATCTTGGATTGATTTTATTGCCTTAATTGAGTATTATGAAATCCACTGACAGCTCATGTTTCTAAGTTCAAAACATGTAGAAATTCCTTTATCAATCCATCTTTCAACCCAAAATCTAAAAAATGGGAGGCACAAATAGCAAGTAAAATGAGTTGGAAGTATAAACAAATGGGTTCTGTAATCATGATGATAATTAAATGCTATATATTTTGAATGTATATAATCTAGATTTTCTTCTCAGAATGAGAATCCCACTCTAAACTACAACCTATATACTCATACACATTTAAAGGATATATTTTTTAATAGGGTATAAAATATTTGCACAACATGATGCATTTGATGTTACAACTACATATAGAAGAACAATTCACTTAATGGTTTCATTAATAGCATTAATTAACAGGAGGAAACTCTTATTTGACAAATTGGAAAAGCTGTAAAAATAAATGGTTACCTTCAATGGTGTGAAGCAAGGTCTACCACCTGCAAATCAAGGGAAAAAAGCATGTTAGCCATCATAGAAAATAGAATTAATAAAGATTAACACTGAAAGATTGAAACTGGAAATGAGAACACAATAAAACTGTAAATGATTTTTTGTAGCATGGACATACATAGCTAAATCATATACAACTTCACAAATATGAACTAAAATTGGTTCATATACAACTTCCCCATCAAGTATACACAGAATTTTTAATACTTGGTAAACCAAAAGATAGTAGAGTTTTTTCAAGCAAAATACCTGAAGTGCTTTTTTCAAGCAGTAGAGTTTCTTTCTTCCTAATCCATCCACTCTTTCCAATAATCTCAATCTGGATTATTCATTCCCCTTGAATGACAAACAATCACCTGACATCATATTTCTTCAAAATCAAAATGGCAATACCAAACATATGAATGTAATTAAATATGCGCCAAATAATTACATGTCAAAGACAATACTACTTTTCTGCATTCTGGAATGTTAAAAGACTACTCCATTCAATGTTAAAAATGAAACCTAATAGTTAATATACAAACAATCCCAGCAGCTCCAAAATCTGTGTTAATATCCAAGAGAGGGAAAATCATCATGTCAGAATAGTAAGGGAAGAAGAGAGGCATAGCTAGGAAGAAATGAAAAATCTCTTACATATTTATAGCTAGAAAGAATGCTTGAAAAGATAAAATCCACTCTAGTTAAATTTCCAGACTCCAACCGTTAGTACGTGTCCAAACTTGCGGTTTGTTACTTGCAAATTGCTAACACCATATCAACCATAATAGTACCAAAATAAATTGAAAAATATGATGAAAATAAGAAAGCACAAAAATACAGGGAATGGGGAGCTAGATGAATAGAGAAAAAGATAGTTTTTTTTACCCTCACGCTCTCTGTTTCCCTTCTCCCACCTCGTTTTGCCACTTCTCCTCTCGATTCTTTAATTAAAACTCATAATACTTAAATCCCTAAAAATTCAAAAATGATAAACCCTAAAATCCGAATTTTAAATCGAAATAGAAGTTAAATGGAAACAAATGCAAGAAAACCTAAAATCCTTAAAAAACAAACAAAACTAGAATCCTAAAATCTCCAAAAAAAAAGTTGTAATTAGAAAAACTCTAAAATCCCTGTTAATTCTAGAAGAAAAGAGAAGTAAAGAGAATTTCATTTTTATTGATAATCTGAAATCTGAGTATTACAGTTACATTAAATGTATTTATACTATCTCTTAAGCTACACCAACTAGTGCTAATCCTACACACTAGTGTAACCGAAAGCCAGCTATAGAAACTAATTGATAACTGTATCAGTTGAGACTTATCAGCTAATATTACAATGCAGTAGGGTGCACCGAGGTGCACCATAAACTCTGATTTAAACCAACAAAAATAATATCATCAATAATATCATCAATAATATCATCAACAAATACTAACTAGACAGTAATGTTAGAACAAATAATGAATAATCTGACTTTGAAAAATAGATGAAGAAATTCAAAAAATCTGACTTAGAGCAAAAGTTGCAGAAATACAAAAATGATATTGAGCAAAAGTTCCAATGTATTCAGATTGATAATTCCAACAGTAACATCATATAAAGTAGGCACTTCCAATGTATTCAACAATACAATTTCATAGATTCCAAAAAAAAGAACAAATCTAAACTCATTCATATAAAATCCCTTCATTATGATCATTGCGAGTGGCATGTTCATCGTCAACTTCATTGTCATCAACTAAAGTAGGCACTTGCGTTAACAAACAAGGTGTTTCAGAAATTGCAAGACTTGAATCTTCATCACTTCCTATTTTTCCTTGTAAGACCACTGACAACTTTCTGTTAGAAGGATCTTTCACATAGAATACTTGTTTTGCTTGGTCAGCCATGATGAAAGGTTCCTCATTATAACTTACCTTGTCATGCTCCACTAGTGTAAATCCCATTTCGTCGGTATGCACACCACTTTTGCTGTTAACCCACTTGCATTTAAAAAGAGGCACTTTAAATTTACGGTAATCAAGTTCCCAAATCTCTTCAATGACACCAAAGTAAGCAATGGATGCGAGTACGGGATTAGCATCGTTTGAACTAGAGAAGTGCATTGAGGAAGCCATGACCATAACTCCACTGTTTTGCATGGTACTCATGTCATCTTTCAACTTTGTGTAAAAGGAAAAGTTATTTATGTCGTACCCGCTCCAACACACGACATTAAAGCAAGGGTCATGTGCTAACCATCTCAAAGTCTCAGAAGCACTCGCATCTTTCTTAATCTGTGATTTAAACCAATCTATGAATGTGTTGTTATGCTCGTTCAATAACGATATTTTTTTCATTCGAGGGTTTTTGGCCTTTACTATCTCTTTATGATGAGACAAGTAAGGTAATACCTCATCTGTGTTATTCAAAACATACAAATGTGCTTGAAGCACTTCAGCTCGACCCATGCTCTTAGTGGCCGGCCCATGTGTACCTTTACCTTGGCATCTCCTTGCATAACGAGACTTTGGTAGTCCTACAGATTTCGCTTCTGACAAGTAGTCTGAACAAAACTCAATAGCTTCTTCTGTGACGTACCTTTCGACAATGGATGCTTCAGGACGATATTGGTTCTTCACATACCCTTTCAAGATCTTCATGTATCGCTCTACTGGGTACATCCACCTTAAATAAACAGGGCCGCATAATCTAATCTCCCTAACTAGATGAACAATTAAATGAACCATGATATCAAAGAACGAGGGAGGAAAAAACATCTCCAATTGACACAAGATAATAGCAGCCTCATTTTCCAACTCGTCCAATTTTTGAGGGTCAATGACTTTAGCACATATACTATTGAAGAATAAACACAACCTAGTTATGGTATATCGGACATCTTTCGGTAAGATGCCACGAATTGCCACAGGTAGTAGTTGTTGCATCAAGACATGGCAGTCGTGAGACTTCAAGCCAACTAATTTGAGATCTTTCATTGAAACCAGTCGCTTTACATTTGACGAGTAACCATGTGGGACTTTGATTCCCCGTAGACACTCGCAAAAGCTCGTTTTCTCTTTTCTTGATAAGGTATAACATGCTGCAGGTAAATATGTGCCTTTACCTCGTTCCACTGGATGTAATTGTTCTCTTATGCCCATCTCACGCAAATCTAGACGAGAATTTATACCATCCTTTGTCCCTTGAATGTTGAGAAGCGTCCCGATGACACTATCACAAACGTTTTTCTCGACGTGCATAACATCAAGACAATGCCTTACATCAAGATTGGACCAATACGGAAGATCAAAGAACACCGACCTCTTCTTCCACTTGCTTTTTTCCTTAGGCTGCTTCTGCTTTTTGCCGAATACAACTTTGATGTCCTTAACCAATTGATAGACTTCTTCTCCGGTCAAGGCATTCGGAGCAATGCCATTTTCCGAGCACCCATTAAAAGCTTTTTTCAACTTACGATATCTGTGATTAGGTTTGAGAAATTTCCGATGCCCAAGGTAGACAGTCTTCCTTCCATGTTTGAGTTGATGGTGACACGTGTCTTCTGCACAAATAGGACAACCTTTATGCCCTTTGACACTATACCCAGACAAGTTTCCGTATGCAGGAAAGTCATTGATCGTGCAAAATAACATGGCTTGCAGCTTGAAAGTTTCATTAGAATACCCGTCAAACACATCTACGCCTTCATCCCACATTTTTCTCAAGTCTTCAATCAATGGACTAAGGTAAACATCTATGTCATTACCAGGTTGTCTCGGGCCAGAAATCATCATCGATAACATCACATATTTGCGCTTCATGCACAACCATGGAGATAAGTTGTAAATTACAAGGAGAACAGGCCACGAGCTATGATTCGTACTTAAATTACCATATGGATTCATACCATCTGAAGCAAGTGCGAGCCTAAGATTTCTTGACTCAGCGCCAAAATCCGGATACAAATTATCAACTTTCTGCCATTGCAAAGAATCGGCCGGATGGCGAAGCTGTCCGTCACATTTCCTCTCATCTGCATGCCATCTAATGCTCTTCGCGTCATTTGCATTAGCAAACAAGCGTTTGAACCTAGGTATTATTGGAAGATACCATAAAACCTTCGCAGGGGAACCCTTTGTGCTGTTGTCGTCAAAACTAGATTCACCCGACTTCACTTTATAGCGCGACCAATTACACGTAGGACACTTATGAAAATTCTCAAAGTCTTTCCGATACAATATGCAGTCATTGGGACATGCATGTATTTTCTTATACTCCACACCCATCGGACACAATATCTTCTTCGCATCATACGTACGTTTTGGCAGTGTGTTACCTATGGGAAGCATGTCTTCCAACAGCTCAAGCAATTCAGTGAAGCCCTTATCAGTCCACCCATGTATCGCCTTCAGATTGATCAATTTTAACGAAGCAGACAACCGTGTGTATTTTGTGCAACCCAAATACAGAGGTTGATCTTTGTCTTTGCACAAAGAATCATATTCATGCGCTCGCTTAAAAGATTCAGGACCAATGTCACGTATCATGTCCTCCATTCGATCATCCATATCTTCATCGACTTTCTCACTTTTGGACACACTTGGGTTTCCGGTTGATTCACCATGCCATATCCATGTGGTATAACTGAGTAAGATACCATAAACAAAGAGATGGTCCCGTATTACACTTGGTGGTTGTGGATTCCGATTCACACAATTACAACAAGGGCAAGAATAAGTTACATCAGTTTCGGGAACATCAGTTTTCGGAAGATTTGCTTGAGCAAAAGTTAAAAACTCTTCGACTCCTTTCGCATACTCATCACTCAAACGATTACTTTGCATCCAACTACGATCCATGGCTACGCTCCAAAATAATCGACAAAGTATTGTTAAAACCAAATCAAACCATCACATCAAACCAACATAGTAAACATAAAGCTTCATTAATAATGTTCTTTTTAATAGCATGATTCTTCACAGAAACATGAACAACAACTTCACAAATAACTAAAGCTTGAATATGTCTAACTAAAACTGATACAAATTATTAGCACCCAACTTATTCCTATTTTTTCTCCCCAACTTGTTACTCTCCATTCTTCCCAGAATGTCTCTACACAGTGAAATTAGCAACACAATAAGCATCCAATCAGAATCCATAAGACTGTGACAGGCTAAACAACTTGATTAAAGCAGCTAAAAAATTTATATTGCAAACAATAAGCTACATAAAGTCCTCTATGGTTTAAAACAAGCCCCACGGGCTTGGTATAGTAAAATAGAACAATATTTCATCAAGGATGGATTCTGTAAATGTCCTTTTGCACACACCCTATTTGTAAAGATGGATAAGGAGGGAAACTTTTTGATTGTAAGTCTATATGTGGATGGTTTTATTTTCACAGGAAATGATAGTGGCATGTTCAAAGTATTCAACGAATCCATGATGAATGCCTTTGAAATGACTAATCTTGGGAGAATGTGGAACTTCCTTGGAAGCTCATTTGATAGCAGCAAAACGAATTTTGAAAAGGAATCCATGATGAATGCCTTTGATGTATTTGACTACAACTAGGACAAATCTAATGTTTGTTGTTAGTCTATTGCGTAGACTTATGAAAAGACCAGTGGAAGCTCATTTGATAGCAGCAAAACGAATTTTGAAATACATCAAAGGGGCTTTGGGGTTTGGCATCTTGTACAAAAGAGGAAATGATTCAAAACTGGTGGCCTATTCGAATCGTGATTATGGAGGTGATGTAGATGACAGGAAAAGTACTCAGGCTATGTGTTTATGTTAGCTTGTTGGTGGAGTAGTTTCGTGGTCCTCCAAAAAGAAATTTGTTGTGACACTGTCAACAATAAAAGAAGAATTCATTGCTAGCTGCAACTCATTGTGTGTGTCAAGGCATTTGGTTGAGGAGAATTCTAGAAAGTTTCGGCATGAAGAAGAATAAATGGTTTGGTTGTATTCTATGATTACAGTTCTACAATCAAGTTGTCCAAGAATCCCATTTTGAATGGAAGGAGCAAACACATAGACAGCAGATCATTCACTTTCTATGGAACTACACTAAGGGAGAATTTGAATTGATCTATTGCAGATATGATGACCAAGCTTCTAAAGCTAGAATCATTTGTCAAGTTTAGGAAATTACCGGGAATGTGTTGCATTTCAGATGTAAACTAGTTTTCCTTAGACAACTTTAGTTTAAGGGAGGGAATGTTAGATAGTTAGTTTCATTTTCCATTACTTTATCTTATATATTGTTTAGACAATTATCCAACTTCAAGTTTCCTTTTGACTGTTGTAATTCTGTATAAGAGGCACATCAGAATATTCATTCTCACAACATATTTGGGTGCTAATGTGGCTAAAAGAAACACAAGTCAGTACTATTACCACAGAGAACTTGGAATGCCACGTAGGCACCATCTCACCACCATTTTTTTACTCCCCCTATCCAAAACCATATTAATTAGGGGAATAAAATGAAGGAGAGAAGAGACAGAAAAGAATTGGTTCTGCAGGTGAGTTGGAATCTTTTGTAAACACATCACATTAATAATATGAAGCTGCAATGGTGACATGTATAATTTGATAAGGACTAAAAGTTACTTAGTTATTGTTTTCTTATTCCATAGGCCAGAACAGAGGGAGTATAATTTGATTCTAATCAAATTTAAAGAACGTTCCTTTCCTTTATGTTGATTTCAAATGTTCAATAAAACCTAGAAAAACGATACTATGTATTTATACAGAATCAAACACAATAAAACCTAGAAAAACGAATCACGAAAAGAAACTAGTAAAAATCAGAATCATGAAAACATAGGGTTTCGAGAGAAAACGAAAACGAATCATGATGTGATTTTTGCTATTAAACAAGAAAAACGAAAACAAAACACTGATTTTCAGAGATGCTTACCTAAGATCTCTTTGGGTTTCGAAGATGGAAACTTAGGATTTCGAGTGAGCAAGGCGACGGCGAGCAAGGAGATGGCCACGACGAGCAAGACAATGGCGACGAAGAGCGCTACGAGCAACGACGGCGACGACGAGCAACGAACGGCGACGACGAGCGAGCAACGACGGTGACGGTGACAGCGACTGTGTAGAAAAATCAGCGTTCTTCGTCGGTGACGGTGACGGCGAGCAAGCAAAATACGAAGAAGATTCAGAGGGTGAGAGGGTTGGCGAAGAAGAACGCAACAATAGGAAGAAGATTCAGATGAGAGGGTTGGCGAGGAAGAAGATTTAGAGGGTGAGGGTGAGACGCGAGAGATTGAGAATGAGAGTTATGCGATTTAGAGTTCAGAGACGCGAGAGATGTAGAAACAAAATAATAAAAGTCGCCTTTGTAGCATCGGGTGTTTTAACAACCGATGCTACAAGTGTTTGTCTGAGACTTTTAGCATCGGGTGTTTAAACAACCGATGCTAATTGTGAACCTTTAGCATCGGCTGTTTAAACACCCGATGCTAAAAGTCTCAGACAAACACTTGTAGCATCGGTTGTTAAAACACCCGATGCTAAATGTCTAACGCACACACATTTAGCATCGGTTGTTTAAACAACCGATGCTAAAAGTAGGCGCGAAAATTGAAATCTTCCATTTAATTGCAAAATTGCCACCGCGTCTACATTTAGCATCGGGTGTTTAAACAACCGATGCTAAATGATGCTTTTTAAAGTCAATTTTCCACTAGTGTTCTAAACTAAAATTTGAATTGCTTGTTTTATGTAGAGGCTAGAGACTTGGGATATCTTTGATTAGCTTTTTTAAAAACAGTTTTTCTGTTTGTAACATTGCCTCTAGACGAGGTAGTCATTGAATTTACTATTTTACTTGTTCCATTTAACTTGATGTAGTGAATTACAAATAAAAATTGCCTTTTGAGAAAACACAAGTTTCATGAGCAATGGGAAATGCTGCCTTTGTTTTCTGGATTTTTAATTTTCCTACTCCCCCCCCCCCCCCCCCCCCACCAATAGGTCTTATATCCCCACATTTGTACAACCTACCCATTTTCCCCCCCCGACTTTTAACAAATATTTCAGACCTGAGTCCTAATATCCATTTCGGAATTATTTATAGTGATAATTTCGGAACTTAATGGCTTCCGGAATTACCAATATAGATAATTCTGGTACGAAATGGCTTTTGGAATTATCAATTATACATAATTTTGGAAGGGTTTGTTAAATACCTTCCGGAATTATCTGAATTATCTTTTGTAGATAATTTCGGAAATATAAAAATGTGTTCCGGAAATATGTATATAGATAATTTTGGAAGGTGAATTTCCGTGTTTTGGATTTACGATTAACACATAGCTCCGGAAGTCAATTTTAAAACATTAAAAAAACGTAAATTTAAAGCCTTTTAAATAAAAAAATATATCTTGTCAAATATATAAATATTATAAAACTACAAAATACAACGTTTAATAATTACATAAATCGGCACCTAAGTCTTCAGATTCTAAGCCTATAAGATCAATGGGACCGGTGTGTGCATTGGGAACCAGAGCTAAAGCTGTCCATAGTTGGAGACGTCCAAAATATGAAGTTATCCATGATCTAGCCTCGTTTGATACATAATGATCTCAGGAGTGAGCAATAGGAGTGAACAATTGTTAGATTCAATTTAACCTGTATTTTTTTTTAAAAAAAAGTTAGAACATATTATAACACCGTCTTAAGTATAAATATAATACTTAAAATAGAAAATAATGTAATTACCTACACCAAGTGATTCTGATTCACAAACCCAATACTGATCAAGTTGGTACTGTTGTCACGAGCTAAATATGAGCCTCTCAACGGTAAAACGGTAAATGAGCCTCCATCCCCCAATCCTAACGCAACTAGAGCAATGTTATATCTGGTCGCTATAGCGTACCTCATGCCAGGCATCGTCATCCACTTATCTACTGGCTGCGGGCCCAAACTACAAACATATAATGAATCCCTCATAGTTTCCAGGGAGTTACCAAACAAGTCAGCATATAGCGGAAGATGTCCATTTATTTCATGAATCAGGTCTTGCCTGATTAAACTCCAACTTTCCTCTCCAAAATTTAGTAAGGCAGCAACACACCGGTGAGCACAATTTCCATCCCCGACTACATTAATAATGTCATCAATGTAGGGGTGGATATATGGAGGAAACCACTCTATAAAATGCATGTCATGTGGTAATAATTGCTTTTCTGACCTTTGTGGGGATACCCGCTGTGAGGATGCGCGATGTGAGCACGACCGTTGTGATGACCGCTGGGACGGTTGCTTTTGATGACTGTTGTGTTGGTTGTTTGACAGAGTTCTGGGTGCGGTTCTTCATTGCCTCGTCCACGTGCTCAAAATAGGAAGGGTCTCGTTTCACACCATACTATTTCCGCTTATTTGGTGCACTGTTTGTCTTCATTTTAGAGAGTGGTGGAACCACATATATTGTGGTAGGAAATGCACATTCATCTATCTGCTTCTTGTATACAACCCTGCTGGTAATATACATACCATATTAAAACGCCTCCAAATCGTCTCCATCAAAAAATGATGTCACAATCTACATATGCTTGATTCATGTGATCCTCATCCATAGCCTCCAGACTTAGCTTCATCCAATGCATGTCAACCACCTTGGGATTGTACCACCTCCAAGCCGAAAATAACCAAACGCACAAGCACAAGGTAACCCATGAGTAACCCTAATCGTGCACCCACATCAGCTTTTATCGGTACCCACACCAGAATTGGTTTTTCCAAACTCATTAGCAATATGATTCAGTGCGTTTACTGAGACCAAATCGCGTAGCTTTTTATAGAATGGCGTGTTGTGTCTGGTATCCACGCAGTTGATACTTCTTTGAAAAGACTCAAAAATATTATCAACATGTGCATTCAGAATACCATTCATTCCCTCTCAATATCTACTAAAGCCCAAAGCCCTCTTCAATGCCTAGTGGGCCGTCTCAACCCTATATGAAACCAGCGAAAAATAAACCCACCTCGTAAGCATTTAAAAGTAAAACATATAAAAAGAAAGCCAATGAAAGATAATTGCAAACTAAATGACGTACCTATTTGTAGTTGTATTTCCAAATGTGTCACCCTATCAATCCACACCAAGACAAATCTCTCTTTGTGAGGAATCAACCATGTATCATTCACGTAACTCACAAACTGGGGTATATAGACACATGATTGTTTGAATACATGTAACTGCTGATAGTACTCTTCCTTGTCAGTTGAGTCAACTATACTTATCCAGAGATCCATCACTGGCTTTTTTCCTATTCCTCATGACCAAGTGTTTACACCTAGCACTCACATTCTTGCTTATGTGAAACCGACAATGGCATTCATTAGTGCTATATCTCTGTCGTTGATGAAAAACTAAGAAAGTGGAATATCAACCACCATCAAATCTCTCAACGTTTGCAATACCAATCTAAAATTGTCATAACGCTCATTCGACAAGTATGCAAACGCTACTGAGAATGTCAAAGATATAGTTAAATAAAAGTGCAAACTGTATTAAAAGTGAGACACCAAAAGAGGTGGTTATGAGGGGAAATTTTTTCTATAGATATATAGTTTTGATATAAATTTTTCCACAAATTTATATGAAAAAAAATTAATTATAATAAATTAATTGAACGTGGCAAACTGCCGTGTTTTTGGTAGTGTTTGAGCCAAATGAATATTTAAATAAGATTTTTTTGTAGTATTTTAACTTGCAAATAAAAAAATACTATAAGAAGATTGAATATTTTTCTCTTCTTTCCTGTTCACCCCTTATATATCGTTTTTCCAGTCTTTTTTTAATCTAATTAAGAGGTTATTACCTATATCTAGCTTCTTTTTTTGACACCACCTATATCTAACTTCTATTTTGTATTTTCTCGATTTCATCACCTAAGTGCGGTGTTCTTGTTATTTGTCGTCTTGATGGGACGTTTTTAATTTTCCATTTTGTGAGTTGTGTTTATTTGTAATTTCATTTAAATAGATAAAAAAATACGATGTATCTTTACTCATCAATTGAGTTACCTAACGGAGCAATAACTATTTCAATAAAATATTTATGACTATTTTTTTTATAGAAGTATGGTCAAATCCTCTAGCAATAAAGTATAGTTTATTTATTTGAAGATGGATTAAATTATTATCCTTAAAGTATTTGCACCAGGATCAAGTCTCAACACACCCTTCAAAACAAATGATTACAAAAGAACAGTACATTTATTTATTACAAAAGAACAATACATTTATATCCAACGAGCGTGGCCTCTTGCAGCTACTCTTACCGCAGCACAGAACTTCAACAATTTCAATGGCTTCAGTGAAGCAAAATAGCGGTGAGGAACCACTTCTCTTAACCCGCAACGATTCATCAAAGCACGAATCAAACGGCGAACTCGAGAGAATACTCTCCGACACCACCGTTCCCCTTCTCACCCGCGTTGGCTCCGCCACGTGGGTCGAACTGCGACTCCTTTTCTACCTCGCCGCCCCCGCGGTATTTGTCTATCTCATCAACTATGTCATGTCCATGTCCACGCAAATCTTCTCCGGCCACCTCGGTAATCTCGAACTCGCCGCCGCTTCTCTCGGTAACACCGGTATCCAAATCTTCGCCTATGGACTCATGGTACTCCTCCCTCCTTTCATCAATTTATTATTATATTATTTATTTGTATATTATCTATTTTATTTATTATGATTTTTTTACCAATTATTTATTATGATTTTATTCTTAGTTATTTTAGAGAAAGATAGTATACGTTAAGTCTATTATATATTTTAAAATACATTCGTATACCCTTTTAAAATATATTTTAAAGTATAAAATATGAAATCTATCAAAAAATAAATATATATTAAAAAATTGATGTAAAATTTAAAATATTAATACTTAATTTAAAAAAATAATGTATGATTTTATGATAAAGGTAATTTTTCTTTTTGTATAATTTAAAATTTAAAAATATATTGAAATTTTAAAAATTAAAATAACTAATAAAAACTAAATTTGTTATTAAAAAATATAAAAGTGGAAAAATAATTGAATATTTTAACAAATAAAATATAATTGTTAGCATGACAGATTTGTCATTAATATATAATATATATCGTATAATTATTTATTAGTTTATCTAAAATATATAATAGAATAACATATCTAAAAATAGAATAATTTGTATCATCTTATATATCACTTGGTGTGGCACATCAAACACATAATATAATATTGATATCCTATTTCTATCGTATGTCATCTCTATATCATATCATGTCTCTATCCCAACCACCAAACCGGCCATTTATTTATCAAATAAAAAATGATGTCGAGACTAACTTTTATTATTAAAATAATATAAAGGTGAAGACTCTCATACACTTTAGGTATGATACCCAACATCGCAACATTCAATCACTCAATGACACTTCATTTTTTCTATTTAAATATTTTGTTAAAAAAATAAATATTGAACTCATTTTACCTAAAAAGTATCGTATCCACCAAACTCTGAATGGGTACGGTAGAATTTAATTAATATAAAATATTGATGAGATAATTAATTGTACTGTTACAGTTGGGTATGGGAAGTGCAGTTGAGACATTATGTGGCCAAGCATTCGGTGCGCAAAAATTTGAAATGCTAGGAACATATTTACAAAGATCAACGATTCTTCTCTCATTGACAGGTATTTTTCTAACAATTATTTACGTCTTCAGCGAACCGATTCTGGTATTTCTAGGGGAATCTCCGAGAATCGCGTCAGCAGCCGCGCTTTTCGTCTACGGTTTAATTCCTCAAATATTTGCTTACGCGGTGAACTTCCCAATTCAGAAATTTCTTCAATCACAAAGCATAGTTGCTCCTAGTGCATACATTTCAGCTGCCACGTTGGTGGTTCATCTTTTGTTGAGTTGGGTTGTTGTGTATAAAATTGGGCTTGGGCTTTTGGGTGCATCGTTGGTTTTGAGTTTATCGTGGTGGATTATTGTGGTTGCACAGTTTGTTTATATTTTGAAAAGTGAAAGGTGTAAACGCACGTGGAGAGGTTTTACGTTGGAGGCATTTTCTGGTTTGCCGGAGTTTTTTAGGTTGTCTGCTGCTTCGGCGGTTATGCTCTGTCTTGAAGCTTGGTACTTTCAGATTTTGGTTTTGCTTGCTGGACTTCTACCTCAACCTGAATTGGCTCTTGATTCTCTTTCTATTTGGTAACTCATCATATCATCATAACTCTTTATTTTTATTATTACATTTTAATTAGTTTTGGTTTTAGCAATAATTAATTTGAGGTGATAAAAAGTGTGATGGAAGTGAGATACATGTGAAGGGAAGCGTGAGATACCGAGACCCAATAGAAAAAAACAGAAAAAGTAAAATAAGGAGATAAAGAATACAGCTCCAAAGTGCACTTCTCTTTGGTCACTATTTTTGTTGTTATTTTTATACGATTATGCATTTTCAACACAACTTGTGGGCATTTTTAATAGTAAACTTTGTCCTGTTATTCACTAGTGGGAGTGTGGGACCTTTGGAATGATGTGCCTTGTTTGGTTACTTTTATTAAACATTATCACATGCCACTCTTGAATCTCACGTGAGGAGATTCTAACCTTTTGGAATTGATTAGCTTTAAATAAATACTAGCTAGACAAATAAAAAGAATGGACATCTCCAATTTGTTCCTACTGTTTACTGTCAAATTAACCTCAATTATTGATTATTTTTATGCATGTGATGTGGTGTCTTTACGGCCTTGAATTTTCTTTTTGATTATATGTAAAATATAAAACAAGTTTTTCAATTATATGTTATTGCAGTACCACAGTTTCTGGATGGGTGTTCATGATCTCTGTAGGATTCAACGCAGCTGCGAGGTTAGATTCTGTTTTTTTATTTTATTTTATAATGTAGATAGTATGTAGGACCGGTCCAACACTAAAAAAGGCCTAAAGCAATCTCCAAAATGAGTCCCTTTTATATTTTAATAATAGCATTTTGTGAAAAACAAAAAATGTTACATTTTTATCCAATTTTTTTTTGAGCTTTTTATGATGAAAAATCATTTATCAAATTACATCAAAATTTGAATATTGTAAGAAAATTTAAATATTAAACTATTTTTGAGATTTTTGTGATACACAAAAATCCAATGTTGTAAGAAAATTTTAATAATAAACTACTTTTATATGCAAAATTTTAGTTCAACTTTATGTACATAAAAACATCTTAATATAATTATTTAAAAAGAAAAAAAATTAGTAATTAAACTAACATAAGGCAGATAAAATTTTTACATATCAATGACATTTTTGATTGATCCATATCAAGTTCCAAGCCAACATAATTACTGACATGTTAAAAGAGTAATTAATGGTATTTTTTTTTGACAAACTAATTAATAGCATGTAATTATGGGCCCAACAAATAAATGTATAAGTAAAAAGATCAAACCCAGGTTTATGTGAATAATGAGGCCTATTGCGCAACAAACAAGCTATAGTTACTTTTGTGATATTAGACAATTTTTTTTTATTAATAATACATAATAATAAAATTTGAGGCCCTTTTTTAAGGAAAATTTTGGGGCGCAAAGTCATTGTTTTAGTTGTTTGGGCCTTAAGCCGGCTCCGTAGACATGCATTATCAAATTCTATGTTTGTTTGAAAACAATTATGTAGCACTGATATTAGTTCTTGTTGTGACAAATGAAAATGCAGTGTGAGAGTGAGCAATGAACTAGGAGCAAGAAATCCAAAATCAGCCTCATTTTCAGTGATAGTGGTTACATTGATTTCTTTTGTAATATCAGTTATTGCAGCACTAGTTGTGCTTGCATTAAGGGATGTGATTAGCTATGCTTTCACAGATGGTGAAATAGTGGCTGCTGCAGTCTCGGATCTTTGCCCACTTCTTGCTCTTTCTCTTGTCCTCAATGGCATTCAGCCCGTCTTATCCGGTAATTAATTAAACTGTTTATCCAAACTAGGATTGAGTCACATAACTACGAATAATTAATTATTATTATTTTTTGGTACGCCGAATAATTAATTATTTATTGATCATTAACCAATTTATATGTTTGTAGGGGTGGCTGTTGGGTGTGGATGGCAAAAGTTTGTTGCGTATGTGAACATCGGTTGTTATTATGTAGTTGGCTTACCATTGGGGGCGGTTCTCGGCTTTTATTTCAAATTTGGTGCTAAGGTATTTATTTGTCCTATGTTGTTTTTTCTTTTTTACCATTTTCTTGAATTGATTATTTTTGAATTGGTGTTGTCCTTGCATATTTCTACATTAGAAATATTAACATTCTCTTTTATACACTCTCTCGAACACTCACTTTTTTTTGGTCAAATCGAACACTCACTTAATGGTTGATTAAAATTCATGTGGGTCCCACTACTTTGAAAATGAGACCCATTAATTTAGTGGGACCACCTGAATTTTAAGTAATCATCGAGTGACTGTTGGAGAGAGTGAGTGAATGAGAGTATTGATAACATTTCTCTTTCTGCATTAGAAATGCTAGCAATACTTTCTCTAACACTTACTCTATGATTGATTAAAATTCATTTGGGTCCCACCACTTTGCATGAACGTATACTTCAGGCTTCAGCAGATGTTTTATTTTTTAATGTTATAATTAGTATTTATTTTTTATGACCTCATAAATTTATTTATTAAAAAATGTTAAATATATAAAGGTATATACATGTTAATAACTTCATATCTATTTACATCTTCTAAAAATTGTATTTAATTTGCTAAAAAAGTATATAGTTCAACTAAAGACAAATACATTTATTTATAAAAAAACATAAGTATCATTTTTCTTACCGACTTGGAATGTCTGTGGTAGGGAATATGGCTGGGAATGCTTGGTGGAACCACTATGCAGACAATTATTCTAATGTGGGTCACATTTAGAACGGATTGGAACAAGGAGGTAAAATACCAATTGCAATTAATCTAAAAAAAAATACCAATTGCAATATTTTATTTGCATCACACTACTATATGACGAAAATGGGAAAATTATTATTAGTGTCGAAAATAAAATTTGTCTTCTTACAACTGTAGGTGGGGGAAGCAACCAGGAGGCTGAACAAATGGGAGGACAAAAAGGAGCCTCTTCTAAACTAAAAATTGAATTGCTTGTTTTATGTAGAGGCTAGAGACTTGGGATATATTTGATTAGCTTTTTAAAAACAGTTTTTTCTTTGTCACATACTTCCTACAACTCCCCTCTACTTATTGGACACCTCCAAAACTAGTAAAAAGACGAAAATGTCATTAATGAAATGCGGACTCCCTTTTTTTGGGATTACGAAAGTTCAAAATTTTAGGGCCGAACCGCTCCGGAAATAAAGTCTCGGGTGTTATTTCTTGACAGACACCCCCTCTAATAACAATCTTACTACGTCCGAAAGTTCAAAACCGAACCGGTTCAAACCCAAAGTGCCGAACCACTGGAAAATATGACAGATATTTTGTGTCTTTCAACGGCTCAGATTCCACCGACCATTATCATCAACGGCCTAAAATCAGGCGGTCAAATGCGTCAGAAAAATGAGAGGCTGAATTTTTTTTGGAAAATGTGCCACACCGAATAGAATCTCAACGGTTCTGATTTGTGATCATCAATTAAAATCAACGGCTCATGTAACAGCCCAAAATAATTGATTAATTTATTTAATTAATTATTTAGGATTTATGTGGTAGAAATAATAGAAATAATTATTTATTAGTATATGTGGACCTAATTGTTAGTGTTAGTATTAGTAAATTAGAAGTGTTAAGTGGAGGCCCATGATTAGGTCACATAAGATAAGAAAAAGCCCATGAGGTTAAGTGAGTTTATAAAAGGGCTAGGTTAGGGTTTTGTTGTCATTAGAAGGAAAAAGAAAAATAAGGATTAGAGAAGTGAGAAGAGGAGAGGGAAGGCGTGATCCACAAGCTAGAAGAGAGAGAGAGGCGTGATCTACAACCAAGGAGAGAGAGAAGGAAAGCTAGAGTTTCACACATCTCCTAATCTAAGGTTTCGTTTCTCCAAACTAAGGTAATGGTGGGATTTAATTCAATATAAGGGTTTATGAGGGATCTACATGTGGGGTTTTAGGGTGTCTTGATCACCATATTGTTGTCTTGAAAAATCGCATGCCCTATGATTGTGTGCCTTGTTGAGTAATTTGATGTATGCTTGATTTCCTCACATTCCTATGCCTAAATGATATGTTGTTATGCTCATAATAATAATTGTTGCCATATGATGATTTGTTGTTGATAATTTATGATTTTGCATGTCAAGTGTTTGAGCAAATGCATAAGTATGTGGTGTTGAAATTGTTGTTTGGGAATTGATCATGATGAGTTCTACTTGTTTATGGTTTTTGTGCATTTCTGGACACTGTTTCGGTTTTTCTGAAACTGGTACTGTTTGGTTGATCCAAAAACTATGTGGCTGTTTGTTTTTGAAAATAGACTTAAAGCCGGTCGTTTTGGCACTGGTTTCGCTCAATTTGGAGTTGTGTAGCTCAAGTTATGAGTCTCCGAAGTTAGGTCAAATTTCTGGAATTGAATTGTGAGTAGGTTCGGTTTTTGTAGGTTTTGAGTTCTCAATCGAACTCCGTTTTGAATGATTTTTGTGTTTCTGGAAACTAGACACAATTAATTGTTAATGATGTTATTGTTAATGAAAGTGATGTGATTTAGGCCTATGGCCAGTGACGTTGATGTGTGATTGTTGGACTACAGCGTTGTATATTGTTTTAGGCCATTCGGCCAGTGATGTGATTTAGGCCTATGGCCAGTGACGTTGATGTGTGATTGTTTGACTGTTGTGCATACATCATTGAGTCGCATGCATACCATGAACATTAGGCCTTGTGCCAGCGACGATATTTTTAGGCCTTGTGCCAGCGACGAGAAAATTAGGCATTTGGCCAGCGACGATATTTTAGGCCTTGTGCCAGCGACGAGAAAATTAGGCCTTTGGCCAGCGACGATATTTTAGGCCCTTGTGCCAGTGACGAAAATTAGGCCTTTGGCAAGTGACGTAGGTTGGTACCACATGCATGTGCATTGAGTCTCATATCGCATTCATATTGCACGACTGATTGAATGAAGTTGTTTGGCCATTGGGATGTGTTGTTAAAGTGATGTGTTGTTGTGAAAGTGACGTGTTAATGTATACTTAGCTGTTATTAACTGTTAAGAGTGATGTTGTTTGCTGTGATTAATTGATGTCTTGAGCTTTGTATGTGGTCTTTCATACACTTCTTATATTGTATGGAATCTCACCCCTTTTTGTGGTTGTTACTTTATAGGTGAGTCCGAGTGAAGATTGTAGTCTTCCTTTTGTCTGGTGTCGTCTGCTCTGATAGGTAGCACCTGGGGAAGGGTCGATTACTGTTTTTAATCATATTTCGGTTGATGTTGAATCTTTTAGTAATTGGTGCACTTTGCACTTTGTTGGTTGTTGATGTTTTTAACGATGTGGAATAGTTCCGCTGCATGTTTTGAGAAAACTACGAGGTTTTGTTTTACGTTGAAAAATGCGATACTCTTTTGGCGCGAAAAACTCTGATAAATTATGAATAAACGATGGGTGAAAAAAGGGTGTTACAGCTCACATTCGACCACACCTATTATAACTAGGTTCTCACTTTTCACATAGTGTCACAAACACCCCACCAACATTCCTGCTTCTTCATCTCTGCTTCTTCACAAACAACCCTCTGAAATGGATAAGGAGTTGTGCTTAACCCAGTACTCAGATGACAGAGTCCTGACTGTCCTTCATCATCGTGGAAGTATCACCTTCAGGGAAGATGGTGTTTGGTTTCAATGTCGCAATCCTATCTTCTATAGGTTGAATAAGGATCACTACAAAAAAAAAGCTTATTTGCGAGGGACATTAGCGAGGGAATAACATTCCCTCGCTAAAAATGACATTAGGGAGAGCATTAGCGAGGGAATGTGATTCCCTCGCTAAAATTGACATTAGCGATGGACCGGTCCCTCGCTAATGGTTAGCGACAGAATTTTTGACATTAGCGACGTACCAGTCCCTCGCTAAGTGGATGAGGGAATTTGAAAAGTTTAGCACGAAAAACAATGTGATTAGCAAGGGAATTAGCGAGGGACCAGTCTCTCGCTAACGTGAATCTGATCGTTGAACAGTCCTTGGGAAGTGGAATTTGCTGTTAGCGAGGGAATTAGCGAGGGACTGTCCCTCACAAAGGGTAATTTTTTTTACTTTAAATAACCACACACACTCATTTCATCTTATCTCTTCTCTCACCTCTTCCCTCTTTCACTACGAATTCTCTCCACCTTCCAACACCACCACCACCACGAACTCCTCTCCTCTTCCTCTCTCTCTCTCTCTCTCTCTCTCTCTCTCTCTCTCTCTCTCCTATGAATTCCTCTTCTCTCACCTACGAATTTCTTTACTCTTTTTCTCTTCTTCTCTCCACCTTCCACCACCACCACCTAGTCTCTCTCTCTCTCTCTCTCTCTCTCTCTCTCTCTCTCTCTCTCTCTCTCTCTCTCCTACGAAGTGAACCACAACCACCACCACCACCACCACCACATAGCTCCTCTCTCTCCTACGAAGTGAACCACCACCACCACCACCACATAGCTCCTCCCACCACCACCACGAACTCCTCTCATCTCTCTCCTACGAAGTCAACCACAACCACCACCACCACCACCACATAGCTCCTCCCAACCACCACCACCACATTAATAAATGTATAAAAAGTTTTAAAAAAGTTAAAACAACACATAAAACAAGCCATTCAAATTGAGACACGTGGCAGTCAGAATTGGGACGCGTGACAGTCAAAATTAGCGAGGGAACTGTCCATCGCTAATGGATTAGCGAGGAGTAATGGATTAGCGAGGGAACCAGTCCCTCGCTAATTCCCTCGCAAATGGTGTTTAGCGACAGATTTGGGACGTTTTGTGAGGGAAAAATCCCTCGCTAATAACCAATTTTTTTGTAGTGGATATAACATTCAACCAACCGAAGGAAAAGCCAGAGAGGAAGGTTCGGGATGGAGAATGGCGTAAAGATATACGTTGTCTTACTTTCGGCAAGCCCAGTTATGGAGATAACGTCTCTATTTGCGATTCAGCTAAGGAGATTCGCAGCGACGCCGACGTACGCACCATGTTGGAAACGCACTCCCAGTTTCCAAGACCCCGTCCTTTGGAGCTGTTTGTGGAAACTATGCGCACTCCAGACGAGATCATTTTTCTTTTGAGACAGGGGTTGTGGTTCGGTTTGTTAAGTTTGTAGTTCGTACGTTATGCTTTTTGGTTTTTAAGTTTGTAATTTGCAAGACTCAGTCCTTTTGTTTTGTATTGTTGCTACCAAAATCTACTAGAAGGTTTTGTTATGTTTCGTTTTGTATTGTTGCTAGATTTTATTCAAATAAAGATATAGTGTTAAACAACACTTTATCAGTTAAAATAAAACATCTCAATTAAAATAATACATCCAAATAAAAATCTGCTCTATTTTAGTTGTCATCTTCACCAAATGACGGTCCAGTAACTGAGATCTTTGTTTCTTCATGGTCACTACCTTCATCACCAGAGACATATGTTGCAAGGAATGCCCGATAATTCGAATCAGTTGAGTCTGATGCGTGTGAGTTAGTGTCTTCTTCATCATTCAATATTCTAACAACTTTGAAACGGCCATCCCGAAGATACGTCATAGACGCTTCAACACTGTCCACATTCCCGTATGCACTGCAGATAGCATGTGTATTAGTTTGCAGAAATCCCACATTACGAGGTACGTCTCTTGGCAGCAGAGAAGACATGACCATTATCAGCTTCCAGGACTGAAAAATACAACAAAACTGTCACTTAGAGGAGTGGAAATCAAACATTGGTACGGTTTGGAACTTTATTAATGAACCTGTTCGGAAGTTTGAGGCCGAAACCGTTCGTTAATAAACTTTCGAGTCTTGTCAGAAACACGAGTTCGGAAATAAACTTCCGAACTATGCAGAGTTCCAGAAAAAGAAAGACAGACGAAATGGAAGAAGAGAGAGAACCATACCTGTTCGATTGCGCCTCCTGAGTCAGAAAGAGAGTGATGGATATGGAAGTGAGTGAGAGAGCGAGAGAGTAAATGGATAGGGAGAAGTGGGAGAAGAGCGCGAGAGATTGGGTTTAGGGTTGGAAAGGGGAGTGTGAGTGTGTGAGAGAGGAAGGAGTGTGAAAATGGGGTTTAATGAAGGAGGGGTACTTTGGGAATATTGGGGGGTTGTGGGGGTGTCTAGTGAGTAGGGAGGGGGTTGTAAGAAGTATTAGCCTTTTGTTTTTAACGATTTGAGAAAGAACAAGAAACCTATTCCCAAGTGATACCGGTTAACAAGGCCTTGACCAAAAAAAAACAAGGCCAAGGCCCAACATACCCTAGCGAAGGCCCAACTAAACAAATAATAGAAGCAAAGCTACAAAATGTTGACAAAAAAACTACAAAATGTTGGGTGTTTTAATTCACACCCGTCAACTTAGACCTTATACCCCCACAATTTTACTTTATCCCACTTTACCCTCTTAACTTTTCACCAAAACTTTTTACTGTCTTGCTCAATTGGGAATTTGATTTTTTTTTTGGCAAAAACCTAATAGAAAGTAAAGTTTCCACAAATTCGCTTCTAACAATATTGTTCTGAAATTTTTAGTTATTGAAATATTTGGTATATTGAAAATTTCACCATTTAAAATTTTCGGAACACGAACTATATTTCGGATTTTCAAAAATCCACTATTTCAAAATTTTCAATATTTAAAATTTCCGGAATACATTATTCTAGAAATGTGAAATTTTTGAAATATTAAATAAAAATAACATTTCAGAAATTTCAATAATTGAAATTTTCAGTCCTCTTACTTCTTAGTGCTTGGTTGGGAGGCTTCCTAGGAAGTTAGGGTCTTGCTTGATCCTTATGGTGAAGCTTTGGGTGTGCTTTCAAGAAAGACCTTAATGTTGTTTGTGTCGTTTTCTAATCACAACATGACACATGGACTAAAAGATAATATAGAATATGAATAAATAGTACACATATCATCTTGTCATTGGAAAACTGTACAAAAAATACCTATGTTTTCTCCGTGCTTTGATCCCTCTAAATAGTGTGGGATAAGGGTTTTCATGACATCCCTTCAGAAAGTGAGCCAACGATAACTATGTCCCTCATTAGCATAGGGTGTTTATCCTCCCATCCTTGTGGAAACATTGTCATATGATGGAGCTATATTCTGCTTTTTCTAGTAAATGATTGAGTGTGTATAGTTATTAAGGATGTGATTGTTCACAAATCTTTTTGTGTTTTCGACGAAATTTCTTTCATACTAAATAGTGTTACTCAAAAAGTTAACATTGTGTTTGGATCAGTGATGGAAACCATCGAAAATCACGGTAGAGGCAAAACTACAACTTATATAGCTTTATGTTTAACAAGAGTCATCTGGGTTTTTCAATGTGGAAGCAAACACTCGCTAAAAGAGATCAGGATACGGTTATAATTTTTCCAACTTGATGTTGTGGTGAGTATTATTTTTTCTTGACAAAGTATCATTTTCTTTAGATTTAAATATCATTTTAGTCCCTGTAAGTATAACGACTTTTGGTTTTAGTCCCTGTAAATAATATTTTTCTATTTTACTCTCTACAATTTCCAAAATCATCAATTTTAGTCCCTTAGTGTTTTTTGTGTTTAAAAATGCTAATGTGATTTTTTTATTACGTGATTAAGTACTAAAGTAAAAAATTAAATATATTCACAAGGGCAATTTTTTTTTATATTTATATGGACTAAAAAAGAAGCCACATTAGCTTTTTTAAATACAAAAAATATTTTGAGGACTAAAAGTGATGGTTTTATAAATTGCAGAAACAAAAACAAAAAATATTTTTTCAAGTACTAAAATCAAAAATTACTATATTTGCTGGAATTAAAATGATATTTAAACTTTTTATTATTATTAAGTTGAATTTCACTAAAAACAGTGAAACCAAAATTTTCGGTGACATCAATATTGGGTGAAGTTTGGTCAAAAAGAATATTAAGTGAAGTTCACATGATAAAGAGGAAACATGAGTGTGTAAAATGTAAAATGTGCAAGCTATCTAGCCCGGATACGGGATACGATACGGGATACGACACGATACGGATACGGGGATACGGGAAAATTTTGAAAACCAAGATACGACATGGCTGGGATACTTTAATAAAAAATTAAATTAAAATTTAAATATATAAAAACATAAGAGAAAAAATAAAATAGAAAAAAACAAAGATGAAAAACTGAAATATTGCATTTTATAGATATGAAAAAAACCTGTCTAAATAGATAAAAAAAAAGTCAAACACAAAATATAGGGATGAAAGGAAGAGGACAATTGACACATATATGTATGAGTGACTAGTCATAAAAAGTAAGGGTAGACAAGTAACTGAGACCACCTGAAATGGTATAATCTGAATAGTCAGTGGCAAAAATAGATGACTTTTTATAGACTAAATATTCATATTAGTACGTAGTTACTCAATAAAACATAATCATATTATTATTCAATATATGATCATCACATTGTAGAAATAAATACTTGTGATCATATCAAGTAGAGATAGTTACATGTATTTATCTCACTCATATCACAATGTATTATTTCTTCTATTATTGTATTACGAAAAAACATATAATTTTATCTTTTAGTTATTGAGGTATTAAAGTGTATCATATATGAGTGACAATCATGTGCTTAGTTTGTAAGAGGTATCGAAAAAGTATCTGAGAAGTATCCTTAGTTGGTAAGAAGTATCAAAGAAGTATCTTAAAAGTATCGAGTCAAATATTTTTTAAAAAGAATTAAAAAATTATTGGATACTCTTTGGGTACGTATCGAGAAGTATCGGGTGCGTATCGGTATCGGATACGTATCCGACACGGGTACGTCTCCATTTTTGAAGTATCGGGTTCATAGTGCGGAAGTGTAGTGTGCTACAATGCAATCTTTTTGCATATTAAAATGTGAAGAAAATGACCAGCTCGGGAAGATTAAGATGTTTGTTCCTCTGTGTTTGTGGCATCCATTGGGGTCAGATTCAGAATATTAAAATCATTTTTTGTGTCCCGAATTCTTCGTAGTCCTAACACGTCCACCCAGTTCCACGAGAGGAATCTGATTCCCACCTAACACACACACACACTGTTCATTCTCACATTTACCTTTCACACTTCATTCAATTACTCCTTTCTCTGCTACCTCTTAATGAGACTAGTGATTAACATGGAAGTTCATCATGAAGTGTACTTTCTATTCTCTCACTTCTTTTCAACAACTTTTTGCTGACATGGCATCGTTACTAGGTTTTAGTTACACATCAAAATTTAATCTTTCTTCTTTTTCAATGAGTTTTTGGTACTTCTAGGTAATGGGTATAGAAAAGTTTGAGTCTTTATTGTGAAAACTTTGGTGGGTGACTTGAAATTTGGGTCAAGTATGAAGCAACTTATGGTTTTGCACCTTTTGGTTAGTATTTGGGTAGTTCTTCTATGTGGTGTTGCTCATGGTGGAAGGCCCGACACTGTGAACATTGGGGCTATTTTCACCTTTGATTCCGTCATAGGTAGAGTTGCAAAGGCGGCTATGGAAATGGCTGTTTCTGATGTCAATTTGGACCCAACAGTTCTCAATGGGACCAACCTCAATTTGATCATGAAGAATGACATGCGCAATGCCTTTCTGGCATCAACTGGAGGTGACAATCTTGAACCTTGATACTTTTATTGTTCTCTCTATTTCTCTTGGATTTTTAAATTTAAATGCAAAATAATGTGAAGTTGGATATATGCAATAATTCAGTTCAGAAACAGTATTTCAGATGATTAGATGATGCCACTTCAATTTGTTGATTTTCATTTACTTTCAGGATCTAGGCTAGTTATGTTATCTTGTTTCCATTTCTTATTTATTAGAGTTTGCAAGATATTGAGCGTGCTTATTTGGGTTTATCTATCGGCATGAGCACTTGTGATGTGAGACTGTATGGGAGAGCTTATGGAAACAACTTATGACATGTTCGTAAGTTTTTTTTAGCCCATTTCCATAAGCTCCCAATGATAGCTTATGAAAACAGCTTATAGCTTATAGAAAAATAGTTTAACATTATTTTATCCTTTATTATAGAAATAACTTATACATAAGCTCTTGTTATCTAGCTCATACATAAGCTCTTATTTGGTAAGCCCGTATGCCATAAGTGCTTAATTAAGCTGTTTATCCAAACAGGGTCATAGTGGAACAAGAAATCCCTGCCCTTTTTGCAATTTCTAAGGTTGAGCTTCAGTTTCTCAGTTTCCTGTATTGTTGACTTGTTGCCTGTGTTTTATTATGCATATTGCTTTTAATCATGCTTATTACTTTCCGAGGTTACGGTTCTTGTTGATTTCTGATTCTGCTGCACGGGCTGTATTATCACTCAAACATTACATTACAAACATTGGCCATTGGATGTAAAATTTCCAATTTTAAACTTGGGAGTTCTTGTGATTTACACTATCTGAATTGAACCTTCTCTATATATACAGCTTTTCAGATACTTGAGCAAGGAGTTGCAGCTATAATTGGCCCACAATCATCCACCATAGCTCATACAATATCTCAAATTGCGGATGCCGTCCAAGTTCCCCTTATTTCATATGCTGCCACTGATCCAACCCTATCCTCCCTTCAGTTTCCTTTATTTTTTCGTTCTATACAAAGCGAGTTAGAGCAAATGACTGCAATGGCTGATCTAATTGACTTCAATGGATGGAAAGAGGTCATTGCTGTATACTTGGATGATGATTATGGAAGAAATGGAATATCTGCTTTGAGTGATGAACTTGAAAAAAGAAGATTGAAAATTGCTCGCAAACTACCTTTAAGTATTCAGTTTGATCTCGATGAAATCACTAAGTTACTCAATCAATCCAAAGTTTTTAGTCCTCGTGTATATGTCGTTCATGTTTACCCAGATCCGAGTTTGAGAATTTTTTCCATTGCACACAAACTTCAAATGATGACCAGTGACTATGCGTGGCTTGTCACGGATTGGCTCTCTGCGACACTAGATTCATTATCGCCAGTGAATCAGACCTCTCTTAGTATTCTCCAAGGGGTTGTTGGTCTTCGTCAACACATTCCGGATTCGAGAAAAAAAAGAGATTTTGTTTCTCGTTGGATAAAATTGCAAGAAGAAGGTGTAGCAAATTCTAGTTTGAACTCGTATGGATTTTATGCTTATGATACAGTTTGGACAGTTGCGCATTCAATTGATAAATTTTTGAAAGTACATAATAACATTACCTTCTCACTTCATGACAACTATAAAGTACCTCATACAGAAGGAATTGGTATTCAGTTTGAGAACCTTAAAGTCTTTGCTGGTGGATCTGATCTGGTTCACATATTAAGAAAATCAAACTTTAATGGTGTGAGTGGTCAAATTCAGTTTACTTCTGACAGAAATATCGTAAGTGGTGGTTATGATGTTATTAATATCAATCAAATGGCAATTAGTAGGGTTGGTTATTGGTCTAATCATTCAGGATTTTCAGTTGTACCTCCTGAAGTTCTTAAAAAACAGAAACATCGCAAGTTTTCTCAAGACCAGAAGCTTAGCAATATTACTTGGCCAGGTGGGAAGACGGAAAGACCACGTGGATGGGTGATTGCTGATCATGCAAAGCCACTGAAAATTGGAGTGCCAAGGAGAGCAAGTTTTGTTGAATTTGTAACTGTGCTGCAAGATGGTAATCACATTGAAGGGTACTGTATTGATATCTTCAAGAAAGCGTTGGAATTTATTCCGTACGGTGTTCCTTATGTATTCAAGCCTGTTGGAAATGGTAAAGCAAATCCCAATTATGACGCGCTTGTGAAAATGATTGATGAAAATGTAAGTGAGACTTAATAAAGAAAGTCTCAAAATTGGTTAATCAATATTTTACAATAAGATAATTTAGTTAGGTCCTTCATATATAATGGAAAGTTTGGTACAGGTTTATGATGCAGCTGTTGGAGACATTGCAATTGTAACAAACCGCACAAAGTTTGTGGACTTTTCTCAGCCTTTTGCATCATCTAGCCTTGTTATAGTGGCTCCGATCAACAATTCAAAATCAAATGCATGGGTATTCCTCAAACCATTCTCAGCAGATATGTGGTGTGTAATTGCTGCATCATTTATTATGATTGGAGTGGTTATATGGATTCTTGAGCACCGAGTGAATGATGACTTCCGTGGTCCTCCTAAGAGGCAATTTATCACAATGTTTATGTAAGCGGTTTTAGTAAAGTCATACATTTTTCCCATAATGTATTTTTTTCTGATGAAACCAGTGTGATTTGATTAACTTTTAGACTTAGCTTATAGAATTTGATGTTGTAGTGAGTACCCAACTTTTATCTTGTGTTTAAGATTCTAACTCCATGAATTTCATTTGTTTTTCAGGTTCAGCATCTCAACACTGTTTAAGACAAATAGTAAGAAAAACTCCAAAATCTAATTGTTCCTTTATTTTCTTTTTCTTTCTTGAGGTCATCATACATTACACATGGATCTAATAAACTCTACATTGTCATGAAATCAGATAACACTGTGAGCTCACTTTCGAAAATGGTGATGATCGTATGGCTTTTCCTATTGATGGTGATCACGGCTAGTTATACCGCAAGCTTGACTTCGATTCTTACGGTGGAGCGGCTTTCGTCGCCCATCACCGGAATTGATAGCTTGATTGCAAGTAACTGGCCTATTGGATACCAAGTAGGGTCATTTGCTTACAGCTATCTGACAGATAATCTTTATGTACCAAGAACAAGACTTTTTCCCTTAGGCTCCCCCGAGGAATATGCTGTAGCGCTGCGGAATGGGCCATCTGGTGGAGGGGTGGCAGCTATCGTTGATGAGCTTCCGTATGTGGAGCTATTTCTCTCTAAAGAAACTGATTTTGGTATTATTGGACAGCCATTTACCAGAAGCAGTTGGGGATTTGTAAGTGGCATTCCAACTATATCATCAAAGTAATTATGTACATGATTCAAATAAAGCGCTTCAGATTTCCCTACAACAGTGATAGAATGATTTAAGAATTTATAAAAAATATCATCTTATCATAGAATCCTCATCCCTTGAGCTAGCTTTTGGAGATGAGTTAGGTCAAAACCCAAATTCTAACATTTATTTAGAGGTGTCAATTTTGGCCCAACCCAACAGGTCCGCCCAATGGCCCAGTGTTCTACATTAGGCTTGCAGAGGCCTAGGAAAAAGTGGGCTGTTTTTTCCCAGCCTAGTTGGCTCGTGGGCCAGACTAGGTTTGCGCTTTTAGGTTTTTTGAACATTTTTTTTATGGTTTCTTTTGTTAAAAGTTGAACTGGTTCGACCCGACGAGTTAGCCCATTGTTTTGGGTGGGGCTACAAAAAACACAGCTAAGTAGATAACTAGACTGGCCCATCCTACTTTTGCGTTTTGGCCCATTAGGCCAGGTTGGGTTGGGCGGTCCATTTTGACAACTCTACATGTATTAGAGCCTATCCCAGATTTTTTGAACAATGGATATGAAACTTCTCTGTTATCCTATCATAGTTATGATATGTTTGTGGCATTTCCTGACTTATTTTGCTACAATATATACCAGGCATTTCAGAGAGACTTACCTCTAGCCATTGACATGTCAACAGCAATATTGAAACTCTCAGAGAGTGGAGAGCTTCAAACGATTCATGAGAAGTGGTTTTGTAAGATGGGTTGTCCTGGTGAAAGGAAAAGCAACTCTAAGCCTGAACAACTTCATTTTGTGAGCTTTTGGGGTCTATATTTCACATGTGGTGTAATCTCTCTTGTGGCCCTTTTGATATTTCTGATGCGAATGATTTGTCAATATCTTCGCTTCAAACAAAAACAGAAGGATGTTATTGCTTCTTCTTCTTCCTCAGAACTAGCTGGTAGTCATTGTTCCCGGGTTGTTGTTAACTTCTTTAACTTCATTGATAAGAAGGAAGAGGCCATCAAGAAAATGTTCACTCCGTCTGGCAATGTTCACAACCCCAACTGAAATTATACTAATGATTCTTTTTCTAAAGGAATAGAATCTGTAGATTTCTGTTAACAGTTCACTCTGAATTTGTTGCATATATGATGGCGACAATAATAATTATCATGTAAATATTATATTAAGAGTTTACATTAATCAAATGTAACATGTGAAATTATAATGCTAATAAACTGTAGCTGAATGGTGGCATGTAAATGCTGACTAGTTGATTTCAAAATTGAAAAGGAGAGAACGGACATAAACCGACCACCACACGCGTGTGCCGCCGGCCGGCTCTGTCGGGCCGGGCCTGAGCCTGGGCTATGTGGTGTAATTAATTTGTTCCGAAAATATTTATTTTATTTTTTTTGTGCGTTCTTTGCTCCCCAAGTTTTCAACGGTCAGAACTGACCAGATACATTGAACTAGCTGTTGCACTCCAAGCTAGTTGTTGAGTTACTTGCGCTCCAAGCTTGCTATTGAGATATTTGCGCTCCAAACTAGCTGTTGAGAGTTTCACTCCAACAGTCTTACTTGCGCTCCAAAATTAGTTTTTTCGTCAATAAATAAGAGCTCTCCTCACTTTATTTTTTGCATCGAAAACTGGAAGTAGTACTGAGTTTTCTTCTCTTCTCCCTCCCCAATTCTGTTTCATCTTAAATTAGAGTGGTCTTCGTGCTATATTTGAGTGGTCTTCTGACCATAATATGAAGGTGTATTTTTTGAGCGAAATTTCACTGTGCAGTGATATTCGTAACAGTTTTGACGGGGTTGTTTTATCCTAGGGACGTCATGGTTGATAGCCTGCCCGCACAATTTTGAGCAGTGCCACGAAACGTCTTAAAGAGAGCGACCTAGTCTGCGATTTAACCTAGTAGTTTCTTCGGTGGATTGATTCTCTGAAATATTTTTCTGAAACTCAAAAACAACAATTTTAAGACGTTTCGAAATTTAGCCATGACTATCGAAGACATTACTGGCTCCGATTCTGCTGTTTCTAACTTCTACAAATCGTTTCATTTTCAAGACTGTCAATTAAAACAATGGCAACAAAATAAATTTTTATTTTTTATTAAATATGAAAAATGTTGCCAACATTGAAAAGATGACATTCAAGTGCTCACTGAAACAGCAGATCAGGAAGAGATAAAATATCTAAAAAAATATTCCTATAGAAAGAGAATAATTTTCTCTATACTATTTATTGATAGAAAGAGAATGATTTTCTCTATACATTTATCATTGGAAAGAAGATAGTTTTCTCTATTTTGTCAATTTGAAGTTGCATATTTTTTTTATTATTGATATCTTTTGTTGCCGTTAGTGGTTAACACTTAACAGTTAATGGTTTTATATCATAGAATTGCTTTTGATCTCATTAGCAATAACATTATTTTTTGAGAAGTTATGCTTTTTACGATATATTGCAATATATATTGATTGCAATATAATTTTCTAGAAAACCTTTCAAAATTAAAATGGTAATCCGACTCAAAGGAACAGCAACTGGAATGGGACCCCCCAAATTTCCCATATTCTAAACTTCAACAACCACCACCTAGAAATGACGCTGCTCCTCCATTTAATTGTTTCAATTGCGAGAGACCAGGTCATATGACACGCAAGTGTAGGAACAGCCCAAGCTTTACCCCACAGGCTAACCTGACTGAATAGCAATTTATTGCTATAATTTCTGAAATCGACATTGTTGGTGAATGCGAAGGTTGGTGGATGGCTACTGGCTTCGCTGATCATGCTATGTTTCGAACAAAGATTGTTGCTGAAAATAAGAAAAGTATGTTGAGTCTGGTGAAAACTTTTTTTTAACATTGATATTTTTTTAACGCATTGTTTACTTCGTCTTTCGGAAGTTTTGTAAACTATACTATTTTTACACGTGTTTGACTTTAATGTGTAAAAAACGCATTCTTTTCAATAAGAGCTACATAGCATTTTTCAGAAGTTATCTTCTTAAATGACTTAAGAAAAAATTGTGATTTTTGTAGTCAAGCAAGAATTTTCAAGACTTCGCATAAATCAGTAAGGAAATCTGAGTATTTAGTTTTGTCTCACTCAGATATATGCGAATAAGATGGAACGTTAACCAGAAATGAAAAATGATATTTTATCACTTTTATTTATAATTGCTTTGACTACATTGTAGTATACAATGTGAAAAATAAAAGTGAAGTGCTTGGCATATTCAAAGTTTTCCATAACAGATTTTGAAAATCAATTAAGTAGAAAGGTTAAGGGCTTTTATAGCAATTGAGGAACGGAGTATGATTCCCATTAATTTAATGAAATTATACATGAAACGACTGCACCATATTTTTTTTCTGAAATGAATGGTAAAATAGAAAGTAAAATTAGAACATTTATTGAATTGGTTTTTGCTATTGTGCTTAATTCTAGCACTTGATCTCTCTTGTAAAAAAATTTATTAACCATTTTGTTATGTCATGAATAGATTCTCTGAATCTAAAGAAATAAATTTTTTCCATATAAGAGATCTTGAAGAAAAGACAATCCAACTTGTCTTATTTTTGAATTTGGGATTACTTGGCTTATCTCATAATTCCAAAAAGAGTTAAATTCGCCAATGGAACCTATGAATGTGTATTCATTGGGTATGCAGTAAATAGCAAAACATACATGTTGTATGACCTCAATGCAAAAGTGATCATAGAGTCAAATGACGCTGACTTATATGAAAATAAATTCCCTTTTAAATCAAGAAATAGCAGGGGCACTGAACTAGTCAAGTTTCTATGCCTAGGAACGTTAAAAACAACGAACAAAGGGAAATAGAACCTCAAAGAGGTAAGAAAGCACAAGTTGCAAAAGAATATGGACCTTATTATACGGTCCATATACTAGAGGAGGATCCAGATAATATTCAAGAAGCTTTGTCTTCATTGGATGAAGATTTGTGGCAAGAAGTCATAAAACAACGTAATGGATTCTCTAGAGTCTAACAAGACCTTGCACTTAGTTGACTTGCCTCCTGGTTGCGAACCGATAGGTTGTAAATGGATTTTGAAAACGAAACTAAAACCTGATGGAATTGTCAATAAATACAAGGCCAGTCTTGTAACCAAAAGTTTTAGACAATGACAGAATATAGATTTCTTCTACACATTTTCACCCGTTACTAGAATTACATCCATAAAGGTACTAATTTTCATTGACTGCTATTTATAACTTAGTAGTACACCAAATGAATGTCAAAACTGCTTTTTAAAATGGTGAAGTGGAAGAAGAAATCTATATGGAGCAACCTGAAGACTTTGTAATCCATGGGCAAGAAAACAAGATCTGTAAGTTGGATAAGTCTCTGTATGGTCTTAAACAAGCTCCTAAACAGTCGCATGAGAAGTTTGATAATCTAATTATATTGAATGGGTTCAAAGTGAATGAAAGTGACAAATATAGTTATTACAAAACCGAAAACAACATTTGCACTATCATATGTCTCTATGTAGACGACCTACTCATATTTGGATCGAACATTCATGCTGTAAATAAATTGAAATCATTGTTGTGCAACAACTTTGATATGAAAGACCTCGGGGAAGCAAGTGTAATCCTTGGTATTAAGAATACTAGGTCTGAGAAAAGAATTTCTTTGGATCGATCTTATTATATCACTACAAGAAAACTTGGACTTTTCGGCGAACCAAATCCGCCGGAAAATCCACAAATCCGCCGAAAATATGGACTTTCCGGCAGATTTGTTGGGCTTTCCGGCGGATTTTTGGCACCGGTAGACAGCTCGTGGCAAAAGGTTTCCGGCGGATTATCTGCCGGAACTTTCCGTCGGATTTTGTGGCGCCGAAAAATCCGCCCGAAGTTTTCGGCGGATTATCCGCCGGAAAACACCAGGAAAATTCGCATTTCTTTATCCGCCGGAAAGTCCACAAATCCGCCGGAAATTTCCGTCGGGGTATCCGCCGGAAAGTCCACAAATCCGCCGGAAAAATCGTATGGTTTATCCGCCGGAAAATCCACAAATCCACCGGAAAAACCGTTTTTTTTTAAATTTAATTATTTTTTAAAAATAAATATTATTTTTTAAAAATCATTTTATTTAAAAAATTAATATTATTTTATTAAAAACTTAAATTGATTATTTTATTTCAAAATTTGATAATTGATAAAAAAATAAAAATTAGAAATGAAAATTAATGATTAATTTAAATAAATATCCATACAACAAAATAAAATAATCCAAAGCTACTGGGGAGGCTGCTGGTCTAACTCATCACCATGATAATAGGTATCAGATGTAAGAAAAGCAGTAAGCGAATCCATAATATTAAGATCGATGTTGGGCCGCTGGGGTGACTGCTGCTGGGGCTGCTGGCATGGCTGCTGGGGTGACTGCTGCTGGGGCTGCTGGTATGGTGGCTGGTATGGCTGCTGGGGCTGAGGTGCATACTACTGGGAATACTGGGGTGCATACTGCTGCTGAGGCCACTGCTGAAATGCACCACCGTAATGCTGCTGCAGCTGGTAGGATGGCATATGTGATGAGGATGGCCTCGACTGCTGAGACATCATCAGCTGATCCTGCAAAAACTTAAAGCGCTCCTCCATGCGTTGCTGAGCTATCCTAGCCTGCTCCGCAATGCGCTCCTCCATGCGCTCCTCAGCTATCCTGGCTTTCTCCCGAAGCACCGCCACTTCCCGATCACTTTGCTCCTGCCGCTCGGCAAACTGACGCTGGGCCTCGCTCAGTTGCCGCGTCAATTCCGCAACAGCATTCAACTCACCAGCATTGGGAACATCAGAGCGAGCAGTACTCAGAAATCCAAAAGATTGTGAAGCTGATAGACTCGGAATAATGCTTGCTCGAAAAGCAGCCGGTCCAATACCACCTGATCCTACCATACGATTACTCTTTTGGGGACCAACTGCTCTCTCCCAAATATCACGAGCTACTCTGGCCTCCTCCTCTGGATCGATATTAGCTGCCCCACTGCTCTGTTGGGACTCATGGTACTCAGTCAGCCCACCCTGGAAGCTCTCCTGAAAAAAATAACCCAAGAAATAAATAACTATGCAAAAGTAGTTTTAATATAATATTCCTCGCCCGATATAAAGATTAATATAAATAAAACATTAATATATAATTGTAAAAGTAGTTTTACCTGAATATTCCCCGCCCGATCTGTAGCAAAGTCACCAGTGTCCTCCCGCATATGAAGGTAGCGATGCAACTCAGGCAAAGTGATTGCCCTTTGTTCCCTCGCCTCCTATATATACATATATACATATTATTAATTAATACACATGAAAGTGACTAGTTAATTATAAATAATTAATTAATCAAGTAATAAAGTAATAAATTTACCTGTGATGCGTTGCAGTATTAACACTCCCCCCTGTGTGTGTGCAGCCACCTTTTTCAGAAGCACGGTTCTTCTTGGCTTTCTCACAAAAATTCCTAAATTCAGGTGTCTGCCAGTACTCCTGTAACCCAGCCCAAGTTGAGTCTCCCATATAAGATGGCTTCGCATTCTTACCACGCGCCTCCCGCGGTAATTCAGAATAGCGGTGGGAACATCTCTTATGGAAGATTCTCTCAACTTCCCTTTGCTGCTCTGGTAACCATGTACATTTTTCCTATTTAAGAAATTTACAATAATGTTGTTAATTATAAGACATAATAGACATTTTTCCTATTTAAGACATTTTTCCCTTTGATGGATAAGGGACATAATAGATTTGTCTCACATTTTGTGCAATGACGAACGGATCATACAGTCGATATCTACCATTCATTTTAATGTCCACTGTATTTGACTTTGGATTCACCTTTGTTCCTCGAGCAGACAGATCAAACCAATGACAATAAAAAACCACTACCTTCTGACTAAAATCTAGATGGGGGTACGAAAGTTCATATATACGTTGAACCACACGATAAAAATCATCTTCACCTCCTCCAGTGACACCCTTCATGCACACTCCACTATTGACTGTCTCTCTGCCCTGTGTCCATTCATTGGTGTGAAATTTGTATCCATTTACAAAGGTAGTGTGCCATTCTTTAACACATCTTCGAGGACCGTCTGATATGTTCCTCAAGTGTTGGTTGGTAGGAGTTGGCGGGAGGGCATAAACATGTTGCCTAAACCACGTTGGAAAATGTGCATTAATATGAGCAGAAGAATGTTTCTCACTTATGTCCTCTGATGACAAGAATTCCTTAAAAAGAAATAATTAATTGTTACACATTTTTCTACATATTAACTAATTAAGATCGATAGTTTATAATGTTGAGGAACATACTCAATAAATGGTTGCACCTCAGTACAGTTTATCAACACATGAACATGTGCTGAGCTTAACTCTTCATCTGTTAGTCAGTGAATTGACTCCTTCCCAGATGGACGACCGGGTAGACAAAAGACAGACAAAGCCAAATGAAGTCTAGGACATTCATCAGTATCCATTTCATTTCGGCTGCTTCCAGGAGCAAACTCATTCTTGAAATAGTAAGAACAAAAATGCGTTGTTTCACGGTGTAAGTAAGAAGAACATATTGATCATTCAACTCTAGCTTTGTTTTTCACCGATCTTTTTGAATCACCCATGAACCTAGAGAAAATGATATTAATTAACATAATAATCATATATTTTAAACTTGTTTCTTATATGGTGTGAAAATTAACTGACCTTTCAAACGGATACATTCATCTGTATTGGACAGGTCCGCCAAGTTTAGCTTCATATGCGATATGCACCGGCAGATGCTCCATAGAATCAAAGAAACCAGGCGGAAATACTCTCTCCAACTTGCATAAGATAAGTGGGATGTCTTGTTCCATTTTTGAAAGATCATCAGCTTTTAGCGTTGCAGAACACAAATTCTTAAAGTATTGACTTATTTCAATGAGCGGATTCAAAACGTGTGTTGGCAACGAACTAAAAGCGATAGGAAGTAAGCACTCCATGAATACATGACAATCATGACTCTTCATCCCATGCAACCTCCCATTATCCACATCCGCACATCTAGATAAATTGGAAGAATAACCGTCTGGCATTTTCAACTCTTTTATCCACTGATAAACTGCTTTCACTTGTTCGGTAGATAAAGTATAATTGACTTTGGGTTTCAGAGTCCTAGTACCTTGCTCAACCAACAACAAATCCTTTCGTCTACAGTAATGATCTATATCCTTCCTAGCTTTCTCATTGTCTTTCGTTTTGCCTTTCACGTTCATGACAGTGTTAAATATGTTGTCAAAAAAATTCTTCTCTATATGCATGACATCGAGATTGTGTCTCAATAGATTATCTTTCCAATAGGGAAGTTCCCAAAAAATACTTTTTTTCGTCCAATTGTGCCATTGTCCATAGCCATCTGGATGAGAAACAACACCCGCTACAACTTCCACAGGAGGGATATCCCTAACACTATTCCAAACTTCCTCTGGTGTCAACTTACTAGGAGGTCCAGCTGTTTCAACATTTCCCTTAATGGACGCATATTTCTGCTTTCTAAATGGGTGATCCATAGGTAAGAACCTACGGTGCGAGTCAACCATGAAGTTTTTCCTCCCTATTTAAGACTAAAAGCCTTTGTGTCAACCATGAAAATCGGACACGCCATCTTACCATGTGTTCCCCATCCAGACAACATTCCATAGGCAGGGAAGTCATTAATGGTCCACATCAAAGCCGCCCTCATCACAAAATTTTGTTTGCGTGCTGCATCATAAGTTAAAACACCATTCCACAACCTTTTTAGGTCATCAATCAAAGGTTGCAAATATATGTCAATACCAGCTGTTGGATTACTTGGCCCTGGGATAATAGAATTTAAAAACATGTATGGTTTAGACATACACATTTCTGGAGGAAGGTTGTATGGGGTAACAATAACTGGCCAACATGAATACGGTGTTGCCGAGACTTGAATATATGGTGTGAAACCATCAGAGCATAAACCAAGCCGAACATTGCGTGGATCACTGGCAATATCCGGATGAACACGATCAAAATGCTTCCAAGCTTCACCATCAGATGGGTGACGTAATTCACCAGAATTATTTCTATTTTAATGGTGCCACGTCATTTTACCCGCGGTCTCCATTGAAGTAAACATCCTCTGTAGCCTTGGTATAAGCGGCAGATAGAACATTGATTTTCTTGGAACCGGTTTGCCTCTGCTCATCCCTTTCCTACTGACACAATAGCGTGTCTCTCCACACAACTTGCATTCCGACAACTCTCCATCATTTATGCCAAACTCATTGTTATAATAGAGCATGCAACCAGACACACAACAATCAATTCTTTTAGATTTTAAGCCAAGCTTCGATACCAGTCTTTTAGCTTCATAATAACTTTGCGGCAAAAGCCCTCTAATGGGGGTTGCATCCAACATCATTTTGGTCATATATTCCATGCACAACTCAGCAACATTAAATTGAGACCTAAGACCCAACAACCGAACACACATTGATAATTTTGAGTCTTTAGATCCTTCAAATAATGGTTTATTTGTCTCACTCAAATACATGTAAAACCTTTAAGCTTCCTCATTTGGAACTTCTTCAGCATCATATTCCGGTTCTTCAAAATCCAAATTTACTCCAACAGTGTCAGATATCATTCCCTAATAAACATCTAACGGTTGTATAATTTGGCCTCCTCCAGATGTCGTAGTCGCTGGATAACTACTTGATGTGGGAGCTACTACTTCAACCGGAACATTAACCGCAGGAACTGTAGCTACCCCTGGTCCTACTTCCCCGTGACGACTCCATATCCAATAATTTGGCCTAAACCCATTATTGTACAAATCAACTCTAACTTCGTCTTCATTTTGTATAACTCGAAACGAACATTTCAAGCACGGACATCTAATTCCGCCTTGTCGCGCAAATTCTTCATGATGCTTAGCACAAAAAATAAACTCTTCTACTCCTTCTACAAAACGTCGCTTTAAACCGGATCTTCCAGGAAACAATCGATCATACATCCAACTACGATCCATAATTTCAAGATCTATGTACTACACTACAACGTAAATGAAATAAATTATCAAATCAACTATCAATTACTTTATATTTTGATATATATTGATATATTAATTACTTTATAAGTGAACTTAATAAATAAGTTTTTTCAATATAAATTATTTTGTATTATTATTGCAAACAAAATTTGTAACAAAATTTTACTATAAATAGTGAAGTAATTAATATTTTATTAATTTTAATTTTGTACCAAAATAGTAAAAGAACATTATTATATAATTTTTTGGGACGAACAAATTTTGATGGTGGTGCTAATAAGCGTTATTAAAAATCACCAACGACTAAAAGAAAAAATACAAATTTTACGGTGACCACAAGTTGGTAAAATTTTTGTAGACACTAAAAACAAAAAATCTATATATATATATATATATATATATATATATATATATATATATATATATATATATATATATATATATATATATATATATATTGATATATTAATATTAATTACTTTGATAACTAACCGTAGTGAAGAGAAGACTCTGACTTGAAGCTTATCCCGAACTCAAACAAAGAGGAAAGAGGAGGAACCCAAAAAATACCTAAACAAACAACACCACAATTAGTAACAAACTCATATTATAAAATAATTCAAAAACTAAAAATATTAACTAATGTTACAAACATACCTTATATCGAAGAAATTTGTCAACGAGAGGAAGAGATTAGTAGAGAGAAGTGGAGAATGGATTGGTAGAGAGAAAGAGATTTAGTAGAGAGAAGATAGATTGGTAGAGGTGTGAAGAAGAAGAAGAAGAAGTGGAGAAGAGATTTATATAGAGAAACGAAAACCAACGGTCAAAACGCGAATCCACCGGAAATGTCATTTCCGGCGGATATAGGGTGTTTCCGGCGGATTTTTGAAATTCCGCCTTGGCGGTTTCAAGATTTTCCGGCGGATTTTTATCCGCCGCAAACATACCGGCGGAATTTAGGGATGTTCCGGCGGATTTATCCACCACAAGTGTTTCCGGCGGATTTTCGAGGAATTTCCGGCAGAATTTAGGGACTTTCCAGCGGATTTATCCACCGCAAGTGTTTCCGGCGGATTTCGAGGAATTTCCGGCGAATTTTGATTTTTTTTAAAAAAAAATTTCGTAAACGCAAATCCGCCGGAAACACCCAAATATCCGCCGGAAATACCTAAATATCCGCCGGAAATGCGTAAATATCCGCCGGAAATACCCATATATCCGCCGGAAATACCCATATATCCGCCGAAAATAACCAAATTCAATATTCTCTATTTAATTAGTGTCGGCAAGATCTTGACCGTTAATGAGTGTCGACACTAATCACTATTGACTATTCAATAATCACGCTGCACTATTCACTATTTAGTGTCTGCAATATCTTGGCCGTTAATTTAGTGTCGGCACTAATCACCGTTGACTATTCAATAATCATGTTGCACTATTCACTATTTAGTGTCGGCAAGATCTTCACCGTTAATTTAGTGTCGGCAACATCTTGACCATTAATTGGTGTCGACGCTAATCATTATTCAACAATCACGCTGCACTATTCACTATTTAGTGTTGGCAAGATCTTGACCGTTAATTTTGTGTCGGCAAGCTCTTGACCGTTAATTAGTGTCGACACTAATGACCATTGACTATTCAATAATCACGCTGCACTATTCACTATTTAGTGTCGACAAGATCTTCACCGTTAATATAGTGTCGGCACGATCTTGACCGTTAATTAGTTTCGACGCTAATCACTATTCATTATTCATTAATATAAAATTTATTTATACCCGATATGTTGTTGTATTATTATGAGTATTATGGTTTTTTATTATTTTTTTCCTTTATATATTTAATAAAAATATTAAATAATATATTTAATTAATTTCGGTTGAACCCCCTATTCAACCGGTTGAACCCAAGAACCCCTGAACCGCTACCTCTTTCGGTTCAATGTCCGGTCCAATTTTGATTACCTTGCTCTAAATAGAAAATTTGAGGAACTCCAAGGACCTGTTGTTAAGTTGGAGGATGATACGGAACGTTTGATGTGTGTAAATGTCTACACTCATCAAACGCTCGGCATCATCTCCTAACTTAACAGGAGGGATATTCGTAGGGGAGGTTCATGACAATGTTACTTTTAACGAAAAAGATGAAGGGGATGTTAATGACAAGGTGGAAGTTTCTTTACAAAGAAATGGAGACATACGCCACTCACTTGGACCCGCTGCCGACAATGCTCAAAAGAGTGGCGTATGTCTCTGTTTCTTTGAAGAGAATGAGAGTATCGGTAGAGGTGTGAAGAAGAAGAAGCGGAGAAGAGATTTATATAGAGGAAACGAAAATCAACGGTCAAAAGGCGAATCCGCCGGAAATGTAATTTCCGGCGGATTTAGGGTGTTTCCGGCGGACATTTGAAATTCAAAATTGGCGCTTTCAGGGTTTTCCGGCGGATTTTTTATCCGCCGCAAACATACCGGCGGAATTTAGGGACTTTCCGGCGGATTTATCCACCGCAAGTGTTTCCAGCGGATTTCGAAGCATTTCCGGCGGATTTTGATTTTTTTTTCAAAAAAAAAAAATTTCGTAAAGCAGATCCGCCGGAAATACCTCGAAAATCCGCCGGAAATGTTTGCGGCAGATAAATCCAGCGGAAAGTTCCTATTTCCGCCAGTAAGTTTGCGGCGGATACAATCCGCCGGTAAGCCCTATAATCCGCCGAAAAGTTTCCGGCGGATAAAAATCCGCCGGAAAGTCCTGGCCGGTAAAACTGATTATTCTTGTAGTGTATTGAGAAGATCTTAAAGAAATATAACTACTTTGGTTGTAAACCTTCCTGCCCACCATACGATCCAATTGTCAAACTTTTTAAGAACACTGGTAACAGTGTTAGACTAACGGAATTTGCGAGCATCATTGGCAGCCTAAGGTATGCAAGTGATTGTACTAGACCCGACATTGCCTAAGTCGTGGGATTGCTGTGTAGGTTTACAGTCGACTTAGTATAGAGCATTGGCACGCTATTGAGAGAGTCATGTGATACCTTAAAAGGACCATAAATCTCAGATTACATTATCAGAGATTTCCAACTGTACCTGAAGGATACAGTGATGCTGATTGGAATACTCTATCAGATGATTCCAAAGCAACTAGTGACTATATATTTAGTATATCTGGTGATAGCATTGGCAACCGCCAGTGAAGAAACTAGTTGGTTGAGATGCTTACTAGCAAAGATTCCTTATGGGAAAACTGACGCCAGTTTTGTTGATCCACTGCGATAGTACCGCGGCTATTGCAAAATAGAGAATCGTTATTACAATGATAAAACGCGACAAATATGTCGTAGGCACATCATTGTTAGAGAAATTCTCTTAAAAGGAGCTGTGAGAGTGGATCATGTACACACCGATTAGAACTTAGGTGATCCTTTGACGAAAGGATTAGTCAAAAAGAAAGTCCAAAATACATCTCAAAAGATGGGACTACTGTCATTAGAACCATGAGTCACTCATGATAGTAACCCGACCTAAAAGACTGGAGATCCCAAGAATTAGGTTCAATGGGTAATAACAAGTTGTGAAGTGATAGGAGATGAACATGCTACTATAAGTAAAGAAGCATGATTCCAAAAGCGATGTAAGGATGAGGTAATAGAAACTCTTAATGAGATCTATACTCTATATTGAGTGGAGTACCTAGCTACAGGAGTACTCTTGATAGACTCACCTTTGTGTGGTTTTGATGATTAGAGATAGAGTTCAAGACTACGAGTCACTCTTGTTGAATCTAAATCCTAACCGCTATGCAAAGGTTCAAGTCGTATGACACCTCTGTTTATGCACAATCTTAAGGAGGAGTTTGGCGTTACTTCTGAAACTCCTTTTTAAATTCAAGTGGGGGATTGTTGGAACCTTAGTGAGTGTGAATTGTAAAAAGTCCCACATTGGAAAGAATAGGAACTCTTAGGGTGCTTATAAGTGTGGACTTCACACCATAGGTTGAGGCCCAAGGGGTACCCAGTTTTGTAAAAGGGAGAGAACGCACATAAACCGACCACCACATACGCACGCGCGCCGCCGGCCGGTTCGGCCGGGCCGGGCCTAAGCCTCTGTTGTGTGGTGTAATTAATTTGTTCTGAAAATATTTATTTTATTTTTTTCGTGCGTTCTTTGCTCCTCAAGTTTCCAATGGTCAGAACTGACCAGATACATTGAACTAGCTGTTGCGCTCCAAGCTAGCTGTTGAGTTACTTGCGCTCCAAGCTTGCTGTTGAGATACTTGTGCTCCAAGCTAGCTGTTGAGAGTTACACTCCAACAGTCTTACTTGCGCTCCAAGTTAGTTTTTTCGCCTATAAATAAGAGCTCCCTTCACTTTATTTTTTGCACCGAAAACTCGAAGCAGTACCGAGTTTTCGTCTCCCTCCCCAATTCCGTTTCTTCTTAAATTAGAGTTGTCTTTGTACCATATTTGAGTGGTCTTTGGACCATAATATGAAGGTGTATTTCTTGAGTGAAATTTCACTGTGCAGTGATATTTCGTAACAGTTTTGACTGACCTGTTTTATCCTGGGAACGTCGTGGTTGATAGTCTGCCTGCACAATTTTGAGCAGTGCCACGAAACGTCTTAAAAAGAGCGATCTAGTCCACGACTCAACCCAATAATTTCTTCGGTGGATTGATAAATATTTTTCTGAAACTCAAAAACAACATTATCAAAATAAAAAATCTATTGTCCTTATAATTAGGTTTACGTGTGCGTATTAGCCTCTAATGAAGTAGAAAGATGTGTCATAATGATGCAATCCCTCAAATGTCACATCTAGGACCTACCTTGTTTTTTTTTTTTGACCAAATCTAGGACCTACCTGTCTGGTGCAGTTTTAGAAATTTTTATTTTCATTAATCATGAACCATTGGTTTATAGAAGCAGAAATTTGTTGTACACTTATAAGAGAATACGAGATTCTGTATGGTGTAGCCCAATAAAAATAAATATATTCACTCAAAAATGCTTAAAATATTTGTTACGACAAATTATTGGATACGTAAGACTTAAGGGTGTGACACATTAATTTTTTCCACTCCTCATATTCTGTCATTGGTCACTTTCTACGTTGGCCACAAGTTGCCAGAGAATACATAACCACCTTAGACTATTATGAATTGTGAATTGAGAGAGAATTGAGAGAGAAGAAAACTGAAAATCTCATATTCATCATCAACTGAACTTGATTACAGAAGCATCTTTGCTTATATACAGTTCTCATGAACCTAACTGAATGAATTGAAAGAAAACTAACTCTGACTAATTTTCTAACAGAAAGTTAACTATGATGACTACTTCTGAGCTTTACACTTAACTCAAGTTAAACTTAATACAAACAAGCGCGAAGGTATATACATGTAGCTTTAATACTCCCCCTCAAGTGGGAAGGAACAAATTGTGAAGTCCCCACTTGGAGATGATTGATTGAAATAGATGTCTTGGTAGTGCTTTTGTCAATGGATCTGCGAGTTGTTCAGCTGAGGGGACGTGGACCAACTTGATGAAGTTGCTGTGGATGTGCTCTCTTACAAAGTGGCAGTCAATATCAATATGTTTGGAACGTTCTGTGCTGGAGGGGTTAGTGGCTAGTTGGATAGCTGATTTGCTGTCGCAATAAACCATGGTGGAATTTATCTGAATGCCAAACGCTCTCAGCAATTGCTTTATCCAAAGCAGTTCGGAAACCAGAGTTGCTAAGGCTCTATATTCAGCCTCTGCAGATGACCTAGCAACTGTATTTTGCTTCTTGGATTTCCAAGTAACAAGGGCAGAGCCAACATAGACACAGAAGCCTGTTGTTGACTTTCTGGAGGTGGTGCAGCTACCCCAGTCAGCATCACAATACGCAGAAACCCGAAGTGATGAGGATGTTGGAAATACAAGGCCTTGACCTGGTGCCTTTTTTAAGTACTGCAGGACATGATTGGCAGCATGCATGTGTGGTGTTCTGGGCTGAGTCATGAATTGACTGAGCCTATTTACTGCATATGCAATATCAGGGCGCGATATGGTGAGATATATGAGGCGTCCAAGTAGCCTTCTATACTGGCTGGGGTCTGGCAAAAGCTCTCCATCAGTGTCATTGAGCTCAATAGCAGAGTCCATGGGGGTGTGCAGTGGCTTTGCACCAAGGTAACCTGTATCATGAAGGAGCTGCAATGTATATTTTCTCTGGCAGAGGGATATACCTTGAGGAGAGTGAGCAATTTCCAGGCCTAAGAAGTAATGTAGATCCCCAAGTACTCTTAGTTTGAAGTGTTCTTCTAAGAACCTTCGTGTGTGTGCAATGAGTGATGCATCAGCCCCAGCTATCAAGATGTCATCAACGTAAACCAAAAGTACTATAAGAGAAGCACCAGTACCTTTGGTAAACAAGGAATTGTCAGCTGAGCTTTGAAGGAAACCATGCTTCATGAGAACACTTGAGAATTTTGCGTACCATTGTCTTGAGGCTTGCCTCAAGCCATATAAAGATTTGTTGAGTTTGCATACTTGGTTCTCCCCCTTGACTGGATATCCTAAGGGTAGTTGCATGTAAACCTCCTCCTCTAACTCACCATTGAGGAAAGCATTGTTGATGTCTAGTTGTAGGATTGACCACTTCTGTTGGGCAGCAACTGAGAGAAGTATTCTGACCGTGGCAAGCTTTGCAACCGGAAAGAATGTCTCAGTGAAGTCAATTCCCGCTTGTTGGGTATATCCTTTTGCAACGAGACGGGCCTTGTACTTGTCTAAGCTTCCATCTGCTTTATATTTAACTTTGTACAACCATCTGCATCCAATAGGCTGTTTTCCTGGTGGGAGGGTTTGAACTGTCCACGTGTTGTTTGTCTCCAATGCAGCAATCTCTGCAGCCATAGCTTCGCACCACTCTGGTATTTTAACAGCTTGGTGATAGAAAAGAGGTTCATAGATGGCAGACACTTGCATAACAAACCGTTGGTAAGGTTTAGATAGGTTTGAGTATGAGAGACCGGCTTGTATGGGGTAGGTGAGGTTACAATGATAATCATTGAGATAAGAAGGTGTATTGTGTGTTCTGGAGGACCTTCGAGGAATGATTGTTTGAGGCACAGTAGTAGTAGGCTGCTGTGGTGGTGAAGGGTTGGTTGCTGGCTGTGTAGTGTCACTGGAAGTAGGTGAAGCTACTGAAGTGGAATTGTTGTCATTGGAAGCACTGAATGTCTCTGTAACTGAAGCAGATTGTGTCACTGCAGGGGTGTTTTCGGGTGTGGAGATGGAACTAGGACCATTGGAATGGCTAGGAGCAGCTGGGAATGTAATGTCAGGGGGAATGGCCACTGAACTAGGAAGTGGTGTATTGTCACAGGGAGGTTGGGGAATGTCAACGGGGGTGTTGTGTTTAAAAGGAAAGAAGGATTCATGGAACACAACATCACGTGAGATAAAAAACCTTTTTTTATGCAAGTCATAGAGCTTGTAACCCTTGTAACCTTGTGGATAACCCATGAAGATGCAAGGTGTAGCACGTGGAGTGAATTTGTGCCTATGTGCCATGATGGTGGATGCATAACAGAGGCATCCAAATACCTTGATGGAGGTGTAATCAGGTGCTTTGGAGTGCAGCAATTCATACGGTGATTTACCATCTAAAGTCATGGATGGAGTCCTGTTGATGAGGAATGTGGCAGCAGACACACATTCACCCCAAAAAGTCGAAGGAATTGCTGCCTGAAACAGAATGGCTCTTGCCACATTCAACAAATGCTGGTGTTTCCTCTCCACCACAGCATTTTGTTGAGGTCTATGTGGACAAGCAAACTGATGTGTGGAACCATGTTGCTGCAGGAATTCAGTTAGTAAAAATTCTCTAGCATTATCAGTTCTAATTGACTTAATATCTTTGCCAAATTGTGTTCTAACATAAGCAAAAAAGGACTTGATTAAGTGTGGTGCATCAGATTTGTGTTTCATTAAGTGGAGCCAAGTGAAACGTGAATGATCATCAACGATGGTGAGAAAGTATTGAAAACCATCATGTGTCACTTTGGAGAAAGGTCCCCAAGTGTCACAGTGAATTAAATCAAATACACAGTCAGAAAAATTGTTATGAGATTGAAAAGGTAAACGTTTTTGCTTAGCAAGAGGACAAATCATACACACTTCAGAGTTGTATTTGGAACTGACATTGAACGGAATTTTACTACTAAGAGAAAGTAGAACAGGGTCGGACAAGTGACCCATGCGCCTATGCCATAATGTGGCTATGTCTACAGAATCAGAAACAGCATTACAATTGATTGAAATACCAGATGCATTTGCAGTATCAATGTGTGTGGAGGAACAGGTGGTGAAAGGAAAGAGACCATTTGTGAGATCACATCTTCCAATCACCGTCTGCAGTGCTCGGTCCTGTATTATGCAATTCAAATCAGTGAAGTGAACATCAAATTTTTGAGTGTACAGCAATGCACCAACAGAGATTAGATTGACACTGAAACTAGGTATATATAGCACATTTTCAAGGGTAAAATTGGAACCTAATTTGACACTACCAACTGCCTCTACCCTAATTCGTTGCTTATTTGGTAAAGTAACATAGGTGTGGGGCAATTTGGTGTGTGATGTGAACAAATCAAGATTGTGACAAATGTGAGATGATGCACCAGAATCAACTAGCCAAAGTAAAACAGATTTAGGCAAAGATGCAAGAATTGAGAAACTGATTCCAATGCAGAGATTACCTGTGGTCTCGGTGTCAACAGCAGGGTTTGCTAACTGTGTCTGTATGAACTGAAGCAGTTGTTGATACTGTTCTGTAGATGGCGTGTTGCTAGTAGAGGCCTCCATGACATGATTTGCAGATGGTTTGTGCTTCTTGTGACCAGGCGGATAGCCGTGAAGCTTGAAGCAGTTGTCCTTCGTGTGACCAAGCATGCCACAATGTGCGCAGAGAGGGCGATCCTTCTTTGTAGAAGGTTTGACAGTAGCTTGAACGGCGCAAGCAAGTTGAGGAGAGGTGTTCACACCTAGGGATCCAACTTCGCGTTGCTTCTCTTCTTGCACCACAAGAGCGAATACCTGAGCAATCGAAGGGAGAGGATTCATGACGAGGATCTGGCCGCGGAGAGCGCTGTAACTCTCGTTGAGCCCCATGAGGAATGTATGCACATATTCCGATTGGAAATAGTTCACCAGAGGCTGAACACCACCGCAATTGCAATTGTGGCCAGGGACACATTGACACAGCTCTTCCCAAAGTGCTTTGATCTTGTTGTAGTAGGCATTAACAGATGAGGATCCTTGACTACAGCTCACAAAGTCACGACGTAATTGGAAGATTCTTGGTCCGTTCTGTTGCTGAAATCTTGTTTCGAGATCTAACCAAAGTTCACGAGCGGTGGAAGAGTACACAATGCTCGCGGCAAGGTCTTTGCTCACCGAATTCAAGATCCAGGAAGCAACGATGTCGTTGCAGCGAATCCACAAGGGAAATTGTGGATCTACGGTGGTCGGAGTTGGGATAGAGCCATCAACGAAGCCAAACTTGTTTTTGGATCGTAACGCCCAAATCATAGCTCTTTTCCACGAGTGATAGTTTTCACCATTTTCAGCAAGCAGGTGAGTGGCTAAAACCTGACCTGGATTATCAGAATGGTGAAGAAACAGAGGGTTGAGGTGATCAACGGGGAGCGCCATCTAGGGTAATCGTGAATCGCAGAAGCGTTCAACGAGCGGAGATGGAGGAATCGCCGAGGAGGATGAACAGAGAGGGCGCGGGAACCCTAAGATTCAACTGATACCATATTATGAATTGTGAATTGAGAGAGAATTGAGAGAGAAGAAAACTGAAAATCTCATATTCATCATCAACTGAACTTGATTACAGAAGCATCTTTGCTTATATACAGTTCTCATGAACCTAACTGAATGAATTGAAAGAAAACTAACTCTGACTAATTTTCTAACAGAAAGTTAACTATGGTGACTACTTCTGAGCTTTACACTTAACTCAAGTTAAACTTAATACAAACAAGCGCGAAGGTATATACATGTAGCTTTAATATAGACATGTGAAACTTTTTGAATTTATTAACCCTTTGATGATTTTTTTCAGGTGGAAGACAGAAATGAGGGTGGTGCAATTTGTAGAGTCCAATTCTCTGAAACTGGCCCAGCCCAATGATTTGCAGCCAAACAATTTTGTTTGGTGGATCTTGCGCGCCCGGACCCGGTTGTGTTGGGTATGCACGCGGGTTGTCCCCGACCCGACGTATATATATTTGTTTCTTACTCTCTGCTCTTCAGAAATTCAAGAAACACTGTTTCCTTTCTTGATTCTTCGTTCTTCTTCTTCTCTGCTCTCTCTCTCTCCCTGAAACCTTTGAACAGTGTAGCTCTTATCACCACCGTGTGATGATTGAAGCAGCACAGCTCTCTGGTTTGATGCTGATGATGATCTAGCAACGATGATGATGTAAACCTCTGAGATTTACACTGAGTTGGCACGATCTGAGGCTACGGTGACTCTTCTCACTTCGCGATAAACTGAAAAACCCTAAGTTTTTCAAAAGGTCATGAAATACTTGTTGCCCCCCATAGAGGGTGTTTCAAAAGGTCCACAAAGATCTGAATATATAACATGCAAAAGATCCTTAGAATTGTGTCTCATCTTAGTTTTAAAGCTCTTCCTAGGTTGTTTACCCATTAAACAACTAGTACAAGCCTCCTTACTAAGATTAAGCTTAGGTAGACCTATTACCAACCCTTTAGTACTTAGGTCACTTAGGCTTTTAGTGTTCAAGTGCCCATACCTTTTGTGCCACAGTATACCTTCAACATCAGCAGTGGCACTGAGACACTCAGTTTCAGTTACACTTATGCTGGTTTTGAAGGTTCTGTTGGAAGCAAGAGGTGTGGTCAGAATGAGCTTCTCATTAGCATCAAACAATTTTAATTTTAAATTTTTCATTAAAACTGAAAATCCTTTTTCAACAAGTTGTCCTAAGCTAATGATATTACAGCTGATTCCTGGCACATAGAACACACCCTTTATAGTAATTACTTGACCATTTTCTTTAGTGAATTGTATGTCCCCTACCCCTTCAGATACTATTGATTGGTTAGAAGCACATCTTATAGTAGTCCTTTTACTTGAATCAAAGTTAACTAACCACCCTTTATTACCTGTCATGTGATTAGAGCAACCAGAATCTAAATACCAGGTTTCAGTGATAGTCTTTCCATCACTGGTAGTAACTACTAGTACAACACAGTCCTCACTAAGAGTTAGATCAAGCTTAGTCATGACAGAGTCTTCCTTAGGCTCTATCTTAGTAGCTTTATTAGTGACAGAGTCACTACTTGACTCTGTTTCTTCAGAAAACATAGAAAACACAACATGTTCATTATCTGAATCTGAATCTTGTTTTGCTATGTTAGCTTCATTCACATTAGATTTAGACTTAGGTTTAGTTGGACATTCATTTGCATAATGGCCATATTTATCACATCTATAGCATTGTACATTAGATTTGTCCTTTTTCTTAGAGTTGTCACTAGACTTAGAGTTCTCAGCCTTTCCCACAAAATTCCCAGATTTAGGTTTAGACCCCTTACCTTTACCTTGCTGGTTGTTTTTGTTAGAATTGCCCTTACCTCCTTTCTTCTTGGACTTCCCTTTAATGAAGAAAGCTGTGTCATCATCACTGTCATCATTCATTAGATTCAATCTAATTTCCTTAGCCTCCAATCTACTTTGAAGCTGTTCCACCTTTAGATCTTCTATAGTTATGGTGTCTTCTAGACTGTTAACACAGACATAGAAACGTTTAGTTAGAGATCTTAGGATTTTTCTACAGATTTCTTCATCTGTAAGACTGTGTCCATTTAGATTCATAGCATTAGTAATCTTTTTCACCCGGCCACAGTATGTAACAACATCCTCATCACTCTTCATCTTAAGAGCTTCATACTGGGCTCTAAGGGCTTGCAACTTTTCCTTTTTTGCCTCAGTTGCCCCATTATAGTAGGAATCAAGAGTGTCCCAAGCACTCTTGGCACTCTCAACTCCCCTAACTCTATCAAAATTACTGTCATCTAATCCTATATGAATTAGATGTAATGCTTTCCAGTCTTTCTGGATTTCTTCTTCATATTTTGCATTATCCTCTGCAGTAGCAGGGGCTGTTGGTGGTGTCACACCATCTCTAACAACTTTTAACACTCCCTGGCAGCCAAAGACTGCTCTCATTTGGTGGCACCATCTATCCCAATTCTTCCCATTGAGGATGGGAACCTGAGCCCCAAAGCTAGGGTGTGATTGCATATCTTTAGACATATTAAACTGCAACACAGAAAACACTTCACACACAGTTAGTAATATCCACACACAGGCACTGTGTATGTGTAAAACAGAGAGAAAGATTTTAAAGAAACTTAAAGAAAAACAACAGAGATTAAGAGAGTTTAGAAACAGGCCCTGATTGCAAACTAGCTCAATGATACCATTTTGAATTTATTAACCCTTTGATGATTTTTTTCAAGTGGAAGACAGAAATGAGGGTGGTGCAATTTGTAGAGTCCAATTCTCTGAAACTGGCCCAGCCCAATGATTTGCAGCCAAACAATTTTGTTTGGTGGATCTTGCGCGCCCGGACCCGGTTGTGTTGGGTATGCACGCGGGTTGTCCCTGACCCGACGTATATATATATATTTGTTTCTTACTCTCTGCTCTTCAGAAAATCAAGAAACACTGTTTCCTTTCTTGATTCTTCGTTCTTCTTCTTCTCTGCTCTCTCTCTCTCTGAAACCTTTGAACAGTGTAGCTCTTATTACCACCGTGTGATGATTGAAGCGGCACAGCTCTCTGGTTTGATGCTGATGATGATCTAGCAACGATGATGATGTAAACCTCTGAGATTTACACTGAGTTGGCACGATCTGAGGCTACGGTGACTCTTCTCACTTCGCGATAAACTGAAAAACCCTAAGTTTTCCAAAAACGCTTGATCTGTTTGATCAAGCTCTTGATCCACCTTCCTTAAGGTAGATTTGCTTCTTCTCTCACACTTTCTTTGATATTCTCTTTGATTTATGTGCTGAGAACGAAACCCTAATTTCTCTGTTTTGCTTTTTCAGGTACAGGTTGCACAGTTAGGGTTCCAAACACCTCAATCAGGTATAAATCACAACTCTTCTTATGATTTACCTTGATCTCTTGGTTTGTTTCGCAAAACCCTAATGTTCTTGTAACTGTTATTCTGCAAAACTTCTTCTGCTGTGTTCTTGGAGTGAAACACCCCTCTGTATTCACCAGAAACCTCTCTTAGGCTTCTCAGAACAGGTACAGCTCTTCCCTTTCACTTTTCCTTTGATCTTTTCCTTTGTTCAGTCACTGAACATTACTCTAATCTATTCTTTTCTGTTTATGCAAGGTACAATCTCTCACTGCACCTCACTTACACTCAGAAACATAGAGAAAGAAAATAACGAAGGAGGCAGAAGAGAATAGAATAGAACTGTAAAGACTTTATTGATTGTGTATGAAATTACAACTGTACAAAAAATGTAAGATCCAGTATTCTATATATACACACTGTAGGCACTAGAATGTGGACATGTTAGTTAGAAAACTGTTAGGTAGAGCTAACGGTTTCTAACTAAATAAACCACTAGGATAGGGTCACAACAAACTTTGTAACAAACTTCAACTAATCTGATTTATTTGAAAAACTGTTATTATTTTTCTGTTGTAAATTAGTTGAAGTAGTTAGCCTGTTTTGACTGCTGGTGTTAACTGCCTTCTGTTTCTGTTTTATAAGGCAGTTAGCAAAATCCTAGGTTGTTGATTTGTTTGGATTACACCAAACTCAACATCCTCCCTTAAGCCAAACTAATACAACATAGGTGAGTACAAGAACAGAAACACTACAGGACCTAAACTTAGGAGAGCAACTTAATCAGGACAAGCCCCTGTGTTAGCCTTAGAACCAAAATACTCAGAACATGCCTCTGAGCCTGACATTAAAAATTGCCCTTTAAAGTTTAAAGGCAACTACTCCTAAATCTCTCCTTAGTTTAGAAAACTGCTCACCTTTTAGTGGCTTAGTAAAAATGTCAGCCAATTGTTCCTTTGTAGGACAATAGTCTAGGCATAGTTTACCATTAGACACTTGAGACCTTAGATAATGAAATCTAGTTTCTATATGCTTAGTGCGCCCATGGCCAATAGGATTTTTAGCCAAGTTAAGGGCAGATTTGTTGTCCACCAGTAGCTTAGGAACCTGAGTTAGGGTAACTCCAAGTTCACCAAGTAAGGTTTCCAACCAAGCAGATTGAGTGGCAGCACTGCATGCTGCCACATACTCAGCTTCACATGTAGACAAAGCAACAATGCTTTGCTTTTTGGAGCTCCAGCATATTGGGGCCCCTTGAAACTTGAAAAAATAGCCAGAAGTGCTTCTTCTGTCTAGCTGGTCACCACACCAGTCAGAATCAGAATATCCCATAAGCTCAAATCCTTTAGAACCTTTCTTAGGAAAAAACACTCCAAAGTTTGTGGTGCTTTGTATATACCTTAGTATACGTTTAGCTGCATTTAGGTGGATTTGCAGGGGTTCATTCATGAACCTGCTCACCATGCCAGTGGCATAGAGGATATCAGGCCTTGTATGGCACAAATATCTCAAGGAGCCAATGATTTGCCTATAGAGAGTAGGATCAACCTTGTTTCCTTTCTCACCCTCCTTCTTAGCTAGTATTCCTTCAGCTGGATTGAGTGCCACATTGCATTCATCCATCTTGAATCTGGCCAGAATTCCTTTAGCATACTTTTTCTGATGTAGAACTATCCCTTCAGGTTTCCATAAGAATTCAAGGCCCAAAAAGTAGGTTAGCTGCCCTAAATTGGTCATTTCAAATTCTGCTTCCATAGCTGATTTGAACTTCTCTATTTCAGCAACTTTACTACCTGTCACCAATAGATCATCCACATACAAACAAATTAGTAACATATCTGAATCTAGGGTTCCTTTAACATAGACACCAAACTCAGTGGTGCATTTTTTGAACCCATTGTTTACAAAAAATGTGTCAATTCTTTTATTCCAGGCCCTAGGGGCCTGTTTTAAACCGTATAGGGCTTTGTGGAGTTTACACACCAAGTCCTCCTTGCCTTTAATTTCAAAACCAGGAGGTTGAGAAATAAAAACAAGTTCCTCTAGAGGACCATTCAGAAATGCAGACTTGACATCTAAATGATGTAAGTCCCATCCCCTACTACAAGCCAAAGCAGTGACCATTCTAATAGTCTCATGCCTAGCTACAGGTGAGAAAACCTCCTCAAAGTCTATACCAGGCTTCTGTTGGAACCCTCTAGCAACAAGTCTAGCTTTATGCTTAACTATGTTGCCATTGGGATCCAATTTCAGCTTGAAAACCCATTTTACAGAAATGGCCTTTTTATCCTTAGGTAAGACAGATAGTGTCCAAGTCTTTTTCTTTTCTATAGAATTCAACTCTTCAACCATTGCCTTTTTCCAATTAGGATCCTTTAGAGCTTCTCTAAAGTCCACAGGCTCTACATCAACTAGCATAGCCTGGTGGATAAGGTTACCAGTCTCATCCACCTCATCATCATTAAACATTTCATAGTCTGCTAAGTTTCTAGGAGGCTGCCTTTGCCTATGACCCCTAGGAATTTCTTCCACATTAGGTACAATAGGTTCTGCATCACTCTCAGAACTGTCATCCTCCCTTACTGGAGAATTTGGAACTGTCTCATTGTCCATAGGCTCATCTTCCTCAGAAACATCACCCATAGGTGTAGTTTCCACAGAAATTTCATCATTCATAATGCCACTTTCTGCTGAACCATTCTGTTCAACACTGTCCCAACACCATTGCTTGTCTTCTAGGATCACCACATCCCTAGACACTTCAATTTTATTATTGGTAGGATTAAGTAGCCTATAAGCACCAGTAGGATGGTATCCCACTAGGATTAGAGGTTTACTTTTATCCTCCAACTTAGTCCTTCTACTATCAGGTATGTGACTATACACAATAGAGCCAAACACCCTTAAGTGAGAAACATTTGGAGTATCACCACTCCAAACACATTCAGGAACTTTTCCACTTAGGCCCTTTGTAGGACACCTATTTAGTATATAGACAGAAGTAGTCACTGCCTCTGCCCATAACCAATTAGGTAGACCCTTAGCCTTAATCAAACTTCTGGCCATGTCCAGAATTGTTCTATTTCTTCTCTCAGCCATACCATTATGCTGAGGAGTGTAAGGTGAGGTTACCTCATGCACAACACCATGAGTAGTGCAGTACTCCTCAAATTCCTTTGAGGTGTACTCACCACCCCCATCAGTTCTCAATACCTTGACCTTTTTGCCACATTGAGTTTCAGCCATTGTTTTAAACCTTTTAAACACACTTAAAGCTTCTCCTTTAGTTTTCAACAAGTACAGCCATATTTTTCTAGAAAATTCATCCACAATAGTCATGAAATACTTGTTGCCCCCCATAGAGGGTGTTTCAAAAGGTCCACAAAGATCTGAATATATAACATGCAAAAGATCCTTAGAATTGTGTCTCATCTTAGTTTTAAAGCTCTTCCTAGGTTGTTTACCCATTAAACAACTAGTACAAGCCTCCTTACTAAGATTAAGCTTAGGTAGACCTATTACCAACCCTTTAGTACTTAGGTCACTTAGGCTTTTAGTGTTCAAGTGCCCATACCTTTTGTGCCACAGTATACCTTCAACATCAGCAGTGGCACTGAGACACTCAGTTTCAGTTACACTTATGCTGGTTTTGAAGGTTCTGTTGGAAGCAAGAGGTGTGGTCAGAATGAGCTTCTCATTAGCATCAAACAATTTTAATTTTAAATTTTTCATTAAAACTGAAAATCCTTTTTCAACAAGTTGTCCTAAGCTAATGAGATTACAGCTGATTCCTGGCACATAGAACACACCCTTTATAGTAATTACTTGACCATTTTCTTTAGTGAATTGTATGTCCCCTACCCCTTCAGATACTATTGATTGGTTAGAAGCACATCTTATAGTAGTCCTTTTACTTGAATCAAAGTTAACTAACCACCCTTTATTACCTGTCATGTGATTAGAGCAACCAGAATCTAAATACCAGGTTTCAGTGATAGTCTTTCCATCACTGGTAGTAACTACTAGTACAACACAGTCCTCACTAAGAGTTAGATCAAGCTTAGTCATGACAGAGTCTTCCTTAGGCTCTATCTTAGTAGCTTTATTAGTGACAGAGTCACTACTTGACTCTGTTTCTTCAGAAAACATAGAAAACACAACATGTTCATTATCTGAATCTGAATCTTGTTTTGCTATGTTAGCTTCATTCACATTAGATTTAGACTTAGGTTTAGTTGGACATTCATTTGCATAATGGCCATATTTATCACATCTATAGCATTGTACATTAGATTTGTCCTTTTTCTTAGAGTTGTCACTAGACTTAGAGTTCTCAGCCTTTCCCACAAAATTCCCAGATTTAGGTTTAGACCCCTTACCTTTACCTTGCTGGTTGTTTTTGTTAGAATTGCCCTTACCTCCTTTCTTCTTGGACTTCCCTTTAATGAAGAAAGCTGTGTCATCATCACTGTCATCATTCATTAGATTCAATCTAATTTCCTTAGCCTCCAATCTACTTTGAAGCTGTTCCACCTTTAGATCTTCTATAGTTATGGTGTCTTCTAGACTGTTAACACAGACATAGAAACGTTTAGTTAGAGATCTTAGGATTTTTCTACAGATTTCTTCATCTGTAAGACTGTGTCCATTTAGATTCATAGCATTAGTAATCTTTTTCACCCGGCCACAGTATGTAACAACATCCTCATCACTCTTCATCTTAAGAGCTTCATACTGGGCTCTAAGGGCTTGCAACTTTTCCTTTTTGCCTCAGTTGCCCCATTATAGTAGGAATCAAGAGTGTCCCAAGCACTCTTGGCACTCTCAACTCCCCTAACTCTATCAAAATTACTGTCATCTAATCCTATATGAATTAGATGTAATGCTTTCCAGTCTTTCTGGATTTCTTCTTCATATTTTGCATTATCCTCTGCAGTAGCAGGGGCTGTTGGTGGTGTCACACCATCTCTAACAACTTTTAACACTCCCTGGCAGCCAAAGACTGCTCTCATTTGGTGGCACCATCTATCCCAATTCTTCCCATTGAGGATGGGAACCTGAGCCCCAAAGCTAGGGTGTGATTGCATATCTTTAGACATATTAAACTGCAACACAGAAAACACTTCACACACAGTTAGTAATATCCACACACAGGCACTGTGTATGTGTAAAACAGAGAGAAAGATTTTAAAGAAACTTAAAGAAAAACAACAGAGATTAAGAGAGTTTAGAAACAGGCCCTGATTGCAAACTAGCTCAATGATACCATTTTGAATTTATTAACCCTTTGATGATTTTTTTCAAGTGGAAGACAGAAATGAGGGTGGTGCAATTTGTAGAGTCCAATTCTCTGAAACTGGCCCAGCCCAATGATTTGCAGCCAAACAATTTTGTTTGGTGGATCTTGCGCGCCCGGACCCGGTTGTGTTGGGTATGCACGCGGGTTGTCCCTGACCCGACGTATATATATATATTTGTTTCTTACTCTCTGCTCTTCAGAAAATCAAGAAACACTGTTTCCTTTCTTGATTCTTCGTTCTTCTTCTTCTCTGCTCTCTCTCTCTCTGAAACCTTTGAACAGTGTAGCTCTTATTACCACCGTGTGATGATTGAAGCGGCACAGCTCTCTGGTTTGATGCTGATGATGATCTAGCAACGATGATGATGTAAACCTCTGAGATTTACACTGAGTTGGCACGATCTGAGGCTACGGTGACTCTTCTCACTTCGCGATAAACTGAAAAACCCTAAGTTTTCCAAAAACGCTTGATCTGTTTGATCAAGCTCTTGATCCACCTTCCTTAAGGTAGATTTGCTTCTTCTCTCACACTTTCTTTGATATTCTCTTTGATTTATGTGCTGAGAACGAAACCCTAATTTCTCTGTTTTGCTTTTTCAGGTACAGGTTGCACAGTTAGGGTTCCAAACACCTCAATCAGGTATAAATCACAACTCTTCTTATGATTTACCTTGATCTCTTGGTTTGTTTCGCAAAACCCTAATGTTCTTGTAACTGTTATTCTGCAAAACTTCTTCTGCTGTGTTCTTGGAGTGAAACACCCCTCTGTATTCACCAGAAACCTCTCTTAGGCTTCTCAGAACAGGTACAGCTCTTCCCTTTCACTTTTCCTTTGATCTTTTCCTTTGTTCAGTCACTGAACATTACTCTAATCTATTCTTTTCTGTTTATGCAAGGTACAATCTCTCACTGCACCTCACTTACACTCAGAAACATAGAGAAAGAAAATAACGAAGGAGGCAGAAGAGAATAGAATAGAACTGTAAAGACTTTATTGATTGTGTATGAAATTACAACTGTACAAAAAATGTAAGATCCAGTATTCTATATATACACACTGTAGGCACTAGAATGTGGACATATTAGTTAGAAAACTGTTAGGTAGAGCTAACGGTTTCTAACTAAATAAACCACTAGGATAGGGTCACAACAAACTTTGTAACAAACTTCAACTAATCTGATTTATTTGAAAAACTGTTATTATTTTTCTGTTGTAAATTAGTTGAAGTAGTTAGCCTGTTTTGACTGCTGGTGTTAACTGCCTTCTGTTTCTGTTTTATAAGGCAGTTAGCAAAATCCTAGGTTGTTGATTTGTTTGGATTACACTAAACTCAACAAAACTAAAATCATTCATGTATCAACAAAAGACACTGAGCATATCTGTCTGGCTATGCCTTCACCATCACATATCAAAAATATCGATATTTTTTCCTATTTTGATCAATAATTAAACAAAAGAAATTCCATAAAAAAAAAATAAACAAAACAAGTGTGACACTCATGTAATAGACTAACAGGCATCTCTAGCGAGAATAACGTGTGAAGACATCTCTTCTTGATTCGTAAAAGGGAGTGAATAGAATTCTTTACTTTGCCTCGTCACAGTATTTTGATTCAGACTTGAATCACATGTTTTATATAATATATGCATAATTAATGTTCAGAAACCATTGCAACTTGCAAGCTTTTATCCCTTTTTATGTTTGGCTTTGAGGTAATCTCCTGATACTCTCTCCACTCCTTACTCCTTGATAGGCATGTGGATGGTGGGTCTCCACTTTGGCAACAATACCATTTAATTTTATATGGTCTTCTTCAATACTTGTTTAGCCTATTATGATGATAAAAATCATTTGAGTATAAGCACATATTTAATAGTGATATAAAAAGTCTAGATTTTTTTTCTTTCTGGGCAAGTGGGTATCTATATTTTCAAATCCAATTAACTGATTCTATGTCTTGATATGTGTGTTTGAAAGTTTAATCTAGTTTTTCTTGTTTTGGTTCCCTTGTTTGTGTCTTTATGCTGCTTCTGAAGTGGTTGGTGGCACATGATGACAGGTGCAAGGGATTTTCTAGAAACATTTTCAAAAATGGAGGTGCTTGGGGTCAAGGGGTTGTTCTTCTTGGTTTTCTGCTTATGGATTCCCAAAGAAGTGGTGGGAAGGAACGGAACTACCATTGGAAATTCTACTGTTTCTACCAGACCAAGTGTTTTGAAAATTGGAGCCCTTTTTACTGTTAATTCTGTGATTGGAAGATCAGCTAAACCAGCAATCTTGGCTGCAATTGAAGATGTTAATGCTAATAAGACCATTCTCCCAGGCATTACACTTGATGTTATTTTACATGATACAAATTGCAGTGGCTTTGTTGGAACAGTTGAAGGTATTTCCCAAAAACTTCAATTTCAGTAGCTTTAAGCAACTTTTTCGTTGTTCAATTTGAGGTTTTTTAGAATCAAACTTACATACAGTGCTATAGGTACCGGTGGTTCTGTTCCTCACATAAAAGTTTAGGTAACTGCTAGAAACTGTTCAAGAGGTGTATTTTTATTAGCAATTGTTATGTCTGTTAAACAAAAGAACAATTTCTCTCTAGAAACAGGACGTAGAGTACCTATGGAACTGTACGTAAGTAATGCTCGGTGTTTTATTGGAATGGTTTGTGTCTTATTAAGTGCAATCTATATAGCTTGAATAATTTTCTTGATGATGTAGCTTTGCAGTTAATGGAGAATGAAGTGGTTGCAGTCATTGGTCCACAATCATCAGGAATAGCACATATAATCTCACATGTGGTTAATGAACTTCATGTACCACTTCTTTCATTTGGGGCAACAGACCCTACTCTATCTTCTCTCCAGTACCCTTATTTCCTCCGCACAACCCACAATGACTATTTTCAGATGTATGCAATTGCAGACCTTGTTGAGTACTACAGATGGAGAGAAGTTATTGCCATTTTTGTAGATGATGATAATGGAAGAAATGGTGTTTCAGTTTTAGGTGACGCTCTCGCGAAAAAACGCGGCAAAATCTCTTACAAGGCTGCATTTCCTGCTGGAGCTTCTAAGAATGATATCAGTGACTTGTTGAATGGAGTTAACTTAATGGAATCAAGAGTTTATGTTCTTCATGTTAATCCTGATTCTGGTTTGAAAATTTTCTCTATTGCTAAGAAGCTTGGTATGATGACTAGTGGCTATGTTTGGATTGCAACAGATTGGCTTCCTTCAGTTTTGGATTCAATGGAGCAAGTTGATACTAACACATTAAATCTCCTTCAAGGAGTTGTAGCTTTTCGCCATCATACTCCTGAGACTAATCTCAAAAAGAGTTTTTTCTCTAGGTTGAAGAACCAAAAAGGCATGGAGAGTAAAAATTTTCATTCTTATGCATTATATGCATATGATTCTGTTTGGTTAGCAGCTTATGCTCTTGATACTTTTCTTAAAGAAGGTGGAAACATATCTTTCTCTTCTGATCCTAAATTACGCGACACGAATGGAAGCATGTTGCATTTGTCATCTCTTCGTGTTTTTGAGAGTGGTCCATTGTTTCTCCCTACGATTTTGAGAATGAACTTTACTGGTTTGAGTGGTCAGATTCAGTTTGATGCAGAGAAGAATCTTATTCATCCAGCATATGATATCCTTAACATTGGCGAATCGGGATTGCGAAGAATCGGTTACTGGTCTAATTATACTGGTTTATCAATTTTGTCTCCAGAAATTTTGTATAAGAAACCACCTAACACTTCAACAAGCAATCAAAAACTTTTCAGTGTTGTGTGGCCTGGAGAAACTCTAGTAACTCCAAAAGGGTGGGTGTTCCCGAACAATGGAAAGGCGTTACGAATAGCGGTTCCTCATCGAATAAGCTACTTAGAGTTTGTATCTAAAGACAAGAATCCTCCTGGGGTTAAAGGCTATTGCATTGATGTCTTTGAAGCAGCCATAAACTTATTGCCTTATCCTGTTCCAAGACAATATATATTATATGGAGATGGTAAAGGAAATCCTAACTACAATGAGCTTGTCAATCAGGTTGCACTAAATGTAAGTTCTCAAGTCGTAACACAGACACAGATACCAGACACGACACGAACACGGACACACAGACACCAATTACCTTAATAGTTGTGTTAATTTGGTTTTTTCCTTCTGCAGAACTTTGATGCAGCTGTTGGAGATGTTACAATTGTGCCAAACAGAACAAGGATTTTGGATTTCACTCAACCTTTCATGGAATCAGGACTTGTAGTTGTTGTTCCTGTCAAGGAGACAAAATCAAGCCCTTGGGCTTTCCTCAAGCCATTCACTGCTCAAATGTGGTGTGTTACTGGTGCTTTTTTTCTTTTTGTGGGAGCTGTTGTGTGGATTCTTGAGCATAGGCATAATCCAGAATTCCGTGGTCCACCTAAGAAACAAATAATGACAATCTTTTGGTTAGTTTGTTTTGACCATTTGGAAGCCTTTTTAGCATAGACTACTCCGGTCTCATTTATAAACAAAAAAAAAACACTTATTAAGTTCATTCAGTAACTGATGTATCTGGTTTATAATATAGTTTTTCTTTTGCAGGTTTACTTTCTCAACAATGTTTTTCTCACATAGTATGTGCCCCAGAGATTCTCATTAACATATTTTCATATTTTGCTAAGGTGGTAAATGGTAAAAATTTCTGATATCTTTTACTGGTTTGAACTGGTACAGGAGAGAATACTGTGAGTGGTCTTGGGAGATTTGTTCTAATCATATGGCTTTTTGTGGTGTTAATTATCAATTCAAGCTACACAGCAAGCTTAACATCAATTCTCACAGTGCAGCAACTTTCCTCACAAATTGAAGGAATTGACAGCTTGATATCAGGTACTCAACTGATTGGAATTCAAGAAGGGTCATTTGCGCGGAGATATCTGATAGATGAACTCAACATACATGAATCTAGACTAGTAACATTGAAAGATCAAAAGGCGTATGTTGACGCCCTTACTCGTGGACCAAAAGGAGGAGGTGTTGTGGCCATTGTTGATGAGCTTCCATATATTGAGCTCTTTATGTCTAATACCAACTGTAAGTTCAGAACTGTTGGCCAGGAGTTCACTAAAAGTGGCATGGGATTTGTAAGTATCTTTATTTTCATGTCCATGGTTAGGTTCCTCAATTTTTCTATTAACTATTTTCTTTTTGATGAGAATTGAGATAGATTTTTTGATTGAAGATAGGTTTGTAATTTCATTGATAGTTTAACTTAATCCACTCTTCACAATACCATGATTGAAGAGCACGAGTCTTGGCGCAATAGTAAGATTGTTGCCTTTTGACCTAGGTCAAGAGTTCAAATCTTGAAAGCAACTTCTCTACTTGTTGCATATCTACCCTCCTCAGATCCCACCCGCTGAGAGCCTCGTGCACTGGCCGGCCATTCAGGGTCGGCCGGCCCAAAAGTCTTTTTTAGTTGGTGAGGTTTAAAGCGAACTTTTTAGTTGAAGCCTTTATTTTCTTAAGCTTAAGTCTTATACGAGGCCTTTTTGCTTTATAAAAACTAATGACAAAATATGAGGCCTAAAACTAGGGCTTTAGTAGCCTTACCCTTGGGCCGGTCCTGCGGCCAATGTTGGCCATATTGTCTACTCAACCAATCATTTAGCTGTTCAGATAGAACTTCTGTTCAGCTAGTCTTCAAAGAAAAATGATTCCTGAGCTAAGATGATTTACTTATTCAAGTTGTTTCTTTTGTGACTTTTCTATGAGTGTGCATGTTATATCTACATCTTACACAACAATATATTATTCTCATATTTAATACCATAATCACAGGCATTTCAGAGGGACTCTCCCCTTGCAGTTGATATGTCAACTGCAATTCTTCAACTTTCTGAGAATGGTGACCTGCAAAAGATCCATGATAAATGGCTTTTGAGACGTGATTGCGCTGCAAAAGTCGACGACGTCGATTCGAATGAACTATCACTAAGTAGCTTCTGGGGTCTTTTTCTTATATGTGGCATTGCATGTTTACTTGCTATGATTGCATTCTTTGTTAGAGTGTTTTGTCAATACATAAAATTCATCCCAGAGGATGAGGAAGTTGATCAGGAAAATCCATCAATCAGGCCTAGTAGAACAATCCGAACTACAAGCTTCAAGAACTTGATTGATTTTGTTGATAAGAGAGAAAGAGAAATCAAAGAGATACTTAGAGAAAAGAGTAAGAAAAGGAGACGCAGTCAAAGCTTAGATGAAAATTCTAGTTCACCCACCTAAGTAACCATGTAGTATATTTTTTGTCCTTGTCTTTTTATTTCTTACTATTGCTAAATCATAGGGAACAGTATTGACACAAATTTGTCTATAGTTAAATATTTAAATTCCCTTCCTTCTTGGATAGGAAATTATGGTTGTAACATTATCATAAAAAAGGACAAGCAGTCTTGCTCTACATTTGAAGTCAATATATACATACACTAGATTAGGCAATTGTACCTTCATATAAAGAAATTGAGTTCAACTCTGAGTTGTGTGCTGGTAAACAAGAATGAAAAAATTTGCAAATGAAATCATATCATATTTAAAGACAATGGTCAAGAATCTCAAGATCTCTATCCGCGTGAATGTGTATATACATAATTCGTTTTTTTATCTGTAGACAGAGTGGTAAATGCCATCGGAAACCCACACACACAAATGTGAGGTCTTGGGTTCGAACCTAGGTGATGATAACCTAACAATTTCGACATTTGTCAGTTGAGTTAGACCTTACAAATCGTATATGCATTTATCCATAACAAACTGTTTCTCTTCATGAAAACAATTGCAGTGGAATTGTTTTATTCTAGGGGGATATTAAAATGCAGCAGATTTTGAAGAATCTGTGTACCCAACCAACCGCATTCACATTAACACCAGTCAGTTAATAATTGAGAGCTGTCATCAGTTGGAGTTGACTCCCCTATTTTTTTTATTTATTTAAAGATGATTTTTATTGAAAATTGAGTTAATGGAAAGCATTGACTAAAAAATTAAAAAATCTGCAAGACTTCATAACTCAATTATTAATTTCAGCAAAGGAGGGTTGTTGCTTATTATAAAGTTGAAAATGATTAATCAAATTAGTATGGCCATTCCACATGTTTTTCATGGGACCACGTCTATCTGCTTGCCTTCTTTTATGGGGCAAGTATGGTATTAATCTTCGTCATTGAATTTTATATATTTTCATCACCGTATATCAATTCATCATAGCGCGAACAAGGGACGGCTCTTGTTGATCCCAATATCTCAGACACAAGTATGGAGCATGTGGTGGAGCCACGGTGGATCTACTTACTAGATATTGATGGCATATGCCCTACTAGAGGACTTGTTAAGAGTCTGGACCACCAGTGGCGGAGCTTGCCCAAAATTTTGGGAGGGGCCGCAACTACAAACTTATATATATATATATATATATATATAGCATCCAAAACCATTTTTAATCATAAAATAAACTTTAGTCTTTGCCATAAAAAAACCTCAGTCAAGGTTATGCAGAAGACCACCGAAACTGCTTAATACTGGTAGGGAAATATTGTTTCTAAAACAAACATATATGCATGTTTATGCCTCATATGCACAGCATAATACCCTTTTCATGAATCAAAACAAATCACAAATGTTTTATCAATCAAGTAAAGATCCAAAACCATTTATTGTTTCATTATTAGCTTGTGAACACAATAGCTCTGTTAAGAAGAAAGTTCTGTTAACGTAGCTCTTACGAGCTATGCCACTAAACTTCAATCATAAACACCAGAGGAAAATGTGAGGCACGGCACAACACGACGCAGGAACTGGAGAAAAAAGAGAGGGAAGTTTGCTGTTGTGTAGGAAGAGAAGTAGCAAGGCAACACTGTGTGGGCAGAAACAAAAGCGGCGCTATACCGAACTGCCGTGGAGTATGGTGCGGAGGAACTGAATGAACAGCGGCGGAGTCTCGTTCAATGGTGGAGAGGGAGAAATAGAGAAAGAGAGGGACAAACGCCTGCTGCGGAGTCTCAAAGTGCGGTGTGTTTGAGTGTGCGTGAATGAAGCCCCATAGTTTAGGCAATAGTTAGTATAGTAAAAACAAAACTATTTTTTTTTGGGGGGTGCCATGGCTATCCCCCGCTCTCACTATAATCCGCCACTGTCTGGGACACCTTACCCCTTATAGATTTCACATACCATAACGTATCCACCTTCCTATGGATGGAAGATTCTTCACCCATTTGCGATCGAGTCTTCCAATGACAGGAATGAAGGGATGCCAATTCTTTTCTAATGTTACGAAGCAATTATCCTACTACCCATTGTTAAAAGTACTCAAAATGTTCTACGGACCATGATTCACTTCAGCCATTATTGACTGCGTCACTAAAGTCAAGCACCATAGGAACCATTGGATTAATATAATCCGCATTCCTCAATCCTAACCCTTAATTGAGAACTAGTATTTCTTGCGAAGATTTTCTTTCCGATAATTTCAGTGGTTAATAGAAACATGGATGGTGTAATAGTATAGAATGAATACACATACACGTCATGCATCTTCGACAAAATATTTTTCACGATAACAATCATTTTCCCCCTTAATTTATTAAAAAAAATAAAAAATAAAACAAGATAGAGAGAGGTGACAACAGAAAATCACAATTCATCTTATACCGACTATGTATAGCTCAAGTGGGGGAGATTGGGGTATCTTAAACAACAATAGGGTAGTTAGCCACGTCCATGCAGGTTTATAATTGAATTCCCCGCGTACACAAAAACTATCCTTAGTAATCCAAAACCCGTGAGTAAACAATCATAATCATCTGATACGGTTATCTTGTTTTGGTTGCATATATCTTAAACATCAGTAGATTGATGAAATTCCAAATCATCTCACAATCATAACTAGGAAAAAGAAGCATATTTCGTCAATCTAAATTTACACAAAGACAGTGGACCAAGAATTAATTAGATTAGAGAATGCCACAAATAAAAATGATACCCAAAAATTAATCCAGCCAAGCATAAACCGGCCGAATTTATAACATCAAACATGTAATCAATTGACTATCATGTAAATTATTCAAGAAGAAACCTAGCCATGTTATTGGGCAAGCAACATCAATTAGAACAAAGACAAAGGGCGTCTATTTGCATGGCGAAGCAAGCAACAAAGACAGTTTAATTACATATTGTCTTCGCATAAACCATTCACAGTGATGAAAAAGTTGAAACCACAAAAAGGCCATGCAGTGTCAAAGCTGTTCTGAAGACATTTATAAAGTTGGCACTACTCAAGTTTGACGGGTTCTGACTCTCTCTTGGGAGGATCCAAATCCAAATAAGTAAATGGCTCAGTTGGTTCCTCACTGCAATAGCCACAAATGTCACAAGCAACACAACAAAACATACATAAGTAAATGAAAAACTTGTATGGGAAAAGGCAAGACAAGGTGTGCAAATAAGGATGAAAAAATTAAATAGAATAGCCAACTTCATTACATAAGCATCCCAAACAGTGGATTGTTTAGACTTTAGACCTCAAGATTTCAACAAGCTATGGCACTGTTAAAGCATGTTATCTCGGTAATGATAGCAATCCTTTAGTTTAATGTCGCTTTAATCCACCACCACAACAATCAGTGAGATAGTTCATAAACAATGATACTCCCTAGATACAAATGTGGACCGTCATGGATAATTAAGCTGAGCCGACTTAAGTTGGCCCGGAACCAAAAGCCTACTAGCTCGGCCCAGGGCTAGGAGAATTGGACCAAGTCCCTCAGGGACCCGGATGAGACGTGCCGGCTTGATAGGCGGGAAACAAAGTAACCTCCAAGGTACTGCTAGGACGGTTACACCAGAAGAAGGCTAGATATAGGAGGATGCGAGAGAGAAGAAGCAGACACACTTTTCTATATACACGCACACTACACTAGAGAAAGAACGGAGATAGACAAAAGGCTATCCGGCAATCCTTGTAACAGAGGGATTACATCAATAAAGTTATTCAAGTACAAAATGCAATGTAGATAATAATCTCACCCAGGTTTAGAACGCATGCACTTCCAAAAGAGCTTGAAAGGTCCTGGAACAGTCTTAAAGGGGTTTCCCTCAAAGCAAGCCTACACAATTTACAACCTTCAAGACTCGGAGATAACAATACCAAGTTCATCACTCCAAATAAATATATTTGGAAACATGAAAACATAAAGAGAACAAGCCGAAATGTCCATAAACCACAAATCAAGAAAGCAATTATAGCTTCCCTAGGATGACATCTCACGTTCTTCTCAACATTTGAGTAATAACTTTCTCCAGTCATTTTAGGATTTGATTTCATGTTTGAGTATTATTTGGCTTGGTTTGTAAATGTCTCTCCTTTCCCATGCTTTCTATTCTAATGTAAGATGTGTTAAGAAGAATGAGATGCAAAAAGAGAAAATTCGAAGAAATTAAATTAAATTTCTATGAAAAAAACAAAAATAAAAAAAGAGTAAAAAAATTGCCCTGGGATCACATAGAGAATTTCAATTGCACGGAATTTCAGTGGAAGGTTAATCAAGAGATTACTATCAAGCATAAACACTAACGAGAACTAATGACAAAGAATCAAAACCAAAAGCATTTTATTGTTGGGGAGAAAATAAAAAAAATATAAAAAAAAAGAGAGAAAATGGAATTGAGGGGAATTTACCTGGATAACATCCTCAACACGGTCATTGCATCGATGAGCTTTGGGTTCAGGATGATTCTCTCCTGTTATGCCCCACGGACTCTCTCTCCTCGGAACCGGCCTCGTCTCGCCCATCCTCTTCTTCTTCTTCTTCTTGATTCGCTACTCAAATTCTCTCTGTGCGTGTATTTTTTTGTTCGAAACTCAACTATACTATAACCGACTGGAGCTGATGTACTTGGGCCGATACTAGGTGTTAAAGCCTCCCCCATCAAGCCCACATTATAAGTACACTTCAATATTTTTTTTGGAAATTCTTTTCGCACTCCCCCTTCCCACTCCATGCACTCCCCTTATACACTTGGTATCCAGATATCTAGTGATATAAAATAATAATTAGTTCCTAAAGTTTGTAAAATATACATGCCAAATTAGTCTTTAAAATTTTAAAAATCTTGTCTAATTAGTATTCGTAATGAACTACTTAATAAACTTTAAAAATTAATTCGACTGATGTCACAAATTTTTGGGACTACTTAAACTTTGGAAACTAAATTGATAATTTACTCTTAATTTAATTTATTAATTTCATTGATTCAAGATTTGATTTTGAGAAGGAAATTTTAAACAATCTTGTGAATCAACAATTTTGATAATGAATTTTTTTGCACCCAAGATCTAAGGTCATAAATCCATCACTATGGATATGGGTGTGAATGGGAGCTTTTAGTTGGTATAACATAAGAAACATGACAACCTTTTTTGAATAGGATTTAATTAGAGCCAACGTATTCCGTAAAAGAGTGATAGGTCAGGTTGTTGGCACCTATTGTATTTTTTTTGTGTGTGGAAATCAGGAATCAAACTTACGTTTGTTCATTAGGTGTAATTTTTCTTCAATCTTCAACCGAGAGACCAAAGGTCTCTAGTGACCGATTTTTAGATTGATTTTTGAAAACAAATCACTCCTATTTCCTAGAGAGACACTCCAATGGGTCTACACGCCATTCATAAAAAAGGCTTTGACCTTACTTAACCTTAGCTAGCAGACAATTCCATCATGAATAGTGTTTAATTAAAAATAACATCTTTGAGGGATCAAAGATTTTTGCTGAGAAGATTATCCCATTACAGGTTTCCCAAATTGCGTAGAGGACGGTATACAAAATCATAATAAGACATTTCCTACTCTGAGTTGGTAGGTTACCACTATAAAGAATAGAGAATAGGGTAGGTTACCACAATCACCCCCAAGCCATTTAAGCACTAAATACCATATATGAATGGATGCTTCATACCTATGTAATAGATGTGTTTCCGACTCCCGGTAAAGATCACAAAAGACACAAGCAGTAGAATTTGGATTGGGAATAACCCCCTTCGAAATAGGTTAGCTCAGGTAGGAAGCCTATTCAGGAGGAGGTGTCATGTGAACGCCACCACCTTAGTTGGAGCACCACTCATCCATTGTTTATCAAGCACATAGGTTTTCAAAGGAAACTTCTCTACCAATGGAGGAGAGTTGAGGATCAAAGTTTGATACACCGATTTAACCGAATATACACCCTCATTCACTACCTCCCAAATCTACCTATCTCTCTCATGGGTAACCAAGACTCGGGATAACAAGATAGGAATATTCCCCAACACTTCTTCCCACACAAAAATATTCCTCCGCCAAGAGAAACACCAACCCAACTACGAGGTCCTCAAACTACCACCCTTTTGGTTGGAGATGGAGTATTATGACCCAAGATGATGAAGATATTGAGCCTGAAATAGAAGAGGAAAGCAGGCCCATTCCTGTTATTCGGTCCAGGCGTACTCGGGTCAAGCCCAAGTGGCTCCGTGAATATGATACTAAGTAATGTGATGAGAATTTTACCTAGGATTCCCATTCTAGAATTGTGTTGAGTCACAATTAGGTTTTTCAATTTGAGTAGCTGTCATTTACCTTTCATTTGCTGTCATTGTACTATTTGCATTTTCAGTACTATTTGTATGCCTCATCAATCAAGGGAATCCATCATCAAATTAATCAAAAATCCTCTCACTCTCTCTTTCGTTATCCTTACTTCCTTTCCTGACTCTCTATCTTTCTGCTATTGCTCTACTGTGTTAGTGTGTATTGTGAACAAACACTCCATTGGTGCTTTCATTGACCATGTGCTCATCTTCACCCTTCCCCGATGACCTAAAGGCCACTCTCCGCCAGATCCTAGAAAATCAAACCAACTTCGGCACCCAAATCGCCTCCCTCTCCACTGAACTAAACCAGCTCCGTACCCGTATTGGACCACTCGGTTTTCCCCCACTCGTCACCATCGTTAACCCCCATCAACCCTACTCAGCCTCCGCCATCAAACTTACCATCCCTAATTTCGATGGCACAGATCCTGTTGGGTGGACTTTCAAGATCAACTAATTCTTTGAGTTCCACAATGTCACTGAGGAGAATCGCTTGCGCATGGCTTCCTTCTACATGGAAGGAGAGGCGTTGACTTGGTACCAATGATGCATGCCAACAGACAGCTCACGTCGTGGCCAACGTTTATCCGCTCGCTCGAACTTCGCTTCGCACCATCGCAGTACGACGACCCTCACGGTGCTCTGTTCAAGCTCTATCAAACGACCACCGTGAAAGCATACCAGACGGAGTTCGAAGCTTTGGCTAACAGGATTGTAGGTTTGGCTCCTCAATTCTATTTAAGTTATTTTATTTCTGGATTGAAACCTGCTATTCGCCGAGAACTGTTAGCCTTCCAACCCCTAAACCTAGATCAGGCCATTCACTTAGCCAAACTACATGAAGACAAACTGAATGATAAAGCATCTGTTAACCCTCACCGCCGTTCTGATAATCACACCCAACCACCAACATCCCACTCGTCCACACGACCCCCTTTTCGACCTGCTCACGCACCCATTCCAACCAAACCTAACCCTACTCCCATCAAAGACTCACCCCTGCTGAATTACAAGCTCGCAGAGAACAAGGGCTCTGCTATAACTGTGACGAGAAGTTTGTTACAGGTCATCGCTGCAAACGCCAATTTAACCTCCTCATAGCGGAACCTGATGGCTGTGAGCCAACCCTAGACACTCCACTAGTCACAGAACCCCTATTAGACACGCCCTCACCAGAAAATCCACCCCTAAACCACCTCAAATTAGTCTACACGCCCTCTTGGGTCACTCCGGTCCCCAAACCCTTCGTTTACTAGGCCATATTGCAAAAACCCAACTCAGTATTTTAGTTGATAGTGGTAGTACGCACAATTTCATACAAGACAGAGTAGAAAAACAATTTAGGTTTAACCTTACAGCCAGCTCAACCATTTCAAGTCCTTGTGGGAAATGGGGAGGAATTGTTATGCACACTTCAATGCCAAAACACTTCCCTTGTCCTTGATGGGCATGAATTTTTGATAGACTTATATGTCCTTCCATTAAGTGGAGCTGAGCGTGTCCTTGGAGTTCAATGGCTCCGCTCTTTGGGACCAATTTTGACAGATTATGACCAACTGACCATGAAGTTTGTTAAAGATGGTGAAGTTATTCAACTGTCAGCAACCCCAAAACCTGGCCTAGAACTTGCTTCTCTACACCAATTGAAACATTTAGCCTCAACCAATTCCATAGACACACTCATTCATTTCCACTTTAACCCTTCACAAGAATCTAAACATGAGCCACAACCCACACCAGAACCTATACAAACACTTCTTAGCTTCTTCTCAGACCTCTTCACTACCCCCAAACACCTTACCACCCTCTAGAGCTATTGACCACCACATACCCTTACTTGAAGGTGCCAATCCAGTGAATGTTTGCCCATACCGCTATCCACAGTTTCAAAAGCAAGAGATAGAGACTCAAATTCAAGATATGCTTAAGCAAGGACTGATTCAGACAAGCCACAGTGCTTTTTCTTCTCCTGTATTGTTGGTAAGGAAAAAAGACGGTACATGGCGCTTTTGTGTTGACTATAGGGCACTCAATGCCATCACAGTGAAGGATCGCTTTCCTATTCCGTCCATTGACAAACTCTTGGATGAATTGTTGGGGACCAGCTGGTTCTCCAAGTTGGATCTCCGTTCCGGATATCATCAAATCCGCATGAATCCAAGTGATATCCACAAAACGGAATTTCGCACACATCAAGGCCATTATGAATTTTTGGTCATGCCGTTTGGTCTAACAAATGCACCATCTTCTTTTCAAGCAACTATGAATTTAATTTTTCAGCCTTATTTACGTAAATTTGTTATTGTTTTTTTTTATGATATTCTTGGTTATAGCAAATCCTTGGCTGATCATATTGTGCACTTAGAAACTGTTTTCCAGTGTTTACTTGATCACAGATTTTTTCTCAAGCAGAAATGCACCTTGGGCACACAGTCCATCAATTACTTGGGGCATGTAGTTTCAGTTCAGGGAGTTGGACCTGATCCAGAAAAGATTGTGGCAATGACTTCTTGGCCTACACCTACCAATCTAAAACAGCTACGTGGTTTTCTTGGGCTCACCGGGTTTTATCGCAAATTCATCAAGAACTATGCCACAATTGCTCAGCCACTTACTGCATTGCTCAAGAAAGGTGCTTTCACTTGGAACATAGATGCTCAAAATGCCTTTGAGAATCTCAAAGAGGCAATGACAAAGGCTCCAGTGCTTGCTTTGCCAAATTTTAATGCTGATTTTGTGTTGGAAATTGACGCATCGGGTCTTGGTATGGGGGCTGTATTGATCCAAAACCAACACCCAATTTGTTACTTCAGTAAAAAATTCTGTTCAAAGTTGCTGAATGCTTCTACTTATGTTCGAGAACTCAGTGGTATCACTTCGGGTGTGAAGAAGTTGCGTATATACTTGTTGGGCAGAAAGTTCGTTATTCATACTGATCAACAAAGCTTGAGAGAAATTATGACACAAGTTATCCAGACTCCGAAGCAACAATTCTATCTCTCAAAGCTGCTGGGATATACTTATGAGATCCTATAAAAACCAGGTGCTCAGAACCATGTTGCTGATGTTGAACCAAGGGTAAAACAGTCCTTTATTTTGTATGATAACAAATTACATCATATCTACTAATGTTTCAAGTTGAGCAAAGTGCAGGACCTAATTTAAAGAGAAGAAGACACAAAAGAAGAGAAGCTTGAAGAAGAAGCAACATATGAAGTTCAAAACCCTAATTTGTGTCTAAGCCTTCTTTAGGACACCTTGTAAGGTCCTATCACCTAAAGTGTATGACACTTTAGTTATTGAGAGAGATGACTTTTCAAAACATGCATGATGCATAAAAATAGTTTTTGAAAAAATATTTTAAAATTGCATGCATGCATATGGTGGAAACCAAAACCCTAAAAACTATTTTGTGGAAAGTTTGAAATCCTATCATTTTATAAAATATATAATCGATTGTCTTATGTTACTAAGAGGTACATAATCGATTATATAACTTCACAATGTTTTAATATATATATGTATATAATCGATTATGCATTCCTTCTCACCATGTAATAATCGATTATGAAGCAAATCACACCTTCCATTTTTTAGAACCATAATCGATTATTTGCTCAAATAAACTCCATACCATAATCGATTATTGTCCTCATTGATATCAAATAATCGATTATTTGCTCAATATTACCACATGTAATAATCGATTATCAAGGCATTTCTAACCTTCCTTATTGAGCCATAATCGATTACTTACTCAAATTTACCACATGTAATAATCGATTATGTGCCTATTCCATACCTTCCTTTTTGGTGAGTTAATCGATTATCCCACATTGCACTTGAGAGAGATAATCGATTACAACATGCATTAATTGTTTTTCAAAAAATCAAACCTCTCCTATCACTATAAATAGGAGAGTGATTTCATTTCTCAAACCACCTACAACATCTTCATCTCACAATTTCTTCTCTGCTCTCTCATTTCGAATCTCTATAGATCTATTACTCTTCATTGTTTTATTTTTTATAAGCTTTTGATTTTAAATTGTTATATCTTTTTTCAAAAGCTGTTTATAGATCTAAATCTGAGATCCTGTGCTCCAACTGTTTTGAATCTTGTTTTTCAAAAAGCTTTGTTTTTCAAAATCATATCTATATTTTTTTAAAGCTTTCAAGCAACCTCAACTTCTATTGTTATATCAATTTTGAAGTGGTTGCAAAAGCAAGATCATCCCTCATCTTATAGAGCATCCATAATATCCTAAGATCACTCATCTCTCTCAGTTTCTAAACTGACTCATTCTCTGAAGTGATTGGATCATAGAACTCTATTGTGTAATTTATTTTATTTCAAGGTGTTTTTGAAATCCTGGGCTTTGTACTTGGGTCTCTCAATCAAGTGATTGAGTTGGTGTTTTGAAAACCTGGGCTTTGTACTTGGGTCTCTCAATCAAGTGATTGAGTTGGTGTTTTGAAAACCTGGGCTGTGTACTTGGGTCTCTCAATAGGGTTATTGAGTTGGTTTAGAAATCCTTAGCAAGAGTGCTTAGGTTCTCAATTCAGGGGAATTGAGATTCACTTATATTGGGGTCGACTGTTTGTATCAAACTCTCTTCAATATAGTGGTTACTAAGTCCAAGGGTTGAAAAGCCTAAGGCCGAGGACGTAGGGGTTTTATCCCGAACCTCGCTAAATTGCTGTGTCTCTCTCTCTTCCCTATCTCTTTATATTTTGCACTTTATTTGCTTATAATATTGATATTATCATAACTGCTTATATTATCATATTCTCAATATAACTGTGCAAATATATCATATTGTAATCTTTCTTCTTATTATCTATTTTATTGCTGTATACAATTTTGATCTGTCCATCATCTCCTTCTACTCCTTCTATATTGGTCAAATATTATTATTCCGCATTTAATCCAAACCAATATCGAAAAAGTTTTTTTAAATTAAAAAGGAATCCATTAATCACCTATAACCTTATTCACCCCCCCTCTAAGGTTACTTTTATAGACTCTCAAGTCTAACAAGTGGTATCAGTAGCTAGTAATTGCTTTAGAGCTTTACATCTCGCAATTTAAATTAATCCTGTTATATATCTGTGATTATGGGTTCATTCATGAAAGAAGGAATGTCTTCTAATAGGCCTCCTCTATTTGATGGTACTAACTATGATTACTGGAGTAGTCGTATGAAATGTCATGTGCAGGCAATTGACTTCACTCTATGGAGAATCATAGTAGATGGTCCACTAATCCCGATGAAGATCAAGATCACAAAACCAGGTAATACTGATGGTGACACTTCAAAAATTCAAGCCACCGGCAAAGCTGAAGAAGTACCGGTGGAAGACATCTACACCATCGACCTGAGTGAGTTAAGAAAATCTGAGCTTGACAAGATATCCCTAAATGCAAAGGCCATGAATATCCTTCATCTATCACTCTGTGAAGAAGAATATGGTAGAGTAAAAGGGTGTCAAAGTGCAAAGGAAGTCTGGGACTGCCTACAAGCCACTCATGTCGGGACAAGCCAGGTAAAAGATACTAAAATTAGAATTCTCACCTCTGAATATGAAAGTTTTAAAATGAAAGAAGGTGAGTCTGTAGCAGCAATGCATCAGAGATTAAATTTAATTGTAAACAACTTGAGGGCCTTAGGAAAGAAATACACCAACAAGGATTTGAATGGAAAGATTCTTGAATCCTTAACTGGTGATTTCTTCCCTAAGACTTGTGCTATAACCGAAGCCAAAGACATTGGCACTTTACCTCAAGAAGACCTTATTGGATCATTGCTAGCATTTGAGGTAGTTCTGGCTGCCAAAAAGAATCAAGAAAAAGAAACTGTAAAAGAGAAGAAATCTCTTGCCCTTGCTGCTAAAACTTCTAAAGTAGCAAGGAAAGAGGTTGAATCTGAAGAAGAAACTGATGATGAAGATATGGCTATGCTTGCCAAAAATTTCAAAAAATTTATGAGATACAAAAAGTTTGGAAATGGTGACTTTTCAAAGAAGTCCGGGTACAACAAAGAAGACAGATATGAGAAAAAGAATGATCAACCAAGATGTTTCGAATGCAACAAACCCGGTCACATCAAAGAAAACTGTTACAAGCTGAAATCTAAGCAAAAGAAAGCAATGAAAGCAACATGGGACAATACAGACACTGAAAGTGAGACCGAAGAAGAAGAAGTTGCAAATGCTGTCTGCCTCATGGCAAAGAACACACCTGAAGCAACATGGGACAATCTCAGCACTGATGGTGAATCAGAAGAAGATGAGCAGACCGACAATGCAGTCTGCAGCATGGCAAATGATACATCAAAGGTAAGCCTTAACTTTTCTAGTTCTTCTACCTCTTCTATGCATGATGATATGATTGACAATGACTATAGTAGTCACGATCTGAGTGAAGCTTTTGAGGCTCTATATTTCGAACACGAAAAACTTTTGTTAAAATCCAAGAAACTAACAAAGAGCAACAAAAGCCTATCCACTCAAATCGAAACTCTTGAAAGTGAAGTCACTAGATTAAAGAATGAACTACACAAATCAGTCAACCTTGAATTTCGAGAACTAAAACAAAATTTTGAAAAAGTCAAGGTTGAAAATGAATTTTTGAAAGAATCTTTGAAAAAGTTTGAGGTTGGTGAAAAGACCTTGACTCAGTTGCTTCACTCTCAACATCAATATGTTGATAGGAGAGGTATTGGGTACCAAGGAAATTCCACCACCTCCAGCTCAAACAAAAATATCACCTTTGTAGCTTCTACCTCTAATCATAAACCTACTATCTTTAAATGCACATATTGTCAAAAAGGGAACCATAGCTCTTCTTCTTGCCCCATCCGTAAAATATGTGAGCTTGGAACTCTTGTACCTGTTTGGAAGAAACCAAGGTGGATTGTGAAAGCAAACCCCTTGATGACTAACTCCCAAGGACCCAACAAAAAGGGTACCTCGTGCTAGTTGTTAAACAATTCTTTTGCAGGTTGGTCCCTCAGCTAAAAAGAAAAATGTGTGGATGGTTGATAGTGGTTGCTCAAGGCATATGACTGGTGATGCTTCACTGTTTCTAAAACTGAGCAACAAAGCTAGTGGATCTGTAAAGTTTGCCAACAATGAATCTGCTCAAGTAATAGGTAAAGGTTGTGTGGGTAAGGAAAACACAATTAAAATTAAAGATGCTTTATTAGTTGATGGCGTTAAATTTAACTTACTAAGTGTTAGTCAATTATGCGATAATGACTTTGATGTGCACTTTTCTGTTGATAAATGTGTTATCACCCATATGACTTCTAAACTCTACATTACTGGCTTTCGAGAAAACAATGTATACTATGTTGATTTTGATAATGTAAGTGATGAGATAGTATGTATGCCTACCTTGATTGATGATGTGGATTTGTGGCATAGACGCTTAGGACATGCTAGTATAGAACATCTATCTAAGTTAAGTAAGAATGAGCATGTTAGAGGTCTACCTAAATTGAAATATGAAAAAGGCCAATTATGTGATGCATGTCAACTTGGTAAAATGCACAAAACCTCTTTTAAATCAAAACCTGTTATTTCCACCAATAATGTGCTTGAACTGCTACATCTTGATTTGTTTGGTGAAATTGATGTCGGAAGTTTAGGAGGGTCTAAGTATGTCTTTGTTATTGTTGATGATTATTCTAGATATACTTGGGTTATCCTACTTGCAAATAAAAGTGATGCTTTTAACGAGTTTGCTAAGTTGTGCAGAAAGCTACAAAATGAGAAAAACTTAGCCATCAAAGAAATTAGAAGCGATCATGGAGGAGAGTACGAAAATTCATCATTCAAGACGTGGTGTGAAAAGTATGGCATTCATCATAACTTTTCAGCTCCAAGAACTCCTCAACAAAATGGTGTAGTTGAAAGAAAGAACAGAACTATACAAGAGATGGGCAGGACAATGCTGAATGAGCACAACCTTCCCAAATATTTCTGGGGTCATGCAGTGGATACAGCGTGTCATGTGCTAAACCGTGTATACTTAAGGCCATCTCTCAACAAAACACCATATGAGCTGTGGAATGGTAGAGCTCCAAACATTTCATACTTCAAAGTCTTTGGAAGTAAGTGCTTCATTCTTAATACAAAGGACAAGTTGGGTAAGTTTGATGCTAAATCAACTGAAGGTATTTTTATGGGTTATTCAAATCATAGTAGAGCTTATATCGTTTACAATAAAATTGATAAAACTATGCAAGAATCTATTCATGTTTCTTTTGATGAAACTAACCCTTTTGATAAGAAAGCTGCTAATGATGAGGATGAAGTGATTGAAGTGATCAAAAATAGATCACCTGAAACTAACAGTGAAAGTGTAGAAGAAGCCGAGGAGGAAGCTGAACCTCAAGAAGAAGTTATAGTGGAACAAGAGCCCCAAGACATTGATAATCATCTCCATGGAAGAACACACGATGATCTGCCCAAAACATGGAAATCAGTTCGAGATCATCCCATGGAGCAAATTATTGGTAGTCCATCAAAGGGGGTAACAACTCGCTCTTCTCTTAATCTTTTATGCTTTCATAGTGCTTTTGTCTCTCAAATAGTTCCAAATAATATCAAGGAAGCTTTAAATGATCCAGAGTGGGTTTTGTCAATGCAAAAAGAACTTGAACAATTTGAAAGAAATAAAGTTTGGCACTTAGTTGAAAAACCGGTCGATCGGACCATCATAGGAACTAAATGGGTTTTTCGCAACAAACTTGACGAAAATGGAACAATTTTATTAAACAAAAGTCGTCTAGTAGTTCAAGGTTTTAATCAAATCGAAGGGGTGGATTTTGAAGAAACTTTTGCTCCTGTGGCTAGATTGGAGTCCATTAGGATAATTTTGGCATTTGCCTCCTACATGGATTTCAAACTACACCAAATGGATGTCAAAAGTGCATTCCTAAATGGTTTCTTAGAAGAAGAAGTTTTTGTAAAACAACCCCCTGGTTTTGAAGATTTTAAAAATCCCGATCACGTCTTTAAACTTGACAAAGCCCTCTATGGATTGAAACAAGCGCCTAGAGCTTGGTATGAGAGACTAAGCAAACATTTAACTGCCAATGGTTTCAAAAAGGGTAAGATTGATTCTACCTTATTCCTTAAAACCAAGGGCAAACATATCATAGTAGTTCAAATCTATGTTGATGATATTATCTTTGGATCTACTAATGATGATCTGTGCAAGGAATTTTCTGAGATGATGACTAGTGAATTTGAAATGAGTATGATGGGAGAACTTAACTTTTTCTTGGGACTTCAAGTGAAACAATCAAATGAAGGAATCTTCATATCCCAAACAAAGTTCTCAAAGGAATTGCTGAAGAAATATAACATGGATGACGCGAAAGAAATCAGCACTCCTATGGCAACAGCAACTAAACTAGATAAGGATGAGCAAGGTAAACCGGTAAATGAAACTATGTATCGAGGTATGATAGGTAGTCTCCTATACTTAACTGCATCTCGACCTGATATTATGTTTGCTGTATGCTTGTGTGCTCGATTTCAAGCATGCCCAAAAGAATCACATTTAAAAGCTGTAAAACGGATTCTTAGGTATGTTAAAGGGACCATAAACTTTGGTTTGTGGTACCCGAAATCGAGTACGTTTGATTTAGTTGGTTTTTCTGATGCTGATTTTGCAGGTTGCACTCTTGATAGAAAAAGTACTAGTGGAACTTGTCATTTTCTTGGTCCTTGTTTGACCTCATGGTCTAGTAAGAAGCAGAACAGTGTTGCTTTATCCACAGCTGAAGCTGAATATGTGGCTGTTGGAAACTGCGTCGCACAAGTTCTGTGGATGAAACAAACTTTGCAAGATTTTGGTCTAATCTTTGAAAATGTGCCTGTCTTGTGTGATAATACAAGTGCTATTAATATTGCTAAGAACCCTATACAACACTCTCGCACTAAACATATTGACATTAGACATCATTTTATTAGAGATCATGTGTCTAGGGGGAGCATTGCATTGAAATTTGTAGGCACTGATGACCAACTAGCAGATATCTTCACTAAACCCCTCGCCGAAGCTCCTTTTTGTAAAATCCGTAGAGAGCTAGGGATGCTTGACTATGCTAGTTTATGATTTTGTTTGTATTCACCCAACCTCCTTTTTGATGAAAACAAAGGGGGAGAGAATATTATTATGCATGTTATATATGGGGAGAAAATATAAATATTATGCTCATGTTATATGTGGTATTATGCTGATTATTGTTATGCATATGCTTAGGGGGAGCCTTTTTTAAGATTTTTAATCCCTATGCATAATGTAATTTGTTATCATCAAAAAGGGGGAGTTTGTTGAACCAAGGGTAAAACAGTCCTTTATTTTGTATGATAACAAATTACATCATATCTACTAATGTTTCAAGTTGAGCAAAGTGCAGGACCTAATTTAAAGAGAAGAAGACACAAAAGAAGAGAAGCTTGAAGAAGAAGCAACATATGAAGTTCAAAACCCTAATTTGTGTCTAAGCCTTCTTTAGGACACCTTGTAAGGTCCTATCACCTAAAGTGTATGACACTTTAGTTATTGAGAGAGATGACTTTTCAAAACATGCATGATGCATAAAAATAGTTTTTGAAAAAATATTTTAAAATTGCATGCATGCATATGGTGGAAACCAAAACCCTAAAAACTATTTTGTGGAAAGTTTGAAATCCTATCATTTTATAAAATATATAATCGATTATCTTATGTTACTAAGAGGTACATAATCGATTATATAACTTCACAATGTTTTAATATATATATGTATATAATCGATTATGCATTCCTTCTCACCATGTAATAATCGATTATGAAGCAAATCACACCTTCCATTTTTTAGAACCATAATCGATTATTTGCTCAAATAAACTCCATACCATAATCGATTATTGTCCTCATTGACATCAAATAATCGATTATTTGCTCAATATTACCACATGTAATAATCGATTATCAAGGCATTTCTAACCTTCCTTATTGAGCCATAATCGATTACTTGCTCAAATTTACCACATGTAATAATCGATTATGTGCCTATTCCATACCTTCCTTTTTGGTGAGTTAATCGATTATCCCACATTGCACTTGAGAGAGATAATCGATTACAACATGCATTAATTGTTTTTCAAAAAATCAAACCTCTCCTATCACTATAAATAGGAGAGTGATTTCATTTCTCAAACCACCTACAACATCTTCATCTCACAATTTCTTCTCTGCTCTCTCATTTCGAATCTCTATAGATCTATTACTCTTCATTGTTTTATTTTTTATAAGCTTTTGATTTTAAATTGTTATATCTTTTTTCAAAAGCTGTTTATAGATCTAAATCTGAGATTCTGTGCTCCAACTGTTTTGAATCTTGTTTTTCAAAAAGCTTTGTTTTTCAAAATCATATCTATATTTTTTTAAAGCTTTCAAGCAACCTCAACTTCTATTGTTATATCAATTTTGAAGTGGTTGCAAAAGCAAGATCATCCCTCATCTTATAGAGCATCCATAATATCCTAAGATCACTCATCTCTCTCAGTTTCTAAACTGACTCATTCTCTGAAGTGATTGGATCATAGAACTCTATTGTGTAATTTATTTTATTTCAAGGTGTTTTTGAAATCCTGGGCTTTGTACTTGGGTCTCTCAATCAAGTGATTGAGTTGGTGTTTTGAAAACCTGGGCTGTGTACTTGGGTCTCTCAATAGGGTTATTGAGTTGGTTTAGAAATCCTTAGCAAGAGTGCTTAGGTTCTCAATTCAGGGGAATTGAGATTCACTTATATTGGGGTCGACTGTTTGTATCAAACTCTCTTCAATATAGTGGTTACTAAGTCCAAGGGTTGAAAAGCCTAAGGCCGAGGACGTAGGGGTTTTATCCCGAACCTCGCTAAATTGCTGTGTCTCTCTCTCTTCCCTATCTCTTTATATTTTGCACTTTATTTGCTTATAATATTGATATTATCATAACTGCTTATATTATCATATTCTCAATATAACTGTGCAAATATATCATATTGTAATCTTTCTTCTTATTATCTATTTTATTGCTGTATACAATTTTGATCTGTCCATCATCTCCTTCTACTCCTTCTATATTGGTCAAATATTATTATTCCGCATTTAATCCAAACCAATATCGAAAAAGTTTTTTTAAATTAAAAAGGAATCCATTAATCACCTATAACCTTATTCACCCCCCCTCTAAGGTTACTTTTATAGACTCTCAAGTCTAACAGCTGATGCTTTATCTCACATCCATGAGCCTCCACACAGCTGCCTCGGTTTCACTGTCCCTCACTGGGAATTTTTGCAACAATTACGGGCTGAATTACAAGCAGATACTATATCTCTAAAGAGCTAATTCAACAAGTTCAGAACTCGCCCAATGATTATCCTCACCATCAGGTACAACAAGACCTTCTGTTCTACAAAAACAGATTGTTTATTCCTGATACTTCTTCATTAAAGCATGCCTTGTTAGAGGAATTTCACTCCACACTTAGTGGTGGACATAGTGGAATTGCAAAGACTTATGGTAGACTTAGAGAAAATGTATATTGGTTGAATATGAAAAAATGATGTTACACAGTTTGTCAATGCTTGCCTCATTTGTCAACAAACTAAACACCCTACTCATCTTCCATATGGCTTGTTACAACCTCTTCCGGTTCCTTATGGGGTATGGGAAGACATCTCTCTAGACTTCATTGTGGGGCTCTCCCTTCGTTCCAAAATTACACAGCTATTTTGGTGGTAGTTGACAAGTTTTCAAAGGCTGCTCATTTTGGTATGTTAGCAACTGAATTCACTGCAGTTAAGGTTGCTGCATGAATTTTTCACTCAGATGGTTTGTAAACATCATGGAATGCCAAAAAGCATTGTTTTAGACCGAGATCCTATATTTCGTAGTCAGTTTTGGAAGGAACTTTTTAAGCTAAATGGCACTAAATTGAGTATGTCATTAGCTTATCATCCGCAAAGCGACGGGCAAACCGAGGTAGTTAACAAAACTCTGCAGCAGTACTTGAGGTGTTTTGCTCATAAACAACCTCGCACTTGGGGAAAATACTTACATTGGGTTGAATGGCACTATAACTCATCTCAACACAGTGCTAAGGGTCTCTCTCCTTTCCAAATAGTGTATGGGAAACCACCACCTGCATTGCCACACTATGTGAGCGGAACCAGTCAAGTTGAAGCTGTTGATACTTCACTCACTGACCGAGAAGAGATGCTCAACAGCATTAGAAAGAAACTTTTGAAAGCCCAGAAAGTTATGAAAGAACAAGCAGACAAGAGAAGGATGCAACACCCATTCAAAGTAGGTGATCTTGTGTTTGTGAAGCTGAGGCCTTATAGGCAATCCTCTTTGGGAGAACAAAGAACTCACAAATTGTCTAAGAGGTACTATGGCCCCTTTAAATTGGTTAAGCAAATTGGAGAGTTGGCTTTTGAGTTGGAGTTACCTCCATCTAGTAGAATCCATCCTATATTTCATGTGTCTCAACTTAAACCTTGTCAAAGTGCTGCTGCTGTGAACACTGAAGCTGTTGATAAAGGAATGGGCAATCTGCCATATACTCAGCCAATAGCTATTCTGGACTGGAAAGACTCTGATGCAGATTCAAACAAGCAAATTCTAGTGCAATGGGCAGGTTCATACCCCAAGGATGCTCCTTGGGAACCCATGGATGAGCTGCTGAAAATTTATCCTAAGCTACACCTTGAGGACACCTACACCTTGAGGACAAGGTGTTTGTGGAAGAAGGGGATGTTATGACCCAAATGATGAAGATATTGAGCCTGAAATAGAAGAGGAAAGCAGGCCTATTCCTGTTATTTGGTCCAGGCGTACCCGAGTCAAGCCCAAGTGGCTCCGTGAATATGATACTAAGTGATGTGATGAGAATTTTACCTAGGATTCCCATTCTAGAATTGTGCGGAGTCACAATTAAGTTTTTCAATTTGAGTAACTGTCATTTACCTTTCATTTGCTGTCATTGCACTATTTGCATTTTCAATACTATTTGTATGCCTCAAATCAAGGGAATCCATCATCAAATTAATCAAAAATGCTCTCACTCTCTCTTTCGTTATCCTTACTTCCTTTCCTGGCTCTGTATCTTTCTGCTATTGCTCTACTGTGTTAGTGTGTATTGTGAACAAACATTCCATGGAGAATAACCTTGGGAATATATGTGGTTAATTAAAGGAATGAGGTGCTAATTCATGGTATTTTCATTTTTGGAAGGCATGAAACAACGTCTTCTCAAGCAACAATGCATATGCAGACCTCATAAAATGGTGGACACGATTCACGTTGTTTTAGAGATGAGTCAAGTACTAGTCTTTATCACAAGTACTGCTTGATGGATACATGGCTTGGACTTGGAAGGTAGTTGGTGCTCTTTTTTCTCCCTTTTTCCCGCAATAGATAAGTAGGAGTATAAAATCAAAGTGTAGTGGAAATTCAAAATAACATGGCTCTAAATTCTACTTATTCCTTTTGTGGGTGAAGTCCATGGTCAAAAGGGAGCTATTATTATACATTAATAGCCCATACACAAAGCACTATAGGTAAGTTTGATGTAGAAGTAAACCTGCCCATAATTTGATATTTAAGGAAACTTACACTCTTACTTAAACAGATCGATTGTCCCATACATTTTTGTTAAAGTGGCACATTACAACATACGTGCTATTTACTTTAGCATTTATGTCATAAAACAAACACAAAATAATAAATCATGAGTTCAAAGTTACTGAACTAGACTAAGCAATGGAAGCAACATCCATTTCATACTAAAACAGAAATAACAATAGAAGGAACATGAAAGGTTACAACATCAAACAAACTACAACTTAATCATATCCAAAAAGATAACACTAACTATAGATAGATATTTAGTCTTAGAGAAGGTGAAGAGAAGTAAAGGTCTTAATTTTAGCTCTTAGCATTTTACTCTATCTAGGGAAGTCAATTCCCGAACCTTAATCCTCTCAGCACTCTTTTTGGAGTGCCCAGCCCTCTTTTGGAGTGCTGAGAAGGAATCTTGCAAGGTGCGCTCTTGACTTCTCCCCATCCATTTTATATAACCAAGCCGAGTTTCCCAACACCCTCATTCTCCAAAATGCACTGCATAAAGAGTTAACCAATCAAAAAGTCATCACCAAAATGCACTCCTAAAAATTTTATATTTAGTGACCGACTTAGAGACCGAAATTTTTTGTTTTCTCTAGTGACTAATTGTGCGACTAATTTAGTAGCTGGTTTGAGAAAGTCGATAAACCACTGGTCGCTAGTATGAAGCAACCCATTTATCGACCAGATTAAAAAGTCTCCAAGTCACTAGTCGCTAATGTGTAATGACTGATTTTAAAAATAAAAATCGGTCTCTAAATAAGTCATCACTAGCTTGAAAGTGTTTCTTACCACATGTTCCATTGCTATCAAGCAACTTCACCAGACAAGGAAGCTTTAATTCTCTCAACAGTGCAAGCAATAAGGTTATTAACAGTAGCAACAGAACCAAGAGAAAGCTTTGCAGTTGGAATTGAATCAACCAATATTTGAAATGCAACAGTTAAGAGAGATCCACCATGTCCAGTTTCACCAATGCTACCTCCATGTGCTGTTGTTCCATCTGGGAGTATAGCAAATCCTGAAGGAAGAAGTGCTACATAATCTGGATCCCCTCCATTTAGAACTACATTCATTGCAACAATATCAACTGGTGCATATATAACAAAAGAACCCGTTGAGTCTGTGCAACTCTCTTGTAATATCAACATGTTGCTTTGGCTTGAATTTGCACTCTGCATGGTTAATGCAATAGTAATAAGTTAAGTAAAAATTCATTTACTTTGACTGCATATGGAAGATTTTTAGTATAAGGTCAACATACATTCACTCGAAGTAGAGAGACACAATTTCCAGTATCTCTTCCGTTAGCAATATGTGCCATTTCTTGAACTACTCCACCATTGGAAAGGATATCCCACTGTTTTCGAGGAGTTGAAAAAAGTTAAATCAATAATACAATAAAAAGTTTATTCAAGATAAAAAAATATTACTAGAAAAGTTAATTTAGAGACTAAAATTAGTGATGGTAAAATGAGATGACATAAGTTAAATCATTTAATATTTTTCAGGGATTATACATCACTAACTTTTAATTTTAATTTGTGAAAAATGAGATGACATAAGATATAATGGAACAAAGTTTCATGCAAAAGGTATAAGGTCTTCATGAAAAGCTAGAGTATGTGTCACACTGTATTTGGCAAATTGACAAAGATGTATGCATTATACAATTGATGAGATAATTGAGATAAGAATCTAGACGTATGATAACTAAAAAGTATATACAATGACTTCATATGAATATATGTACATTACATCATACACCATCCTAAGGAATTTTACTGAATAATGAGCCTATGATTATACAACCTATATGAATATGATTTCACAATAATGCAGCCTAAAACTTTAGACAAGATAATGATTAGGTGTATGATTGTATGAATAATTGAATTGTTGACTTACCTCACTTCTGGAATTTTCATCTCGGAGGAATTCAAAAACTCTTTTAGGTGGAACTGGAAGCCAAAAAGAAGTAGCAGCACTTAGAACAATACCAGCTGGCCTACCTGGATCATCAACACTCTTACGTGTCATGACCCTTACATCATCAGCTCCAGTACCAGAAAGTGTTGTCCACGTGTGAGCTGTAGATGCACTCACACCAGCACAAAAGCTTATGCACATTCTCTCAGCAAGTTTCAACATACTCTTTCTCCCATCTTGGTTTGTTATCACTAATATTAGAATATTATAAGGTTAATTACTAAATAAAAAAATAGTAAGTACAATACGTTAGATAAGATTAAAATAGAGAAGAGTTAGTATTTATATTGGTACCGCCAACATCTACTGTGGGAATGTTTGTTGCCATAGCACTAGCTAGCCTTTCACATTGTCGATCTAAGGTTGCAATCCAACGTTTGGCACCAAATGCATGTCCAGAGCTAACTAGCTGCTTGTATAGACTATGAACACCTCTATCATCCACTTCAACATGCTCAACCCATATAACCTAGGGCAAATATTAACTTTATGTTAAGCCACATTTGAGAAGAAAAAATGTCACCTCAATCAAGTTCTGTGAAATTTAGCTAATGCGGCCTCAATTGCAGTCGCATTGCAGTTGACTGGTACAAAACTTTTTTCAAAACCTTGAACATAATTTTTTGTATGATTGATGATGACATACATGTATATTTGTTCTAAGTTGTAATTACTAATTACCTTTGAGTAGCCATTGGGCATTTCTTGAATTAAGCAACCAGAAGGCCTTCTTCTAGATCTAGCAGAAGGACTAGGGCGCAAGTTATCCAAGGAGACGTCCACCACTGCCCAAGTCCCATCAGCATGCTGCTTACAATACCTTACAAAGTAACTCTCTCTAGTTGGCACAAGTGGTGAAGGTACTTGTAATTCTGCAGTCATCTGAAAATTCAAACAAATTCAGTTGGTTTTAATTTCCATCGTTCAGATGAACTATTTTATCATATAAGAAGATGAAATTTGTATAATCTTATACCACTTGCAATGCACCATTATAGTTCCCCGCCACTCCTGTTGATAGCACTTCCAAAGTCATTGCTCTTGAGACGATTCCAGAAAACACTGTGGACCATTGATTCTGAAAAGCACAACAAAATATAACAACATCAAATACTTGAAAATAATAAAATTATATTAGCAGTATCTAAGTGGCAGTGTCGGTATCAGTGCTGTGTCCGGTATCTTTTGTTTGTTCATAGTTTTTGTATAATACATATATATATATATATATATATATATATATATATATATATATATATATAAACATACCACATCCATGAGAATCTCAACAAGGCTAACATGGTTCATGATAACAACAGAAGTTTCTCGAGATGCTTCACATTTGAAGCCAGCAGGTTTAGGACCAATTCCACGAGGGAAGGATCTAACATATTCATCCTCATTGAGCATAGTGGAGGTTCCATCAAGTGTAGTCAACCAAAGAGGGTCACCCATTTGTGCCATTCCAATGAGCTCTTCCATAGCAGCAACAGCCAGCTCTATTATCATTGGTTTATCAGCTTCAGTAGGTCCACTTATTGACCTAAGAAGATCTCCAGCTCCATACATTTCTCCACCAATGCCTCCTTGGCTTCCAAATCCACATATCCCAAGTTCTAGTGGACGAGGTGGAACAGATGAATTCGGTGATAGTAGTGGATAGCTCACCACTGGTTTCCCTACGTACTTTGCAGCTATAGCAGAAATTCTATCAATCTGAAGATAATAACACACCAAGTGAAGGGTTAAAAAATAATAAAATATCTAGTGTCCTAGAATAGCAATAGATTAAACTCGTGATGAAATTTGACACAAATTAGTGTCTATTTCCCTCCTTATAGATAGTTGGTTATGAATTTATGAGAAGAATTTGAAGATTAAGAGATGATATCAATGTTGCAATAAGAAAATTAGTGACATTGTGACTTGGTTATATATACGACCGTGCAAATGTTACTTCCTCCGATTTTATATATAAGGGGAAAATGCACTATTTAAGTTCATTGAATAACTGATGTATTTAGTGTAGACCAAATACATTAGTTATTTAATGAATTTAGAAAGTGTATTTTTCTTTTATATATGAGGCCGGAGGGAGTAGCGGTTTAATCCTTTTGTAATGATTTTGATTTAGTGATAGTACTGTCTAATTTTTAACTGTTTTATATTTTTACTGCCACTTGATATATGTGTCTAGCTACTACCAGTGGTAGTTGCTGAATTAATTAATGTACCTCTTCTCTTAAACGGGCATTTTCAAGCCTCAAGTGATGTTCATCAAATGACATTTCTCCAATAGCTGTTGGTCCACCACAATTAGGACAAGAAGCATTTCCAAGAGCTTCTCTAAACCTCATATTATCCGCACGCAGCTTCTCATTCTCAGTTCTTAGCTGCGTATTCTCATGCCTCTCCTGTTGTGTCTGTAACAAACAAAAAAACCATCCTCTCTTTACTTTAACTCATATCATTATATTATATTATATATAACAAAAAGTCAAGCAACAGAAAAACATGTTACCTTCATCTGAGTACGCTTGTTTTGAAACCAAAACTTCACTTGTAATGGCTCTAACCCTAACTCTCTACTCAGTTCCTTCCTTTGTTTGTCATCTGGGTGTGGACACTCCTTAAAGAAACTAAACAAAACAATTATTTATCAAAACACGTACAAAAATTAAAAATTTCATATATTTGAAAAAATATAAAAATGGGTATATTGTAATTTTTTTGGGGTAGCTTACGCTTCCATTTCCTGGATCTGATGCTGAGTATGGCGGTGGTAACGTTTCTTTTTGTTAGGACGAGGGTCTTGTTCATCACCAGAAGCAGCACCTTCTTGGTTTTCACTACCTGATTTTGTAGCACTATCGAACTCATCTTCACGGATTCTAGGGACATCACTTTCTGAAGTAGTGTTTTGAGCCATTTCTAGTTGGTGATGAAGTACTTGATGATTAGCTTCCATTAGGTTTGGCTGGAAGTGTAACATTTCTACAGATCTTTAAGATTCCGAAGGCTTATTGTTTTCAATCTAAGAAAACACACATATAGTATACTTCACTCCACAAACCAACAACAAAAAAACATCAACAAAGACAAAACAAACACCTCTTTCTATTTTTATTTCTTTTAAATAATTAATTAATTAATATGCGTAGATAAAAAAATAAAAAAAGAGATGTTGATGAGAAAGAAAGAAAACATGGGGATTTGACTAGGTTGATGTTTTTGAGGAGTAACGCGGTTTACGAATAACGAGAAGGATACTTGGACTCTGGTAAAAAAAATATACAAGAGGTTGTACTTGTTTGTTGATTTGGCTTCATTCAGTAGAGACTGAAATTTGACTTAAAAAAAATAAAATAAAGTCAAATAGAGGAAACCCAAGACACAAGTCAAATTAAATTAGCATCACAAAACCAGAATTATTGTTAAAAAAAGAGAGAGGAATTATTCTAATTATTATGATAAATAAAAAAGAAAATGAAAGCAGTGAGTGACCCACTCACCTGACCAAGAGAGAGACCTGAAGATAATCCAAAACCACCGTTTCTTCCGATCATCGTGGACATATTTCTTGCCGGAATCATTATACCAGCTGTCATATTTCACAATCCAAAACCACAACCACCAAATTATATTTCCAGATTTCCCGAGATCCTTATGTATATGTTGAAAAGGTTTCAGAGATGAGAGTTTTTTCTTAGATTTTGTAAGCTCTGGCGGTATTACAACGAGCCTAATGTGTCTGTCACTTCAAAAAGTAAACATTAACAACATGAGAACATTTAAAAAAAAAAACTTAGACAAAAAAATGTGATCTCAAAAAAAGTGGGGTAAAGGTAGATGATGTCTTAAATTTTTCATTGTCCTTAAAATTCTCAGAAACAATTCCCAGAAACAAATGCGGTATATATGACATAATTAAAATGCAGAGAATTTTGTCAAAAAAAATTGATACCGAAAATCAACCTAAAAGAGAATCATATAATTAAAACAATTAAAATAGTAATAATTAAAAAAATATAACGCCCATGATTCACGAAGATCTCAGAGAATCCATGATATAAGCTCGTTGCTTTGTTTTTTTTTGACAAAGCTTGTTGCTTTTTTTATATATAGCATTCTAGCAACCCTAGCTATATACACGGAGCGAGAAAAACAAAAACCACTTAGTGAAAACTGAAAAGTGTCCCATTTTTTATAAGAAAAAGAAAAGTTTTCAAAGAGTGACACTATAACACCGATTTTGTTTGTTTTAGAAAATCAACGATCTTAGAGGTTTGTGAAATAAACTTGTAAGAAGAGTTATTCCACTTACCAGAGGTATAGGGTGGTTGCTGAAGAGAGAAGCTAGAAAGATAGATCTACTAAGGGGCTATGAATTCATTGTTACCCAAAAATAAAAATAAATAAGGAAACTTTTTTTGAAAGAAGGCTTTTGAGGAAGTTATGGAAAGTTGCCTATATGGTAAGGAACGAAAGCTTGATGTGTGTTGAGATGGTTTAGCCGAAAAGAGTTTAGTTACATGGAGAAACGGAGATGGGAGAAAGAAAGAAAAAAAGGAGAAAGGAGAAGAAGGAGAGAGATAGGACAAAGGAATTGATTGAAGGAAGAAAGAAAGGGAGGAGAAGAAAGAGGGAACGGATGGAGAAAAATGTGGCAGCGATGAGTTATTGCTGAGCGTATTGAGATGGTGCAATTGCATTTAAGAGGTGTAATTGCTAGTGTGAGAGAGAGAAGGTTTGAGAGAGAGAGAGAGGTGTAATTGTTTGTGTAACTTTTGCCCTTGGGTGGGAGAGTCGATGGTGAAATGGATGACGGCTACCAAACTCGTAATTTTTTTCTTTTCTATTGCTTCAAGCCTTCGATATATACCTTACTCGATTTACAACTATTCACATACTACTACTCTACTATTATTCAACAAAAAAAATACTACTCTACTACTATCATATACTGAATATGTAGGTATATGTGTCTATGTGTATCTCGGGAACTTTTTATACATGCGTATTATTATGGAAATATATATACCAAAACACGTTTGGTTTCTCTTGCACAAGGTCTTAGACTTGATTATTAGGTGTTGAGAGAGTTTTACCTTTTATCTTTTTTTTTTAAGCAAAAACTAATATAAATTAAAAAGAAAAAAGGAGTACAGAAAAAGACCGAGGGGGGACCAAACCAAAACCCAAGGCCATGGAAAAAACAAACAAAGCAGCAAAAAGGAAACCTGGGCAAGGCACCCTCGACCAACCATCCAAAAGAAAACAGATCAACAAAACAGGCCAAAAACGGCTGAAAAAACAAACTCAGAAAGTGACAGATATTGAGCTAGCTTTGGACCGAAGATTGTATCCAACTGACACACTCTTTTTTTGTTTCTTCTTTTGTTTCTTGGACACAACCGGTTCCGAGTACCTCTCAGCTGAGTCAGGAACCACCGGATCACCCACATCGTCTGGCGACTTATCGAGTTTACATGATTTGACTCAAATTAATCGAAATCTAATGTGATTTTTTTATTTAATTATTTAGTAAATTTTTGAACTATTTGAAATCTTTTAAATAGGTTTTGAGCTAACCAAATTTGTAATTGCTTCTTGAACTTCTAAAGGAATTTGTAATTGGGTACCCCTATGTAGCTCATATCTATCTATTCTATAGATTTGAAAATTAAACTTGAGTTTTAATCAAACTAGTAGGATACCCGTGCATACGCACGAGTGGTGTTATCGTGTTCTTTTTATGAATGAACTTAGACAATATTTAAATAGTCTAAACATTACTCCGTGAAAATAAAGACAAATTTAAAGTAGATATAAAAGGAGTTTCAAATAAAAAAATAGATAAATCTAAAAATCTAAAAATGTAAAAGTATCATTTCAAAACAATCTATGCATTTATCCCGTATTTTTTTATGTATCAGTGCAATGTTTTTTTATATATCAGTATTGTTATCCCGTGTTTTTTTATATATCAGTGCAGCTATCCCGTGTTTTTATATATATCATTGCAGTTATCCCCGTATTTTTTTATATATCAGTGCAGTTATCCTATGTTTTTTATGTATCAGTGCAGTTATCTCATAGTTTCAATTGATTATTTGAGTTGATTAGTAGATTATAGTAGATAGTAAAAGATAGATAGTAGATTATCAATAAGAAATATTTATCCCGTGTTTTTTTTATATATCATTGACAATTATTTGTCCTTTTTTAGATATTAGTGACAAATATTTGTCACGTGTGTTTTAAAAACTAATCAATTTAAATAGTCATTAAACCTTCCTGTTTTTTTAGATAGTAGGCTTATAGTAGTCATCAAAAATTATAATTGTCAATGGCAAATAATAATCCCGTATTTTTTTATATATCACTGTAGTTATCCTGTGTTTTTTTATATATCAGTGCAATTATCTCATAGTTTCAATTGATTATTTCAGTTGATTAGTAGATTATAGTAGATAGTAAAAGTTAGATAGTAGATTATCGATAAGAAATATTTGTTTTAAATATTAATTAGTAGTTTAAAGAGTCATTAAGTCTTTATGTTTTTTAGATAGTAGGTTTGTAGTAGTAGTCTTCAAAAAATTTAATTGTCAATTTGGTCAAAAAAAATTAATCTCGTGTTTTTTTATATATCAGTGCAGTTATCCCGTATTTTTTTTATATATCAGTGCAGTTATCTCGTATTTTCAATTGATTATTTTAGTTGATTTGTAGATTATAGTAGATAGTAAAAGAGAGATGGTAGATTATCAAGAAGAAATATTTGTTTTAAATATTAATTAGTAGTTTAAATAGTCATTAAATCTTGTTTTTTATTAGATAGTAAGTTTATAGTAGTAGTCTTCAAAAATTTTAATTATCATTGACAAATATTAATCCTGTGTTTTTTTATATATCAGTGCAGTTATCACGTGTTGTTTTTTTATATATCATTGCAGTTTACTCGTAGTTTCAATTGATTATTTTAGTTGATTAGTAGATTATAGTAGATAGTAAAAGATAGATAGTAGATTATCAATAAGAGGTGATAATAGATTATCAATAAGAGTGTAAACAGATTTCGGAGAGAAAAATTAAAATTTTAAGGTGAAAACTTTTTCCAAAAAAGTGATAGTTTTTTTTTTAGTGTGAATCATTTACATTTTTATAGGTAATTTTAGTAGAGTAGTGTTTGTATAAATTTAAATTTTTAGTTAAAAAAACTAAAGTGAAGTGATAAGAGAAAGAGAACAATTGTTTATGGGAAAAGTACTTCTGCAAATGCTCCATTGTCAATCTTTAATTATCCAGGTCGCCCGATTGGAAAGGGTGTCACTTCTACCTTGGACGAAAGAGAAATGAAAACTGCACATTTGTATATTCTTTTAAATTGTCCTGAAGTGGTTCCTTATTTGAAGTAAGTACCTCCAGTCAACAATATGATATTTATCTTATCTAAGGCCATGTTTAACTGTTTCGTTGTATGTGTAGCATGTACTCAGATTTGTTACGAGAACTAAACCCCGATGTAAGCGAAGCCGACCTCGACAGAGAAATATCCTCAAATTTTACCTCATGGTTTAAAACACATGTACGTGAATCTATTCATGTTTGAAATTGATGTGATCGAATTTGTTGGGTTAAAATAAAGTATGTTCTCTAATGTAGGTGCTCGACTCAACAAATGCAATTAAGGATCCGCTTCTAAGGAGTTTGGCATGGGGCCCAATTCGAAATGTCATTAGGTGGCCTACTTTTGTTATCAATGGATACAAGTTTATGACAAAGTCTAAAAATGAAGGGATGAGTACAACAAATCACAATGTATGTGTTCGAGGTGGGCAACAGGATACAATGGAAAATGATTACTATGGGGTGTTGATTGATATTGTTGAATTGGAGTACACCAATCACCCTTCCAAGAAGGTTGTTCTATTTAAATGTGAATGGTTTGATCCTAGTCCCCAGGGGACACAAATAGATAACTATGGAAATGTTCAAATTAAAAAATCACGGAGATATCCAAATTATGATCCTTTTATATTGGCTCAACAAGCAGATCAAGTCTACTTTACATCATTTCCTGAAGGGCAACAAGGTTGGTTGAGTGTCATAAGAACCAAGGCGCGCAAAATAATTCAATCATCGGAAAAGAATAAACGTGAAACAAATGATGCATTCCAAGATGATGATGCACAAATGATACCTATTATTGTTGCAAATGATGATTTTCAGCATAGTCTTGTTGACACTGCTAGTGTGGCAGAGGAGGTACCTATAGCTGTCTTCGAAGAAGAAGAAGAGGAAGAAGAAGAAGAGTATATAGAATTCACATCTGAGAGTGAAGAAGAAGATGATGAGGAAGAATCTTATTAGGAAGAATCTTATTGAGTCAACACATGTTACTTTTGTCTATTATTTTTAAGATTTATTTATTGTTGATGGGGACAACAACTTCACTTAATGTAATTTTGATTATCAATTTCATTCTTCATGTGATTATCAAATACATATTGTAATTTCATTCTTCATGTGATTATCAAATACTTGACTAATTATTTGTATTCATTCTTTATTTCCTATTACTTGTTTATTAATGCTTCTTTTGACAGATGGCAGATGGTGATAATACAAGGGGTAGCGGAAGAGGTACCGGTAGAGGTAGGGGAAGAGGGCGAGGTAGAGGTACTTTGCCACAACCAACACATTCTTCCACTTCCCACACTCATGTGACTCCCCAGCCTTCTCGATCTACACCTAGTCGGCATGTTGCTTCGATTCCCACACATCCTTCTACTTCCCACACTCATGTGACTCCCCAGCCTTCTCGATTTACACCTAGTCCTCTTGTTCTTTTGACTTCCCAAGCTCCTATTGCCCCGGGACCTCCCCATCCTACACCTAGCCCCAATAACTCGACCACACAGAACCAAACTATTCATCCTACACCTCCCCAATCACATGTTGCATCTATTGACAACCCCCAAGTATCATCATCCCATGATGATTCATATCCACAAACTGGGTCTTCCGACAATGATGGGCGTATGTGGATTTGTCCAGGTCCAGGAAACACGTAAGTATTGCGCTCTTCTTTTCATGAAATAGTCTACAATAACTTATATGCATTTGACTTACACGTTTAATGTTATTGTACAGTTTTGACCCTCCTATTCAGCCAACGCGTGAAATCACAAAGATAATAAAAAAGAAGTTTGAAGTGTCTTGGATGAATTATGGAGAGGTGAAGAGAGAGGACGAGAAGTTGGCAGAATGTGGTTTGATGAGTTTAAGGTTTGAAAACATGTATATACATTATTAAAAGTCAATATACAACAATCTTATTATTGTTCTAACTTCACTTTCATTTGTTTGTATTGTAGAGGATTTATAAGTGGCTTCCGGAGCATGAGGCAGAAATTAAAAAGTCATTTGACCATAAAGCCTCTGATGGGTACTCAAATGCAATGTATAGAGTACGGAAGAAGATGGATGCGGGGACATGGATTCCTAAGAAAAATCGTGATGAATTGGAGCAAAAGTGGGCTGGTGAAGATTGGAAAGCAAAAGCAATAATTAACCGCAACAACAGAACATCATCTGATGGCTCTCTACATACAGGAGGGTCTATTCCGAAAACTGAGCACTACAAGAGATTAGTAAGCAAATGAATTATATATAACTTTATATTTGCTAAGAGTATATTTTAATTGAAACTAATTTATTTATTTTTCAGAAAAATTCCTCGGATGAGACTCCAACTTGTTGGGACCTATTTGAGAAGACTCACAAAATGAAAGGCGAGACCCCAAAGTGGGTTTCCTCCAAGGCAGAGAAGATTGCTGTAAGTTAAAATTTCAACATTAACATCCAAATTTAGTTGCATTATTCGTTGAGTTTATTGATCTTTTTACTTGGTATTTGTGATGTTGGTTGGATATCAAATAGATTAACATGGTGATTTCTTCGGTCAAATAGATTAAGAAAAATTATAACTCATTTAGTTGCATTATTTGGCTGTTTTCTGAAAAATAGGAATTTGAGATAACCTGATATCAGAAGTTAATCAAACACAGAATTATCAAAGTTAGTCAAACACAGAATGTTTTCTGAACCTTAATGTTTTGGCTGCATTATTTGGCTGCATTATTTTGGCTGCATTATTTGGCTGCATTATTTGGCTGAACCTCAAAGTTAGTCAAACACAGAATTTGAGATAACCTGCATTATTTGGCTGTTTTCCCATTCTGTTTATCTCTTTTTTTATTTATACGAATCTATCATGTTGGTTGCTGGACTAGTTAAGATGCAAAAATAAATCATCTAAGCAGTATTGTTGAGTGTGTAGCTAGCAGGTTCACCTTCAAAATAAATCATCTAAGCAGGACACTGTTATTAGTTAGTGAATCAATTTAAAATGTGTTTGATTATTTTTTTTTCCAGAATGAGTATGAAAGTCGTATTCTTGAAAGAGACTCACAAGAGGCACTAGGAGATGGTGTGTGTAGCGAGCAATCTGACAACAACATATTCTTAGAGGTTGTTGGAGGTGTAGACAAGAAGAAAAGAATATTTGGTTTAGGTTCTGAAGGTGGAAACCACATTTCTTCTTCCAAAAAATCTATGGGAATCCCTGTGTCTGAATATGCAAATGAAGACTGCATTTTCGAACTTGACTGCTGAAAACCAAAGTCTTAAGGAGCAAGTGGGTGGGCTTCTTGCAACACAGGAGAAGATGTTGAAATTTATGGAGACTTATTCTCAGAATCATCCCCGCCCGCCTTCACCTCCACTTGCAAACGAGGATGATCAACAAAATGATAATGACTATTATGATGAAGAATTAGATTGTTGATGTATGTTTAGTGTTTTTGAAACAATGATGTTTCTTTTGGATTGTAAGTTACTAGGTTCATGTAATTTTTTATGGATTGACAGTACTTTTGGTTATGAATTAAGACTACTTTTGGTTTCTATGGATTATGCTTATAAGCCTTAATATATCTTCATATAATTTTTAAAGGTAATTTTATTGAAATATATTCAGGTGGAAATATTTGTATCGAAAAACATCTGGGAAAAAATCTGTACTAATAATAGGGAGTACTAATAGGGAATTTCGTTGGGTAATGTCCTATTTCTGTTAGCGACGGATATATGTTCATCGCTATTAGTGACGGATATATGTTCATCGCTATTAGTGACGGATATATGTGCATCGCTATTAGTGACGGATACGTATTCCTCGCTATTAGTGACGGATATATATTCCTCGCTATTAGAGACGGATATATGTTCCTCGCTATTAGTGACGGATAACTGTTCCTCGCTATTAGCGACGGAAATTTGACTTTTTTATTTCAGATTTGGTTTTGTTTTTAGTGACGGATTATGAGTTTTTGTGAGGGAAATATCCCTCTCTAATAGAGACGGATTCACATATCCCTCGCAAATATTTTAGTGACGCCAAAATTTGTTACGAATTTTGGTCCCTCACAAATTCCGTCACTAACCTTATTAGTGACGGATTTTACTTGTTTAGTGACGGATTTTTGCCGTCTCTAATTCCTGTTTTTCTAGCTGTGAGTAAAAGTAAAGTAAAAAGAAAAAATGAAGAAATAGAGTGTAAGAGAAAAGTGAAAATGAGGAAAGATAGTGTAAGAAGAAAGAGAAAAAAGGAAGAAAGAGAGTGTAAGAAGAAAAATGAAGAAAGAGAGTGTAAGAAGAAAAGGAAAGAAAGAGAGGGTAATGACATTTTTACCCTTAAATTAGATATGTGTCTTGTTAATAAGAGATTCAAATTAGTAATATCATATGATGTGGATAGATAACTATAATTCCATGTTTTAAGTATTAAATATTTTAAGGTTTTGTAATAAATACAATTTTTATTTTTTTAGTCAACAAACGAAGCAGTAATAAGTACCACATTCAAATTACACCTGAAGTGAAGATCTCAAATTTGATTTCGCATAGTGAAGGAAATATTAGCCTAATAATATTGGTATTGCTATTCAAAAAAATTACAACATCAATTTTGCCATTTATGCTAGACATTATCAACATTTTTAATTTAAGTATGACTTACGCTCTTTCAATTACTCTAATTTATTAATTTTATCATATTAGTAATCTATTTAAATATTATTAATATATATATATATATATATAAATTTATTCTTAGAATAATATTTTTAAATATAAATAAATAATGGTCCTATAAAAAATCATGTGTAAATAAAACTTAAGATTTTGTAATTAAATACAAATTTAATTAAAATTGTGAGATACAACCTTTAAATTACTCTATCTAATCATTTCCTACATTATATTCTTCTATTTAAATATTGTCATTTTGACAATTATTTAAATATTACCATTATATAATATCTTAATTATTACTTTATTTTATCATTAGTTGTATTAACTGTTATATATAAAACTTCAAAACACATTCTATCAAATAGTTAACTTTCTTTATAATAATTTTATGTATAGTTACAATTTTTAAAATATACTGAAGATTATTAAATATATTATTATCAAATATAAATATTGTGATATTTACTCATATTGGTTAACTAAATATAACCCTAATTAGGTTGTTTGAGTAAGATATAACCCTAATTAGTGCTATTTGCTATTTGAAAATTATTAGCTTTTTAAAAAAGTTAAATGAATTTTTTATATTAGGAAATGTTGACTTATATAAATATTTGTATGTATTCTTTAAGCAAACATTTTTAAATAAAATTAATGATCCTACATATTATTAAATATTGACTATGAAATAATTATTTTATTATATATTATGAAAAATGTGTGTTTGAGAGAGAGAGAGTCTAAAGGAGTCATGACATTATCCTAAAGGCTTAGTTTATGGAGAATGACATAATTTGTATAAGACACGTCGGACTTTCAAGTCTCTGCCAGTAACTTTTATTATGTATGTGTTGCAGATAAACAAATAGGTCTTTGCATTCATAATCCGATTACAAAATATTTAAAAAATTATGGGTTTAATTACAATTTTTTTAAAAATTTCGGACCTATTTTATTTAAAAGTTGGAGGATTTAATTAAAAAATAATTTTAAATTTTTAATATGCAGCAACCGAATTACAATTTTTTAGTCTAATTAATGACCCATTTAAAATTTCCAAAGAGTTCAAGTAGTTGAATTTTTTAAAGAAAAATTATTGTGATTTTTTAAGTTTCTTATATGTCCCTTCCTTCTTCAGAAATAATTATGTTACAAACACTCCAACCTAAATGAGCATCTAAATTTAAGCTTTGCTTCGCACGTTGTGAGAGACTAATCCCTTTTGTTAAACTCAATTTCCAGTTCATAAAACTAGTGTGATTTTCAAATAGCAAGATAACAGAAAATGCTAGTAGTCTAGTATCCCTGCCAACAAAAAAAACTAGTAGTCTAGTACTATTATGAAAACATGTAGGAGTATATGGTTTTTATATATGGTTTGAGTTGAAGATGGTACATTTTCAGTTTTGGAATATTATACGTTTGTTTTTTTGCACGAAAACTTCATGTGAACAAGTGCTAGAGTAATATAGACTTTGTAGATAACGCTTCCATACGTTACATCCGGGAATTTTGTTGAAAGTTACCGTATTTTTTTTGGTTGAACACATGGCTGCACAAAATACATGGCTATACGGGTGTTTAGTACTTCGTTTAAATCCAAACTAACTGAATTCAATACAAACTGATATGCATGGTTTTGACAGTTTTTGTGTTCGGGGTCAAACCCGTACAAACTCGTATCAATTCATAATAGTTTGATTCGGACAACGGATATTACAAAACAACATCGCGAACTCGAACCACTAATTAATTTTTAGTAGTTTGTAATTTTACCTTATTAATTTACTATTAAATTGTAATATTTTAATACTATCGATTAGAACACTATTAATGAGTACCCAAGAACACTTGGATGAAATGGTAAGGGTCTCTTCCAGCTTAACCAAGGTCCTGGGTTCGAATCCAGCCTTGGGCATGCAGCAGTGTTAAATCTCTTGAGGGAGAGCTTTGCCTCCCAATGTGGTCCTACCCGACTCGAGAGATTAGTCTCTGCAGTTACGCATAGAGGATACCCGATTTATACCAAAAAAGACCACTATTAATGAGTAACAAAAAAAAGAGGGTGAAAGTAACCAAAAAAGTACACTATAAATGGACTTGAGTTTTTTTTTTGTGTAAATCGGGTACCCTCTTTCGAGCAACTACAGAAATTAACCCCTCAAGAGTTTAAACGCTACTGCATTCCATCCTAGATTCGAACCCAGGACCTTTGGTTAAGTGGGAAGATGCTCAAACCATCTCATCCAAGCGCTCTTGGTTTAATGGGATTGAGTTTTTTTGGGTGTAAACCGGGTATACTCTACACGGAACTGCAAAGAATAATCTCTCGAGTCGGGTAGGACCACAATGGACGACAAAGCTCTCCCTCAAAATATTTAACGTTATTGCATTCCCAATATGTTGTATTCGAAACCAAGACCTTGATTAAGCTGGAAGAGACTCAAACCATTTTATCCAAGCGTTCTTGGGTGCGCTTGAGTTTGATTTTGTGTAATTTGAAATTATTTATTTTTGGTCATTTTGAAGTGTTGTAATATTGCAAAAAATGTAACATTTTATATTTTAAAAATTAACATTTTTGTGCATGACACGTGAGTCCAATCCAAACCAATTCATCCAATATCGGATTGATATAGTTCGAATTTTAGAGGAAAAGGGAAAATTCGAATCAACCTAAATCAAGTAATCATAATTAGTTCGGAGAATTGCATGCTATTGTTATTTTGTTGGCTCCAAAAAAGGTTCATGTGCACAGCAAATTGAATCATATAATTTTTTATTCAACTAATGGTTTTTTATTCATTTTATCACGAAGAAATTGAGACTACGACGTAATAATTTCCCCTTGCATTCACTTGGACTATGCAATAATTTTATTTTCTTAAAAGGCAAACCTATATTATAAAAAAAGGTAAATTTGAGTATTAGAGGTACTCAAAACCTCTACATGAGTGATCAAAAATCAAAAACAGCATAAAACATGAAAAGGCTCTAGAGGACATTAACATGACAAATAAACTTACTTCCGAGACAGACATAGAAGGACATTAACACTCTATTCATAGAAAAGACAGTAGCTCGACTTAGTCGTCACTGGTTGTCACTTCCATTAATAGAGTTTTAATTACAACAAAAGTGATGGGTGATGGCTGAGGATATTTTTGGGGTGTAATTTTTAAAGCCCAATAATTTTTATTTAATGGTGTTTTTAAATGCAAAAGTATATTATTTATAAGATATAGTGTTGAGTATTAGAGGGACATATAGGCTATATACATCAATGTGATTAAATCAAATCAAATCAAATACAAATACAAATACAAATGCAAATAGAAAAACCTATTTCCTAGAAAAAACAGAAAAACCACTAGGCTTTAAATAAAGTAGTGGGTCACTCCTAGACTATACAATAGCATACACAACATATTGAATACTCTCTAGAGGATGGACAATCGATTTGTTGAAAAGGCAAAGGCTCGACTTAGTTTTAACCGAGAGGAGAGGCTCTTCCATGAATGAAGTTTAATTACAAATAATTTCTTTATGCGGTGAATCATTTTACTCAAGAAAATTAAGGTACCAAATTTGTCAAATTAAGAAAGTTGTAGGATAAAAATGCAATTAAACTAACAAGTTTATAAGCTACTAGTCCAATAAAATTTGTCAAAAAAATGTCCAACTAGCAATTAGCAAGCCACTTGTCATTACCAAATTGAGCCTTCTTAGGTTTATAAGATCATACTATATTAATTTTGTTTCTCGTTGTTTTGAAGCATGTTCAAATTGAAGTTGGAATTCCCTAGACCACTGAATTTGGAAAATGATTCTATGGCTAACAGAGAAGCCGGGTTGGAAAATGATTCTATGGTGAATGGAAGCGATGTCGAAAATGCAGAAGATGCTGTTGCTGGACTTTGCTGCATCCAAGGAGATTGAAAAAGTCGTGGAAGATTTGACTGTTGAGTTAATTGCAACAAAGAAGTCATTTAGTTCCATAAGAACTGCATACTTGGAACTTGGAAGCGCGCAGAGGAACAAAGATCAGGAATCATTGAAACTTGAAAGTCTTTTCAACATTCCTGTTGTTGGCTCAAATTCATTTTTTTTATTTTGAAAACTCCAATTTATCATCCCTGATTAGATCTCTTTTTTAGAGATCTTTCAACTCACTTTGATGTCGAAGGAAAATATGTCGCGACCTGAGTAATCCGAAACTTGGCCAAAAGGTAGTTTCTATTATAAGAGAATTTTTAGAGTTTATTTTGGTTCCAAATATATGAAAATATTTCAAATTTTTAGTATATATTTATTGCTTGAATACCAATTTTATCCTCATTGATTTCTTTAAATAAATTGTTTTGGAATGCCGACTTCATTATGAGAGCAGCCGTAAGAGAGAACATGGAAGGTGTAAGAAACTTTTCCCAAGGTATGAGAAACCAAACGTCAGCCATGCAATTGAATGTCTGCGATTTTTTTATTACCAAAAGGCAATAGAGAAACTCATTCTCTCCATAACGCTGGGAAAGTTAGAAGCAACCAAGAGCATGAATTCAGAGAAAAAAACATGAATTCAAAGAAAGAAGACATGAAATCAGAGAAAAAAGTTCATGTTCAGTGTAACAATTTGAAGGTGAAGAATCTTTTGGATCTGAACTAGCTGCCTGAAGTGTTATCTGAGAATGAGAATGTTGAAGTTGTAGAGGATTTATTGGACATGGCTGAAGACAACAAGTTTGATATGGAGGAGGAGGAGGTACAGAGCATTTTAAGACGTAAAGCAAAAAGTTGCAATGGTTTTGATCTCAACAAATACGGTTACAAATTCAAAACGTTACTATCACGCTTCAAATTTTCGTTTCATCTCTCTCGTATTTTTTGAAACGAATCATCTCTCTTTCGTTCCTGCTTAAGCACCTCTCGTTTCATCTTTTATCAAAAAAATTCTGGGTGTTTTTTTTTTCACACAAAAAAAATTGTTCATTAACCACAGATTTGTACCACTAACCACAAATGTGCATCGCAATGGTTAGTGGTCACTAACCAACCACAAATGTGCGCGCCACTAACCACATATATGCATAACTGTGGTAAGATGCCAATGGTTTGATGTCACTAACCACACATGTGCATAGCAATGGTTAGATGCCACTAACCACAGTTTTGCATAACAATGGTTAAGTGCAGCAAAACCAGCCTGGAAACGAGAAGAAGAAGAAGAAGAAGAAGAAGAAGAAGAAGAAGAAGAAGAAGAAGAAGAAGAAGAAGAAGAAGAAGAAGAAGAAGAAGAAGAAGAAGAAGAAGAAGAAGAAGAAGCTGCATAATGAGACATCAATGGCGTAAAGGAATAGCGTGCTTCAATGGTGTGGTTTAACGGTGTCCGTTTTTGCATCAACGGTGTGCGTCGCGGCCTATTTCCTTGCGACTTCCTTTGCGTGATGCAATGGCGTGCGAAGAAGAAGAACGTGGAAAAGAGAAGAAGAACGTGAAGAAGAAGAACTTGAAAAAAAACTGGAAACGTGAAAGAGAAGAACGTGGAAACAAATTCTGATTTAGTTTTGTAACTGTCCCTAAAAAATAGGGCCTGAATTAATGGTTATTTTAATTTAATTATTTAATTTAATTAAAACAATTAATAACTGTGACAACAATACCCTTATTTAATATTAATCATTAGATTAAATTTCATTAAAAGTTTGAAAATCTAATGACTATTATTTGTTTAGTAAGAGCTACTAAGGAAAATCAAAATATTTGGCGAAATAAATGAACCAAACAATGTATGATTAATAATGATTTTGGTATTAAATTACAACTCTGTCAATATGCCATATCACTGTCAATTATAAAGAGGAGGAAACGCATTCGTAGGGTGTGTATTTAGCGCTTGCATAACTGCTAAACACGTACATATACATTGCATTTATTAGAAAGCTAGTAGGAGGTTTTTTTTATGGAAATGGAAAGGGGAATTCAATAAAAAAAGGAATTAGAAAAGGGGGAAGTTGAAAATCCTTTAAGATGAATGGAATAAATTTCACCAAAAAGGAGGAAGCTTTTTTCTTCTTCTTTTTTTCAGATGTAATCCGTAACGTCTCAAAGTAATTATTTTAATTACTTTGATGTCTGAATGATTTAAATTATTTTGGATTAAAGATTGGTTGATAATTGAGTTAATTGCTTGATTATTGATTGGTAATTTCATGAATTGATTGCCTAAGTACTATACTTGTATGCTTTGAGTACTTGTTTGGTTAATTAAATGTAGTTTAAGTGAGGAAATAGAGGGTAAGGGCAATATGGAAAATTCACACACTCAAAACACTCACTCATTTTCACCCATTCGGCTGATCATTTAAAACACCCACACACTGATCACTTCATTTAAGTTTTAAAAAGGAAAAGAAAGCCATAGAGAGGGAGAAGAGATGGAGAGTTGCGAGAACAAGAGGAAATGGGAGGAGAGTGCTACACATCCTCTCTTCATTATCCACCATGAGTGCAATTCATTCCCTTCATTTCTATTAAAACTCAGTTTCTTCACAACCACCATCACTACCATCCAAAGCTTGGTAGAGTTGTGTCTCATATTCTGAAATTTCAAGCTACCTCACCCTTTGTTCATCCTAGAAGGTTGCATGTTAGTAAATGGAGCTTGATGAGCTGAGTTTCAACTTGCATGTTCATCTTGGAGCTTGATTAGAACTTCACATTCCCTTCATCTCCTCTTCCATGTTTTGAAAACTCTCACACTCAAAATCCCCAAATTCTGAATTTGTGTGGAAACCCCAACAATCCCTTGACTACCACCTTGCATGCACCAAATTTAGCAACAATAGGACATTGGGGACCATTGTAGAGCTTGCATTGCACTTCCAAAAGGATTTTAGTACTCACATTGCATTTTTGGGAGCTGTTTGGGGTGGGTATTTCGCTTCAAGTCCATGGTTGGAGTGGTTATGCTTGCATATGTCCTTGAGTGTGATTTTGGGTAGTTTGGAGGATTGCATGTGAGCTTATGGACTTCATTAAAGCTTTGGGGTTGCTACATTGCTGATTGAAGTGATCAAGGAGTGGTCTTAGGGGCTGGGCTCGAGTTTGGGTATTGGGGAGCTTGTGAGTATGCTTAGGAACTTGCTTGGTGCTTAAAGTTCCAACTTGCTTGCTTGATTGTGGTTGTGCAACCATTTGAGGTGAGTTCCTTTCCTTTTTAGGTTTTCAAAATGTTTGTTCTTATGTTTGAGAACCTAATGTCATTAATATTATGTTGCATGTGTGATTGAACTGATTTGGTTGTCTAGTTTGGCTTGAAGTTGAATTGGAAAACATGTTTGATGTTATGTTTTGATGAATTGTATGAGTAAGTGAATGTGTGCTTAGATTGAAGTTTTGGTACCTTAAAATGCTTCAATTGGTGCTTCTAATGTGGATATATATAAATCTGTTTTGATGTTAAGAATGAAAGGGGTGAATGTTTGGGCACAGGGGGATTGAAGGAAGTTGTTAAAACTAAAAACAGGACACTCTGCTGCAGTGACACGGGTACCCGTGTTACTTTCTGCCAGTGAGCACATTTTTGAAAAACTCAGGGACGCGGTCCTTGTCCCATATGATGCGGCCCGTGTCCCATCCAGCAGTTCAAATATTTCAAAGTAAAGCCTTCAATTTCCTTATATGCTATTCCTAATCCCCTCCAAGATGAAATGTTATGAGATTTGAATTATTTTAATATGTTTATCGAGTGAGAAAACCTAAGAGTCTAAGTAATTGAATAACATGTCGACCGAACGAGAATGATTAAAGAGGTTAATTAAATTCATAAAATTCGAGGGGGATGACGATCCCAAGAGGTTTATAAGCACACTTGGTGGCGGGAAGTCATGAGCCCATAAGCCAAGGCCTAGCATTACTCGGTATAGCTATACGAGTTGGGTTCTCCGTGGGATTGAGAAATAATCTATCGGGTTGTGCTTTGAGGAAAAGAGGAAAGAGGTAAAAAGAGGATAAATATTAAAAGAAAGCAACTGAAATTAGAAAACGCCGAGAGGAAATGTGAGGGGTCACAGAGGAACTCGTTGAGATTTGTAATCTCACTGTTTTATATGTGGTGTTTTCAGATTGACAGGGTAAAGTGAAGCAAACCGAGGAAAAGTAGCTGCTAGCCTAGTTACTTAGTTATCGAGGGATCCTTCCGGATCAATTTTATTATGTTTGCTTAACTTTACCGACATGTATTTGGGTATTACCCTAAGATTGTAGCCAGAGGCGGATTCAGGGGGTGTTCCCTGTGTTCCCGGGAACACCCCAAATATCCTCTTTTAGTGGTAATACAGCCCAAATATCCTGTCTTGGTGGTAATACATCCTGCCTTAGTGTCATTGAAGAAACACCCTATTTACTCCTGAAAAAAAAAGGAACACTCATATTTTGCATCCATTTGCACCAAAGACCCAAATTTTACTTACCCAAATACCACACAATTGTGAAGACCTTTAATGCTAGTGTCACAGAATATACTTTGAAGATTCACTTCTACTGGGCTGAAAAAGAAACCACTGGCATACCAACAAGAGGAGTTTATGGACCTTTAATATCTGCTATTTCAGTGGATCCTAGTAAATCACATCCTGCATCTTCCTGTTACTTAGTTTTTTTATCAGCTTAAACAATTTGGCAAATAAACACTATAGACACACTATCGCACGGTCACATCTGGGTTTGAACCCGAAAGTCGGTGTCCCCATATTGCTGAATTTGTTAATGCAATCAGCAGTGGGGGATTACTGTCATTATGAAATGTATAATTTATTTATTTAAATATATTATAGTTGTTTTTAATTATATTTTTAGCAAATTGTGTATTTAAAAAATTTGACACCCCCGACTCCGGGGTCCTGGGTCCGCCACTGAGGAACACCCTATTCTAAAATCCTGGATCCGCCGCTGATTGTAGCCTTTGATTTTGTAATCAAAGCTATGATGTATTATAAACTTTACTTTGAGTTTTTGGACATCTATGGTATCACGATTGAATTATTCTATTGTCGGTTATGTTTATGTAGTTCTGATATCGGTATCTTACCCTAAGGAACTCGAGGTGACGGTAAATTCCCGTCAATTTATGTCATGTCCAAATTCTCAAGTAGGTTTATAACTCTGATTTTATAGACATGGTTAACATTCTAGACTTTATGACGTCTAAAAGGTTAGGATGTTACATAATCCACCAAAAAAATGGAATAAATTCAAAAGACCCCAAAAAAATTAATGGAATAAATTCAACGAATTCAGCAAAACAGAATACATTCCAGGATAACATGACACTCGCCTATGCCACAAAAGCATATTCAAATGGCCTTACTAAGAAGAGTTGGTAGGAGCAGTAACTATTGGGAAAAACTCAACACCGAGAATGTACTCTAGTCTATATCTTGCTAATTCCATCTTCTTTGTCCATCAAGTTTACCAAAATAGTAACAAATCAAAAGGTTGAAGACTGCCTAACTATTAACAAATACATAAGGAAAATAGCTAAGAGTTTGGGTTTCATCATGCCTTAAGTATAGACAGCAAAAATAAAATAATATCTAGCTAAAATCACAAACCTTAAAATTATCGGTGAAATTGACGAAATCAGTGAGATTCATTTTACTAGATGAAAAAAAAAGAACATCAAAACAAACGAAAACATTACACATTATGGATTGATTTATTTGGGAAGGGGCTGGACAAACTGCTAAAATCTTAATCCTCCTAAATGAATTGAAAAGGAATGAAGGATATATAGCTTGTTTAGTTAAAGCAATCTATTAATTTACACAAAAACTATTGTAAAACTGATACGTGCTAGATAAACACAAATCACATAAAAATAAAAATAACTGACATTTATGGAAACAAGTACTTAAACAAATCTTAATAAAAATAGGTAACAAGAAAAAAGCATAGTAACCTAATCGCTGAGCAAACAAAGGTTTGCGATGTGATGTGTTGGTGCTGAGCGACTTTCAGATGTGGGGCCGACAACGTCTTTGTTGCGGCCAACTCCGGCTGGCTTTTGTGTTTCTGGCAAGAAGAAAGGAAGATAGAGACAAATAAAAACACTGAAATAAGGTTTGAAATATCCAAAAGAAGCATAGAAACAAGGTGATACGTGAGATTATAGAGGCGAGTAGTGAGTAGGGGATGTTCCAATTTGTGAACCAGGAGAGAGAGAGAGAGAAGGGGGGAGAGAGAGAGAGAAACCTGAAACTTGAAATCGCTGTGTTAGAGAAGAAGCTGAAACTTGAAATCGCTGTGAGAGAGGAAGTGAATTTCTGGGTTTGAGAGGGTGGAAGCGATGAAACTGATTTAGGGTTCACTGAAATCGCGTGAGAGAACAAAACGAAGGAAGGTTCGCGCGAGAGTTATGAGAATTAGGGCTTTGCCTTTGTGAAATCGCTTTGTGTGTTTGAAATGAATTCTGAGAATGGAATTAGGGCTCTGCTGTGTGAATAAATTTCCGAGAAGGGAGACTTCCTATTTTTGTTTAATTTTTGTGAGATTTTGGTTTTTGGTGTTTGTTTTTGGTGTTTGAGTTTTTGGTTTGGCACCAAAAAATTTGGGAAATCAGAAAACGCGATAGTATTTAGCGCTCAAACTTTTAAGTTTTTTAATAATTGTCCATATGACAATATTTTTAAACCTTTGGCTAAAACTTAAACAAAAAAACGTTGTTGTAGACCTTTTGGGAACAGTTTTGACCGGTTGCAAAAAGAATAAAAAAAATTGGATCAGCAACAGGGCCAAGAAAAACCGTTGCCATTGTTGTCTAAGGCAACCGGTTTTTGGCGTTGCAATTTTAAGCATTGTTATGAGGTCAAAATGTTGTAATGTTAGAACGTGTTCAAGGGAATTACTCCATATGACGGGGATGGAGTAAAAATGGTTCTGATTCTTGTATATCAAAAAGAATTTATTAAAGGGAGATGCTATATAGCCCCAAACTTACCTCCCTAATAGTTCCTGAAAGTATTTACAACCGTTCAAAGTATTGTGACCATAATAAGTGACTTTGAAAATGGAGAGGAGCATTTATTTTTTTTAGCCACGTTGGTTCGAGATGATTTTAGGATACAAATTTGGTTACATATATCATTGGTGGTTTTTTAAATTGGGTATTCTTTACGTGAACTGAAAAGATTAATTCCTCATGTATAAGACCATAAAGGGCAACAAAGCTCTCCCTCGAGAGTTATAATGTTGATGCATTCCTAAATGTGTATTTGAATTTATGACCTTAGTTAATCCAGAAGAGATTTGAACCATCTCATCCAAGCATTCTTTAGTATATATGATTACAGTTTATTAAAAGGTGTAAATTATTTTCTTTTGTAGTTAAATTAATTATGAGTATGCAAAAGGCCCGGTAAAAAGTGATTTAGTAAGGGTATGTTTGGGAGAGGGATTTGGGAGGATTTAGGAGAGGAGGGCTTTTTTTTTATATAAGATGGGGACTTCCCCTGAATTTATTAAAAAAAACAAAAAAAGAGGATAGAAGAAGGCCTAAGGGGGGACTAGGCCAAAACCCTTGGCAACAAACAGGTTAAAACCAAAGAAATTCTAAGGGTCCCCTAGCTTGAAGGACCCCTAAAACAAAAAAGAGACAAATTACAACTAAGGAGCTAAAAAGCTCTATTAACAAACCAAAAGTCCAGCTAGGAGCTTAAATAAATCAGCCAGATCAAAAAGAGGCGGAGATTGAATTTGTCTTGGAACGGCTGTTGTAGCAAACACTATTATGAACCATTTTCATTTTTTGCCGAAATTTCTTCTTTTGGGACTTGGACACCACTGGCTGGGGATAATCAATCTGAGCAACTGTTCCATACTTCCATGACTGTCAGGAGCCACAGTTTCAGCCTCACCTTCTAACACATCACACCAAAGGTTTCCTAGAGTTCTCATTTCAGATGCTACCACTAGATTGGAAGTAGCATCAGACTCTGAGACATTCAGTGAATCCAGCCTAGTAGTGGGAGATTGAGTGAAGGATGAGTTATTAGAGTTGCACTGACTAGTATTGTTCATTTCAGGAAAACGCTCCGAATCAATATTTAGATCATTGACTATGATGGCATTAAAGTGAGAAGTAGGAGTATTACAACCACTAATAGAGTCAGAGGTAGTAATTTTGGCCGTTCCCGGTGTGCCAGAGCCAGAAACAATATCCAACTGCTGAGTGGATTTCATACCCTCCACTGAAGTGAAAGAGTCCTTGACAAATTGGACCGATTTTGGTTCTTCAGTAGGTTGCATAGCCTCATCTCTTTGATGGGAACTAGACGGGTCAATGATGTCAGCACTTGTAACCTGAGTTTTCTGCTTATAAGCATACTTAACCCGTTTTGGCTTTTGTATCTTGTGCTCCTTATTATGCTCCACACCAGAATCCAAACTTTTTTTTACAAATGCTCGAGGTATGACCAATAGTCATACAATTCATACAAAAAAGAGGCAAATTTTCATACTTAATACCCACAAATGAAAGCATAGCCAGACCTTTCAACTAGAATTTGATTCCTAAGCTTTGATTTCAAATCTATATCGACTAGAATGCAAGCAAAATGACCAAAAGATCTGTCAAATGAGCTTTTACTAGTTGTATCATCTAGAGTAATTGGTGTGCCAACACTACTAGAAATTGCAAAAAGAATTTTTGGACGCCAATATTCTTGAGGAAGACCTGTAAGCCTAATCCAACATTGTGCATATGTATGTTTTAAAACAGAAGGATTAAAATCAGGCTGCCAGGCGAACAACCGAAGCAAACCTGTGTTGTACCCCGAAAAATCCCGTTTAGGGTTCTTCAATGTACAACGTAGAATATTGTGAAGCCGCCACCAATATTTTAGTTTTTAGACCAAAACATTGAAAAAAGGTCTTTTTTACAAGGCGGGTGGTCTTTTGAAAACTAGAGATATGGGTTCGGGGGTCGGTTAGGAATGGGGAAGGTATTAGCACCCCATTCCTCCTTTCTACTGAAAGGGAACCTCTAATTAAATTGTGTGGTTTTAATGTTTGATTTGAAGAACACCTAGATTTGCCTATTTTATTCTTATTTGAAGATGGATGGGAAATTAATGGAAAACTTATGTAAAGAGGGGGAAAAAGAGAGTTTTTTAGAAAAGAGCTCGACGGGGGTAACGACCCGCTCCTACGTATCTCCCGATACAATGGAGAACTCAGAGCTACGTAGTTCTGCCTTGGTTTTTGTTTTTTAACTTTTTAGGTGAGTTTTCGAAATAGGACGAGTACTAGCGAGTGATTAAACTAGCTAAGGCTATGGGTAATCACCGCTAAGTACTCAAAAGGAGTCGCTACCGCTAGTCAAACGAACTAAGGTTCTGGGTGACCGTTAGTAACAACTTGTTTTTATTTTCTTTTTGAAAGCCTTTTTTGAAAAGGATTGATTTGTTTGATGACCAAACTAGCAAAGGCTATGGGTGGTCATCGCTTATCGTTCTTTTTGGAGAAAGGACATCGATGTCAATAGCTAGACGAACTACGGTTCTGATTAGCTACTAACAACAATGGGTTTGAAAACATTTTTTGTTTGTTTTGAAAATGGAGGTTTTTTATTGTTGTGAAAGTGAAGATTTTTTTGATGCGCTTGACGAGAACATGTCTCGCTCCTACGTATCCCAAGTGGGAATCAAAGCAACGTAGTTCTTGTAAAAATGTTTTTTTTTGAAAAGGTTTTAGAAGTAGGGCGAGCGTTAGCGAATGATTAAACTAACAAAGGTTATGGGTAATCATTGCTAAGTACTCATGTGAAATTGAAGAGCGTTCATAGAGATCAAACTAACAAAGGTTATGGGTGACCTCCACTATTCGCTTATTTTTGTTTATTGAAAATGCTTTGAAAATTAATTGGTTTGGAAAAGAGTTTTAGAAAATAAGTAAATCATTTTTAATCGAACTCTATGTCCAAAACCAGATGCAAAATGAATGAATGAAATTCAAACATATTCAACTAATCAAGCAATCATAAACATGTTGATCATCAATTAAGATTAAGCATGCCAATATAATCAAGAGATTTAATTGTCCAAGATGCAAGACAAAGTTCTCAAAACAATTGTATTTATGTGTGAAGGAGAATTGCTACACACGTTGGAAGCAATCTCAAGAGGGGCACATATGCCTCTATGCTACACATGTTGGTAGTCTTATAAGGGCACATGATTGTGTAAAAGGGTTTGTACACAATTAAGTCAAGACATTCAAATGGCATCAAGAACAAAGGAATACAATTGATCATAGGCATAGAGTATTCTCGGTTAGGTGAATGAACATGTGAGCGATGATGCATGATTAGGCAAGGAATGAATGAGCGTTATTGAATGCAATTTTGTTTGATTTTGAAGTAATTGACATGGCATGAATGCATGATCATTTGGTTATTGAATGCAAGACATGATATTAATGAATGCATGAACATTTAAGAATGAATGCAAGAATGAGTATATACAAAGATGCATGAGCATACAAGAATGCATGAGCATTTGATTAATGAATGCATGGACATGTGAGGATGAACGCAAGAATGAGTATATACAAAGATGCATGAGCGTACAAGAATGCATGAGCATTTGATTAATGAATGCATGGACAGGTGAGGATGCAAGAAGTATAAACAAGTAAGGATGCATGAGGTACTAACAAGTGAGAGTGCAAATGAATATGCAAGAGATATGAATATATGAAAAGGCATGGAGATTAAAACAAGAGAGTATGCAAGAGATACAAGCAAATGAGAATGCAAGAGAGTGAATAAGGTTTTATTTAAGTGCAAGTGTGTGAGAGTATGTCATAAAAAGTGGTAAAAATTTAGTTACCTTATTCTTAGGAAATGGTGAAATGTTTTGGTGTTTTTAGAGTCTTAGGAAAAAATGGTAAAAGTATTTTTGGGTTGATTTTATAAAGTTGAAAAGTTATAAATGTAAACTAGAAAATGTTTTGGGTCTTTTTGCAAGTTGATAAGTTGTAAAACTTTAAGTAAGAAGTTAGTGAAAAGTAAAGTAAAAATGCATGAGGTAAATGGTAATTATTTAATGAGATGGTAAAGTAAAAATGCATAAAGTAAAAATGCATGAAGTAAAAATGCATGAAGTGAATGGTGATTATTTAATGAGATGGTAAAGTAAAAATGCATGAAGTGAATGGGAAGTGGTAAAATCTTTTTATGTTTTAGTAAAAGGTTAATGAATGGTAAAGTAAAAAGTAAGTGAGTGGTTAAAACCAAAGTAGTAAAATATTTTTATGTTTTGGTAAAAAGTTAATGAATGGTAAAGTAAAAAGTAAGTGAGTGGTTAAAACCAAAGTAGTAAAATATTTTTATGTTTTGGTAAAAAGTTAATGAATGGTAAAGTAAAAAGTAAGTGAGTGGTTAAAACCAAAGTAGTAAAATATTTTTATGTTTTGGTAAAAAGTTAATGAATGGTAAAGTAAAAAGTAAGTGAGTGGTTAAAACCAAAGTAGTAAAATATTTTTATGTTTTGGTAAAAAGTTAATGAATGGTAAAGTAAAAAGGTAAAAAGTAAATAAACACTAAAACCAAGTTGAATCATATAGAGCAATCCTCTCACTTTGAGAAAAGTGCACTAGGCACTAGTGAGAATCAACTTGCCTATCATCAATAATGAGCAACAAGCAAACTAAAATGCAAAGATTAACTAAACACAACAAATAAGTTGAATCACCTAGAGCAATCCTCTCACTTTGAGAAAAGTGCACTAGGCACTAGTGGGAATCAATTTGCCTATCATCAACAATTTACAACAAGCAAACTAAGACACAAAAATGAATGGACACATAAACTAAATTGAGTCATTTCTAGCAATCTTCACCACTTAGGTTAAGGTGCACTAGGCACTAGTGGGAATCATATTGCTAAATCATCAAACAACAAAAGTAACATTTAACACTAAGATGAAATACTAGTAACAAGATTAAACATCACCAAACAAAGAACAACAACAAAATGAACTTGAAAATATTTTTAGATCTATAAGCATGTGAACCAAGGGAAACATAGATCCACATTTTATTTAATAAAGAAAACACCAAAATTAACACCAAGAAATATAGATCTATTTTTTGCAAGGATTTATATGATTAAGCAAAGAAGTGCAACAAAATCACATCAACCCTAATTTTTCATGATATGCGAAATGCTTAAACAACAAATTTGTGTATGAAATCTAGTGCAAAAATATGTAAAGATGCAAGGGAAATTATTCAAGTAGAAGAACAACTCCTTCAAGGCCAAGGACCCATCTCAAACACCCAAAGCTCCCTAAGTCTTTGTCAAAATGTTTGAAATGGATTCTCAAAGCAAACAACAATCAAGAAGGAGTTTGGAGTAGAGGAGGAATTATGCAAGAAAATTAAATATGAGGTGCAAAGCTTCAAGGATTACCTCAAAACTACAATGAAATGAAGAAGGAGATGATAAGCTCAAAAATCACTAGCTCTTAGCAATTTGATGATGCAATCTTGAAGAGAATGGAAGGAAAGATGGTGATCTAACAAGAAATGGAGGATTTGGTGGTTGATTTTTGAAGGGAATATGTGGAAGAGGGGAGGAAGGGGCTACGGCCTTGATGAGGGAAGGAGAGGGAGAGGAGGTGTGCTAGGGTTTTTGTGTAGGAGAGAATGAGCAAAAAGAGAAGAGGCTTTAGGTGTGGGAATGAGGGAGTATTTATAGGATGAAATTAGGTCTAAGGGTAGTTTAGTCTTTGTGATTTTGATGTGCTCTAGGATTGAGTTTTGATTTTGAATGGAGGGTGGAGATGCATCATCACATGGATTGAGGGTGTTGAAGAAACACAAAAATGTGAGAGATATGGAGAGTGGGGGGCGAAATTTAGAGGAAAGAAAAAGGAAAAGAAAAATGAATTTCTTATTTTAGAAGAGATATTTTATGTGAAGTAGGGTTAAGGGCATTTTGGGGGAGAATTGTTACCAAAGAGGGAACTTTGGGTTTTCTTATGAATAGGTTAGTGTAAGTGAGTGGAGTAATTTACCAAAGAGGGTATAATGGAAGAGTGTGGAAGAAATTGGAGAGAGAGAGAGAGAGAGAATTCGTAGGTGGGGGGATAAGGAGAAAAAAAAACTTGTTTTTTTGGTATTTTGTCTTATTGAAGACACTTCCTTTTTTGTTTTTGAAATTGAAATTTTTGGGCATGGGAAATAATGGGAATGCAACTATTGAGAATGTGTCACATGCTTTTGGGCAACATAAAATATTCCCTCTAGTCACCTATGACAATAAAAATTGTCACTTAAAAATTGAGGAATATTTAATGGTCCCTTTTTATTTTTCTATGCACTAAAAATGAAAAAATACATTTTTAATTATTTTGACTAGGGTTTTCCTCCTAAAAAATTGTACAAAAATTATCCTTGGTAGAATAAAAATGTACTTTTTGATGATGTGCATTTTTGGCGAGAAAATCATCTCTTGCGAAAAATGACCAAAATGCCCTTTTGATCATTAGAACCCTAATCCTTGTTCAAAATGCATTTTCTTTTCAAGAATTACTTCAAAACTCTAAAATGGCCCTAAAATCTAAAATGTATGCAAGAAATGATTTTTTTGCTGAGAAATGTCTCATTTTTCGAAAATGACCAAAAAAATGCCCTTGGTCTTGAAAAACTCTGAAAATGCTATAAAAGGCAATGCAATGCATCCCTAATCCTAAGATGACTTTCAAAACTTTGAAATGCATGAATGATGGTATTCATGACATTATGAATGAATGCTAAACCTTAACTTACTTATTTTTTGTTTGAAAATTAGGGTTTCGACCTAGGCGGACAAAATTAGGGTATGACAGCTGCCCCTCTTTATTTGGATTTTGACAAGGAATATGAATTGGCCGAAACATATTCCGAGGCAAAATAGAAATAAAGAATTCAGAAATTATACTGATTTTGTCTGCTTGGGAAAACCCGAATTTTCTCTCCTTTTTTTTTACTTAAATGAAATGCCCGCCCTCAAAAAGCAGGAAATAAAGCTATAAAGAAAGCAGTAAAGAAAGTAACCTGGATGGACACTTGGGTCCTGAAGGGATGCTTGGATCCTGAATGAACACTGGGGTTCTGAAGGGACGCTGGGGTCCTGAATTCGGAGGTTGCCTAAAAACCTTCTAACGGACTCTTGTTGAGTCCGAGCTTAGGGGTGGCCTTCTCGAGCGGCCGATCAACATCAGGTCCGGAACTGATTTGATCAAGGATGTCCATTATGCCTTAGGTTGACATAACTAATCCGAAGGACTTGACGAAGTCGGATGGATCCATCGCGTGCTCGTACACGATGTTGTGATCTGGATTGATGGAGTTCACTAACTCTGGGTTGATGGAGTTTACTAACTCTGGGTTGAGACTATCTAGTCTGAGGTAACTTCTATCTTGACTGGCACATGAAATGCATGCACTTGAATGCATATGAATGCAATGATTGACTTTGGTGGAATGCTTTTTCTGTTATTTCTTCGCTCTTCTGAGATACAAATTGAAAGTGTAATGCACTACTGTTTGATGCCATGAAGCGATGAATGGTATGAATGGTATGAGAATGATGAATGATATGAAGATGGTGTGTTCTTTTTATGTTCCGTTTTCTGCAATTCTTCTGTCTTTGTTTATGCTGTTTGTTTTCTTTAAGCAGCTTTCTTTTTTCTGCTTGTTTATTTTTTTGTTTATTCTGTTTGCTTTGAGCAGCTTTCTGTTTTCTGCTTATTTGTTTTTTTTTTGCTCTTTTTGCTATGTGAGGATGCAAAAGCAATACTTTGATGCATGATATGAAATAGCTTATTGGGAAACATAGGCATTTTGGATGAATGCATTAAATGCGAATGCAAATGAAATGTTTGGATGCTAATGTTATGATGCATAGTGTGATGACATTAGTGGCTGGGATACAGAAACATTTTTGTAATGATGGGATGCGATGAGTGCATGAAATGCAAATGTGAATATGATTTGAATGAAATGCTTGGATGCGAATGTTATGACATGGGATGACGTGTTTTGCTTTTTCTTTCTTTTTGATGCAATGCTTTGATGCTTGATGGAATGATTTTTTTTCGTCCGTTGTTTCTTTTTTTGTTGCCTTCCATAAAATGATGATGTTGGCACGATGCAAATGAGACACTATGATAAACAAAATGGAACGCCCAAATGCATGGAGCGAAAAATACGATATGCATGATTAAACATTTTTGAGATGATGAGACGCGAGACTTTGGATGCAAAACAAAAGTGGAGGTGAATCTGGATCATTCTTTTTTGAAAAAACTAGTTTTGCTTAAAACTCTGGTGTTCTCAAGGTGTTTATTTACAAACAAGCTCACTTGTTTTCTCTTCCTTCCAATGACGACTGAATCTGAGATATCGCATGACTAACTTGTGTTCTCTCTCTTTGAAGCATTGTCTAGTAAGCATGCATAGGAGTGCAAATGTGAATGAATGAGTCAGTTAACTTGGAATTGGTTTAGGGTATGGATGTTTATGGCAAGTGAAGAAATGACAGACATGGTTATTGCTGAAGCTTATGAGGGATCAAGAGATACAAGATTGCCCCAATTCATGTCTCTGACGAATGAATAACTTGCCCCTGTCTAGTGGTGACGACAACTAGGGGTGTAGAAGATGATGAATTGGGAATGCTTCGGCTTTTGAAATGAAAGGTGCAAAAGAGATTTTGTCTCACCCCACAAAGTTTGATGTTGCTCCAGTCATAACAAGGACAAAGCTGCCCCAGTTAGAATAACAAGGCTTTGTTTAGGATAGTGAGTTGAGAGATTGCCCCGGTGAGGTTTTTTTATGGGAATGAATGAGGTAAAGGAATGGGAATGTACTTGCCCTCACTTTGGAAATATTGACAATTGGAGTGACATGGGATGGGCATTTGAACAGACTTTCCCAAGACCAGGGTGGGTGGGTGGTGAAGAGAATGCCCCAACTTTGAATCTGAGTGACGTTCTCAGTGCAAATATTTGGTTCTCTACTGATGTCTTGACTTTTGGTGTGAAAGAAAGCCTCACCTGGTGATCACTAAACCTTGTTTTAATGCAGTTTGACGCTGTTTTGGAGTGCAGGTCCCTCTTTTATTTTGTCAGCTTTCTTTTTTCCGACTGTTTGTTTTTGCTCCCTCACTTCTTTTTTCCGAGGGTTTGTTTTTTTTTGATCAGCTTTCTTTTTTCTGATTGTTTGTTTTTTTTTTTTTGAGCAAACACATTGTAGACAGATAAACTTAGTTGTCCTAAGATTAAAACATGAGAAAACGAAAGCAACCGGTCATTGATCGAATTGGACATTTCAGGATTGTGGTGTTTCGTGGAGGAGGGATAATTGGGCTTATCGAAGTGTTTGAGGTTGATGGGAGGATGATTCTTTATTCGGCATTGATTTGACGGTTAATGGTCTATGAGGGTTAAATGGCTTGATAGGGTGTTTGGAAATTTTATTCCTGGCTAAGGGTTTGTGAGGGGCGGGACGTCGAGGTCAAAGGAAAGTGTTTGCGGTTTATGGAAGGGGGTGTATGGGAATGATGAAGTGTTTGAAGGTTTATTGAGACAAGGATCTCTTGGGTTTTGTGGTAACACGTATCAACTCACCACTGATATTTCTTTTGTATCTCTTGTTTTTGGGGTTTTCATTTTTGAAATTTTTTTTTTTTTTTTTTTTTTTGAGCTTGGGTGAACTGATAAAGAACGATGCACTGTTTTTTTTTGATGATCCTTGTCTAAGGTAACTTTTGGATTTTTGGCCTTTTTTTTTGCTTACGGTGGGTAGGAGAGGATTTTGTTTTTCTCTTTGGGATTTTCTTGGCTTAAGGTGGGTAGGAAAGGGATTTTCTGGGATTTTGGGTTTTTGAGGGTATGGCCAAACTTCATTTCAAATCCCGATTGCTTATTTCTGTAAGACTTCACTTTGGAACAATGATTTATCTACCTTCATGTGCTTGCACTTTTCTTTGCATTTTTTTTTTATGCCCTAACTTTTGCCTGGACCGCTCTTTGCGAGTTTTCAATCCACCGGGCGCCCTTTTTTTTGCCTAGGCCGCCCTTTGCGGGTTTTCAACCTAGCGAGCTTATTTTCTTGTTTATTATATTATTTTTGGAAGACTTGCACTCAAGGTATATGACATCGACAAGGAAACTTAGTGATCACAGACTTGCCCCAGCATGGAGGCCTTAAAGTGTTAAAATGAACCAAAAAGTCAAGTATGCACTGATAGGGGAACGCTTTATGGGTGGACGGGGCGGGGTTAGACTTGGATGGTGATGATGACAAGGAAGGAAACTGACTGACTCAAACAAGAGAAACTGCACCTGGCATGCATGCTTACTAGAAGAACGCTTCACAGAGAGTTAACATTGGTTAAAACATGATATAAAACTTTCTTGATGAACTGTTTCGGTCTTTTATCATGGAATGGATGAGATGTAATGTTTTTTTTTGAAGGAAATTCAAATGAGCTACTGATGTGAAAAACTGAGTGCTTTGGAACACCTTGAGTTTGCAAATGAGTGAGGGTAAACTTTTCCAAAAAAGAAAGATTACTTTGCAAGAACATCTCGTCTCTCATCACAACATTTTTGTTGTATGCCATGCATGGATGAACTTGAAAAGTGTGGTTATTCTAAAAGTATTTTCTTTTTGATGTTTTCTTTTTATGCAAGACGAGATATGAAATGCGGATGCATCTTTGGATAATGAATGATGCAAGAATGATGATCTTTATAGAGGCAAGACAAGATATGAAATGCCGATGCCCCTTTTTTCTTTTGAATGATGAAAGATGCAGGAGTGATGCTTTTTTCTAAATGATGATTTTTTTTTAGAGGCAAGGCAAAGTATGAAATGCCAATGCCCCTTCCCTTTTTTGAAAGATGCATTTATGGAGGAATGACGTATTTGAACTAAAGTGATGAGGTTAATGAAATGATGCATGAATGTTACATTTTGAATAAATTTGATGATGACTTTTGTTCATGATTATGAATGAGATGCTTTCTTGTTTTCATTTTTTTTATGCAATGAAATGCATGATACTCACAATGATTTTTTTTTAAAAAAAAAAATGCGTGGAAAGACATGATTTTTATTGAATGGAAATGCATGCAAGGTGAGAGGTTAATGTATTATTTTTTTCATGATGTGTGAAAAAGGACAACAATAATGCATGAGACGCGCTTCTAATAAGACACGATTTTTGGATCTTTTGAGAAAATTAGGGGAAAAAGCCTTTGTGAATGGAAATGCACACGTGCGGAGAATGCACTCCTGACAAACCTAAATGAGATTGGGAAAAATGCATGTATGAATTTTATCAAGTTTTTGTTTTATGCCATGCAAATGATGTCTTCATATGAAAATGACGGCGATAATGCGACTTGACATGCATATGAAAAATAAGATGAAAGCATTTTTTCGAGTTTGGTGACTGAAATTTTGGGAACATCACCTCATGTATCCTGGTAAAAGAAAAGACTATGATGATTTTTTGAAAGTTTTGCTTTTTGCCCTTTTTTTTCTTGAAAATTTTGTTTTATGTATGATGATGATGCTCTACGTGTATGCAGGATAAATGAAAGGGTTTTTATTGCCAATAATTCAAGCTCTTTTTTTTTGGAAAATGCGGGCCTTACGTTATTCCGTATGAATCAGTAAGAGAAAGGCTACAACGGTAACCCTTTCTTCTTTTCTTCTTTCAAAATCTTCTTTTTTTTTTAAAAAAAATGATGGCGTGAGGCAACCAATTGTCGTTACTCTGAGTAACTTGCATGAAACATTGAGTGGATCCTGACTCAATACTTCACGCAATATACTGAAATGCTTCAACATTTGGTTAACTCAAACAAACCTCACTTGATAGGGTCAAAGTGCCCCGATATCGTGGAGTAACATCTCAAATTTGTAGTGCACACACAAATTTGAGATATTACCCTTCGTCATTCGAAGGTGCACTTTTGCTCATTGAGCTTTTACATGAAGAGCTTTTCTATTTTTTCTTTGTTTAGAGAAGATGCATGCATTGGAAACTCTTCAATTTTTGATTTTTAGTTTTGGAACATGATTTTGAAAAATATTTGGAGATGCAAATGATTTACTGGAAAAAAGGGGTTTTAGAAAAATGTGCTTGACGAGGTATGACCCGTTCCTACGTATCCCCATTGTAATGAGGAATCAAAGCTTACGTAGTTCTACTGGGTCCCTAAATAATGCTTATGAATGCTTATGCTATGCAAATGATAATTGTTTTTTCATTTTTATGCAATGAAATGAAATGCAGGATGAATGATTCTTTCAAAATTGGAAATTTATTTAATGCAAATGACGCAATGATATAATGATGCAATGATGCAGTGATGCAATGATGCAGGATGCAGGATATATGTATGTTTTTTTTTCAAAATATTGTTTTATGTAATGCATGATGTAAGTATGCAAATGAATGAGTATGAACGAGATACAAATGTATGCGCATGAAATGATAATGTATGATTTTATGTTTGTTTTGACATTTATTGCATAAGAATCAAGAAAAATGCATGAATGGATGCATGGACAAAGTTTGCTTGATGCCGGGAACCACGGGATGCCTTATCTTGTCATAAGCGCATAAACTTTTTCTTTTTTGATTTAGGAAGTGAAGTAAACGAGGAATCGAAATAGCAAATCAGCCTTCTTCAAAACTGGGAAGCGAGAAGCAAGTGAAGCCTTGCTATTTGATTCCATTCTGATGCACCTATGACAAGACGGTACGTTGTTCGGTGATCCCCGGGAAGCAAATGCAAATGAGATGTTATATGGATGCAAGTAAATGAATGCGGCATGATGCGACTATGATGTGAATGATGCGCGTGGAAAAAAAATAAAAGGCGATGCATATGGACGGAAGTTCAAAAATTGAGGAGCCACGCTACATGCCGCCTCACGCGCTGGTTTATTTGATGAAGGGAAATATATCATTATTTTTTGAAAATGAGGACCGTACGTCATTTCATATGGACCGGTATGAGAAAGGCTACAACGGTAACTCTTTCTTTCTTTCTTTTTTGAAAATGAAGTGGGCCATATGTTATTTCGTACGGACCGGCAAAAGAGAAGTCTACGATGGCAACCCTTTCCCTTTTTTTTTTCGAAAATCATTGAAAGAAAAGAACTTAGCTAAATGTGATAATGCAACACACAATTTGGAAAAGCCCTTGTGACCTAAAAAGAGGTGAGACCTACGATCTAGGGCAATCTATGGGGTAATCCTTCCACATGGCTCTATTCACTCCCCCACAAGGCCACCAGAGCCACAGTCTCTTTCACAAAATTCCCCACAAATGCAGCAAACTGCTAGGTGTGAGGCATCATGAAAGAGCACAACTCTGGTTGAAACTTTCGCAAGTAGCCAAACGGACAAAGGTCCTGATGGGCTCTCACTACTCGAATCCACTCTCCTAAGTTTTTGCAGACCTGGGTTATGGTCCCACTCAAAGTATGTAATCACAAGGTGCATGTGTAGTGTGTGTCAAGGGCATTTTCCCTAGCGCTACCCCACCTGCAAATGAAAACCAGACCAGTCCAGAAAACAGCAATCAATATCAAGTTATCTACCCTAGGGTTTCATTCCTAAGATATCTATAAACAAGAATATTGCTTACCTTTAGAAGAGGAGCCAAGAAGAGGGGACATGAGAGAATATGGGGAAATGCATGAACATAAGCAAATAAAAGAAGAGGAGTAGAAGAAGACAAATACCTATGCTTACAATTAATTATAAGAAAGAAAGGCAAACAGGATATTAATCAAATCGCAACACATTGAACCACACGTTTTAGTTAGTTAGGCTTGACCCTCGTCCTTTTTTTAAAAAAAGATTCCCCAGTGGAGTCGCCAGCTGTTGTACCCCGAAAAATCCCGTTTAGGGTTCTTCAATGTACAACGTAGAATATTGTGAAGCCGCCACCAATATTTTAGTTTTTAGACCAAAACATTGAAAAAAGGTCTTTTTTACAAGGCGGGTGGTCTTTTGAAAACTAGAGATATGGGTTCGGGGGTCGGTTAGGAATGGGGAAGGTATTAGCACCCCATTCCTCCTTTCTACTGAAAGGGAACCTCTAATTAAATTGTGTGGTTTTAATGTTTGATTTGAAGAACACCTAGATTTGCCTATTTTATTCTTATTTGAAGATGGATGGGAAATTAATGGAAAACTTATGTAAAGAGGGGGAAAAAGAGAGTTTTTTAGAAAAGAGCTCGACGGGGGTAACGACCCGCTCCTACGTATCTCCCGATACAATGGAGAACTCAGAGCTACGTAGTTCTGCCTTGGTTTTTGTTTTTTAACTTTTTAGGTGAGTTTTCGAAATAGGACGAGTACTAGCGAGTGATTAAACTAGCTAAGGCTATGGGTAATCACCGCTAAGTACTCAAAAGGAGTCGCTACCGCTAGTCAAACGAACTAAGGTTCTGGGTGACCGTTAGTAACAACTTGTTTTTATTTTCTTTTTGAAAGCCTTTTTTGAAAAGGATTGATTTGTTTGATGACCAAACTAGCAAAGGCTATGGGTGGTCATCGCTTATCGTTCTTTTTGGAGAAAGGACATCGATGTCAATAGCTAGACGAACTACGGTTCTGATTAGCTACTAACAACAATGGGTTTGAAAACATTTTTTGTTTGTTTTGAAAATGGAGGTTTTTTATTGTTGTGAAAGTGAAGATTTTTTTGATGCGCTTGACGAGAACATGTCTCGCTCCTACGTATCCCAAGTGGGAATCAAAGCAACGTAGTTCTTGTAAAAATGTTTTTTTTTGAAAAGGTTTTAGAAGTAGGGCGAGCGTTAGCGAATGATTAAACTAACAAAGGTTATGGGTAATCATTGCTAAGTACTCATGTGAAATTGAAGAGCGTTCATAGAGATCAAACTAACAAAGGTTATGGGTGACCTCCACTATTCGCTTATTTTTGTTTATTGAAAATGCTTTGAAAATTAATTGGTTTGGAAAAGAGTTTTAGAAAATAAGTAAATCATTTTTAATCGAACTCTATGTCCAAAACCAGATGCAAAATGAATGAATGAAATTCAAACATATTCAACTAATCAAGCAATCATAAACATGTTGATCATCAATTAAGATTAAGCATGCCAATATAATCAAGAGATTTAATTGTCCAAGATGCAAGACAAAGTTCTCAAAACAATTGTATTTATGTGTGAAGGAGAATTGCTACACACGTTGGAAGCAATCTCAAGAGGGGCACATATGCCTCTATGCTACACATGTTGGTAGTCTTATAAGGGCACATGATTGTGTAAAAGGGTTTGTACACAATTAAGTCAAGACATTCAAATGGCATCAAGAACAAAGGAATACAATTGATCATAGGCATAGAGTATTCTCGGTTAGGTGAATGAACATGTGAGCGATGATGCATGATTAGGCAAGGAATGAATGAGCGTTATTGAATGCAATTTTGTTTGATTTTGAAGTAATTGACATGGCATGAATGCATGATCATTTGGTTATTGAATGCAAGACATGATATTAATGAATGCATGAACATTTAAGAATGAATGCAAGAATGAGTATATACAAAGATGCATGAGCATACAAGAATGCATGAGCATTTGATTAATGAATGCATGGACATGTGAGGATGAACGCAAGAATGAGTATATACAAAGATGCATGAGCGTACAAGAATGCATGAGCATTTGATTAATGAATGCATGGACAGGTGAGGATGCAAGAAGTATAAACAAGTAAGGATGCATGAGGTACTAACAAGTGAGAGTGCAAATGAATATGCAAGAGATATGAATATATGAAAAGGCATGGAGATTAAAACAAGAGAGTATGCAAGAGATACAAGCAAATGAGAATGCAAGAGAGTGAATAAGGTTTTATTTAAGTGCAAGTGTGTGAGAGTATGTCATAAAAAGTGGTAAAAATTTAGTTACCTTATTCTTAGGAAATGGTGAAATGTTTTGGTGTTTTTAGAGTCTTAGGAAAAAATGGTAAAAGTATTTTTGGGTTGATTTTATAAAGTTGAAAAGTTATAAATGTAAACTAGAAAATGTTTTGGGTCTTTTTGCAAGTTGATAAGTTGTAAAACTTTAAGTAAGAAGTTAGTGAAAAGTAAAGTAAAAATGCATGAGGTAAATGGTAATTATTTAATGAGATGGTAAAGTAAAAATGCATAAAGTAAAAATGCATGAAGTAAAAATGCATGAAGTGAATGGTGATTATTTAATGAGATGGTAAAGTAAAAATGCATGAAGTGAATGGGAAGTGGTAAAATCTTTTTATGTTTTAGTAAAAGGTTAATGAATGGTAAAGTAAAAAGTAAGTGAGTGGTTAAAACCAAAGTAGTAAAATATTTTTATGTTTTGGTAAAAAGTTAATGAATGGTAAAGTAAAAAGTAAGTGAGTGGTTAAAACCAAAGTAGTAAAATATTTTTATGTTTTGGTAAAAAGTTAATGAATGGTAAAGTAAAAAGTAAGTGAGTGGTTAAAACCAAAGTAGTAAAATATTTTTATGTTTTGGTAAAAAGTTAATGAATGGTAAAGTAAAAAGTAAGTGAGTGGTTAAAACCAAAGTAGTAAAATATTTTTATGTTTTGGTAAAAAGTTAATGAATGGTAAAGTAAAAAGGTAAAAAGTAAATAAACACTAAAACCAAGTTGAATCATATAGAGCAATCCTCTCACTTTGAGAAAAGTGCACTAGGCACTAGTGAGAATCAACTTGCCTATCATCAATAATGAGCAACAAGCAAACTAAAATGCAAAGATTAACTAAACACAACAAATAAGTTGAATCACCTAGAGCAATCCTCTCACTTTGAGAAAAGTGCACTAGGCACTAGTGGGAATCAATTTGCCTATCATCAACAATTTACAACAAGCAAACTAAGACACAAAAATGAATGGACACATAAACTAAATTGAGTCATTTCTAGCAATCTTCACCACTTAGGTTAAGGTGCACTAGGCACTAGTGGGAATCATATTGCTAAATCATCAAACAACAAAAGTAACATTTAACACTAAGATGAAATACTAGTAACAAGATTAAACATCACCAAACAAAGAACAACAACAAAATGAACTTGAAAATATTTTTAGATCTATAAGCATGTGAACCAAGGGAAACATAGATCCACATTTTATTTAATAAAGAAAACACCAAAATTAACACCAAGAAATATAGATCTATTTTTTGCAAGGATTTATATGATTAAGCAAAGAAGTGCAACAAAATCACATCAACCCTAATTTTTCATGATATGCGAAATGCTTAAACAACAAATTTGTGTATGAAATCTAGTGCAAAAATATGTAAAGATGCAAGGGAAATTATTCAAGTAGAAGAACAACTCCTTCAAGGCCAAGGACCCATCTCAAACACCCAAAGCTCCCTAAGTCTTTGTCAAAATGTTTGAAATGGATTCTCAAAGCAAACAACAATCAAGAAGGAGTTTGGAGTAGAGGAGGAATTATGCAAGAAAATTAAATATGAGGTGCAAAGCTTCAAGGATTACCTCAAAACTACAATGAAATGAAGAAGGAGATGATAAGCTCAAAAATCACTAGCTCTTAGCAATTTGATGATGCAACCTTGAAGAGAATGGAAGGAAAGATGGTGATCTAACAAGAAATGGAGGATTTGGTGGTTGATTTTTGAAGGGAATATGTGGAAGAGGGGAGGAAGGGGCTACGGCCTTGATGAGGGAAGGAGAGGGAGAGGAGGTGTGCTAGGGTTTTTGTGTAGGAGAGAATGAGCAAAAAGAGAAGAGGCTTTAGGTGTGGGAATGAGGGAGTATTTATAGGATGAAATTAGGTCTAAGGGTAGTTTAGTCTTTGTGATTTTGATGTGCTCTAGGATTGAGTTTTGATTTTGAATGGAGGGTGGAGATGCATCATCACATGGATTGAGGGTGTTGAAGAAACACAAAAATGTGAGAGATATGGAGAGTGGGGGGCGAAATTTAGAGGAAAGAAAAAGGAAAAGAAAAATGAATTTCTTATTTTAGAAGAGATATTTTATGTGAAGTAGGGTTAAGGGCATTTTGGGGGAGAATTGTTACCAAAGAGGGAACTTTGGGTTTTCTTATGAATAGGTTAGTGTAAGTGAGTGGAGTAATTTACCAAAGAGGGTATAATGGAAGAGTGTGGAAGAAATTGGAGAGAGAGAGAGAGAATTCGTAGGTGGGGGATAAGGAGAAAAAAAAACTTGTTTTTTTGGTATTTTGTCTTATTGAAGACACTTCCTTTTTTGTTTTTGAAATTGAAATTTTTGGGCATGGGAAATAATGGGAATGCAACTATTGAGAATGTGTCACATGCTTTTGGGCAACATAAAATATTCCCTCTAGTCACCTATGACAATAAAAATTGTCACTTAAAAATTGAGGAATATTTAATGGTCCCTTTTTATTTTTCTATGCACTAAAAATGAAAAAATACATTTTTAATTATTTTGACTAGGGTTTTCCTCCTAAAAAATTGTACAAAAATTATCCTTGGTAGAATAAAAATGTACTTTTTGATGATGTGCATTTTTGGCGAGAAAATCATCTCTTGCGAAAAATGACCAAAATGCCCTTTTGATCATTAGAACCCTAATCCTTGTTCAAAATGCATTTTCTTTTCAAGAATTACTTCAAAACTCTAAAATGGCCCTAAAATCTAAAATGTATGCAAGAAATGATTTTTTTGCTGAGAAATGTCTCATTTTTCGAAAATGACCAAAATGCCCTTGGTCTTGAAAAACTCTGAAAATGCTATAAAAGGCAATGCAATGCATCCCTAATCCTAAGATGACTTTCAAAACTTTGAAATGCATGAATGATGGTATTCATGACATTATGAATGAATGCTAAACCTTAACTTACTTATTTTTTGTTTGAAAATTAGGGTTTCGACCTAGGCGGACAAAATTAGGGTATGACAACCTGGTTTACAGGGCCAAGAGGATTGCAACTTTATTCTACTTAAATCATCAATTGAGGAAAAAGAAAATTCATAGTAACCTTTCCCCAAAGAGATAAGATCCAACTTACCAGTCAGTTTCCAAAGATCTTGAAGTTTGGATCTCAAAACACCAATCTCGATTGGAGTATCTCCCATGAAGATGTGTCTTGCCCAGGAAGAAGGCGCCAACAAGCTGTATTTTTTGCCTAGAGACGTCCCTTCATATTCTGAGAAAAGATATGAAATGATAACATAAGATTTCATGGGATAGTCGAAAGAAATTTCAAAAAGTCATTTTCTATCTTCATTCAAGAATTCAGTCGAAAACGTCTTTTTGGGGGGCAATTTGTTAGCCTGCATTTTCGACAGGTTCAATTAAATGCAGTCAATAATGTTGACTTGTTGTTTTAAAGAAAAGATGTTGATATTTGACATTGAGAAAGGTGTTGTGAAGAACAATTTCGACTATGCCTAAGGCTTGATGAAACTGAGAGTTTAAAGACAACGTTTTCGACGAGAAAGACGTTAAAGAGTTTAGTCGAAGACAGAGCAGTGTTGTTGTCGAAAGCGTGGGCATTTATATGTAAACAAGGTTTGACTCGTTGCATTCAGGAAGAGGGCTTGATATTTCGACAGCAAGAGTCTGTGTTCAGGAAGAATCAGCGTAACACATAACTTAGCGAAAATTGGAAAGCTGAAGCTGGTAGTTTCGACAGGAAGTTGAATAATATTCAGATAACAGGTTAAGTCAAAGAGTGTTGATAGAAAAGACAGCAGCAATGTGGTCGAAAGATGGAGCAGTTATCTAGTCGAAATAGCAGTTATTTCATTTAGAAAAACCGTTGAGCGGTTATCGTTTTTCTTTTATTATAAATAGGAGTTTTCTCGTAGAGAAAAAGGTCGCAATTTCATTCTATACAAACGTTCAGAAAACACTCATACTTCCGCATAAGAGAAAAACGAGTTACTGAAGAACAATGTATGTGATCTGCGTACCAAACATCTTACATTTAGTAATCTACTTACTATTTCTTTAAAGATTCCTGCAGTTTACTGGTTCTTCTTTACTAATTCCTGAAATTTACTGCTTTTCGATTTCCTTTACTTTATTTACACTTTCTACATTTTATTACAATTTATCGCATTTCTGCATTTCTTCTTAAACACATGCATTTCTTCATCGTTTTACTCCATTAAAACAGTTATCGTCATAAACACCAATAATTTTAATAAAACTTTAACTCACAAATGTTCTGAGATGTTTCTAGTTGATCTCGCGAGCAACACACATGTGTAACTAGCGGTGTTTACCAAAATTCACGGTAAACAAATTGGCACGCCAAGTGGGACATTTGTGCTAATTATTAAAAGTTTTTCTAAATAATTCTGGGTTTGTTATCAAACACAAAACCAGTAGATTACACTTTGCATGCATTTAAGAAGTGGTAGGCATATTACTGAAATGCCACGCTCAAACATGAATGATGCTTCTACATCAAACGCTCATTCTCAAGCGTCAGTTAACAATACAAACACTGCAAATATGTCAGGAGTAACTGCTCCTGTATCTGTCACAGGAGCAACTGCTCCTGCATCTTCTCCAACCATTACAGGAGTAACCGATCCATGAGTAACCGCTCCAGGAATAACCTCTCTGATTCCCTCTTCGACAATTATGGGGGTAACTGCAATAACTGCTCCTACCATTAACCCATTGTCGAATGTGGTCCCTGTATCATCTAATTTAAATCCGACTATGCCCTTTGTGGCAAACTCCATGATGGGGAATATGCCATTCAATTTCATGAATGGTCGAAATTACCCATATGGCATGCCAACAGCCATGATGGCAGGTCTTCAAACAAATGCATCTACGTATGCAGAAAACTTAGCCTCAAGTTTTTCACCTATAAATAATTTCCCAGAAAATATTTATAGTCGAAATCCACAGCCTTCAATAACTACTTCGTCTTTGTTGGCATTAAGGCAACAGATGGATGATAGTAACCACGATATGGTTAATATGCTGACACAGCAAATTGGTACAGTGTTTAACCCATTAATTCAGAACACAAATGACAGTTACCAAATGTTAGCTACACAAATGGGTCGAATTGCTGATTTCTTTGGCACTCCACCAATGCACAACCAGCAAATTCCCCAAGTCCAAAATGTTAGGCCTGTTGAATTACCTGTTGAAAGGCCCAACTATGCAATTCCTGTCGATCAAAGACAAATAATGGCTATCGAAGAACCTGTGACTGAAATGGTGTTAGTTAATAGAAACCAAGATGCTGACGAAGTAATAAGACATGTTCAACAAAAAAAATTTGGTAATCAAAATAATTTGGCAAATCTTGTCGAAACAATTTTAGCCCAAAATGGTCTTAACTTAGGCTTGCATAGACCTAATTTTGTATCTCCCCTGTCGGAATATGTGACACAAACAGATTTTCCTAGGGGTTGGAAAATCCCTAAATTCACAAAATTTGCTGGAGAAACCAGCGAATCCACTGTCGAACATATTGCACGATATTTGACTGAGGCTGGTGACATAGCGCAAAATGAGAATTTAAGAATGAAATATTTCCCAAATTCTTTAACAAAAAATGCATTCACATGGTTCACCACATTACCCCCACATTCCATGTTTAATTGGAATCAATTGGAAAAAGCGTTTCATGAACAATTCTACATGGGCCAATGCAAGATTAGCCTTAAAGAATTGGCAAGTGTTCGACGCGAAATGCCAGAATCTATTGACGATTATCTCAATAGATTTAGACTTCTCAAGGATAGATGTTTTACTCAGATACCCGAGCATGAGTTAGTCGAAATGGCTGCTGGTGGCCTAGATTATTCCATTAGGAAAAAGTTAGACACTTTACACTTGAGAGACATGGCTCAATTGGCTGACAGAGTTCGACAAGTCAAAAGGCTTAAAGATGAGAAGGCGAGAACTAATCGATTTAATAAAAAGGAAAAGGTTGCTTATGTTAATACTAACGATAGTGACCAAGACTTCGACATATCATATGAAGAGGTCGAAGAAGAGGTTAATATGGCCGAATTAAAGCTCGGACCTCCATATACTTGTAAATTATTGAGGCCTTCTGATGGGAAAAATCCTGTCGAACCAAAAAATGACAAATATATTGCAAAAACATATACCTTCGACGTCACAAAATGTGACCAAATATTTGATTTGTTGGTTTCTGATGGCCAGATTTTAGTGCCTAAAGGCCTAAAAATACCACCATTAGAACAACAAAAGAAAAGAGGATATTGCAAATATCATAATTTTTTAGGCCATAACACTTCTCGATGTGTTCTTTTCAGGGACTTGGTTCAGAAAGCATTAAGTGAAGGGAGACTCAAGTTTGATGATAAGTCAAAACATTCAATGCAAATCGACAGCAATCCTTTGCCAACTGCAGAGGCAAATTATACTGAAATTGATATTCTTGTTGTCGAAGCTAGTCAAGACACTGCTGGAAACACTAGTATGTCGAAAAGTGCTGTAAGGTCTCAAACAATGGTCAAAATGGTCACTAAAGACCAACATGAAGACCAAATGCAGGTGGTATATCCAAAAGCTGAAGAGGAATTGATTGATTTCCTCAATAGATGCAAAATCAACAATACTAAAGTGATGTTGTGCCCTAGATGCAGTTCGGTATTTGATAAGGAGGCTGCAAAAAGCCTTGAACATTCTACTCATCAACAGAAGAGAAAGAATGCATGGGTTGATAACAGACGAAAATTCAGTTTTAATCAAAGAGGTATCCCCTTCAAAATGACACCTCCAACTCATAAGGGGGCGAAAACATTTGTGCCACCCACAAAATCACCTGTCGAAAGATGGGTGCACTCAGGAGGAAAAGATGCAGGATATTCTTTAAAAAAGGTGCAGGGAAGCTCGAGTGTCATGACCCAGAATAAGACATATGATTCCAGCAAATATGTCTATAATACAAATTACAATGGGAAAAATCCTATGACCAAAACACAATGGCGGAGATATCAACGCCAAATGAAATTTATTGCTGCTGAGAAAAGTGGAAATCCAGCCACCAACAAGGGAAAGCAAATAGCCTCATCTGTCGAAGTGCAAAGAAAGCCTGCTACAGAGAGGATTTTTCCTCCTCTTACGGTTGTCAAAGAAGGCCTCAACCCAGAAGAAGGCCTTAACCTGGATGACGAAGAGATGGGATCTGACTTCTCAGACTCAACTTGATTTCGACATCATATGTGTCGTCTCAATACTTCCTATTGAATTCGACGTGATATCGGAAGTCAACGAAGTCGAGCAGGACTTCGACCAAGATATGGCTAAGCATAAGCCAATTTGCTATTATGTACTCAGCAATGGCTGCATGGAGGAACAAAGTGCAGTTTTTGAACACCCAAATGAAGGCATGAAGTACCATTTAAAGCCTTTGTTCATTCAGGCCAAGGTTAATAATGTAGGTGTTAATAAGGTTCTCGTCGACGGAGGAGCTGCGGTGAATCTAATGCCTCAACACATGTTGGCAAAAATCGGTAAATCAGATACCGATCTAAGGCCACACAACATTGTTCTCACAAATTATGAGGGCAAATCTGGCTATTCTTTGGGAGCCATAGAGGTGGAGTTGGTGGTGGGAAGTGTTAAGAGATTAACCATGTTTATGGTTATTCCTACCAAGGCCAATTTCAATTTGTTGCTTGTTCGAGAATGGATCCACGAAGTTGGGGCAGTCCCTTCAACACTCCATCAGAGAATTTCCATCTGGAGAGAAGATGGCCTTGTCGAAAACGTGGAAAGTGACCAAAGCTATTTCTTGGCTGAAGTCGACCATATCACCAAACATACTTTTGACAAACAATTGGCGAACATAGCGCCATGTACTCCCTCTGACACAGCATATGTCCCTCAGGACAATATATATGCCTCACTTGATCTACACCCTACCCATGGCTTCATTTGGGAGAGGGAAGTGGTTGAAGAATCAACTCGTCCAAGAGGCTTCTGTAAGCCTACAGGATGGGACGGTCCATAGATGTTGATGATGTCTACACCCAACATATGGGATAGAATTACGGCCTATGTGGCCGAAAATAAGCAAAATGCGGCGTTGGAAGCCGAAATGGAACAAATGATGGTTAAACAAACCACAGAAGAACCAATGATGGTTAAAAAAACCACTGAAGTTAACAATGAAAATAATCTGGAAGATAATATGGTCGAAGGCCAAAGGCTTGACTGCGTTTATGATGACGAGCCTTTAGGTTTTGAAAAAGACCCAATGGGTTCGACCAAGAGGATTCAAGCTCAAGATCCTTTAGAGGAAGTTGATTTAGGAGATGGCTTCATAAAAAAGCCAACATTTATTAGTGCCAAAATTGACAAAGGTTTGAGAGATCGAACCATTGAGCTTTTAAAAGAATACAAGGATTGCTTCGCCTGGGACTATAATGAAATGCCTGGACTGCGTCGAGAAGTGGTTGAATTGAAGCTTCCCATTCGACCAGATAGAAAACCAGTGAAGCAAACACCTAGAAGATTTGCACCGCAGATTCTGTCGAAGATAAAAGAGGAAATCGAAAGACTACTCAAAAGCAACTTCATCAGAACTGCCAGGTATCTTGATTGGTTAGCTAACATTGTTCCTGTTATTAAGAAAAATGGAACATTAAGAGTCTGTATAGATTTTAGAGATCTAAATAATGCTACACCCAAAGATCAATACCCTATGCCTGTGGCAGAAATGCTAATTGATTCGGCAGCAGGATTTGAATACCTAAGTATGTTAGATGGATACTCAGGGTACAATCAAATTTTTATTGCCGAAGAAGATGTGTCGAAAACAGCATTTCGATGCCCAGGAGCTTTAGGTGTTTATGAATGGGTAGTAATGCCTTTTGGTTTAAAAAATGCTGGTGCAACATACCAACGAGCAATGAATTCTATGTTTCATGATTTTATTGAAAATTTTATGCAAGTATACATATATGATATTGTTGTTAAATCTTCGACAGAGAATGGTCATATAGACCATCTTCGACAGTCATTCGAAAGAATGAGAAAATATGGATTGAAAATGAATCCAATAAAATGTGCCTTCTGTGTACGTGTAGGTGACTTCTTGGGATTTGTGGTCCACAAAAAAGGCATTGAAATAAATCAAAACAAGACGAAAGCAATCATGGAAACGAAGGCTCCTTTGACCAAAAAAGAGCTCCAGTCATTATTAGGAAAGATCAACTTCCTGAGAAGGTTCATCTCAAACCTAAGTGGCAAAACTCAAGTTTTCTCGCCATTGCTTCGACTGAAGAAAGAAGATGTGTTCAAATGGGATCCAGAACACCAGAAGGCCTTCGACGAGATTAAAGCTTATCTAGTTAAACCACCTATCAGAGATAAGGTGATGAAATTGTATATAGCAGCATCAGAGCTAACAATAGGTAGCATGTTGGCACAAGAGGATGATAATGGTGTCGAAAGAGCCATATATTACCTTAGTAGAGTTTTAAATGATGCTGAAACTAGATATCATCCAACGGAGAAATTGTGCCTTTGTTTGTATTTCTCTTGTACTAAATTAAAGCAATATATAAAACCAATTGATGTGTATGTTTATTCTCATTTTGATATTATTAAACATATGCTGTCGAAACCTATATTGCACAGTCGAATTGGTAAATGGGCTTTAGCCCTTTCCGAATATTCATTAACATATAAACCTTTGAAAGCGAACAAAGGGCAAATTGTTGCGGATTTTATTGTTGACCATTCATTGGTCGAAGTAACAACTAATCATATGAATATTCGACCTTGGACATTATATTTCGATGGGTCAAGCCATAAAAATGGTTCTGGAATTGGAATATTAATTATTTCACCAACACAAATACCAACGAAATATAAATTTAAGATTAAAGAACTTTGCTCTAATAATGAGGCAGAGTATGAAGCCTTGATAGCAGGTGTCATACCCCAATTTTGTCCGGCTTAGGTCAAAACCCTAATTTTCCACAAAAAAAAAATAATAAATAAATAAATTGAAGGATGAAGAGTATCATGCATTGCATTTTGGGTCCTAGAAGTCATTCCAAGGTCTTTAAAATCATTTTTAGGATTGGAATGCACTTTTTAGGCAAATTAGGGTTTTAGGGTCAAAAAGGGCATTTTGGTCATTTTTCGCAAAAAGATGATTTTCTCGCCAAAAATGCACATCCACAAAAAGTACATTTTTATTCTATCAAGGATAATTTTTGTACAATTTTTTAGAAAGAAAACCCTAGTCAAAATAATTAAAAATGTATTTTTCCATTTTTAGTGCATAGAAAAATAAAAAAGGGACCATTAAATATTCCTCAATTCTTAAGTGACAATTTTTATTGTCATAGGTGACTAGAGGGAATATTTTATGGTGCCCAAAAGCATGTGACACATTTTCAATAGTTGCATTCCCATTATTTCCCATGCCCAAAAATTCAAAAAAACTCAAAAAAGGGGAAGTGTCCTCAATAAGACAAAAGACCAAAGAAACAAGTTTTTTTTCTCTCTTCCTCTCCTCAATTTCGAAATCCTCCTTCTCTCTCTCTCTCTCTCCAATTTGTAATCATTATACCCTCTTTGGTAAATTACCTCACTCACCTACACTAAACCCTTCATAAGAAAACCCAAATTTCCCTCTTTGGTAACAATTCTTCTCTAAAATGCCCTTAACCCTACCTCACATAAAATATCTCTTCCAAAATAAGAAATTAATTTTTTTCTTTTCTTTTTTTTCCCCCTAACTTTCGCCCCCCACTCTCTCACTCTCACATTTTGTGTTTTCTCTCCACCCTCAATCCTTGTGATGAGTGATCTCAACCCTCCACTCAAAATCAAAGCTCAATCCTAAAGCACATCAAAATCACAAAGACTAAACTACCCTTAGACCTAATTTCATCCTATAAATACTCCCTCATTCCCACACCTAAAGATCATACTCTCTTTTTGCTTCTCATAAGCCTCTCATTCTCCTACACAAAACCCTAGCACACCTCCTCTCCCTCTCCTCACCAAAACCGTAGCCCCTCCTCCCCTCTTCCATATATTTTCTTCAAAAATCAACCACCAAATCCTCCATTTCTTGTTAGATCACCATCTTTCCTTCCATTCTCCTCAAGGTTGCATCATCAAATTGCTAGGAGCTAGTAATTTTTGAGTTTATCATCTCCTTCTTCATTTCATTGTAGTTTTGAGGTAATCCTTGGAGCTTTGCACCTCACATTTAATTTTCTTGCATAATCTCTCCTCTACTCCAAACTCCTTCTTGATTGTTGTTTGCTTTGAGGATCCATTTCAAACATTTTGACAAAGACTTAGGGAGCTTTGGGTGTTTGAGATGGGTCCTTGGCCTTGAAAGAGTCATTCTTCTACTTGAATAATTTCCCTTGCATCTTTACATATTTTGCACTAGATTTCATAAATAAAGTTGTTGTTTATAGGCTTTAGTATTTCGCATATCATAAAAAAATTAGGGTTGATATGATTTTGTTGTGCTTCCTTGCTTAATCATATAAATCCTTGCAAAAAATAGATCTATGTTGCTTAGTGTTAATTTTGGTGTTTTCTTTATTAAATAAAATATGGATCTATGTTTCCTTTGGTTCACATGCTTATAGATCTAAAAATATTTCCAAGTTGATTTTGTTGTTGTTCTTTGTTTAGTGATGTTTAATCTTGTTATTAGTATTTCATTTTAGTGTTAAATGTTACTTTTGTTGTTTGATGATTTAGCAATATGATTCCCACTAGTGCCTAGTGCACCTTGACCTAAGTGGTGAAGATTGCTAGAAATGGCTCAATTTAGTTTATGTGTCCATTCATTTTTGTGTCTTAATTTGCTTGTTGTAAATTGTTGATGATAGGCAAGTTGATTCCCACTAGTGCCTAGTGCACTTTGCTCAAAGTGGGAGGATTGCTCTAGGTGATTCAACTTATTTGTGTGTTTAGTTAATCTTTGCATTTTAATTTGCTTATTGTTCATTGTTGATGATAGACAAGTTGATTCCCACTAGTGCCTAGTGCACTTTGCTCAAAGTGGGAGGATTGCTCTAGGTGATTCAACTTATTTGTGTGTTTAGTTAATCTTTGCATTTTAATTTGCTTATTGTTCATTGTTGATGATAGACAAGTTGATTCCCACTAGTGCCTAGTGCACTTTGCTCAAAGTGGGAGGATTGCTCTAGGTGATTCAACTTATTTGTGTGTTTAGTTAATCTTTGCATTTTAGTTTGCTTATTGCTCATTGTTGATGATAGGCAAGTTGATTCTCACTAGTGCCTAGTGCACTTTTCTCAAAGTGAGAGGATTGCTCTATGTGATTCAACTTGGTTTTAGTGTTCATTTACTTTTTACCATTTTACTTTACCATTCATTAACTTTTTACCAAAACATAAAAATATTTTACTACTTTGGTTTTTACCACTTCATTAATTTTTTTTTACTAAAACATAACAAGATTTTACCACTTCCCATTTACCTCATGCATTTTTACTTTACCATCTCATTAAATAATTACCATTTACTTCATGCATTTTTACTTTACTTTTCACTAACTTCTTACTTAAAGTTTTACAACTTATCAACTTGCAAAAATATCCAAAACATTTTCACATTCATGCATCTTCATTCATACTTAGTTTATGTGACACTCTCATGCATCCTCATATGCTTATATCTCTTGCATCCTCTTATGCATCCTTGTATGCCATCCATTCATAAATAAAATGCTATGCATCCATTCCTTGTACATTCATGCACCTACATGCTTACCTAATCATGCATCCTTGCTTACATATTCAATCATTCAACTTAGAATACTCTATGTTTACAATCAATTGTATTCACTTGTTCTTGATGCCATGTAAATGTCTTGACTTGATTGTGTGCCCTCCCCTCCACTTGTATGACCTCCTAATGGAGACGTAAGTCTACATGCATGTTGTAGCATAGAGCCATTAGGGTAAATACAATCCATCTTGCACACACACAATTACTTTGAGAACTTTGTTTTGCATCTTTAATAATTGAATCCTTTGATTGTATGGGCATGTTTAATCTTGGTTAATGAATGATATGTTCATGTTTTCTTGAGTATTATTCATTCATTTGTATTTGGTTATGGATTTAGAATTGACTTGAAATGTTCTACTCCTTTTCTAAAACCTATTTCCTAAAATCATTTCAAAACAAAAAGAAACTTTTACTTTCAAAACAAAAATAAATTAATCGTCATTAAACACCAATCGCGCCGTTGCCGATTAGGTCATTAATGACGATTTCATTTTCAAAGGAGTTAGTAGCGAGACCATTCTAACCGTTGTTGTTCGGTCTTCGCAAAAGCTCTATCCCATTTTCGAAAACTAATTCACTTCTCAAAAATAAACCAATTGTCATTAAACACCAATTGCGCCGTTGCCGATTAGGTCATTAATGATGATTTCATTTTCAAAAGAGTTAGTAGAGAGGCCATTCTAACCATTGTTGTTCGGTCTTCACAAACGCTCACCCAATTGCGAAAAACCCCTTAAGCCGTTTTCAAAACCAAAAACCTAGAACTACGTAGCTTTGAATTCTCCATCGCACAGGGAGATACGTAGGAGCGGGGTCCTGTCCCGTCAAGCACACTCTTAAAAAATCTTTGTTTTGTCCTGATTTTCAAAGATAAACCGAGAACTACGTAGCTTTGATCTCTCTTCCAGTGAGGGTACGTAGGAGCGGGGTCCTGTCCCGTCAAGCACCCTTTTAAAAAATCTTTGTTTTGTTCCGCTTTTCAAAGATACCAAAAATATTCTTCTTCCCCCCGTTTTCAATAAAACAATTTCTCAAATGAAATAAAAAGAAAAGGAAAGAAAAGAAAAGAAGTAGAATAAACCGCTTTCAAACTCAAACTTTTGTCTAAACCACACATCAAGTTAATGGTTCCCTTTCGGTAGAAAGGAGGTGCGGGGTGCTAATCCCTTCTCCGTACCTAACCGACCCCCGAACCTACATCTCTAGTTTTCAAAAGACCATCCGCCTTGTTTAAAAGACCTTTTTTTCAATGTTTTGGTCTTAAAATTAAAATATTGGTGGCGGCTTCCAAACTTTTTCCACGTTTTCAAACGAAAAGTCCCAAACTGGATTTTTCGGGCGCAACAGCTGGCGACTTCACTGGGGACCATTTTTTTTTAAAAAAGACGAGGGTCAAGCCTAGTTAACTTGATGTGTGGTTTAAAATTAATTGAGTTGAAAGCTTTGTTCTACTTCTTTTCTATTTGTTCACAATGCCGTGTTCATGCATTCCTCAATTCCCATGTCCCCTATTCTCTGCTCCCTTTCTTAAGGTAAAAACATGCATTTCCTTCCATTCTATTATGATCCCTTCTTCTCCGCTCCTTTTCTTGAGGTAAGCAGTGCATATGACTGTTGCTGAAACCTAGGTTGGATTATTGGTATTGTGATATTGAACCCTAGGGTAGACGACATGTTATTGCCTGCTATTGTTTGGACTGTTCTGGGTTTTCCTTTGCAGGTGGGGTATATGTGGGTAGTTTTAGGCGGTATGCCCTTGCTGCACACACTCACACCTTATGCTTACTATGCTTTGAGAGGGGCCTAAAACCCAAGGTCTGACAAAACTTAGGAGAGTGGAAACGAGTAGTGACTGGCAATTGGACTGTTGTCCTTCCGACTCTCACGAAAGTTTCAGCCAGAGTATGCTCTTTCATGAGGCCTCACACCAGATGGCGTTCCATCGTTGTGGGTGCTATTGTGAGAAAGAATTAGCTCTGGTAACCTGGTGAGGAAGTGACTAGAACCCGCATGGGAGGAACATTTGAGTTGTCCTAGAACTTAGGTCCCCACCTTCGTAGGACACAAGGGGCATACCAAATTGTGTGTTGCATGGTAATATAGACATGTTTTCAAAAAAGAGTAGGAGGTTTCTCAAATAAAAAGTAGAGAAAGAGCTGCCGTTGTAGCCTTTCTTCTGCCGGTCCGTACGAAGTGACATATGGCCCACTCTTTTCAAAAAAAGAGAGAACGAGCTGCCGTTGTAGCCTTTCTCTTACTTGGTCCATATGAAATCACGTACGGCCCGCATTTTTCAAAAAAAAAAAGAAAAAAACTTGAACTAATGCCAATAAAGGTTTTGCCCTGATCTGCATATGCATAAAACATCATCCTCATTTTACATGCATCCTCGCATTGCATCCAACATAAGCTTTTACAGCTCATGCATGCATCCTTGCATTTCATCAAAGTTTGTTTGCCGAGAATCCCAATGTGACAAAGAATCTTGCCATAGGTACAGTATGGAATCAAGAGGTGAGACAGTGCACCCCCCGAGATATCCGGTTGAATGTATGGGGCGTGTTTGTTTCATTTGTTGATTCCACTCTTGTTATGTTCTAAACAAATCAAAATTCACTGTTAAATCTATGGCAAGATATGACACGTTGGGGTTCACGGCATAAGACAAACTAAAACTAACACTCATATGCATTGCACGCATTGCATTCATTAATTTGCTCCTTCACTTAATAAAAATGTTCTACCAACAGAAGCGAGAGGCAAGCTGGTTCCCCGCCACCGATACTTCACCCGATTACAAGAAAAGCTGATGGCTGATCCTCAAGGGCATCCAGAGATTGAAACTGAAAGTAATCCAGAACATGAAGATTCGGGCGTACAAATTCTGAATCCTGAGCAGTTGGCTCAGGAGAATCAAGTGCTTAAGGATAAGGTTGGGGCAATGGAGGCCCAGGTGCATGAGATGATGGTCATGCTGCAAAGTTTAAAGAGTGGGACAGCTGCTGAAGGTGTCGCCGTCGTGGGTCCAGATGGTGTCACTTCTTTCGTTCCTCCTCCAATAACAGCCACAGTTCCTCCGGGATCCGGGGTCAGTCATCCCGTCTTTGCTTCAGGAGTGAATGGGCCAAATCAATACACTTCACAAAGATATCCTTGGGGTATGCCTGCTGGGTACATGCCGCGAAATGTCGGACCTATCCCCGTCAGTATGGTTGCGCCTAATCAGGTCACTGCCGCCGTGTCCGGGGGAGCTGCCGGAGGACCGCAGATCCAAGCTCCTAGTCCTCATGCTGTGCTCAGTCCTACTCCAGGGCTTACAGCACACCCTCACAATGTTCCTCAACCTGGAGGGTATTATTACAGTATGGGGAGTCACCCCCAAGGACATATGTTTGAGGGATCACAGCCAAATGACCCGATTCGTGCACTTGAAGAAAGAGTAAAGGCAATGGAGGGTGTTGGTGTCAGAGCCAAGGAAGCTCGTGAGCTGTGCTTAGTCCCAGATTTGGTTCTGCCACCAAAGTTCAAAGCTCCCGAAGTGGACAAATACAGAGGAACAGGCTGTCCGGAGAGCCATGTTACGATGTTTGTCCGAAAAATGGGTCCTTACGCCAATGATGACAAACTGCTGATTTACTGCTTTCAAAACAGTTTGGCTGGAGCTCCTCTAGATTGGTACATGAAACTGCAATCCTCTGAAATTCATTGTTGGAAAGATTTGTGCGAAGCATTCATGAGACAATATAAGTATAACATGGACATGGCTCCAGACAGGTCGCAATTGCAACACATGAGTAAGGGCGAAAGGGAGACTTTCAAAGAATATGCCCAGAAATGGCGAAGCCTAGCTGCCCAGGTCCAACCTCCTTTGACTGAAAAAGAAATGGTGTACACGTTCTTGGAAACTCTGCCAGCAATTTACTATGACCGTCTGATTACAAGTGTTTCAACTAGCTTCTCCGATATGATAGTCTTCGGGGAAAGACTTGAGCATGGTCTCCGGAGTGGGAAGATTTCGAATCACCTCAGTAATGCAGGAAGCTCTGGTGGTTCAAGCAATCAGAAGAAGCCTCACTCCCATTTCCCGAGGAAGATGGAAGGGGAAACAAATGTAATCTCGGGAGGAAGTTCATCCTTTGGTACCCCTCCACCACAAACTGTTCCATTTTCTGCTCCTGTGCCATCCCAGCAAAGCAGTGACAGTCACAGGGCTCAGGGTTATCAGTACAAGAAATGGACCAGTTTTGATCCAATACCAATTGCATACACTGAATTGTTTGATCACTTGACTTCCAAGAACTTGATCAACACCCGGCCAATGAAGGCCCTGCAGCCACCATTTCCCAGAGGTTACAACGCTACTAATGCTACCTGCAGTTTCCACGAAAACGCGGTCGGTCATACTGTGGAGGAATGTAAAGCCTTCAAGCATGTGGTGCAAGACTTAGTTGATGCTGGTTGGATTTCGTTCAAGTAGAGCAGCCCGAATACAACAACTAATCCATTGCCAGGTCATTAGAGGCCAGCTACCAATGCTATAGAAAGTTCCGTTGGGCAATTGGTAAAGGATGTGCAGAAGATCAAGACCCCGTTGGGTGTTATCTACTCTGAGTTATGCCATGTTGGGGTGGTTAAGAAGGGGTGTTGCCACGAAGAGGGGTGTGCTGACTCCACGTGCGTAGGGAATTGTGAAAGCTTTGAGATGATCCTGCAGGACCTGATGGATCGGTGTGTGGTCCAGATAGGAACCCGTGATGTTGAAGAAGAAGTTCCTGTCATCAAGGATGGTTCTGAGTCTGAAGAGGGTGGTGCAAGTTTGGTTCGACGCTGCTGTGCCAGTGAAAAATTAAAGAATTGGAAGGCTGCTGATCTTCCTGTGACTTTCAATTTAAAGTAATCATTTGTAATGCAACCCTGTGGCTCTGCCCAAGGCCATAGGACAAGTTGTTAGGGGCGAGCATGTTTTTATTTTCAGAATCATCATCATTAATAAAAACGTGGTTTTTGAATTTCAATCAATAAAAATCAATCCTTTTCATTTCATGTGTCTTTTCCTCGCTTTATTATTGTTTGCTTGCTTGTCTCGCCTTTCATTCTGCTTTTTCGCTTCGGCAAAATGCAGATCCACAGCAATTGTCTCCCAAAATAACAGTGCCAACAGTCCATATTTTGACTTTGATCACCCTATTAATCAAGCAGAGGGAGATGTTGAGGAAGACTGGGAAGCTCCTCCAGAACTCATGAGGTTAATGAAACAGGAAGAAAGGGTAATTCAGCCACACGGAGAATCTACTAAAGTGATCAACTTGGGTACAGCTGAGAGCAAGAAAGAGGTCAAAGTGGGTACCGTCATGAATGACGAGGATCGCATGAAGTTGGTTCAGCTGTTGCACGATTATATGGATGTGTTTGCATGGTCCTACCAAGATATGCCTGGGTTGGATACTGACATTGTGATGCATAAGTTGCCAGTCAAACCTGAATGCCCGCCTGTGAAGCAGAAACTTAGAGGGATGAAGCCTGAGATGTCCCTAAAGATTAGGGATGAGGTAAAAAAGCAGTTTGACGCCGGATTCCTAGCGGTGGCCAAATACCCACAGTGGGTTGCCAATATTGTCCCGATTCCGAAAAAGGACGGGAAGGTCAGAATGTGCATTGACTACCGAGATCTGAATCGTGCTTGTCCTAAAGACGATTTTCCTTTGCCCCACATTGATGTCTTAGTGGATAGTACAGCTCAACACTCGTTATTCTCCTTCATGGATGGATATTCGGGATATAATCAGATCAAGATGGACCCCGAAGATATGGAAAAGACAACTTTCATAACGCTTTGGGGAACGTTCTGTTACAAGGTCATGCCATTCGGGTTAAAGAACGCTGGTGCAACCTACCAAAGGGCCATGGTCACGCTGTTTCACGACATGATGCATAAGGAGATTGAGGTTTATGTGGATGACATGATCGTAAAATCTAAAACCGACGAGGAGCATATTGTCAATCTGCAGAAGCTCTTTGAACGGTTGAGAAAATATAAACTCAAGTTAAACCCGGCCAAGTGCATGTTTGGAGTGAGATCAGGGAAGTTGTTAGGCTTCATTGTCAGCCAGAAGGGAATCGAGGTGGATCCAGACAAAGTAAAAGCCATCCTCGAGATGCCGGTGCCCAAAACAGAGAAAGAAGTCCGTGGTTTCCTTGGAAGGTTGAATTACATCTCCCGATTCATCTTCCAGTTGACTGCTACTTGTGAGCCGATCTTCAAACTGCTGTGCAAAAATCAAGAGTTGAAGTGGAATGACCAGTGTCAAGCTGCCTTTGAGAAAATCAAGGTGTACTTGCAGAATCCACCAGTCTTAATGCCACCTGTGTCAGGCAGGCCTCTCAACTTATACCTTACAGTGCTAGATAATTCAATGGGCTGTGTGTTGGGGCAGCATGATGAATCCGGCAAAAAGGAGCATGCCATATACCATCTTAGCAAAAAGTTCACCGATTGTGAGACAAGATATTCTATGCTGGAAAAGACTTGTTGTGCTCTAGTTTGGGCTGCTCACCGTTTAAGGCAGTACATGCTGAGTCACACCACTTGGTTGGTGTCAAAAATGGATCCAATCAAGTACATATTTGAGAAGCCAGCTCTTACAGGACGAATTGCCCGTTGGCAGATGCAATTATCAGAATACGATATCCTGTATGTCACACAAAAAGCAGTTAAAGGTAGTGCACTTGCTGAGTATTTGGCACGTCAGCCGAATCCAGACTACCAACCAATGCAGTATGATTTTCCTGATGAAGATATCATGGCACTGTTTGATGAGGGGAAGTCTCAATAAAGTGAAAGGTGGAGAATGATCTTCGACGGTGCGTCAAATGTATGGGGGCATGGGGCAGGTGCTGTGTTAATATCTCCTGACAATCGCTTCGTTCCTGTCACTGCAAGGTTGAGCTTCTATGTCACAAACAACATAGCAAAGTATGAAGCGTGCATCTTGGGTATTCAAGCAGCCCTAGAATGGAAAGTTAAAAGGCTAGATGTGTATGGAGATTCAGCCCTGGTTATTCATCAAGTAAGAGGCGATTGGGAGACCAGAGATCCCAAACTGATTCCTTATTGTGTCTATGTGCAAGAGTTGATGGAGTCTTTTGACGAAATCACTTTCAAACACATCCCTCGAAGCGAAAACCAGCTGGCTGATGCATTGGCAACTTTATCATCCATGTTCAATATCAATTGTGATAAAAGCTTGACTCATGTCACAATCCAGCACCGGAATCTACCTGCGCATCACTACTGCACAACCATAGATGAAGAGCCGGATGACAAGCCTTGGTATCATGATATCAAACAGTACATCATCAGCAGAGAATACCCTCCTGGGGCATCTGAAAATGACAAGGGAACTCTTCGGCGACTGTCAAGGAATTTCTTCCTCAGCGGTGAGGTTTGTTGCGCCCCGAAAAATCCGGTTTGGACTTCTCGATGTACAACGTGGGAAAAGTTTTGGAGCCGCCACCAATATTTATTTTTAAAGACCAAAACATTGGAAAAAGTCTTTTTGGAAAAGGCGAATGGTCTTTCGAAAACACAGAGATGTAGGTTCGGGGGTCGGTTAGTTACGGGGAAGGTATTAGCACCCCGCACCTCCTTTCTACCGAAAGGGAACCATTAACTTTGATGTGTGGCTTAGAAAAAGTTGACTTGAAATGATTTTTGTTCTACTTCCTTTCTTTTTATTTCGTTTGAGAAACGGTTTTATTGAGAAGAAAAATATTTTTGGTATCTTTGAAAAGCGGAACAAAACAAAGATTTTTAAAAGGGTGCTTGACGGGTTACGACCCGCTCCTACGTACCCTCTCTGGAAGAGGGATCAAAGCTACGTAGTTCTAGTCTTTTGGTTTTGAAAGCGTTTTTGTGTTTTATCTTATTTAAATTTTTTTGGAGTTTTTGAAATAAGACTCAAGTATTCACGAATACCAAACAAGCAACGGCTTCGAGTGGCGTTCATTACTAACTCGAAAGAAAAGAGTCAAAACCGGTAATCAAACAAGCAAAGGCTTCGAGTGATTACAAGTAACAACGTTTTATTATCTTTTTGAAATCATTTTTAAGAAAAGGGGGTGAGCATCGGTGATAATTATCACTAATAGCTCATGTTGTTTTTGAAGTTTGAATTTTGTCTGTGTTTAATTATGGTGTGGGAGCTTTCATAATAGTCAAACAAGCAAAGGCTTCGAGTGACTACCACTAATAACTCCTCATTAGCGATCAAACAAGCAAAGGCTTCGAGTGATAGCTAATGATTTATTTAAGAAAAATGCCTTAGGTTTTTTTGTTTGGAAAAACATTTGATTCTTGATTTGAAAACTAGTTAAGCAAAAGAATTTGATTTGGAAAAGGGTTTTGGAAAACAAGTGGGACATTTCAATCAACATACCAATCCCTAGCCAATATACAAATCGCTTAATTACAATTCATGCAAGCATTACTAATCCAAAAGACAAGCAATATGCATAAATATGTAATGATCAAAACTAATTACAAGTTGCCACAAGAAATAGTCACACAAAGGTGAGGCATTAATCAATTGCAAAAGGTTAGCTTATTGAATCTTTTAAGGGTCAACCATAAAAGCACAAGAGTTAAGTTTCTTTTGATAGTCCTTGACACTTATTAACAATGCACAAAGACATAAGTGTCTAGTCATTTTACCAAATTTTTAATGCTAGAATAATGCAAGAGTTGAATCCCTTTAAAGTAATCCCCAACATTTAATATTGTGCTTGTGAGCACATGTTGGATCCTCTTACCAATCATCAACATTTAAACCCATGAATGATCTAGAACAAGCACCTCATTTGCAAGGCTCAAAGTTACCAAAATAAATTATTCACAAGCTATCTTAAACCATTAGCAAGCAAAGAACCATAAATTCCCATTTTGTTCATTTGAAAATTAGAAACAAGTTGAATCACATAGTGCAATCCTCTCACTTGAATCAAGGTGCCTTAGGCACAAGTGAGAATCAACTTGCCTATCATCAACAACTAACAATAGGCAAACAAGAAAGCATTAAAGTAACTTGAGGAAAACATTTTTAGACAACAAAACCCTAGTTCATAATAAAACTTGCAAAACCATAAAAACAACAGGGGAAACCTCATTAAAATCAACACAATTCATTATGGGATCATGACTCAAATTGCAAACAATTAACACAAGTGTAAACCCTACCAATTGAGGGCTCAAAACAGAGGCATTTCCATCATTTAAAGGCTCAAACAAATCATTGCCAAATTATTCAACACATATATAAAAGAAAGCAAAAATCAAGAGGTGTACTAGGAAACCCTAGCTAACCCGAAACTATACATGCCCCAAATCCGCAAATTTCTTCAGCAAACTTAAACCAATCACATGGATACATGAAGAACAACAATTAACAAGCAAAACCCCAAAAATTCAGCTTAAGGCCGAAACCCTTTTTACCCAAAAAACAAATTTTAAAACCCTAAAATCAACAAATATGCATAGCTCATCTTAAGTCCATAAAATTAGCACAATTAATCATGCTTTATTCAACTTCAAATCAACACAAAGATCATGAATTAGGCCCAAGGCTGAAGCAAAAAGAAAAGGAAAACATGTTTTTATTTGGTGAAAATCACATGAACAAAGAGCAAATCACAAGAACAACACATAATCAACACATAGTCACAAGAACAATTTATTTGGTGGGTGAGATACCAACTCTCACCCACAACAGCCCCCTAATCTACATTTAAATGATGTTATGAGATGCAAATATAAGTTGAAAAAGGATTTTGATGCAAGAAAGTGGATGAAAATGCAAAGGGTTTTAGGTTATACCTTAGTTCCAAGCTAAACAAGAGTAGAAATGAAAATCAAGAGTAACCAATCACCAACACACCTCAAAAATCACCAACAACAGCCACGTAACCTTGAAGGAACAACCCCTTTGATGATGTAAATGTCGAATCAAAGATGAAAGGAAGAGGATATATGAATATGGAATGAGTTTTAAGTGATTTAGTGGATGAAAGTTGAAGAAATTGAGGAGGGGAATGAGGGGGAGGTTTCGGCTGGGCAAAGGAGAGGAGGAGAGGATTTTTTTCAGCTGATTGTGTGCTAGGGTAAAAATGAGTGTGTGTCTGTTAGCCTCTCCAATTTTGGGCTTTTATGTGGAGGTCATTTTAAGGGTATTTGTGACAATGTGCTTTTTGCAATCCACTAGGATTTGAGATAGAATTTGAATGGAGGGTCAAGATTGCAATGCACAAGGATTAGGGACACTCAAGAAGCACAAATGAGCTGGTTGTGAAGGAGTGCACACGGTTTTGGAGGTTTTTTGGAGAGCAAAAATTGTTGAGGGCCCTTAGGTCTTTTTACATTGAGTTATAGCCTAGGATTTGATCAAAAATTTTAATCAATGGCTATGGATCATTTCACAAGGATCATGGGCATGAAAGAGCACAAAAAAATGGGCTGGAATTGAGAGGAAATTCGCAGCACATAGGAGAGAGAGTGAGTGGAATTGCAACTTGTACTATTGTACTACACTTGACCTTTCAAAATTCAAAGGAATATTGATTATTCCTTTCAAGATAATTCTTCTAAATTCTTGCCATTTTGGGCCATGTCCCATGATTTAATGATTGGGCTCTGAATTTTATGATCTCACCAATCCCAAAATTGATTCCTTGACCCTACCTCAAAGGAAATGACCATTTTGCCCTTTTGTTCAAAAACCGAATTTCATGCCAAAAATATTCCCATGATGCACAAAAAATACACAACTCCACTCACTTGGACTCACATAAATTCCTCAAGAGATGCATAATGGTGTTTACCGAGAAATTATTTATTTTAATGAAATGACCAAAATGCCCTTTTGGTCCCAAAAACCCTAATTTTGCTCCAAACTTCATTTCCACTCTAACAATGATCCTGAGACCCTTTGGATGACTCTAAAATTCTAGAAATGCATGCATGATGAGAAAATAAGTCTTTTTGGCGAAATTACCAAAATACCCTTTGAACTAGGAAAAACCCTAGAAACCCTAGGAATGCTCTAAAATGCCATGCTATGCTTTTCTAACCCTAAGATGCATTCTGAAACTTCTAAGATGCAAGCATGATGCTCTTCCTAAACTCTAGGATGAATGCTAAGACTTGGTTTATTTTTGATTGAAAATTAGGGTTTTGACCTAAGCCGGACAAAATTGGGGTATGACAGCTGCCCCTCTTTATTTGGATTTTGACGAGGAATATGAATTGGCCGAAACTTATTCCGAGGCAAAATGAAGATAAAGAATTCAGAAATTATACCGATTTTGTCTACTAAGGGAAACCCGAATTTTCCTCTTTTTCTTTTTCTATTATTATTTTTTGAATAGATGGGCTTGAGAACAAACGGGGAACGGTTAACACTTGGCGCATTAACCGAGAGAGAAAATGACGGACCACTCGGGATCTGAAGGAGCACTAAGGCTCTGAAGGACCACTCAGGGTCTGAAGGAGCACTAAGGCTCTGAAGGACCGCTCAGGGTCTGAAGGAGCACTAAGGCTCTGAAGGACCGCTCAGGGTCTGAAGGAGCACTAAGGCTCTGAAGGACTGCTCAGGGTCTGAAGGAGCACTAAGGCTCTGAAGGACCGCTCAGGGTCTGAAGGAGCACTAAGGCTCTGAAGGACCACTCAGGGTCTGAAGGAGCACTAAGGCTCTGAAGGACCGCTCAGGGTCTGAAGGAGCACTAAGGCTCTGAAGGACCGCTCAGGGTCTGAAGGAGCGCTAAGGCTCTGAAGGACCACTCAGGGTCTGAAGGAGCACTAAGGCTCTGAAGGACCACTCAGGGTCTGAAGGAGCACTAAGGCTCTGAAGGTCTAATTCGCAATCGATGCTTGGCGCATTGATTGGAGTTAAACTGAAGGACCGACGAGGTCTGAAGGGCATGCCTAAGCCTGATGGACCAATGGGTCTGATGGAGCGCAAACTAGCAACGGTACTAGTAAAACGGTCTGCTTGGGGGGTGGCCTTTTCCGAGCGGCCATGATGGGTCAAGATCAGATCCGGAACTGATATGTTGACCATGAAGGACGTTCGCTGTGTCTTAGGCTGACACAACTAGTCTGAAGGACCACTTGGGGTCTGAAGGACTTACCCGCAGCTCGAATACGAGGTGAAGTCTGCTTTTGAAGGGACACTTGGGTCCTGAAGGGATTCACGAATCCTGTTGATTGATTGATTGAAATGTTCAATGCTGCCGCACTGAATTGACGTACCTGCATACGTCAGTTGATGCAAGGAATAGTGCATGGAGTATGGGTGCATGCTATGCAAAGGCCGTTATGCGAATGCATGTCATGTGAGTGCATGTGATGTGATGATTTAGTGGAATGATGAATGCAATGGGATGCTATTCTTGATTCTTCGTTTCTTTTGTCAGCTTTTTTTTTCTGACTGTTTGTTTTTTTCTTTGTTTTTTTTTCTTTCTTTGATCAGCTTTCTTTTTTCTGATCGTTTGTTTTTTTCTTTTGCTCTTTTTGCTATGTGAGGATGCAAATGCAATACTTTGATGCATGATATGAAATAGTTGATTGGGAAACATAGGCATTTTGGATGAATGCATGAAATGCGAATGCAAATGAAATGTTTGGATGCTAATGTTATGATGCATAGTGTAATGATATGAAATGGTTGATTGGGAAACACAGGCATTTTGCATGACATGCAATGAAAGCATGAAATGCGAATGTGAATATGATGTGAATGAAATGCTTGGATGCAAATGTTATGACATGGGATGACGTGTTTTTGCTTTTATGATGCAATGCTTTGATGCTTGATGGAATGAGATGGAAGATTTTTGCTTTTATCCGTTGCTTCTTTGTTGTTGCCTTTCATGAAATGATGATGTTGGCACAATGCAAACTATGATAAACAAAATGGAACGCCTAAATGCATGAGGATATGAATGATTAAACATTTTTGTGATGATGAGATGCGAGACTTTGAATGCAAGGAATTGAGATGATTATTGACCATTTTGTTGAGAAAAAATGGAATTTGATTCAAACTCCGGTGTTCTCAAGATTTTATTTACAAACAAACTCACTTGTTTTCTCTTCCTTCCAATGACGACTGAATCTTAAATATCGCATGACTAACTTGTGTTCTCCCTCTTTGAAGCATTATCTAGTAAGCACGCATATGGGTGCAAATGTGAATGAGTGAGTCAGTTAACTTGGAATGGACTTTTATGGCAAGTGAAGGAATGACCGACATGGCTATTGCCGAAGCTTATGAGGGACCAAGAGATACAAGATTGCCCCAATTCAGGTTTTTGATGAGTGAATAGTGTGCCCCTGTCTTGTGGTGAGAACAACTAGGGGCGCAGAAGATGATGAATTGGGAATGCTTCGGCTTTTGAAAGGGAAGGTGGATCCAAAGAGATTTTGTCCCAACCCATAAAGTTTGATGTTGCCCCCAGTCATAACAAGGACAAAGCTGCCCCAATTAGAATGACAAGGTCTTGTTTAGGATAGTGAGTTGAGAAATTGCCCCGGTGAGGTTTTTTATGGGAATGAATGAGGTGAAGGAATGGGGATGCACTTGCCCCGCTTTGGAATGACATTGACATCTGGAGTGACATTGGATGGGCCTTGAACAGACTTTCCCAAGACTAGGGTGTGTGGGTGGTGAAGAGAATGCCCCAACTTTTGGGTCCGAGTGGTATTCTCAGTGCAAATCTTTGGTTCTCTACTGATGTCTTGACTTTTGGTGCGAAAGAATCCTTACCTGGTGATCACTAAACCTTGTTTTAATGCATCTTGAATGTGTTTTGGAGTGCAAGTCCCTCCTTTTTTATTTTGTCAGCTTTCTTTTTTCTGACTGTTTGTTTTTATTTCCTCAGTTCTCTTTTTTCTGAGGGTTTGTTTTTCCTTGTATGGAGGGATGATGTATTTGAACCAAAGTGATGAGGTTAATGAAATGGTGCATGAATGCTACATTTTGAATAAATTTGATGATGATTTTTATTCATGATTATGAATGAGATGCTTTCTTGTTTTCATTTTTTGTGCAATGAAATGCATGATACTCACAATGATCTTCTTTTTTGTTTTTTAGTTTTGGAACATGATTTTGAAAATTATTTGGAGATGCAAATGATTTATTGGAGAAAAGGTTTTAGAAAAATGTGCTTGACGGGGTATGACCCGATCCTACGTATCCCCATTGTAATGAGGAATCAAAGCTTACGTAGTTCTACTGTGTCTTTTTTGAAGTAATGCATGAATGTCTGACCTTGGATGAACTTGACGAGGATTTTTTTGCATGATTATAAATGAAATGCTTATGCTATGCAGATGATAATTGTTTTTGTTTTATCTTTATATGATGAAAGGGAATGCAAGATGAATGGTTTTTTTCAAAATTGGAATTTTACGCAATGCAAACGATGCAATGATACAGTGATGCAATGATGCGATGATGCAAGGATGTTTTTTTGTGTTTTTGTAGAAAGAGGATATTTACAGGTGGTGATTTGGAAATTTTCACACTATATGCCACCTCATATAGGCGTTTATGAAAGAGAAGGAAAAACATATTCTATTTTTGATTTTGTTGTTTTTTTCGAAAATCGTTGAAGGAAAAGAAACTAAACTAGATGTAATAATGCAACACACAATTTTGGAAAAGCCCTTGTGACCTAAAAAGAGGTGAGACCTACGATCTAGGGCAATTTAAAGGGTAATCCTCCCATGTAGCTCTATTCACTCCCTCACAAGGCCACCAGAGCTACAGTCCCTTTCACAAAACTCCCCACAAATGCAGCAAACTACTAGGTGTGAGGCATCATGAAAGAGCACAACTCTGGTTGAAACTTTCGCAAGTAGCCAAACGGACAAAGGTCCTGATGGGCTCTCACTACTCAAATCCACTCTCCTAAGTTTTTGCAGACCTGGGTTATGGTCCCACTCAAAACACATAGTCACAGGGTATAAGTGTAGTGTGTGTCAAGGGCATTTTCCCTAGCACTACCTCACCTGAAATGAAAACCAAACCAGTCCAGAAAATAGCAATCAATATCAAGTTGTCTACCCTAGGGTTTCATTCCTAAGATATCTACAAACAAGGATATTACTTACCTTAAGAAGAGGAGCCAAGAAGAGGGAACATAATAGAATAGGGGGAAAGATGCGTAAACTTACCGAAGAAAGGGAGCGAAGAGGAAGGGATCATGGGGATTAGAAGGATGCATGTGCATAAGCAATAAAAGAAGAGGGGTAGAAGAAGACAAATGCCTATGCTTATAATTATCTATAAAAAGAAAGGCAAACAAGATATTAATCAACTCACAATACATTGAACCACACGTTTTAGTTAGTTAGGCTTGACCCTCGTCTTTTTTTTAAAAAAAAAAGGGTCCCTAGTGAAGTCACCAGCCGTTGCGCCCCGAAAAATCCGGTTTAAGGATTCCTCAGTTTGACAACGTGAAAAATTTTGAAGCCGCCACCAATATTTATTTTTAAAGACTAAAACATTGGAAAAAGTCTTTTGAAAAAGGCGGATGGTCTTTCGAAAACATTGAGATGTAGGTTCGGGGGTCGGTTAGGTACGGGGAAGGTATTAGCACCCCGCACCTCCTTTCTACCGAAAGGGAACCATTAACTTTGATATGTGGCTTAGAAAAAGTTGACTTGAAATGATTTTTTTGTTCTACTTCCTTTCTTTTTATTTCGTTTGAGAAACGGTTTTATTGAGAAGAAAAAATATTTTTGGTATCTTTGAAAAGCGGAACAAAACAAAGATTTTTAAAAGGGTGCTTGACGGGTTACGACCCGCTCCTACGTACCCTCTCTGGAAGAGGGATCAAAGCTACGTAGTTCTAGTCTTTTGGTTTTGAAAGCGTTTTTTTTTGAGTTTTTGAAATAAGACTCAAGTGTTCACGAATACCAAACAAGCAAAGGCTTCGAGTGGCGTTCATTACTAACTCGAAAGGAAAGAGTCGAAACCGGTAATCAAGCAAGCAAAGGCTTCGAGTGATTACAAGTAACAACGTTTTATTATCTTTTTGAAATCATTTTGAAGAAGGGCGAGCATCGGTAATAATTATCACCAATAGCTCGTGTTGTTTTTGAAATTGGAATTTTGTTTGTGTTTAGTTAAGGTGTGGAAGCTTTCATAATAGTCAAATAAGCAAAGGCTTCGAGTGACTACCACTAATAACTCCTCATTAGAGATCAAACAAGCAAAGGCTTCGAGTGATGGCTAATGATTTATTTAAGAAAAATGCTTTAGGTTTTTTATTTGAAAAAAACATTTGACTCTTGATTTGAAACAAGTTAAGAAAAAGAATTTTATTTGGAAAAGGGGTTTTGGAAAATAAGTGGGACATTTCAATCAACATACCAATCCCTAGCCAATATACAAATCATTTAATTACAATTCATGCAAGCATTACAAATCCAAGAGACAAGCAATATGCATAAATATGTAATGGTCAAAATTAATTACAAGTTGCCATAAGAAATTGTTATGCAAAGGTGAAGCATTAATCAATTGCAAAAGGGTAGCTCATTGAATCATTTAATGATCAACAATAGAAGCACAAGAGTTGAGTTTCTTTTGGTAATCCTTGACACTTATTAACAATGCACAAAGGCATAAGTGTCTAGTCATTTTACCAAAATTTTTTTAATGCTAAAATATATGCAAGAGTTGAATCCCTTTAAAGTAATCCTCAACACTTGGAAAATGCACTAGGCATAAGTGTCAAGTCATATTACTAAATCATCAACAAGAGATAAATGATTGATCATGAAGTAAGGTGTAAAAATGAAATGTTGAATCACTTTAGGGGATCTCCAACACTTGGGATATGCACTAGGCATAAGGGTTGGATCATATCACCTAATCATCAACAAAGTATGCAAAGGAAAAATGTTTTTGAGTTTTGGTAAAAAGTAAAAATGTTTTTTATCTTTTGGTAAAAATCAAAGTAAAAGTGAAAAATAACTAAACACAATCGCACCATCTTATTTTACTCAAATGAGATTAGAGTGATAAAATTTGAAGCACAAAATATACCAAAAAAGTGGCCCTTGGCCGAATGCTATATGCTCAAATCCTCATCAAAATTTCATGCCAAAACTTACACATTAGCTCACAACCAATTGTACACCCAACAATATTTTGCAACAAGTGATATAACCCAAGCATGAACCACATGCAAAACTCAAATTCAATCATTTGTAAACCACAATCAAGACCCAAACATCATATGTAACACCCCGTTTCTACCCTTTTGATTTGTACGTCATTATCAGAGTGCTTTCTTTTTCAAAAGTAACAATAATATTAGTAGGAAAGAAATGTCACATCTTCATTGATAAAACTCATCGACTACGCCATTAACATTCGTGCAGAAACGCACTCGTCACAAAAGTCGAACTTCAAAATTAAATCTCATCACAGCGGAAATAATAGCTCACCAAAAATCGCTCAAACGCGTCTCACACATCAATAAAATTATTAAAAACAGTTAATTAAATAAGTCATCAACTTTAACCCCGCCCCCTAGGTGTTACAATATCAGAGAGCGACTCGAACATCTCAACAGCTAAAAGGAAGGCAGCATGTCCTTCAATCGGAGTCACCTGCAGCGTTGCCACCATAGAGCAACATTCCAAGCAGAAGGGGTGAGAATTTTCAACAGAATATAATTAAGCATACAGCAGAGTAATATGAGCAAACCATCACACAACATCGTCACTAATATCAACTTCATCGTCGTTACACACAACATCAAACAAAATCACAATTCGTCACTCGTCATAAAAAAAAATGAATGCACATGAAGATGCAACCCACACCTGGGCATATGCATGATGGTACCATACTCGTCATAATAAGCCACTATGGGCACACCGTCACTGTTTTTCTCGTCATAAATAAACCACTATGGGCACACCGTCACTAAGAGGCCGAAGCCTATTCGTCATAAGATGCACATGCTATGAGACACTATGGACACATGTGCAATCACCAAAATTTGCTCACCCGGAGTACTCATCATCACCACCATAAGACACTCATAGAGTGTATTCATCATAGCCATCATATTAATAGCACCACTCTTCACAAACAATCACATTAAAAAAAATAATTGTAACAACATCTTTAAAATTATGGAATAAACATTTTATTTCATACTTAGGAAGCGTCACAATTAAATTTGGGAATAAACAGTGGCATTTTATGCGCAAAGACATTAGCATTTCGACATCATATTGAAGCTGAAAAACAGTGGCAATTATGCGCAAAAACAGTGGCATCTTGACATCAAATTGAAGCTGAAAAACAGTGGTAATTATGCGCAAAAACAGTGGCATATTGACATCAAATTGAAGCTGAAAAACAGTGGTAATTATGCGCAAAAACAGTAGCAATTTTACATCATATTGAGGCTGAAAAGTAGCCATTTATTTCGCAAAAACAGTCGCAATCTTTCATCAAATCGGAACTGAAACGGTAACCATTATTTTCGCAAAAACAGTCAGCAAAACAGCAACTTTGATTTGCAACACAGCAGTATTTTAATTGGTAAAAACAGCAACATTTTATTGTGAAAACAGCAGAATTAAAATACAGTAACAGCAACACCTAATTGACAGCAACAGCATAAATAAAATACAGCAACAGCAACAAAAAGAAATTCTGCAACAGCATTGCATATTTAACAGCAACAGCATAAATAAAATACAGCAACAGCAACAAAAGAAATTCTGCAACAGCATTGCATATTTAACAGCAACAGCAACATAAAAATTAACAGCAACAGCACTACAAAATTCTGCAACAGCAACATTGTTTTTATAAAAAAAAAACAGCAACAACCAAATTCTGCATAACAGCAACATATCTCAAAAAAAACAGCAACTATAATTCTCCTCACGTCATAGGGTAATTCGCACATCAACTCAATAATTTAATCCATCATTCCTCTTCACCTATGATTTTCGAATCCAACCACTAACACAAACCCACAAACCCTCCATATACTCAACTATATTAAATTGAAAACCGCTCACCCTTACCTCGAGTTTTGTAAGCCCGAAACCACGATGAATGCGACACGTGCAAAACTCCGCAACACGACGAGCCAAAGTCACCGAAAATTCGCAGCAGCCCCTTCTTCCTCCTCTAAGCAATTCGCATCCATCACCAACAATTATGGGAAAAATCGTAACATGGAACAAGGAAGGTTTTAGACTACCACATGGAAGAGGAAAATAAATGGAAGGGAAAGGATTCAAGGAAGCTTACCTAAGCCAAGATGAATACAAGTTCCTCACCTCTTCTTGCTTGAAGTCGCGCCTCACTCCCCTTTTCACTCTCTCAAATGCGCTGAATTCTTCTCTTTGGTGGAATGACACTAATTCTTAGGTTTTAGGGTAAATGGAATGGGCTTGGGTCACTTAAGTGGCTTGGGCCCATTTTTCACACCACTCTTTTTAATTCTTTTCGCCTCCTACAATAAAACAATTATATATAAATTATCCCACTTAAATAAATATTACATCCCTCCAATAACTTATTTAATTAATAAATTAAATTATTTTAGGGCGTTACATCATACATTCACAAGAGAATAACAAGAATTTACCAAAACCTAGCTAATTCAAGCCAAACCCTAGACTACTACATACAATTTAACAAGGTAAACTCATTAAAATCGACACAATTCATTATGGGATCATGATTCAAATTGCAAACAATTAACACAAGTGCAAACCCTACCAATTGGGGGCTCAAAACAGAGGCATATCCATCATTTAAAGATTCAAACAACTCATTTCCAAATCATTCAACACATATATAAAAAGTAAGCAAAAATCAAAAGATGCACTAGGAAACCCTAGCTAACCCGAAGCTATACATACCCCAAATCCACAAATTTCTTCATCAAACTCCAACCAATCACATGAATACATGAAGAACAACAATTAACAAGCAAAACCCCAAAATTTTAGCTCAAGGCCGAAGCCATTTTTTACCCAAAAACAAATTTTAAAACCCTAAAATCAACAAATATGCATAGTTCATCTTAAATCCATAAAATCAAACATGATCAAGCATGCATTTCACAAGATTCAAACATATATCATGATGGAAATGAGATGAACAACATAAATAAGGCATGGGTCTACATTTTGGAGCAAAGGTTTAGAAGCTCACCCCAAAATCAAGCTAGAAACTAGTGTAGGAGAAAGAGAGAAGAACAAATCAACCAAGAACTTCAAGCTTCCTCTTTAACCACTTTGAGAGCTTCAGAAGCTAACCCTTCTCCCGTTCAAATCACAAAAATGAAGTGTGCAATGGAAAGATATGATGAAATGGAGTGAGGATTTTGTGTTATCTTTAGGTTTGGAGTGCTTTTGGTGAAGAAATGGAGGAAGGAAGTAAGAAGTGACTATGGAGGTTGAGAGGGATGAATGGAGGCGTGAATGAGAGGAATAGAAGGAGAGTATTCTGATCTAGGTTAGAAAAATGAGAGTCCTCCCTTAGTCTCTCCAATTTTGGGCTTTTATGTGAAGGCCATTTTAAAGGGTATTTGTGACATTGTGCTTTTGCAAACCACTAGGATTTGAGATAGAATTTTGAATGGATGGTTTGGATTGCAATGCACAAGGATTAGGGGCATTCAAGAAGCACAAATGAGCTGGTTATGAAGGAGTACACACGGTTTTGGGGGTGGTTTTTTGGAGAGCAAAAATTGTTGAGGGCATTTGGGTCTTTTTACATTGAGTTATAGCCTAGGATTTGATCAAAAATTTTAATCAATGGCTATGGATCATTTCACAAGGATCATGGGTATGAGAAAACACAAAATGTGGGCTGATATTGAGCTGAAATTCGCAGCACCTAGGAAAGAGAGTGAGTGGAATTGCAACTTGTACTATTGTACTACAGTTGACCTTTCAAAATTCAAAGGAATATTGATTATTCCTTTCAAGATAATTCTTCTAAATTCTTGCCATTTTGGGCCATGTCCCATGATTCAATGATTGGGCTCTGAATTTTATGATCTCACCAATCCCAAAATTGATTTGTTGACCCCACTCCAAAGGAAATGACCATTTTACCCTTTTGTTCAAAAACCGAATTTCATGCCAAAAATACTCCCATGATGCACAAAAAATACACAACTATATTCACTGGGATTCACATAAATTCCTCAAGAGATGTATAATGGTTTTTACCGAGAAATTATTTATTTTAGTGAAATGACCAAAATGCCATTTTGGTCCCAAAAACCCTAATTCGCTTAAAAAGTGCATTCCAACCCTAAAAATGATTTTAAAGACCTTGGAATGGCTTCTAGGACCCAAAATGCAATGCATGATGCTCTTCATTCTTCCACCTATTTATTTTTTGTGGAAAATTAGGGTTTTGACCTAAGCCGGACAAAATTGGGGTATGACAAGGTTCTCTACAAAAGGAATTATGACATGGTCCTCTTAAGGTGTGTTGCTAAAGAAGAAGCTGAAAGAATCATGAAAGATGTACACGATGGCTCATTCGGAACTCATTCCAGTGCGCATACTATGGCTAGACAGATTTTAAGGGCAGGCTATTACTGGTTGCAGATGGAAGGTGACTGCTACAGCTTTGTCCGAAAGTGCCACAAGTGCCAAATCTACGCTGACCACATTCATGTGCCGCCTGCCAAATTGAATGTCCTGATTGCATCCTGGCCGTTTTCAATGTGGGGAATGGATGTCATCGGTCCCATTGAACCCAAAGCATCAAATGGGCATCGCTTCATCTTGGTCGCCATTGACTATTTCACGAAGTGGGTTGAAGCTGCCTCATACTCCAGTGTAACCAGTTCAGTGGTCGCCAAATTTGTGAAGAAGGATCTGATTTGCCGTTATGGTCTTCCTAACAAGATCATCACTGATAACGGTAGGAATCTGAATAGCAAAATGATGAAGGACCTATGCGCAGAGTTCAAAATTCAGCATCATAATTCTTCCCCCTATCGGCCCAAGATGAATGGAGCAGTGGAGGCAGCTAACAAGAACATCAAAAAGATTGTGCAAAAAATGGTGGTCACATACAAGGATTGGCATGAAATGCTTCCCTTTAACTGGGGCAACTCCTTTCACTCTGCATGAAATTTGCTTTGCATGGCTATCGTACTTCAGTGCGTACCTCAACTGGGGCAACTCCTTTCACTCTGGTATACGGGTCAGAGGAGGTCCTCCCAATCGAGGTTGAGATACCATCCCTACAGGTACTCATGGAAGCTAAACTGGAAGAAGTAGAGTGGGTGCAGGCTCGTCTGGATCAGCTAAACCTCATTGAGGAAAAAAGAATTGCAGCTTTGTGTCATGGGCAGCTGTACCAACAGAGAATGAGAACAGCTTTTGACAAGAAAGTCCGGCACCGTGAATTCAAGCAGGGAGATTTGGTGCTTAAGAAGATCTTCCCCATCCAGACTGATCCCCGAGGGAAATGGACACCCACTTATGACGGCCCGTATGTGGTCAAGAAAGCCTTTTCTGGAGGAGCACTGATACTCACGAGCATGGACGGAGAGGATTTAAGGAACCCAGTCAATTCTGATCAAGTGAAGAAGTATTATGCCTGAAAGAAATAGACGAAAAAAGAGAAAGACAAGCCAAGTAAGAGTTAGCTCGCTAGGTTGAAAACCCGAAAGGGCGGCCTAGGCAAAATCAGAGCGACCCGGTGGATTGAAAACCCGCAAAGGGCGATCCAGGCAAAAATTAGGGTCAGAAAACTTGGGCATGAAAAGTAAAGAAAGGCATACAACTCCTCTGAAGACTTGGATGAGGGGGTGATCAAGGTCAAGGACACAAATGTTTAGCACTGTTCCACAGAGACGGACAGTCAGAATTTAACTTCTCTCTTTTTTCGTGTCTTTTTATAGTTTAAACTTTCAAGTGTAATAAACAACCGGCGTAACTTCTTGTGCGACCGGTTTCCACATTAATAAAGTTCAACTTTCTCATATCTGTTCACTCTTTTATTTTCTGCTTTTTTCTGCTCAAAATAAACGTTTTATAATGATGGTGATGATGACCTGTAAAACATGTGCATAAATCATGGAGCATTACAATTATTGCAAAATCCCCAAAGGTCGCGGAAAAAAGAAATTCCCCAAAACCAGTTAATCATGCAAGAGAAAACGATTGCACTCACGATTGCTTCAAACGGCGAAGTCAAAGCCAACATGCACTCGGCCCATGAGCCCCGCAATTCCAATGGGTTCCTCAGTCTCGTGCCATGAGTGTCGCGGGTTGGCTGAACCAGCAAAAAAAATAAGCCAAAAGAGCAAAAGAGCAAAAGGAAAAAACAAACGATCAAACAAAAGAAAGCTGATCAAAGAATGAAAAGCCAAGAAAAAAACAAACGATCAGAAAAAAGAAAGCTGATCAAAGAATGAAGCGCAAAAGAAAAAAACAAACAGTCAGAAAAAAGAAAGCTGACAAAAGAAACAAAGAATCAAGAATAGCATCCCATTGCATTCATCATTCCGCTAAATCATCACATCACATGCACTCACATGACATGCATTCGCATAACGGACTTTGCATAGCATGCATTCATATTCCATGCACCATGTCTTGCATCTGCTAGCGTGTGCAGGCATTCTAGATCAGTGCAATGGCATTGATCATCAATCAGAGCAAGCTGAAGAAAGGTCAGCTATCCTGAGCAGGCATCCTGGATCAGTGCAATGGTATTGATCATCGATCAAGAGAAAGCTGAAGAAAAGTCCGCTAACCTGAGCAGGCATCCTGGATCGGTGTGGAAGCATTGACCGACTAAAGTAAACCAACTGGATTTTGGAATCCCCTCTGGACCCACGTGTCCCCAGCAAGATTGACTTCACCTTGTATTCGAGCTGCAGGTAAGTCCCCCTGACGTCAATGGGTCCAGTCGAAAAGGATAGCTGTGTTGGCCTAAAACATGGCGCAGTCCTAGGGAAATATCGAGATCTAGACTTGATATAGTACCCTCCCTTGGTCGCTCGCAAGACCACCCCTTTGGAGCCTACGTGCTCCCAGGCCCAAGTGCAAGCTCGGATCATTCGTGATTCGTTAAAAGGCTTTAGGCAGCCTCCGTCGCCGGCTTAACGAGGGCCGGCACCCTTTTTGCTTCCCTTTTTATTGCTTCTTTATTGCTTTCCGCTAGCTTATTGAGGGTTGGCACCATTTAGTTTCCTGCTTACTGAGAGTTGACAATTCATCCATTGCATTCACCTTGGGCTAACACCCAATAAAAATAGAAAAAGAAAAAAGAGGAAAATTCGGGTTTCCCTAAGTAGACAAAATCGGTATAATTTCTGAATTCTTTATCTTCATTTTGCCTTAGAATATGTTTCGGCCAATTCATATTCCTCGGAGGGGCAGCTGTCATACCCCAATTTTGTCCGGCTTAGGTCAAAACCCTAATTTTCCACAAAAAAAAATAATAATAAATAAATAAATTGAAGGATGAAGAGTATCATGCATTGCATTTTGGGTCCTAGAAGTCATTCCAAGGTCTTTAAAATCATTTTTAGGATTGGAATGCACTTTTTAGGCAAATTAGGGTTTTAGGGTCAAAAAGGGCATTTTGGTCATTTTTCGCAAAAAGATGATTTTCTCGCCAAAAATGCACATCCACAAAAAGTACATTTTTATTCTATCAAGGATAATTTTTGTACAATTTTTTAGAAAGAAAACCCTAGTCAAAATAATTAAAAATATATTTTTCCATTTTTAGTGCATAGAAAAATAAAAAAGGGACCATTAAATATTCCTCAATTCTTAAGTGACAATTTTTATTGTCATAGGTGACTAGAGGGAATATTTTATGGTGCCCAAAAGCATGTGACACATTTTCAATAGTTGCATTCCCATTATTTCCCATGCCCAAAAATTCAAAAAAACTCAAAAAAGGGGAAGTGTCCTCAATAAGACAAAAGACCAAAAAAACAAGTTTTTTTTCTCTCTTCCTCTCCTCAATTTCGAAATCCTCCTTCTCTCTCTCTCTCTCTCTCCAATTTGTAATCATTATACCCTCTTTGGTAAATTACCTCACTCACCTACACTAACCCCTTCATAAGAAAACCCAAATTTCCCTCTTTGGTAACAATTCTTCTCTAAAATGCCCTTAACCCTACCTCACATAAAATATCTCTTCCAAAATAAGAAATTCATTTTTTTCTTTTCTTTTTTTTTCCCCCTAACATTCGCCCCCCACTCTCTCACTCTCACATTTTGTGTTTTCTCTCCACCCTCAATCCTTGTGATGAGTGATCTCAACCCTCCACTCAAAATCAAAGCTCAATCCTAAAGCACATCAAAATCACAAAGACTAAACTACCCTTAGACCTAATTTCATCCTATAAATACTCCCTCATTCCCACACCTAAAGATCATACTCTCTTTTTGCTTCTCATAAGCCTCTCATTCTCCTACACAAAACCCTAGCACACCTCCTCTCCCTCTCCTCACCAAAACCGTAGCCCCTCCTCCCCTCTTCCATATATTTTCTTCAAAAATCAACCACCAAATCCTCCATTTCTTGTTAGATCACCATCTTTCCTTCCATTCTCCTCAAGGTTGCATCATCAAATTGCTAGGAGCTAGTAATTTTTGAGTTTATCATCTCCTTCTTCATTTCATTGTAGTTTTGAGGTAATCCTTGGAGCTTTGCACCTCACATTTAATTTTCTTGCATAATCTCTCCTCTACTCCAAACTCCTTCTTGATTGTTGTTTGCTTTGAGGATCCATTTCAAACATTTTGACAAAGACTTAGGGAGCTTTGGGTGTTTGAGATGGGTCCTTGGCCTTGAAGGAGTCATTCTTCTACTTGAATAATTTCCCTTGCATCTTTACATATTTTGCACTAGATTTCATAAATAAAGTTGTTGTTTATAGGCTTTAGTATTTCGCATATCATAAAAAAATTAGGGTTGATATGATTTTGTTGTGCTTCCTTGCTTAATCATATAAATCCTTGCAAAAAATAGATCTATGTTGCTTAGTGTTAATTTTGGTGTTTTCTTTATTAAATAAAATATGGATCTATGTTTCCTTTGGTTCACATGCTTATAGATCTAAAAATATTTCCAAGTTGATTTTGTTGTTGTTCTTTGTTTAGTGATGTTTAATCTTGTTATTAGTATTTCATTTTAGTGTTAAATGTTACTTTTGTTGTTTGATGATTTAGCAATATGATTCCCACTAGTGCCTAGTGCACCTTGACCTAAGTGGTGAAGATTGCTAGAAATGGCTCAATTTAGTTTATGTGTCCATTCATTTTTGTGTCTTAATTTGCTTGTTGTAAATTGTTGATGATAGGCAAGTTGATTCCCACTAGTGCCTAGTGCACTTTGCTCAAAGTGGGAGGATTGCTCTAGGTGATTCAACTTATTTGTGTGTTTAGTTAATCTTTGCATTTTAATTTGCTTATTGTTCATTGTTGATGATAGACAAGTTGATTCCCACTAGTTCCTAGTGCACTTTGCTCAAAGTGGGAGGATTGCTCTAGGTGATTCAACTTATTTGTGTGTTTAGTTAATCTTTGCATTTTAATTTGCTTATTGTTCATTGTTGATGATAGACAAGTTGATTCCCACTAGTGCCTAGTGCACTTTGCTCAAAGTGGGAGGATTGCTCTAGGTGATTCAACTTATTTGTGTGTTTAGTTAATCTTTGCATTTTAGTTTGCTTATTGCTCATTGTTGATGATAGGCAAGTTGATTCTCACTAGTGCCTAGTGCACTTTTCTCAAAGTGAGAGGATTGCTCTATGTGATTCAACTTGGTTTTAGTGTTCATTTACTTTTTACCATTTTACTTTACCATTCATTAACTTTTTACCAAAACATAAAAATATTTTACTACTTTGGTTTTTACCACTTCATTAATTTTTTTTACTAAAACATAAAAAGATTTTACCACTTCCCATTTACCTCATGCATTTTTACTTTACCATCTCATTAAATAATTACCATTTACTTCATGCATTTTTACTTTACTTTTCACTAACTTCTTACTTAAAGTTTTACAACTTATCAACTTGCAAAAATACCCAAAACATTTTCACATTCATGCATCTTCATTCATACTTAGTTTATGTGACACTCTCATGCATCCTCATATGCTTATATCTCTTGCATCCTCTTATGCATCCTTGTATGCCATCCATTCATAAATAAAATGCTATGCATCCATTCTTGTACATTCATGCACCTACATGCTTACCTAATCATGCATCCTTGCTTACATATTCAATCATTCAACTTAGAATACTCTATGTTTACAATCAATTGTATTCACTTGTTCTTGATGCCATGTAAATGTCTTGACTTGATTGTGTGCCCTCCCCTCCACTTGTATGACCTCCTAATGGAGACGTAAGTCTACATGCATGTTGTAGCATAGAGCCATTAGGGTAAATACAATCCATCTTGCACACACACAATTACTTTGAGAACTTTGTTTTGCATCTTTAATAATTGAATCCTTTGATTGTATGGGCATGTTTAATCTTGGTTAATGAATGATATGTTCATGTTTGCTTGAGTATTATTCATTAATTTGCATTTGGTTATGGATTTAGAATTGACTTGAAATGTTCTACTCCTTTTCTAAAACCTATTTCCTAAAATCATTTCAAAACAAAAAGAAACTTTTACTTTCAAAACAAAAATAAATTAATCGTCATTAAACACCAATCGCGCCGTTGCCGATTAGGTCATTAATGACGATTTCATTTTCAAAGGAGTTAGTAGCGAGACCATTCTAACCGTTGTTGTTCGGTCTTCGCAAAAGCTCTATCCCATTTTCGAAAACTAATTCACTTCTCAAAAATAAACCAATTGTCATTAAACACCAATCGCCAAGGAGTATACTGGCCAACTATGCTAAAAGATTGCATAGATTTTGCTAAAGGATGCCAAGAATGTCAAAAACACGCAGGAGTACAACACGTACCTGCAAGTGAATTACATTCAATAGTGAAACCTTGGCCGTTTAGAGGTTGGGCCTTAGACATAATTGGTGAAATTAAACCAACGTCGTCGAAAGGCCACCGTTATATATTAGTGGGTATTGACTACTTCACTAAATGGGTCGAAGCTATTCCCTTAGCCAAGGTAAACCAAGAGGCAGTAATGGACTTTATTCAAAATCATATTTTATATAGGTTTGGGATACCAGAAACCATTACCACAGATCAATGCTCAGTTTTTACTGGTCGAAAAATGGTAAATTTTGCCTCTGAAAATGGATTTAAGTTATTAAGTTCGACACCATATTATGCTCAAGCAAATGGTCAAGTCGAAGCAGCCAATAAAATTATCATTAATTTGATTAAAAAACATATTGGGCAAAAGCCTAAGAATTGGCACAAAACTCTTGATCAAGCATTATGGGCTTGTCGAAATTCTCCTAGAGAATCAATTAATACTACTCCATTCAAACTCACCTTTGGGCATGATGCAGTATTACCTGTCGAAATATATCTACAGTCAACCAGAATTCAAAGGCAAATCGAGATCCCATCAGATCATTATTGGGACATGATTTTAGACGAATTGGTTGATTTAGACGAAGAAAGGTTATTTGCATTAGATATCCTTACAAGGCAGAAAGAAAGAGTAGCTAAAGCCTACAATAAAAAAGTTAAATCAAAAACTTTTGTCATTGGGGACTTTGTGTGGAAAGTTATACTACCTATGGACAAAAAAGATAGAGCCTTAGGTAAATGGTCACCAAATTGGGAAGGGCCATTTAAAGTTTTACAAATTTTCTCAAACGGTGCTTATGAAGTTGAAGAGTTAAGCGCTGATAATCGAATTTTGCGTATAAATGGCAAGTACTTAAAAAGATATAAGCCAGTGTTGCAAGAAATTAAGATAACGCAAGATTAAGAGAACGGGAGAATATAAATATGGCACTCATGCCAAAGAATATTGTCGAAATACAGGTTGAGTAAAATACTGTCAGAATACAAATTAAAAATTAAATTACAAAAGAAATTTTAAGCCTCTCAAAGGCTGCTCTTGCATGCTTCAATCTAGTATTTAAAAGGGATTCTTCCTCAGTTAGCCTCTTAACTGCTTCATCATGTTTCTGAACCCTCTCCAAGTGTTCGATAGCCAAGGTTGCCTCAGATCGAAGTGCATTCTCTAAAGGAATTGAAGATCTCTGTTGAACAGAAATTTTCTTCTTTTCTTCCGCTTCAATCTTCGACTGCAACTCCTTGATTTGGGCCTGGTATGTCGAAATGTTCGCATCACAGTCAGCTATTTCCTTGGAATTAGTTGCTGCTTGAATTTCCAGGGTCGAAATCCTGCTTTCTGAGGCTTCGACAGCGGCACTTTCCTCTCTTAGAAACTCAAGCTCACGCTCCTTGTTCACAACAGTGCTCTTCTTTTTCTGTATATCTCTGGAAATCTGCTCTAATAAATGCTCAAATTCGACAATGAAGCATAAAAGAGAGTCACTGGAGCCAGAGTTATTAAGTTTGTTGAGCAAAGTTTTGAGTTTGTAATAGAGCATATGATCTGCTTCGATAGCCTTGAACAGGTCTATCTCAAAGAGGGATGCTTGAAGTTCTCGAATCAGATGTTCTTTAGGATCTCCAGAGGAAGCGCCAACAGAGGCAGTTGAAACACTTGGCTTACTTTCTGTTGAGGATAAACCACTCACCATTCGCTTGAAAGCCTCAAGAGGGTCTTTACGTTTTAGATCCAAAAGTTCTTGTTCTTGAGGGCTCAGAGTGGTGTCATGTGTTGAAGGCACAGAGCGTGGAGGATTAGCTGCCTCAAGGGATTCACTCTTCCCTTCATTGTTACCGTCGTCTTCACTCTCCTCCTCGTTGTACTCTTGTTCTTCCATGTTTGGAGAAGAAGATATACTGATCTCAGCTCCACTTTGGCCAGCATCAGGGCTTTCATCGACGTCCATAGCAGCATGCTCTGGGCCATGATCAGAAACTTCCTTTGCAGTTTCAGCAAGAGGAGTTGTTTTAACCAGCAGTGTAGCTTCGGCAACAGGTGTTTGCACTTTGTCTTCGACACCTTCTCCAGCAATAAGTATTTTTGAAGGGGAGTGAGTGGAGGTAGGCGTAACCTGTTTTGTTGGGATTTCAGGGTTAACAGTTTCAGTTCCCTAAAAAATGAAGCAAAGTGAGTATGATCACAGATAAATAAAATTTGCAGAAAAGATATAAGCTTCAATTATTCACCTTAGCTTTGACGTTTTCGACTAAAGAGTGTGCACTCTTGATTTTCTTGATAAGCCTTCTTGGAGCTTTTTCTTCCTCTTGTTGTCTTTCGACAGAAGCTTGCTGAGAAACAGTTTTAGAGGCATCTTGAGAATGTTTTGTCTTTCTTTCTCTTTCTGCTTCAGGAGCTTGAGCCTTGACAGGCTTAGTCCTGAGTAGTGGTGTCTCATCAGACTGAAAAAACGCAACAATCATATAAGCATAAGCAAGAAAAAGAGTAAATAGAAATAAGCAAGATATTGAGAGTTTCGACCTCTGAATCGCTCACGACTCTTGGTTTAACCATTCTTGTTTTCTTTGGATTAAAAGTTAAGGAGCTACTTGTTCTTTTTCGACTCTGCAAAACAGATGAGTGATCAGTTGAAGAGTATAAGGAGATGGTACAAAGAGTAAATGAGGTACTCACTTTTTGTTTTTCTTCTTGGAGAGGTTGTTTTCTTGTTGACGAAGCTTCAACATCTTTTTTCTTCTTCTTCGTTGCTGCGCCATCTGTCGAAGACGATGTGATAGGAATAGCTACAGATATTCGACAAACAAGTGTTAATACAAAATGCACAAAGGAGAAATTTATTTTTCCTAAGAAGTCTTGTGAATCACCTTCTCTAATGGAGGACAAGATTCGAATATGTTGAATATCTAAATGAAGATGGCCCTCAAAATTGTATATGTCCTGCTTAGTCGAAACTACTTTCTCAGCTTTTTTATTCGAAAAATCAAATAGCGCCTTAGTCGAACCACATACAAACCATTCTGGAATGGGTGACCAAAATGCCAGAGCCAGTTCACTGGTTGGTAAAGGTGGAAATTTAATTTTGTTTTGTGTTAAAACAAAAAAGTATTTATTGGGTACATAAGGTGGAAAAATCATAGTTGGAATTTTATCAAGGATTTTTTGTTTAAAAACCTTTGCAGCTTGAGAAACAGTTCGATGAAGATTAGTTGGATCATATACAGTTTCGAAGTATTGTTGAAATGCTCGAATTTCTTGAATATGTATACCTTTCGACTTGGTCTTCTTTTTCTGCGAAGAAGGAAAAGCAGATATTAGTTTGAGCAATAGAGTAGCCTCTTCGACACCAGTGAATTTCCTGGTGAGATACTCTGTCCACCACTGAGAAAATTTGTGGGTACAGGAGAAAGTTGGCTCAAAAAGGAGGGGAGTAAGATGGAAAGAATCATCAGAAAAATTGTTAAGACGATTTATCCATTCCTCCTCATTCTCAGGAACCAACAGTTCCTTCTTAGACCTGAAAAAAGGGATAGGTCGAAGTTGACACAACCCAAATTGTCGTGCATGTAAACTAGGATGATATGGGAATACACCAAATTGGTTCGATGATTTCCCAGGAGAGATTCGAGATGATAACAATTGGGGAGTTAAAAATGCCTTCCAAATTTGGTTAGTCTCTTGCTCTTCATCAGGGTTATCAGCAGGGAATTCCCTAGTAAACCAAGGTGGTCCATAAGTTCTTCCAGCAAAAGGGGCCATGGAAGGAGAAAATTCGATACAATTCAAAAACATGTCGAAAGCCTGTGAAAAGAGATCTTCGACAGACACTCCTATTTGTTTAGGTTTTAACAAAGCGAGTCGAACACCTTCGACCCCTCTGTTAGAAACTATATCGAGAAAATCATCAGGGATGTACATTGTTAATTTTGAATTGAAAGTGGCAATGAGCCACAATTGAAACAACCAAATTGGTCCAGAGACCAAATATTTTCCTTCTGGTTTAAGTCCTTTCAAATCAATAACCCCTTGTCTCAAGCTGTCGAACAGAGACCCTAAAATAAGGGCGGCCAAGTTGATGTTTCGACATTGATGTAATTGAATGGCCAGGGGGATGTACATCTTAGCCACTTGAAGTGACGAAGAACAGAATACATAGAAGGATAACCAGAAAGTAAGAAAAGCAATGTGCTCTTCATCGGAAACATCCTTCGACCCGGTAATATGTTTTTCTTCAATATATCCTTTAAAGCTGGCTTTCTTGAAGTCGAATTCACAATCCGTACGGGTAGAAGGGTCGAAAATTTCCCCTAACGGTTTCAAACCCGTTATAGCTGCCACATCAAGCAAAGTGGGGGCAAGCATGCCGCACTTTAAATGAAGACTATTAGTAGTGATGTCCCAAAAATGTAGAGCAGAAAGAAGCATTGGGCTTTGATACCTAGGCCCATATCTTGAGATTTGAATCAGGTCGAAAATTCCCTGACTCTTCCAAATATCTCCTTTCTTCGACTCAATCTTGTTAAGCCAGTCGATATAGAGTGTGTTTTTCTCAGTTGGTGGCGAAGATCGAAAAACCCTATTCGGGTTGCTCATGAAATCCATCACATGTGGACCCTCACTGAAGATCCTGGGGCTGAGTCTATGGTAACTAGGGAAAACGTCCCTAATCCTAGGTGAATCATCATCAGCAAGAGGAAGGGGCCTAAAAATGCATGCTTTGAAGGTTTAGAGAAAGGGATAAGTACTTGAGACCGGTAAATTTGTGTTTCCTCCAAAGTGAGAGCAGGTTCAGAAATAAGGGTTTTCTTCTCAGAGGTTACAGTATGAGGTTTTATGGTGGAAGAAGACTCCATTGTTAGAAACAGAAAGCTAGTGGAGAAATAGAAGCACTTTGTAGTATTTGTTTGCTTCGTGAAATGAAGAAGGAGAATAAAACACAGTACTCGCAGAAGAGGGTTTAATGGAAGTTCGCTCGCAGAGAAGAAGAAGAAGATGAAGATTCTGAAAAAGAGAAATGAAAGGGTACAGTTTCTTTTTATAGCCGTTTTACCACGTTTTTAAAAAAATAAATAATATATATATATATATATATATATATATATATATATATATATATATATATATATATATAATAAAATATGTTGGTAATCGTGGCTTTAGTGGGAAACGTGGGATTGTGGAAAATCTAAACAGTTACCTTTGCGTACGTGGCGCACTCTCGTTGGAAGAAGGCGCCAACAAGCTGTATTTTTTGCCCAGAGACGTCCCTTCATATTCTAAGAAACGATATGAAATGATAACATAAGATTTCCTGGGATAGTCGAAAGAAATTTCAAAAAGTCATTTTCTATCTTCATTCAAGAATTCAGTCGAAAACGTCTTTTTGGGGGGCAATTTGTTAGCCTGCATTTTCGACAGGTTCAATTAAATGCAGTCAATAATGTTGACTTGTTGTTTTAAAGAAGAGATGTTGATATTTGACATTGAGAAAGGTGTTGTGAAGAACAATTTCGACTATGCCTAAGGCTTAATGAAACTGAGAGTTTAAAGACAACGTTTTCGACGAGAAAGACGTTAAAGAGTTTAGTCGAAGACAGAGCAGTGTTGTTGTCGAAAGCGTGGGCATTTATATGTAAACAAGGTTTGACTCGTTGCATTCAGGAAGAGGGCTTGATATTTCGACAGCAAGAGTCTGTGTTCAGGAAGAATCAGCGTAACACATAACTTAGCGAAAATTGGAAAGCTGAAGCTGGTAGTTTCGACAGGAAGTTGAATAATATTCAGATAACAGGTTAAGTCAAAGAGTGTTGATAGAAAAGACAGCAGCAATGTGGTCGAAAGATAGAGCAGTTATCTAGTCGAAATAGCAGTTATTTCATTTAGAAAAACCGCTGAGCGGTTATCGTTTTTCTTTTATTATAAATAGGAGTTTTCTCGTAGAGAAAAAGGTCGCAATTTCATTCTATACAAACGTTCAGAAAACACTCATACTTCCACATAAGAGAAAAACGAGTTACTGAAGAACAATGTATGTGATCTGTGTACCAAACATCTTACATTTAGCAATCTACTTACTATTTCTTTAAAGATTCCTGCAGTTTACTGGTTCTTCTTTACTAATTCCTGAAATTTACTGCTTTTCGATTTCCTTTACTTTATTTACACTTTCTGCATTTTATTACAATTTATCGCATTTCTGCATTTCTTCTTAAACACATGCATTTCTTCATCGTTTTACTCTATTAAAACAGTTATCGTCATAAACACCAATAATTTTAATAAAACTTTAATTCACAAATGTTCTGAGATGTTTCTAGTTGATCTCGCGAGCAACACACACGTGTAACTAGCGGTGTTTACCAAAATTCACGGTAAACAACTGGACGCTGACAATGGAGCATGATCTATCGCGAGAGAGAGAGAGAGAGAGAGAGAGAGAGAGAGAGAGAGAGAGAGAGAGAGAGAGAGAGAGAGAGAGAGAGAGAGAGAGAGAGAGAGAGAGAGAGAGAACCTGCACCAGGTCAGGAGGAGCAGGAATTATGAGCATGACGGCGCCTAGGTTTTCGAGAACCCTAGCAGAGCCATCCCTCGTAAGGGTGGTCTGGAAATGAAGAAGTTCCAGGGCTTTGGAGGGCTTCATTTATATTTTAATATATATTTGATATTTTAAAAAGTTGAAAGAATAACATGATAAATAATAATATAACATTTTGATCAAAAAAAAGATAATAATATAACATTCTTAATCACGCTTGATGTTTAAAAACAATTTATATCTTTTTCAATTTAAAATTGAAAAACAAGTCCTCCCCTCCAATAACTCCCTCCCAAACATACCCTAACTCTATATTTAGATGGAGTATTTTAAGAGGTAATGTAATTTTTGGAAGAAATTGAAAGATTTTAGTTTAAAATTTTAAACTAAAATATTTCAGTTCCTCCAAAAATTACATTTGCCTTTAAAAATACCTATCGAAACACTCCCTAAGTGTTTCCATGATTGAGGTCGGGAGTGGACCTATTCTATTCATAATAAGATTCCCATTCATATTTTCTTTCTCCGGCAAAGGAATGGTATTGAAAGCACAGCACACGCTCACCCCCTGCAAATTTGCTTCTTAATATTAATGCCTCTGACTCTGAGTCACGCAAGCTGGCTCTGCAATGCCAAACACCATTTACTACCCTCATGTTTATCTTGCACACCTTCTTCACGTCTATCGATTATTATTATTATTATTATTATTATTATTATTATTATTATTATTATTATTATTATTATTATTATTATATACTTTTATAATTATGTTCCTTTTTTCAATAGTTATAAATTCATTCAAAAATATTAAAATTTTGTTGATAATTTTTTTTTGACAATAAAATTTTTGTTGATAATAGTATACGTATTTTTTGACAAAATATACTAGTATAAGTTAAAAATGTGAAAATAGTGTAACATAAAATTATATATCTACTATCTACTATATCTGCTATTCTACTATATATTCTAGGCTAAATTACACCAGAGGTCATTTAAGTTGCTTAATTGTAACAAGTTCGTCCTTTAAGATTTTTTCGTACCACTTAGGTCCTTTTAGTTATTTAATTGTAACAAGTCTTTTAAGTTTTTTTCGTACCACTTAGGTTCTTTAAGTTATTTAATTGTAACAAGTTGGTCTTTCAAGTTATTTAATTGTAACTTTTAAAGGCCTGATAACTTACATTTTTCAGCCCAGAATTGTTATAATTAAATAACTTAGAGGACCTGAGTGGTACGAAAAAACTTAAAGGACCAACTTGTTACAACTAATTAACCTAAAAGGCCTAAGTGATACGAAAAAAACTTAAAGGACCAACTTGTTACAGTTAAATAATTTAAAGGACCTCTGGTGTAATTTAACCTATATTCTACTATATATATATATATATATATATATATATATAATATAATCAAACAAACCACTACCAAAAATACTAAATTACTCATTTCTAAAAATTTGACACATCGTCAACTTTAAGGACAAATATGTCATTTCCAATTATTTTATCTCACTTTTCTTTTCTCTCTCTCACTTTTATCTTTTGTGGGACTCACTCTCACATCATATTTTAATTTTTTATTTTAGTTTTGAAACTCACTTTTCTCTTTTCTCTTTTCTCTCTCTCTCACTCTCACTCTTATCTTTCCCACTCTCTATCTCTCTCTCTCTCTCTCACTATTATATATATATATATATATATATATATATATATATATATATATATATATATATATCCCTCCGTTCACTCTTTTCACATTTTAATTTTTTTAATTTATCTCTATCTACTATTTAACTATATCTTATTTTTTGTGTAAACCCGGGTATCCTCCACGGCAACTGTGGAGATTAATCCCTCGAGGTACTGGAGTTCATTTAAGGGTTGACCTCTCCCAAGCGATATCTCTCCATACACACCGGCCAGGGATCGAACCCCTGACCAAATGCTTAAGGGGCCCAAGCAATATTCTACTATATCTACTATATATATAATCAAACAAACAACTACCAAAAGTACTAAATTATCCATTTCTAAAAATTTGAAACATCATCAATTTTAAGGACAAATATGTCATTTCCAATTATTTTATCTCACTTTTTACTGTAATCTACGAAAACTACTAAAACTAATCAATTTAACCACAAATAATTGACAAAAAAAATTAACCACTATCAAAAACTCCAAAATAATTTTTTTTAAATAATTTAATTAAAATGATCGGCAACGGGAGAGGCAATAGGAGTTGCAACGAAAGAGGCAACGGGAGAGGCAGCTAGAGAGACAACGGGAAGCGGCAACGAAAGACTAGCAATGAGATCGGCAACAGGAGAATCAACAGAGAGCGGCAATGAGAGCGGCAACAAGGGTGTATATCTTATATTAGAACTCTTTTCTTTTTTCTGATTTTTACTCCATTATTAAGATTAGAATAAGATACTGACTTTTTTTAACTTTTACCGACACGAGTTTTTTAAGCAAGTTAAAATATAATCTTTTTATTGAGTTTTTTCTTTTTCTGTTATTTAAATTTTAAATTTTTAAAATATTTATAAGTTCATAACAAATTATAATAAAAACAATGTCACTTGTATGTATGCACGGGTAAAGTACCGGTTTGTTTTATAAAAAACTTGAAAGTCAAATAGGAAGATTTTTATTGAAGGATGAGAGGACATGGGACCGTAGGGTTTAGATGTGATGGTTTGATGGAGCGGTCCCTCTCTGCTCTGTACATATTAAAGAAACATGTATTTTTAATTTGTCTCCCTCTCTTCTCTATTTTTTAAGAGAAAGCTACTGATTGACTTAAAAAAAGTGGATTTGTTATAAAATATGAGATAAAAGTAAGAAGAAAGACGAAGAATATAAGAATAAACTTTTTTGAATTGTTGGCATTAGAGTATGAAATAAAGAAGGAAGAACCATAGATTGTTTTGTAGTTCATAAACATATATCAATATTGACGCATGTAGATAATAGCTGATTTGGGAACTGACTTGATCTAGATCAGAAAAATATTTTGTATCTTCATGCATAGTTAATTTGCGGAACATATATAAAATGATTTATTCATTAGGATAGTTAAAAATAAAATATGCATCCCACTTTGTTCTAATGCATATTGGTTTGTAATGAACTATATTACTACTAATTATCACATAATAATATCATATCAAGCGATGTAGCATTTAGTAATATACATGTATGTTTTCATAACACTAGGTTAGTCTTCGAGACCAATATATATTATTTTATTATTTTTTTGCCACAACCCATGTACTCAATATAAATAATTTATCATGAGTCAATTAAGAACTAGTTCTTTATAACTTGTTAAACAAAAATTTAATTGGCTAATTGTTCCGTCTCCGATTCAACACGAGACTTTATTTTTCAAAAGATTTTATATGAAGATATTTCTTTATATCTTAAATCGTTTTGGGATTTTCCGTGTAGAGATCAATCTCAGGTTCAATCTCAAGATCCATCATATATAATTTGAGGTCATTCATATAGAACTTTTTCTTAGAGCAACCTATAATTTTTGAAAGTTCTTCAGGAGTTTCAATAATAACAAACTATAGCAAATTCATTTCTTGTTCTTTTCATTAATCTATATGGACAAGTGATATAATTTTTGTATCCCTCCTTTAGAACATGAATTGAGACAATTAAACCACATGTGTTCAAATTATATTATCTCATGGAGGGACTAATTCAATTTGAGTACTCATCTCGAGAGTCCGAAGAGTGTGTCTCAGAATATTAGATCCTTCAGGGATCTTCATATAATTATCACATCAAATGAGTCATAAAAATAATTTGTAACAATATTCATCATGTGCAAATTGAGCCATTCATGTTCTACAAAGCTAATTAAGTACCGAAAAGTCTTGCATCCACTACAGGTGAATATGTCTCATCAAAATTAATTACAGGTTTTGCGAAAATCCTTGAGCAACAAGTTGAGCTTTGTATCTCACAATTTCATCATTCTCATTCCATTTTTGCACAAAAACTCATTTGTATACAACTGGTTTCACAGCTTTAGGTGTTCGGACTACAGGTCCAAAATCATTACGCTTGTAAAGCGAGTTTAATTCTACTCCAATTACATCTTCCTTTTTTGGTCAATTCTCACTTTGTCTACAATATTTAATAGACTTTGATTCATGATCCTCATTATCATTTATCATATTTAGCACTATATTATATGTAAAAATATCGTCAACGTTGACTTCATTTTGGTTCCATTGTATTTCATTATTGACATAATTCATTGAGATCTCTTTAATTTCATAATTTTTTAGGTACCTAATCAGTTCTTCTGGAACTGAAATATCAATTATGTCTGAAGACTCTTTTAGAGTTTCTATATCATCGCTTGGACCATCTTTATTTTTAGCTCCTTTTCTTGTTCGAGGATTTTAATCTTTGAAACCGAGTGGTCTACCAAGCTTCAGGCGCAGTTGAGACTCATTTGCAATATTAGATAGTCCAACAGGGACATCCATTTTATTGGAGCATTAACAATTGAATGCATTTGGTAGATGATTTGCTAAATTTTGAAAATGAATTATCTTTTGAACTTCTAGTTCACATTGTTTAGTTCGATGATCGAGATGAGACAAAGATAATACATTCCAACTGATCACTTTTTCCAACTGCTTATTCTCCCCCCTGATGTTGGTAAATTTAATTTATCAAATGATAACCATCAAACTGGACTATAAACAAGTCTCTAATTGTTGGCTCAAGATACTTTATTATACATGGAGATTTATATCCAATATATTCCCAAATTTATTTGAGGAGTGAGGACCCATCATAGTGCATTGTGAGTAGAGAAATTAGAACATATACTGCACATCCAAAAATTCTAAGATGAGAAATATTAGGTTCATGACCAAAAACCAAATGTAAATGAGAAGAGTTGTGATAACTTGTTGGGTTGATGCGAATCAATGTTGCAGCATGCAAAATTGCATGTTCCGAAGTAGAAATTGGATGGTTTTATCTCATAAATATTTGTCATATAATTAACTTTAGACGTCTAAAGAATGGTTCTTCAAGACCATTTTACGAATGAACATATGCTACATGATGTCCAATATCAATTCTAATAAACATACAATACTCGTCAGATGCTTTCTAGATAATTTAGAAAAATGAGCTCTTAGTGAAGTTATAGTAGCAAACAATCTCACAAACTTCCAATTGTGATTTGACGACAAATATATGTGTCCATCTAGTTGATGCATCAACTAAAATCATAAAATATCTAAATGGTCCAAACAGTGGGTGTATTGACCGACAAATATCAGCATATGTATTCGTTCTAAAAGTTTGAGATATTCACTTCCAATTTTTTGTGTGGTGATGGTCTAATTATAAACTTCCCTTGTGAATAAGAGATACATGAAAACTTATTAGATTGAAGAATCTCCTCGTTCCTCAATTCATGACCACATGAATTTTTAATTATCATTCGCATCATTATAGAACCGGGATGGCCCATCCGGTCATGCCAACCAATAAATTTATTGTGATTTGTAAACTTCCGGTTTACAACAACATGTGCTTCAATTGGACTGATATAAGTGTAGTATAAACCAGAGGAAAAGACAGACAACTTTTCCACTATACTTATTTTTTTTCCAAAGTATCTCGTTATATAAATATATTCAATATCTCCTTCGTCTTTCATTTCAATATGATACCCATTTAGACAGATATCTTTGAAACTTAATAAATTTCTACGAGACTTAGGTGAATATTGTAACGCCCCAAAATTGATTAATTATTTATTTAATTAATTAAATAGGGTCTAGGTGATAGAAATAATATTATAATTATTATTTATTATATGTTAGTGTGTTGGTCCTTATTAGGAATAGTAATAGCGAATGGGGGGTGAGTTAGCCCATGATTAAGTCGCATGGCCAAGAGAAAAAGCCCATGAAAATTAACTAAGTATAAAAAGGCATTATTTAGGGTTTTGCTCATTTAGAAGGAACTAAAAAAAATAAGGATTAGAAGTGAGAAGAAGAGAAGAGGGGGACGGCTAGAGAGAAGAGAGGAGAGAAGGCGTGATCCACAAGCAATGAGAGAGAGAGAGAGAGAGAGGCGTAGCAACCAAGGAGAGAGAAGGAAAGCTAGGGTTTCGACTTCTAAAAGCTAAGGTAAGGGTGAGGTTCATGCTTTATAAGGGGTGGTATGAAGGGTTGCATGTGGGGTTAGGGTTTTGATAATTACCATAGGTGTGTCACGATTTTTATATGTTGTTGTTACGTCTTGATGCCTTGATTGAACGATTTCATTATGTGTTGATGCTCCCATGCCCTAAAAACCTAGTTTTGATGTTGCTATGTTCATGACTTGAATTGATGTCATATGTGGTTGAATTCGTGTGATTGAGGAATAATAATATGTACATCTCATGTTGCCTTGTTGAAAAATTGTTGTGTGATTGGTGTTCTATGTTATTAGCCCTAGAACTATATTTGTGCTTGCCATGTCCATAAGGGAAACGATCTGGATATAGGTTCGGTTATACAGTAACTGGGAACAATTTAGTCGTCCAAAAATTATGTGGTTTACCTTTTCATAAACTAGACTTAATTCTTGTTAATTTGGCACTGGTTTGGTTGCATTTGGAGTTGCATAGCTCGAGTTATTGGTGTCACAAGTTAGGTTAAAATTCTGGAAGCGATCTGGATATAGGTTCGGTTATACAGTAACTGGGAACAATCTAGCGGTCCAAAAATTATGTGGTTTACCTTTTTAGAGACTAGACTTAATGCTTGTTAATTTGACACTAGTTTGGTTGCATTTGGAGTTGTATAGTTCGAGTTATAGGTGTCACAAGTTAGGTTAAAATTCTGGAAACAATTTGGATATAGGTTCGGTATTTCGTGTATAACGTTTTCGTTTGAACTCCTTTTTGAATGATTCTTGATTCATTGAAAACTACACTCAATTTTTTTCGTGTTAGGCTCAAGTCCCATGTCATTTGACTGATTTTTGATAATTTTAGAGGTGTCACAAGCTAGGTCATGGTGGCTGTCCTGTTTTCTGAACCTTGTTACTTACTTACTGAAACTGTACGAATTAGACCATTATTTTGCAAAATAAAAATTATAGTCAGGAACTAGACATTCTTAGCTTTCCATAGAGGGTCCTTTTGCTAAATTTTGATACCGTTTGATAGGTTAATTAATTCACCGAAGTAGAGGTATGTTTGCTGGAAATTATTATTGCTGTTGCTGGAAATTATTATTGCTGTTGCTGAAAAATTATTTTTGCTGTTGCTGAAAGAAATCATTGTTGCTGGTTCTGAAAACTGTTTCCGAAAATTGTTGCTATTTCTGAAAACTGTTCCCGAAAATTGCTGTTACTGTTTTCGAAAATTAAGTTGTTGTTTTGCTGAAAATTAAGTTGCTGTTTTGCTGAAAATTAAGTTGCTGTTTTGCTGAAAATTAAGTTGCTGTTTGCTGAAAATTAAGTTGCTGTTTCTAAAAACTATGTTGCTGTTTTGCCGAAAATCAGTGTTGCTGTTTCTAAAAACTATGTTGCTGTTTTGCTGAAAATCAGTGTTGCTGGTTGCAGAAAACTAATGTTGCTGTTGCTGTAAGCTATTGTTGCTGTTTGCTGTAAATTATCGTTGCTGTTTGTTGTAAACTATTGTTGTTGTTTGCTGTAAATTGGTATTGTCACTGGTGTCGTATAATTGTTGTTGGCATTGGTGTTGTAAAATTGTTGTTGTTCCAGGTGTTGTAAATTGTGTCGTCATTGGTGTTGTAAACTGTGTCGTCATTGGTGTCGTAAATTGTCGTTGTTCTCGGTGTTGTAAAATTGTTGTTGCCATTGACGTTGTAAATTTATTGGTGTCTTTGGTGTCGGTGGTTGTTGATGTTACGGTCAAATTGTTAGACTGCCCTATAGGTGTTGGTGTTGTTGGTGATGATTGGTATTTTTGGTGACAATATAACAGGTGATGTGCCTATTTTATTGGCTAAGGTGATAGGTGATGGGTCTATGACCATTTGTTGATATTGGTGTTGTTGTGTCACTTAGATGACTTTTGTTGTTGATTGTCTCTGGTGCATTGTTCATGGTGTCGCATACATTTCATATGCATTATTTTGGTGATGAAGGCTTCGGCCTTGGAGCTATAGGTGATGATGATGCTTAAAAACGTGGTGATGATATAGGTGATGATGCCCTTATTTGCTATTTTATTGGTGATGATTGGTACCACGTGCATTATAGGGTAGTTGGCCCTCTGTTGAGCATCCCGCATTCATACCGCATGTTTGAAGTCACTGACTGTGGTGAACTGTTGTTTTTGTATATTGACTGTTGTTGTTGTACTATTGACTGTTGTCGTTGTATATTGACTGTTGTCGTTATAGATTAACTGTTGGGTCGATATTTGACTGTTGAGATGATATTTGCATGTTGTGCTGATGTTGACCGTTGTGCTGATATTGACTGTTATGTCCATGTTGTTGTTGACCTATTGTCTGTTATGATTATCTGACTTTCTGACCTCAATATACGGTCTTTCATACGATTCTTTATACTGTGTGATATCTCACCCCTTCTGTTTGAATGTTACCCCTATGTTGGTAACGTGCAGGTGATCTCGAATGAAGACCATAGTCCTTCATTAGTTCGGTGTCGTCGCTCTGATACGTAGCACTCGGGGGGATGAACGCTTGATTATTTCCATGTCTTTCATTTATTGAATTTTAATGTTGAGGACCTTGCACATTTGCAACGATTTTTGATGATTAAACTTGTTGAATTTTCCGGTGCGTGATTGAATAAATTTTGATGTTGATGTTTTAAAAGTGCTATATATTCGAGCTGTTTTGTGAAATGTGACATCCGTTTTATTCTTAAAAACAAAACTCTGATTTTACGCTAATAAATTACCGGGTAAAAATGGGTGTTACAAATATAATGTATTCTCTATATGTAAATTTGTTCCCTGGATAACAGTAAATTAGCTCTTCCAGAGCCTTCAATTATCTTTGAAGAGCCAAATGTAGTACTAACATTGGTTTCTCGCTTCATTAAATAAGAGAATTTTTTTATCCTTTAAAAATGTATGGGTAGTTCCACTATCAACGAGACACATATCTCCATTATTGACGCTAGTGTCAATACTCATTCTATCCAAAAATAAATAAAAAATGATAAGAGATAAGCATGAGAAAGAATAGCAACTTGTAATGAAATTATTTAAACATAATCTATTAAAGTTGAAAATACACTTAAATATAAAACTTTATTATTGTTAGAATAGGAAATTCAAAACATAACATAAAATTTTTATTATCATAGGAAACTCAAAGACATTTTTAAACATAAAACTTTATTATTATTTGAATATTTAGGAAAACTACTTCTTGACTATGCTTCTATCTACAATAGGATGATTAACTTCTCCATCAGGATCAACAAAGAAATCAGCAAGATCTAAATGAGCAACATCCATATTATCATCATCTTCATAAGCAAAATGACTCTCAATCCCTTTATCTTTATTTTTAATTGATTGTTGATAGAGATCAACAAGATGTTTTGGTGTACGATAGGCACGACTCCAATGACCTTTGCCTCCACAACGATAGCAAATATTTTCATTACTTTCAAATATTTTTCTACATCTGGTGAGAAAAAAACTGTTCTTGTAATTTCCACTGTGATTATGATTAAGACCACGACCACAAATTTGCCCATAGTGATCGTGTGTTGCTACATTCACTTCTGGGAATGAAGCATTACTAGTGGGACGAGCCTCATGGCTTTTCATCAAAAATTCATTATTTTGTTATCGTGTGTTGCTACTTTCACTTATGGGAATGGAGCGGTACTAGTGGGATAAGGCTCATGATATTTTAATGACTTTTAGTGGAAGACACCACTACAAAAAATAACCCTCTTTGCAAGGGACATTAGCGAGGGAATAATGTTCCCTCGCAAAAACTGACTTTAGCGACGGAAGTAGCGAAGGAATAAAGACTGTCGTGTATTTTAAGATTTAGCGACGGAATATTGAGCATTAGCGACAGACTGTCCATCGCTAAACGCTGGGCGCCAATTTGAAATCTGTTGACCAAGTGACTTCAAACACAAGAGGGGGGTGAATTGTGAAATTAAAAATAGCACTTAAAAAATAAAGTCTTTAAAAGCAAGTTGATCAAGTAAAGTAAATTGCTTAAGAAAATGTTTTGATTTGAATAAGAGCGATCAGGAAATAAATATGACTTGCAAGAAAAAATAAAAGAGATGAAGGGAAAGAAGAAGACACGCAGAGTTTTATCCTGGTTCGGCCAATCTTCAGGCCTACGTCCAGTCCCCAAGGAAAACTCCAATGGATTTTAATCAATCACTAGCTTTTAAAACAGGTTCAGCTAGAAACCTTTACAACCAATGACCTTTTTACAAAAACCCGGGATATCACCTCCCTATGTAAAAGAACTTCAAAAAACCAAGAGATATCACTTCTCTTGAATACCTTGGGATCACACCCAAAAATAAGAAATGACAAAGACAATGATAATACACTCAATAGTGTAGATAGAACAAATTGAAGCACAGTAATACAACTCAAACTATATGAAATATAAAGCTCTCAAATAAAGATTTTAGCAAGTGTAAGAAGAGTGAGAGTGATGAGAAGAATGATAGAGTTTCAGATGCAAGAAATGAGTTGTGTTGAGAGTGAGATGTGAGGCTTCTATTTATAGGCTAGGAAAAATATAACGTTGAGTTATTTATGGAGATGAGGTAATCGATTGTGTGCTTAAATAACCTGGATATGACAATCGATTAGATGCTTTCCTTAAAACATGGATGAATCGATTATGTGCTCTGTTAAAATATGAATAAATCGATTATGTGCTCTGTTAAATCCTAAGAATCGATTATGTGCCTCAAAGGGAAAAGGAAAGAATCGATTATGTGGTTGTTTTCATAGAGAAGGAAATCGATTCTTTGCTTGAATGAAGGAAGTGTTGAAATTGATTATTGGCTTGCTAAAATTGATTCTTTGCTTGAATGAAGGAAATGTTGAAATCGATTATTGGCCTGACTGAAAGAGGTGGAAGAATTGATTATGTGTTTTCTCAAGACCACATAGGAATCGATTATGTGCTTTCCTAAACTCATGGATAACTTGCTTAAATAGATGAAGAATCGATTATGCAAGGAAATGAAGAAATGTGAAATAGATTTCTCCTATTTTTGGAAACAATGTTAATCAAATATAGCCTTGGTAAAATCGATTATATGCTTTAAAAAACATTTTCACATATTATGTGCTTGTCCTATTTAATCTTGCATGCATGAGGTCTGTTGAAAAATATTTTCATGCAAAATTATTTTTATGAAACATATTGTGAGTGTGTGATTTATTTTATTTTAGAGAGCTTTATTTTCACTTACAAAAAATCCTAATACACACACAACAATAAAATAACTCTTAACTTGAGCTTGATTACATTTTTCCGCTTTTTGCAGTCTTGACCTTATTGACCTTCTTTTGTCAATCATCAAAACCAGATTATTCCTGTCAAGGCATATATTCACAAAATCTGCACAGCACGAAAACCAAGATAATTAGCGACGGATTTGCTGGTCCCTCGCAAAATGATTCTTACCGTTGCAGGGCACTTGGGAAACGTGCAAGATTAGCGGCGGACCATTCCTCGCTACGTCCGTCGTAAAACCCACTTAACCCACTCAGATACTCACTCTTCTCTCATTCAGTTCACTATTCCCCTCACTCTTCTCTCTCACCCAAAACTGAACCCTAACTCTCCTCTCTCATTTCCACCACCACCACACCACCACCACCATCACCACGAACCTCTCTCATCTCCGTCGCCCTCTCTCTCCTCAACCACAAACTCTCTCTCTCACCGGAGGTCTCCCTCTTCACCACCACCGGAGTTCTCCCTCTCCACCACCACCACTGACGCTCTATCTCTCTCTCTTCACCACTAGAGCTGGTTTGTCTTCTTCTTTGGTTTTTTTTCTTCGTTTTTTCTTCGTTTTTTCGTTTTTTTTTTTTCATTTTCTAAGTGCTATCGTTTTCGTTTTTTTCATGAGAAGTTTATTGTTAGAAGCTATGAAAATTTAGATATATAGAAATTGTGTAGGAGAACAAATATTTAGATATTTAGGATGTGTAGAAATTGTGTAGGATTAGGATATTTAGAAAAACAAAATAGGATTATGATTTGTAGAAATTGTGTAGGATAGACAATTTTTGAAGTTGAAATTGAAGTTGTTTATTGAAATTGAAATCAATAGTGAATTGATTTATGTTTTTTGCTTGAAATTGAAATGGTTTAGGATTGAAATTGTTGGTGTTTGAAGTCTCACAACCGCACCAGAGTAAGCACCGTCACCGAACCACCGCACCGGACCTCAATCTCATAACGGTTAGTTTTTAAAATAAATTTGTTGTTGTTATTGTTGTTGTTGTGTGTTAGAATTGAGTGTTGTTGTGAAATGTGAGTTAGAAGGATTAAGTGTTGTTGTCAAATGTGAGTTAAATTGAGTGTTAGTAAATGAAAAGTGAATTTGAATTTGTTAAATTGAAATTGTTGAGAAGAGTTAGATTGAAAATTGTTGAGAATTGAAAATTGTGTATGTTGTTAATTGTGTTAAATTTTTGAAATTGAAATTAAAAAGTGTATGTTGTTAGAGCAAGACTTAATTAGAGATGTTAATTGAAATGTGTTATTGAAAAGTGTATTATTTTAGAGTTGTTAATTGAAAAATGTTTAATTGTTTTTTGATGAACCCTAGGTTATATGACTGTATGTTGTTGATGGAAAAGGGTGAGGTGTTGTCCCTCACCCCCATATTTTGCTCGAAATCATCTCCATTGAGATAATTACGAGACAATACTAACAACGGTAAGGTTGGAAGTTATACGAAATAACTTCATTCACTACATGGATGGAAAAGGGTTTTGTGCTGTCCTTGACCCCAATATTCGGCTCGAAATCATCTCCACTGAGATCATATCGATGCCACTAACTTGATAGGTTATTGGGAATGTTATGGGAATCTAACAAGTTTTCTTAAATGCGTGTAGATGAATTGGAATGAATTTAATCGTGATTGGGTGTATGATCGGTTATTTCCGAGAGGAGCGTGTTTGAAGGAATCTTTTGTAATTGGGGTTGAACAGTTCCTAGTGGTAGTGTGGCGACATGAATTGGCTAAACGGGAAAATAGGGTTAGATGTCCATGATTAAAATGTGACGGTGTACCTATTAGGATCGATAATGAAATCAGGGAGCACTTGTATCATTGGGGGTTTAGGCCTAATTATTGGATTTGGGTGGACCATGAAGAACAACGATGTCCAAATTTTGAGGTAGGGGCTTCAAGCAGTTCTGGTGCTGGTGTTCCACGTAATGAAATTTTTGAGTCGATGGAAAACATGATTTGTGATGCTCTCAGGGTGAATGTGCCATTTGATGAGCCTCATTATGACGATCATGATGAACTTCCAAATGAAGAAGCACAAAAATTTTATAATTTGTTAAGAGATTCAAACAAACTGTTGTTTGAAGGCTCGCCACAGTCAAAATTATCTATGTGTGTGAAACTTTTAGCTCTCAAGTCCATGAGTAATATTTCTGAGTTGGGTTTAGACTATGTGACTGAAATGATGTTGGAAGCGACACCTAATAAGGATAATTTGCCAAAAAGTTATTATGAAGCAAAGATGTTAGTTTCGAAGCTGAGATTGGAATTTAAGAAGATTGATTGTTGTGAGAAAGGGCACATGTTGTTTTACAACAACAAATTTGGTAAAAACGATGGTGAGCTACTTGAGTGCAAATTCTGTGGAAAGCCGAGCTATCATGATCGTAAAGGGGCAAAACGTAATTATAAACCTATCCCTGTAAAGTCGATGTTCTATTTGCCTATAGTTCCAAGGTTGTGAAAGAATGTTTGCATTAACCGAAATTGCGCAGAAAATGACTTGGCATTATGACAATAGGCGTACCTCAGACATTTTACGCCACCCATCTGACGGTGAAGCGTGGAAGAACTTTGATCAAGTGCATTCAGATTTTGCCTCAGTCCCACGGAATGTTTGGCTTGGCTTGTGCTCTGATGGATTTACTCCATATATCCAAGCATCGGCGTCACCCTACTCTTGTTGTCCAGTCATTGTTACCCCTTACAATCTTCCTCCTGAGATGTGGATGACTAAACCGTATATGTTTTTGACTTGTCTGATACCTGGTCCATCCAATCCAAAAGCTAACATTGATATCTTTTTGGAACCTCTGATTGATGATCTTAAGAGATTGGGGGGGTGTTTTGACATATGATGCAGCACGAAAGAAGAATTTTATGATGAGAGCGGCATTGATGTGGACAATTAATGACTTTTCTGCTTATGGTATGTTGTCTGGTTGGGGGACTCACGATAAATTGGCGTGTCCCCACTGGATGGAACACACAAAGGCGTTTACGCTAAAATACGGAGGCAAGAGTTCTTGGTTTGACTCGCATCGTAGATTATTACCGCAAGATCATAAATTTAGAAAGAACAAGAAGACCTTCAAGAAAGGGGTAGTTGAAACAGATGGATCACCGCCTTTGTTGACATCAGGTGAAATCTGGAGCAGAGTTATGGATTTTCCAGAAGCCACGGCTGGATGGTCATGGACGGGTGCACAATTGGACAAAAAAAAGCATATTTTGGAATCTCCCATATTGGAAAGATAATCTGCTGAGGCACAATCTTGATGTTATGCACATCGAGAAGAATTTCTTTGACAAAACCAAAAACAATAATAAGGCTAGATTGGATCTGCTCTTTACTGTAGCAAACATCGATCCGATTTGAATTTGGTCGAAATGCCTAATGGGAAGATGTTAAAACCCAAAGTCAAATACTGTCTAACATCAGATGAAGCGAAAGATGTTTGTCGATGGTTGAAAGGATTGAGGATGCCAGATGGTTATTCTTCTAACCTTGCAAGATGTGCCGATGTGAACACCCGGACGATGTATGTGATGAAAAGTCATGATTGTCATGTATTCATGGAGTGTTTGCTTCCAATTGCTTTTAATTCATTACCAAAGTGTGTTTTGGAACCACTTACTGAAGTTAGTCAATTTTTTAAAAATATGTGCTCTTCACATTGAGAAGGGATGATCTTATTAAGATGGAGCAGAATATTCCTTTCAGTATCTGTAAGTTGGAGAGAATATTTCCTCCCGGTTTCTTTGATTCCATGGAGCATCTACCGGTTCACCTTGCGTATGAAGCAAGGCTTGGTGGACCAGTTCATTATAGGTGGATGTATCCATTTGAGAGGTAATTATCTATTTCAACATTTTATTAAAGTTATCTTAATTAGTATGATTATTAGTTTAATGAAGTGTTTTTCATTCATATGTAGATTAATGGGTGATTATAAACGATCAGTGAAGAATAAAGCTAGAGTTGAAGGATCGGTCTGCACAGCTTACTACACCGTGAAACAATTTATTTTTGTTCACATTATTTCAACAACTTTATGTTGTCAACAAATAATAGAAACGAAATGGAGGTTGAAGAAGAAAGACACATGCTCACTTTATGTGTGTTTAGCAAACCTGGTCGCCCCTCGGGAAAGAAGTCCACCAACTACTTATCAGATAAAGAGCATAAATCAGCACATGTTCATGTCTTGATCAATTGCTCTGAAGTTAAACCATATCTTGAGTAAGTATGCTCTAATTCAGTTTTTAATCTATACACCTTTAGAGTATGAAGTTAAATCAGGTTTTGATCAACTTTCAATCTAAAGAGTATAAATAATTCCTTTTCAGTGCATTCTTACGAATTGAGGGTATAGGCGTTGAAGAATCTTCTATTCGTATACATGAAAGTTTTCCATCCTGGTTTAAGGCTAGAGTAAGTAAATAAAACTAATGTTGTAATGTCACACGTTTAAAGTAGATATGAGACGTGACTTATGTTTTTCCATATGTGGTTACTTAGGTTTATGAAGCGGAACCAAATTCCTCAAATCCGACACTTGAGGAACTTAGCCGATGGTCCTTTTCTTGAGGTGACCGAGTGGCACGCGTACCTAGTTAACGGTTATAAATTTGACACCCAATCATGGAGTGAGGGAAAAAAACAATTAATAGTGGGGTATATGTTAAAGGGGAAACAGGAGGAGGTGAAAATGACTACTACGGTGTGATCGAACACAAATATGAACTTGAATACCCACAGTTAGACTATGAAAAGAGAATAATTTTGTTTTTCTGTAGATGGTTTGATCCATCAGTTAGAGGAACGAAATTGAAGCCAAAATGTAATATCGTGGACATTCGAATGAATGCAAGGTAGAAACTTTATGATTCGTTTATCATGGCAGAAAATGTGAGCAAGTGTATTATGTTCCATATCCATCAACTCAGAGAGGATGGTGTGTTGCAATTAAGACAAAACCACGGGGTTGCATTGATGCGGAGGATGAGGTTCCTTATCAGGTGGATGAAATTTCGGGAGTAGATGAGGTAATTGAATTTGAACTGATTGACTCCTTATGTGATGATCGGCTCCAAGTTGAAGTAGTGTTAGAAGTTAATGAAGATGAAGAACAGAATGAAGATGAACATGATGAAGAAGAGAATAAATATGAAGAAGATGAAGATGGATAATTTTATTAATCTTATGTTGTATTTAAATTTATTAGAGTCATTATTGTTCTTGTGTTTTTTTATGTTGTCTACTTATGTTGACTCCTTATGTTGTCTTTAAATTTATTAGAATCATTAATATATCATTAATGTTGTTAGTATCACATTTCGTTTCTCTTTTTTCATAGATATGCATCCAGGAGGAGGTTCTGACCCACCGAGACGTCATAATAAAAGGAAGCATAATATGGTCAATGAACCTCCCAAGAGGAGGCGTAATCGTCGTAATCGTGAGGTGCTACTTAATATTGGGAATATGAGGGGTCATACGTTTGTGGGCCCACCAGCTACCGATCCGATTACCCCACGACCTCCATCTCCATCTGGCCTTGGATGGTATCATTTACCCTCACATGGGCATTTTATGGGCCCACCAAATGCGTATACAGCAGGGCATATGGGCACACCATCTGGGTTATCTATGCCTACACCAGCTGGGCATATGGACTCATCAGTTGGGCATATAGGCTCATCATCTGGGCATATAGGCTCATCATCTGGGCACACCAGCTGGGTTATCTATACCTACACCAGAGCCCCAGAATGATATTGAGCCCGATATTGGTGGTGGTAATGTTGATTCTGATTCATCGACCGATGACGAGAGAGTGAAGGTGGTTGTTATTAATAGTGTTAAACTCAAAGTCATTTATACCCGTAGTGACGCGTAAGTATTATATTGTTTGTTTTTTAAAGTTAATTATGCAACAACTTATATATATTTGATTGTTTGATATATCTTTTATTATGCAGGCTTCTTCCTGCAAATGTAGCTTCATCAAGCATCACCCATGTCATCCGCAAAAAGTACTTTCAAAAGTTCCATAAAAAGTGGAGTAAAGTCGATGAACATGACAGGAAGGATCTGTTGGACTTCTTTAGGGTAAGTGTCAATTATGTCATTACTTATATTGTTAGTTTAAATTTAATGTTTAGTAACATTTAATATAATTACTAATACATATTTTCATTTTACTTAATACAGACCAAACATAGGACATAGAAGATGATGAAAATGTGAAGAGACTTTTTTTTAAAAGGATGAGCTCTCAAATATCAGATTTGCTTTATAAGTTGCGGTGTAAAGATAAGAAGCCAGACTACATGAGTGATGAAATTTAGAATGCCTTCAAGGGCCATTGGGCTACAAAGACATTTAAGAGAAAGTCTGCAAAATCCAAGAATAATAGAAACTCAGAAAAGGGTGGCTCGCTTCACTGCGGCGGGTCCATCAACCAGGCTAAGCATGCTCTTTGATTGGTAAATTATTTTAAAAATCTGTGTTTTTTTTACTTTAGTTAATTAGTTAGCAATTTTTGAAAATGTGTTTCATTTTACAGAGTAAGAAGGCGGGACGCCCTATCACTGCTCCTAAGCTGCATAGAGCCACCCATGTGAGGAAAGGCACTAGCGAGTATGTTGATGAGCGCTCCAGGATGACTCAGGTAAATATACAACTTGATTTGTATTATATAATGTTGCTTTGTTAAAATGGAGTGCTAATTTGTGGTTATACAAAACAGGAGCAAATTAATGAGATCATGACTCAGTTGACTCAGGGGAGCTGGGACCCTGAATCACTTGGTCAACTTACTCCTGAGATGATAGATTTGGCAAACAGAAATTGGGAGAAGACAGTAGGTTGGTATAAGGTTCGCATGTATGGTACGGGGCCGTTGGCTCCATGTATGGGCCAGTCTGGGGCTGGGAGCAGCAGAGGACGCAGTCGACCAGCTCCTACTCCTTCAGCTGCGGAGACAGAGCAGCTTAGGCAGCTGGTGCAGTCTCAGCAGCAAGAGCTGCAGTCTACTCGACAGGAGCTGCAGGATACTCGACAGGAGGTCAGGACCTCTACTGAGGCTATGAAAAAGATGCAGGAAGACTTTACGAAGGTGACCCGTAGGCAGGAGCTGATGTTTAGGTATTTTAAGAATATGGAGCAAGATGAGGAGCAAAATTGAGGGGCAAGCTGAGGAGTCTAGGGAGTCTGAGGAGTCTGATGGCGGCAACTTTTAGGATTTGTTGTATCAATTTGACATTTCAATATTTTGTTATAACAGTTCAAACTAAGTTATGTTGATTCGGATTTTATGTTATTGAAATATTTTATTCTCGGAATTTTTATTTTAAAAGCACGTATAAAAGCAGGTTTATCAAAAAAAAATTAAATCAGTTGGGAATTAGCGAGGGAAACTGAACGCGTGGCTGTCAGAACTTGGCCACGTGTCTGTCATTATTAGCGAGGAATTTTGGTCCCTCGCTAATCCCATTAGCGAGGAGATATTTAGCGAGGGAACCAGTCTCTCGCTAATTCCCCAGCAAATAGGCATTAGCATGGATTTGGGACAATTGCGAGGGAAAAATCCCTCACTAATGATCAAATTTTTGTAGTGCACAACACACTATAGTCAAGTAATTAATATTCTGGCATAGTGTACTAGAAAATGTATTATAAGGTCATGTCGCATTTTCTTCTGAATTTGTAAGACGATAGATTATAGTAATGATCAAGAAATTGTTTTCGTGTAAAATTAAGCAAGTTATTTAAACATAAGATGTGAAGAAATTTTGATTAATGTTGCATGTAGATAGGCAATACATAAATTATTGAATAAATAAACAAAAAACTTGATTAAGGCTCTCTTTGGTAAAAAGTGGCGGATAGCGGATAAGCTAACGAATATCGGATGAGCGGATAGCAGATAGCAGATGTGCTAGCGGATAACAGATAAGCTAGCTGAAAGCAAATGATGTGTTTGGTAATATTAGCGGTTGTGCTAGCTGATAAATATAAAATGACATTAAAGGACATATTTATTTAATTCGTGATTACATTTATTTAATAAGGATGAAGAAGTAATTTAAGAAAAAAAAGGTAAAAAACGCCAAAAAAAAGTGAGACGCGATCCGCTATCAACTAGTGTTTGATAAAACGCTACTTCAAGTAGCGTTTGAAAAAACGCTAAACGCTATCTGAAAAATGCTAAACTCTAGTACTTACCAAACACGGATACTCTTCACCCGCTAGCGGATCGATGGGATACCGAAACATAGCCTAAAAGGAAAAGTGACACATATATAATAGCATGTGATAGAAGCTTTGCTAGTATCTACTCAATACATAAATTAAAGAAGAAAAGTGAACTTTTAAAATAACTTAAAAAACAAAAATACATTTTAACCTAATTATTTAACGATTAAAGTCGAAGAACTTTTTTTTTTGACACGAAAGTCGAAGTACTTATGATATAAATTTCTTAGTGTGTGACGTTGACAATGATTCTTGATTATCAAATTTTAGTGTACAAATTCAACATTTAAGCTCATCGTTACGTACTACTGCTATAAATAACTTAAGTGAAAAGTGAAAACGTGGAAGTTTTTTTTTTTTTTTTGAAATTGAAAACGGTGGAAATTAGAAATAAATTTTGCGTATATTTTATAGTTTGTTGATCTCATTGGTATTGGAATATTTTATATTTTATATTTTCATTGAATATAAATTGACAACAAGAAATGAAGAATTCCACTGGATAATGACGTTGTTTTTAGGCTAAATAGCACTTTTGGTCCTTTATCTTTGCTCCAAATTTCACTTTGGTCCTTTCTTTTTTTGGTCCGTTTTGGTCCTTTATGTTTCATTTTCGTTTCATTTTAGTCCCTCACGTATTATTTAATTCAATTAAAACATTAAAAACATTAAAACAATTAAAATAATTAAAACAATTACAAAAATAAAACATAAACCCATCCCCCAACCGTCCACCACCACCCACCACCACCCACCACCGTCAACCACCGTCAACCACCACCCACCACCTCCCCCCACCGTCCACCCCTCCCCCCACTGTCCCCCCTCCCCCCACCGCTGCGCACCCCCTCCCCCACCGTTCCCCCTCCCCCCACCCCCAGCGCTGCGCACCCCCTCCCCCACCGTTCCCCCTCCCCCCTCCCCCACCGTTCCCCCCTCCCCCACCCCCCAGCGCTGCGCACCCCCCCCCCCACCGTTCCCCCTCCCCCCACCCCCACCGTTGCGTACCCCCTCCCCCCTCTCCCACGACCCGTCTTCTTCCTCTCACACGACCCGACCCGTCTTCTTCCTCTCACACGTTCTCACTCCTCTCTCTGCGATTGGACCCCAAACTCCACCTTTCAACTCGAAATTTCCCCCTGAGTTCGATTATGGCGTCAATTTGAACAATTACAGGCCCTACCTCGTGGGAGAACTCCATAACCGTGAGAGAGGGGAGAGAGGGGGTGCGCAGCGGTGGGGGGAGGGGTTCACGGTGGGGGAGGGGGGAGGGGTTCACGGTGAGAGAGAGAGAGACAGATCTGGTGGTGGGTGGTGGTTGACGGTGGGGGGTGGTGGTGGGTGGTGGTGGACGGTGGGGGGTGGTGGTGGGTGGTGGTGGACGGTGGGGGGAGGGTTTTATGTTTTATTTTTGTAATTGTTTTAATTGTTTTAATGTTTTTAATGTTTTAATTGAATTAAATAATACGTGAGGGACCAAAATGAAACAAAAATGAAACATGAGGGACCAAAACGGACCAAAAAAAAGATAAAGGACCAAAGTGAAATTTGGAGCAAAGATAAAGGACCAAAAGTGCTATTTAGCCTTGTTTTTATTTCTCATCAAATGATGAAATGTGATACCAATAAAAAGAGAGCAATAATTTCTTAAAAGAATAAAAAGAGAGCGCAGATATCTCAAACTCACATAAAAATAAAAATATTGAACATTTATGTGGCAATATTTTTTTTCCGTATTATTGATGCGCAGTATCTACTAATTTTGTCAGTGACTAATCTATGCCGGAGAACCTATATTCGGCTTTGTCGGTCCATGTGGTTCTTCCCTCCCAACAGAGTTTTTGTCACACTCAAAATTCGAACTCGAGACCTTGGGGTGAGATCCGAACTCAATTACTGCTCGATATTTTTTTAAATTGTGTAAAATAAGTTAGTGTGATGACATTCATTTCAGGACGAATGAGTACTTTATACCAATTCGATTCAAAATATAAGAAACAAGCTCCTACATCACACATACTAATGAATAATGTTGAAATCAGCTATTTTCATTCATTAAGGTTAATGACACCGCCTTTTAATTACACTCAAATAGGGGTACAATTAGAATTGATCCTTTAATACATCTTAACAATAGTGTTTGTTTCTTATATTTTCAACCAACAAAAACCTACATTTTGTTTTTTTATATGGATTTGATTTATATACATTGTTGTTGTACACGATATTTTACGTCGGCCAATCACGAAATGAAATGTCAGAAAAAATTTGACTTTATCTCAACTACTTTAAAATCCCAAGTAGGTAGTTCAGTTGGCGAGCTAAGGAATACCGAAGGAGTGCACCAAAAAGAGTGCAAGAAGGAGGTCCCGGCTTCACTAATTTAACCCTTTTTATATTTTGAACCGGCAAGAGTAAGTATTTAAATTTTCTGTTTAAATATTTGTTCCTCTTGATAAAAAATTTCTCATACTATAACTGTTTATTTATTAGGGAATGATTTTCTCATCCACCCTTTTTATATTTTGAACTGGCAAGAGTAAGTATTTAAATTTTCTCTTTAAATATTTGTTCCTCTGATCAAAAATTTCTCATACTATAACTGTTTATTTATTAGGGAATGATTTTCTCATCCACACGAACATAAATATTCTTGTGTGCCATCAATATGTATTTACTATCCTCGAGAAATCTCGTTGAGCTCTCTTCATTTAATGTGTAAAAGCATAGCTTAGCTTCAATCCCCCCCCCCCCCCCTCGATCCCTCCCTCTTCCTCCTCTATGCGGAGACCACAAGAAACGATGGAGTATTTTTTTTAGCGGTTCACGGTAATGCTCAAGCTAGTCGATTATAATGAAATTTTATTTATCTGAAAAAAAATTCAATCCCCCCTCTCTTTATCTTCTTTTTCCGACTTTGTTTGGTCATTATTCCTTCTATTTAAATATAAGCAAAAATAGATAAACATTTTTGCTTTAATTTAAGTTCTGTTGGAACAATTACGAACATACTGACGAACATGAACAAAATAGACTGAGTCGCGAATTAGGTCGCTCTCTTTAAGACGTTTCGCGGCTCTACCCAAGGTGTGCAGGCAGTCTTTCTTAGCCTCGTCGTCCCTATGATAAAACAGCCTTCTCAGAAAATATGGTATTCCATGCACCTAGAAAAACCACCAGTCTCACACCCTCTTATCTCTATTTTATTGCTCGGTATACATTAAAATAGAAAAATACTTCTCTATTTTGTATCTCTGTTTTTTCATACATCCGGTCTTTTTCTTACATCTGAACGTGTATCCTCATCTCCTTTATATACCAATAAACATTAACTTTAAAATCAGTCTGTTGTTTTGTCGGAAAAAAAAAACAGTCTTTTGTAATAAGTTTAACAAAAAACGCAAGACAAGAAATTAAAGTCTCTAATAATTAATTATTAAAAAGATAACCGAAGGCATGAAAATGAATGAAATGACTCAAACGGTTCTTTCAAAAGCCAAAAGGATTCCAATGTAAAATTTTAATGGCTATTAAAACATATTCAATAGCTAATAATTAGAGATTACCCTGGCCAGATTTTCCAGATCCAATCCGCGAGGAAGCTGAGTTATTGTGGGCTATTTTGATGGACGTGAAGCCAGTTCAAGATAGGGACGATTTGTCGACTTAGAACTGTGAAGCGTCCAAAATATTCTCAGTGAGATCTTGTTACAGTTACTTGTTGCAGTTATCTTTGGTGGATGATGTTGGTAATGAGCTTGACAGGGTGCTTACGGAGATGTGGAAAACGAGTCTGATTTAGGTTACTAAACTAATATTTAGTAATTCTTACTAACAGGGCAAAAGAGACATTTCCCGGAAATAGAAAATAGAAGGAACCGTTTATTTTGGGGGCTTTTTTTTGTACCCCCCTTGAACCCCATACCCCCTTTTTACGCTAAATACCCTTAAAAAAAATTTTTTATTACAAATTTCCGGAAATACACATATTTCCGGAAGGTAGAAATATGGGTTTTCCGGAAATACCTCAGAAAGAGGTATTTCCGGAAAACCCATATTTCTGCCTTCCGGAAATATGTAAAAAAAAAAATTTAATTTAAAATCGCGCAAAATAATTGTAACCGAACGTGAAATCAAATTACGCGAAATAATGAAATGTAACGAAACATGGTAAAACAAATAAACAATAATAATCAGTATTAATACAATAAAAATACAAAAAATAATACAACTAAATGTCCAAAAGCTGTAAAGCAGTCAACAGACTATCATAGACATCCCCAGGAATGCCGTCGACTGCCAAAAGACTATCATAGGCATCCTGGAAATGCCTAGCTACTCTTTCCCTGGACTAATATGGAAGTGGACCAACATCCTCTGGAGGCGAAGGCGGAGCTGGAGGTGAAGGCGGGGCCAGAGTCAGGCGGGGAATGGACACCTGGAAGTACCATAGTAGGTACTCGTCATCACAAGCACCCTGGACGAGTGTCCGTCGACCGCTGTCCCTGAAAGCCCGCGCTGGGGACTGATAGAACATCAGATGCTGTACTATGACCTCCAGAGATGGACGTGGGCCCGAAATAGGTGGATCAGGAATCTGCTGGACATATCCAAACTGCCAACGGACCCTGTCTGGCATATAAGGCACCGCCACATCCCCCCACAGCAGCCAACCTCTGGATAATGAAATGTTGTGAAACCGGAGGTACTGTCTGTGGTCGTCCCACGGGCTCCATATGACCTGCTCCCTCTGCAAGTCATCCAGCAGCTGCCGAAACTCCGGAAGCTTGATACTATCGCACTTCTTGTTCGCCCACCTGCTGCAACGTGGAAGTTGACTGGCACCGAAGTCTTTCTGCACCACGATGGTGGGGAAATACTCATATATCCAGCACTAAAATAATAAAAAGAAAATAAGTAATTATATAAATAAAAGTAATTAAAAAGAAATAAAAATAATTAATTAATTAGTTACCTGCAGCAGAGAAACGTATCCGCCAATCTGCGACGTCTCCCAGTAACAAGCATCATTCAGCTGCTCGTAGAGAATAGCTAAAGCAGCTGGACCCCAAGCCCACTGGTCACACAGGGCAAAGTCCGAAATAAGAGTCACCCACTTGACAGGGACAGATGTGTGACTCTTGTCGGCAAAAATGGTGCTGCCCAACAAGTGTAGCAGATAGCACCGTGCCGCCTAATCAAGATGGCCACGCTCCATGTTCTGTGTGTATGCGGCCATCAAGAAAGAAAATCGGAATGCCGGTCCCTTGTTGCACTGACACTCTGCCCAACAGGCTGTGTGGTCAATGCCCAGCAGGTCAACTCCAGCCCGAATAGCATCGGCAGTGTCAAAATGTGGCCGATGCGCCAACGGTGTGCCGGTGAGCGGCAAGTGGAGCAACGCGGACACGTCGTCCAACGTCACTGTCATCTCCCCCCACGGCATGTGGAATGAGCTGGTCTCAGAATGCCACATCTCCACAAAAGCTGATATGAGCTCGTGGTTGATTTTGCCGAGAGGTGTGATGTCCAGCTCAAACAGATGGGTCTGCTGCAACCATCCTGCTATATGTGGGTGGTGTTGCTGAGGTCTCATCTTCAGTATCTTCCCCCCATGAGAAACAACTTTAATCTTACCCCGGTCCTGTAAAAAAATAAAAGTAATTAATTGTTAAAAATAAACAAATTATTAAAAATATTATCTGTCCCGTCTGTAGTAGTCTCTGGACGCAGTGGAGATGCAACCGGTGTAACAAAACCTGCTCAGCAGCCTCATCATCATGCTGAGCAACCCCAGCCTCAGCCTGGTCATCTACATGCATGGCGTCTGGCTCAGCCTCCTGCTGCTGCTCTCGCTCTCGGACACGTCTCTGACGCTCAGACGCGTGTCCGGCCTGTCTAGTCCTCAATCGGAACCTACTCCTACTGCCAGAAGGACTCTGCTCATCTCCTCCCGCTCCTGAATGCTCGCCTCGCTCTATGTTTCCTGTTCTGGTTGCCACTGAAAAAGCAAAAAAAAAATTAATTAAAACGAAATTTAAAAAAAAAAAAACATTTCGGAAATACCTTTTTTTGAGGTATTTTCGGAAGGTTAAATTCCTGGGAATTCCAGAAATACCTCAAAAAGACGTATTTTCGGAAGCCAAAAGGAATTTAACTTTTCGGAAATACCTCAAAAAATGGTATTTCTGGAAATCTTTTCGGAAATACGTCTATTTCCGGGATGTTTAGGGAAAAAAGCTTACTTTTTCTGAAAAAATAATGAAATGAGGAATGATTCTATTTTTTAACAAATTTTTAGGGGTATTTTAGTCCGTTTGGTCGATGGGGGGGGGGGGGGGGGGGGGGGTGGGTGGGTTGGTTTTGGGGTGGGGTTTGGTTTGTACAAAAAAAACTACCTATTTTGGGATTCAAACCAAAAATCATGTAACCGTTTCACCAATAAAAATACGGCTTCCAAACGAAACGACGAAGAAACACAAACTCACCTCTCTCGTTCGGATTCCTTCTCAGCGGCGTCCCCTTCGTTCATGCGTGCGTGCGTCCTTCTCTGCTCCTCTATTTCGAGTTCCATCTCTCTCTCTCGTTCGGATTCCTTCTCTCTGCTCTCTTCCTATTCTTCAGACCACCGCCAGACGTGACTGCCATCTCACCGCTCTTGAGGTATGTTGGTGATTAATCCTGATTCACGCAATTGCTAGGTTTATATTCCCCCAATTTTTACGAACCCTAATTGTTATTTCCCCTAAATATTTGTGTATTTGCGAATACGATTTTGATTTCTGTCATGTTTGGAATTAGCTTGTTTTGTTGAAGTGCTGTTTAAATATTTGAACTCGTTGATTGCTCAGATTTGCAATGGTTTTTTTTTATTTCTAGGTGTCTGGGTAAATGCTTGATTTTAGTGGTAATGGATGTTAAGTTTATGTTATTACGAGCTTATCAACTCGACTTTGCTAATTTGAGGATGTTCAATATGTGAAGTTTGAAATATATTTGCTCTTAAATCATCTGTCATTGCTGTACTAGTGTGTCGTAATGTTGAATCCTATTCTTTTGGGTGAGTTATTGCTTGTTAATTTGCTATGTTGTTATTTTGTGGTGGTGTTAGGATTTGCAAAGCTGAACAGCTGCAAACGAATCACGTTATGGTAGGAAGGGTTAACATTAACAATAGGAATACCAAAGTTGATATGTTTAATTAACTTTGTATCTAAAACGGTAGACTCTATATTACAACACTGTTTAATAGAAAGACATGATAAACAGAACAGAAGAGGTACATATTAATAAATACACTGAAGAGTTAAATATAAAGGTTTAGCCCGTGAGGAAAATAGGTTTGGAATTGGAACCGTGAGTCTTGACTGAAGTGAATCGTAAAGATGAGAGAGAGTGGCCGAATTGGAATCGTGAAGAGACGCTTCACTTACTGTGTTGGGTACTTGTGTAACTGTATTTTTATTTTGGTTTAATTACGGTTTTGATCCCCTTATTATGACCAACTCACGATTTTAGTCCCCCAATTTTTTTTCCACGAATTTAGTTCTCTTATTTTCTCAATTTCTAAATCAAGGCCCCCTCTAATTTGGTCAAACAATTTACTAACGTGGACCTCACTTAACTGATGTGGCAAGGCACGCTGGAATGCCACATGTGATTTTAAATTTTTAAAAAAATTATTTTTATCATAACAATTTCTTTTTGTATAATTAATAATTTCTAAAAAAACACAAGGAGAGATCTGGTTCAGTCCCCTTCTCATCATCTATTCTTTTCTTTGAACATTTCGTTTAATTCAGTCCATTCCACACCTCCCTCCCCAAAATACCTTTGAGAGATCTGGTTCTTTTCAACTCACTGACATAGATCTGGCTCAGAAATCAAATAGCAAGAGTAGGAAAATGAAAGATTATAAAAAGCAGCTAATTTGGGAACAGATGAAGTATCCTAAATCTGCTACTGTCTCCACCGACACAATATCCCAATCTTCTTCCATCATCAATGCCACTGCTAAAGCGCTCCAACTCAAACTCCCCAACACCGACGCCAATGCCAGCTCCACCTCCACGGCCCTCCGCAGCGCGTCATTAGAAACCCTTGACGGCCAAACAGACCTCTACCACGTGGTATTCGGAATTGCGGCGTTAGCGAAGCTATGGGAACAGAGAAAAAACTACATCAAGCTATGGTACAAAGCGAAGGAGATGCGAGACGTGGTATGGCTAGACAACAAGGTGAAAATGAAAAGAAAAAAAAAAGAGCTATGGCAGGTGGGATTTGCAGTTTTGTTGGCATTACTATTGTTTAGTGGTGGTGGATTTATTTCCTGCTTTGCTACCTTTATATATATATATATATATATATATATATATATATATATATAGAGAGAGAGAGAGAGAGAGAGAGAGAGAGAGAGAGAGAGAGAGAGATGAGAGGGATGAGGGGGAAAGGGAAGGAACGAGACAAATGACGGCGAAAGGAAGAGGAAACAAGAGACTGATGGTGAGAAAGGTATCGAGAGATGATGGATGGTGGCTGACGTGAGGGAGAGAGATAAGGATGTGTTTTTTTAGAATGGCTAAATAGCACTTTTGGTCCTTTATCTTTGCTCTAGATTTCACTTTGGTCCTTTATCTTTTTTTTGAAGGAAGAACACACCCTTGAGCACACTGTTTGAAGGAAGAAGAAAGCTCAAGCTCAAACTCGAAAATGGCAAAATATGAGAGAGTGAATTGTTGGAGATGATGTTGATATCAAATTGAAGAGGATAAAATGGTGATCAACTTTCATGTTTGATGGATGATGATTTGATGAGCCTTGGATGCTCATTTTCCCTCTTCTTCACCCAAACCCATTCTTCCTTTTCTCTTCCATTTTTCTTCTTTTCTTTCTTCCCTCACGGGTCTCTCTCTGTTTCTCCCATTTCCTTTCTTTCTTAATTCCTTTAATTCTTTCTTTCTTTACTTTATGTTGGTTGTGGGTCGTGGGTGGGAGGTGGTGGGTGGTGGTGGACGGTGGGGGGGGGGGGTTATGTTTTATTTATTTAATTGTTTTAATTGAATTAATTGTTTTAATTGTTTTAATGTTTTAATTGAATTAAATAATAACGTGAGGGACCAAAATGAATCGAAAATGAAAGATAAATGACCAAAACGGACCCAAAAAAAGATAAATGACCAAAGTGAAACAAAAATGAAAGATAAAGGACCAAAACGGACCAAAAAAAAGATAAAGGACCAAAGTGAAATCTGGAGCAAAGATAAAGGACCAAAAGTGCTATTTAGCCTTTTAGAAATTACTAATTATGTAAAAATAAATTTTTATAATTAAATTAAATTTTTTAAAAATTAAAATCCAGGTGGCAATCCAGTGTGGCTTGCCACATCAGTTAAGTGAGGTCCACATCAGCAAATTGTTTGACCAAATTTGAGGGGGACCTTGATTTTAGAAATTGAGAAAATAGGGGGACTAAATTCGTGAAAAAAAAAGTTGGGTGACTAAAATCGTGAGTTGGTCATAATAGGGAGACCAAAACCGTAATTAAACCTTTTATTTTTTGGACTTTCACTTTGGTTTAGGTCACTAATTTAATTTTGAGTTTTTGGCAGCACTATTCACCTTTTTTAAAAAAAAATTGGGGTGTGCGGGCTACCCATGGCCCCATTGGGCCAGCCCGACACGGGCCAAGGCTTTTCTGGGTTGGGCTAAAAAGCCCGCTTATGAAAATGGGCTCATTTTCTTCAGCCCATGCCCTACATTTTTTTCGGACTAGCCCGGCCCTGCCTAGCTGGCCAGACCCATTTTGCCAACTCTAAATTATAGCTAGCCTAGAATTTTCTAGACTAATTTCGAGATTTGCTGAAATTTTCGGGACTAACTAACCAAAGTTAGATCAAAAAGAGACGGAGACAATTTTTTTTGAGCAGGTATTATAGCTTACAGTTTGATGTGCCAATTACATTTTTTGTTGAAATTTCTTCTTTTAGGACTTGGACACCGCCGATTCAAGCTTATTATACTGCTCAATTATTCATTGGGTATCATTAGCCATAGAATCAGCAACATCATCTAACACATCGCCCAAAGCTTTCCTAATATTCTCGTGTCAGATACTGTCACTAAATTAGAAGTAGCATAGACTCTAAAACATTTAGCGAATCTAATCTGATAGTTGAAGGTTGAGCGGAGAAATCACTCCGGCACCAATTACCAACCTTTGGGATTATAGTGAGAAAATATGATAAAAAAATTCATAATTAGAATTGAACTCTTGAAAAAGGACGACTATTTCCCTTTGGTCATCTCCCAAAAACTTTTAATAAAAGTTGAAGTTAAACACTCTTACTCCGTTCTCACAAGGTGACTACCCCCTCAATATTGAAATAGTAAAAGATATTAAAAGGTGTCGTGAAATTTATATATATATATATATATATATATATATATATATATATATAGTAAATAACCAATTAGAGGACGAGGCAGTTCTTATAAATCTTGTTTCAAAAAAGGTCTTAAAATCTGGCCTGAGTTCCTATAAGGTGTTCATATTATGTCGCACTAGAATCATATCATAATCAAATTAATTTGTGGGAATGAATTCTTGACCGCATCCATTTATTTTCTTTTGGCATATTCTAGATGTTTTCAAACTTCAACTTTTCCCCTTTTCATTTTCGGGGCAGTTGGCCGTTTCATTTATTATTTGCTTCATTTTTTATTTGAGTGATATATTTTTCTAACTATGAATTTGTTATCTTTTCTTTTTTTTTATTGGTGCTCTGTTTCCACCGGCTTTGTCGGTGACTAATCTACGTCGGAGAATTTGGCTGGCCACGAGTTTCCGGCTTTACCGGCCCGTGTGGTTCTCCCCACCTAACAGAGTTTTTGCTACACACAAAATTCAAACCCGAGACCTTAAATAAGATCCAAATCCAGTTACGACTTGGCCCTACCTTTGAGATAGCGGTTCTGCCATAATAACTGCATGTACATTTGTTGTAGGCCATGCATGATGATGTAAGTCGATATACTTATATCCATATATATTGGGGATCTGGATGTAGCTATATAGCAGTAGCTGTAATGGTCCCGAGGGAAAAGACAAGTGGTTCCCGTATCTGTCACCATTGACTTAAAAAGTGAATGAGAGTAAACCCTAGAAGTGGTAGAAGAAAGAAACGGTCTTCTCTCTGCCCTATTGATTAGGTCAAACCAAGAACAACATCAAAGGCTCTTGGTTTTCAAAATGCCACCGGGATTGGGTCATGGAAGTAGTTCACCGGCGCAATTGAAGGCTTCTTCTTGTGGAAATCTAGATTATATTTCAGTCTCAGCTATAAGTTTTAAATTCTCTTGTTTTCTTTTTGGAAGCTATATTAATATATAATAATAATAATGGAGTTTCTATAGGAAGGGGAGTAATTTTGATTGTGACCTAATGAAAGTTATTGGTTAGGATTTATGAATAGTGATTATAACTATTAACTAATGGCAAAACAATGTCAATACGTTGTTCTGTTGTTCTAAATTGACAAACATATACTGTAGGTGTTTCATTATATAATGTGTCGGCTAAATTAATTGTTGGAATTATTTTATTGTTATACTTTTTGTACGTGTTTCGTTATGGAACACAATTTTTTTTTTGAAATGGGTTTTGGGAACATAAATGTTGTTATTCTAATCTGTATAAAAAATGATATTCTCTAATGCAAAACACTATGATGTACTTAGTTTGTTGGATTAGTTTCTAGAAACCCAACCTTAAGTTAGGTCATCTAAGATTCTAGGTCGATCTGGTACCACAAGTCCCCTTTTAGCGTTTTTTTTTTAAAAACAAAAACAAAATAGTATGTAAAGACATCACAATAGAGAAAGCGATCCTAACTGTGCTACCACCCTAGACTATATCAATCATTTGATAGCATACTACAATTTATCAAAATAGAAAAAAAGAAACCTAACAAGATGTTATACTAATTGGCACTTAAGGACAAGTGGAAGAAGTAATAGTTGAGTATTTTAGGCCACTAAGTATCATAGCGGGAAGTATTGCACATAAATCTGACTTGAGGAGAGTATTGCACTTAATTCTTGTCATTTTTAAGTTAAGTCTCCAAAATACCCTCCACTCAACTCTACACTTTGTCGTATAGTATTGCACCCCTTCAGAATCACGTTGGAACAATTCATTAAGAAAGAAAACACTTTTATCTTTCAAAACAACTCAATAATGCTCAAATTAATTCCTTTAAATTTCTCATGCATGGCACACAGTGCTCCCATAACAACAGACCACAGCACTTATTGAATTTTCCAAATTTGTTGAATTTTAATTTTGTGTATACTTCAACAATAATTTAAAATCCCAAATTAAGGCACCAATAATGCCCAAAAGCAGAATCTAACCAAACTAAATCACAAAATAAAAACCTAAACAAATCAGCAATTTATAACACAATTTTCTCTAAGATTATAAGCATGTTTCTAGTTAAATGAGTATAAATAACTCTTATTTCTAAGAGTTATCAATAGCGGAAGATAGATCAAAATTCATCCCTATTAAAATATTGAATAAATTAAAAACCCAAAAACGATGTTGTCGATTCATGATCAAATCTTGAAGAATGTCATGTGTTGACGAAAAATATCTCTCGCAACAGCAAAATAGTCAACAGTTGAAAATTCCAAAGGTTCTTTTTCACAGGTTAACATCTTCTATTTATAGAAAACTCTAAAAATTTGTCAGATTTGTGATTTTTTTAAAGCAAGAGTATGGTGTGTGTGTGTCTATATATATATATATATATATATATATATATATATATATATATATATAATGTGTATTAAGGAACACAAGAACCTGTATACAGAGTAACTTTTGACACTCAAAGAGGGAAAAAAGTACCAAAACAACACCTGTATACAATATAACAAGAAGCACACATGAGAGCCAGAGCAGAGAACCCAAAAAAAAGCATAGGAGCAACAAAACCACCACCTAGGAAAAAACAACCGGCTCACCCCATCTAGGGCAAGTATAACCATACAATAATATCCTATCCCCTCGAAATGCATTCCAAAGGGTTCACACACCATTCATAAAAAAGGACAATGATTCGACTTGGTCTTAGCCAGAAACCAATTCCATGAGTACGTCTTAACCTAAAACAAGGTCTCGGCGAGGTCAAGGTCTTATTTGAGAAAATCACCCAATTTCTACTTTCCCATATCTCCTAGAGCACAGCGTGCCAGATCATCATAATGCCCCTTCTTCCTTTCCTAAGGCTAACCCCCGAGTAAGAGATAGAGAAGGGAGATTGTTCGGGAGTACAACCACCACACCTAACCACTTAAAAATAAGGTATCACAACCTTTTCACAAACTCACACGAAAGAAACAAGTGCATTTCCTTTCCAATTGACGACCACAAAGAACACAACCTATGGCACTCACATCAGAAATAACTTATCTACAGAATAAGTTTTCCTGGGTTGGTAGTCTATTCAAAAGGAGGCGCCAAGCAAAAGCAATAACTTTAGTAGGCGCGAGACTCTTCCACTATTTGTCTAAAGCAAAAGCCACCAAGGGCGCCCTAGAGGTTGTCACCAAAGTGTCAGATCTGTGTGTTGACACTACCTAACTAAGTGGCTTGCACGATCGTGCGTCACTTAAACGTACACCTTTTACGGCTTCATTACAGCTTGAGCAAACATTTGCACGACCGTGCCAAACAATGTGCACCCCTGTGCTTGACCGAAATATATGTTTGCACGGCTGTGCCAACTCAAGGAGAGCTGAAAGCTCAAATTTTCACTTGCAAGGCCTTGCTTTTCAATATGTAGGGCCTTGTATGTATACAATATTACAATGCATAAAATTAAGTGAGAACGAGGTATGTAAATCATGAATTCGTGCCATTTGCGTAGCAAATACTTCTATTAATTACATGGAAAATGGACTCAACAACTGCAAGGGGATGATAATTGATATTCAATGGAAACTTTCTTTAATGTAACTAAGAAACTTGCAATAAATAAGAATATTAATTGTTATGATCTTTAATGTTTCATGTGCACACTTCTTTTAATGCTTTATTAGGTATTGTTGGTAGAGAACTGATTATGTTGTAATTTGAATCTACTTTCTTTTATGATCTGTCCTTGTAATGCTATACATGCTGCATATGCATATGACCCTATCTTCATTACACCCCAAAATAATACGACCATGTCCTCAAGTGAGGAAGGCATCTTAATTTCTTAACAATAAATGAATTTGGTGCAGTACTCATACAAACGAATATACTCTTAAAGTAATCCATCTACCGATATTTGTTTTACCAGAAAACTGAATATTTATGCATTATCATGGGGTAACATGTCTACACAAGTGGTTTTTACAGCTTATCGAAAAAAAAAAGTTGTTTTTCCAGTAAAATTGGGAATCTCTTCAACCTAAATACAATTGGGCTTATCTGGTCTGGTTTTCTTCCTTAACTATATGTGTAAATATTTTGGGAGTAACTATTAACACCTCCATGTTTTGCTAAAATGCACTCCTCGTATGGAAATTGTGTACTTTCTGTATCTTGAAAGTTTATTTCTGGATAATTTATATCGCCTGAAAATAAATTTTCAAAAAAATTACTTTTTGGAGTGTTTTAGTAAAAGTACTGCAAAATTAAAACAAGATGGATAAAAGATTCCATGTAAATGTAAGACTTTAATGTACTTTTGGTTTGTATATTTTATCAAAAATTGTCGGTTGTTACACCCAAAATTTATATGCAAAAAATCGATTGCTAAATTAAAACATGATGGATAAAAGATCACATGTAAACGTTTGGCTTTAATGCACTTTTGGTTCCCCTATTTTACCTGAAACGATATTTTAGTCTCTTAATTTCAAAATTCGAGTTTTTGGTCTCCCAATTCCACATATTGTTGCTATTTTGGTCCTAACCCAGATTTTTGACCCTAAAATGGTGATATTTGGCCCAATTTCAAATTTGAAGAGAAAATGTAAAAAATTATCACTCATGAGGCCAAATATCACCAGTTTAAGGTCCAATAATCACTGTTTTGGGGTCAAAATTTTGGGTTAGGACAAAAAAAGCAACAATATGTGAAACTAGGAGTTCAAAAACCCAAATTTTGAAAAAGGGGGACTAAAGTCCTATTTCTAGTAGAATAAGGGGAAATAAAATGCACTTCACTAGTGCAGAAAAGACATTTAGTATCGGTTGTTTTGGACATTTAACATCGATTATCCGACGATTCTAAATCCCCCGATGCTAAAAGTGGGACATTTAGCATCGGTTATTTAACCGATGCTAAAAGACACCTTTAGCATCGGTTTTTTAAATAATCGATGCTAAATGTCCATTTCATCACTGTTATTAATGTCTGAAAAATGACTTTTAGCATCGGTTGTTTAAACAACCGATGCTAAATTTCTTGAAAATGACATTTAGCATCGGTTCATTGAAACAACCGATGCTAAATGTCATTTATTGATACATTTAGCATCCGTTGTTCCAAATAACCGATGTTAAATGTCATTTTTGAAAAAAAAATGACATTTAACATCGCTTGTTTGAAACAACTGACGCTAAATGTTATTTATTGATACATTTAGCATTGGTTGTTTGAAACAACCGATGCTAAATGTCATTTTCTTGATCAAAAAATGACATTTAGCATCGCTTGTTTGAAACAACTGATGCTAAATGTCTAGTTTCTTTTTATATTTTGTTCATTTTTAATCCATACCGGTCGTCTAATTTATAAGAACCTGTTATATAAAGATTATCCCGGACAACCATACATAATAAATTTATCAAAATACTCCACCATAACACAATTTAGAATGCCTTTCCTACTTTATCAATTTTGCGAAATCACGTAAAACAACCATAACACAAACAAAATATTTCTGCCCAAACAAAACAACCATAACACAACCATAACTGGAATTTACAAATTGGAACTAGTGTATCTAAAACAAAATATTTCTAAAAGACAAATTAAACTAGTAAATCTAAAAGAGTGTATCCTTTTGTTCTGTACGAATCTTCATAAAGAATTCTGCCAAAAGCTGACGAATATTCAGAAGTTCCTCTTCGGTGTATGCCTTTGGGTCATTAAATACCTTCAAGTTTAAAAATTACTCAAACAAATTATATCCAATCAACAGTGATATCACAGTCTCCATTAGGACACATATAGCATAAGTTGTAAGTTAGATTGAAGTTTGCATTGCACAGCACAAAGACATAACAATATTCCACAAATTGTTAAAGTCAACTAAACAACCAAAATCTGTTAGTAATTGAATTCACAACCACCAAAACTGTTAGTAATTAAATTTCCACAAATTGAATAATATCCTTTTTCCACTAGTTTGCAACATCATTTCAATTGAATTCAACTAAACAACCAAAACACCATGTCTCCTTCCAACTTCCAGACCCAAAAATCAATCTCAATTCTCCTACCCATCTCCCTAACTTTCTTCTTCTTATTACTCACCAATGTCCACTCAGCAGAAACGGTTTCCTTTTCACATGCATACTAAAACACAACCACAATCACATACATACTAAACTGTTAGTAATTGGGAAATAAAGGGAACATTGATTAACTTAAAGAGAAATCACAACCACAATCACAACTAGAATTCAAAGTCAAAGAGTGAAGTTGAATTTAGATTCTAAAAGAAATCTTCATTGTTACCCTTCTAGTGTTGGCTGAAAGCAGAGAAGTGTTTCTGTCATTCAAAAAAATCTGAAAGCGGCGTAATGCTTCTTGGTGAGTTTCATCATGATCAAAGGTAGCTAAAGCCTGAAAAACTTCTCCCCTCAAGAGTGAGTAGCTAAAGCGGCGTAATGCTTCTTGGTGTCTTTCATATGAACCAATACACAAGGTTATGGGGACAATCCAGTCTCCATCAATTCGCAGACCAGATAAAAGAAACCGCGACTGCAAATTCAGATGCTACATGAGACAGTCTCCAATAAAAGTTATGTTCAAGGTCAAAGGTGAAAATTAAAAACCAATGTCTAAGTGTTCATTATTGAGTTGACTGGCAAACCAGATACCTCTGAAAGAACATTCCATAGGTCTTCTGTCCTTGCATTTTGGGCTTGATATCTTCTCATATATGTGCTTAATGATTTCTAGTTGGAAAATAAAATAATGCAGTGAGAAAAATATTCATATACCAGTTAACAGTATAGCTTGCAAATCCAAATCCAGACAAATAATTCTACTTTAAATATAAAAGTAATTCACACTTGAAAGGTCGATTTTGAGCAAGTCATTGAAGGTTTTCATGGCAAAGGCTACATTTCATAGAAAATTACTAAAGGAAGAAATAATGAGTAGTTCTCTACTTGCAAAGACATAGCTCACTTCAATAATGTAGATGTAAAACCATAGCCTTGTCATTTGTCACCTGAAATGTAATATACCCAAGGTAACCTTGCAACATTCTAATTACAACTTATCCTTTATTATAGTTGACAGCATATATATATATATATATATATATATATATATATATATATATATATATATATATATATATATAAGATTAACACTACAAAATAATTGGTTATTAGCGACGGAAATTTCCCTCGCAAAATGACGAAATTTCGTCGCTAATGACCGTTAGCGAGGGAATTAGCGAGGGACCAGTTGCGTCGCTAAACTGCTCGTCGCTAATGGGATTAGCGAGGGAATCTGTGTCCGTCGCTAATTAACGACAGTAAATTCCGTCGCTAATTCCCTCACTAATGGCAGCCACGTGGGAAAAGTCAGACAGCCACACGTCCACGTTCCCTCACTAAGTCCCTCGCTAATGCCTAGCCACGCGTCCACGCTCCCTCGCTAATTCCCTCGCTAATGCCTAGCCACGCGTCCACTTTCCCTCGCTAATTCCCTCGCTAAAGCCCATCTGATTGTATTTTTTTTATTAATCTGCTTTTATACCTGTTTATTTTATTAATAAATAATAAAATCTAAACTATATAAAACAGTTTAAATTTGAAATGTTATAACAAAAACGTTAATCAACAACACTTAATCAACAACACTTCAATAAATAAAAATTACGAGAATGAAATTTTAATCCACAACACTTAATCTGAAATGTTATAACAAAAACGTTAATCAACAACACTAAAAGCTGCCACCATCAGACTCCTCAGCTTGCTCCTCATCTTGCTCATCATCTTCCTCCTCATCTTCCTCCTCATCTTGCTGCTGATTTTGCTGCATGTTCTTAAAATACTTTAACATCATCGCCTGCCTACGGCTCACCTTCTCAAAGTTTTGCTGCATCTTTTTCACCGCCTCAGAAGAGGTCATGACCTCCTGTCGAGTATCGTGCAGCTCTTGTCGAGTAGACTGCAGCTCCTGCTCCATCTGCCTCACATGCTCTGTATCTCCATGAGTAGAAGCTGGTCGACTGCGTCTTCTGCTGCTCCCGGCCCCAGACTGGCCCATACATGGAGCCAAGGGCCCCGTACCATACAGGCGACCCTTAGACCAACCAACTGTCTTCTCCCAATGTTGATTTGCCAGATCTATCATCTCAGGAGTAAGTTGGCCAAGTGCTTCAGGGTCCCAGCTCCCCTGAGTTAGCTGAGTCATGAACTCATTTACTTGCTCCTGTTATGATCGAATAACCACAAATTAGTGCTCCATTCTGACAAAGCAACATTATATATAATACAAATCAATTTGTATATTTACCTGAGTCATCTTGGAGCGCTCATCAACATACTCGCCAGTGCCTTTCCTCACATGGGTGGCTCTATGCAGCTCAGGAGCAGTGATAGGGCGTCCTGACTTTTTACTCTGTAAAATGAAACACATTTTCAAAAATTGCTAACTAATTAAATAATGTAAAAAAACACACAGATTTGTAAAATAATTTACCATTCTAGCAGCATGCTGAGCCTGGTTGATGGACCCGCCGGTGTGAAGCGAGCCACCCTTTTCTGAGTTTCTATTGTTTTTGGCGCTTGCAGCATTTTTCTTGAAAGTCTCGGTAGCCCAATGGCTCTTGAAGGCATTCCAAATATCATCACCCATGAAGTCAGACTTTTTATCTTTACAGCGGAGCTTATAAAGCAAATCTGAAATCTGAGCGCCCATCCTCTTGAAAAAAAGTCTCCGCACATTGTCATCTTCTTCTATGTCCCAAGTTACCTTGGTCTGTATTAAGTAAAATGAAAATATCTATTAGTAATTATATTAAACGTTATTAAACATAAAATTTAAACAAACAATATAAGTAATGGCAAAATAATTGACACTTACCCTAAAGAAGTCAAGCAGATCCTTTCTGTCATCTTCTTCGACTTTGCTCCACTTTTTATGGAACTTTTGAAAATATTTTTTCCAGATGACATAAGTGATGCTTGATGAAGCTACCTTTGCAGGAAGAAGCCTGCATAATGAAAGATATATCGAACAATCAAATATATATATAAGTCGTTGCATGATTAACTTTAAAAAAACAAACAATATAATACTTACGCGTTACCGCGGCTATAAATGACTTTGAGTCTAATACCATTAATAACAACCACCTCCACTCTCTCGTCATCGGTGGATGAATCACCTTCAACATTACCAACACCAACATCATGCTGAATATCATCCTGGGGCTCTGGTGTAGGCATAGATAACCCAGCTGATGGGCCCATATGTCCACCTGATGGGCCCATATGTCCAGCTGATGGGCCCATATGTCCAGATAATGAGCCTATATGCCCAACTGGTGTGCCATACCCAGCTGGTGTGCCATACCCAGCTGATGTGCCATACCCAGCTGGTGGGCCATACCCAGCTGGTGTGCCATACCCAGCTGGTGGGCCATACCCAGCTGGTGGGCCATACCCTGCATACGCATCTCCTGGGCCCATATAATGCCCATGTGATGGTAAATGATACCATCCGGGGCCAGATGGAGGCGGAGGTTGTGGGGCGGTAGCTGGTGGGCCCATATACATATGACCCCTCATATTCCCAATATTAAGTTCCACCTCACGAGTACGCCTCCTCCTAGGAGGTTCATCGGTCATAGTCTTTTTCCCTTTATTATTACGTCTCGGTGGGTCAGAACCTCCTCCTGGATCCATATCTCTGAAAAATAGAAACGAAATGTGATACTAACAACATTAATTATATATATTTATAAATAATTTAAATAAAGTAAATTAACAAAAACAATATTGATATATTAATGATTTTAATAAATTTAAAGACAACATAAGGAGTCAACATAAGTAGACAATATATATAAGATTAATCAAATACAACATTCTCTTCTTCATCTTCATTCCGTTCTTCATCTTCATTCTCTTCTTCATCTTCATTGTGTTCTTCATCTTCATAAACTTCTTCAACTAGTCGTCGATCATCACATAATGAGTCAATCGGTTCAAATTCAATTACCTTATCTACTCCTGAGATTTCATCCACCTGATAAGGAACCTCATCCTCCGCATCAATGGCTTCAATGCGACCCCATGGTTTTGTCTTAATTGCAACACACCATCCTCTCTGAGTTGATGGATATGGAACATAATACACCTGCCTCACATTTTCTGTCATGATAAACGGATCATAAAGTTTATACCTTCCATTCATTCGAATGTCCACGGTATTACATTTTGGATTCAATTTCATTCCTCTAACCGATGGATCAAACCATCTACAAAAAAACAAAACTATTCTCTTTTCATAGTCTAACGGTGGGTATTCAAGTTCATATATGTGTTCGATCACACCGTAGTAGTCATTTTCACCTCCTCCTGTTTCACCTTTAACATATACCCCACTAATAATTGTTTTTTCCCCTCACTCCATGATTGGGTTTCAAATTTGTAACCGTTAACTAGGTACGTGTGCCACTCGGTCACCTCAAGAAAAGGACCATCGGCTAAGTTCCTCAAGTGTCGGATTTGGGGAGTTGGTTCTGCTTCATACACCTAAGTAAACAACATATGGAAAAATAAGTCATGTCTCATATCTACTTTAAAGAATTATTCAACGCCTTGGGGATTTGGTTACTTACTCTAGTCTTAAACCAGGATGGAAAACTTTCATGTATACGAATAGAAGATTCTTCAGCGCCTATACCGTCAATTCGTAAGAATGCACTGAAAAAGATTGAAAGTTGATCAAAATCTGATTTAACATCATACAGTATAGATTAACAACTGAATTGGAGCATACTTACTCAAGATATGGTTTAACTTCAGTGCAATTGATCAAGACATGAACATGTGCTGATTTATGCTCTTTATCTGATAAGTAGTTGGTTGACTTCTTTCCCGAAGGGCGACCAGGTTTGATAAACACAGATAAAGTGAGCGGGTGTCTTTCTTCTTCAATCTCCATTTCATTTCTATTATTTGTTGACAACATAAAGTTGTTGAAATAATGTGAACAAAAATAAATTGTTTCACGGTGTAGATAAGCTGTGAAGATCGATCCTTCAACTCTAGCTTTATTTTTCACCGATCGTTTATAATCACCCATTAATCTATTTGTTGAACGAAAAGTACTTCATTAAACTAATAATCATACTAATTAAGATAATTTTAATAAAATGTTGAAATAGATAATTACCTCTCAAATGGATACATCCACCTATAATGAACTGGTCCACCAAGCCTTGCTTCATACGCAAGGTGAACCGGTAGATGCTCCATGGAATCAAAGAAACCGGGAGGAAATATTCTCTCCAACTTACAAATAATGAAAGGAATATTATGCTCCATCTTAATAAGATCATCCCTTCTCAATGTTGAAGAGCACATATTTTTAAAATATTGACTCACTTCAATAAGTGGTTCCAAAACACACTTTGGTAATGAATTAAAAGCAATTGGAAGCAAACACTCCATGAATACATGACAATCATGACTTTTCATCGCATACATCTTCCCGGTGTTCACATCGGCACATCTTGCAAGGTTAGAAGAATAACCATCTGGCATCCTCAATTCTTTCAACCATCGACAAACATCTTTCGCTTCATCTGGTGTTAGGCAGTATTTGGCTTTGGGTTTTAACATCTTCCCATTAGGCATTTCCACCAAATTCAAATCAGATCGATATTTGCTACAATAAAGAGCAGAATCCAATCTAGCCTTATTATTGTCTTTGGTTTTATCTTTCACATTCATCACAATGAAAAATATGTTGTCAAAGAAATTCTTCTCGATGTGCATAACATCAAGATTGTGCCTCAACAAATTATCTTTCCAATATGGGAGATTCCAAAATATGCTTTTTTTTGTCCAATTGTGCACCTGTCCATAACCATCCAGCCGGGTGAGCTCCCCTACCTCTGTGGCTTGTGGCAAATCCATAACTCTGCTCCAGATTTCACCTGATGTCAACAAAGGCGGTGGTCCATCTGTTTCAACTGCCCCTTTCTTGAAGGCCTTCTTGTTCTTTCTAAATTTATGATCTTGCGGTAAGAATCTGCGATGCGAGTCAAACCAAGAAATCTTGCCCCCGTACTTTAGCGTAAACGCCTTTGTGTGTTCAATACAGTGGGGACATGCCAATTTACCTCGAGTCCCCCAACCAGACAACATACCATAAGCAGGAAAGTCGTTATTTGTCCACATCAATGCGGCTCTCATCATAAAAATTTTCTTTCGTGCTGCATCATATGTCAAAACACCCCCCACAATCTCTTAAGATCATCAATCAGAGGGTCCAAAAAGATATCAATGTTAGCTTTTGGATTGGATGGACCAGGTATCAGACAAGTCAAAAACATATACGGTTTAGTCATGCACATCTCAGGAGGAAGATTGTAAGGGGTAACAATGACTGGCCAACAAGAGTAGGGTGACGCCGATGCTTGGATATATGGAGTAAACCCATCAGAGCACAAGCCAAGCCGAACATTCCGTGGGTCTGAGGCAAAATCTGAATGCACTTGATCAAAGTGCTTCCACGCTTCACCGTCGAATGGGTGGCATAAAATGTCGTCTGAGGTACGCCTATTGTCATAATGCCAAGTCATTTTCTGCGCAATTTCGGTCGATGCAAACATTCTTTGCAACCTTGGAACTATAGGCAAATAAAACATCGACTTTACAGGGATAGGTTTATAATTACGTTTTGCCCCTTTACGATCATGATACCTTGGCTTTCCACAGAATTTGCATTCAAGTAGCTCACCATCATTTTTACCAAATTCGTTGTTGTAAAACAACATGTGCCCTTTCTCACAACAATCAATCTTCTTAAATTTCAATCCCAGCTTCGAAACTAACTTCTTTGCTTCATAATAACTTTTTGGCAAATTATCCTTATTAGGTGTCGCTTCCAACACCATTTCAGTCACATAGTCTAAACCCACCTTAGAAATATTACTCATGGACTTGAGAGCTAAAAGTTTCACACACATAGATAATTTTGACTATGGCGAGCCTTCAAACAACGGTTTGTTTGAATCTCTTAACAAATTATAAAATTTTTGTGCTTCTTCATTTGGAAGTTCATCATGATCGTCATATTGAGGCTCATCAAATGGCACATTCACCCTGAGACCATCACAAATCATGTTTTCCATCGACTCAAAAATTTCATTACGTGGAACACCAACACCAGAACTGCTTGAAGCCCCTACCTCAAAATTTTGACGTCGTTGTTCTCCATGGTCCACCCAAATCCAATAATTAGGCATATACCCCATTGATACAAGTGCTCCCTGATTTCATTATCGGTCCTAATAGGTACACCGTCGCATTGTAAGCATGGACATCTAACCCCCTTTTCCCGTTTAGCCAATTCATGTCGCCACGCTACCACAAGAAACTGTTCAACCCCAATTACAAAAGATTCCTTCAAACCTGCTCTTCTCGGATATAACCGATCATACACCCATTCACGATTAAATTCATACAAATTCATCTACACACATTTAAAAAAACGTGTTAACATTCCCAATAATCTATCAAGTTAGTGGCATCGATATGATCTCAGTGGAGATGATTCCGAGCCGAGTATGGGGGTCAAGGACAGCACAAAACCCTTTTCCTTCCAAGTAGTGAAGGAAGTTATTTCGTATAACTCCCAACCTTACTGTTGTTAGTATCGCCACGCAATTATCTCAATGGAGATGATTTCGAGCAAAATATGGGGGTGAGGGACGGCATCACCTCACCCTTTTCCATCAACAACACACAGTCATCTAACCTAGAGTTCATGAAAACAACAATTAATTTATTTTGGAAACTAACCGTTATGAGATTGAGGTCCGGTGCGGTACGTGGTTCGGTGACGGTGCGCACTCCGGTGCGGTTGTGAGACTTCAAACACCAACAATTTCAATCCTAAACCATTTCAACTTCAATTTCAATAACTAACTTCAATTTCAACTATTAATTTCAACAACAACTTCAATATCAAACTTCAATTTCAACTATTAATTTCAATTTCAAGCAAAAAACATAAATCAATTCACTATTAATTTCAATTTCAATAAAACAGCTTCTTCAATTTCAACAAACAATTTCAATTTTAACAAACAATTTTTATCCTACACAATTTCTATAAATCCTAAACTTAATCCTAAAACCTAAAACACAATTTCAATTTCTACCCAATTTCAATTTCTAATCCTAAACACAATTTCACTAAAACAATATCAAAAATTAATTTTACAATATCACTAAACTAAATTCACTAAAATTACCAAACAACAATATCACAAAATTAATTTTACAAATCCTAACAAAACAATATCAAATAAAATCAGTTGGTAAAAAAAAATTAAAATCAGTAAAAAAAACCTCCAAAGTAGAGCTCCGGTGGTGAGGAGGGCGAGCTCCGGTGGTGGCGAAAACGGAGAGCTCCGGTGAGAGAAGTGTTCGCGTAGGAGAGAGAGGAGAGAGAGCGACGTCGCGTAGGAGAGAGAGAGGAGCGACGGCTGAGCGGTGGTGTGGTGGGGTGGTGGTGGGGTGGTGGTGGGGTTGGGGTCGTGAGAGAAGAGTGAGGGAGTGAGAGGAAACAGAAGAGGAAACAGAGAGAGGAAAAGGGATCTGATTCTAATTTTAATTGGGGTTAGCGACGGAATTTGCGAGGGACTATTCCGTCGCTAATCCCTTCACGCTAACCAAGGTGGAACAGTCAAAAAACATTAGCGAGGGACCACTATTTCCGTCGCTAATCGCTTCGGTTTCCGTGCTGTTCAGATTTCAGTTTCCCTCCAAACAATTAGCGACGTCGCTAATGCACTAACTTCCGTCGCTAATTTTCAAAAAACCGAAGACCCTTATCCCCTCGCAAATTCTGTCGCTAAAGTCAGTTTTAGCGAGGGAATAATATTCCGTCGCTAATGTCCGTCGCAAATAACGTTTTTTTTGTAGTGTAAAGAGGATAAATAATTACCATCATGGTTGATTATATATCTGTCGTGGCCTATGGAAGTTAAAATATGGCCATTCCCTCTTGAAGTACACTTAACAACTGAACTTTTTGTCTCTTCCTTCACTTACCAGCAACTCTTTAAAGCAACAAACCTGAACAATAAAAAACCTTCAACGTTAAAACCTTTTTTAAGTGAAGACGACATCAAGAAATACAAGTATCCACATTAGCAGACATACCAAGTAAAAGCAAAACTGATAGCCACCACATATAAAACAAATTGAGTAAAAAATGAATCAATAAACATAAAGGTAGAACACACAACAACCAACAGAGAGAGAGAGAGAGAGAGAGAGAGAGAGAGAGAGAGAGAGAGAGAGAGAGAGAGAGAACACCATTAAGAACTACAAGTATCCACATTAGCAGACATACCAATTTACAAGTATATAAAGAATTAGTTTGACTTACTGCTTCAATCTAATGCAAGAGTGCAAGTTTTCCCGAGCTTTACCATCTTGAACTGATAAAGTAAGATTTTGTTCAGCGAGAAAGAAAGGATTTAACCCGATGATCAATTGCTATATGGTTTCCAAATACAGGTATCAAGAAACAACGGCCATTGCAAATACAGAACATAAAATGCAACATGACTACATAGTTTCCACACCCTAAGACAAACAAGTGACAAGCCAATATATATAACAAAACCAATTATCATCGACTTATCAACACTAAAAGGGTATCTGATAAACGAACAATTTCACCAATCCTAAACCCTCATTTTGCAAACTCCAAATAATAATAATAATAATAATAATAATAATAATAATAATAATAATAATAATAATAATAATGATAAGTGTTATTGAAGAGTCCCTTTATGAACACAGAACTCATAAAATTTGGACTCCATAAGTTAGGAAAATGAACAAACATATGGTGTGCACATGTGAAACAAGCTGAAAAAGCTACTCAGCTAAAAAAACGAATGAGTTGAAAAGAGACAAAAAGAAGATATTAAAAATGACATGAATGAAGCAGATATGAAAGGTACCTACCTAGTAGACAAAAACCCAAGTAGTGTTTGGAGCGAAAAATAGTTATAATCAGAATGGGAATGGAAGGTATGAGGGTGTTCGAAGTTGAACAGAATCTTGCTTTCTTTATGGTTATGAAAATTTTCTTTACCATCAGAATATTGTTTATACCCAAAGTACCTGAACTGAGTACAAGGTTCTAGTAATTAGCAGTATTAGGAAACCCTAGAAAGTACCTGAACTGAGTTGGGGATTTCCGGCAACGTCCTTCTCCTTCTTTCGTTCACTTCTGTTCAAAGAGAAAGAGAGCGTTGAGTGCGATTAGGTTCGCGAAGGAGAGGACCAGCGAATTAGGGCAACCGACGACGGAGGGAGGGACAAGAAGAGAGTGTTGAGTGCTTTGAGGTTCACGAAGGAGGGAGGGAGGGAGAAGAAGAAAGCGACGGAGGGAGGCAGCGACGTCCTTCTCCTTATTTCCTTCCTTTCGAAGAGAGTTTCAGAGAGAGCGAGAGAGTGTTTCAGAGAGCGACGAGTTTCAGAGAAAGCGAGAGAGTGTTTAGGGTGCGTTGGAATAGGAAAAAATTAAGAGGATTCAGACTTTTAGCATCGGTTATTTAAACAACTGATGCTAAATGTGCTTGAGATACACATTTAGCATCGGCTATTTAAACAACCGATGCTAAAAGTCTCACGCAAATACACTTTTAACATCGGTTGTTCAAACAATCGATGTTAAAAGTCTGACGCATATACTTTTAGCATCGGTTGTTTAAACAACCGATGCTAAATGTGGGCGCGAAAACTAAAATCTTCAACTTAATTACAAATTTGCCACCGCGTCTACATTTAGCATCGGTTGTTCAAACAACCGATGCTAAATAGTGCTTTTTAATGTCAATTTTCCAGTAGTGCTTGAACCTAAACATTAAAGCAACAACTAGAATGAAGGACAATAACAACCCCTGTATTTAGGCTATATATATATATATATATATATATATATATATATATATATATATATATATATATATATATATATATAATTTTTTTGAAATTTTCATTTTCTATTTCTTTGAATTTTAAGCTACTTAACCCACTAGTTTGTGGCGGGTTGAGACAGGGTATCTTTTTTCGTGGCTAACTAAAATAGTGATTCACGTTGGGTGACTAATTTTTTGATCAACCCATAGTTAGTTAACTCGGTTGAGCCAGCCTGCCTCGCTTTGTTAACATTAGGGGTGAGCATGAAAGGAAAGGTACAACAAGTTAAATTTATAATACTAGTATGAAACCCGTGCGATGCACGGAGAGCAATGTTCCATAGTATATTAGTTATAGAAAAAGTATGATACTGTAGAACCACTATAGGATATTATAAACTTGTTTTCTAAATTTATTAAGTTATGGAAAAGAATAACAAAAACGAAGCACCTATCTTATGTTAGGACATTTAAGTTATTAAAAATTATTTAATTTTTTGGAAACCTACTTTAAAAATTTTGGTAATACACCATTTAGTTTAGGAAATTTCTATTGCGTTCATTGTAGTCTTTGACATTTACAAATTTTCAATTTAGAATAGACCAATTATATTAGTGATTCAAATAAGCCCTTTTTTACAACGTACAGGGACTGAATATATATATCGTATGGACTAAATTTTCACACTTACGGAGAAGTCATGGGCTAAAATGAATCATGATAAATAAAAGGTGCTAAATTTAATCTAATGTTAAATATCGAAGACTTAAAACACTTAGTCTTGCAAAAACATGTATGCTTTATGAAAGCACTAAAGATTATTAAAAACCTCATGATAGACTACATTCCTTGTAGACTTGCAAACCTTTTCATCATCGTTGAGGATCAACATTTTCAAACCATCCCTTGTCTTCACTCTTGAAATAGCCACGTATAACTGTCCATGTGTGAAAATTGGTTTAGAAAGATACAACCCTACATGTGAGAGTGATTGGCCTTGGCTCTTGTTAATTGTCATAGCAAAACATAAAGCGACCGGGAATTGCCTTCTCTGAAATTTGAATGGAAGGCCGGGATCAGAGGGTACCAATATTAGTCCCAGTTAATACGGTAGCACCGATGACATTGTTTCCAAGTGTGTTTACCAGTAGCATTGTTCCGTTACATAATCCAGCTGCTTGATCAATATTTCTCATTAGTATAATAGGAACACCCACTTTGAGATGTAGTTTGTGATTAGGTAAACCAGAACATTTTACCTCATTCAGAAATTCTGTAGTGAACCACTCCCCTTGCACCTCAGCATTTTCATCAGACTGGCATACAGAATCAGAACTAATATATTCTTTCACATCACCAGGAATCAAAGAAAGAACATATTCGTTAACATGTTGTACGACGTCAAGTGTCGGTGCCAATATGCAACGTTCCTCAAAAAAACACCCACATACCATTGATCTTACCAAATCTGGGTATGCAAAATCAACCAAAGAATCTAGAGGATTGTCTTCATTCTGTATCAATATTTCTTCTGGAATATCAACTTCAATCTCACCACTCTCGTTTGATGTTTGCATACCGTCACCAATATGAAGTATCCATTCAGCGAACAACTTCATCTGATGTTGTGCATCATCATTGGAATATGTAGCACTGGGTCTCATATTCTTTGACAGTTTTAACACTTGGCAATTAGACCAAAGTTTTGATGAATTGATGGCTACTCCGACTACATCCTGTCTAGAACCCCCCCTTACAACCGGGAGAATTTTCCTGAAGTCTTCGCCCAAAAGTACAACCTTACCTCAAAACATTTTGTGTCGGTTGGCTTCGTTTTGGCTGGCCATAATATCCCTAAGAGTACGGTCCAATGCCTCAAAACAGAGTCTGCTCATCATTGGGGCTTCATCCCATATGATCAATTTGGAGTTTATGATAAGATTGGCACGTAGACTACCTTGTTTGATGTTACATGTTGAGTATTTGTTGATGTTTAGCGGAATGGAAACTGTTGAATGTGCTGTTTTACCACCGGGTAATAACAAAGCTGCTATACCACTTGAAGCAACGTTCAAGACAATGTAACCTTTTGCGCATAAGCCTGCCGAAACTGTCTTCCATATGAACGTTTTACCGGTGCCTCCATATCCATACAGAAAAAAAAAACCCGCCTTTTCCAGACAAAACAGCTTCCACAATTCTATCATATACAACCCTCTGCTCATCTGTCAACTTAGACAAACACTCTGCATGAAGTTCTTCCATTTCTGATTTGTCATAGCTAAGCTCATCTACGATCAACCTGTTCTGAAAATTTGTAAGGTCGTCTATATTAGGAAATGGCATGGACTTAATATCTTTCAATGAACGTCCATTTGTCTGCAGCAGCTTCTCAATTTCTATTAGACAGTAATTTTTTAGGTCTTCGTCTGTAATTTGCAGGTCTGCATAAGATTGAAACAATTAAGATATGCCCTGTAAAATAAAAAAGATAAAACTATGCCATAAAAGTAATTACTAACCGTGGATGCCAAGTTCTCTCCTTCTATGAAAAATAATGCCATCTGATAATATCTTCCAACTGCTGTCCCACACTTTTGCTGGTTCTGTCATAGTACACATTGACAAAAGGTTTACAAATAATCTCCTCAACTGAGTTCCTGATTCCCAGGTGCCTGCTTCTTTTATGGCATCTATAAATTCTTTATCATTAGCAAGTAGTCCCAATTCATAACACGCCTTTTGAAAATCATCTTTCACATCACCCTTTACACGTCTAAGATCATCATATCCCATGCTCCCTCTCTGAACAGCAAGGAGAACACGCATGTAATATAATTCCTCGACCCCATGTGGAACATAATTAAGTCTACCAATATTCATACCTCTTTGACGCGGTACCCACTGCCTCTCTTTTTTATCATAAACAAACTTTGAGGATATTCTGAATATGTCAAATGCCGACCTTGAGGATACTTTCTGTTCGCCTCGAACCATGCAAGAAACATAGTATGGTAATCTTCGGCTCTCCTGACGACATCAGTAATGTTGGAAGAGTTGTTGAATAGAATTGTTTGCTCGTTGGGGAGATGGAATGTGAGTTTTGGAACTGGGGGCCAATGTTGATATATATCAAAAGCAAATATCCGCCAGGCAGCCTCGCATGGGGAAACATATCTGCAGTCATAGTATTGCTTTATCTCATCAATAATTTTATCAACACCTTCACCGTCACCGTCTCTGGCTATTTGAAGTGTTGCACGATCTGGGCCCTTGCTCACATACTTGAATAAATACTTTATGGGATTCGACTTGTTGCAATACTCCACATTGACATGACCAGAATACCTCATCAAGAGTTTGGGATTGTATGGTACTACTGACCTGCAGTCCAGTGTGACACCTTTTTTAGTTACTGTAAGACCACTGTCACGTCGTTTGTACATTGGATATCCGTCATCGTCAATAGTTGTAGATGTCTGGAATGGTCGGGGATAGAATTTTGTGCACTTTGTGCCTTCCATGCATGGTGACTTAAGGTTGGCAAAACCACATGGCCCATGTATCATATAATTATTGACAGTCTCAGCTAACTTCGGGTACATAATGGGGTCAGGCAACTCTGCTGTTATTAGTCTATCAATGTCCGACGATGTTTTCAACTTGTTGGCAGGATTCAACCACAACAGCATGTGAGCATGAGGGAGACCTCTTTTCTGGAACTCAATGGTGTGCATACCTGTAACGAAAACATATAATTAGATTAACCATAAATCATAGTGATATATAAAATATTTAAAATTTGAGAATAAGCATGTTTAATTAAAATTAGTTAAATAAACAAACCTGCTTCGACACCCCCAAAAAGATTCCTTTTTCGAAAATCTGCTAATAGTTGATCGACTTTCAGTTTGAACACACGACATATAATGTCGGGCCTATCAGATGCACTTAGATTTCTTGCTGTTACAAAATTTTTGATTTCATTCTAATTTGAATTACATGTGATAGTGATGAAGAGGTCTGGAAAACCAAAATATTTGCAGATCGCCATGGCATCCTGGCAGTTATTGAACATATATTGCATACCACCTGTGAAAGAGGGTGGCAAAACAATACGTTTACCTATTTTAGCAGCATCCATTTCTCCCCTTGTAACAGCATCTTGAAGACCAGTGAGTAGATCGCACCGTATATCCTTTTGATTTGTCCCGATGTACGAAAGCCGTTGTAATTCAATCATGTTATATGTGTCAACCAAAAACTGTTGGAATAGTCTCCGACCATTGACAATATTCCCGTATTCACTCTCCCTCTATTGTATTCTAAAAGCAACCCACTCTCTTAAAGAAATTCGGGCTCTCTTTTTTCGGTTGCTTCTTTCACACACCTCTCTGGATAAAATATCTTCTGATATAAACGACGGAGGCCCACCACCATCGTTTCCGAAACTTTCTATCTTTCCACCCATTGATGTAAACGCAAACATGCTATTGTACGCTCGGATATTATCAAAGAAATGATTACTTCTTGAATCAGCTCCAGTAATCAAATTAAACAAAACAGATCAGGTGGACGTTTAAGTAACGGTATGTGCACATGACCTCTCATACAGCAAATAGAAAAACCGTCCCTCACAGTCATTGTTCCTTTATCGGGCCTCTCTTCAATCCAAACCATGGCAGTGCATTTGCAGCATGTGTGTGACGGTTCTCCAAAATCTGCATATTCTGTAATTTAAGAAAAATATTAACAACCGATTTATAGAGGGATTTACCTCATGCATGAAAAAAAAAGGTGTCTGCGGTCTGCAAAACTATATTTCACCTTATGATTCACCAGCTTGAAATAATACATGTGGCATATCTACTATATTGTTCCTTACAGCTGGTGTGCTTGGCACCTCTGCATTGACATGCGCAAGACCTTGTTGTTCTAAAACAAACACATGATAAATAGTGCAGACATATGGGTGTTTTTATAAATTGTTTAGAAATATGAATGTTTATTGCATTATCATACCGTCCATATTTGTTGGATTCCTATTCTTTAGAATGGACTTCCTCCGAGCTCGGGCCTGAGTAGCATAGCTTTTGTTGTTCACGTTAGTCTTGTCTTGCGGCTGATTTGTAATGTTCGCAAAGGGCTGTCTGATAGGTGTTCGATTTACAAATGATTCACTTGTAAAATACAGTGACGGATTTTCCCTCGTAATATTATTGCCAGCTACCGTATTTACATTGGGACACAAAAAAAAGGTGAATAATTAATGGAAACATGAAGCGTTACGTACCCCCAACTTAAATATCATAATCATTATATATAAAAATGTAGTTTATAAGAACTACGAATAAAAAAAATTTCAACGTTGATTACTTCGATTAAGTACAGGGGACATTGATCCGTCTGTAAAGTCGAAACGCGTTGGCCCAATTGAACTGTGTTTAGTCCTTGACGTGATTTTACGGCTACTAAATCCATGTGATCTGGTGGGATTGTAGACTGTTGATAATGGTGTCTCCAAATTCGTATTATGCTAAGTCAACTGTGTGACTGTTGTATGGAGAAAAAATCAGTTAACATCCACTTTAGAAAATTAAAACTAAATATTTAAAAGCACCATATATTCATATATTGATATAAAGTGTTATATATATATATATATATTCCCACGCTTATAGAAAATCAGAGTGGAAAAACATTTAAACGCTAATTAAAAAAATTCAGGGGTGTATAAATGGTGGAGAAGATACTTTAATGTTTAGTGAAAGGTAAACCGTAGGTTGTCGACGCCTCTGATGGTATATTTGTGGGTGTAGTATAACCTTGCAATAATGGACCTGGAAAAATAATTAAGAAAAATGGACTAATTAGTGAATTTAAACACATCACATTAAATCACTTTGTATACGGGTTAACGAAGAGAATCAATTAGGGAACTAATACTTTGGGAAGTTCCTACTGCATGCCAAGGCGATTGTCCATAATCGAAAGACGGTAAGGATGGATAGTTGTCTGCAGCCAGAAAATTATCAGCAAATACTTAATAAGTTTTATCAAGTAATAATATTGTGAACCGTATCACAAAACTTATTACGTCAAAATGAAAATGATGCATTCATCGATTTGATAAACATGACCATGTTTATCAAAAGAATATTATTTTAAATATTTATTGCAGTATATAGTTGGTATTTGAGTAATCTATTTAAATCACAATATGCTTGTCCCACAAAATAGTAACCTAACATCTACAACACTGCAATATATAACATTGTTTGTAATCGGGAATCTGACTTGGGAGTTGATTATTCGGAGGTGAGTTTTTGAATGATGGTAATGGTAGATATAAATCACCAACTTTCTGCAGATAGCCTTATGCAAATATGTTTTTCTTCGGTAGGTGCCCATTCACGAAAGGTAATGTTTAATCGGAATAGATATTAAAAATATAAATGGACTGAATCGAAAACACTATATCAACCTGCTATATTAGTAGGTGTCATTGGTGAAGGGACTACTGACGTGGTACGCAATGACGTATATTGGGGACTTGCTGGTAAAAGGTAAATTAGGGACATTATTAGTTGCATGCTTTATTCGTATCAATCGGATCCGTGTAATAAAAATTCACATATATACATATATATATATATATATATATATATATATATATATATATATATATACCAGAAAAGAAGTAACGACCTGTTGAATTTAGTAGAACGGAGGACATGTTACTTGGTTCTTGAATTGGTATAGAATGTAAACTGGAGCCAGAGTGATGTGGCTCTGTATTGTTCAATGCAAATTCTGATCGATGTAAGACTTCAAGAGAATCAAGACCAATCTCACTTACATTTTCTGGTTCAATTAAAAAAACTTAGCATATGATAAAAGACTTCAAGACCATTCGTATAACTGGTTAGTAAAATCTTCACAGAAATCAATGTTGGTATATCATAATCATTCTGTTATATACTGTGAAAATGATGCTTATAATCAAAAATAATGAAAACAAATACCTTTTAGTGTTCGACGCTTGGATGATCTGCTCGGTGTAATTGGCTGGTTCTTTTCATTGAAATCTTTTTTGCGCTTGTGTTTCTGGTCCATGACCTATGTAAACGATTTTACACCCTTTTAATCAAACTAATTTCTACATATATCGTAATAAACACATAGGAAAAGTGAAAGTTTCGTAATGTTAAACGCAAACGTTCATGAAAGGCCACCGGCAGGAGTTTAATTCTTGTTATGGATTGGCCCAATCCACAATAATGAGGCCCAACACCAAATGCAGATCCATCAACCGATGGTTGAGATCGCAACGCAAGATCGGACGGTCCTGATTCATCAGGTCTAACACCACCAAACTCTATAAATAAGCATTGAATGCTTCATTAAAGGTACACACTCTTTCCTACTCTTCACCTCTAATTAGCTCTCTGGCTGACTTGAGCGTCGGAGTGTCTTCGCAGGTACCACCTGCCCCGGATCGGAAGCGGAGCTCGGTTGATCAAGACCAACCCCTACCAACTATCTCGGATCGGACCTTGTGTCTAAGATCGGATACAGGTCCAGAGATACGGTACAGAACATTGGCGACCACAGTGGGAGGATCTGTACTCTAGTTCCTCTCCCATCTCCTTGATTGACGATGGCTCCGACCTTACGTCATAGGACTATCCTGAATGCCGCTGAAGGACCGGTCCTGCAACAGGTGACTCCGGAAGGAGTGGCGGTCACCTTACCCCTTAGCCCGGTGCATGCTCGAAGCTCGGCTACGGCTATGGTTCCTGGGAGCTCAGCCCGGAACCGACTTCCACCTCCCCCTCCGACCGTCCAGGTACCGGTCGACGCTGTTCAACAGCTCATCCTGTTCCTAACTCGGCAAGCCGAGGCCGACCGGCAGGAAAGCCAACGCTACACCCAGTTAGAAGCTCAGATTGCTGAGATCCGGGCTCGTAACATCCCGGATCGGAGTTCCCCTCTGCGCCACTCTTCAAGTGGAACGACTCATGGCCGCGGACGCCACCGATCTCCGGCTTGGAGGAGATACCATCATCGCACTCCACCTCGTTGTAGAGGAGGGCGAAGACCGGAGACTCCCCCAAGTCGGACCCCTGATGATTCCTGTGGTCCTGAGGGTTCCCCTCGGCCTAGCTCGTTTCTGTTTTCCTCGTCTCCGAGGCGGCGTACCAGAAGTCGGAAAAGGTCTCCGAGGCCGCAACGTCAGCGCCCTAGCTCGCGGGGATCCCCCGGTAAGTATGGCTACCGACGGCCTCCACCTCTTGAGAGGTCGGCAAAGCGTAAAGGACCTTTCACAGCGAAAATCGACTACTTCCCGGTGCCAAGGCACCTCGAGAAGCCCCCTGAAGGTCTGAAAATGCACGACGGGACTGGCGATCCAGATCGCCATCTCGATTACTTTGACACGGTTATGCAATACCGTAACGTTCCAGAAGAGATAAAGTGCCGAACTTTTCCCCTCACTCTAGAGAAGGCGGCTCTAGACTGGTTCAGGGCTCTTAAGCCAAATACAATCTCCTCCTGGGATCAGTTGGCCAAGCTTTTTTCTGCACACTTCGCCCACTCGAAGATGAAGCCTAAATCTCGGAAGGTATTGCAGGCAATTCGGCAAGGAGAAAATGAGTCCCTCCGGGACTATATAGAAAGATTCAACAGAGAAGCTGCTCAAGTTCGGAACCTCGACGACTCCTTCCGTCTTTTCTTCATGGAGGCTGGCCTTCGTGAAGGAAGTCTATTTCAGATAGACGTCGGGGTCAACCAAGTTGAGTCGCTTGCCGAGTTCCTCCAGCGATCTCAGAAGTATATCGATCATGAAGAAGGGATTAACGCAGGAAGGCCACGTTTCTCCTAGGTCTCGGAATGAGCCTACGGGCGTGATGTAATCCGACTTTGTAAATGTTCAACCATCTAATATATATGGATCGGCTACGATTTTCCTCACATTTATTGCTTAGTAAAAGTAAGTTCCGAGGTTGGATGAAAGGATATGGGATCGGTCGAGCGATCGCCTTAAAGTTTCACGCTAAGACCGGAACTCCACCTAGGATCGGAACTCCGGATGGTTCCTACTGATCCGAGGGTTCCCCTCGGCCCGACTCATCTCTGGCTTCCTCTCCCTCGAAAGCGACGTTCCAGAAGCCGGGAAAAATTCCCGAGGCAGGAACGTCGGCGCTCTTGCCCACAGAGATCCTCCGACTTTAAATTGACACCTCGAGTCCCTCAGGTGGTCACGTTTTAAATGGCCGAGTTTGCCATTACCCTGAAGGGCGAGTTCGATCTGGGCCGAGTCCCGGTAAACTGCCCTGAAGGCGACTTTAAATTGACACCTCGAGTCCCTCAGGTGGTCACGTTTTAAATGGCCGAGTTTGCCATTACCCTGAAGGGCGAGTTCGATCTGGGCCGAGTCCCGGTAAACTGCCCTGAAGGCGACTTTAAATTGACACCTCGAGTCCCTCAGGTGGTCACGTTTTAACATTGCCGAGGCTGGTGGCAGGTATAAGCCCGGCCTCGAAGATTTGTGACAAGACCCGTATCTCGGGCGCTCCGAGGCTGGTGGCAGACACCCTTGCTGGTATAAGCCCGGCCTCGAAGATCTTTGCCAAGACCCGTATCTCGGGCACTCCGAGGTTGGGGGCAGCCCTATTTGTAATTATAAGCCCGGCCTTGGAGAAGGTCGCCACGAAGGTCCGACCTCAATTTCAAAAACTCTCACAAAGTCCATATAAGGCATCAAGTCTAGCTCGCCCCAAGACGACCCGACTTGGGGGGCAACTGTTATGGATTGGCCCAATCCACAATAATGAGGCCCAACACCAAATGCAGATCCATCAACCGATGGTTGAGATCGCAACGCAAGATCGGACGGTCCTGATTCATCAGGTCTAACACCACCAAACTCTATAAATAAGCATTGAATGCTTCATTAAAGGTACACACTCTTTCCTACTCTTCACCTCTAATTAGCTCTCTGGCTGACTTGAGCGTCGGAGTGTCTTCGCAGGTACCACCTGCCCCGGATCGGAAGCGGAGCTCGGTTGATCAAGACCAACCCCTACCAACTATCTCGGATCGGACCTTGTGTCTAAGATCGGATACAGGTCCAGAGATACGGTACAGAACAATTCTGGTGATAAAATTACAATACACTTGTATTTGTCACTAATGTTTCAGTAGTATATGCAGTAGTGATTTCGAAATCTAACCTGAGATGGTGGAATGGAGAAGGCTCTGCTACTATTCTTCAAATCATACAGTGTGCCTTTGATGAGTACCAATCTGATTAGAAATATCCCATTTTGGTGGCAATTCACTAATGCATTTAATTAAATCATTAATGTTTGATATCATTACTTCATTTCATAAAGAGCTGTATGCAAAACTTTATTGGTAGTTGACGAAAACAGCGACATCGGTATGATAAAAAACCCTTAGTTGAGGAGTATATCCATACGTTTACTATTAATTGCCTAAATATATAGTTATATGCATTCAAGAAATAAGGGTTGCGGCTGGTTTGGTTGATTTGGCGGGTTAATTGGCGTGAAGGTCATAAAATTCGTACGTGATTATAGGCTGCCACTTAATGCATATTAAATATTGATTCATTATGATTAAAGTTGACCTGAAAAAAATAATAATATACCAGGTAAAAGAAATAATTACCTAATAAATATGAATCAAAAAAGGTAATTTCGGCAAGGATTATTACTAACAATAATTGCCTCAAATGCTATTAAGGAAATTGGGTTGATTATTACCCAATTTACTCAACACATATTACCTCAAAAAAGTAATATCTGTTGAGTAAATTGGGTCCAATATGGAATAAATTAATCAAATGCTATTAAGGAAATTTTGAATATATAAATTAATCGAAACAAAAGGGATGATCACTAATGGAAAAAAGGCTTTTTATATCGGTTAAAATTGACATTTCATATTGGTTCTCAAACTGATGCCGAAAAAGGAGATATAAAAAATAGGGACATTTCATATCGGTTCCTGAACCGTTATGAAAAGTTGTTCTTATATCGGTCGCCCCTAAAACCGATATGAAAAGTCTTTTTTTTAAAAAAATGTGACACCAATGAGAGAACAAATCAAACAGTTATCTTATATAGCTATAACTGGAGTGGAACTCACATTAGCAGGCATATCCATACAAATCTATACAAAAACATGCACCTGGATACGTAAAACTTACACAACACAACAACCAAAAAACAACTAAGCCTAGCCCACAAGGTGAAGATAACTACATGGGACGGGAGACGGGAGCTTTTTAGATAAATGCAACCAAGCTATTATACTACCATGGTAAAACCAACACAACAGCAACAGAAGAAAAAAAAGAAGACATGTCTTTCTTCAGAAGAGATGGTCCTCTCTAGATTCCTCGGGTTGCTCTTTCTTCATTATTGTCCCACATGACTTCCTTATGTATTTCTCGGTTGGTCCTTTCTCTTCGAAGAGATGGCTATATTTTTCCATGATCCTCACTTTCTCATCAGCTAAGTCTAACATCTCATAAGCATTTGCCACTTTCTGAATGATTAATTTATCCCGAGGTTTACGATCAAAGGCTTCCAGTCCCTTGAAAAGCTTTTCATAAAAAAAAAACATGAAACAAAGGTTAACCGTATGTAAATCAATCTAGTATAAGTGTATATAAACGTTGAACAAAGAGAGCAAAATATTTCCTATAGTAGTACAACTATATGCAACAATCCCCACATCAACTGAGAGAAGCAGAGTAAAGTATGCAATGCAGTTCTAACAATAATTATTGATTAATGTGCTAAGCAATTTTCAAGTTATCCCCAGACAATCAAATTAGTGTAGTTCAACCAAAAGAAGTATATATGTTGCTGCTTTCATGAAGCTTATTATTAAAGTGATGTATGTATGTTTATTATTAACATGTAACAGACTAACAGTAAACAAGCAGTCATATATAGACTATTGAATATAAGGAAAACTTCCAATGAGAGTAAAGTAAGTCAACAAGCATATCAAAGAACTTACCTCAAGTATTCCCACAGCACCAATCTTGTCTACTATAGTTTTGGATGAACTGAATGACTCAAGTTCAAAGTGCTCAACAGCAACTCCACATTCTGTCAACAAAATTTAGATACAATCTTAATTTTATTGCAATGAGTAATCAAAAGAAGGAATAATTATAAATTAAACTTAAAAGTTTGTTTAGCAGAATGAAATAGGTTCTGATTCACATACAACAATGAAATTTGCAAAACAGATATACAAACTAATCCACCCTAAACAGCAGAGTAAACAATGATCCAATCTCATAACGCAAAGCTTCAATTTCAAAATCTGGGGAAACAACAACAATAATAATTGGGGAAACAAACACTCACTTGCACTGCCAAAAGCATTAGAGCTTTCATTTGGTTGCACTCGACTATCCCGAACTTCATTTGATTGCACTCGACTATCCCGAACAGTAATCAATTTTCTACGCCTCCCCATGTTTTGAGTTGCTGCAATTAATTAAGGCAATGTTAGTTCAACAAAAACAACACAATAAGCTAGAAATTAAATCAATGAAAGCAAAAATGAAGTCAATTAAAACAGGACAGCACACAACAGCTGTACAAACTCCACATTGCATCAATAAGTTTACATATGCCTAGCCACAACCTATCATGAAACATGTGATAATCAAAACTAATTTTTGAGGAAAAGGACTAATTAAAATAGGAGATTGAGGTGAGGGCTCTTGTCTGACTATAAGAAAAAATGCATAGCATGTCTTGCATGCAATGATTCTAAATAAAAAATTCGGCAACTTTTTGTACAATCACTTATCCGCATCTTAAGTAACAATTACATAGATCACTAATCATTTTTCTAAAGCTCAAACACATGTAAACATAAACATCAGTAACAAATCCCACCACAGCACAAGAGAGTATAATCATTAATAACTAGCAAAATCCAAAACCAAAATGTAAGGGACATATCAGATTTTATTAAGTTAAGCTACAAGACGTACCGTATTTTCCAACAATGCCAGCCTTCTTTGTTCTTTTAGTCTGCAAAAAAAAAGTATAGGGTGAACTTAAAGCAACCAAAAATCGAAGCAGCTACACCGGTGCACTGCTTATTACAACCTTGAAGGTAATTAGAATCAAAAATTAAGATCTAGCAGGATTACTAGTGAATTAATTGATTCGAATATAATTCAACTTCACGAAACTGTGTTCAATTCCAACATTGGTGGAGCAAAACTGAATGAAGAATGAATTTAACCAAAACAACCATTTCTAGATTCCTTAATTCTATGTGATAAATTAGGGTTCCCAATCTGAAATTGAAGAAGAAAGAGAAGAGGGAGAAAAACTGGGGTTCAGAATCTGAAATTTCTGAAATCTAACTCCAATAACAAAAAGAAAACGAAAATTTAAGCAAAACAATAAGAAGAAAACGAAAATTAAAGCAAAACAAACGAAAATCAAAGAAAACGAAAACGAAACTAGGGTTCACCTTCACACAGAGACAAACAGATATACAACAACAACAACAACAACAACAACAACAACAACAACAAAATCACACTTCGAAAAGAAAAAAATCAAACCAGAGGGAAATAGAGGACTCGAACTAGAAGGAAACCGACAAAGTAGCGGTGAACCGGCAACGAACTACGACGAAGCCGTGAACGGCAACGACGAAGCCGTGAACGGCAACGACGAAGCGGCGAATGGCGGCGGCGAATGGATGAACTGTGAAGGCTGAAGGCGAGGCTTGAAGGAGAGGGTTGAAGGCAAGGGAAACGGCTCGAGGGTTTGGAGGATCTAACATAGCGATTGAAGGGTTTTTTCAAGCCATCGCCTCCTTCGCCTCCTTCGTTCTTTTAGCAGTTGAAGAGAGAGAGAGAGAGAGAGAGAGAGAGAGAGAGAGAGAGAGATTCTAGGGTTTTTTCAAGCGAGAGTGATACTGAGAGTGAGGACGGTGGGAGTGATACTGAGGAAAGACACGCGAGAGTGAGAGGGAGCCAACGTGAAGAGATGCGTAAAAGCCTAATTTTTTTGGTTTCTATAACGGGTGGTTTTGTGACCCGTTATGGAAGCCAAAATTTTTAGACTTTCTATAACGGTTATGCAAGGGAACCGATATGAAATATGGTTTTTTCACTTTCTATATCGGTTCCAGTGGCAACCGATATAAAAATTGTAATTTTAATTACAAAACTGCCACCGCGTCACTTTTAATATCAAGCCGTTTTTAACCGATATAAATGACCGTTATAAAAGGCATTTTTTCCACTACTGGATGTATTTGAATATGATGTGATAACTAACGAAAATAACAAAAGTAGTACATCAAGACTAAGCATAGTATTCAATCGATCAAAAACTGTAAACACATCCTAAGCTAATCCATTTTATAATGAAACAGTTCGATGATCTCCTTGCCAGTGCAAATACTTGACACGTGGTATGTCGACAAAGGAAGGACGCCCTGACTGATTCAACCTACAACTTTGAAGAGCATGGTTTGGTTGAAAAATCTGGTAACCTTGATTGTTCCATCTTCCTGGAATCCAAACAGTATTATCCATGAAATGAATTAATATCCAATCGATCATAAATTAAAAAATATAGTGAGGGATGTGTAAAATATAATGACATGTGTGAAAAGTGTACATTGACATGTAGAGAATCACAATTATCACTCAGATGATGTTTGTGAAAATGAAGTGCATCAGAATTTATTAAGACAAAAACAGCGGCACCGGTATGATCAAAAACCCTTAGTTGAGGACCATCTCTATAAATCAAATAAGAAAAATTTTGCATCGTAAAATATTAAGTAAAATAAAAAACTTTTCAAAATCGAATTTTAGAGAATAGATTTTTACCCGCCCGTAGCAACAACCTCAGCAATGGTAGCAAGGACGATGAAACTACGATCTTGTTCATAGACGAAAACGATGGATTAGTGACAGTAATAGCCAATAACAGTTAATACATTAAACAGAAAAAACGATTTATACGTCATTTTGATGATGATTGAGACCAGATAGGGTTATGTTATCAGTAAACTCATCAATATCACAACCCATTAAACCCATATTGATCGAGATATATATGATGAGAGTCGGTGGAAAACGTTTTTTGTGTCTTAGCATTAGGAATGGCTATATTTATAGTTAAAATTAGGGTTAATTTGAGTGGGAATCCAAAGTTCAACTAAAAAGTCAACTTTAAAAAAATGGTGGGAATTTGTATTTGAAATTGGAAATCGAATCATTAGGTTCTTAGATTAATGCAAATATGGAATATGTATAAAAATCCAACGGCTGACCACTACAAATCAAGATCTAATGGTATGTTGGTAATTCACGAATTAAGTGATGGAAATATAACAGTTGTATAAAAATCCAACGGTTGACCACTACCAATAAAGATATAATGGTCTAGTTTATGTATTGTAACTAATATGAAGATGGACCAATTAAATATAGCCATGTAGGATTGGAAATTCAGATGAGAATTTAAAACTTTCCCCACGAAATGTGGGTGTCATGACACCTAAGTGAGAGGTGCTTTGAGGCACATATAAGTTTGTATTTTAAATAGATATTGACGCTACAATTTGAATTAACCGCAACCTAGACTGAGGTGGTATATAGATTGTGTCTAGGTCTAAGTCGGATAAGTCTAGATTGATGTGAAGCATATGATAAATCAAAATAAAAAGATAATATTATATCAATGTCCAAGAGCAGACTAAATAGTTTAATCAATTAATAATATTTTTTTTGATGAATAAACATGGCACAAAGGCCCAGAGGGAAAACACAAACTACATAAAGTTAGTCTCACAACCATCACGGTTGAGAGCAGCAACTAAGAAACCCGGAATGCTGTCATAAATTACAAAAGTATCCCTGTCACTATAACTGCTTTTTGCCAACAGATCAGCCACTACGTTGAATTCTCTATCCACCTTCCTCCAAGATGTCTTCAAGTCTCCACCGCCCACTTCCAAGGTACTTCTCACAAGCCGATTAACACAACTAGGAGCCTCCTTTCAAGATATGAAAAGATCAATAGCTTCCTGGGTATCTGATTCCACAACAATTCATCTATAACCTGTGTTCCAAGCTATGCATAAACCGTGGTAGATACCCCAAATCTTCGCATCCAGAACAGAACAAGCTGGAAGCTTATGCGCAAAGGCGAAGATGAAATTGCTAGCAGAATCACGAAAAATACCACCGCAGCTCGCCAATCTCCCGTTGTTTCGCACAGAGCCGTCACAGTTCAACTTCCACACCCCCATCGGCGGAGGGGACCAAGCCATCTGAGTTGGCACCGAAGAGGGTAAAATCTGAGGCCACAAAGCTTGATTCTTAACCTTGCAACCCTTAATCCCCTCCACATGATTTCTGATTTTGATTATACACACGTTTGCAGGGGAGGATTTCTGCTCGAAGATGCACTCGTTGCGATTCCTCCAAATTGTGTCAAGAGTAACTCCAAAAACAATTGTCCAATCAGGTTCTTCATCCCTTCCTTTCAATTCTTCCAGATTCTCTTTGAACCAAAGGTTCCAACTCCCAGTCCCATAGAAATTATTCTGATTTCTAACCTTATAACCATTCCATATTGCGAGGCTTGATTGACAATCTCTAAACCTGTGAAGGAGGGTTTCGTCGTCCACACCACAAATTGGGCAAAAACTAGTTGGGGACAGCATTCTCCTTTGGCGCTCTACATTAGTAAGGATATTCCCATTACCAAGCTTCCAAAGTAAGTATCTAATCCTTTCATTCCCTTTCCACTTCCATATTATCTTGAAAATAGAATTACTACCATTGGAAGTAGTCTTTAAGTAACTGAGATAGGCTGATTTAGTAGTGAATCTCCCATCAGGAGAGGCACTCCAATTGAACTCATCATCTTGACTCAAAACAGAAGGGGGGAGTTCTGTAACTTCAGAACAACATCAGTAGGCAGCAGGTTCTCAAACAGCCGCCAGTTCCATTCACCATTGTAGGTAGTGAAATGAGAGATAGCAAGGCTCATATCTTCATTAGGGACATTAATCAGGCTATGATCAGCAAGTCTATCACAATTAGGGATCCACACATCACTCCAAAAACGAATGTCTTCTCCATTTCCAAGGTCCCAATTCAAATTGGCTCTGAAATCTTCCCAAGTATTGACTAAGCCATTCCAAAAATTTGACCCCTTTTCTCAGGATCAATTTTAGGAAAGTCTCTCCACCCACACTTATATTTGCTACGCATTAAAGAACACCAAAGAGCATCAGGATTAGAGCACAGATTCCTTAATCCTTTCATTAAAAAGGCAGAGTTAGCAGCTCTCGTAGATCTTAGACCAAGACGCCTATAATTTTTAGGTTTACAAATATTAATTCTCCCAACTGACCAAGTGAACAGTTCGGTGATTCTCCTCATCTCCCCATATGAAATTTCTACAAAGCTCATCAATGGCATCACAAGTACCCCTTGGTAAAACAGCAGACTGCATAATATAAGTAGGCATGGCCTGTACCACTGAATTAGCCAAAGTAACCCTTCCAGCAAAGGAAAGAGTTCTGGCCTTCCAGTTGCTGAGCCTCTGTTTAACTTTGTCCAAAACAAAGTTAAATGTATTTAGCCCCACCCTCTTGTGAAAAATAGGTACTCCTAGATATCTTCCCAGATCATCAGTGGAAGTGAACCCCATAATACCACAAATGTCTCTTTTTAGCAATCTAGGGACGTTTTTAGAGAAAAAAACTCTAGTCTTCTCCTGACTGATTTTTTGCCCAGAGCAAACACAGAAGTTATGTAAGATTTGCTGAATGATATGAGCCTGCTCAGTACTAGCCTCAGCAAAGAAAATCAAGTCATCAGTAAAGGCAAGATGAGAAAATTTTGGGCCTCCTCTAGATATCTGAATAGGTATCCAGTTACCATTCCCAACCTCCTTCTCGATAGCTTGGAATAGCCTTTCAATACATAGAACAAAGATGTAGGGGGATATAGGGTCTCCCTGTCTTATCCCTCTAGCAGGAGAGAATTTATCTAAAGCTTCTCCATTCCAAAGCACCTGCATGGTTGGGGTGGAAATACAATTCCAAATCAGCTGAATCATATTCTCAGGCATCCCTATATCAATAAGAGTATCTCTGATGAAATCCCAACTCAACCTATCATAGGCTTTCTCTGGGTCAATTTTGATAGCCATCCACCCTTTTTTTCCACTCTTACTTCTCATGGAGTGGAAAATCTCTTGAGCTATGGTGATGTTGTCATGACTATGTCTTTTAGGGATAAAAGAGCACTGAGTAGGGCCAATAAGATTCTGTAAACAGTCTTTGATCTTGCAAGCTATTAATTTGGTAATAGTCTTATAGGCAACATTACACAAACCAATGGGCCTAAACTGCTTCATATTGATCACACTATCTGTCTTAGGAATAAGAGCAAGATAGGTATCATTCAGATTCTTGATCTTCTCAGGGTGAAGCCAAATATCCTTGATCATTTTGCTAAAGGAAGGACCAACAATCTGCCACTGGGAATGGTAGAAAATGGCTTGCAAACCATCGGGTCCAGGGGCTTTATAAGCTCCTATACTCTTGATTGTTTTACTGGTTTCCTCATCAGTTATCATTCTTTGCATTTCCCCCACATGAAGAGGTTCCAGAGTAGGGAAATGTCTAGTTAGCTTGTAGGTATTGACAGGATCCGAAACAGAGAAAAGATTTCTGAAATAGTCTGTCACAAGAGCTTCGAACTCAATAGGAGAATCAATCCAAACCCCTTGCTCATTCATGAGTGTAGAGATATGATTTTTCCTTCTTCTTATAGTAGTCACACCATGGAAATATTTAGTATTTCTATCTCCAAACTCAATCCATTTTGCTCTGGATTTTTGGAACCACAAAATCTCTTCTTTGGCAAGGATATCTTCATAAGCTTTCCAAGTGGTTAGTTGGAAGTTCAGCATCTGATCATTCCACCCATTAAGCATAATGTTCTCCACTTCTCTTAACTTCCTGAGCAGATTCTTCTTTTGAGCAAAAATATTTCCAAATATATCTTTGTTCCACTCTTTTAGCACTCCTTTTAATTCAATCAGTTGATAATATATCCTTTACATTAGAACTGCTTTACATAATATATCATCTATTTGCTCACTTTTAAAAGCAATTAATAATATATCATCTTTTTTGATCAAATTAATAATATATCATCTATTTGCTCTTTGAAAAGTAAAAAATATCTATTTGGTCTTCAAAAATCTCAAATATTGTGCATTTTAGGACAATTTTTAGTACTATTTTAATCCTTGCCATGAACGAATTTGACTTGCATTGTCATGGACCATCTTGGATCTTTACTTTAAAAGAAATTATCTGGTGGAGGCAAATCTATTTTTAGTGGTGGTAAAATTTAAAATTATCATGTACTAGCACCGGGACCCGTGCTTTGCACGGGGTCAAAGCTTTAACGAATACATAATTATTGTAATACTAAAATTTACTGGATAGATTGAGAATTATCACACAAATTAAAGAGAATTAGAAACAATCACAAAATTAAAGGCAGAAACAAACTTTGCGTATTCAAACTTTACATAATTTATCACGAAATTAATTTTCATTTTTCACCAATATATCCGATTATTGAGGAACAAACTTCACGTATTTATATATCTAATTTTTTTCCTAAATTTTAATGTACTCTTAAAAATGAAATTATCAAAACACGCTGCTTAGCATCACACTTTACGTATTTTGTCACAAAATTATATTTTTTTCACCTAACCAAATCGGTTATTGAGGCACAAACTTTGCATATTTGAATAGTTCAATTTTTTACGACACTAAAGCATCAAAAACACACTACTTAGCATCAAACTTTATATATTTTGTTTTGAATTTTTTTTTACCAAACTGATCACTGAGGAAGAAACTTTGCGTATTCGAACAGTTAAAAAAAGTTATGATATTGAGGAATGAACTTTGAGTATTTGAAGGGTTATTTTTTTTGAACACTAAAGTATCTCAAAACACGCTGCTTAGCGCCACACTTTATAAATATGTTATGAATTTTTTTCACCAAACAGATTACTGAGGAACAAACTCTGCGTATTTGAACAGTTACTTCAACAAATCAGTTATTGAGGAACAAACTTTGTGTATTTGAACAACTAATTTTTTTCATCAGACTCTAAAGCACCTCAAAACACAATGGCTAGCATCATACTTTACATAATTTATCATGAAATTAATTTTCATATTTTACCAATTCGATTATCGAGTAACAAAGTTCACCTATTTATCGATCTAATTTTTTTCCTAAATTTTAATGTACTCTTAAAAATGAAAATATGAAGAAAAAAAAGAGGAGAGGTAGGGGTAGAGGGAGGCGGTGGGGGTGGGGGGGGGGGGGAGATGGTGCCAAAAATTGGAGAGAGGGGGGAGTATTGGCGCCAACATTGGTGGGAGGGCCCACGTCAATGCTGACGTCATACTACCCCAAGATGTAAATATAGAGATATGCAAGAAAAAAAATATTTGAAATCGATACACATACATCTACCACTACTCCTAGTTCTACCCTATTCAAACGTAGTAGGGGCGACATTTAGGAAAAGAGTTAGGGGACAATATTGGGGGTGGGGGTAGGTGGGGGTAGGTTGGGGCATGGGAGTGGAGCGTCAAGGGATCTGGGATGGGGAGAGCAAAAGTGATTGGCGGAGACTCGAAAAGAAGGGAGAGGGCTAGTTTTTTTAACAAATGATTCGGGATTTTGCATTACTAATTGGGCTTGGCCCATACCGAAATATAACCGGAATGCATAACAATAAGACGGACCATGACACAGTCCAACTCAAAACACTGGAAACAACCACATGCCACAACCCCGCCCACAATACGAAACACGGCGAATTAACAAAAGCAAACAACAACAACCACTTTCACCAAAGTGACATTCTAATATTTGACTCAACTCACCACACAACCACCAAACCCTTAATGACAAAGCATCAGAAAGACTCTCACTGATCGCTGTTACGAGCCACAATTCTTCCGATCCACATCCAACAAAGCAGTGACCGATGAGAGAGGAGCTAACGACCAATTGCGGTGGAGAGAGTTTGTTGCAGCAAGCTTCACAATAAGATCTACCACTGCATAGCCTTCACGCTTAACCCAGAGGAACCCAACAGAGGTAAAGTGTTCTTTCATAATCATGATATCTTGAATAATATTTTCGATGTCTCTTCTAATCAAATTTCCTCTACATGCTTCCACCAAAATCATGCAATCCGATTCGAAAAGGACTCTAGGGAAGGCAAGGTTGACCGCAAGCGAGACGGCATCCCTGAGAGCGAGAGCTTCAGCAACCAGAGCAGAATGAGCATATATTTTTGAGGTAATTCCCGTAATCAACTTTCCATGAGCATCTATACATATAACCCCAACAATACCATGACCTGTACTCACCTCAAACTGATCATCAATGTTGAATTTAAGGACGTTTAAACGAGGGGGTCTCCATCTAACGCTGGAACCATGATTCTGGGGGGTTCCCATACCCATCTTGGGGGGTTAGGGTTGAGTAAGTGAAGTCCAGCCAAGTTATTTTTCACTAAGAATAGTACATCCATAGGTTTGGGAGCCTTGTCCTCAAAGATCTTGAGGTTTCGAGCCTTCCAAATAGACCACAATGTAAGAAGAGTAGTATCAAAGTTATCTTGGGCATTAAGGTGAATAAGGATAGAGGGGTCAACAAACAGATCAAGTCACTTAGACATGCTAGAGGCGTTTTCAGTAGTAGGAACAAGGAAAATTTGTAGACCGGGCCATATAGGGGTGGTCCAAAGGCATATTAAAAAGAGATATTCAAGTGTTTCCTCTACATAAAGGGTGCATTGTTTCCCTTGTCAATCATTTCTTGCATAAATTGGTTCTAGTAGTCACTGTATTCTGTTTAATTATCCAAACAAAGTGATTTACTCTTTCTGGAACCCCCGCTTTCCCAATATTCTCCCAAGCCTTAGAAGAATGAGTATAGAAAGATGAAGGGATATAAATAGTACTGGGCAAGTCTTCCCTGGCACCAATAACTCGATTTAACTAAGTAAATGCCTTCCTTAGTATTAGGCCAAATAATCTTATCTTCTAGCAGAGACCACCCAATTGGAGCTTTCAAGGCTTCAATGGCCGCGTCAGACTTCAAGGAATTCCTTAGGGCAGTGGTATTCTAGTTGTGAGAAAAATGATCAATTAACTCTTGAAGCTTAGTCAAGGTACACCCCTCTGCCACCTCTACTTTTTTCCCATTAGGTAGCCAGATATCATCCCTTATGTTGATCTTTGCACCATCCCCAATTATCCCTTATCTTCCCTTGCACTTAAGTAGATCTCTTTCATGTAGAGTACTTCTCCAAACCCATGACATTCCCGCCTTTGGTTTCACAACCCCAAAATATTCTCTATTATAATAGACCCCTCTAATAATTCTTTCCCAATAATCATTTAGATTTTGAATGCACCTCCAGGCTTGCTTAGATAGGAGAGAGGAATTTTGAGTCGTAAAACTCTTGAAACCCAAACCACCTTTATTCTTAGGTAAACGCAGATATTCCCAACTTTTCCAATGGATGCCGCTTTTTCTAATCTTGGATCTCCACCAAAAATTAGCCACAGAATTGCAAAGTGATTTGCAAAAGTTCTTGGGCATTTCATTTGAAAGAGAATAGGGGGTACAAGTGGAAAAAATAAGGGGTGCAAGTGAGGCTCCAACAATCAATTTAAATACTAATTTCTAAGGCCCAAAAGGATAAAGCCTTGCCCATGGCACATCCAAACGCAGAAGTAAAATACGATTACAAAAACGAATTTAAAAGTTTATTCTCAATTTCGAGAAAATTGAGGCATGGCGACACTGGATTCCGACGTTCCGATGGTTCCGGCCGGCGATCCCTCCGGTAGTGCAGGTCCTTCTTGTTGCAAGAAATCGAAACGCTTCGAGATCAAGAAGTGGAATGCTGTTTCACTTTGGGCTTGGGGTTCGTTTCTCTCAACTCTCACCTAAACCCTAATTGACATTTTCTTCTTCTATTGTCTCTCGATGTACTTCACCATTCTTAACTAACTTGATCCTTCTCTCTCTCGCTCGCTCGCGGTGTACTTGATCTTTCTTACCTAACTTCTAGTTTGTTTTTGTATTTTCTTTAACTGCAGACATCGTTGTCGATAATTGCGCTATCTGCCGGAACCATATCATGGATCTCTGTAAGCGTGTCTTTTCAATTTATTTTGTTTTGATTTTGATTCATAATTTTTTTAACAGAATAACCTAATTTTCTTTGAGTTTGACCATTGTTTTAGGCATCGAGTGCCAGGCCAACCAAGCTAGCGCTACTAGCGAGGAATGCACCGTTGCTTGGGGTATGCCCTGAAACTTTATAATTCAATTAAATACGCCCTTTTGTGATTTTATGTGAAATTTGGTTCTTGAATTTTTTTAGTGGATACTTCTTTTTTTATTCATCCATCTGTGAGGGAAGTTGTTTATATAAGCTTTAGGATTGTTTTAAAAGAAGAGGGATTGTTTGAGTGACGAAGGTTTTCTGAACCCATTCCAAGTCTCTCCTCTTTGGTGTTATTGTGTGTTCTCTGTGTTATTGTGTATAATTTGCACATTAGATTTGCTGCAAGGTTGCCCGAGTTATTGTTTTGATGTTTGACTTTGATTTTTCTATCATCTTAGCCAGGATACTCTGTCCCTCCTCCTTTATTTTATTGAACTTTTATATGCTTTTCAACCTCTTCAACTGAAGCAAAATCAGCTTCATAAGTATACTCTGGCATTGGCAAATTTTTCAGCTTTCACAATTTAGACACCACCTCTCTCTTGGAAAGAAAAAAAGGGGTTCACACATTAAGCAGCCCAAATAGTCTTATTCATAAGTAAAGCTCAGTAGAAAATGAGTAGAACTCTTATCCTTGGAAAATCACCCTCTAACCATGAGTTCATCAAACAGTTTATGATTCTTAGAATTTGAGTTAGGCCTAACCCAACCCTAAAAAACCGGCTTGTAAGGTGAGAGATGGTTTCCACTTATAAACACTTTTGAGGCTATATCACATCCAATGTGGGACTCTCAACACAACCTTTTCACACCTAGGTTTGGACATTTGAAACGTGACATGAGTGGCGTGATCCCGGTTGGCCCTTCGATAGGCTTTGCTACCATATTAGAATTTATGTTAGGCCTAATTTGACTGTTCAAACTCGGTTTGTAAAGTTAAAGATTTCTCCGACTTATAAACACGTTTTAGGCCATATCACCATAGTAGTCAAAATCGAGATTTTGCTTAATATCGGGAGGGGGATAGCGAAATCGCAAACCGTAAATCGCAAATAGAATCGGAAGATTCTACCGAAAAAAAAGTTGTACGAATTTGTAGAATCGGGAGGGGCAAACAAAATCGTAAACTCGTAAATCGCAAGTAGAATCGGAAGATTCTACAAAAATGTAGTGAGTAAAAGGGGTATTTTTGGAGAAAAGTGAGGTGTGGTTAGAAAAAGGAGGTGTGGTTAGAAAAATAACTAAGTGTTATTTACACTAGTTTTGGGCCCAGCCCATTACACTAACTACAAACCCTAGTTTGAAAAATAACTAAGTGTTATTTACATTAGTTTTGGGCCAAGCCCATTACAGAAACTACTAACCCTAGTTTTTGTCTAATGTTGAAATTCCAGTGCTGAACCTTTTGATGAACTTCCAGTGGCCGCAGCTTTTCCTTTTATTCATTCATTTCTGCTGCGTTTTTCTTCCATTGTTTCGGCTGTCATCTCTTCTTCAATTCATTCATCTCTTCCATTCTTCTTCTCTTCTTCTTTGTTTCAGCTGTCATCTTCTTCAATTCATTCATTTCTGCTGCGTTTTTCTTCCATTGTTTTAATCTTTCATCATTTCGTCTTCTACCCAGCTCTGGCCGAAAACATAAAATTTGGGTTAAAACGCAAACCGGGTCGCGAAACCCGACCCGATAATACTGTCTTCAACCTCCACGATTTTGCTGCGATTTTTACGGCTGAACTCGCGATTTAGATAGCCAACTCGTACGATTCTACGAAACTCGTACGTCTCCACTGATTTTCCGATTCTGCGTGCGATTCAGATCGTGGGGGGTCAGCATACTCGTAAAATCGTGCGATTTTACGATCAAAATCTCGATTTTGACTACTATGCATATCACATTCAATGAGACTTTCAACACACCCCCTTCAGGCAAGGACTGAACATCTAGAATGTTACACTAGTGGCCCCGGTAGCAGTTGGCCCTTGGATAGGCATTGATATCATCTTAGAATTTAGGTTAAACCTAATTCAACACATCAAAATCGGCTTGTAAGGTGGGGGATTCCTCCCACTTTTAACCACTTTTAAGGCCATATCTCTTATTCAAATGTTTATGCAAGGGGTCCTTAGCGCAATGGTTCTAGCTATTGTGTGACTAAGACACCATGAGATTCAGTTGTTGAATCAGCCTATTCGCAAATGCAAGGTAAGACTAGCCATGATGGATCCACAATGAGTTTGACCCTTTTCTGCACCTTGCTATGGTGGCTTAATAGCACCAGGTTGCCTTTTTTATTATCCATTTATTTACACAAACAATTAGTTGTCCCCGTGCCTTAAGAATGTAACCCAAAGTTCACTTATAAACATGCTTCTAGACAAACTCAAAAAAAAAAAACCACTAAATACTAACCACTAACAATGGTTCTCTTTACCAACATTGAATCGTGATTGCATTGTTTTGGTTATTCTATGTTTGTTTTTGTCCTTATTATCAAGGTTTGCTTACTTGATGACTCAGTTGAATCTTGATTGTTGATCATAACAGGTTTGAAACTTCGAATAGATAATAATTTAACCCATCACCTGATCAGATTTTAATATTTTTATTTTCATTCCATATATATTGGGTGTTATGGTTGCCTAAGTCCCATATCAAGTAGTATGGAATGCTTAGTGGAGTATGTAAGAGGGTTGGTTTTCCCCCGCTTAAGAGCTAGCTTTTAAGGGCGAGTTTTCTGGACCCTGCAGATTTTCTAAACTAATAGAGTATTCTTGACCTGCGACTGTGGTTTGAACTTAGAGAATCAACCATTATGATGAATTTCAATTTTTTGCCTGCCCATTCATCACTGCCTGTGAAAGGGCAGGAAATCAGTTTTTTATTTGTTGCTTCAGGCATATCTTTGTAGAGGCGTAGGTTATACTGTTTGTCACTGTGAATTTATTTTCTTGCTCAACTAAATATTAATATTATGTTGGTAGCTCCAATTGGTAGGATCAATTTCCTAATTTTATTCCTTCATAATGAAATATAATGGATAGATAATTTCTTCACGAGGTAAAACATTTTATGCACCGATAGTCAGACATGAAAATTGGTGGCACAATGAATCAATATTTGATGCTGAAACTTGTATGATGTACCTGCATTTGTTTTTTTGGCATTTCCCAGTGTTTTTTTGGGTGCGGGGATACTCAGTTACTGACAATCTTGGTAGTAACTACTGTTAGTCCAAAAACCCCATAATACATATTAAAGTTCCATTATGATCTATCACCACTGTAACAGCATATTTACAGTTACAACTTACCCTCTTCAAAATCATCATACCGTACAGATTTCATCCATACCACAGATTTCTGGAGATGGCATGCTGAGGGGTAGTGAATATGGCACTGGGTTAAGAGTGGGAGAGAGTGGACAAATGAGTTTATGGCAGTGGTGAAGACTTCTAACCATAGTTGTCAAAATCGCACGCACGATTTTACGAGTCCACCACCCCCAGCGAGTTGAATCCTATGCAAAATCGGAAAAAAAGTAGAATCGTGCGATCAATGGTGGAATCGTATGATTTGGCGATTTCAATCGCGATTTTCTGTTGAAGACAGTGGAAATTGGTCGGGTTTTGCGACCCGGTTTGCATTTTTACCCAAAATTTAAGTTTTTGAACCCTAAAAATGAAGAAGACGATAGAAACGAATGAAGAAGAGAAGTGAAACCTAAAAAAATGAAGAGAAGAAGCCGGGAAGGTTGCGGCTGCTGACTGAAGAGCATTAGAGACACAAAACTAGGGTTAGCAGTTAGTGTAATGGGCTTAGCCCAAAACTAGTGTTAAACAAACCTATTTCTTCTAACCACCCCCTTTTTCTCTAAAATACCCCCTTTTTCTAACCACACCCCCTTTTTCTCTAAAAATATCCCTTTTTTGAATTAATAACCCTTTTTATCTAGAAAAAAAGTCGAATGGTACGATTTTACTTGCGAATTTACGAGTTTACGATTTTGTTAACCCCTCTCGATTCTACAAATTCCTACAAGTTTTTTTCAGTAGAATCTTCTGATTCTACTTGCGATTTTACGGTTTATGATTTTGCTATCTCCCTCCCGATCTTACGTAGAATCTCGATTTTGACAACTATACTTCTAAGAGTATGACAGAGGGCACTAAACTTGGGTTGCCATGCCCTTATCTTATTTTTTTTTTGCTTTCAAAAATCTATCATAGATGCATATCATATTGGATACTTGCAAAGTAGGGTAAGGTAAAAAATCTAGTTGAACTTATTAGTTACTAGTTAGTGAAGATTTGGAAGAATAGTTCATTGCTCATTTGTCTAGTTATGTATGCTTGCCTAGTTGTTTCCTTTTTGCTTAGCAAGATCAGGATTTCTCAAACTGTTGCTCTGGCTGATGTCTTTGGCAGGGATTTGTAACCATGCTTTTCACTTTCATTGCATAAGCCGTTGGCTCAAGACTCGTCAAGTTTGTCCTCTAGGTATGTGGGCTCATTTCCATTCACCTTTTTTTTTTCTGTTTGGACCCAATGGATTAATTACTGACCTCACTGGCTTCGTGTTTCTCTACTGGTATAGATAACAGTGAGTGGGAGTTTCAGAAATACGGTCACTAGAACATTGATGCGGCTGAGCCACTGCCTACGTGGACATTTGGACTCTTTATCTTTACTATTGGAACATTTATAGCTAGCTGTCTGCACTATTTTCGCTTGTCTACTCGTGTTTTACTCTATTTCAAAAAAGTCGCTAGTAGATGCTATTATTGCAGTCACACATCCACTTCAAAATGCGAACATACTTTTGAAACATACAAATGTGCTGCAGATTTGGCTCCAGTGATTTGAAAGAAAAAAGTGACTGTTGTCATTAATCAAAAATACTGATTATATGTATGTATACATATTTGTCATTAAGTTAACCGATATGATGCTTCTATTTTTCCTTTAAAGTGAGTCACTTGTTTTATTGAACATAAGTTCACTTAGTGACAAATTAGTGGGAATTATAACACGTAATGTAGTGCAAATATTCTTGAATGGGATTGAAAAATAATTCTAATTCCCCTTCTTACATAATTTTTATTGATATATATAACATAGGTTAAATAGCACTTTTGGTCATTTATTTTTGTTCTAGGTTTTATTTTGGTCATTTATTTTTTTTTTGGGTCTGTTTTGGTCTCTCATGTTTTATTTTTGTTTTATTTTAGTCCTTGTAGTTAGTTTTTTCTAATGGATGTCATGCTAGCAATTAACTGTTGATGTGGCGTCTTAAATTCATTAAATGACGTGATAAAACATCTATTATTTAATTCCAAAACATTTTACACAAGCAATTTTGTTTTTGAATTTTTAAAAAAACAAATCATAAATAAACAAATAACTAAAAACTTTAATTGAAAATTAAAATCTAAGAATCGAAAGGAAATCTGGAAAATTGAAGAACAGTGAAGAACATCATCCCCTTCAAAACTTCATCTTCATCTTCTTCGGAACGTCATCCCCTTCAAAACTTCATCTTCATCTTCTCCACCACATCACCCACATTTGAGTAAGTAAACCCTAAATTGCAAAGTGTCATTTTTATTTTCTTCCCCACTGAGTCAACGTCATCTTCCAATTCAAACAGCTACCCATTATTTGGTCTATCTACCCAACGCCAACTTTCACCTGAGTGTTTGTGTGGGAAAAATGTGTTGTTCGAACTATGAACAAAAAGAAGCCCCAAACAGGGAAAGGAAATTCTGGGGCTGTAGGTATTTCGTGGTAAGATTAATGGTTGTTGGACCCGTTATTTTGCCATTATTGCAGACCTGAGTTCCAGATCTGGGTTTTCTGTTGAAGCACGTTTTGTTTCGTTTTAGTCCTCTATGTTTATGTTTGGTTTTATTTTGGTCACTCTCATTATTTATGTTGTTTCAATTTAGTCCCTCCTACCGGTGTTGCTGCTACTATCCAAAGAAAGAGTTTTAGGCCAAAACTTTCAACATGAAATAGGCAGTGAATCTTTAAGTGATACTTTATAATGCTTATATGTTATTTTATGTTTACTTTGTAAGAATGTTGTATTTTGGATGTGGATGTTTAATCCTCTTTTTGTTGTTTAATTGGCCGGATGTTGTTTATTAATAGCCAATAGACATGCTGGCAGAAAATATTTGGTCACTTTTGATTGACATGAAGTTGGTATGGTATGTTTCATTTTGTTCCTTCATGTTTATTATTTAGTTTCAATCCAGTCCTCTATCTTTTTTAATAATTTCGCTTTGGTCCCTCATTTTTAACTACTATATAAAGCAATAATGTCCTAAACAAAATTTGAAACACAATTTACACATATTTGAAACACAACTTACACGGAATTCAAAATATCGTTCTAAACGGAATTTAAACACAACTTAGAATTCAAACACAATTTCACATAATTACCCAAGCTACCACCTAACTACTAGTTAAAGTTACACCATTACACAGATTTTCCAGCTTTGACAATAAGCATTACACAAGCTACCACCAAAAGGAAAATACTATACAATGAAAATTTCAACAAATTTTTTGTGGATTCTCCATCCTTCTTCATCTCCTTAATAGTCTTTTTAAGTTCAACTATCTCCATTCCTTCTTCAAACTTAGAATTGCTTATTTAAAAGAAACTGAGAGGGACTAAATTGAAACAACATAAATAATGAGTGGAACCAAAATGAAACCAAACAAAAACATAGAGGACTAAAACGAAACAAAACGGGATTCAACAGAAAACCCAGATCTGGAACTCAGATCTGCAACAATGGCGAAATAGAGGGTCCAACAACCATTAATCTTACCACGAAATACCTACAGCCCCAGAACTTCCTTTCCTTGTTTGGAGTTTCTTTTTTCACAGTTCGAACACACATTTTTCCCCACACAAAGACTCAGGTGAAGGTTGGAGTTGGGTAGATGGACCAAATGATGGGTAGTTGTTCGAATTGGAAGATGCCATTGACTCAGTGGGGAAGAAGATGAAGATGACACTTTTCAATTTAGGGTTTACTTGCTCAAATGTGGGTGATGTGGTGGAGAAGATGAAGACGGGGTTTTGTAGGGGATGATGTTCTTCACTGTTCTTCAATTTTCCAGATTTTTCCTTTTGATTCTCAGATTTTAATTTTCATTTAAAGTGTTTAGTTATTTGTTTATTTTACAAATGCCATCGTTCAATTGCGAACAACAGAAAAATCAGTTTGTTAGCTTAAGAATGCGACGTGAATATAGAGGTAGTTAAGAATATTTGTGTGGAGTTCAACATTGCAGACGTTCAAATTTTGAGACAGTTATCTTTTTTGCCCACTTTGCAACATAATGCAACATCGCACACGTTCAAATACAATACACAGCTTAATTGAGCAAAACGTCAAGAAACACGTTGCTCAACATTAAAGTTTAACTTCACATGTTTCCTTGCATGCATCAAATTATATATTAAACAAGGACAATTTAAGCAAATTCAACGGTTGTTCTTACCAAAAAAAAACCAACTCGTACCAAAAAAAAATTCAACGGTTGAGTTATTATTTGAGTTTAAAAAAAAAAGGCAAATTCTACCGTACAGTTTGGTGGGTGTGATACATTTTAGGTAAAATGAGTTCAATATTTATTTTTGAAAAAAATATTTAAATAGAAAAAATGAGGTGTCATTGAGTGATTGAATGTTGAGGTGTTAGGTATTATACCTCTCAACACTCAAAGGGTACGGGAGTCTTCACCTAAAAAACGTTGTTCCTACAAATTTCTAATGAAGAAATGTTAGATTACATAATGATGTTTTCAGGTAAATTCACTGTGCGGTACTGCAATTACTAATTAGAATTATTTTACGTCTCATTCCACACAAATTTGAGCATCTACAAAAACTAAAGTGATTCATGCCAATGCACAAATATCTTCTGGGTACTGGTTAGAAAATTTTCAGCACTAACTAAATTAATAAATGAAATTGTTTTGACTTATCAATCTGTCATGAGTTTTGTAGCTGAGTTTAATGAAGCTAATCCTCTCCCTCAACCAAACTCAAACCCCCCTGCTGCCACTACTATCTCCTGTCAATTAGGACAGAGGGGCCATTTTATATCTGTTGCAGGGTGATTATTAGAAACCAGCAGCAGGGTAACCTTATTTTTGCTGCTTGCAGGTATGATTTGGTTGCTCTTGAGCCTTCTGTGGCAGAAGCTTTGGGTGTTAGATGGTGTCTTTCTAAAGCCATTGAGAGGGGTGTGCTTCAGCCATGGAAAGTTGAAGAGGGCTGCCTTCTGAGGTATTTGATGCCTCAGTTGTTGTGGACTGTATCCATGGAAAGTTGAAGAAGGCTGCCATTGAGCCCATTGTGCAGGACTGCAAGGAACTCTTGTCTCAAATTGAGGGAGCCAAAATCCGTCACATTAGGAGAAATGCAAAATCCATCACGTTTGAAAATTATTTTACTCCTAGAAATCCTCATACCTGAAAACAAACTTCTTATCTTTGAAAAATATATGAGAATCCATGCTTCGACAATGCACATTTTCGAGAATATGTCGCTAAACCATGAAATAAACACCCCCTTAACGAAAATAGAGAATCACCCGACGAAATCAATTGATGAAAGTAGCAACTTTTTAAATGAATAGAAAGATTAAGAGCCCATTCGATTTGGTTTTAAAAACTGTTTTCTGTTTTATAAGACAAAAAATAGAAAGATTAAGAGCCCATTGTGATAGACCTCGCTTAGGGGGTGATACCACGTAAATCCTTGTGTTCTTTATCACTTTCTTAATTTATGGGCGTGAGCTGAGGTTTCTCAACATTGGTATCAGAGCACGTGCAAATTTTGCCCACATGTGACATGCATCATATCCATGGTCCTACTTGATGAGGGAGCGAGTTGGATCCTTGTATCAAAAAGCTACCTGACTATGTGGGCGTGTCGTTGGTGCAAGTATAGTGACGTAAGACACTCACACTTGAGAGGAAGATTGTTGGCATTTAACCGTGTGTGTTGCCCACATTCACTACTAGAAAAAACCAAAACAGAGACGGATGAATTCCGTCTCTAAAAGGAATCACACGAAGAGGCCTCTCAAACATCTGCTCATATCGTCTACTTTTCTCTTTATGTTTTCTTGTTCAATATTCTTCTGTTGAAGTTCCACCGTTAATGTTGAACTTTATAATTCAATATAGAAACCTTTTTGATGGCGTTGCATCTTTATGTCTTGAATCTTTCAAAGATTCTTCAACAATAGATGCATGAGATCTTACTCCAAATACGCGTCCATTTTTGCTTATGCCACTAACAACTTGCAAGAATAGATCATCATCAAACTTCTGGGTGGATTGTTCGCCAGTACCCTCACCACTCTAAAGTTGTCTCTTAGTTAATTGTGATTAAAACATTTCCTGAAATTAGAATTATTAGTCTATATTTACATTTATAAAATACAACTTTAAGAATTTCAAATAATATAGACATACAACTATTTTTGCCCGTTTCTCATTCAACCACTCATTCGGTTTCTCCTTCGGTCTATGGAGTCACTCGTAAAGCTCATACATTGTTGATAGATTTAGAGTCGGAATATATTATCGACAGACTCATTCCATCTATCATTTTCGTCTCAAATCCATAATATTCTAATTCTATCTCTACCCAAAATTTCCGGTCTCTAAAAGCATCTCCATTACAGATGGAAAAAATTTCGTCTCTAAATTCGGTCGGTATTTGAAATTGTTTCATTGATTGTCTAGAAATGGCCTAAGAAAGATTTCCATTTGAAATTTTGGGTGGAGAAGTACTATCCTAGTGATGATGCCATTGGCTGCTCCTAGTCCTAATTTACTCCCCAAGAGAAGAGCTGAATTAGTCAATTTTTAAATACATGGTTTCGTCATTCTCATTAAATTAAATGTAGTTAGTTGAAAGCTTGGTTTTGAATTTTGATAAAGGAAAATTGCATCCAATTCCCCCAGAAAATCTCTTCCTAACTACAAAGGTCAACCCCTTTCTCCTTCTATATACTATTTTTTCCCCTTGCACGTTCTCTCCTTGACTTCTCTCCCTTCCCCTTTCTCTCTCTCTAGAATTGGTTTTCTGTTGCGGGCTTTACATTAAAAAACAGTTAATTTAACTTCCTCTTAAAGGACTCATTGGCCCACCATAAAGATTCTACGTTATGGGTACCCTTTTCCTCCATGTTTTACTCACAACAAACAACATTTTCTGTTTATAAATTCTCTCAACCTCTGACAACAAAAAAAACACTCCTCTTATTTATGTTACTGATGGATCATTCTCTAAATTCTTCTATGAAAAAAAAAACAGTATTATTATCTGGTAATGAAAACTCCGAGGAAAGTGGTTGGACTTCTTACTTTGAAGATTTCTCTAAAAACATGATTGAATTTGAACCCAGTTTAGGTGGCTCTTCTTTGGTCTCAGATGCTGCTTCTTGTGCTGCACGGGAATTCTCACATAGAAATCACATTAAGGACTCATCAAACCTTTCTAAGAAACTCACTTTCAAGAAAACAAGAACCAAACAGATATCAGAAGATGATCCCTTAGAAGACACTGCTAGCTCCCCTGTCAATAGTCCAAGGGTATGTTTGTAATTAAACATATTTTTATTCTTTTTTTTGTTTATGATTATTGTTATTATCTACAGGTAAGTGACTTGAATCCAAGAGAAATGAATTCAAGGAAGATTGATGATCAACTTGATGACTTTAGGGTAATCAACCCTGCTTTCTGATTTATGTTTTATATATATATATGGATCTCCTTGCTAACCAAATTGTTTATGATGATAATTTTGTAGGGTGAGGGATTTAAATCAGAGCATTATCCAAAGCTACAGACAGATAATTGTGACGTAGATTTTAATGATAATAATAGTGAGTTGAAGAAAAGGGGGCTCTGCTTGGTTCCTTTGTCCATGTTGGTTAATTATTATGGTTGATTTCTCATTTTCTTGGTGATCTCCTATGTGGCTAAACTGCTCAGGTTACATTGCTGTATACATAGCATGATCAAGTGACTATAATAATCTGTACCATACCAATAAATTGTTCATATGATCACAACTTAATTGATGAGCTCAGAGTTGATGTTTTAGTAATTTGTTCTTGGAAAGAAACTTTATTAGATAGTTTTTGTAGCATTATCCATGGAGATTAGTTGATTGTTAACTACAATAAAGAAAGATAAGCTGCCGATGAAGGTTGACTCAGTTGGTAAGGAGTTGGCTCATTCCCCACAAGGGCTTGGGTTCAACTCCTGCTGCCGATGTGAGGACCTCTTTCGTGGGTGATCTGTAAGTACATCTTTAAGCGCTCAGCCCCGGAGCCCAACTCAGCCCAACTCACCTAAAAAGAAAAAAATATAAGCTGGCTAGCTAATGTTCGGAGAACATGTGGATGACATTAGTATAAATTTGAAATTAATAAATTAAATGTTTGTTTCAACAAAATTATGAAAAAGGGCAAGGAAAGGAAGAGCCTTTTTCAATTAAGATTCTGTTAATGTTAATTTTTTGACAAGATGCTGTTAATGTTAATGTGTGCTGGAGAAAAAGGCTAAAGAATATTGGTATATAATATATAGAGTGAAAAAGGTGGATCATGTTTAAGGTTTTTGTTTGGTAAACAATAGTAGATAGTAGATAAGTTAATCAATAGCCGATAAACTAGTTTATGACTGATAATAGATAAACTAGCAGTGTGAACTCAATGTATTTGGTAAAATTAATTTTGATAAAAAAAGTATTTAGTAAAATGAGTTTGCTTATAACACGTATAAACAACTAATTATTGACTTTATTTGTCAAAAAAACTAATTATTGACTTTAATTATCATTTTATATTTATAAATGTCATAAAATGAGGTTTAGGCCTAACTCAACCTTACAAAACCAACTTGTAAGGTGATAATTGCCCTTTTCATTATATATTCTTTTGAGACCATATCTATAATCAGTATGTATTATAAATTATTTTGATAGTAAAATTAATTTAGTCATACAATTTAGTTTGACACCAGCTACATCGTCATAAGGTGGTGTTGTCAAATGAATGATAGCCGGCGCCGGCGGTGATCAGTGATGATACTTTATGGCCGGAGCAAATTTCAAATGGTTTGAAAAACAAGGATTCGTGGGTAGCAGTACTCTCTTTAATATTAAAATAAAATAAAATAAAAAAATTATGCGCCTCATGTAAATGAAACGTGATGATTAATGTCTAAATAATTTTGGTAAAAAAAATGTCTAAATAATATACTTTTATTTATATATATATATATATATATATATATATATATATATATATATAGTTAATTAATTGTTTATGTCGTGTGTATCCAAAAATTTATTTTGAAACTAACCTCAAAAAAAAAAAAAAAATTTATTTTGAAACATTAGGTCCATGGCAAAATATGTTGAGAGATATGAGACAAGGAAGGGACGGATAAGCGAGAACACAATTCACACAAAGTCACATTTTTTTTAAAAGGCTCACACATCACATATTCTTCAATGAAATGTGAAACATTAGAAAAGTGTTTTTTTATAGGCAATTATAGTGGGAGGTGGAGACCAGGGTATGCACCGCCAAACGCAGTGACTAATCCCCTCTCTGAATTGGAGGCACCTTGCTCTCCTTTGGTACACTCCTTCGATATCTCTTAGTTTGCCAACTGAGTTACCTACTTTGGTGACACACTAGAAAAGTGTGATGATAGTAACTAAAATTAACTTTCAAAAGCACATCTTCACATAAATTGCTCTACAAAAGTTATTGTATTTGATCCAAAATATAAACTAGATACATTAGCTTTCACTACCCAATTTTTAGTTATATTTTGTTACCGATGGAGTTGTTGTCAATCTATTGCAATTCTATTAAAGCCTAAACAACATGCAATGAATATTTCAACCCATATATAAGTCGTCTATTGGGAATTCAAACATCGTATGAATTTGAATGGAAGAACATATAGTCATATATATACACTCTATTTTGGAGGTCCTCAGTTGTCATTTTTTTTTTGTAAATTTAAGTATTGCTTTATGTTATTTTGTCAATAATTTTTTTGCTGTTACAAAAAAGTTAAACATAAACCAACTATGTTGTCTGGTTCTCTTGAACATTAGTCTTCTTTGGTGAGACTTGACAAACCGATCATGTTAATCAATCAATATATTTATTCCGCTAATATGCTAATGATTGATAGAATACTTTATTATTTAGTGATACCTTTTACTTAAGGAGAGAAGAAATCACAAGAAAAGAATCAAGAAAAAAAAAGATACTTGTGCAAGGTTCCTTGTACCCTAAAAAATATTAGTTATAGAATGTAACACATCGTAATTGTTCGGTACCGTATCTCCAGCTATGTATCCGGTCTTGGATAAATAGTTCGGTCCGAGATAGTTGGTACGTATGTCCTTGGTCGTCCGAGTTGGTGCTCCGGTCCGAGGTGGGGTGGTACCTGCAATGACACTTCGACGCTCAAGTCAGTGAGCGAGTCAATTACAAGTGAGAGTATGTGAGAGATGAGTACCATTAATGTGAGCAATCAATGCTTATTTATAGGTATCTGGAGTGGAGGAGGGCGGTTGGATCTAGGTCTGCAATCTCCACTGTTGGATGAATTGGGTCCTTTGGTATTGGGCCCTTTTGGTGGATTGGTCATCGAGGCCCAATCCATAACAGTAGCCCCCCAAGTCGGGTCGCCTTAAGGCGAGCTAGACTTGTCGTTTAGAGATCGCGTCGGGCCCAAACTCGGGTGAGATACTTCACGGTATACCGGGACGATCTGAGGGACTCAGGTCGCGTCGAGTGACTCGAGGCTGTCCGCTTTTGAGAGATTTCGGTCACGGCGGTGTTGCGCCCCAAAAAATCCGGTTAAGGATTCCTCAGTTTGACAACGTAAAAAAAAAATTTGAAGCCGCCACAAATATTTATTTTTTAAGACTAAAACATTGGAAAAAGTCTTTTTGGAAAAAGCGGATGGTCTTTCGAAATCACAGAGATGTAGGTTCGGGGGTCGGTTAGGAATGGGGAAGGTATTAGCACCCCATTCCTCCTTTCTACTGAAAGGGAACCTCTAATTAAATTGTGTGGTTTTAATGTTTGATTCGAAGAACACCTAGATTTGCTTATTTCATTCTTATTTGAAGATGGATGGGAAATTAATGGAAAACTTATGTAAAGAGGGGGAAAAAGAGAGTTTTTTAGAAAAGAGCTCGACGGGGGTAACGACCCGCTCCTACGTATCTCCTGGTACAATGGAGAACTCAGAGCTACGTAGTTCTGCCTTGGTTTTTGTTTTTTTAACTTTTTAGGTGAGTTTTCGAAATAGGACGAGTACTAGCGAGTGACTAAACTAGCTAAGGCTATGGGTAATCACCGCTAAATACTCAAAAGGGGTCGCTACCGCTAGTCAAACGAACTAAGGTTCTGGGTGACCGTTGGTAACAACTTGTTTTTATTCTCTTTTTGAAAGCTTTTTTTGAAAAGGATTGATTTGTTTGATGACCAAACTAGCAAAGGCTATGGGTGGTCATCACTTATTGTTCTTTTTGGAGAAAGGAGATTGATGTCAATAGCTAGACGAACTACGGTTCTGATTAGCTACTAACGACAATGGGTTTGAAAACATTTTTTGTTTGTTTAAAAAAATGGAGGCTTTTTATTGTTGTGAAAGTGAAGATTTTTTTTGATGTGCTTGACGAGAACAAGTCTCGCTCCTACGTATCCCAAGTGGGAATCAAAGCAACGTAGTTCTTGGAGCGAGAAAAAGAAGCCTTGAAGAAGGTGTTTGAAAAAGGAAGGAACTTTCATGATCAAACTAGCTAAGGCTATGGGTGATCCTTACTAGTTCACATGGCTTTTGAAAAAGGGAGAGCTTTCATGATCAAACTAGCTAAGGCTATGGGTGATCATTACTTGCTCACATTGTTTTTATGAGTTTGAAATTGATTGAGTGCAAATGCAAAAACTGTTTTTAATTATGAATGCAAAGGTTTTTTTAAAAAATTGAAGTTGTTACTAATGAGTGACAAACTTGTTCTTGAACTTGAGTGCTAAGAGTTTTGAAACTGTAGATGTTACTAACGAGTAACAAATTGTTTTTCACATACAACATGGTTTTGAGGTTTGAAGTGTTACTATCGAGCAGCAATAAGTCTATGACTTTACAAAGTCTTTGTGAAAATCAAAACAACCAAATTGTGAACACCAATTCAACACTTTCAAGCACAATGAGCACACAAGTAATGAATGCAAAGCATGTAAGCAAATGATGCAAGTAGTTGAATCACTTTCAAGTAATCTTCAACGTTGGGGCATGCACTAGGCATTAGTGTTGAATCACATTACTAAATCATCAACAAGAGACAAGTGATTAAACATGATGTGATATGCAAATAGTGAAACAAGTGTGAATGCAAGTAAAAATATTTTAATGAGAGGTGAAAGGTAAATGGTAAAAAGTGAATGGTAAAATCTTTTTGTATTTTTGAGTAAGGAGTTGATGAATGAGGTAAAAACTTGTGGTAAGAAGTGAAAAGTAAGAATGAAAATGTTTTTAACTTTTTGGTAATTTTTTTTTAAGTGGATAGTAAAGTACATTGGTAAATGGTTAAAAAAACACACAAATAAGTTGAATCACCTAGAGCAATCCTCCCACTTTGAGCAAAGTGCACTAGGCACTAGTGGGAATCAACTTGCCTATCATCAACAATGAACAATAAGCAAATGAAAACGCAAAGATTAAATAAACACACAAATAAGTTGAATCCCCTAGAGCAATCCTCCCACTTTGAGCAAAGTGCACTAGGCACTAGTGGGAATCAACTTGCCTATCATCAACAATGAACAATAAGCAAATGAAAATGCAAAGATTAAATAAACACACAAATAAGTTGAATCACCTAGAGCAATCCTCCCACTTTGAGCAAAGTGCACTAGGCACTAGTGGGAATCAACTTGCCTATCATCAACAATGAACAATAAGCAAATGAAAATGCAAAGATTAAATAAACACACAAATAAGTTGAATCACCTAGAACAATCCTCCCACTTTGAGCAAAGTGCACTAGGCACTAGTGGGAATCAACTTGCCTATCATCAACCAACAAAAGTAACATTTAACACTAAAAATGAAATACTAATAACAAGATTAAACATCACTAAACAAAGAACAACAATAAAATCAACTTAGAAATATTTTTAGATCTACAAGCATGTGAACCAAAGGAAACATAGATCCACAACAAAATTAACACAAAGCAACATAGATCTATTTTTTGCAAGGATTTATATTATTAAGCAAGGAAGCACAACAAAATCATATCAACCCTAATTTTTTCATGATATGCGAAAATGCTAGAGCCCATAGACAACAATTTATTTATGAAATCTAGTGCATAATATGTAAAGATGCAAGGGAAATTATTCAAGTAGAAGAATAACTCCTTCAAGGCCAAGGACCCATCTCAAACACCCAAAGCTCCCTAAGTCTTTGTCAAAATATTTGAGATGGATCCTCAAAGCAAACAACAATCAAGAAGGAGTTTGGAGTAGAGGAGAGATTATGCAAGAAAATTAAATATGAGGTGCAAAGCTTCAAGGATTACCTCAAAACTACAAATGAAATGAAGAAGGAGATGATAAGCTCAAAAATCACTAGCTCTTAGCAATTTGATGATGCAACCTTGAGGAGAATGGAAGGAAAGATGGTGATCTAACAAGAAATGGAGGATTTGGTGGTTGATTTTTGAAGAAAATATATGGAGGAGGGGAGGAGGGGCTACGGTTTTGGTGAGGAGAGGGAGAGGAGGTGTGCTAGGGTTTTGTGTAGGAGAATGAGAGGCTTATGAGAAGCAAAAAGAGAGTCCTTAGGTGTGGTAATGAGGGAGTATTTATAGGATGAAATTAGGTCTAAGGGTAGTTTAGTCTTTGGCTTTGAGAGGTGCACTAGGATTACATCTAAATTTTGAACCAAGGGTCAAGATCAAATGTCACATGGATTAGGGGCAATTAGAAAGCACAAAGTGAGGAGAGAGAGGGCTGAGGGGTGTAGCTTAAGGAGGTGGGTGAAGGATAAGTCATTTTACCAAAATGTTTTTCCAAATGGTTCATATTGCAAGAATGCCATTTTAATTCAAATGGAGGGTTGGGATTGCATTTTCAATTCAAATGAAAGGCTATGATCAAAACATGATTATCAAGCAATAAAATAAATCAAAATTGGGTGAATATGGGGCTGATATGCGCAGGTTTGGCCTTGGTGTGCAAGTTGTCAATTTGTACAACTTGTACTATTGTGTGATCATTCCATTTCCAACCCATTCTTGATTATTCTTTTTCAAGTAAATCCATAATATTATGCCAAATTGAGCCATTTCCTATGATCAATCATTGGGTTCAGAAATAAATGCTACCATCATCCCAAAATTGATTTGGGTGCCCTACTTTGAAGATGCTTGAAGAAAATTCCATTGTTGACTTTACGGTTTTGACTTTTTCTTTCTTTTACATAAATCAACAATGTATTTACCAAAAATATGTATGATCAAGCACATCTTACCTCAAGCGATTCCTTATAGATCCCTGTGATTTTTTGATGAAAAATTGAATTTTTTTGGCGAAATGACCAAAATGCCCTTTTGATCATTAGAACCCTAATCCTTGTTCAAAATGCATTTTCTTTTCAAGAATTACTTCAAAACTCTAAAATGGCCTTAAAATCTAAAATGTATGCAAGAAATGATTTTTTTGCTGAGAAATGTCTCATTTTTCGAAAATGACCAAAATGCCCTTGGTCTTGAAAAACTCTGAAAATGCTATAAAAGGCAATGCAATGCATCTCTAATCCTAAGATGACTTTCAAAACTTTGAAATGCATGAATGATGGTCTTCATGACATTATGAATGAATGCTAAACCTTAACTTACTTATTTTTGTTTGAAAATTAGGGTTTCGACCTAGGCGGACAAAATTAGGGTATGACAGGCGGGGTCAAGAGACCGGGGCGAGCCGAGGGAAACGAAGCGGTCCGGTCATTCCTGCGCCTTGATTTCTGTGCCAGCTGGCAACGTCATTGATGGGACGCGTCGTTTGAGGATGATTGGGGTAATGATGGCGCTTGGAACGACGCGCCTGTCTAGGGGCTAGCTTTGGAAAACGTAGCCTAGGCCCAGGCCCATCTGTGGCCTTCTTGCTCCCTATAAATAGAAGGGGGGATCCCCCTTATTTTGGACTGTTTTTCTGCGAATTGCTCTGCTTCCGGTCTTAAAGTCGTTCCGGAGCTTATTTCGTCCTTCAGAGTTGTGCTGAGTCTCGGTGAGGCCTTTGCTGTTCGCGACCTGCTTCAAGTGTTCGTCGTTTTTCACAAGGTTAGTTTTCCTCTTTTTCTTTATGGCTTCCGGCTTTAGATCACGACCGGGTTCTCTCCGGACCCGTATTTATAGATACAGAGTGGGGGTCGTCAGGTCGGGTTCCGACTTGGTTGTGGACCCACTGTTTACGTATCAACCTGACTCGTCAAGCCCCCATTTCTGCAGGATCGATCTGGCGAGGACGAAACAAACCCGTCGGGTTGCTGACACAGATCGCCCTAATCTCGCAAAAACAATGGCTTCCGGTATTGAGAGTCGATGGAAATTCGTGCTAGTCTCCCCGGGTCGGTTATTCCCGAGGTTCAAGACGACTTGGGTTCTGCTCCTACTCACGCAGAAGACCGGTCTCCCAGGGTTCCCAGCAACGAGCCGGTAGATGAAGATAACACAGAGGTAGTGGTCCTTGATTCGGATGATTCTGACGCCGAGCCCGACCGTGAAGAGCAAGGTAGTACTAGCTGGAGTTCGGATGAGAGTGAGGCGGAGGTTGCTGAGAGCCGCAACAATGAAGACGGTCTTGGGCATTGCGGGGAGCCCGCGTATGAAGAAGGTGATTCCGACCAATACCCCCGAGCCGGAGTAGGGCCGGTCGATGTTCCCTTATCCCAACCTCTCACTGTTCCCCGGGAGTATTCATGGGTGTCGGAGGCGTTGAGGGGGATTCCGTCCCTCTATAGGACCGGGGACGACATGAGTTTCTTTGTCAATCGCCTTTCCCGGAAAGATCAGATCTGGAATGTGGAGGGAATGGCTGAAGACCAACATGTGGCCGTCTGGCCGAAAGCTCTGAAATTTGTTATGTACGGGGTGACGATCCTGGATATGCATGTCAGCCCGCCTTTCACCGCCTTTCAGCAAGAGGCTTTGGAGATCTTGAACCTCACTCCTTCCTAACTACATCCCAACTCGTGGGCGTTCCTCCGGGCTTTTGAGTTGATGTGCATTCATCTGGAGAGGCCAATCTCCTGTGACCTCTTCTTCCATCTTTTTGAGGTCAACCGGAGGCATGAGGATGGCACCAAGGATCGGTGGGAGCACGTGAGCTTCCGGGCTAAGAGGGGAGAAAAGATTTTCATGCCCTATTCCGACTCTCTGAAGAACTGGAAAAATAAGTACTTCTTTGTGGAGCCCGTGAACGAGGAGGCAGTGAGGCATGTCGGCCAATATTCAGCGGACGGGAAATCACTGGAGTTCACAAAGTTTCAACTGGGGTGGTCTCTCTCTCATTTCAACCGGCGGCCCAGGTTGATCAGGACTCGCTGGAGATCTTGACGAATTTTGCCGACCTGATTGTCTACCGGGATCCCAAAAAATTTGGGATTGACGTAGCCCGATTAGTTGGGGCCGGGTCGAGGTCTCAAGTAGCCGCCGTTCTTGGTAGGTTTTTTGGTAGATAACCCCGCCCATAATTTTTGACTGCCGTTTCTTTTAACATTGTTTATTTTCCTTATTTTGCAAATAGCATGGGGCCTGACAAGTTCTTCCGCCTGGCGGCTCTTGCGGAAAGGAAGGTCGGGGTTCAAAAGGAGAAACCTGTTGCTGCCGTTCCGATCAATACAATCCCGGAGGCCAGCTCGGCTGGTGCAGAGGATCGGGCTGCGGATCTCTTGCATCGGAAAAGGGAGCGCCCCCTGTCGCAAGCCGACCCTGCTTCTACTTCACATGCTCCGGCTGCCCGGGCTTCAAAAAAGGGTCGTCATGGGAAGCACCGAACTTCTAGGTCTTCCGGTATTTCGATTGACGCCGACTTCCTGCAGAAGCACTTGGAGGATTCCCGGGTCGACCCGGTTGAGGCGTCTCTCAGGTTATTTCGGCATCTGGCCGACGTGACCAAGCTTCAGAAGGCCGAGGCTGAGAGTCAAGCAAAAGGTGACCCCAAATTCCGAGGTGCACTCTTTGATTTTTCTTTTTGGTTATTTCTGTTGTTAACTTCCTTGTTTCTGCTATTACAAGAGCTTTGGTGGAGAGGGACAACGAAAGAAAAGCCCGGGAGGAGTTGCAGAAGAAATATGAAGTGCTGGAGAGGGACCAGACCGAGCTCAAAGCGGTTGCGGAAAAACTTGAAAAGGAGAGGGACTCTGCCCTTAATTTGTGCATGGAACATGAGGTCCGAATCTCAGATCTTGAGAGTCAAGAGAGGCGGTCTGAAGAGGTGGTTTCTTCCCTGAGGGCCCGGATTCAAGAACTCGAGGCCGATCTTGTGAAGGCGAGGCAGGCCCAGGTCGGGTCTAGAGTCGATTTCTCGCCTCGGATTGCTGAGCTGGAAAAAGAGCTTCAGGAGGCGCTTGCCAAAGCCGAGGCCATGGAGAACGAGATGGTGGAGGTGGCCCAGATGGCTGTGGAAGTGGCTAGGGAGAGTTTTGACAAAGCGCTTGCTCAAGTCACTGTTATGCATCCCTCTCTACCTTTGGACCGGAGGGTTATTCGTTTGGAGCATACCGTAGAAAGCGGGCGTGTTGTCAAGCCCTACCCTGACCCTGAAGCGTTTGACGTCATTTACCCTCCCCCTTCCTTGCCGTGACTGTCGTTGATGGGGAGGCTCTGGGTTAGTTGCTTTTTGGGTTCCGGGTGGAACCGGTGGGGGAGTAAAGCCTCAGGTTTCGGGCGGAACCGGAATTTGTAATATGTCACCACCTTTTTGAACTAGAGGACCCGGCCGTATCCGGGATAATTTGTAATAGAAATGTATTTTAATGTGTTTCCGGTTTCATTTACCTCGGTTTTAGTCTTTATACTGTTGCTTTACATTCGTGCACTTGCGTTTGATTCGCTCAAGTGGTAAACGTCGCCTTAAGGACAGTTTATCGGGACTCGGCCCAGATCGAACTCGTCCCTTAGGGTTGTGGCAACCTCGGCCAAATAGTTGTAACAATGATCGCCTTCGGGACAGTTTACCGGGACTCGGCCCAGATCGAACTCACCCCTTAGGGTAGCGGCAAACCTCGGTCGGCTAAAGGAAGATAGAATAGGTGATAAAATCGGTAGACACCGCAAACATAAAGGATAACATCGGTATACACCGTCTTTTAGATAAAACGAGTTACAACGTCGGTATACACCGTTCATTTAGATAAAATGAGTTACAACGTCGGTATACACCGTTCTTTAGATAAAGTGAGCTACAACGTCGGTATACACCGTTCTTTAGATAAAGTGAGCTACTAAGTCGGTATACACCGTTCTTCAGATAAAGCGAGAGTCAGCTGTAGTACTTTTTTAGTTTAGTGGCGTTCCAAGTTCTTGGGATCACCTTCCCGGCCAAGATCTCCAATTCGTAGGCACCTCTGCCGGTTTTAGATAAAACTCGGTAAGGTCCTTCCCAGTTGGGGGCGAGCTTTCCCTGAGCAGCGTTCTTCATACCGACATCGGCTCTTCGTAAAACTAAATCGCCGACCTCAAGGTCCCTAGGGATCCCTTTCGAGTTATATCGTACTGCTACCCTCTGTTTTATTATTGCTTCTTTAAGGGAAGCCTGGCCTCGGACCTCATCGACGAGGTCGAGGTTTTCTTTCAACACCCGGCTATTGTCCTCCGGAGATTTCGGGTGGAGTGTCCTCCAGCTCAGCTCCTCGATCTCTACCGGGATTACTGCCTCCGTCCCGTACGAAAGACGGAAAGGGGTCTCCCCCGTGGAGCTTTGCGGGGTGGTTCTGTAGGCCCACAGCACGTAGGGTAGCTCTTCAACCCAGTTCCCTTTTGCTACATCGAACCGCTTCCTCAGTCCATTGAGGAGGACTTTGTTGGCGGCCTCGGCCTGTCCGTTCGTCTGAGGGTGCTCTACCGAGGTAAACCGGTGTTTGATCTTGAGGTCAGACATGAGTTTTCTGAAGCCTTTGTCGGCGAACTGCGTTCCGTTGTCAGTGACTACAACCTCGGGGATCCCGAATCTAGTCATTATATTCTTCTTGAAGAATTTGATGCAATTCTTAGCGCTGATGATGGCCAAAGGCTCAGCTTCAATCCATTTGGTGGAGTAATCCACCGCCACTATGAGGTATTTGATCTGGCCAGGGGCAGTTGGGAATGGTCCCAAGAGATCTATTCCCCACCAAGCAAATGGCCACAGCGAGCTTAAGCTGGTGAGCTCCGTAGGGGGCGCTATGTGGACCTTGGCGTGGATCTGACACTTACTGCACCTCTTTACATAATTTCTTGCATCGGTCTCCATGGTTGGCCAGAAATATCCCGCCCTTAATGCCTTTCGAGCCAAGGATCGACCTCCAAGGTGTTGCCCGCAGATTCCCTCGTGGATCTCGGCCAAGACGTAGTCCGCCTCTCCTCCTTCAATGCACCTCAACAGCGGTGCAGACAAGCTTCTTCTGTAGAGGCTTCCATTGATTATGGAAAAAGAGGAGGCCTTCCTCTGGAGGATCTTGGCTTCGCTCGGGTCCGGAGGCTCGTTCCCCGTTCTGATATAGTCTATTAATGGCGCGATCCAACCCTGGCTTTCTTCCACTACATTAACAGAAAAATTTGCTTCCGGGTTCAGGATTACGCTCGGCTTGCTCAGTGTTTCCTGGATTATCGACCGGTGGTTCCCCGGAATTTTGGTGCTGGCAAGCTTGGAAAGTATGTCTGCCCTGATATTTTCCGATCTTGGAACGTGTCTCACTTCCGTGAATGTAAAAAGGGAGAGCAGCTCCTGCACTCGGGTTAGGTACCTTTGCAAGATCAGATCTTTAGCTTCGTACTGTTTCCCGATTTGGAATACCACCAATAACGAGTCGGTATTTAGGGAAAGCCGGGAGACCTTGAGGTCGATCGCAAGCCAGAGTCCAGCTATGCACGCCTCATATTCCGCCTGGTTGTTTGAGGTAGGGAAACCGAACGTGAGTGATACTTCGATTACGACGCCCGTCGGGCTTTCGAGCATTAATCCTGCACCACTTCCTTTTGGATTTGAGGACCCGTCCATGTGGAGTGTCCACAACCCGTCCTCCGGGTCGGCGGGCGCCATTTCCGTAATAAAGTCGGCAAGTATCTGAGCTTTCATGGCCGGTCTTGTTTCGTATTTGATTCCGAACTCGGAGAGTTCTACTGCCCATTTGATCATTCGTCCTGCTAAGTCGGGTCGGTGCAGGATCTGCCGAATTGGATAATTAGTCCGCACCACGATTTGATGGGCGACGAAGTAAGGTCGGAGGCGGCGTGCCGAGATGAGTAGAGCAAAGGCGATTTTCTCTATTTTCTGATATCTTACTTATGGTCCATGCAAAGCTTTACTTACGAAGTATACCGGGCTTTGACCAGTTACGGTCTCCCTGATAAGCACGGCTCCGATGGCCTCCTCCGAGATGGCCAGATACAAAAATAGATCTTCCCCTGGGCTCGGCCGACTTAGTATGGGCGGTTCGGATAGGACCTTTTTGAGCCGGGAGAGTGCCTCGTCCCGCTCTGGGGTCCATTCGAAAGTTGCTTCTTTCTTAAGCAGTTTGAACAATGGGAGCGACTTGAAGGCGGCGTTGGAAATGAAGCGTGATAATGCAGCTATCATACCGTTGAGTTTTTGGAGCTCTTTCTTAGTGGACGGGGTCCGCATTTCTGTTACCACTCGGCATTTATCCGGGTTGGCTTCAATGCCCCTTTCCGTGAGATAGAAGCCCAAGAATTTTCCAGCCCGGATCCCGAAAGTGCATTTTTTCGGGTTTAGCCTCATATTATTTCTTCGGATTTCAGTAAAAATCTCTTCCAGGTCGGATATGTGGAGGTCTTCCCTTTCGCTTTTTGCAATCATATCGTCGAGGTAGACTTCCACGTTACGGCCGATCTGATCTCGGAATACCTTGTTCATCATCCTTTGATAAGTGGCCCCCGCATTTTTTAAACCGAATGGCATGACCCGGTAGCAGAAATTACCGCGGTCAGTCATAAAGGCCGTCTTCTCTTGGTCGGGGGGGGGGGACATCGAAATTTGATTGTATCCGGAATAAGCATCCATGAACGATAGTAAACCAAAACCTGAAGCATTATCGACGAGCCGATCAATGCTAGGAACAGGGAAGGCGTCCTTAGGACATGCCTTATTAAGGTCGGTATAGTCAACGCACATTCGCCACTTTCCATTGCTTTTCTTAACAAGTACAGGGTTTGAGAGCCAGGTTGTATACTTGACCTCTTTTACAAAATCAGCTTTAATTAAATCTTCTACGACCCTGGCCGTAGCAGCTGCCTTTTCCTGGCTTTGAGCTCTTTTGCGTTGGGCGAGCCATTTTGCCCCGGGGTTAACCGCTAGCTGATGACAGGCGACCTCGGGGGGGATCCCGGGCATGTCTTTTGCTGACCACGCGAAGAGATCGGCGTGAGATTTTAGGCAGAGGGTGAGCTTTGCTTTTACTTCGTCGGGGAGATCGGATCCGATCAGGACTGTTTGGGTCGGGTTCTCTCCAAACTGGATTTGCATGAACTGTCCATCAGGTTGAGGTCGCCTAATTTTCTTTTTTAGCTCCCATGCTAACTCATCGTCGCTTTCTTCCCCGGAGCTGTCCGGGTCATATCTTGCATCGAGGTCTGTGACGTTGACCTCGGCCGCTGGACCAGTTCTTTTCTTCTTTGGGCTTTTCTGAGTCCTTGCTTCTATGGGGGGAACCCCCTCTTCTGAGGCCTGCCTGTCCGCCTTGACGTGAAGATAAAAACATCTTTGGGCGGACTGTAAGTCGGCGTCAAGGGTGATGACTTCGTCACTCAATGAATAGAACTTCATCTTGAGGTGAACCGTTGAAGTTACGGCTCCGAGCCTTCCGAGGGTGGGCCTCCCGATGATACAATTGTATACCGAGGGGCATGGCAGTACCAAGAACTTGGTTTTGACCGTCCTTTCTAGTGGCTCCTCTCCATAGGTGACCATCATCTCCAGGTAACCGAGAGGTTTGGTCCGGGACCCATTGAAGCCCGAAAGATCCGATCCCCGGTAAGGGGTGAAGTCTTCCTCTAAGATCTGCAGCTTTCTCACCAGGTCGATGAAGATTATATCAGCGGAGCTCCCCTGGTCGACCAGAATCCTTCTTATTTCATGGTTTGCCATGACCGCCCTGATTATGAGGGGTATGTGCTTATTTGGCTTGCCATCCAATAAGTCTCGGTCGCTGAATGCCAATGGTTGGCGCTCCGGGCCTGAGCTGATCGCAGAGGTGGAAGCGGCACACATGACTTCCTTCCATTTTCTTTTCATTGTTTTGCCCGATGCCTCGTCGGGGTAGCCCCCAGATATCATCATCATCACAGGTCAGCCCTTTGATTTTTGAAAGTCGCGCTCGTCCTCTGAGCTCTCTTCTAGTTTTTGTGGGGCTTTACCCTTTCGTTTCGGATCGGCTTCTTCTTCCTTAACCTCGTGCCTAGGTGCTTTAGCCACGTACTGGCTCAATTTCCCTTTCTTAATCAGGTCCTCGATGTCATCCTTCAAAGCATTGCATCGATTGGTGTCGTGCCCTTTGCTCCGGTGATACCGGCAGTACTTGTTGGATCTCTGTCCCGGCCTGTGCGGGAGCGGATCAGGGAACTTGACTTCTTTGAACTCAGCGTTCATACATTCCGCCAGAATCCTGGCCCTTGTTTCATTTAGGTCGGAATATTGCTGGTGTCGGTTCCGAGGTCGGAGCCTACTGTCGTTCCGGGTCTCCCTTTCATAACGGGCCTCTGCTACCTGACGCACCGGAGCCTCTTTTTCATACCGAGGCTTGCTCGTTCCGGGGCCGGCATCTGACTTTCTTGCAACAGCGCCTTCTTCATGGTCAATGTATTTCTGAGATCGCTGGAGGAACTCGGCAAGCGATTCAGTTTGGTTGATACCGACATCAATCTGAAATAGACTTCCTTCCCGAAGGCCGGCTTCCATGAAGAATAGTCGAAATGAATCGTCTAAGTTCCGGACCTGAGCCGCTTCCTTGTTGAATCTTTCAATGTAGTCTCGGAGAGACTCGTTCTCTCCTTGTCGGATGGCTTGTAAGACATTCCGAGACTTAGGCTTCATTTTGGAGTGGGCGAACTGGGCCGAGAACATCTTTGCCAGCTGGTCCCAAGACGATATCGAGTTCGGCTTGAGGGCTCTGAACCAGTCCAGAGCCAATTTCTCAAGGGTGAGAGGGAAGATTCGGCATTTGATCTCCTCTGGGACATTCCGGTATTGCATCATCGTGTCGAAGTAATCTAGGTGTCGGTCGGGATCGCCCGTCCCGTCATGCATCTTTAAACCCTCCGGGGGCTTCTCTAAGTGCTTGGGTACCGGAAAATAGTCGATTTCCGCTGTGAAGGGTCCCTTCCGCGTCGTGGACCTTTCCCTCGGAGGAGGCCTTCTAATAGGGTGTCGGACAGGGGATCCGGGAGACCGGGGGCGCCGACGTTCATGCCTCGGGGGACTTCCCCGGCTTATAGAACGTCGCCTTGGGGACGAAGATGCCAATGATGAGCTTTGGTGAGTTGAGTCCCCGGGGTAATAAGTCTCGGTTGGGGGAGTTCCAGATTCTCGCCTCCCTCTTCGGCGTGGTGGCGAACGATGGTGGTGCCTCCTCCAAGCAGGGGATCGGTGACGTCTTTTACTGGAGGTCCTTCTGCTAGGAGAGTAAGTTTGAGGGGAAGTACGATCCGGGATATCTCTGGCCCGGACTTCGGCCATCTCGGCCTCCAGCTGGGAGTAACGCTGACTCCTTTGATCAGCCTCGGCCTGCCTTGTCAGCAGTTGGATGAGCTGTTGGACAGCATCGATCGGTACCGGGACCGTCGGGGCTGGAGGTGGAAACTGGTTTCTAGCGGAGCTTATAGGGACCATCGCCCTGGATGAATTCCGGCCATGGGCCGAGCTGCGAGGGAGAGTAACCGCTACCCCCTCCGGGGTTTCCTGTTGCTGGTCGGGTCTGACCACGACGCTGGATACGTTTCTCCGTCGTAATTCCGGAGCCATTGCTGATCAAGGAGGTTGGGGGAAAGAATAGAGTATAAGGCTCTCCCACTGTGGTCGCCAATGTTCGGTACCGTATCTCCAACTATGTATCCGGTCTTGGATAAATAGTCCGGTCCGAGATAGTTGGTACGTATGTCCTTGGTCGTCCGAGTTGGTGCTCCGGTCCGAGGTGGGGTGGTACCTGCAATGACACTCCGACGCTCAAGTCAGTGAGTGAGTCAATTACAAGTGAGAGTATGTGAGAGATGAGTACCATTAATGTGAGCAATCAATGCTTATTTATAGGTATCTGGAGTGGAGGAGGGCTGTTGGATCTAGGTCTGCAATCTCCACTGTTGGATGAATTGGGTCCTTTGGTATTGGGCCCTTTTGGTGGATTGGCCATCGAGGCCCAATCCATAACAGTAATTATTTAAAAGGAAGATAGAATTAATCTAAAATTTAGTGGAGCTATTTCTTTGGTCTGGACAACCCATAGTTTTTACCCTTTCTTTGAGGGATTTTCCACGTTAAAAATATCGGTGTTCAAGTGTGCGTTTTTATTTCATTTTATTTACCGCAACATATTCGTTGTTGCTCCTCATAAGTTATCGCAAGTTTGAGGAATTTATTTCCGCTACATATTGCTCTGTTATCGTGTTTATGTGTTGATTCCCCATCAGAGTGGCATCAGAGCTCCTGGTTAGGGGTTGTTTTACTTGCTTGAATGATGGAGGCAAATATGAATACAAAGATGGTTTCTTTGAATGATACAAATTATCATTTGTGGAAGGGCAAGATGAAAGATTTACTATTTATGAAGAAAATGCATCTTCCAATTTTTGGTAGTAAAAAGCCGGATTCTACATCTACCGAAGAATGGGGTTTTGAATATCAACAGGTATGTGGTTTCATTCGCCAATATGTATAAGATAATGTTTATAATCATATTGCTAATGAGACAAATGCAAAAACCTTGTGGGAGAAGATAGAGTCTTTCTTTGTATGCCTCTAAATAAGGGAATAATAAATTGTTCTTGTTGAATAGCTTCATAAGTTTGAAGTATAAGGAGGGGACTTCTATTTCAGATCACCTGAGTGATTTTCAAAGGCTCCTTGATCAAATGTCAGGAATGGGTATCAAGTTTGATGATGAACTTTTTGGACTATTTCTATTATTATCTTTACCAGATTCTTGGGAGACATTTCAGGTTTCTATAACGAGTTCTGCTCCTAATGGTATTGTTTCTTTGGAAACGGCTAAGGGTGATGTACTTAATGAGGAGATGAGAAGGAAGGCACAGGGTTCTTCATCTCAACCCGAGGTACTTGTCACTGATAATAGGGGAGAAGTACTTAGAGAAAGGAAACGAAGGGTGGTAGAGAGAATAGCAGAAGCAAGTCCAAGTCTCGGTTTGAAAATGTGGAATGCAATTATTGTCACAGAAAAGAGCACATTCAAAAGAATTGTTTTCAAAGGAAGAGAGAGAATAAAGATAAGAAATGTAAGCACAAACAAAGGGATCACGATGATGATTATGATGATCGTGTTACTGCTACTATTAGTGATGACCTTATTATTCTCCGTGATCATGAGACAATTAATCTTGTGTCAGATGAGAGCATGTGGATAGTTGATACTGGTGCTACATTGCATGTAACACCTAAGAAGGACTTCTTCACATCTTATACTCCAGGAGACTTTGGAGTGTTGAGGATGGGTAATGATGGTGTATCTAAGGAAATTGGTGTTAGTGATGGTTGTTTGCAAACCAACATGGGTATGCAGTTGGTTCTTAAAGGAGTCAAACATGCTCCTGATGTTCGCTTTAATTTGATTTCTGTGTCTATGTTTGATGATTGTGGTTATGATAATCACTTTGGTGGTGGAAATTCGAAACTCAGCAAAGGTAACTTGGTTTTGGCTAGAGGGAAGAAACTTTCTAAACTGTATTGGACAAAAGCTATGGTTTCTATAGACAGTGTGAATGCTGTGCATATGAAAGCATCTTTGTGGAACCGAAGGCTTCGTCATATCAGTGAAAAAAAGGTTAAATGTCTTAGCCAAAAAGGATGTGCTTGTAGGTTTGAAGAATGCAGATTTGGAGAAATGTTTTCATTGCATGGCTAGTAAACAAACTATAGTGTCATTCAAAAAGCATCATCCCTCTAGGAAGTCAGAGCTACTTGAACTGGTGCATTCCGTCGTTTGTGGCCCTCTAAAGGTAAAAATTTTTAGTGGTGTACTTTATTTTGTTACTTTTATTGATGATTGTTCCAGGAAATTATGGGTTTATGCCTTGAAGACAAAAGACCAAGTGTTGGAGAAGTTCAAACAATTCCATACTTTGGTTGAGAGGCAAACAGGTAAGAAGTTGAAACGTGTTCGTACCGACAACGGTGGTGAGTATTGTGGACCCTTTGATGATTATTATAACCAGCAGGGTATTGAACATGAAAAGACTCCTCCTAAAACTCCTAAGCTAAATGGTTTAGCAGAGATGATGAATCGAACACTAGTTGAGAGAGTGAGGTGTATGCTCTCGGAAGCTAAGTTGCCCAAACACACTGGGGTGAGGCACTGTACACGGCAGTGCATGTTATTAATCTCAGTCTCGCTGTTGCTTTGAATAGCGAGCTGGTTCCAGAAAAAGTTTGGTTTGGGAAGAAAGTCAATTATGATCATTTGAGAGTGTTTGGTTGTAATACTTTTGTGCATGTTCGAAAGGATGAAAGATCCAGTTGCATGCAAAGTCAAAGCAATGTATTTTCATTGGTTATGGTCAAGATGAATTTGGTTATAGGCTGTATGATCCTATAGGGAAAAAGCTTCTCAGAAGCCGTGATGTTGTTTTCATGGAAGACCAAACTATTGAAGACATTGATAAGGTGGAGAAGACTACACCCAAGAGGGAAGTTTCGAATTTGTTGTGATATCGCCGGTTTGGCGATCACCTCCACATAGTTGTGAGGGGGAGATATGTTGGGTATTGGGCTCCCTTCCTATGTGGAGAAATGCCCAAATATTTAGCCCATTATGTTTCTCACCTTTTATAAGTGGAGACGGTTAATTTAGGGTTTGAGAAGAGAGATTTTCGGATTAGAGAGAGCCACCAAAAGAGAGAAAAGAAGAGAGAGAGCAATTCCCATTTTTCACAAACCTGTCACCGTAAAAGTGCGATTCCTGCTTCGTTAACCGTTGAATCGTCTTCTTTTTTGGACAGAAGGTTCGTGAGACATATTTCTACACTTTCACCGTTTGGATCGTTGAAACGAGATCAAAGGAGAGAGAAAACGTCTTCGCACGGAAGCTGCAGTTTTGGGTATTTTCATCTTCTTGTTCTCAATTTGTAAGCTTTTGTGCTTTATTGTATTGGCTGGTTGTTGGCACTATTTGTGCGCCTTATTGAGACTCTCTTGTACCCTTATTTGATTATAGTGGAGCTATTTCTTTGGACTGGACGACCCATGGTTTTTACCCTTTCTTTGAGGGTTTTCCACGTTAAAAATATCGGTGTTCAATTGTGCGTTTTTATTTCGTTTTATTTGCCGCCACATATTCGTTGTTGCTCCTCATAGACTCTCGCAAGTTTGGAGAATTTATTTCCACCGCATATTGATCTGTTGTCGTGTTTATGTGATGATTCCCCATCAGAATCAAACCTCAATCAGCTGACAGTTGCATATCAAATCGCAAAAGCAAACCTATACCTACAAAAGTGATGGAAGGAGAACTCCCGGATATTCAGGAGTAATCACTCCATGCTGCAATTGACATAACATTTCGATGAGTATATGCATAGAAACAAAATTGAGTATAGTTAACTTGCATGAGCTGTATTGTTTCTCATTCGAGGAAACCTGACACTAATTCCAAAGTTAATTATTTGTGGTCACTAGCTATGTACAGGTTCTGATATGGTCAACATTAAGTTATGGTTCAAAAAGCATCCAAATTAATGAATCAATATACACGTATGTTCAAATCAATGCTGAAGCCGATCCTGAAGATATAAATTGCCAGCGATTCATGTATAAATTCTTTGTATATAAGCTTTAGTTGTCGCCATCGCAAAGCAAATAATGTAAATGGATGAACCTATTGACAGTGATCTGTGTATAATTGCATGCTATGGCAAGAAAATGAGAAATTAATTAAAATGCATTTATACCAGATAGTAAGTATATAATCCTATTCTACTGGATAAACTTACAACTTGACTGAAAAGACAATAATCATTAATTAATTTGGGCTGAGTAATGGTTTACATCAGAGGTTAGGTGCCCAATCAAATAGTTAACGCCCATTAATGATGTGATTTGGTAGATCGAAGGTCTATATAGCTAGCTTAATTCCAACAACAAAAAATTAGAGGATAATCCTCACATCAATCGAAGGCTATAGCAATATATGGCCACCAATCACCAATCCCATCAGCACCCAACATACCTAGCTCTTAGCTAGTTAACGCTTTTTTTTGTTGCAAAAGAATCTATACAAAGTAGGGCCGGCCATCTTCGGTGTGGGCTGTGCTACCGCACACGGCCCCAACTCAATGCCATTTTTTAGGATCTAAAAGATGGAGATTTTTAAAATATATCCTATAAAAATGATTAAATAAACAGGACTTGTGTGTTTTTCACAAATTAGCGATTGGCACAATGGTTTGCTCAGGTTTTGTTTGAGTTTTCGGTGTCTCAGGATCAAAACCATGAAGTAGGGCCGGCCATTGGGCTGTGGATAGGGTTGTGCATGGTACAAAATCCATACCACACCACACCATACCCCTTTCAAATTCAATTTTGGTTTACCATTTTTCAAAAAACCGGTTTGCATTCATAAACCGGTTTGAAACCGGTTCAGAACCGGTTCGACTTTGGAAACCAGTTTACCATTTTAAAAATCGGTTTTTGCTACTAAAAATGGTTTACCATTTCTAAAACCGGTTTACCACTTCAATAAACTAGTTTTCGCTACCATAAAAACAGTATGCTACTTTTAAAAACCAGTTTTAACTTCAAAAAAACAGTTTACCACTTCTTAATCGGACAAAATATTCTTTTAAGCAGCTCGGTTCAAACAAACCAACTTCCAAGTTTAGATCTCAAATGATTCCAGCATCGCAGGTATTCCAACTCTATCAATATTTCAACCGAGTAAATTTGTAATAAAGATATTTATTTATTTTCAATTAAATTAAACATCAATAGTAATTAAAAAATTGAAGCAACTGTGAAACTTACGAACTGATTTTCTTCTTTGAAGCCAAATTTTCTTCTCTAAAGCCAGGCTAAACCTACGGTGGCCTGGTGAATGTGATTGAATGAAAACTTCAAATTAAATTTATTTGAAAATAAATATGGAAAATGAATTGAAAGAAGTGAACATCGGAGAACAGGAAAAGCTGATGGGAAAATATCAAGGGAATAGAAAAAGAACAAAACTAAGAACAAAATGGGCATAATGATACTTTACAGAGGAGAGAGAGTGCGGCAACCGCTTGGTATTGACATGAGAGGCATCGAAATCATCAGCAGGTAATAGTCGAGCTCATCAAAAAATTGGGAATTTACTGGTTTAAAGATTTGGAATACCAATTTTACGGTTTTTAGTTAAACAAATTTGGATCAGTTTTTTGCCAATACAGCACGGACTTTATTTTAATGTTCCAGTATGGTTTAGTAATGGTACAGGTGTACCGGTATTTTTGCACAAGCCTAGCTGTGGAGCCTGTGCTATAGCACAGGGCCTCAACCCAATCCAAATTCTTTAGGGCCCCAAAAAATGTAAAAATAGGATATGCTTTTAGCAGTTTGTCTTTATTCGTCGACAACATCTTTTACTTTTAAATTATTGTAACTTTAACTTTTGAGCTGTCTTTTGGTTGTCGTATTAGTTGAATTATTATATTTTCCTTTTGAGCTGTCTCGCATTAATCAGTGAATGCTCTAATGAGCTGTCCAGTTGATATGAATCTGATCCTTCCTTCATGTATAAAAAAGGACTCAGTTTCGTTAGAAGATCATCAATAACTCAATACCTCTAAATTTTCCTTTGTAATCACTCAAGTCTGAAAGTTCATCAAGAACTCTCTTCTGTAAGTTTTTAAGTATTTATAAATAAAACCATGAGTTTATTATCTTTGTATTCCACATCTTTTCTTTTATATATATATATATATATATATACACTAGCCTCATTACCCGTGCGATGCACGGGGAGCGCTAGTATTAATGTATCTAATTACACTAAAATGTCAGATATAATATTTGCTTATTTTGTTTCTTTCTCGGTTATACTATACAACTCGTGCGATGCATGGGGAGCGCTAGTATTGTCGAATGTAAAAACACTAATTAAACTGATATTTGTTAGATTTCATCTACAATATTAATGGTATAAATTTTAAGTAAAAAGACACAATTGAATGAAATGTTTACCGCTAAAACTGTCATCCTTAATGCAATTCAAGGAAAAAGAATTAAAAAAGAAATTGCAAAATTTGAAGAAGACTTTCCAATATTGGCAGGTCACTAAAAATTATAAGATTGGAATTAAGTTCCTTACTCACACTATCAGGTCCAACCTTTTATTTTCGCTCGAGTCCTAACTAAGCCTTAATGCAACAACTTGGAAATTTTTGACGCTTAGTTTAAGTGATTTTACAAATTCAGCTTCACAACATTTAGATATTAGTAATACACATATACAAAAAACAATAGCAGATTCATTTAGTTTTTTAGTAGTAGAATAGCAATGCTCAATAACATGTCTCAATTGGACCACACACATGAAACAATTGGATCCATGAATTTCCCATCTTCTTAAGTTTTCAAGCTCAGTTCTGAAATTGACCAACTGACCATCCAAGCACCTTCTACACTCTATCCTGCTGATATCTCTTGTGCATTAAGCCATGCGATATCTTTTCTCACATTGATTAATGCTCAACATTGCTGTTTAGAACATGAATGGTTGCTCTGTAACTAAAGCTGCAAGTCCACTCATGAATTTAGGGAAGCCCTTTTGAAACCACAGATTGGTCATACAAATCAGTTTTATTTGTGATTGCTGTAGCTGTTTTGTTGCATGTCTCCAAAGTAACTCTCTTTAACATGATAAAGAAGACCCAAACATCCCTTTGAAAGGTGTTTATTCAGAATCTTCTATTCAAACACAATGAAGCATAATAAAACAAATATATATATATATATATATATATATATATAATAGTAATTTAAATTTAGAAACATGTATGAATGAGCATATTTTGTCAATTTCCTAATTGTTTGAGTAGGAAAACACAACAAACATTTGGAGACAAAAGAAGTATGTGTACGTAGCAATATGAAGAAAAGTCAGATGAGGAACATGTAAACATGTATCAGAAATAGAATATCATGCCACTATTATGCCACAGACTAAATAAAGTATTAGAAACCAGATAATGAAAATCAACTTCACTGAGCCTACCAGCCTGCAGAAAACTCCATCTCTATGGCTAGATGTGTTGGTGTCAGCAGCATCTTCAAGTCAGAGTCCTTAGAACTCATGTGTGGGAATTGGTGATTGTTACTTCATTTGATAATAATTTAGAATTTTACATAAGATGAAGCATCGCTATGAATGGTGGGAATGAAAAGACATTTGTAAGCAAGATTTAAAAAGAGGGATTTTTACATGTTTTTCCAATGGGTATAAATTCTATTCGAAACTGCATGCAACTATTAAACAATTGTCCAAAGTTGAGCAACCCATCATTTTCTGAATGAGCATCAAAACCCAGGAGTACAACCATTATAACCAACATCCTGCAAAATAATCTTTAAATGATAGTAATCAACACCCTGCAATTGCAAATGCCTTATATAACACATACCAAAGCAAATGATACTAATCAACCAAATTCGCTATATAGTAAAGACAGAGAGAGCCAAATGCATGCATAGCATAACCAATGTAACAAATGAGAGATGAATGTCATGACTTGTAAACTAACATAATTATATCAATAAAGCACAATATTTACAGATTTACAGAGAATAACAAATATAGAAAGAGTGGAGACCAAATAGTAGCAAACATGATAATACCAAGTGATGCTTAAAAATACAATGAGGTAACATTAGGAAAGTTAAATAACAATAAACATTTTATCTAACCTTTCGCATGACCATCAAAGCCACACCACAATACGTCCCTCTCCTTACCACACCATGCACAATCTGAATCTGGAAAATTGGGAAGAAACCTGATGCAATTCGCAAAAGGAGAGGAGAAGAAACCTCATGAGTCACATTTGTCTGTTTAGATGTCGATTGTCCACTCTCAGTTGGGAATTCATGCTCAACCTTTTCAATAACCCCATTTTTCTGTTCTTCTAGCACAGCAATCTGCATCATGGCATTGATTTGAGATGACCAACTATTACTTGTAATGAAAAACAGTCACTTAACTGAAACCATAACACAACAAAGGGGATGGAAATTGATAATATTTTTCTTAATTAAAACTTGCTAACCAATGGGTGGTTGCACAATTCCCAAATCAAAATAAAGAAACCAATAATCACTAACAGTGATTCACCCACACACCAAACCACACAATAATAGAACATAACCCCGATTTAATCCAAATTCCAGAAATAAAATGCATAAATTTTTATAGTAAATGATGAAACCACAATCTCCATAGTCCACAGTGTATATTTACATTAAATCCATAAACTATATTTTCTTCTCACTACCTCAATATCCAATTCATTCCACATGCAGACATTCAAATCCAATCCAACCCAACACTCTATCTTCACATAACAATCACTTTCTAAAGAAAGATAGAAACCCAACAAAACTTTGCAACCCACCAACACAACAGAAGAATAAAAATTGAATCTTTATAATAAAAAATAAAACTCCAACTAAATATTCTAAAATAAAAACAAACAAAAAAGGGAAGAGAACATAAGTAAACGTAACCAATTTCCTTCTGGGTGGTTCGTCGGAGACGTCGGCGCTATCATCAGAGGAGGCGGTGATAGGGGTCCAGCGGAGGAGAAGGAGGCGAGAAGAAGCATTGTTGTTGTTATTTTGGGGTTGAGAATTGTTGTTGTTGTTGTTGTTGTTGTTGGGTAAGGAAGAGAAGGAAACGTGGACCCACTTCTTCTGCCACTTTCTGACGGGGCCAGTGAACACGGCGGGTGCACGCCACTGTAGACGGTGGTGACGCTGACCACCAATGTTTCGAGCCATCGCTGGCCGAGGGAGTATGGAATGCAGCGACAGAACTGAGGGAGGCTTTGTTATCTTCTTTTCCTTCTTCCCTTCCCTCTTCCAACACCACCACCGACTTCTTAAAATCTCCCAATACCCCAAAATTTTACTACCCCAAATTCAATCCCACCCTCATCTTTCCCTAACTGCTCCGCCACACCACCCTCCTCTTTCGCCTCTCGCAAGCGTCGCCGCATCCCTCTCTTCGTGCACCGAGGATCGCCGACCACCTTATCCAAACCAGTCGACTCTCCCATCCCTTTCTCCTGCTCAACCACCATTCCCTGGCCCCAACCCACTCATTTTGATTTTTTTTGCTTTCCCTTTTTCTCTCTCTCTCTCTCCTTCCTTTTCTCCACTGATCTCGTTCCTTCTCTCTCTTTCCCCTCTTCTCTTTTGTCATGTGTTAATTGTATCAGAGATATAAGACTATGTGTCTATCATGCAGATTTTTTTTGATGCAAGACATGCAAAGCAACAGGTGGCACCTAGACACAAGTTGGCGGGAGAAGTAGGTACACGTGGAGGGAAAGAAAAAAAAGGAGAACTGAAGTCAAGTGGGGGGAAGCATTTTACCGCCAATGTTGTTGCAATTTTGGCTCCAATTTTGGCTGAAGTGACTACGCTCGCTTATAATGTTTATATATATATATATATACACTAGCAGTATACCCGTGCGTACGCATGGGTGTTGTCGTTTTATTTTTATGTTTGAACTCATTCAAAATTTAATCAGTCCGAACATTGCCACGTGAAAATTTTTACAAATTTAAAATAGACAAACTTAATTAGTCTGAACATTACCCTGTGTAAAAAAATAGAATATTAAAATTTTATCAAAGTTTTGATAATTTTTAAAATAGTAAAAAGGAAAAATGAAGGAGGCATGTAGATGAAATTAGAATAGATATATCGTGAAAAATAAAGAAATGAGAGAGTTAGCGGAGGATAGTAAAAAAGTTTGAAAAAGTGTGTGAGATGAAAAAGTTTGAAAAAGTGAAAAAATAAAATTACCTAAATAAACTCCAATTGCTAAGTTGGGAAAATGATAAATTTGATAATTTGGTAGTGGGTAATGTATGAACTCAGAAAATTTAATTAGTCAGAACATTATCCTGTGAAAATCAAGACAATTTTAAAGTTGACAGATTTAATTAGCCTAAATAGTACCCCGTGCAAATAGACGGATGTTAAAAGGTGAAAATACCTAAATATACTCCAATTATTTAGTTGGGAAAAGCTTAAGATTAATATTTTGGTAGTAGGTAAATGGTAAGTTTGAAAAAGTGTGTGAGAGTAAAAAACTTTGAAAAAGTGAAAAAAAATAAAATTACCTAAATATACTCCAATTGTTTAGTTGGAAAAATGATAAGATTGATATTTTGGTAGTGGGTAATGTATGGACTTAGACAAAATTTAATTAGTCAAAACTTTATCTAGTGAAAATCAAGACAATTTTAAAGTTAACAGATTTAATTAGCCTAAAAGAAATATTAAAATTTTGTAAACATTTGAAAATATGAGAGTGAGTGAAAAAGTGAAAATACTTAAATATACTCCAATTATTTAGTTGGGAAAAACATAAGATTGATATTTTGGTAGTAGGTAAATGGTAAGTTTGAAAAGTGTGTGAGAGTAAAAAAGTTTGAAAAAGTGAAAAAATAAAGTTACCTAAATATACTCCAATTGCTTAGTTGGAAAAATGATAAGATTGATATTTTGGTAGTGGGTAATGCATGGACTCAGACAAAATTTAATTAGTCAGAACTTTATCCCGTGAAAATCAAGACAATTTTAAAGTTAACAGATTTAATTAGCCTAAAACAAATATTAAAATTTTGTCAAAATTTGAAAATTTTAAAATAGTAAAGAGGAAAAATGAAGGTGACATTTAGATTAAATTAATGTAGGTATATTGTGAAAAATAGAGAACTGGGAGAATTAGAGGAAGAAAGAGGAGAAGAGAGTGAAAAAGTGTGTGAGAGAGAGTGAAAAAATATGAAAAATAGAGAAATGGGAGAATTGGAAGAAGAAAGAGGAGAAGAGAGTAAAAAGTGAGAGGGAGAGTGAAAAAGTGTGTGAGAGAGTGAAAAAGTGAAAAAGTGAAATTACCTAAATATCCTTCAATTATTTAATTGTGAAAAAGATAAGATTGGTATTTTGGTAGTGGGTAATGTATGAACTCAGACAAAATTTAATTAGTCAGAACATTATCCCGTGAAAATAAAGACAATTTTAAAGTTGGCAGATTTAATTAGTCTTAGGGGTGTTCGTGGGTCGGTTTGGATCGGATTTGAACAAATCCGTTGCCCGAACCAATGATAATTATTCGGTTTGGGTTGGTTTGGATTTTACATTTTTTCCTCCAAAATCCGAACCAAACCGAACCGATATTGGACGGGTTGGTTTGGATTGGGCTCACGGGTTATTCACTAAAATATTAATTTTCTAAAATATAAAAAAAAAACATTTTTTTATGATAGACGGATATTAAAATTTTGTCAAAATTTGAATTTTTTTAAAATAGTAAAGAGGAAAAATGAATGTGACATATAGATGAAATTAAAGTAGGTATATTGTGAAAATAGAGAAATGAGAGAATTAGAGGAACAAAGAGGAGAAGATGGTGAAAAAATATGAGAGAAAGTGAAAAAGTGAAGAAGTGTGAAAAACTTTTTCACATGGCAACATAACCCGAACCCGCGAGTACCCACCCGACCCCGCCCTGAGTTTGACGGAGAAAACCCGCTTTGACTTGGGACGGGGTTGGGTTCGGGGATGTCGATACCCACCCCGTCCCCGCCCCGAACCCGCTCGAAAAAATATAAGTTAATTATTTTATTTTATTATATGCATATTTACTCATTCATTTTGTTTCATAATTTTTTTTTATTTTTAATTTTGATCTATTTTCTATAGAAAAATCTATTTTAATACTTTTAACTTTATTTTATCATTGTATAATTGTTATTATTTTATTATATTAATTATTATAAATATATTTTTTGTATTTTTTCTATAAATTGTGGCGGAAACGGGTACCCGCGGGGAACCCGTCCCCGTTTGGGACGGGGTTGGGGGATGCCTAAATATACTCCAATTATTTAGTTGGGAAAAGCATAAGATTGATATTTTGATAGTAGGTAGATGGTAAATTTGAAAAAGTGTGTGAGAGTAAAAAAGTTTGAAAAAGTGAAAAAATAAAATTACTTAAATATACTACAATTGCTTAGTTGGAAAAATGATAAGATTGATATTTTGGTAGTGGGTAATGTATGAACTCAGACAAAATTTAATTAGTCTGAGCTTTATCCCGTGAAAATCAAGACAATTTTAAAGTGAACAAATTTAATTAGCCTAAAACAGATATTAAAATTTTGTCAAAATTTGAAAATTATAAAATAGTAAAGAGGAAAAATGAAGGTGACATGTAGATTAAATTAAAGTAGGTATATTGTGAAAAATAGAGAATGAGAGAATTAGAAGAAGAAATAGGAGAAGAGAATGAAAAAGTGTGAGACAGAGTGAAAAAATATGAAAAATAGAGAAATAAGAGAATTGGAAGAAGAAATAGGAGAAGAGAGTAAAAAGTGTGTGAGAGAGTGAAAAAGTGAAAAAATTTGAAAAAGTGAAAAAGTGAAAAAGTGAAAATGATAAGATAGATATTTTGGTAGTGGGTAAATGGTATAGATAGATATTTATCCCATGAAAATCAAGACAATTTTAAAGTTAACAGATTTAATTAGCCTAAAACAAATATTAAAATTTTGTCAAAATTTGAAAATTTTAAAATAGTAAAGAGGAAAAATGAAGGTGACATGTAGATTAAATTAAAGTAGGTAGACAGCTGGCCCAGAGTTTTAACTGAAGGTGACATGTAGATTAAATTAAGGGAGGATCAGCCCAAACCGCTGAACCCCACACTCTGGGTTAATAATAATAATAATTTAATTCTATTTGTCAATATATTAGCCTATTATTTTCTAACCGTGCTTGTACGCGTCATTTATATATCAATAATATTTTACCAGTGATATATAAGTATTTTTACGAGTAATATATAAGTATTTATTAATATCTAAGTTGCATAAACAAATTACGTTTATATAAGTTAATTATAAAATATTTAATTTATACCAAATATTTGATAATTTGTTTAAAAATAATTACAGCTTTCAAGTTTCAATTTGCATTTTAGTTCTTCTTGCTATTTGCCGTTGTTCCTCATACGTTACTTCGTTAACTTTTTTCCTTTTAAATTGAAACGATTTTTCTTTTGGTACTACAGAGGAAGAGTTAACTCAATCTCAAACAGTGCCCATTTTTTAAGATTTGAGCAGGGCCTCCAAATAGTTTGGGACGACCCTGCCATGAAGCAGCAGTTTCATGTGCAAAATGGTACAAAAAGTCACCTAAATTCAAATCCGTCTTTTATGAAATTGTAATCATTCATAATCTTTTGTACTTATACTAGTATGTAACCCGTGCGATGCACGGGAAACGAATTCGTTTTAAAATATCAAAATTAAACAAAACTCTAGGGAAAACAAATAGCATGACCAAATGAAAAACGTAATATTGATTATATGTAAATTGTTAAAATATGATATGAAATAGTTATTTTAAAATCAATATGGTTAGTTCTTTATGTTGTAAGCAAAAAAATCAGTATTAATGCCAACTTTTTATAGGTTAATAATGTATATGGAGACTATACATAATGTCTTATCAGTGATTCAATACGGTAATTTAACGACAAAAACGATAATTTTTATATTGCAACTTGTAGCTAAGAATTTCAACAACCAACAAAATAGATGTACATTTTGCACAAAGACAAATCTTCTACATTTAGAATCCACTCCGACCTCTCGATCGTTTCTCCTGCCGCCTTTCTTTATAACCTTCATGAATAGATGTTTAGAATCCAGAAAATTATCGAATGAGACATCCACATCATGGTGCATATGTCATTCTACCTTCATACTCCGATATAAAAAAAATCAGCTATTATAAACATACATATAACTGTTTACCGGTGGTGTTATATAACTGTTTACCGGTGGTGTTATGTTTTATCGTTAATTTTGAACTCAATTGGAGAATAACGATTATATTGCTCAATTTTAAACTAAAATATATATTTAATATATAAGTATAAAGATGACTTAGTCAAAGTAACTATCATGAATTGCCATAGCGGTTATATAAATTGATGTTAATTTAATAATTGTAAAGACGTGTTATTTTTTAGTTATTCATCTACTATTATTAACGAATTTTGTATAAATGACTCAAAGAGAAACATTTGAATATTATGTCGATGAAAATCAATTGCAATGGCAGTGAAATGTATTTTTAGCTACATAAAATTGACAATATTAAGACAATTCTTTTATATTTCATTATAGTCAAATTATAATTGATGCAATAACATTATACTTTGATCAAACAAATATGTTGTTTCCAAATATTACATCCTCAAATAAAAATCATTCAATGGTAATATAATATCATGCGGGAAGATAAGAAACTATTGTTCATAAATTGTAGCTCAGTTGGGAAATAGTCAAATAAAAAACGGAAGGCATAGATCTTGAGTTGTAGCAAAAAATTGAACAGTCTTCAACCTCCATCACACAGTCAAGTCAATCTCCTACGGAATGGAACAACTATTAGTAAATAATATTAACATAATTGCAATTATTTCAACTAAAATGATACATAGATTTAGAGAGGAATAAACCATCTACATTATACTTATAATTAATCATGACTTTGTCAACATCAGCCACATTGTTTCCCGGCTTCAAAGCACTCTAAATAATCCCCTCTAAAGTTTAGATTTCTCAAATATTCAAAGGGGCCAAAGAGGTGTTAACAATCACACATATTTATGCATAAAACTCATCTCATTTAAAACCCAAGAACAAACATATAAAATAGAAGATACAGTCCCGAAACTCTCTTTTCACTACAAACTAAATTCAATAGTCTTTGATGTACTTAGCTCATGTGAATGCTTAAGGCAAACTTTTAAACACATCTTAACACCACGTTATTGATTCCCAGCCTCCACCACAAAATACTCCAACCTCATGCCAAATATTTAATTTATACCAAATATTTGATAATTTGTTTAAAAATAATTACAGCTTTCAAGTTTCAATTTGCATTTTAGTTCTTCTTGCTATTTGCCGTTGTTCCTCATACGTTACTTCGTTAACTTTTTTCCTTTTAAATTGAAACGATTTTTCTTTTGGTACTACAGAGGAAGAGTTAACTCAATCTCAAACAGGGCCCATTTTTTAAGATTTGAGCAGAGCCTCCAAATAGTTTGGGACGGCCCTGTCATGAAGCAGCAGTTTCATTTGCAAAATGGTACAAAAAGTCACCTAAATTCAAATCCGTCTTTTATGAAATCGTAATCATTCATAATCTTTTGTACTTATATCCTATCGTCAATTTGACAGTCACACCAATAAGAGACTCGGTTGATTTCACACCTTAAAAGTCACCTAACTTCAAATCCGTCTTTTATTTAAATTTCCAATAAAAAAGCCATAAGACATGCTCACAACTCACAAGTGGGTAAAAAAAAAAGACATGCTCTCAAGTTACAAGCGAAAGACACGGGTTTCTTAGGCCCTTAGGCTAGGGAACCTAATATGTTTTTTTTTTTATGACAGAAAACCTAGGTCCTAAACACTTGCTTGACCTCTTGCATTTTTTTATATATACATTTTTAATAGGAAAGATAATAAAAGGGTAGGAATCGGGTGTTCGAATCAATTTTTAGTGTCAAATAAAGAATCGATTTTTATTTTTAATAGACATTTTTATTAATATATTACAAATATGTCATACTTTTTTTGGGTCAATAATATAACCATACTTGTTACTTTGTTTTTTTATTTTAAAAAAGAATAACTATTTCCGCTAACTCAAAAAGGTAGCCCAACCCGTGCCACACTCAAGTCAAGGTGCATTCTAGTGAGAGATTAACTTCAAAACATTCCTAGTTAATTTTATGTTAATCAGCATTCCTATTGTTAAACCCTAATTTGCTCAACTTCTGTGTAAAGAAGCTAAAATTTAAAAAGTGAAAATTGTTGGAGCAAAAAGGGCGAGTTTGGAGGCTTCAGAGATGGTGCACGCTTGCAAGTATTTCTGCACAACCATGTAGTAGATTGCTTGTCAAGGAGAAATGCAAAGAACTAGTGAAACGACTGCAAAAGGGAAAAACACAAACACCAAAGATAGAGTTAGATGAAATGAGATTGAGAAGAAGGATGTATAGGCCGGGTGTATGTATTTGGATGCACGTTTGCATCTCAAAACGCATGTCCATAGCTAGCCTTGCCGGGGTAAACTTGCGGCGAATATGAAGCTCCAATTCATTGCTTCAACTTCACCGTGATAATTTTGCCGTGATGTGGGACTCACGTGGGATCCACCACTCACCCAAACATAAGCGTAATATAAAACAATAACAAAAGGCTGTTTACACCGGCAGTGTAAAATATATGTAACACAAATTATAGTTACCACTAGTGTAAAAGACCTATTTTTTAAATTTTTCTATAAAAAACAACTTTCTTACATTGGTTTGTCCATATAACTTGTAAAAAGTTACACGATGATTGCTAATGAAGTGTTATCTTAAGAGTTGATATACGTTACCTTTTACACTAATTATATGGATAAGATAACTTGTGTAAAATGTGTGTTTTTTTTTAAAAACTCTTTTAAACCGATTATCTATAAATTAAAACTCTAAAAAATTACACAGTGATTGCTCAAATGAAACATTATTTTGGTTTGTTGTACTGATAGAAAAATATCCTTAAAAATATGAAGTGAAATTCAAATATGATGACAATTTGATTGATTACATACAAAGATGTGCACTCTTTATACATAATAAGGGTAATAAGCTGCTTATTTTGCTGGACAGTGTATAAACCCGAATAAAGTTATTGTGATTAACAAGAAACTTGTTTATTCCAATTTTTATTTACTCCTCTAACAATATATAACAAAAAGAAAAAAGAACTAATCAAAAAAATATATAACAAAAAAGTCAATATATTTGATTCAAATTTAAAGGAAATAGATAGACTTTTTTATTTATATTTTATTATAGAGAAGCGGACATTCTCTAACATTGTATATCAAAATGGCCGGCAAACAACAACCTCTCAAATATAATGTGAGAAAATGAATGAACATTGCTATAAATACCCCCACTCACCGTCAAAAAGAAAATTAATAGTGTAAATTTGGGATTTATAGAGAAAATATTCGTCTTGGTAAATGTGCCCCAATGGATAAATTTTTAACAGTGTAGATCGCACCGACAATATCAACGGCACATAATGAATGAACATTGCTATAAATACCCCCACTCACCGTCATTTCTTTCACACCAACATTTCACTCTGTTTTTCTTCTTTCACACCCACACACCAAAGTGAACACTGAATCCACTCAGTACTCAAGAGACAACACACTAACGATAGGATAGAAGCCAAGAGCCATGCATAGAGGAGACAACTGTTTATGAATTTTGTTGCCATGTGCTGCTATTTTCAATTTTTCCAGCGACTGAATAAATTAAAAAATAAACAATTATTAAACTAAATTCATATAACAAGCCTAAATATATTCAACTATTTGTATAGTTTTTACCTGGCCTCTAAGAATATTAGATGCTACATGAGCATCAAATCCTATAAGAAGTGAACTATCCATAAGTCCAAAATGCTGCTAGTCCACCTGACCAGGCTGCTGGTGCTCCTCCTCATCATGAGGAGGGTAGTCCTGATGAGGATGGTAGTCCTGATGATACTGTTGCTGGTAGTTATGATGGTAGTAGTCAGTCCTGACCAGCAGCTTGTTCCTCCCCCTCCATGTCCTGCTGAGGAGCCTACTATCTATCTCGCTCCCGGGCACGTCTATCTCGTCGAGAAGCATGGCCGACTATCCTGATCCGTGTGCGTGTACTGACCGGAGTTTCTTCCGGTTCACCCATACCACTAGCCTGTGACGATCCACCTCGCATCACGAAATCCCTCATCGAGTCTATAATTCTGTTGTCTCTGCCTCTGCTAGGCACCATTGTAAATATAAAATAAAAGAAATTAAAAAAATTAATAAAGAAGTGTGGATTCATGGTAAATCCGTTAGTTAATTTTTGGAAAAATTGAACTATGGATTTACCATAAATCCGTTAGGCATTTTATGGAAAAACATCAACTACAGATTTACATAAATCCGTCTGGAAATTTCAACTTTAACTATGGATTTATGTAAATCCGTTTCCAAATATATGAAAATTATATGGATTTATGTAAATCCATTTTGGAAAAAAAATGTAAACGAATTTATGTATTTTCTATGGGACGGATTTACGTATTTCTGTTTAGTAAAATTTTCGGACTTACTTTTGTCTAGAACGGAAGTAAGTAAAGAATGAGAAAGGAAATTAGGTTTTTGTGAAGGTTGGAGGGTATTTTGGGTATTTTACAGGGGTTGTGGGGGGTATGATATATAGAGGTGGGGGTACAAAAAATGGAACCCCATCTTCTTTTGGTTATTTATTATTTTTGTTTTGGACCGAGCCATTGCCCACAGTAGATTGGGCTACACAAAAAACTTAGAAAGCGTTTGCAGCTGGAGGTGATTTCACCTCCGTGCGCATGAGATTGAATCAAACAATGATTTGCGTCTCACGCTAGAACCAACGATTGCCAATAACATCTCAGCATTTGCTTGACTAACCGTCTTGGATCTCCCCAGGCTTCACATAACCGACCAAGCTCCAATGCCTGCATTATCATGGCCCCACATCTAATGGTTCTCATCACAACTAAGTGGCACTCTCATGTCACCTATAGAAGGACATGTGCCTCATTGAGATCAGGCACACATTTATTAGTCACCTCTCACTTTGATCCAATACTAACTTTGGCCTCAGTTTTGGAGATACCATATGACCAATGTGCGTTGTCGTGAGCTCCTCGAAAGAATTTTGCCCTAATCATCGACGATTAGAACTTCAGATCATTGACAACCACAATGGGAGTCTATTCTCTCATCTCTTTCTTCTCAAATTGATTCGAAAATAGTTGGTTCCAAGCAATCTATTGCCGGTAGGAGTTGCCAACGCATATCAAAGATAACAGATCTCAAAATGCTGCACACTTTACCTTCAAAGCAACAAGGGGTTCACATTGAACCCTTCATCCAATCTCGTTCACTATCTCCTATTTTTTTTTATAATTAAAGAGATTTTATTAGTAGAACCTAAAACAAGCAACAAGCAAGACTAGGAAGAGATGACCAGGGCCAAGGTACAGCAACCAGTGGCGGACCTACCTTGTATCTAGGGGGTTCAGTTGAACTCCTTGAAAAAAAAATTGCACTTACCACCCTATATAAATAACCAAAATCTCCTAATTTTTTTATTTTGAACCCCCTGAAAATTTTAAATTACACTAATAGACCAAGTTTTGCAACCATTTGACACTCATCTTAAAAAATTTGACACCCCTGACCCTGGGGTCCTGAGTCCGCCACCGACAGAACACAATAAAGTAGCGCCCACAAAAGTTACAAAACACCGCCGAAGCCAAAAAAACACCCGCACAAGCAAATAAAACCCCATTACAAAATACCTAGAAGTATGATTCAAAAAACCTATGGCTAAAAAACATAGACCCCTATAGATAAGCCAAGATAATCTATCTCAACAAGTACAATACACCAAAACTAACACCAATATGATAACCAAAACACCTAAAAATAACCACTCCAAACACCATAGTTAACTCCTCAAGTCTACTACCACGCCTAAGTCCACCATCTCCTCTAGTCAGCAATGCAGCCACTGCGGGTGATAATGTCACAGTTGCAGCCTCTGTGATGAACGAGTTGTTACAATCCGTTTATAAGCAACTGAAGACCCTCGAGGCAGAGAACTTATGCTTTGACAATCTCCACTATTATCCAAATATTGGTTGATTTTCGTGGTTCCAACGTATTATTAAATGAACTACATATATATGCCAATTGGCCCGGGTTGAACCGCTTTGAACCGCCAATTAATCCGGGTTGAACTACCCGAAATGTATTTTTTGATTTTTTAATTTACTTTTTCTCCAAAATTTAATACATTTATAATTTTTTGTTTAATTATTACTTATCCGGTTCAACCATAGTTAAACCGAGTGAACCAATTGAATCGGTATCTCCCGTTCGATCTCCCTCCGGTTTTAAAAACATTGAGTAAATCATGATAAAGATGTACTCATGACCATGATTGTAATGGTTTCAAGATAATAAACCACTTGATTTCTGGATTCAATAGAGGCGTGTGTTTGCTGAGAGTAGAAATAGTGGAGAAGACAATTTATCAATGAAATAGGGTGCAAAATGATAGGCTCCGTAAGTGGAGTGACTCTATTGGATAATTCATTTCTTGCCTTTATTGAATGGAATCTGTAGTACATATAGAGAATAGTATTCCAAGCCAGCTGTCATTTGCTGGGCTCAATCCCTAAGGAGAGCTAACAGTAAGACAAAAGGCATATACAATAGTACAATAAGAATCCTATGGAAATCTAGGCAAGATCATTACAAAATATCTAATTCATAATGTAAGCATTTTGCCACTTGGGCTTGGCAGCATTCCTTTTGTAACGTTCTCTGGGCTTGTAATTCAGATTGGGCTCAACATTCACATCTTTGGCATTTTGGCCCAATTCCTTATGAGTGCTCATAACATCCCCTTCTTCATCAGCAAAAACCTTGTCCTCAAGGTTAAAAAAAGGAAAATTCTTTTTGATCTCCATGACAGACTCCCAAGTAGCATCTTCGGGATAAAGACCTTCTCACTGCACCAGAACTCTGTGTTTCTCAGGATCAGCTGCATACTGCCAGTCAAGGATTGCAGCAGGAACACTTACTGGATGATTATCAATGGAGTCTGCAGGAAGTTGTAAGGCTGGTGTGGTATCTCCATGACATGGTTTCAACTTGGAGACATGAAACACCGGATGAATCTTGCTGTTGGGAGGCAATTCTAACTCAAAAGCTACTTCTCCAATAGCTTTCTTCAGCTTGAAGGGCCCATAGTATCTCTTTGACAGTTTCCGGTTACAATGCCCAGCCACTGTGTTTTGTACAAAAGGTCTTAGCTTAACAAAGACCATATCTCCTTCCTTGAAAGGGTGTGGTATTCTCCTCCTATCCGCATACAATTTCATTGTAGCTTGTTCTTTGATGAGTTTGCTACGCAAAGTTTCCAGAATTGCAGTTCTTTCAGCTAGCAGAGTGTCAACAACTTCCACATGACTCTTGTCTTTGAGATATTGTGGCAGGTTTGGAGGGGGCTTACCATAGACAATATGGTAGGGAGAATATCCAGTGGTAGAGTGAATAGATGTATTATAGTGCTGATAGCCTCGCAAGTGCACGAGTCGTATCGCGTAATAAAAGAGTTATCGATCCACAGGGAGAGCCTAGGTGAATACCAATCTAATTTTTCAAAGTTGATTAACTGAAAAGAAAGTGTTTTTAGAAAGAAGGAATGTTTTAGTAAAGTCTACTCACTCATGATCATTGTAGACAAAAGAGGAGAAAAGAAAATAAGAAAAGAAAACATAAAGTTTAAATAGCGAGAAAATAAAAGAAAGCAGTAAATTGCAAAATTGTAAATAGCAGAATTGTAAGTGACAAGAAAGTAAAAGTGCAAGAAAATAAATAGCAAGGAATTGTAAATGACTTGGAAAGTAAAAGGGCAAAAAGGTAAATAACAAGGAAAATAAAAGAGCGGGAAAGTAAAGGAGCGAAAAAGTAAAGAGCGAGAAAGTAAAGAGCGAGAATTTAAATAGCAATGAAAGTAAATGACTTGGAAAATGAAAGGGGCAAGAAAGTAAATAGCAAGGAAAATAAAAGAGCGAGAAAGTAAAGAGCGAAAAGTAAATAGCGAGAAAGTAAAAAGCGAGAATTTAAATAGCAAGAAAGTAAATAGCAAGGAAAATAAAAGAGCGAGAAAGTAAAGAGCGAAAAGTAAAGTGCGAGAAAGTAAAGAGCAAGAAAGTAAATAGCAAGAAAAATAAAAGAGCGAGAAAGTAAAGAGCGAAAAGTAAAGAGCGAGAAAGTAAAGAGCGAGAAATTAAAAGGGCAAGAAAGTAAATAAGCAAGAATCATAAAAACATGAAGAGTAAATTGAAGTCATGAATCTTTAGAGAGCCTTTGTCATTGATTTTCTAACAAAATTCAAGCTTAGTACAAGTGAGGATCAAGCCTCTATTTATAGGAAAATATTAGGTCTAAGGCACTTGAGAGGAGGGGCAAAATGGTCATAAAAAAAGTGGCAAATCAAGTGGCAAGGGAAAGCCATCAGCAAGTGGGTGCAGCCAAAATTGACTTGTCTGGTGCCAGGGTCGTGCTCCCATGTGCCTGGGTCGTGCGCCCTGGCCAGTCAATTTTGGCTGCTCTGCGCCAGTTTTGCACTAGGGTCGTGCGCTTATGGTGCCAGGGTCGTGCGCCTTGTGCTGGCAACAGCTGTACTGCGTTGCTGGCAAGCATGGGTCGTGCACCCAGCTCTGCCAAAATGGGCCATCTTCAGTTGGAGACACGCACGGGTCGTGCGTGGTCCACCCAGGGTCGTGCGCAGGCTCTGTGCCAGTTTTTCCCCAGGGTCGTGCGCCTATGTGCTAGGGTCGTGCGCCAGTTTTGCACTAGGGTCGTGCGTGGTACACTCAGGGTCGTGCGTGTGCTGCTTGGCGCCCTTGGCGTCCTGTGTGCCTGTCTTGCGCCAGTTTTGCTGTTTTGGCGCCCTGTGTGCCCTGTCTTGTGCCAGTTTTGTTGCTGCTGTCTAAAAAGTTGTTTCTCCTCATATATTTTCTAAGTTTCTTCATTTTAGCTCATATTTTCGCTTTTGCTTCAAAATAAAACCTGGAAATAAAAAGTAAACATTTGCAGTAAAATAGCTCAAAAATATAATTAAAATACTAAAAAGACTTAATAAAATAACTATTAAAATGACTCTAAAAATAGACTCATCAAACTCCCCTATGCTTGAACCTTTGCTTGTCCTCAAGCAAAAACAGTGTAAATCTTTAGGCCAATTCTGAAGGAAAATTATTTTCATATCGAAACCTTAAGTGAACTGTGGGGCAATTCTAACACTTTGGTTTGAGAGCTACTATTTTGGGCCTCTTGTGGAATTGAGAGACAACTTTAAAGTATCAGTACTCTTGAGAGGATATCAATGTCGTCATAGAACCGGTTCCCCAACATTCTTAAGCTTGGGTCCTCCATTTACTAAGACCGGGTCTCAAAGGAGGGTCTTTATACGTTGGGTATTCAAGCATTTTTCTTTTCTTTTTGATTTTATATGCTAACCATTTATTTTGACATTTAAAATGCACTAACTTTTGCATTTTTGAATTGGTTTTGCATATATATATATATATATATATATATATTTTGATACCCCAACTCAGACGTTTTTCTCCAGTAACCGCGCATCTAGTAAATGTCACCAAGAGAACCAGGTTACTAGTTTCTTTTCAGTCCCTCTAATTGTATTAATAACTGAAAAGGGTCTCAATAGTGTGTGTGTGAAAAAACCCTAGAAATAGAAATCGAACCATGATACAATTTTGTTGTTCCCAACCAGTCCACCTAGATGATTGCTAATGAAAAATTGAAAAAAAATTTTTTTGTCCAGAAAAGGCTTATCTAAAACATGCTTAGGGATTACAAAGTTTCGTGATGGAGGGAGCAGATACAACTCAAAGTACAAAAAGATAAAAAACTCGGCAAAGCAATAAAGACATTTCTAATAAAAGTAATAAAATACCCCCCCATGCTTGGACTAGGCATTGTCCTCAATGATTTTTCAAATAAAACAAAAAAGGGGTTTTAGGAGAGCTCACCTGGCTGTCTGGTTCAGGATACTCGGCCCTGTGGTATTTTAATTTTCAACAAATCGAAAAAGAAACATTAAGTCGTGGGTTGCCTCCCACGCAGCGCTCTTTTAACGTCACTAGCTTGACGATCAAAATTTCAATTGGGATCCCGCAGAACTAAACTAGTTTCTTTCTCAATTGGGTCACCAGTTAAATAATTTTTCAACCTTTGACCATTGACTTTAAACGATCCGGTTTTCTCGCTCCAGATCTCTACAGACCCGAAGGGGTAAGCCTTACGGATTTCAAAAGGACCGGACCATCTTGACTTTAATTTTCCGGGAAAAATTTTTAGCCTGGAATTAAACAATAACACCAGGTCACCTTCCTTGAATTCTCTACGAATAATACGCTTATCATGCCAATTTTTTGTTCTTTCTTTGTAAAGTTTGGCATTCTCATAAGCATCCATTCGCAGTTCTTCCAATTCGTTTAGTCGGAGTTTTCTTTTTTCTCCGGCTAATTCCATGTTCAGGTTAAGGCGTTTAATTGCCCAGTAAGCTTTGTGCTCTAGTTCTACCGGAAGGTTGCAAGACTTCCCATAAATTAATTTGAAAGGAGTCATTCCTATGGGAGTCTTGTACGCAGTCCGATAAGCCCAGAGAGCATCATCGAGCTTTACCGACCAGTCCTTTCTTGAGGTCGAAACAGTTTTTTCTAAAATACTTTTAATTTCTCTGTTCGATACCTCAACCTGACCGCTTGTTTGAGGGTGATAAGGTGTTGCAATTTTGTGCCTTACTCCAAACTTTTGCAGTAACATTTCAAAATGTTTCGAGATGAAATGGGATCCTCCGTCGCTTATGACAACACGAGGGACCCCGAATCTTGGAAAAATTATTTTTTTGAAAAGTTTTATGACTACCTTTGCATCGTTTGTAGGAGAAGCAATGGCTTCGATCCATTTTGACACATAGTCAACGGCTACCAGAATATATTGGTTTCCAAAAGAAGAAGGAAACGGTCCCATGAAATCGACACCCCAGACGTCGAAAATTTCAACCTCTAAGATATTATTTAAGGGCATTTCATTTCTTTTTGAAATATTTCCGGTGCGTTGACACTGGTCGCATTTAGAAACGAATTGATGCGTGTATTTAAAAAGGGACGGCCAATAAAAACCAGATTGAAGAATTTTCGTAGCAGTTTTTGAAGAACTGGCATGGCCGCCATAGGAAGAAGAATGACAATGGTATAGAATGTTACTTATCTCTTCTTCCGGAATGCATCTTCTGAACACCCCATCTACTCCCCTTTTAAAAAGCAGTGGCTCGTCCCAGTAATACTGTTTAAGATCATGGAAGAATTTCTTCTGCTGATAATTTAAAGGCTAAATTATAGTTTTGGTCCCCCTATTTTCAAAAATTCAGACATTTGGTCCCCCTATTTTAAAACTCAGACATTTGGTCCCCCAATTTTAAAAAATCAAAGACATTTAGTCCCAAGAGGAATTTTCAGTTTTTTATGGCTAATAATCAAAGACATTTGGTCCCTCAATTTTAAAAAATCAAAGACATTTGGTCCCCCAATTTTAAAAAATCAAAGACATTTGGTCCCTCTTTGGACTAAATGTATTTGATTTTTTAAAATTGGGGGACCAAATGTCTGAGTTTTAAAATAGGGGGACCAAATGTCTGAATTTTTAAAAATAGGGGGACCAAAACTATAATTTAGCCTAATTTAAATATGGGGGGAGTACTCCTGCTGCAAGGTAGTTTACAAAATCTGCATACCATGGTGCTTCAGTTTTGCCCAATGAGAAGAGTTGATCATCCAAAAATGTATCATTAAGTGGCAACTCTTCTTCTTTTGTTCCTTGTAGACGGGACAAATGATCAGCCACAACATTTTCAACGCCTTTTTTATCCCTTATTTCAATATCAAATTCTTGTAGGAGTAAAACCCATCGGATCAATCTCGGCTTAGCATCTTTTTTGTTTAACAAATATTTTATGGCCGAGTGATCAGTAAAAATGATGATTTTTGAACCTACCAAATATGATCGAAACTTATCAACGGCAAAAACTACTGCCAATAATTCTTTTTCAGTTGTGGCGTAATTCATTTGTGCCTCGTCTAAGGCCCTGCTTGCATAGTATATGGCATGCAATTTTTTCTCTTTTCTTTGTCCCAGGACTGCCCCAACTGCATAGTCGCTTGCATCGCACATTATCTCGAACGGAAGATTCCAGTCTGGTGGCTGTATGATCGGGGCAGTAACTAAAGCCTTTTTCAACCTGTTAAAAGCTTCAAGACAGAGATCGTTAAAAATAAATGCTGCATCCTTAAGGAGCAGACTTGTCATAGGTTTTGAAATTTTTGAGAAGTCTTTTATGAACCGGCGGTAGAAACCCGCATGGCCTAAAAAGCTTCTCACCTCTTTTACTGTGGTGGGAGGTAGCATTTTTTCAATCACCTCAATTTTTGCACGATCTACCTCAATACCTCTATGAGAAATTAAGTGCCCTAGGACAATTCCTTCATTAACCATGAAATGGCACTTTTCCCAGTTTAGAACCAGGTTTACCTTCTCACATCTCTCTAAGACTTTTTCCAGATTGGCTAAACAGTTTTCAAAATTTGAGCCATGGACGGAAAAATCATCCATAAACACTTCCATTATTTTTTCAACAAAGTCTGAGAATATGGACATCATACACCTTTGAAAGGTAGCAGGAGCATTACATAGGTCAAAGGGCATCCTTCTATAGGCATAAGTGCCAAAGGGACATGTGAAAGTTGTTTTTTTTGGTCGCAAGGGTGGATGGGAATTTGGAAAAATCCCGAATAACCATCCAAATAGCAAAAATGTGAGTGCTGTGCTAACCTTTCTAGCATTTGATCAATGAACGGGAGAGGGAAGTGATCTTTCCGGGTAGCTTTGTTAAGCTTCCTGTAATCGATACACATTCTCCATCCCGTAATTGTCCTTGTGGAAATGCATTCGTCCTTCTCATTTTTAATAACTGTTAAGCCTCCTTTCTTAGGTACTACTTGAACAGGACTAACCCACTTGCTATCGAAAATAGGATATATTATCCCAGCATCAAGGAGTTTTAAAACTTCCTTTTTAACAACCTCTTTCATGTTTGGGTTTAATCTTCTTTGATGCTCGATAGAAGGTTTATAGTCCTCTTCCAGTAGTATTCTGTGTATGCAGATTGACGGATTTATTCCTTTAATGTCCTCAATAGTATACCCAATGGCTTTGGGATACTTTTTGAGAACATTAAGCAATTTTTCAGTCTCATTTTGTTTCAAATTTGCATTTACAATTACTGGAAAAGTAGAATCAGGGCCAAGAAACTCATACCTGAGAGATGATGGTAAGGGCTTCAGTTCTATTTTTGGTGTTTCTTTCGGGAGAGGTCGAGGTTTCTCCTCACCCAAAGTTTCAGTACCCAATTCTTGTGATGGTGGATTTTCATCCAAAAGTTTTATGTAGAATTGGGTTTCTCCTGCCGCATTTGTATTTGTGTTGCCTAAAAGGCAATCTTCCAGACTATCTTGTGAAGATGATGCTAAAGAGCAGTCTTGCACGCAATAGTCTACAATATCAATCCTACAGCACGAGTCTTTTACAGATGGACTCTTCATGAAGTTTGAAACTTCAAACTCAACCTTTTCATCCCCCACATTAAAAACCAACTTACCGTTTTTAACGTCAATTATTGCCCCTGCAGTAGCTAAAAAGGGCCTCCCCAGAAGAATAGGAATTTGGGAGTCTTCTTCAATTTCCATTACAACAAAGTCCACCGGTATAAAAGTTTGCCCTACCTTGATAGGGATATCCTCTAAGATTCCAGTGGGGTATTTAACGGAACGATCTGCCAACTGTATTGTCATTTTTGTGGGTTTAAGTTCGCCTATCCCTAGTCTATTGCAAAGAGAAAGAGGCATCAAACTTACACTGGCTCCTAGATCGCACATCGCTCTGTTTATAGTTTCACTTCCAATCACACAAGGTATGGAAAAACTACCTGGATCCTTGAGTTTTTGTGGCAGCTTGTTCTGGATAATTGCACTACATTCCTCTGTTAATGCAATCGTCTCATAGTCGTCTATTTTTCTTTTCTTGGATAAAATTTCTTTCAAAAATTTAGAATAAGACGGCATTTGAGACAATGCATCAGTGAAAGGAACGTTGATGTAAAGCTTTTTAAGCAAGTCGACGAACCTTTTGAATTGCTCGTCAATTTTGTTTTTTGCAAATCTTTGGGGAAAAGGAATGGGTGGTTTGTATGGTGGTGGGGGGATGGGTGGTTTTTCTTTTTCTGGTTCTTTCTCTTTTTCTTTCTCTTCTTGCTCTCTTGGTAAATTATGTTTTTCACTCACAATTTTTTCTTGGTTTGCTCTTGGTTCCTCTAATTGTTTTCCGCTTCTAAGGGTGACGGCATTTATTTGGCCTTTTGGATTTTGCTCTGGTTGCCCAGGAAATACCCCTGAAGACTTAGAGGATGAAGCTACCTGTGTTGCCACTTGAGTTATTTGATTTTCAAGCATTTTATTATGAGTGGAAATAGAGTCGACTTTTGATACTAATTTGATAAGTGTGTCATTCAAATAACCAGTTTGATTTTTGAATTCTTCATTTTGTTTTGTTTGAGATGACACAAATTTTTCCATCAAAAATTCCAAGTTCGACTTTTGCGGGTTGTTTTGTGGGTTATTAAAAACCCTTTGATTTTGAAAGACAGGAGGTGGTCTAGGTGCTGGATTGGCTGGAGGATTTTTATAAGAAAAATTTGGATGATTCCTCCACCCAAGATTATAAGTATTTGAAAACGGATCTTCCTTTTGAGCATAGTTAATATGCTCGTTTCCAGCACTAGATGCCTCAAGCTGGCATTCAGCTCCAATATGGCCAACAACCCCACATAATTCACATGGTGGAGTAATAGGAGAAGAAGTTTGTGAGACGGCACTTACATTTAATTTTTCAAATTTTTGAAAAAGTGCGTCCACTTTCGAGGTAAGATGATCAACAACAGATATTTCATACTTACCTGGCTCTTTTGATGAGGCTGGTTTATTCGTTATGGCTCGCTCACTTGCCCATTGACAATGGTTTTGAGCCATATCTTCAACGAGTGCATAAGCTTCAGTAAAATTTTTGTTCATTAAAGCTCCACCTGCAGCTGCATCAACAGTCATTCTTGTTGCATATTGTAATCCATTATAAAAAGTGTGAACAACGAGCCGTTTCTCTAGTCCATGATGGGGGCATAGCCTTAACATTTCTTTGAAACGTTCCCAAGCATCATAAAGAGATTCCCCGTCGTTTTGAGAAAATCGAGTAATTTGATTTCTCATTTGAGCTGTTTTACTCGGGGGAAAGAACTTAGCAAGAAAAGTTTGTTTTAACTGGCCCCAGCTGGTAATGGATTCCGAAGGCAAAGAATGTAGCCATGCTCTTGCTCTATCCCTTAAAGAAAAAGGGAAGAGTTTTAGTCTTATGGCATCCGGAGGTACCCCGTTTAATTGGTTTTGTTGAACCATCGAAAGCAGAGATGTTTTGAGTTCAAAATTATTTGCTTCCACATTCGGATGTACAATGGCAGCCGATGGCTCTGCTGAAGGTGTTGCGTACTCTTTGAGAGCACGATTTTCATTAGCCGCCATTTGGTTATCGGGAATTTCTCTCCTCCTTCTATGTAAGAACCTTTCGATTTCGGGAATTTGTTGAACAGTTTCTCCGAAACTTCTGGTCCTTCGCATTCGAGGGACAAGAGAAGAAAAAAGAAAAAAATAAAGAAAATAAAATTTCAGTATAACCGGTTTCGAAAAACTTAATTAATATCACTGCCTCCCCGGCAACGGCGCCAAAAACTTGATAGCCTCGCAAGTGCACGAGTCGTATCGCGTAATAAAAGAGTTATCGATCCACAGGGAGAGCCTAGGTGAATACCAATCTAATTTTTCAAAGTTGATTAACTGAAAAGAAAGTGTTTTTAGAAAGAAGGAATGTTTTAGTAAAGTCTACTCACTCATGATCATTGTAGACAAAAGAGGAGAAAAGAAAATAAGAAAAGAAAACATAAAGTTTAAATAGCGAGAAAATAAAAGAAAGCAGTAAATTGCAAAATTATAAATAGCAGAATTGTAAGTGACAAGAAAGTAAAAGTGCAAGAAAATAAATAGCAAGGAATTGTAAATGACTTGGAAAGTAAAAGGGCAAAAAGGTAAATAACAAGGAAAATAAAAGAGCGGGAAAGTAAAGGAGCGAAAAAGTAAAGAGCGAGAAAGTAAAGAGCGAGAATTTAAATAGCAATGAAAATAAATGACTTGGAAAATGAAAGGGGCAAGAAAGTAAATAGCAAGGAAAATAAAAGAGCGAGAAAGTAAAGAGCGAAAAGTAAATAGCGAGAAAGTAAAGAGCGAGAATTTAAATAGCAAGAAAGTAAATAGCAAGGAAAATAAAAGAGCGAGAAAGTAAAGAGCGAAAAGTAAAGTGCGAGAAAGTAAAGAGCAAGAAAGTAAATAGCAAGAAAAATAAAAGAGCGAGAAAGTAAAGAGCGAAAACTAAAGAGCGAGAAAGTAAAGAGCGAGAAATTAAAAGGGCAAGAAAGTAAATAAGCAAGAATCATAAAAACATGAAGAGTAAATTGAAGTCATGAATCTTTAGAGAGCCTTTGTCATTGATTTTCTAACAAAATTCAAGCTTAGTACAAGTGAGGATCAAGCCTCTATTTATAGGAAAATATTAGGTCTAAGGCACTTGAGAGGAGGGGCAAAATGGTCATAAAAAAAGTGGCAAATCAAGTGGCAAGGGAAAGCCATCAGCAAGTGGGTGCAGCCAAAATTGACTTGTCTGGTGCCAGGGTCGTGCGCCCATGTGCCTGGGTCGTGCGCCCTGGCCAGTCAATTTTGGCAGCTCTGCGCCAGTTTTGCACTAGGGTCGTGCGCCTATGGTGCCAGGGTCGTGCGCCTTGTGCTGGCAACAGCTGTACTGCGTTGCTGGCAAGCATGGGTCGTGCGCCCAGCTCTGCCAAAATGGGCCATCTTCAGTTGGAGACACGCACGGGTCGTGCGTGGTACACCCAGGGTCGTGCGCAGGCTCTGTGCCAGTTTTTCCCCAGGGTCGTGCGCCTATGTGCCAGGGTCGTGCGCCAGTTTTGCACTAGGGTCGTGCGTGGTACACTCAGGGTCGTGTGTGTGCTGCTTGGCGCCCTTGGCGTCCTGTGTGCCTGTCTTGCGCCAGTTTTGCTGTTTTGGCGCCCTTGGCGCCCTGTGTGCCCTGTCTTGCGCCAGTTTTGTTGCTGCTGTCTAAAAAATTGTTCCTCCTCAAATATTTTCTAAGTTTCTTCATTTTAGATCATATTTTCGCTTTTGCTTCAAAATAAAACCTGGAAATAAAAAGTAAACATTTGCAGTAAAATAGCTCAAAAATATAATTAAAATACTAAAAAGACTTAATAAAATAACTATTAAAATGACTCTAAAATTAGACTCATCAAGTGCCACTCGGCCCAATGGAGGAATTTGCCCCATTCTCTAGGCTTGGAGTGCACGAAGCAATGAAGATATTGCTGCAAAATCTTATTGACTATCTCAGTTTGTCCATCACTCTGAGGATGATAAGTTGTTGACATCCTCAGCTTGGTGCCATTCATTTTAAACAGTTCACGCCAAAACTTGCTCATAAAAATTGGATCTCTATCGGAAACCGTGCTTCTAGGCATTCCATGATGTTTGCACACCATTGTGGCAAATAATTCAGCAACTTTGAAAGCATTGAAATTGGTTGGCAGAGTACCAAAGTGCGCAGCCTTGGAAAATCTGTCTACCACGACTAAGATCACAGTAGTGTTTTGGAAGGAAGGGAGCCCCACAATGAAGTCTAATGATACGTCCTCCAACACACCATGAGGGACTGGTAGAGGTTGCAGTAAGCCATATGGACTGTGGTTAGGGTACTTAGTTTGCTGGAAAATCTGGCAGCAGTTCACAAACTGAGTTACATCAGCTTTCATGTTTTCCCAGAAAATATTTTCCTTCAATCTGCCAAAAGTTTTCTGAATACCACTGTGACCTCCCAATGGTGAAGAATGAAATTCCTCCAATAGCAATTGTTTGAAGGGAGAGTTAGAAGGAATGTAAAGCTTTTCCTTATAAAACAACAAACCATTCATCACAGAATAATCTTTGAATTGAAGAGGTTCCTGCAAAACCATCTGCACTAGCTGCTGAAGCTCAGTATCATGGTCAAATGAAGCCCGAAGTTGCTGCAAGAAATCCCAATGAGGAATAGTGATAGCCAAAAACTGAGGTGAAGGCTCATGCACCCTAGAGAGAGAATCTGCTACTCTATTTTGAGCCCCTGGCTTATAGATTATTTCATAAGAATACCCCAATAACTTGGCTAGGTAAAATTGTTGCTCAGGTGTTTGAATTACCTGCGTCATCAATTCTCTAAGGCTCCTTTGATCTGTGTAGATCAGAAATTTCCTTCCAAGGAGGTAAGTGCGCCATTTCTTGACTGCTGAGGTAATAGCACACAATTCTCTCACATAGGTAGAAGCATTAAGCATCCTAGGACTGAATTTGCGACTGTAATAAGATATAGGATGTCCATTTTGGCATAAAACAGCTCCCATGCCTAAGCCTGAAGCATCAGTCTCAAGAACAAAGTCCTCATCAAAATTAGGTAGGGCTAGTACTGGTGCCTCAGTCATGGTACGCTTCAGACTTTCAAAAGCCAGATCAGCTTGTTCATTCCATTGGAAAAAGTCCTTTTTAAGGAGTTCAGTGAGAGGAGCAGCAACCAATGCATAATGTTTGACAAACTTTCTGTAGAAACCCGTGAGGCCAAGAAAACCTCTCAATTGCTTGACTGTTTTAGGCCGTGGCCAATTTACCATAGCTGAAATCTTCTCTGGATCAGGGCCAACACCATGTTCAGAGACAATGTGACCGAGATAAGCCATGGTGTTCTGCGCAAAGGTACACTTAGCTCGCTTCAGGAAGAATTGTTGAGCAACCAGGCACTGGAAAACCGTTTCAAGATGAGCTAAGTGATCTGTGAGAGAGCTACTGTAAACCAAAATGTCGTCAAAAAACACAATAACAAACTTGCGCAGATAAGGTTGAAATAGGGAATTCATTGTGGTCTGAAATGTAGAGGGAGCATTACACAAACCAAAGGGCATGACAAGGAATTCATAGTGTCCTTTATGCGTGCGAAATGCAGTCTTATGCACATCATATGGAGCCATCTTAATTTGGTGATAACCAGAACGAAGATCTAGTTTAGAAAACCACCTAATGCCATGTAGTTCATCAAGCAGTTCTTCAATAGCAGGAATAGGAAACCGATCCTTGATTGTAATAGCATTGAGTGCTCTATAGTCCACACAAAAACGCCAAGTACCATCTTTCTTCCTTACCAAGAGTACAGGTGAAGAAAAAGCACTGTTGCTTGGCTGTATGATTCCCTGTAACAACATATCTTGAATTTGGGCCTCAATCTCTTGTTTTTGAAACTGGGGGTACTTATATGGTCTAACATTGACAGGGTCAGCTCCTTGGAGTAAGGGAATTTGGTGGTCAGTTGGTCTAGGTGGAGGTAGGGTGGTTGGTTGAGCAAACAAGTGGGAGTATTTGGAAAGGAGAGTCTCTAGGGGTGGGGGGTAATCTGTTTGATCATGGAGGGTTGGTGAGGGTGTGATGAGGTTGAATTGTAAGACAGTATCTAAGGAATGGGTTGAGGCCAGGCGCCTAAGTTGATGTAAAGAGGCTTCAGTAGGACTTGGGGTAGGGCTGCCAGCAATCTTGATGGTTTTGTTGTTCTTGGTGAAGGACATGGTGAGGCTGTTATAATCAGTCAATACCGGGCCCAAAGTTTTTAGCCATTGAACTCCAAGAACCAATTCAGCACCACTCAATAGGATAACAAACAGATCAATAGTAAAAAGATGACCATCAAGACATAAATCAACATTGTTACAGAGAAATGAACAAGACAACTCTTCACCATTGCCTACTAACACAGGGAAAGCTTTTGAGGGTTCAAGGGACAAACCCAGTTGATTTGCTACCCTATCTTGAATGAAATTGTGTGTACTACCCCCATCTATGAGGACTGTGAGATTGTGATTGTTAATTTGACCCTTCACACGCAAAGTTTGGGGTATGGTATGGCCCATGAGAGCATGTAAGCTGATATGGAAACTGGTTTCCTCAGATGGAGTGGGTGGGGTTTCAACTGTAGGTGTAACAGTTTCATCTGTTGGGGTTTCTGGTGGGTTATCAGGGTCATCGGGTTCAGCTATAAGTAAGAAAAATTGGCGTTTACAACGATGACCAAGTTGAAACCTTTCATCACAGTTGTAACACAGCCCTTTTTCTCGCCTAGCTTGTAGTTCTGTGGGGGAAAGGCGTTTTATGGGTGGTTGTTTGGTCGTGTTTGGCTGTGTGGTTGAAGTGTTTGTAGTGAGAGAGGGTCGTGAGGGGAAGGTCTTCTGGTGAGCAGAGGTGGTGGAATTATCAGCTTTACGGTTGTACCCAGACTTATCATTAAACTTTTCCTCTTGCAATTTAGCTAAATTCACAGCATGAGAAAGAGAAATGGGATTGAATACCTGAACTTCACGGCGTATTTCCGGCTTGAGCCCCGAGATAAAGCAACTGAGATAGAACTCGTGAGGAAGTCCGATGATTCGATTAGCCAAAGCTTCAAAACTAGCAAGATAATCCTTCACGGTGGTCGTTTGGCAGAGCTTGAACAAAGCACCTTTGGGATCCTCAAACTGAGATGGAGCAAAACGAATCTCTAGAGTGTGCAAGAAAGCATTCCACGAATGAAGAAGACCATTACTGAACATCCATTGAAACCAGCTAAGGGCTTCACCCTCCATGTAAAACGAAGCGATATGGAGGCGTTGAGCTTCGGGAGTGCGATGAAAGTCGAAAAATTGCCTGATTTTGAAGATCCAGTTGAGTGCATCCTTCCCATCGAAGCGGGGAATCTCGAGTTTCACCAATGTAGTACCAAACGAAGCGGTGTGAGCTGGTGTCTCGAACCCTAACGCTTGAAATCCCGGAGGACCCATACGCGTACGCAGTTGATTGAGATCCTCTTGGAGTGATTGTTGCGTTTCTTGAAATCCCCTTTGATTCTCTAAGAGCTGCTGGAGAATCTCGGTGAGATTGGGTGGTGGTGTTTGTGGAGATCCAGACATGGCAATCAAATGAAAGCACCAGTTGTAATGGTTTCAAGATAATAAACCACTTGATTTCTGGATTCAATAGAGGCGTGTGTTTGCTGAGAGTAGAAATAGTGGAGAAGACAATATATCAATGAAATAGGGTGCAAAATGATAGGCTCCGTAAGTGGAGTGACTCTATTGGATAATTCATTTCTTGCCTTTATTGAATGGAATCTGTAGTACATATAGAGAATAGTATTCCAAGCCAGCTGTCATTTGCTGGGCTCAATCCCTAAGGAGAGCTAACAGTAAGACAAAAGGCATATACAATAGTACAATAAGAATCCTATGGAAATCTAGGCAAGATCATTACAAAATATCTAATTCATAATGTAAGCATTTTGCCACTTGGGCTTGGCAGCATTCCTTTTGTAACGTTCTCTGGGCTTGTAATTCAGATTGGGCTCAACATTCACATCTTTGGCATTTTGGCCCAATTCCTCATGAGTGCTCATAACAATGATGATCCTTATGCAATATGCATAAAGGCTGAATCACGCAGAGTCATTGTCTTCCCCTTAATATGTCAAACTTATAAGCACAAATAGCAAGTTCAGTTGCTTTTTAATTCTTTCGATGGTGCCACGTAATTTTGCCACTCAATCAGTTAAGGTTTGAGGCATGTGTTCACAAATGCAAGAAGGTTTTTTTTTACTAATGCGTTAAAAATACACTTAGAGCAAGTGTACCCTCTCAAAGAAGTAGTATAAAAGATTATCGTATTCACAGAGATTAATTAACAAGTACCATACTACTCAAGATTATATATTGTTTAGACGAATAAATAATTGAGTTGTTATGAAAACAAATAAAAAGAAATAAATAACAAGAAATAAAATGAGAGGTTCTATTAAATGGATAGAGGTCCAGGGTCACGGTTTCACTTGCAAGCTTCGATTCCCCTATGTCTAATTCTACCGGAATTCCTTTATTTAATTTAATTACCAATCCCTTTACTAAGCTACTAATCGGTTTAGTTATTCGCGATTAATATTCCTTTTCCTAAATTAATCATTGTTTGGTCAGGCAATAATTTAAATTCAAGAAAAGCATAAAGAGCAAAAATATTGAATGATTGGAAGACTAAATTAATGTTTGGTCATGCAATAATTATAGCCCAATTATCCTATAAATCCACCAACTAATTGCAGTACGGTCGCTGATCAATTAATTGATTATAAACATGCAAATGGTAGCTAATCCTAATTATGTGATAAAAACAATAGGACAATATTAATTAAAATAAAAACCGGAATTCAAATATGAAACTAGAACGTAAAAAAGTCTCTAAACTTGCAAGATCCACCTAAGACCCTAGAAGAGGATTTAGCTATCCAAAGTCATAAAGAACAATAAAATAGAAATTAGAGTAATGAATTACAGAGATAAAAATAACTCAGAAATTAAAGAAATTCTTATTCTGAGTCAGAAATTAGAGAAATTAGAGAAATAACTCAGAAATTCTCATTTTCCTGCTCCAAAGCTATCTCACGGTGTCAACAAGGGTACCCAAATTCTTCACTCTCTCCTCGTCTCCGTGCTATGCCGTTACCGTGAGTGTGTGTTGTTTGTATTGTTGCGCGACACACCTCTCTTCCATTCCAATTGATGCCTTTTTATAACCCCAACCTAGGGTTCCGTGCTTCAACTTGTTGTCTACGGCTCTCTCAAATTTGCTGCAGCTTCCTTTGGTTTAATTCCAATCCCTCCGTGCTTTTCCCTCATGCCCATTACCTGGGCTTTCTTTTTAGTCAAAATGGCCAAAGCTTTTTCTTCAATTCATGGGCGGCAATAAGCCCTTTTCTTTTAATTGCAAGCCCATATATATATATATATATATATACACACACACACACACACTAGTATGTAACCCGTGCGATGCACGAGAAACATTTTTCATATTTTTGTGAAAATAGCGGATTTTAGAAAGAGAAGTAACAAAATTAATAAAAAATGGATAGTGAATTCTATTTAAGCATCCATAAATTAAACGCAAATCAATAGTAACTTATTTCTGCCTAAACTTTCAGTTTTTTATCAAACAATAAATAGTTAATAAGTTCTTTTATAATATAATATATATATATATATATATATATTAATATATATTTTATCATACAATATATTGTCTATGGTATATAATACGTAGTTTTATTTTTTAGTTTTTTGAAAAAACTGGATATAATAAATATTAACTGATGTGGTCTTAACCAAGTGGGTGTGGCACAAGTGGTAAGTTGATTGGGCTCCTTAAGCATTTGGTCAGGGGTTCGACCCCTGGCCGGTGTGTATGGAGAGACATCGCTTGGGAGAGGTCAGCCCTTAAATGAACTCCAGTACCTCGAGGGATTAGTCTCCACCGTCGCAGTGGAGGATATCCTGGTTTCCCCAAAAAAAACTGATGTGGTCTTTAATTATCACCGGGTCAATACATATCCCCAATTTCCAGTTGGGGCTCCATCTACCTCTTATTAACACTTTACGGTATTTTGATCACATCTGATACTGCTGGAAAGACAAACAATCTGTAAATACGAATTACTTATACTCTGTCGCATCGGACTCAAGTGAACGGGAAATCGGACCTGATCCCCAACTTCTTCGCCTTGTTCCATTAAAAAAGGTATGAGGTTGTTGGAAGTAATCTGGAATTGATGTTGTGTTGTTTATTTTCTCCTTGTTTGTTACACAAATTGATTCATTTATATATCAAATTCTATGTGCCAACAATTATTACGGAAGATGAATTTATTAACAGATATGGAAAAGCTGCAAAATTTTTTTATCCTGCATAAGGGTTTTGTTTTTTTGTCACGTTGATGATTTGATAATAGTAACTTGTGGGGATAATTAAGGATTATAATATGGTGTACAACAAATAGATGCTAAATAATATATATATATATATATATATATATATATATATATATATATATATATATATATATATATATATATATATATAGTTTTCAATGTATAATTATATGCAATAGCTATTTTGTTATCGGCCAAGAATCCAGAAATAGATACTTGTGTGGAAGGCAAACAAATTTTAAATTGTACTGTCCTAAAACCAACCCACCTTTGTACAGCCTTGCATTTTTCCTTTCACGATCCGCAAATTTCTTTGTTTAGTGTCTTATTACGTAGAATTTTGTTTTTTTTAATTGGGTTAAGGTTTCTTCCTGAACAGAAAACTGACGTTAAACTTTTGCTATTTACTCGTTAAACTTTATGGTCAAATATTTGATGATTGTGCAATGATGGTGAGGGAAAGATGACAATGAATACTCGGGAAACAAAGAAAATTCCAGCTGCATATTTGCAAGTAAGAAACATTTTGAAAATACATTTAGATTTGTGTTTTTGATTGTGGTTAGATTTGTTAGGATGTTCTTTAATATAATGTGACATGAAATTCATTCAACATATAAAGCTTGTAAAAAAACCTCACTATCACAACAGGATATGTGGATTAACCTGTTGTTAAAATATGTGGATTAATTGTAGCTTATTTGGGACATGATCAAGAAATCGTGCTTATTAACACATAAAAACTCTATCCAAAATTGTAGTCAGATGACAAAAAAAGTAAATAGAACAGATTGAGCAATCCAAAAGTCAAACAAAAATTAAAATCCTGTGACATGTCATGAAACGATTACCAATAAGATGAAACTCTATAGGTTATCCATAGATTTATTATAGGTTATCAAAGACCTCTTGATATACCACGTTATTTGTGTCGCGATATATAGACTCATCCTCGTTCAAAATCAACAACTTCAAACCATCTCGAGATCTTACTCTGGATATTGCAACGTATAGCTGTCCATGTGTGAATACTGCCTTTGGAAGATAAATTCCGACGTGAGATAGTGATTGTCCTTGACTTTTATTTATTGTCATTGCAAAACACAAAGCCACAGGGAACTGTCTCCTCTACAGGAACTACTTTAAGATGAATATGATACCTATAAACAACCAAAAAAAAGTTAAAAACGCCAACGAATCTGTGAACAAAGTAATTGGAAAAAAATGCAATTCCTCTTTTAGCATAAATGATTTCGTCAATATGGGCCATGACTATATTAGGAGAGCCCTGTGACAAATTTAAATTTAAAAAAAACAGATATGTTTGATAACTCGGGAAATACTAAACAAAATTGTACTATTTTTAAAAAAAATGGGAATGGTGTGTTCCAACATGGAGAGGTGAGTAGACAAATCGGACATACAATTGTGCCAAAATGGTGTAGTGCATTCAAGTTGATATTTTGAAGAAATAGGAAATCAACAGCCATTTCAGCAGCGAGTTCCATTGTTTTCTAAGAAGTAAACACTGGAACAAATAGCTAATGTGTAAAGGAGAAGAGCATAAAATATATTGGATGGTATTTTGTCATACCAGTGGAGCCTATTTATATAGTTAGTCTAGATGTTAGTTGTATGCAAATGGTTTGTAATTGAAATTTAAAAAGTGTGCCAAAATTTTGAAAATTGCGCCAAAAAAGTTGTATAAATTTTTAAGATTTGAAAACTCCAAGATTTGTAAATTATGAGACAACTAACAACCCTCAAATTGTGAGTTTCGAAAAAATTGTGAACCAAAAAATTTCGGTTATGAGATATGAACTTAATTGAGCCTATTTAAATTTATCGGTTTCAATATATCATTAAAAAAATTCATTATGTCATAATTGATTAATTATTAGCTTTGCCTTTTATCGTAAATGTTTGGGCGGTTGTATTTTATTTTGTTTTATTACTTTCAATACAATTCATGTTTAGTTAAGGTTTTGTTGTTAAAAGAAAAAATGATTAGTTAAGCTATGAACACGTTATCGTTTTATTATTAAATTAGCTATGAATTTTGTTTTAAAATGTGCGGCTGTTTTATTTGAATGGGTGGGTAGGATTAAAAATCATAAGAAATTAAATAGAGTCAACCATGTGTATGTAAGCAACATGAGATGCCAAGTAAGCAACATGAAATGCCAAATAGGATATGCATTTAATGGATTATGATGAAATTTAGAGACATTTTCCTTTGTATATTTATATATATATATATATATATATATATATATATAAAGTATAATTGATGATTTGAGTGGCTTTAATTTGGAATTTCTTTCTTTTTTATATTTTCTCATTTTCTGCAAAATAAAGAGCAAATTAAGTCCATGATTTATATAATTAGTAATAATTGCTCTAAAAAATAGCCCAAAAGTATCTCTAAAAATGCACTAAATAGGAGTTTATCATTTACCCCCACCACATACATGCCTCTATACCCCTACAAAATTTGATATTCAGAGAATACCCCTATAAATTTCTTCACACGGATTTATCAAATTTAAAGATAAACCCGTTTTTGGTTTTTTTTTCCAAAATGGATTTATCTTTAAATTAGATAAATCCTTTTTTAACAAAAAAAAATTACCTAATTCCGTTTTTTATATTTTTGCAAACCGGATTTACCTAAGCAACACATAATTCCGTTTTGGTAAATTTAAATAACGGATTTACCTATTTATTAGATAAATCCATTTTGAAAATACTCAAAACGGATTTATCTAATAAATAGGTAAATCCGTTGTGTATTAAAAAATAACTGTTTTTTATTTACAATTTTTAAAAAAGGTTATAAAAACACTACGAAAAATACGTTAAAGAGTCAAAACTAATCCAAAAATTATAAAAACACCACTAAAAATCTAACAAAACCAAAATAAGGTTATGCAATTTTTTTTAGATTTTTTTAGAGATTATGAAAAATTTAAAAAATTAATAAAAAATAGTAAATGATGGAATTTTGGATTTTGAGCCGCGCAGTCCCGATAGAAGTCCCTTCTTTGGGGAAAAAAACCAAAAACGGATTTATATTTAATTAGATAAATTCTTTAAGTGGTTTTACTGAGGGATATTCTCGGAATATCAAATTGTGTGGGGGGTATAGAGACATGTGGTGGGGGTACCAAAAAAAACCCATGCAAGAATTTGGAAAAGCCCAAACTTTTAACACCTTGCGGCCCAACTTGTACAAAAACCGAGCGTTTGTTTGAAATGGTTTATTTGAGTTTATTTATAAGTATATGAGAGATTATTTAGAAGAGCTTATAGAAATAACTTATAACATGTTCAAAAACAATTTTTAGCTAACTTTCATAAGCTATCCAAAATAACTTTTGAAAATAATGGCATATTATTCAATTTAGTGTATTTGACATGTACTATTATATTACACAATTGATATGCTTACTTTTTTGTTTACCATTTTAGTGTAAGTCGTGGTAAGGGACTTGGATCCTCTGCAGTCATATTTTTGACTGCAAGATATCCTAACCATAGAGTGTTTTTTGGACAAACAAAAAAAATGAGTTTATTAAATCTTGACCCGTAAAATGTGTGAATGCATGAATGCAGTGGAATTTTAACTGCAGAGAATCCAGGTCCCCTCTCAAGCTTGTAAGGCCTAATCTTCTGTGCCATAACTATTGCTCATCATCTATGGACACTAGACACATCACACTTCGCTTTTTAAGCTCAGTAAGTTTTACTTTGTGAATATTATCTTTTCTCTTTCAGGCAAAGAATATGGTTCTGTTGAGTATGGCTCATATTGGGCTTGGCCCAAACTGTTTGGGGTGTGGGGGGCGTTAGCCCACCAAGGTAGGGTTCAGGGGTATTGTTGTAATCTTAACTAAGTTATTATAAGTACCTATTGTAACACTGAAACCCTAATTGATTCAAGCAATAAGACGGAACTACAGCTGCTCTGTAGCCGCAGACGTTGGCAGAAGATTGGCCGAACTGTGTGACCAATATCGTGTCTCCTATTTCCGTTTTTCGTTTCTATTATTATTTCTTTGTTTACTGTTGCTGTTACAACAATTGGTATCAGAAGATGTCTAACTCTGGTGCAAAATTCGAAGTGGCAAGGTTCGATGGGACGGGCAATTTCAGATCATGGCAAAGGAGGGTTAAGAATCTGTTGGCTCAGCAAAGTTTACAGAAGGCGCTGCGTGAGACGAAATCGGCACACACGGCGGATGACGATTGCGCAGAGATGAAGGAGAAGGTCGTGGAATTGATACGTCTATGTGTTTCAGACGAAGTGATGTATCATATCCTGGAGCTTACGACTCTGAAGGCGGTTTGGGATAAATTAGAGAGTCAGTATGTGTCGAAGACGCTGATGAGCAAGTTGTTCGCGAAACAACGACTATACAACTTGAAGATGCAGGAAGGATCTGATTTGCAACAACACATCAATGCCTTCAATAACATAATCACTGATTTGGTGAGACTAGGGGTGAAGATCGATGATGAAGACAAGGCAATAATTCTGTTGTGCTCGTTGCCGGGTTCCTACGACCACTTGGTGACTACTCTTACCTACGGGAAAGACACTATCAGCCTGGATACAATTACTGCTACACTATTGTCTCATTCTCAAAGGAGACAAAGTGTAGATGAAGGAAGTCAAGGTGAGGGTTTGTATGTGAATGGGAGTCAAGATCGTGGCAGGAACAAGGGTAAAGCAGGTTCTGGAAGGAGAAAGTCTAAATCCAAGAACAGAAAAACATCAGAGTGCCATATTTGCAAATAGATTGGGCATTGGAAGAGGGACTGTCCAAACAGAAAGCAGGGCGCATCGAGCTATGCAAACGTGGTTCAAACCGATGATTCTGGTAGTGAAGGGGATGTTCTTTGTGTTTCATTTAGCAAGTGCACAGATGCGTGGATACTTGATTCTGGATGCTCCTATCGCATGATGCCGCACCGGGAGTGGTTTACAACATTCAAGTCAGGTGATTTTGGGTTTGTTTATTTGGGAGATGATAAAGCTTGTGCTATCACTGGAATGAGACAAATCAAAATTGCTATGGATGATGGTGGCATGCGAATGTTGAATGATGTCAGATATATTCCAGAATTGAAAAAGAATTTGATTTCTTTAGGTACTCTACAGGAAAATGGTTTTTCCTACAAGTCTGATGGAGATAGGGACATCATGAAGGTCAGCAAGGGTGCATTGGCAGTGATGAGAGCAAAGAGGACTGTAGGTAACATCTACAAACTGTTGGGTGTACTGTTGTGGGTGATGTTGCGTCAGTTGAGTCTGATAATGACGCAACTAAGCTCTGGCACATGCGTTTGGGTCATCTTAGTGAGCGTGGGATGATGTAACTTCATAAGAGAAATCTATTGAAGGGTGTTCACAGTTGAAAGCTAGATTTGTGCAAGTATTGTGTACTTGGGAAACAGTGTCGTGTTCGGTTCAACACAGGGAAACACAAAACAAAGGGAATCATGGACTATGTGCATTCTGATGTGTGGGGGCCTAACAAAGAGCCCTCCATGGGTGGTGCTAGGTAGTTTGTGACTTTTACCGATGATTTTTCTCGCAAGGTTTGGGTGTATTTTCTAAAGCATAAATCTGAAGTATTTCACAAGTTCAAGTTGTGGAAGGCAGAAGTAGAGAATCAAACGGGCAGAAAAATCAAGTATTTGCGGTCAGATAATGAGACTAAGTACACTGATTCAAACTTCCAGAAATTATGTGTAGAACATGGTATTCAGAGGCATTTTTCAGTTCGGAAGACACCATAGCAGAATGGTGTCGCAGAAAAAATGAACAGGACGCTAACTGAGAAGGTAAGATGTCTTAGGTTGAATGCTGGATTATCAAAGGGTTTCTGGGCAGAGGCAATTAACATGGCATGTTATCGTATCAACAGGTCACCACGGGCTTCATTAGACAAGAAGGTTGCAGAGGAGGTATGGACAGGTAATCCTATTGATCTTGACAATTTAAGGATTTTTGGGTGTCCAGCTTATGTGCGTATATCCAGTGAAGATCGATCCACACTTGATCCAAAGTCAAAGGAGTGTGTCTTCGTCGGATACTCAAAAGGTGTAAAGGGGTTCAAGTTATGAGATCATGTTTCAAAGAAGATGGTACTCAGTAGAGATGTTGTGTTTGATGAGCAGTCTATGTTGAAGCAGTCAGTTGCAACAGTTGGGTCAGCACATGAAGGGGAAACTCCCAACAATAAGGTGATTCATGTGCCTATTGAGCCGTCACCAGCGAGCAATATGCGGTCGATACCTGAACCACAAGCTGAACCAGACTCTGATACTGAAATTGAACATGGAACTGAAGATTCAGGTGGAGTTCATGATTACTCTCTAGTATGCGATAGAGAGCGTCGTCAGATCAAGCCACCAGATAGATATGGGTATGAAGACTTGGTAGCTTATGCACTTCTTAGTAGTTCTGGAGATCCGTCCACTTTTCGAGAGGCTATAGCTAGCAAGGAGAAAGATAAGTGGATGGGTGCTATGGTGGAGGAGATAGAGTCCTTGAAGACAAATGAGACATGGGATCTTGTTCAGTTCCTAAAGGAAAAAGGGCTATCGGTTGCAAGTGGGTGTACAAGAGAAAACCAGCCGTAACAGAAAAAGAAGGGTAAAAGTTCAAGGCTCGTCTTGTCGCAAAGGGGTACTCACAACAGAAGGGGATTGACTATGATGAGATTTTCTCTCCGGTCGTCAGACATACCTCTATCAGGGAAATGTTAGCCTTGGTAGCCAGCCGAGACATGCATTTAGAGCAGATGGATGTGAAGACAGCTTTCCTCCATGGTAATCTAGAGGAGCAAATTTACATGAAGCAGTCAGAGCGTTTCAGTGATACTGGACGGGGCAGACTCGTTTGTAAATTGAAGAGGCCTCTGTATGGTCTAAAGCAGTCTCCAAGACAATGGTACAAGCGTTTTGATTCATACATGCTTCAGATTGGCTACAAAAGGTGCGAGTATGACTGTTGTGTTTATGTTAGGAGCCTTGGTGATGGTTCTTTTATTTTCTTGTTACTATATGTGGATGATATGTTGATTGCTGCTAATCATTTACATGACATAAATGAACTGAAAATCATGTTGGGAAAGGAGTTTGATATGAAAAACTTATGTGCTGCTAAGAAGATTCTTGGGGTGGAAATTCACAGGTATAGGAGTGCTAGAAAATTATGGCTCTCTCAGAAAAGCTAAGTTGAAAAGGTGCTAGACTGATTTGACATGAGCAATTCGAAGGCTGTGAGTACTTCATTGGCGAATCACTAATTTAAGCTCTCATTGGATCAGTGTCCAAAGACAGATGCAGAAGTTGAGTATATGTCAAAAGTTCCTTACGCCAGTGCTGTTGGTTGTTTAATGTATGCTATGGTCTGCACTAGACCAGATTTGGCACAAGTGATCAGTGCATTTTAATGCACTATTTATAGCTTTGCACTTGGTATTTTTGATTGTGTTTTGTGTCTAATATTTAAGTCTTAGCACGTTTCTAGACTTTGGGTCTTAATTGAACAATATAGCAATTTCTTGATTAATTTTTGTCTTTATTGCATATTGACCCCTGTCTTCTCTGTAGGCCATAACTTTGCTTGTGCTTATCTGATTGAGGCGTGCGAGCATGCGTTAGAAAGCTAAGGAACAGTTCTACAATTATTCTGTTGAGATCGAAACCTAATTCTGAAGTCTTGATGGTGAAAACTGCAAAATACCGAAGCAGTACTGTGTAAAACGGATTCTGGGCCGAATTTCAGTTTGTTAACGGGCTATTATCTAGTTACCCATTTAGGGATTTAGGTTTTCGTTTTTAGTCTTATAAGATACACTTTTCAGAGCCGTCTTGGCTCTCTTACGCATTAACTTTCAATTTTACGTTTTGTGCCCTAACTTCCATGGAAGCTTAAAGCCCTAAATCAATCTATTGGTGAAAGGTGTTGCTGTAAGGATTTTGAGGTTCAGTGCTTAATGTTTATTTTGTTTTTATGGTTTTAATTCTTTCTCTATCAATTTCATCTCCGTAATTCTTGCTGCAAATTCGGTTTGTGTTTTGCTTAATTACTCAAATTCTGATTTGCTTATGTGATTCGTTTTATGATTCAGTTTTGCTTAATCACTTAATCACTTAATCATGATTCTGTTTTCTAACTTTCATTATACAAACTATTTTATCGCTTGTTTAATTTAGTTTGGATAGGAATTGATAGAGTCTATGACGCTTGTTTATAGGATTGATAGAATTCAGTTACGATGTTAATTGTGATACTGGCACTTGTTCACTATCACGATTGATTGAACACACTGTTTTGACGCTTGCTTTAAAACGGTGTGAATTCGTATAAACTGACTGGCCCTTGTTCACTTAGTTTATGATCAATCAAGAATTATCAAACCTTACACGAATCTTTATTTTAGAACCGATGATAAATCCAAGAAACGCACTTGAAACCAATGGATTGATTGTCTATCTTTAATTGTTTTTCTTCATTAAACATCAAACTCTTTTCTTCAACCCCCCCATTTTTATTGTTTATTTTGGTTCCTGATTTTTGTAAATTCTGTATTTAGAGGTCCTCGAGAGACGACCAAGGTCTCTTACCTTGATACTATATTTACCTTTTTTAATTATTTTGACCCGCATACGACCGCTGATCAAATTGGCGCCGTTGCCGGGGATCTCTAATTAGGGATTCCCAACTTCAAGAACCCCACTAACCACTAACCTTTGTTTTTTTAGTTTTGCTTATTTGCAGTTCTGTCATTTCGACTTCATTCAATTCTGGCTCATATTAAGTGAAAAAAAGAAAATCGATTTTTCGGGTGAGATTGTCTGATTACTCCGAAAATTGGTCAGTAAATTAGAAAAATATCAAGGAGTAGGACTTCCTTTAGGGAGCTGAGGCCAAAAAATCCGAAATTACCTCTTTAGCATTTTCGTTTTAATTGTTTTAATTTTTCGCATTGTCAAAAAAATCCAAAAAAATTGGCATAATATTATTTTGATTTTATTAGATTTTTAATGCTGTTTTATATTTTTTTAGATTAGGTTTGATTCGTTTTTTATTTTCTGCCTTAATTTTAGCATAACTTCTTTGATTCTAACTCTAATTCTAATTCTAATTCTGTTGACTAAAACATGGCTGGTGTTTCTGAACCTTCACTGGAGGACCTTATTAAACAGATGGCTATTCAAAATCTCCAATTCCAACAAACAATAGATTCCACACTTAAGAAATTGGAGATAATAGTTGGACAGTTAACCACTGTAGTTAATAACATACAGGCCCAAAGATCAAACCAAGTGCCTGCCCAGGAAGTAGTGAATCCTAATGTCTCAAATCCTCCCATTGTCAGTGCAGTTACTCTTGTTGAAACTCCAGAGGTACCTAAATCTATTGCTATGGAAAATTACAAGGTTGCTGAACACATTGGTGATGAGCAGTACACACCACCACCCCCTTTACATCAAAGAGAAGTGACGACTGAAAAACACCCCATGGAAGAGCATTCTCTTTGTAAAATGGAATTGCTTGATGGTTTGGTTGATAATTTATGTTCTGATAATCATTCTGTTTGTGCTGAGATTGATATTACTTTGCAGGTTGATACACTTTCCATAGCTGATGTTGTGGATGTAGCTATTGTTGCCATTGAGCAGCCACATGTTGTAGAGCTCAAACCACTCCCTGAAAATTTGAAATGCGCATATTTAGATGGAAGTGCAATTTTGTCTGTGATTATTTCAGCTAACCTTGAATGTAAACAGGAAAAGTTCTCGCCAATTCTAAGCAAACATAGGAAAGTTATCGGATGGACCTTGGCAGACATTCCTAGTAAGAAAGCGTGGCAAACACAACAACAACTCAGCCCCTTGATTCTGGATGTGTGGAAGAAAAAGGTGACCAAACAAGTGTGCAATAACCATAAAAGAGACTTCTTTGGCGACTACCATCCAGTCACAAGCTTCAAGTTCTCCACCTTCAAGAGGGAGTTTTCTTTCCTTATTCTTAAGTTATACTTGTTTCTTACATCGAGGACAATGTGTGATTTAAGTGTGGGGGTGTGTGATAAACTCCAATTTAATGCATTTTTATAGATACTTGTGAGCCATTTTTAGAGCTGTTATTATTAATAGTGTAAATCACTGACTTAATTTGCTCTTGTTTTGCAGAAAAGAGAAAAATATGAAAAAGAATGAAAAGATTACAATTTAAAGCCACTCAAATTATCAATTTTATAAATATATATATATATATATATATATATATATATTATATAAATGGATGGCAATTAAAAGGCCATGTGGCAAAATGGAAGAAGTGCAGCGTGATATGGTTTTGATCAAATTTTCTTGTGATAGGAAAAGTGGCCCAATGCTTGAAAGGAAGTCAATAATCCAGCATATGTGAGATGAATGAAGCCCACAACAAAAGAAGCACATGATCAACAAACTTGGAGAAAAAGAAATTATTCACACAACCCTAGGCTTGAATGATAAATAGTGAGGCAATTCACAATTGAAAAGGACGGCCGTACATACACAAAAAGTGCCGCACAAGATAGAGAAAAAGACAGACGCAACAGTAGCGCCGGCTTGGAGAGAGGGAGTTTTGGGTACCCGTTCTTGACATCGTGAGAGAGCTCTGGAGCAGAAAAAGGAGACTAAATTTTCAGGATCAGAAATTTCTCTATTCCGGGTTATTTTTATCTCTGTAATTTATGACTCCTAATTTTATTTTATTGTTCTCAAACAGTATGGATAGCTAAATCCTCTTCTAGGGTCTTAGGTGGATCTTGCATGTTTAGAGACCTTTTTATGTTCTAATTTCTGGTCTGAATTCCTATTTTTATTTCAGTTAACATTGTCCTGTTGTTTTTATCACATAATTAGGATTAGCTACCCTATGCATGTTCATAATCAATTAGTTGATCAGCAACCGTACTGCAATTAATTGGTGGACCTATAGGATAATTGGGGCTAAAATTAATGCATGACCAAACTTTAATTTAGACTGCCAATCATTCAACCTTTTTGCTCTTTATGCTTTTCTTAAATTTAAATTCTTTCATGACCAAACAAGGGTTAGTTTAGGAAAAAGAATATTAATCGCGAATGACCAAACGGATTAATAGCTTTAGTAAAGGGATTGGTAATTAAATAAAATAAAGGAATTCAAGTAGGAATTAGATATAGGGGAATCGAAGCTTGCAAGTGAAACCGTGACCCTAGACCTCTCTCAATTTATTAAATCTAGTATTTTAATTATTGTTATTTATTTCTTTTTATTTGTTTTCATTACAACTCAATTATTAGTTTGGTACTTGTTAATTAATCCATGTGGAGACGATAATCTTTTATACTACTTCTGCGAAAGAGTACACTTGCTCTAAGTGTGTTTTTAACGCAACAAGCTTTTGGCGCCGTTGCTGGGGATTAATTTAGCAATATTAAACGAAAGAGATTTTTATTGCTTTAGACATTTTTTTTTCTTTAATTTTAAATTTTGTTTTTTTATTTTATCAAAGAATATATATATATATATATATATATATATATATATATATATATATATATATAAATAAGTTACTAATACTTTCCCAAGAGACCGCTGCAATTTACCTTGTTTTCCAGAGAAAAGTCTAAATCATGGTTAACTCTTGGAGACTACATTAGAGAGGCAGAGGCACAAAGAAATTTAGAGAAGTCATATTGGTATATGTCTCAATGCCAGATTCAAATTTCTCCTCCTCCTTATGAACCTTATTCAAACTATTGGGATGACTATATGAGCCACCTCCTTATTCCTCCCACTGGGATAATTATGAGTCACTACAAGTGCAAAGGCAAGAGGACGAAAAGTCGGATGTCAATGAGGTCTTGGCCAAATTTATGCAGCAGACAAATGAAAAATTTGAAAGATTGGAGGGTGCCATGAACAACAAATTTGAAAGCTTGGAGGGTCAAATCTCAACTCTCATTGCTTTGTTATCTCAAGAGGCCCAAGAAACTCCTTCACAAACTAAGTCTACCAAAAATGAAGAAGCTGAGCAATACAAAGAAAGTATTCCTTCGAGAGATGAAGGTTTCTCTATGGAATATAATCTGGAGGAAGAAGCTCTCAAGAAAGATGAGGAGACTCCTACTGAAGGGAGTCAAATAAAAATAGTAGCTCCTACTGAAGGGAGTCATATTGAAACAAAAGATCCTACTAAAGGGAGCATTTGTGAGGACAGTGAGAAAGATCCCATGGTTCTAGATTTGGAGAAAGAGGAGAAAGCGCCCATTTTTGGGCAAATTGTTTTAACCATTGGTGATGCTGTGGTTGAGGTTCACCGGGGAAAGGTAACTTTGAGGAGTGGTAAAGAAGATGATGTTATTAAAGCTTTAAATTCCAATGAAATTTTCTCTTCTTTAACTTCTCCTTATTTTGATGATGTGGTTGAAACTAACATTTTTAGTGAATTAAAGATGCAGGACCTTTTGGAAAAAAAAATCTTATTTTGCAGGATCCTAGCATAATGGTGGATGGAGATAAAATAAAAATTCACCATCCTTTGAAGTTCATCCACCACGTGGAAAAAGAAAGTACAATGTAAACCACATGGTTAGAAAGTTAAGAAGGTGTACTGCGTTAGATGTAAAATTTGCTCTTGAAGAGCCCCCTGATTAAGCACCAACTATTGTCAGGCTCATGACGTTAAACAAGCGCTTCGCAGGAGGCAACCTGTGTTTTATTTTCAGTTATTTTCATTTTCTTTTTGTTTTGTTTTGTTTTGTTTTTAGGAATAAGCTCAGACTACAAGCTCTCTCAGGAAAGTCACTCTTACTCTCTCATTTGTTTATTTTTGTGCCAATTCGATATTTTGCATTGAGGACCATGCTTTATGCTAGTGTGGGGGAGGAGAGTTTAACTTTGTCAATTCATCTCTATTAATGCACATACCCACTGTATATGTTGATAGCATTTTTTCTGGCTTATTTTAACGACTTATGCTTCAAGTTGAAAAAAAATAGAGATTTTGCTTTTAGGGAATCCCATAATTAATTTACTTGACAGACTTGTGCTTAATTGTAACTGTGAGGATGTCCTTAGGAAGCTGATAATTAGCATTTGTCCCTGTTGAGTACTTTTTGTGAACTAGCTTCTAAATGTGAGATCTGAGCCTTCATAAGGGGATTGGTACTTAATCATAAATTTTTACCCCTTTTCTTTCTATGAGTGTGTTTCCCAATTTGCTACATTCTAGAATTTGTCTTTTGACCATTTCAATGCGAAAATTGATTTGCATCATGTAAAAAGATTTGGGGAATTTAGGTATTTTTCTAGCCTTTGAAGTTGTTTGTTGAATTTATCCCTTAGTTGCCCCCTTTGAGCTTAATTGTTATATTTTTTTTCTTTGGTACCCAGATATAATTTTTTTTTGTTTGTGGTAACCATTTGGAATTAAATTTGGAGCAACTATTGAAAGTTACAATTTTGTCCTGTATTTTAATTGTCTATATCGTCAAGACAGAGAAACAAAATAAGAGAAGAAAGAAAGCAAGAAGGAGGAAAAGTCAAATCAAGAAAGAATGAAAGAGCCAAAGGGAAAATCCAAAAAAAAAACAACAAAAGAGTCTACTCAAGAGAAAAGACAGATCAAAAAGAGCCGACTCTTTAGAAAAAGGTGAAGAAGGAAGTGATATTAACTTGGAGTTTGGACAAAATTTGTAAAATAAATAGGAGCTCCATATATGATTTCAAAGGTTACTTTTGAGCCATTTTTAGAGCTGTTATTATTAATAATGTAAATCACTGACTTAATTTGCTTTTATTTTGCAGAAAAGAGAAAAATATAAAAAAGAATGAAAAGATTCCAATTTAAAGCCACTCAAATTATCAATTTTATAAATATATATATATATATATATATATATATATATATATATATATTATATAAAGGGATGGCAATTAAAAGGCCATGTGGCAAAATGGAAGAAGTGCAGCGTGATATGGTTTTGATCAAATTTTCTTGTGATAGGAAAAGTGGCCCATGGCTTGAAAGGAAGTCAATAATCAAGCATATGTGAGATGAATGAAGCCCACAACAAAAGAAGCACATGATCAACAAACTTGGAGAAAAAGAAATTATGCACACAACCCTAGGCTTGAATGATAAATAGTGAGGCAATTCACAATTGAAAAGGACGGCCGTACATACACAAAAAGTGCCGCACAAGATAGAGAAAAAGACAGACGCAGCAGTAGCGCCGGCTTGGAGAGAGGGAGTTTTGGGTACCCGTTCTTGACATCGTGAGAGAGCTCTGGAGCAGAAACAAGAGACTAAATTTTCAGGATAAGAAATTTCTCTATTCCGGGTTATTTTTATCTCTGTAATTTATGACTCCTAATTTTATTTTATTGTTCTCAAACACTATGGATAGCTAAATCCTCTTCTAGGGTCTTAGGTGGATCTTGCATGTTTAGAGACCTTTTTATGTTCTAATTTCTAGTTTGAATTCCTATTTTTATTTCAATTAACATTGTCCTATTGTTTTTATCACATAATTAGGATTAGCTACCCTATGCATGTTCATAATCAATTAGTTGATCAGCAACCGTACTGCAATTAGTTGGTGGACCTATAGGATAATTGGGGCTAAAATTAATGCATGACCAAACTTTAATTTAGACTTCCAATCATTCAACCTTTTTGCTCTTTATGCTTTTCTTAAATTTAAATTCTTGCATGACCAAACAAGGGTTAGTTTAGGAAAAAGAATATTAATCGCGAATGACCAAACGGATTAATAGCTTTCAGAGAGCTTGATCAATCTTCTTTTGAGATATTCAACATTCTTTTGATAATCACTATTCTTGTTCTTTGAGGAGTGTGAGCTTCACTTATATACAATGAGAAGGAAATCTGGCTGTTGTGTAGAATTCAACATGTAATTTTTTTTTGAAGGTAAGACAACGTCATTCAATAGAAAACATAAGCAACATTACAAGTAGAATGAAAGCAAATGTGTTGGGGCATTTTCCATCCACAACCTAAGATCATCATCTTTAAGAGAACCATGTAAACATTAAAGACACTACTCATAGATCGTTTAGAAGCTATGAAAACATAGACAAACCAATCACACCGATCTAACAACCAAATTTTGACTATATTTGTTCTTAGGATTCACCAAATTTCCCTGGTATTCGATAGTTGAAATACACTTGGAGAGACCGAAGCCATAGGTGCTAGTCACATAAGCCACTACAAGAATTTTGGTGATTTCCGAGGGAAAAATCCCTCGGAAAAGCAGGAAAATCGGTCGCTAATTCACGTTTCCGACGGAATTTCCGACGGACAAAATTCCGTGGGATAAATGGTCCTCGCAAACGATTTCCGACGGAAAATTCCCTCGGAAAAGTTTCCGTCGCAAATCCCTCGGAAACTCCCTCGGAAATATCCCTCGCAAATCCCTCGGAAATGTCCCTCGCAAATCCCTCGGAAATAACCCTCGCAAATCCCTCGGAAATATCCCTCGCAAATTTCCAAGCAAATTCCGTCGGAAATTCCGTCGGTACGAATTGATAAATAATTTTTCAAAATCCTTCCATTACATGCAAACTCCATTCTATTTTGCAATACGACTTTTCTGCCAATTCAGACTCAGCAAATGTAACTAGCTTATAAGAGGTTTCCATCAGCAAATGTAACTCCCTTATACGTTTTATGCAGCTTAATTGTAAGGGAGCGTTTTAAAAAGCATGAAATGCCAACTTAAGAAGCACTAATACAACAAGTTACCAATACACCACTATACATATAGTATTTAGAGCATAACCATTCATCAAAAAGCTGTCTCTGGCACTTTTTCCATGAGCCTTCAAAATATTAATTCCCTGAAACAGGCATTACAATTGAACAGAATTAAATCCATTCAAATCCTATGATCCTTAAACCGTGTAACATGCAAGATTCAACTACATATTACTTCTGCTCAACAAGTTGCTTAAAATTAGACATCTTACATCCAGAAAGAAAGCTTCACGAGAAATAGATCAGAGGAATTCTATAACCAACCTTGATTGGGTATCTAACTTCACCTCGAGCATTTGTCATTTTTACGGCTAGCACTGCATCTACAACCTGTGAAATTGTAAATACAAATTAATTTCACAGCTGAAAACATCAAGTACCCATGTCTAAAGCCAAAATCTCAATCGAAAACATAAGTTAGCAAACTGTTTATAACTAATCAATAACTTCAATTTAATAAACTCAATCTAAACTTCACCATGAATGTACCAAATCCCAGACCAGAAAAAACTCAAAAAAAATGAAGAATGTTACTTACAATTGGTAAAAGTTGTAAGGGAAAAGAGATTAGCATCAAGCATCAGGTTTGCATCAGCTCTAACTCAAAACAAATTCATTGGGGTCATGCAATAAGCATCGGGTTTGCTTTTGGAACAAATCGATTAGGTTGGAACAAAGAGATTAGCATTATAGAGATCGAAAAAGGAAAACACACAACACCAAAAAGGGATTCGATTAGGATTACCTAAGTTGATGTTCATAAACCTTTGGGTTTGTTTGAAAAATCACTGAAGGTGCGGTTGAAGGAGCTCAGCGCAGGGAGGAGAAGCTTCCTTTGAGAACCGATTGCGATACAAGGGCGCACTGGAATAGTGTTTGCGGTGGAAGCGGGTGAGTTGCGATTTTGCCCTATGATTTCAATAGAAAGGGGAAAACGGGGTTACGGTTTTAAATCAACCAAATTTTGGGGCTAATCAGTCAAATAGAAGAAAATCAATTACCCTTCAAGAAGAAGAGGAGAGGAGAGGCGAGAGGCGACTGAGAGAAGGAGAACGGCGATGGTTTCCGTCACTGTGAGGGAATCAACTGGCAGTGGTTGTCGCAGGGCCGTAGGAAAGTGAGAGCAGCGGAGCGTGAAGGTGGAGAGTGAACGTGAAGGTGGAGAGTGCGGTGGAGAGTGAACGTGAAGGTGGTGAGGGCGGCGAGTGAGCGTGAAGGTGGAGAGTGAACGTGAAGGTGGAGAGTGAGAGCAGCGGAAACAGTGAGAAGAGAAAGTGAGAAGTGAGCGTGAAACTCTTATGTCGAGGGTGCTTCTTTTTTAAGTTTAAGGGACAAAGATTTCCGACGGATTTTTTAACGTTTGCGACGAAATTATCCGTCGGAACGTAGCGACCGTATTAAATTTCATCGCAAACATTAGCAGGAAACACTTGGCTTAACTACTAAACACGTACCGACGACTTATTCCGTCGGAAATGCAAGAATTAGCGACGAAAAAAAATTCCGTCGGAAATTTTCGTAGGTAAATTAGGTTATTCTTGTAGTGAGCCCCTTCAGTCACTATGAAGTGCCAAAATGCACACAACAAAAAGCAAAACACACCAGAAGTTCTGTGAGGACTTTTAACAAACATTATGGGTGCAACTCCAGGCCTAGCATGAAAAAGGATCAAAAGAGAAGGCGGAGCACCCATAGAATCACCATACACCAGACAGAGCCTCAATAGAGTAGCAAAACAGTAGCAAGTCCATGGTTGCTTTGGGGGTGGTCGGATGAGAGCCAGACCAGCGAATAGAAGAAGCTCCAAAGACAGCCTGAGATGCGATAGGTCAAAGCTCCAGAAACACCCAAATGCACAAGATTTTTTCAAGCTAGCGACATGGTCCGATGTAGGTGGCTCAGGGGGATGGAGCTAGCCTGTGGTGATGGTGGTTGTGTTGGAGGGCCAATGAGAAAAGGTGGTGAGGGATCGGTGAAGGGGGTCCAAGGGGGTGGGCTCGAAGGGGATTGGGGGTGCTATTTTGGGGGGGGGGGGGGTTCAGTGAGGGTGAGTGGAAGATGGAGAAATAGGGGTGTGGGTTTTAGGCCGAGATGGGTTATGGTGGGGGAGAGGGTAACACAGTGGAGAAATTTGGTAGCAAACCCCAACCGGTGGGGAGGAGTAGAGCCTCTATGGTGGAGGAGAGAGCCCCCTTGGTGGAGGAGAAGAGATCCTCCACTAACCCTAGAGGGTTGGGAGGAGAAAAAGTAGTTCTAGAGAAGCTGTCCTACGGTTTTAACATGTAAAAAATATTTGTTGTGACCAAACATTAGGATTTCATTGTCATTGTATATAGAATGAGAAGGGAATCTAGCTGTTGTATAATGCCAATATAATACTGTCTCTGCCATTTTCTTTACTTGTACCATAGGAGTGGTGTAATGCTGTCACTTTACTAAGTACAAAAGTCCTTTATAAAACATCCTCTTGTTATCCAAATATGGTTTTGATCCAACTCATTTGAAACTTGTCACTCTCCATTAACTTTGATTCCTTGTACCATAACTCCTGTCATTTAATGAGCATTAACTAATGCCATTAAAATGACGACCAAGAGTAATGTCACTTGAGTCATCGACCTGGACCACACCGAATTAACCAGATGATTCTTCTCCAAACACATGCTTCTTCTCCTAGAGGTTTCTTCTTCCTAACAACACTTCTATTGAACAAAGTCTTTAGGCAGAAGATGCTATTGGAATCAGATAAAGAGCTACACTAGATGCCAACTCCTTTGAGGCGCAGAAACGAGGCCCGATAAGACCCAAAAGCAACCAGATGCATAGTTAGGTTCTAGTACCATTCACTGGCTTGTAGATACTAGTTGATGGTAAACAAAAGATGACGTCATGAGAAGCCATTTACTATAGATTTATACAAATTCATCACATATGATTTTACCAACACCTCCATTCTATCTAAAAGACACCTCAAATTTTTGAGGGTAAAAATGTCATTACACTCTATTTCTTCTTTTTTTCCTTTATTCTTACACTCTCTTTCTTACTTTTCACTTTTCTCTTACACTCTCTTTCTTCCTTTTTTCTCTTTCTTCTTACACTCTCTTTCCTCATTTTCACTTTTCTTTTACACTTTTTTTTTCTTTTTACTTTACTTTTCCCATAAATAATTATTCTCTTTCTCTTATCACTTCACTTTAATTCTTTTAACTAAATTTCTAAATTTATACAAACACTACTTTAATTAAAAATTTTGAAGACTACTACTATAAACCTACTATCTAAAAAACAAGAAGACTTAATGACTATTTAAATTAGTAATTAATATTTAAAACAAATATCTCTTATTGATAATCTAATATCTAAATTTTATTATATACTATAATCTACTAATCAACTAAAATAATCAATTGAAACTCTTTTTTTTCTCTTTATAGATTTATAGATTTATACAAGTTCACCACATATGATTTTACCAATACCCCCATTCTATCTAAAAGGCACCTCAAATTTTTGAGGGTAAAAATGTCATTACACTCTATTTCTTCTTTTTTTTCTTTATTCTTACACTCTCTTTCTTACTTTTCACTTTTCTCTTACACTCTCTTTCTTCCTTTTTTCTCTTTCTTCTTACACTATCTTTCCTCATTTTCACTTTTCTTTTACACTCATTTTTTTTCTTTTTACTTTACTTTTCCCATAAATAATTATTCTCTTTCTCTTATCACTTCACTTTAATTCTTTTAACTAAATTTCTAAATTTAAACAATCACTACTTTAATTAAAAATTTTGAAGACTACTCTTATAAACCTACTATCTAAAAAACAAGAAGACTTAATGACTATTTAAATTAGTAATTAATATTTAAAACAAATATCTCTTATTGATAATCTAATATCTAACTTTTATTATCTACTATAATCTACTAATCAACTAAAATAATCAATTGAAACTACGAGATAACTGCACTGATAAATAAAAAACACGGGATAACTGCAATGATATATAAAAAAAACACGAGATTAATATTTACCATTGATATTTATAATTTTTTTGACAATTTATAATTAATATTTACCATTGATAATTATAATTTTGGAAAACTACTATCTAAAAAAACACGTGATAACTGCATTAATCTACTATAATCTACTAATCAACTCAAATAATCTAATATAAAAATACGGGATAACTGCAATAATCTATTAATCAACTCAAATAATCGATTAAAACTATTAGATAACTGCAATGATATATAATAACACACGGGATAACTACACAAATATATAAAAAGACAAAGGATTAATATTTGTCATTGATAATTAAATTTTTGGAAGACTACTATAAACCTACTATCTAAAAACCAATAATATTTAATGGCTATTTAAACTACTGATTAATATTTAAAATAAATATTTCTTATTGATAATTTACTATCTCTCTTTTACTATTTACTATAATCTATTAATCAACTAAAATAATTAATTGAAACTACGAGATAACTGCACTGATATATAAAAAAACACGAGATTAATATTTGTCATTGATGATTAAATTTTTTGAAACCTACTACTACAAACCTACTATCTAAAAAATAAGCAGGCTTAATGACTATTTAAATTACTAATTAATATTTAAAACAATTATTTCTTATTGATAATCTACTATCTAACAAATTTACTATCTACTATAATCTACTATCAACTAAAATAATCAATTGAAACTACCAGATAACTGCACAAATATATAAAAAACACGGAGATAACTGCAGTGATATATAAAAAAACACGGGATTAATATTTGGCATTGATAATTATAGTTTTTGAAAACTACTATCTAAAAAAACAAGAAGGCTTAATGACTATTTAAACTGATTAATATTTAAAACACACGCGACAAATATTTGTCACTAATACCTAAAAAAGGACAAATAATTGTTACTGATATATAAAAAAACACGGGATAAATATTTGTTATTGATAATCTACTATCTATCTTTCCCTATCTACAATAATCTACTAATCAACTCAAATAATTAATTGAAACTATGAGATAACTGCACTAATACTTAAAAAAACACTGGACAACTGCACTGATATATAAAAAAATACGGGGATAATTGCACTGATATATATAAAAACACGAGATAGTTGCACTGATATATAAAAAAACATGGGATAACAACACTGATATATAAAAAAACACTGCACTGATATATAAAAACACACGGGATAAATGCACATATTGTTTTTAAATGATACTTTTACATTTTTAGTTTTAATATTTATCAATTTTTTATTTGAAACTCCTTTTTTATCTACTTTAAATTTTTCTTTATTTTCACGGGGTAAGTTCAGACTATTTAAATACTGTCTAAATTCATTCCTAAAAAGAACATGACAGCACCTGTCCGTATGCAAGTCATCATCTATATTTTACAATTGATTTTAGATTAATGAGATTTCAAACTAACGTTTCTATTTGAGGTGATCGTATGACGTAACGCGATCGGCCCGTGCGGATGCACGGGTATAGTACTAGTTCACTTCTGAAGTGAGATCATCTATTACTATTTAAGATAAGAGATATGCTATTCTGACCAAAAAATGGCCCAATAAATGGACCAAAATACGGATACAGTATGAATATACAAAATATAGACAGAATACAATCAGTTTTTTATTTTAAATTAATTTAGTGTTAGATTTAAAAAAAACAAAAGAAAAAAGCGGTCTCTCTTTCTCGTTCCTCTCTTCCCCACTATTGCTTGCGCTCTCATAACTCTCCCTCACTCTCTCCTTGACCTCCTACCTCCACTCTCCTCCTTCGACCTCCGTCCTCCCCCTCCCACCTCCGCCGTTAAACTGTGCTCCAGTGACAACGAAGATAACGTTTCCTTTTCTCCCTCTACTCGCACCTATTCCCTCCTCTGCCGTTTCTCCGCCGTTTCCCGGCCGCATATCCGCCGGTTCTACACCACTTCTCCGCTGCAACCTTCTTCTAGTCAGGTAATATCTATTGTTTTCCTTAATTTGTCCCTAATTTCTCTCTGAGTGAAGAAACCTAAATGTCCCCATTTTTTTTTTGAAAAATCTCGTGAACCTATCATTGATATCACTGACCTGATAGGTATAAAATTAAGGGTTTAAGGATACCAATACCCAATAGAAGAAATTCAATAGAAGAAATTTCGACAAAAAAAGAAATTGAGTCAGAAATCTGCAGGCTATAATACCTGTTCAAACACAAATTTTGTCTATATCCCTTTTGTATCTGACTATTATTAGTTAGTCCTACAATTTTCTTGGAAATAGAATTATTCCAAGACTACTTGTGTCTCTGTTCTTTTATCTAACTATTGTAAGTTAGTTATTTTATTTCCGTCTCTAAACGTATGCAAGATTTTACAATAAAACAAATTACAAAAAGATTGAAGAAATGAGTCCTAAGAAATTTTAAAATTATTAAGACATGTATTTAGATTAAACTGATTGCTACCATGTTATCTCTCAATCAACACAAACATAGAATGCAACTTCGTATAACCAAAATGCAGAATCAAATGGCCATACTTCACAATTTTTCACACAAAAATCACTAAAAACAACTTTTAAATAAAGCATTCGTAAGAAATTTTAGAAATATTATGATATGTACGTATTAGTTTAAACTAATTGTTGTCATGTTATCTCCTCATTGAAACAAACTTCATAAGAAACTCATCAACCCCAACATAAAATCAAACTGGTCTTTCCTTCACTAAAAACAATTTTCAGCGAAACAGAGAATGGAAAAAGTTACGAGCAGCCTACTAAAAGTTGGATAGACTTAATAAGACTTTCACTTTATCCAAACCACTTTCATTCGTATTTTCCTTGTAAATACAACACTTTCCACTTTATCCAATATACAAGAGTTCTTCAAGTAAAAACTTGTTTATAAATAGAATTATTATGTGGTAGCTAAAATTGCAATAGAGTGTGTAAACGAAATTGAGTTCCCATGCAAAATCAATATGATGAGTGCTAGCTAGGAAGGTAGGTCAAGTCTTTTATTTCTTGATCTACTTTTAGAGCAATTGTTTTTTCTTGCTCATCAAATTCAAACACCCTAAAGATCCTAGAATTAAAAAAAGTTATTGATAAGTAAATATTAAAATAGCACAAATGCATCACCTAACAGAATTAGAAAATATTTAGCAATAAACCGAATGATGTGTTGTTTTACCATCTAAATGTTTACTTTGATTTCCAAAACTGTGCACAAAATATGTAATTTTCTTATTGAGTACACCAAATATGTGTTTCCATTCTAACCAACTACAAAAGTATAACACCATTTTTTGTACAAAATTTGTCACCATTTGTACTGATTATATAAAACCTAGATATCATGTTCCAGATATAACTGCATCATTAATTATGAATATCAATTTAAAGCAATAATAAATATTTTAAGTTTCAATTGAATACATAACTTGTATAAGAACACAACACTACAACCAATAAGGGTTGGTCTGAGTAGTAATTGGACTCGGATCCCACCCTGAGGTCTCGGATTCGAATCTTGGGAGTAGCAAATAGGGGTGTTCGTGGATTGGATTGATTTTGGAGGGAAAATCATCCGATCCAATCCGATTCGATTTTACTTTGATTTTGATTGGATTTCGATCTTTTTTTTGACAAAATTGGTTTTCGATTTTTTATTCTCTAAAATTACTTATAATGCAAAAAAAACCTCTTTCATAACATCAAAATACCATACGTCATCAAAGTAGCTATGTATGTTTTAGAAAAATAACTAAAACATTACAAAAATTGTAAAATACATAGCCAAAAATATATCATCAAAATAGCCAAAATAAAATGTAAAAAATAAGTGGGAAAAATGTATAAAATGTGGGTAATATTGCAATTACATAATTTATATAGATGGGATAGTTTTGGATTAGATCGATTCCATGCGAGAGAACCGAAAACCGATCCAATCCAATCCAAAATTTCAGTTTTTTGCGGTTTTTGGTTTTTTGGGTCGCAGTTTTTTTGGATTGCGGTTTTTCGGTTCGGCCGTTGCGTTTTAAAATGAATTGGATTCGTTATGAACATCCCTAGTGGCAACAAATATTTTGAGAGTGGAGAATCACACAGATCGGTAAAGCCGAATACACGTGGTCAGCCAGTTCCCCAACGTAGATTAGTCACCGACAAAGTCAATGACACAAATAATACGGTAGGAAAAAAAAAGAAGAAAACACTATATCAACAAACATTGTTAGTCTAGTGACATAAGCTATCTTAGAACAAGAAAAGAGGACCCGGTCCTCCCAGGTTCAATTGCCACGGTGGACAATTCTACAATTCTGGTGTTGACAAGTAAGAAATTTGATCATAAATATGAATAGAGACACGTATTGAAAGCATCGGGACCAAAAACAATCCACCCCAAAAAAAAAGACAGCACTTCATCAATCCATTAATAAATTATGCAAATTATCTTTCCTTGACTAGTAACAGCATAATATATAATAAATTCATATAGTCAATGATACGTTTCTTTTTGGCCCGCAGCCCGCAGGAAAACAATGCGCAAGCACGATTGTTTTCATACTCTTAAATGAAAACATTAATGAAATAGTACGTTTCATCTGGTCAAAAAAAGAAATAGTACGTTTCACTTCAATAAATTTAAAATTTAATATGCTCATAAATAAGATATTAAGAGTACTAAATTTTGTCATTATTATTGGTTGAACTGACACAAATCAACATAGGTGTTTGTATCACAACATACATGAGCAACCTTTGCTTCTAAACTAAGAAAGCTTGAATCTGGATATGCAATTGCTTTCAACTTTATTGGAACTTACATTAACAGAAATATCACAAGAGTTGTAAGTTGTAGCCTTCAATTTGATAAATTTGAGTACAATTGCTTCCCCATGCAATTCATTTGTTGATGTCAAATTAAATGCCATCCCATGTGAGATTTCTGGCAAAAACTTTGGATCATTTGTCAACTTTTCTATCATAAAATTTGCAGAAGTGGTCACGTTAATCACACTATGTGGTGGGACTAACATCGCCTCAATTGGAACTTCACCTACAATAGTATCATGATAATTGATATGACCAATAGAGTCTCGATTCTTGAAGCTTCCATGGTTTGGGTTGGATATTGTGATCACCATGCCTAGTGTCACATTTTTCATGGTTAAATTGAGTGATAGGATATTGAAGTCAGTAAGGTGGATACTAATATTAGGTTCCTTAGGCTTGAAGATGGTCACCATCAAGGTGACTGTTGTGATAGAGATAGCAATTAAGAAAAGTGCAAACATAACTAAGCAAATTTTGAGGGCTTTAGCCATGGTTTTGCTCTATGGGTTTGGAGTGGATGGAAAGAAAATAGAGAGATAATGGTCAAATAAGGGAAAGAAAGAAAGAAAATATAGAGAAAGATAGAGGTTAGAGAAAGGTTGGAGAGAGAGCTACTCAAAGGAATTGGATCGCGACAAAAGATAGAATTAATGGACATATGGTGGGGAGAAATAGTGAAAGTCAGAGACATAAATTAATAGAAATATAGAAATTTAATTCGAGAGATAAAGAAGCTAGAGAAAGGTTGGAGAGAGATATATAATGGAATGGTGCGTTTGATTTGCTAAAAATCAATGGATTAGACTGGACAACTTTAGTTGTATTCTGTTTGATTTGCTGAACAAAAGTGAGGGTAAGGGACCAGACAAAAACGCAAATTCCTGTACCTCACAAAATCACAGTACAACTTTTTGTCCCACAATACAACTTTATGATCATCCAAGAAACTCAAATTCTTGTATCTCACAAAACCACAGTACAACTTTCCGTCCCACAATACAACTTTCTTATCACCCAAGAAAAGTACAAAAATATTATTTTTATTTCCTACTTAATATAGTTGCTCTCTCTCTCTCTCTCTCTCTCTCTCTCTCTCTCTCTTCTATTTCATTCTTCTTTCTCCGATCTCTCTCCCCATCTTATCTCTCCTCTCTTATATCTTCTCATCTCATGACATCTCTCACTCATCTCTCTCTTTCTCTCTCCCCCCTCTACATTCCTCTCTTCTCTCTTATATCTTCCCATTTCACGATCTCTCTCTCCTATCTTCCCCATCGCACATTTTTCTTTATAATTTTCTAATTATATTATAATATATATTATATAAAACCATTATAAACATTAGAAAGAGAATTATATTAGTAAATTTTACATTTTTTTATTTGTGTTGTCCATTGTTCACCAAACAGTGTATAGGACAAAAAGATTTCCAGTACTGCCATGTCCAATTCAGTACTTACTTGTTTGCAAATCAAACGGACCCTAGATTGGCTAGCATTCTCTTTTACACACTCTCTCCAACACTCACTTTATGATAGGTTAAAATTTACGTGGATCACACTACTTTGAAAATGAGACCCATTAATTTAGTGGGAACCCATATGAAGTTTAACCAATCATAGAGTGAGTGTTGGAAAGAGAATCTTACTAGCACTTCTCTTTGGATGAAAAGTAATGATAAACTGGACACATGGACTTGGATCCTCTGCAGCTATGTTATACGAAATTGTATGATCTAGAGTAAAAAAAAGAAGAAATAAAGAAAGGGATGGAGATGATACACAAAGGTCGAAAAAACAAGTACTTTCATAGCTAACATTCATTTAAATTGGGAAAAGGTAACTAACATTACACATAGTGTAAATTCATAGCTTACAAACATCTATGGAAACTAGTCCACTAAGGACAATCAATCGAATATAGCTGAAAATCCTAGAAATCAATAATAAGCAGATGAACAACACCTGAATATACATAGATCCTAAAAACTAACTTAAACGATTCATAAACAAACCTAACAACAACCTAAACAGCCAACTAGAAAATAAACAGCACATTAAGCCTCTCATAGCCTTCACCGCTAGGCAAGGAACCAGAAACATAATCAAACCACAACCGCTGAATAGACTCCACCACTGGGCAGGAGCAAAGACTCCATAGAGAAGATCAAGAGACCCACAAAGTTTGTGTAAGAGGAAAAATGGAAAGTAGAGACTTTCCCCGTATTTAAAGGCCAAATGGCCCCGTGGACTCTTGATTTGAAACTGAGAAACCAAGTGAGATAAGGTGAAAACCGGTTGAGGGAAAATAGATTTAAGTAAGGCCTGGTAAGAAACAAGGAGCGGTGAGGAGGGGGACGAGATGAAATAGATGCAATAGTAAAAAACTAAGAAGACGGTTAGGGGGTTTTGGAGGGGGACGAGATGAAATAGAGTCAGAGGTAGGAGGAGATGAAACGCCAGGTGGGAGGGAAGGGGGCGAACGAGTGGAGATGGAAGGTGAACTAGTGGCGGTGAATGAACCACCAGGAGCTGTCACAGCGAGACAAACCAAAACCGACGCAGTGGAATGAGAACTAGAGCCATCAACGAGTCTAACCCAACCACTGTGACCTGTCGTAGTGAACCTAGTTGTGCTAAGACCAGAAGGTGCTGTTGTGCACCACCACACCCTAGCCAATCTAGGGGCCATTAACCGAAAGAAGGAGCCACAATGAGTTGAACAAACTGTAGCATAGAGCGACTTTAGGGTTACCGTTGTAGTGTAGGATAGCCAAACATACACTTAGACTAAGGAGAATGAAAATGATGTTAAAGGAATGATATTATTCGACCCCAAAGCAAACAATAGTAGAGCGGTCCATGAAAATGACAAAGGCATGAAGAGTTGGTCCTCGTTATCTTTTTCACATCATGCCATACCTAAAAAAAGATAACTTGAATCCTATTCTATGACGTTATACTTACCTTGCATGAGTAAATAAACACTAGGGTGAATGACTTGTGTGATGCATAGGTGTACACTGTCTTATATATATTGGTATATTTTATTGAATTTCAATTTAAATATTTAACGAATCCGGAGTTCCAATATGTATTAAAAAGATAATAATTTATTTTAAAATTTAGACTGTGGACGACATGATGTAAATTATGTTCTATTTAAGCTCACGATGATTATGGTGTATCTTTTTAGTTAAAGAGACTAAAATAAGCAATGGATATAAATAAACCCCGCAAGGTGTCGTTGTGCACCACCACACCCTAGCCGATCTAGGGGCCAATAGCTGACAGAAGGGTTACCACTGCAGTATCATGTGGTGATCCATCATCAATGCCTGACATACTAATCTGACAAAGACCCCAAACCCCACTCCCACCGTTCGAAGTGGTTCCAGGGTGGAACTCCCTCAAAATTGAGTCTAGATGCCCAGCCGAAGTAGTCACAGTCTAAGATAGCGCTCAAGAAACCATTCAAAACATAGTCGCCCACTCCAAAATGATGACCAAAAAGCATCTGCTACTGTGATATTCTGATGCACCGCCACCCTGAACTGCTCCGGGAAGACATCTTGAAATGGAACCTACTGAGTTCTTTCATTCTTCCAGAATAAACTACCAGATTGAGTCTTTTGGTCCCCACCGGCCATGTTCCATGCACGTAAAATAAGATAATAGATTTCCATATAGAAATCCAGCAGCTCCCTCCAAATTGCTTTCCTATTTGAGATACATCTCCACTTCCACTTAGACAAAAAGAGCAACATTAAAAGCCTCCAAATGTTTCACCCGTAGACCACCCTCCTTCTTAGATTTACATATATTATCACAAAAAATTCTGTTGCAATTTAATCAACATCAAACTAACCCCTTTTGGCGCTTTCTAAAAGGAAAAGAAACACAAACGTAAACTATTCAGAAATTAGTTGATAAGAGTCACTCTACCTCTAGAAGAGAAGACATTGTTTCCATTTGGAAAGTTTTGAAATCGGTTTTCATATGATTAGCCCCAATTGGGTACCCCACAATTTTATTATAAACCTAAAATTTATTATAGAAATAAATAAACTGCATGTGGGTACTAAAAATCTTTTCATAAATACTTTCAAATACAATAAAAATATTCTCAATTTATGACCAGTTTCATCTGAAACAACATTGACTACAGGACAAAAGTACACTTCTTCCTCTTGAATGAGAAATTTATTTATATAAAACAAACCTGAGGAGTCAACTAACTTTATTAAAGGTATCTGAAGGGATAAATAGTGAGAGCTTTAAAATTCTAATAGGTACTATTTTTAAAGGCAAAATGTAAGATTATCTAAAGGACTATATGGGGTAGTCCAACCAATAAACTGCTAGGGCCTCATTAAAACAACCCGGAGCCAAAACCTAATGAAAAAAGACTCAGGAAGGAAAAAGAGTGCCCCCCAAAAAGAAGTGACAACATACATAAGGAACAAGGGGGCATAAACTAATTTCGGGTGATACATAGTGAAGGAGCCACATGCCACTCATAATACAAACATCGTGGGCCCCACGACCTATCAAGAAACCACTGCCAAGATAGGGACTTGACCCCGTTGAACTACCCAATCATAATCTGGAAGCTTGGCATGAAAGATACACCCATTTTGCATTTCGCATATCCCAAAGTAGCCTTAAGACTGTGTTCCAAATCAGACTCAAACCATGCTCCCCCTTATCCCCTGCGACCAAAGGCGCAAAAAGCCGAGAAAAGAGAGCATAAATCTAGTGGTATGGTAGTTGCCACCCTAGCCAACGGAAGACAGCATACCAAACATTTTGGGCGAAGGGACACCCCAAGAAAAGGTGCACATCCGCACGGGTGGATCGCATTACGTAGTAGTGTTACGATTATTACTCAAACCAAAATTCTAGTTTTGAAAGCTCAATGTTATAAAAATAGATCGAGGTAAATGAACGTAATTAAATAAATACTTTTTAAGCTCAATGTTAAACTCTAAAGTTAATCTATTTTCAAATAAATACTTTTTTTTAAGCATCGAATTCCAACAGGTCCCTCCAAATTGCTTTTGTGACAGCTATGAAGCCCGGATACGTACGGGTTACGACACGATACGGATACGGGGATACGGGAAAATTTTGAAAATCAAGATACGACATGACTCGGATATTTTAGTAAAAAAATAAATTAAAATTTAAATATAAAAAACATAACAGAAAAAATAAAATAGAATAGAAACACAAATAGAAAAAACAAAGATGAAAAACAGAAATATTGCATTTTATAGATATGAAAAAAACTACCCAATTAGATAAAAAAATCACCCAGAAAATATATTGATGAAAGGAAGAGGATAACCGACACACCTGTGTATGAGTGACTAGTCATAAAAAGTAAGGGTGGACAAGTAACTGAGACCACCCGAAATCGTATCTGAATAGTCAGTGGCGGATATAGATGACTTTTTATGGACTAAGATATTCATATTAGTACGTAGTTGCTCAACAAAACATAAGCATATCATTAGTCAATATATGATCATTACATTGTTGAAATAAATACTTGTGATCATATCAAGTAGAGATAGTTACGTATATTTATCTCATCCATATCACAATGTATTATTTCTTCTATTATTTTGTTACGAAAAAACATATAATTTTGTCTTTTAGTTATTGAGGTATTAAAGTGTATCATATATGAGTGACAATCATGTGCTTAGTTGGTAAGAGGTATCGAAAATGTATCTGAGAAGTATCCTTAGTTGGTAAGAAGTATCAAAGATGTATCTGAAAAGTATCGAGTCAAATATTTTTTAAAAATAATTAAAAAATTATTAGATACTGTCACACCCTAATTTTGTCCGACTAATTTAAAATTTATTAAAAAAATCCAAAATATTGTTCGTCGTTCACGCGTGTCATTCCTAATCATATACAGGTTTTATTCTCTTTGTGCATGCGTGTCAATTCTCTTCATGCGCGCGTGTTATTTCTAATCATGCATGCATTTTTATTCTCATTGCGAACGTGTGTTCACTTCTCGCCGTGTACGAGTGTTTATTTTGGTACTCATTAGCGGTTTTGCGTCATCTTTATTATTGTTATTAGTAGAACTTATTTATTTTTATTGCAAATATAATTAACAAAAGAATTATAAAATCTGTTCTTAATATTTGATTTTAACTATTTTTACATCACAACAATTAAAAAATAAACATAAAAATAAAAAATACATATGCAATAAAAAGAAAGAAGAATTGCATCTTCTATTTTGACCTAAGTGGTTATTGCTCTTTATCATGTTTGCTTTCTTTTCACAAAAAAAGCTACCGCCAAGTCTTGCGCCAGTACCCATAGTGCCAAACCTCTGTACTGTGTTGTCTGTATCTCAAGGCAAGTCAAACTAGTGCTCCCAACATTGTGTACCATCATCCTCCACGCCTAAAAACTAGCCAGCAAAAATGAGACACGCCTATGTACATATTGGTCCTCTCCCTTTCACAGACATATCTGCTGCTCCACCAAGCTATGCCTGCATATCCAAAACCAGAAAAATAAGCATAGGACAGTGAAAAAACAAGAGGAGCACAGTAACAGAATCATGGATTGGGAAAATTGAAAGAGACATTTCAGTGATAAGAAAATAAAATTGAGGATTTCTCCATCTATAAAAACCAAGCCAGCAATCAAAAAATGGGGGAGAAAATCGATTTTAGACAAGTAGTGAAGGAAAAAAATGTGAGTAGGAGGAGAAAAACGAAAATGTAGGTAAAACTCTCATAAGGAAGAGTCTAAAAACTTTTCTTAGCGCTGCACCTTGTCTCTTTGTTTTTCACCTTCTTCAACCTCACCTTCAATCAAAAGACAAATGAAGAATAAGAGAGAAATAGATAGCAATATCCTCAACCCACCGCCCACCACCGCACCTTCCTTCGAGCACCACCATCTCCTGCAAGAACCGCTGCCGTTAATGCCGCCGAAACCTCCGACGAGCATCACCACCACAACCACATCATCCACTAGCGCCCTTCCCCTTTCTTCTCCCTCTCTCTGTATCTCCTTTTCTCCTTTATTCTCTTCATTTTTCTCTCTCAGCCATTCTTCCCCCCCCCCCCCTCTCTCTCTCTCTCTCTCTCTCTCTCTCTCTCTCTCTCTCCCTCCCTCCTTGTGTTTGTGTTATTGCGGCTGTTGATCGGTCAAACATTAGGGTTTCAACTTTCAATCCCTATTTCTAACTTTACCTTTAGTATCACTTTATGTCCTTTTATTTCATAAAATAAAAATGTTTTAACCGCCGCCGTTAATGTCGCCGTGACCTCCGACGAGCATCACCACCACGGCCACATCATCCACTAGCGCCCTTCCCCTTTCTTCTCCCTCTCTCTGTATCTCCTTTTCTCCTTTATTCTCTTCCTTTTTCTCTCTCAGCCATTCTTTCCCCCTCTCTCTCTCCTTGTGTTTGTGTTATTGCGGCTGATGATCGGTCAAACATTAGGGTTTCAACTTTCAATCCCTATTTCTAACTTTACCTTTAGTATCACTTTATGTCCTTTTATTTCATAAAATAAAAAATGTTTTAACCCCCCTCCCATGTTTCGTGAATCCTTTTCCCTGATCCCTTTTTATTTGTTTGTTATTATTAGTTGTTTCAGCAATCAGCACCTTCTTGTTATTTTCCCTATCGTTATTTTATTTATTTATCTATGTACTTATAGACTAGTATATACACCTCCCTATTTCTCATTCCTTCTTTGTTTATTTAGTTCTAATCATCAAATATTGTTACTAATCCCTTTTTTCAGCTCCCTCTCTTGACTCATTCTTTGGTTTCAATACATTATTGCTATCCTTCCTTTTACGTATTAGCTTGTTTAATTTTCTTCATCTTATTTTTCAATAATCATGACTATTATTATTTACACCATAGTCCTGCTTTTGTTTTTCTAACCAATACAAATCTTGGGTTTAACCCACCCTTTTTCATTTTTACAAACCGATGAGTCCAACTCATCCTCGCACATTTTGCAAATCAATGAGTCCAACTCATTTTTACACAATCTTAACTTTTTTTAGATCATGTTTCCAAGCAACATTTTAAAACATTCAATCACCAAATCGGTTGTCTGCATTGGTCACTCTGGGTTTAACTTGTTTGATCATTGTGAACAACTTTAATTTTCAAATAAACTATTAGTAGTGACCACTCTTGGTTTATTCGTTTGGTCATTATTAAAGTCCTCCAATTAATTTCAAAAACATTCAAATAATAAAAAATACAAACACAAATATTTTCTACCCAAGAACTACGTAGCCTTTGATTCTCTACCCGGAAATATGTAGGAGCAGATGGGGGTCCACATCTATCAAGTGCATTAATAAAAAACCATTTTTTAGTCTTTTCTAAACATTAAAAGCCTCCAAATCTTTCACCCCTAGACCACCCTCCTTCTTAGATTTACCCATATTATCCCAAGACACCCGACTGGTCTTTCTTCCCTCCTCTGAACCGCTCCACAAAAAATTCTCTTGCAATAAAATCAACTTCAAAATAACCCCGTTTGGCACTTTCTAAAAGGAAAAGAAACACAAACGTAAACTATGCAGAACTTAGTTGATAAGAGTCAATCTACCTCTAGGAGAGAGAAGACATCGTCTCCATGTGGAAAATTTGAACTAACTGAATCTAAAATCGGTTTTCATATGATTAGCCCCAACTGGGCACCCCACAATTTTATTATAAACATAAAATTTATTATAGAAATAAGTAAATTGTTGGTACTAAAAATATTTTCATTAATACTTTCAAATACAATAAAAATCTTCTCAATTTATTACCACTTTCATCTGAAACAACATTGACTACGGGACAAAAGTACACTTCTTCCTCTTGAATGAGAAATTTATTCAAATAAAACAAACCTGAGGAGTCAACAAACTTTATTGGAGGTATCTGAAGGGATAAATAGTGGGAGATTTAAAATTCTAATCGGTACTTTTTTTAAAGTCAAAATGTAATATTATTTAAAGGACTATAAGGGTAGTCCAACCAATACACTGCTAGGGCCTCATTAAAACCAGCCGGAGCCAAAACCTAATGGGAAAAAGACTCAGGAAGGAAAAAGAGTGCCCCTGAAAAAAAAGTGACAACATACATAATGAACAAGGAGGGTATAAACTAATTTCGGCTGATACATAGTAAATGAGCCACATGCCACTCATAATACAATCATCGTGGTCTCCATGACCTATCAAGAAACCACTGCAAATATTGGGACTTAACCCCGCTGAACTACCCAATCATAATGTGGAAGCTTGGCATGAAAGATGCACCCAATTCACATTTCACATATCCCAATGTAGACTTAAGTCTGTGTTCCAAATCAGACTCAAAACATGCTTCCCCTTGTCCCCCGCGACCAAAGGCGGAAAAGCCGAGAAAAGAGAGCATAAATCTAGTGGTATTGGCAGTTGCCACCCTAGCCAACAGAAGACAGCATACTAAACATTTTGGGCCAAAGGACACCGCAAGAAAAGGTGCACATCCGCACGAGTGGATTGCATTAAGTGGTAGTGGTACGATTATTACTCAAACCGAAATTTTAATTTTGAAAGCTCAATATTATAAAAATAGAGGTAAATGAACGTAATTAAAATGAAGATAGTAAATAAGATGGATGGCCTATATCAATATGAGTACTTTTTAAGCATAGTGATTAAGCATAAAATGTTAAGATTTTTGAAATGCCATTGTTAATTTTACAATTAAACTCTAAAGTTAATCTATTTTCAAATAAATACTTTTTAAGCATAGTGATTAATAAGCTTAAATAAGTGTATATCAAATGTAAAGTGGATCTACCAATAAATAACAACCAAGAAAGTGTTCAAGCATGTTTTTTTCCTAGCATTATCTATATTTAAGTTGACTTATTTAAAAAAAAGACTAAACTAAGACAATTGTGAGAGTTATGTGATAAAGAACATACAATTATCCTGTTTGTCACTCTGGATATGAATTAAAGCATAGTGATTAATAAGCGTAAATAAGTGTATATCAAATGTAAAGTGGATCTACCAATAAATAACGACCAAGTAAGTGTTCAAGAATGTTTTTTTCCTAGTATTATCTATATTTAAGTTGACTTTTAAAAAAAAGACTAAACTAAGACAATTGTGAGAGTTATGTGATAAACGACATACACTTATCATGTTTTCACTTTGGATATGAATTAGAAGACAAATTTGTGCTATTGGAATGATAACTTTATGTAAAAAAAACGAATGTAGGGTTTCTGTAAAAAAAAACACCATTTGTTCTCTTACTACCCACGAATATACAAAAGTATGAAATTAATATTAGCTAACCACTAAAAGTCAATCTAACGAGGTTACAAAAACGTAAAAAATAATAGCAGAACTAGAGTCTAGAGTACCATGTCATAGTGACATTGTCACTGTTAATCACATTTACAAAAGTAATTAATTAAGAAACAAAAACTGGCACGGAACCATTCAAAACATAGTTGCCCACTCCAAAATGATGACTGAAAAGCATCTGCTACTGTGTTCTTCTGATGCACCGCCACCCTGAACTGCTCCGGGAAGACACCCCGAAATGGAACCTACCCATTTCTTTCATTCTTCTATAATATATCATCAAAACCAGGGTAGGCCGAACCCAAAAAAATGTTGCCATGCCACCAGTTGATTCTTTTGGTCCCCACCGGTCATTTTCCAAGCACGTAAAATAAGATAATAGATTTCCATATCAATTCCAACAGGTCCCTCCAAATTGCTTTCCTGTCTGAGATACATATCCACTTCCACGTAGATAAAAGAGCAACATTAAAAGCCTCCAAATCTTTCACCCCTAGACCACCCTCCTTCTTAGATTTACCCATATTATCCCAAGACACCCGGCTGGTCTTTCTTCCCTCCTCTGAACGGCTCCACAAAAAATTCTGTTGCAATTTAATCAACTTCAAAATAACCCCCTTTGGTGCTTTCTAAAAGGAAAAGAAACACAAACGTAAACTATTCAGAACATAGTTGATAAGAGTCAATCTGCCTCTGGGAGAGAGAAGACATCGTTTCCATGTGGAAAATTTGAACTAACTGAATCTAAAATTGGTTTTCATATGATTAGCCCCAATTGGGTACCCCACAAATTTATTATAAACTTCAAATTTAGAATAGAAAAAAATATATTGTTGGTACTACAAATCTTTTCATTAATACTTTCAAATACAATAAAAATCTTCTCAATTTATTACCACTTTCATTTGAAACAACATTGACTACGGGACAAAAGTGCACTTCTTCGTCTTGAATGGGAAATTTATTTAAATAAAACAAACCTGAGAAGTTAACTAACTTTATTGGAGGTATCTAAATGAATAAATAGTGGGAGATTTAAAATTCTAATAGGTACTTTTTTTCAAAGGTAAAATGTAATATTATTTAAAGGACTATAAGGGGTAATCCAACCAATACACTGCTAGGGATTCATTAAAACCACCCGGAGCCAAAACCTAATGGGAAAAAGACTCAAAGGAAAAAGAGCGCCCTCGAAAAAGAAGTGACAACATATATACATAATGAACAAGGAGGGCATAAACTAATTTTGGCTGATACATAGTAAAGGAGCCACATGCCACTCATAATACAAACATCGTGGTCTCCACGACCTATCATGAAACCACTGCAAAGATTGGGACTTAACCCCGCTGAACTACCCAATCATAATATGGAAGCTTGGCATGAAAGATACACCAATTTCGCATTTCGCATATCCCAATGTAGCCTTAAGACTGTGTTCCAAATCAGAGTCAAACCTTGCTTCCCCTTATCCCCCGCGAAAGGCGCAAAAAGCCGAGAAAAGAGAGCATAAATCTAGTGGTATTGGCAGGTGCCACCCTAGCCAACGGAAGACAGCATACCAAACATTTTGGGCGAAGGAACACCGCAAGAAAAGGTGCACATCCACACGAGTGGATCACAATACGTGGTAGTGGTACGATTATTACTCAAACCGAAATTCTAATTTTGAAAGCTCAATATTATAAAAATAGAGGTAAATGAACGTAATTAAAATGAAGATAGTAAATAAGACGGATGGCCTATATTAGTATGAGTACTTTTTAAGCATAGTGATTAAGCATAAAATGTTAAGATTCTTGAAATGCTATTGTTTATTTTACTGTTAAACTCTAAAGTTAATCTATTTTCAAATAAATACTTTTTAAGCATAGTGATTAATAAGCCTAAATAAGTGTATATCAATGAATAACGACCAAGTAAGTGTTCAAGCATGTTTTTTTCCTAGTATTATCTATATTTAAGTTGACCTTTTAAAAAAGACTAAACTAAGACAATTGTGAGAGTTATGTGATAAAGGACATACAATTATCATGTTTGCCACTTTGGATATGAATTTGAAGCTAGATCTTTTAAGTTTGCCGAATCAGTGGCGAAGACAAATTTGTGCTATTTGGATGATAACTTTATGTAAAAAACCGAATGACAGGGTTTCCGTAAAAAAACACCATTTGTGCTCTTACTATACCCACAAATATACAAAAGTATGAAATTGATATTAGCTAACTACTGAAAGTCGATCTAACGAGGTTACAAAAACGTAAAAAATATAGCAAAACTAGAGTCTGGAGTACTGGGTGATAGTGACATTGTCACTGTTAATCACGTTTACAAAAGTAATTAATTAAGAAACAAAATTTGGCACGAAACCATTCAAAACATAGTTGCCCACTCCATATCGAATTCCAACAGGTCCCTCTGTTGTGCAAAAAGGTGTGCAAGTGTACACAGTCTTTAACAAGTAATATAGTAGAAAGTAGAGATCGTACCCACATGGATTGAATTAATTTCTAAAATTTAAAATGGTAGTTTAACTAGTGAGAAACAAAGTAACAAAATATAATCAATGTTGTGAGAAAACAGAATTTAAAATAAGTTGTATTACAAATGAGAAGGAAGGTAGTTGGAATGCTCTCCACTAAGTAAGTCACTTTAACAACCTTATGTTATTCAAACAGAGATAACCATGTTTATATGTTTGATAATACAAAGGGAAGAAAATAAAGAAAGAATTACCCAGTTGATGTTCCCTGCAAAAATCTGCCTAGTAATGCTACAGCATCGCCTCACAGACGCTTGATGCGCCAGCACTCCTTCAGCATAATGTAATTGTGGAAGTGGAGAGAGAAGGTGTCACGTTCTTCTCTCACTTCTTCCAAACCAGTTCTAATGATGATTTTCTTGAGTGAATTCTGGTCCCTTTGTGAATGAGGAGGTTAAGGGTATTTATAGGCTCCTTGAGAGAGGTTTCTTCATGGTTGGGTTTACTTGGAGAAGAAGTTGATTTCACTTTGAATCCATGTGCCTCAAAAAGTAGATTTGACCTTTGCTTTATTAAAGAGAAGAGGTCCTATAGTGAATTGACAAGTGTCCCTAAAAGGTGGTTCCCTTGAGTGAGGTTTCTTCATGGTTGGGTTTCCTTGGAGCTGAAGTTACTTCATTTCCAATTGTCTCCAAAAGTTGATTTAATCCTTCACCCATCAAAGAAATGAGGTCCTATAATGAATGGACATGTGTCCCTAAAGAGGTTCAATTTGTAAGCTAAAAGTCTCCAACTTGTAAGCTAAATTGTTGGTACTAAAAATCTTTTCATTAATACTTTCAAATTCAATAAAAATCTTCTCAATTTATTACCACTTTCATCTGAAACAACATTGACTACGGGACAAAAGTACACTTCTTCCTCTTCTCAATTCATTATTTGTGCCTAACCTATTAGCTTTTATATAAAAGATTTTTTCGAGCCTAGCTCAATTCTATTTTATATAAAACAGTTTTATTTTAAAAGACATCTCTCAACTACAAAAGTCATAGAGCTGAAGTGACAGTATCTTACACGTGTCCTATGGAAAGCAAAATAACACATAAGTCTTGAACGCTTGAGTGGCTTCTCCTCCGAGATGCTACACTTTAATATATCCTGTGCTCTGGTTCAACTATAACCATTAGTAAACAGATTGTAATTTGTTATCATACAAAACAAAGATTGTTTGACCTTGGTTCAACAGCCTCGACCTAGGAAAGGACTACCACAAGGCTCAAAATACCAACTACCCTTCTCGGATCCCAAATCCTAAGGCAAGGTACCGAACATTTGGCGACCACAGTGGCAGTTGATCATTAAACTCTCATCGAATCTAAGTCTTTTCCCATGGCTCCACGAGGACGACCCCCTTCCCGAAGTCAGCCTCGCCACGAAGCGTCATTGAACCTGTGCCCAGGCCGAATCAGGCTCCAGAAGGGCACGTTTAGGAACTCCCCACCGAGGAGGCCCGCTCCGCGCCACTCCTCTCACCGCAGTCGGTTGCTAATGCCATCCCGGTTCCAGTCCAGGCAGTAGATCAGATCCCCGATCTCTTAGATCGGCGAAGCCGAGACATCGTGCAACAGGAGATGCGCCTGACCCAGATGGAAGAAGAGGTCGCGACTGATAAGCCGCAAGTATACGGTATATTGCGTAAGAGAAAGTATCGATCCATAGGGTGTTAAGTGTGATTACCAATCTAATTTTTAGTGGTGATCAGCTGAAAGGGAATGATTTAGTAGAAAAGTATGTTTGGTTAAAATTCAGAATACAAAAAAAAGCGCCCTGGGATTATGGTTAAATACCAATGACGGAGCTAAAACAACCCCTTTAAATATCCTCTATCTTATAATTAAATTTGTGTTTTAAGGACAATGTATTCTTTGGTGTAATTCAAGTTTCCTTTCAGAATACAAGAACGTGTCTCGAAACAACGATCAAGCCTATTCTCATGGTTGATCATTGCAGAGACCCATTGAGCACAACCTTATTGTCCCAAGGCTATCAAAGCTATTCTCATGCTTTGATTGACCTTGTCTAAATTCATTTGTTCCAATGTCAAGCTTCACCTCTCGGTACTTCACCTGACATTTGTTTTATAAAGTTTGTACGATGAACTTAGATTAAAACAAAGCAAATTCTAATAAGATAGAGTTTAGCCTTGGAATTGTTTTAGGGACCCATCATTGGATTGTTTCCCACAATCTCAAGACTAAAGAAGTCTACTCACACATGATCATAGTAGACAAAGGAGTAGAAGAGAATGACATAATTTAAATAGCAGAATATAAATAACAAGGAAATAAAAATGCTAGAAAATAAATGACAGAAAGTAAAGTTGCAAGAATAGAAAGAACAAAATAACAATAGAACAAAACCTTAAGAGAAAATGCAAGAACTTTAGATTAAACTTTGGAATGAAACTACAATGGTAAGAGATGTCCATGAAGCTACATTGAGGTCCTTTTTATAGTGTAGGATCAGTAGACAAAGCACTAAATACAAATTACAATCCATAAAGAAGAGAATGGGAAGAGTTTGTAACATCTTTGGAATTCAGATGGGACGCACGGATCGTGCTAAGCAGGCGCACGAATCGTGCTCAGTGAAATCAACTTGGAATTCAAAACGGCACAGGGCGCACGGTTCGTGCTTAGTGGGCGCACGGATCGTGCGCTATGAAACTTTTGGACTTCTGATTGTGAACGGTCCGCACGGGTCGTGCTTAGAGGGCGCACGGATCGTGCGCTTCCTTTTCTTTATTTTTCTTCCTTCTTACGAACGGAGCGCACGGATCGTGCGTCTACTTCTATCTTTCAGTTTAAATTGCTTGCTTATTCTCCCCATTCTATTGTCTTTTGATCCTTGCTCTTTGAATATCAAAATTCCTCATTTGCTTCATAATTAACCCTGAGAATAAAAACTAACAATAGGTAGTAAAATAGCTCTAGAATAGAACTAAATAATCAAACAACTTACTTAAAATAAATACTAGAAACACACTAAATTAGGACTTATCAGCGGCCATCCGAGCGAACACTCCTGCAGCCTCGGCTCATCCTCGCGACAAGTCTCCCCCTCAACAGACTGCGGTCTCTAAGCGCTATCGCTCCCCACCTCGAAGGAAGCTCGTCCACAGGCATCACGTCCACAGGTCCCCTCCCCAAAGAGCAGGGCAACACAAGGGCTCCCATTCTCCTCCGACTCCCCCGAGTTCCATCCCCACCCAGAGCTCTTCGTATGGTTCATCGTCGTCTCGCAGCCCCTCTCCATGCCGGAAACGGTCCCCTCGAAGAAAAAACCGTTCTCCCCATCGAGGCCGTACCGGGCGACCCCGACGAAGGCCTTTCATCCGAGAGATCGCTGAATGCAAAGTGCCGAAGTCCTATGAGAAGCCTCTGCAGTTGAACATGTATGATGGTACCTGGGACCCGGACGAACATGTGGCCACTTTCGACCTCATGATGCAGTACCGGAATGCTACCGACGACATCAAATTCAAGATCTTCCCTCTGTCCCTGAACAAGACAGCACTATCCGGGTTCAGGGACCTTGTGTGGGTACCTTGTATTGCAGGTAAACTAATATTGCAGGATAAGTTTTGATGATGAAAAAGACAAAGGCAAAGTTGATGGCCAAAGTTAATAAAAGTGACGAAACATCAAAGTTACAATCCAAGACAAACAAGCTCAAGAATTGAAGATCCAAGTTTAAGGGTAGTCCTTAGATATAAGGGTAGTCCTTAGGGTTTGGGTGTATCTTAGAAAAAAGTGTAAGCTCTTTCGAAGGTCAGCTCGTATCTCAAAGTCTCACACACTCACAAGTTTTTCAAAGATGCATGCATACTTACGTAAACATTCTTATCATCTTTAAAAACATAAAAATCGATTTCTTCATGCATAAACATACATCAAAATCGATTTTCAGGTCAATCAGAAAAGAGAGAATCGATTGTCAGGTCATGTGGTTTCATTGCATAAATCGATTTTCAGGCCAAACATTCTCAAACAAAGAATCGATTCACACACTTTTAAACTAAGCTAAGAATCGATTCATACAAGTTTTAACTTAGTAAAGAATCGATTCCTAGCCCTCCGTGGTTCTCAAGAATCGATTGTCCCTATTTTTCAAACAAAGTCAAAATCGATTCCTCACTTAAATGAATCGATTCCTAGATCAAATGCTTTCAACAAAGAATCGATTCCTACACTATCTTCAACGTAAACTTGATTTTCTCATAGCCTATAAATAGGCACTGCATTACGTTCATTTTTTCACACAACCCATTTCACGAATCAGAGAACATTTTGAGAAAAACTCTTTACGCTTTTACTTTTGCTCGTCATGCACCGTTGGTCCGTCTGAGCTGATCTTTCGCTAAGAGTTAGTTGGGGTTACATTCTTCAAGTTGTAATATCTGCCTTCGTTAGAGGTATTTCTGTATTTACATTTGTTATTGTTTAATTGTTGTGATTTGTACTAGGGAGTGGGGTATCTCTCTAGGGTAGCTGTTTGTACTAGGAAGTGGGGTATCTTTCTGGGGCAGCTGATTGTAACAGGGGTGGGGTATCTCTTGTTATTGTTGTAATAGATTTGAGGGCTCTCCATAGGTGGGGTATCCTAGGAGGAGAGTGCCTGAGTCTGTAAAGGTTTTCCAAGACACCTGTAAGCCTTGTTGTTTTGGTTAGTGGAAAATCTCACAAGGGTGTGAGGACTGGACGTAGGCCACTAGGAGGTGACCGAACCAGGATAAATCTCTGCGTGCTTTACAACTTTCCTGCTTTACTGTTATATGTAACGCCCAAATAATTTAATTATTTATTTAATTAAATTATTTAGGTATTTTATTAGTATAGTCATATTAAAATAATAATATGATGTTTTATTTAAATCAGGGAGTGGTGTTTAGTAATTAAGCTGAGTAGTAGAAGGAGGCCCGTGATCCAAGAGCCCAATGGCATAGGCGCATAGGTGAGGGCATTAGCTAGGGTTTGGATCACTTGCACATTTTGGAAAAAAAAAAAGAAAGGAGAGATTGCGAAGAGAGAAGAGGAGGGGACGGCGCAACCAAGGAGAAAGAGGAGAGGAGCTCTTGTTGCTGTGGTTCTTTGGAGTTTTCGTGCAAGGGGATCTCGTATTCGGAAAATCTAAGGTAAGGGTGGGTTCTACCTTTATAATAGGGTATACGATGAGTGTTATGTGGGAGATAGGCTCTATGTTGTCTCTTTGATCTTGTTTGGTGTTGATTTGGTGATGTTTGAATGTATTCATGATGATTGCAATTTGGTGGTTGGTGATTGATCATGGTGAAAATCGGAAAAAAAAAGTGGTCCCTAGGCGCCATGGGCGCCATTGATGTTATGTGTCGCATAATGTTGTTGTTGTCTTGGTTGCTGGAAAAGGCGCCCTGCTCCTAGGCGCCATGTCTGTTTGTGCTGTTGTTGTGCTAGGCGCCCTGCTCCTGGGCGCCATGCCCAGTAGCGTTTCTGTGTTGTTGGGGAAGGCGCCCTAGGCGCCCAGTGATGTTCCCATGTTCTGCTGTTGCTGTTTGCTATTTTTGCTTGCTGTGTGCGTACAGGATGTTGGCGCCTGACCCTGAATTCTGTTGTTGCATGTTGGCGCCCTGCCACTAGGCGCCTGTTCCTGAGTTTTGCTGCTGCATGTAGGCGCCCTGCTCCTAGGCGCCAAACCATGAATGTTGTTGTTTTCTAAAAAATTACTACTGCTGTTTTTATGGAAAATCGTGGTTGCTGTCTCCATTTTAATGTTGCTGTTTCTGAAAAACTACTATTGCTGTTTTTATGAAAAATCACTGTTGCTGTCTCCATTTTTATGTTGCTGTTTTTCTGAAAAATCACTGTTGCTGTGTCCGTTTTTACGTTGCTGTTTTTCTGAAAATTTATTACTGCTGTTGCTGAAAATTAAGTTGATGTGTTGCTGAAAAATTAATGTTGCTGTTGCTGTAAACTATTGTTGCTGTTTGTTGTAAAATTGTTGTTGCCATTGACGTTGTAAATCTATTGGTGTCTTTGGTGTCGGTGGTTGTTGATGTTACGATCAAAATTGTTAGACTGCCCTATAGGTGTTGGTGTTATTGGTGATGATTGGTGTTATTGGTGATGATATAACAGGTGATGTGCCTATTTTATTGGCTAAGGTGATAGGTGATGGGTCTATGACCATTTGTTGATATTGGTGTTGTTGTGTCACTTAGATGACTATTGTTGTTTATTGTTTCTGGTGCATTGTTCATGGTGTCGCATACATTTCATATGCATTATTTTGATGATGAAGGCTTCGGCCTTGGAGCTATAGGTGATGATGATGATGCTTAAAAACGTGGTGATGATATAGGTGATGATGCCCTTATTGGCTATTTTATTGGTGATGATTGGTACCACATGCATATACCCGTTGGTGTGGGTTGCATCTCATTCATTTACTCATGACATTGGTGATGATTCTTGGTGATTGCAATTTGATGTTGTTGTGAAGCGGTGGATATAGTTGTCGTAACTCTAGCATGTTGCTTATCATATATGCTATTATAATGTTAGATATCTCACCCCTTCTGTTTGAATGTTACCCCTATGCTGGTAACGTGCAGGTGAATACGAGTGAAGGCATGTCTACCTTCGCTAGTCGAGTCGGTGTCGTCGCTCTGATACGTAGCACTCGGGGGGATGAACGCTAGTCTTTATTAGATGTCTCTATTATTTAATTTCTGAAGTTTTATGGTGATGTTATGATTATTCATTGAAACCTTTATTTTTATTCCGCTGCGTGGTGATGGAGTTACTGTCATGTAGACTGAACAGGTGTTTTGGGGGTTCGTCCCATTTATGACGTGCTATGTATCGTACTATTTTTAATGGTGAATTTTATTATTGGCGTGTGATGTTTTATTGGCGTAAATGTGGCATCCCTTGTGGGTGTAGCGAAAAATGTTTTTTGAAACTCTGATTTTTGTCAAAAATTTTCTGGGTAGAAAAGGGGTGTTACATTATACCGCTTTACTGCTTTATATTCTAATTCCTTCGCTTCCACTTAACCTGCGCGAAAATTGATCTAAGTCATTGAAAAGGGAAAAAACGTTTTCGAAAGATCTGAAAAGTTTTTAAATCTCAATTCACCCCCCTCTTGAGACTGAAGCCACTTGGTAACACCTTGAGCCCGGTTCCATTTACTCTTGGGACCAGCTCGTTCGGGTATTCTCGGCACGCTTCACTGCATCCAGGCTGAAGCCGAAGTTAGTGGATGTACTCAAGGAAGTTCGGTAAGGAGAGAACGAGACCTTGCACGACTATATTGAAAGATTTAACAAGGAGGTTGACAACGTCAGACATTTGGAGGACAAAATCAAACTCATTTTTATGAGGCACGGGCTCCGCAAGAAGACCCGTTTCCAAATCGATGTCGGTTTTCGCCGCCCTCGCAATCTCAAAGAATTCTTACGTCGGGCTCAGGTTCATTGACTATGACGAGGATGATATGACCGACGAGGTCGGTAAAGGGTCCGCCCCGGCAAAGGACAGTGACAAGGCCAAAAACTCCAAGAAAGACTCTGAAGAACCCCGTGCGAAAGGCGACCTTGATTCACCGAGCACACCGACCTAAACACCACCAGGTCAAAAATTCTAGCATAATGTGCCAACACCAAGTTTAAAGATCAGAAATGGCCGGCGTCGTTAGTACAAAGAGAAAATACCGAGAAGAAAAAGTACTATCGATCGCTACCATAGGAGCCACGACCACGACACAAACCAGTGCTGGGTTCTTAGGGACGACATCGAAGAAATGATACAGAAAGGAAAGATGAGTCGGTCTGTCAAGAAAGAAGGAGAAGATGAGGAGCGAAAATGATCTCGCTCACCCCGGAAGGGAAAGTTCGGGGTAAACAAAGTAGCCAAACCAGCCAAGGCGGAATCCTCTGAATCTTCAGAAGAAGAAGAGCCGAAACAGCAACGATCCAAAACAATAGCTGCTGTGATTATTGGTGGTTATTCCGTCGACTCGGGGGAAACCAAGGGATCCATGAAGAGGAAATGGAAGGAAATACTGAGCATAGCCAGCAATCTGAAGCCCACCAATCTCTCTGACAGGCCCCCGTTGGCCTTTTCCAACCAAGATCTCCTAGACGGTAGACCTAACAAGTACATTCCACTGATAATCTCTGCTGAGATGGTAAATGTCCAGGTCCTGAGAATACTAGTGGACCAAGGAAGCTCTGCGGATATTATGTTCTAGGATTTACTCCCCAAGGTAAAAATTACCGAGACCAACCTCAGCCCATACAGGGGCTCGGACTTGTTCGGGTTCAACGGAGCAAAAGCTACACCGCTCAGTTATCTTGAACCAATGGTCACATATGGGTACGAGAAGCTCTTCAGAACGGTGAAAACTCAATTCCTAGTCCTGCCCTGTGAATCTCCGTACAATTGCATCATCGGAAGGCTGACGCTAGGAAGGCTCGGGGCAGTGGCCTCTACGGTCCATTTGAAGATGAAGTTTTATTCAGCTGACGATAAAATCGTGACGGTCGCTGCCGACCTAGAATCTGCAAATAAATGTTACTCTGACTACGGGACAAAAGTACACTTCTTCCTCTTGAATGAGAAATTTATTTAAATAAAACAGACCTGAGGAGTCAACTAACTTTATTGGAGGTATCTGAAGGTATAAATAGTGGGAGCTTTGAAATTCTAATAGGTACTTTTTTAAAAGGCAAAATGTAATATTATTTAAATGACTATAAAGGGTAGTCCAACCAATACACTGCTAGGGCCTCATTAAAACCACTCGGAGCCAAACCCTAATGGGAAAAAGACTCAGGAAGGAAAAAGAGTCCCACTAGTGCGAAAATGACATTACGAAGCACCATTTAGCATCGGTTGTTTGAACAACCGACACTAAATGTGTGACCGGTGGCAATTTTGTAATTAAATTGAAGTTTTTAGTATTCACGCCTACATTTAACATCGGTTGTTTAAACAACCGATGTTAAAAGTAACTGTGTCAGACATTTAGCATCGGTTGTTAAAAACAACCGATGCTAAATGTGTATGTCAAAAACATTTAGCATCGGGTGTTAATACACCCGATACTAAAAGTCAGGTTTAATTTTTTTTTTCAGTTTTTCCTTTCCAATACACATCTCGTTCTCTCACTCGTTCTCAGTCTCTCTGCACTTTGAGTTCACGTTCTCTCTCACGTTCTCTCTCAACATACATCGCCACTGTTTGGTCTCCATTCTCAACTCTCTCCGTTCTTAACTCTCTCTGTCGTCGTCGCCTTGCTGGTCTCACTCGCGTTCTCAGTACTCTCTCTGAACTCTCAGTTCTCGCTCTCTCAACATCGCCGTCGCCGTTTCGTTCTTAAGTCTCTCCGTTCTCAACTCTCTCTGTCGCCGCCGCCGTCACCTTGCTGGTCGCCACCTTACTCGCCATCGCCTTAAGTGAAAAGAACTTTGCAGAGAACTTCGAAACCCTAAGTTCCTAATGTAAGTTCCCTTGTTTCTACGGTTGATTCTATTTCGTCGTTCCTTGCTTCTACGGTTTGCTGCGTTTTTAAGTTTTGTTGTTTGGAATTTGACTTTGAGTTTCTTTTTTTGTTATGATTTTACTGTGTTATGATTTTATTGCTGTGTTTTGATGCGTTCCTTGCTTCAAAAGGTGGTTGCCCAACTGAGAAGTGTCCGAACGATTCTGCTCGAGGTGACCAATGTGACCAGTGTCAAAAGCTTCTAAACCATGGTTGTCAAGCTCGAGAGTCTACATAGACTCATGAGGGGACCGTAGACTCGACTCGTAAGAGTTTATGAACAAAAAAATTACACTAAAAAATCGGTAAAATAATTACTGTAATGTCAAACAGTATCAAACTATCAATAACAATGAAGACATTTCATCAATACATAATTATGGACTTACCATGTCATTATATGCCACAAGATGATTTCAAATACTTAAACATGTACAAAGATAATGATAATAATTAATAATACACTTGATTCAGTAGCTTTAGAACATTAATACTAATTCAAAGAGCAATAACACAGTAGTAGCTTTAGAGCAATAACACTAATCCAGCAATAATAGTACTTGATTCAAAGAGCAATAAGACTATCCTTTTACTAATTCTAATTCAGCAATAATACAATAATATATAAATGAAAACACATTTAAATGATTTTAATTTATTGTGTATTTTTATAAATATTAATATTTTAGATGTTATTAATTTACAAATTATTTTGGGTTATGGAGGTGTTAAAATGATATCTATATTTAAAATGGGCTTTAAAAATGAAAAAAAATTGATTTTGGGCTTGTTTACTCGCATACACCCCCTGCTTTGCTGATTACACCCCTGATTGTGGCAGATTCGATAGAATTGCTTCAGACTCGCGAGTCTACCCGAGTCTATCCGAGTTTACCAAAATTACGATTCTACATGAAATTTGACTCGTTTTGGGGGAGTAAACTCGTAAACTCGTAGACTCGTACGTGTTGACTCGCGAGGTTGACAACCATGTTCTAAACCCAACAGAATTGAAGAATCCCAGGTGCAAGGTATTAATTAATTCCCCCCTTTTCCCCAAACATTAGCCCTATGTTTTGCTAATTAGTTAACTAATGGTATCTGAGAACCTGAGAAGTGCCATATTTGTGATATTCTTGGATTGTCTTAGTCAATCAAATCGATATCTGTATCGAAATTTATAGTAGCTTTGAGTTTGCATTTTGTTTTCCGTTTGCACTGGGTTTCCTTCTTTGACTCTTCTTTCTGATGCTTTTTCTTTTAAATGACAGCTTTTGAAGCAAACATTTATTTATTGTCATATTCTGGTACAATTTTATATTTCTTTAAAAGTCAACAGAACTTTTAAGGTGAGTTTTTTGGCATCTGTAACAGGTTTGCCAAAATAATCCCCGTATCACGAATACAGGCCACTTGTTTCTTGAGCTCCCTCTATTGAAAAATAAATTGTAAAAATACATCAAGGAGATGTCCGTGGTTGGATCATGGAGTCAAAATGCTATTCAAACAACAAATTCGTGGCTCAAAGAAGGATTAAGGCCACGCTGTATTACGAGAGATCTGAAGTGGGGGGTTCCTGTTCCACATGAAAAATATAGTGACAAGGTTAGTTCCATTGGGTTCTTTTAAAATTTCAGTTGTTTTTCATTCATTAATTGTATTGTATTCTTTAAATTGGAATGTTTTCTATGTTTGGTTTGATGCACCTATTGGATATATATCAATCACTGCATGCTACACGCCTGATTGGGAGAAATGGTGGAAGAACCCAGACAATGTGGAGCTATACCAGTTTATGGGGAAGGACAATGTGCCATTCCACACTGTAAGTTATTGTCTCTATATGGTTTAAACATTTGTAAAATGTAAAAAATAAATAAGCTGCATAAAAATAAAAGTTGTTTAAAAAATTGACTATTAACTCAAGATCAATTCTTCTAATTCTATACAAAATATTAAAATGACAAAATACTGAAATGACATAATATTAACTCAAAAGATTGAATGCCCAATTTTTCAATACAAAATACTCAAGCTCAATTGAAGTATTGAACATAAAAGACAAAGAGCTATTCATTCTCCTCCCCTTCCCAAATAAAATCATCATTGTCATATAGATGTACAATTTACAAATATTGATAGAACACAACATGTAATGCCGATTCATCTCCTCAGTTTTTGAAATCTGCTTAGCGAAGTTTTAAAACAAAAGCAACTAGAACTAGCTTTTCATTGCTTGATAGAATGGGTTTTATTTTATTGATGTGGCGGAGATAGTTCTTTGAAATATGATGTAATTTATTCTTCAGGTGATGTTTCCATCTACTCTACTTGGAACCAGTGAAAAATGGACTTTAATGAAGACAATTAGTGTTATAGAATACTTGAATTATGAAGCAGGTTAGTAATCTGTTTGGCAATGGTTTAGTGGTGAACAAATGCATATTGACAAATTACTCATGTTGAATAGAAGTGATGCCTGTGTCGTTGTACCATTTTGAAGTAAAATATTACTTAAATGATTTCTAGGGAAGTTTTCTAAGAGCAAAGGCATTCGGGTATTTGGCAATAGTGCAAAAGAGACTACTATTCCGGTTGAAGTATGGAGATATTACTTGCTCACAAATAGACCAGAGGTGATAACATTCCTTATTAACACTACAAGAAAAATTGGTTTTTTTGGCGGGCAAAATCCGCCGGAAAAGCCTAAAATCCGTCGAAATGTGGACTTTCCGGCGGATTTTTGGCGCCGGTAGCCAGCTCGCAAGAAACGGTCTCCGGCGGATTATCCGCCGGAAATTTCCGGCGGATTTCGTGGCGCCGAAACATCCGCCGGAAGTTTCCGAATCCAAAAAAATTTCTTGTGAATTTATCCGTCGGAAAGTCCACAAATCCGCCGGAAAAACATTTTTTTTTAAAAAAATTAATTGTTTTTAAAAAATAAAAATTATTTTTTTATTTAAAAAATTAATATTATTTTATTAAAAACTTTAATTGATTATTTTATTAAAAACTTTAATTATTGATAAAAAAATAAAATTTAATAATTAATTAATTTACTATTTAAAAAAATAAAAATTATGAATGAAAATTAATCATTAATTTAGATAAATATATATCCATACAACAAAAAAAATATCCATACAATAAAAGAAATATTCATACAACAAAATAAAATAATCCAAAGCTATTGGGGCGGCTGTTGGTCTGACTAATCACCCTGATAATAGGTATCATCAGATGAAAGAAAAGCCCTAATCGAATCGATCGAATCGATATTAATAAGATCGATGTGGGGCTGCTGGGGGTGCTGGTTTGGCTGGTGGGGTGACTGCTGCTGGGGCTGCTGGTATGGTTGCTGGTATGGCTGAGGTGTGCATACTGCTGGGAATACTGGGGTGCATACTACTGCTGAGGCCATTGCTGAAATGCACAGCTGTAATGTTGTTGCGGCTGCTGCGGCAGGTAGGATGGCATATGTGATGAGGATGGCCTCGAGTGCTGAGACATCAGCTGATCCTGCAAAAACTTAAAGCACTTCTCATTTATCCTAGCCTGCTCCGCAGCTAACTTAGCCTGCTCCTCGATGCGCTCCGCAGCTATCCTAGCCTGCTCCTCAGCTATCATGGCTTTCTCCCGAAGCGCCTGCACATCCCGTTCATTTTGAGACTTAAGCTCGGCAAACTGACGCTGGGCCTCGCTCAGTTGTTGCGTCAATTGCGTAACAGCATGCAATTCACCAGCATTGGGAACATAAGAGCTACCAGTACTCGAGGATCCAGAATATTGTGAATCTGATAGACTCGGAATAATGCTTGTTCGGAAAGCAGCCGGTCCAATACCACCTGATCCCACCAAACGATTACTTTTTTGGGGACCAACTGCTCGCTCCCAAATATCACGAGCTACTCTAGCTTCCTCCACTGGATCGATATCAGCTGCCCCACTGCTCTGTTGTGACTGCTGGTACTCAGTCAGTCCACCCTGGAAGCTCTCCTGAAAAAATAACCCAACAAATAAATAACTATAGCAAAAGTAATCTTAATATAATATTCATCGCCCGATATAAAGATTAATATAAATAATAAACATTAATATATAATTGTAAAAGTAGTTTTACCTGAATATTCCTCGCCCGATCTGTAGCAAAGTCACCAGTGTCCTCCCGCATATGAAGGTAGCGATGCAACTCAGGCAAAGTGATTGCCCTTTGTTCCCCCGCCTCCTATATATATACAAATTATTAATTAATACACATGAAAATGACTAGTTAATTATAAATAATTAATTAATCAAGTAATAAAGTAATAAATTTACCAAACGCCTGTGATGCGTTGCAGTATTAACACTCCTCCTGTGTGTGTGCAGCCACTTTTTTCAGAAGCACGGTTCTTCTTGGCTTTCTCACAAAAATTCCTAAATTCTGGTGTCTGCCAGTACTCCTGTAACCCAGCCCAAATTGAGTCTCCCATATAAGATGGCTTCGCATTCTTACCGCGCGCCTCCCGCAGTAATTCAGAATAGCGATGGGAACATCTCTTATGGAAGACTCTCTCAACTTCCCTTTGCTGCTCTGGTAACCATGTACATTTTTCCTATTTAAGAAATTTATAATAATGTTGTTAATTATAAGACAAATTAATTAATCAAGTCAATAAGATAATACACCAAATTAATTAATTATTTCGTAGAACAACTTACCAAAAAAGATTTTAACATCCTCCCAATTGCCTCTGTATCTTTTCTAACAGTCGTCCAATTCTTCTAGCTGCTGGTGAAATTCTCCTTGATTGTTTTTGTGATGGCGGTAGCTGTAGCCTTCGAAGGAAGAAACCTGCATTAAAAAAAGATGAATTTTATTATACCAAATTATATAAGTTATATAAAAGGAAACAAAACTAAATTAATAAATAATAATATATATACTTACGAATCCCCAGCAGTCTCCAATATGATACGCCCATCAGGTGTATACCTCACCACCTCACGGTCAACAGTGAATGTGCGTACCCCATCTGAATCAACATCTGTCGGGGTTAAGCCCCCAGTAGCAGCAGGAATCACTGGGTCCCCTGCAGTACTAGTACTAGCACCCTCAGACCCAGGTGGTGGTAAATATCTGCCACCAGAAACAACAACACGAGCAGGCTGAACACGACGCCCTAGGCGAGTAGAAGTCTTCCGCCTGCTAGTGCTGGCGACATCACCCGTAACAAGTGGAGGAACATATGTCTCGTCATCGGATCCTGAGTGAGATGCCATGCTAGACATATACATTTAAACAAACAAACATACACTAAACAAGGTTAACATAAACATACTAAACAAAAATATATAAACATAACAAACATAAATTACATCGTTGATTAAAAATAGGTTAACATATATATATTGTTGAAACATAAATAACTAATTGGAATCCCATTCATTCTCAAAATCATCATCATCAGAGGAGTGAATTCTTGATACACGAATGTGGTCTGTTGCATCTTCATCAGCATCTTCTTCATCATCAACTTCATCGCCGGTGTTTGGCTCATCACATAAACGACTAATGGGTTCAACTTGAGTCACTTCATTTACATTAGACATCTCTTCCATTTGATAATTTTGAGTCTTTAGATCCTTCAAATAATGGTTTATTTGTCTCACTCAAATACATGTAAAACCTTTGAGCTTCCTCATTTGGAACTTCTTCAGCATCATAATCTGGTTCTTCAAAATCCAAATTTACTCCAACAGCGTCAGATATCATTCCTTGATAAACATCTAACGGTTGTATAATTTGGCCTTCAGATGTCGTAGTCGCTGGATAACTACTTGATGTTGGAGCTACTACTTCAACCGGAACATTAACCGCAGGAACTGCAGCTACCCCTGGTCCTACTTCCCCGTGACGAGTCCATATCCAATAATTTGGCCTAAACCCATTATTGTACAAATCAAGTCTAACTTCTTCTTCATTTTTTATAAATCGAAAGGAACATTTCAAGCACAGACATCTAATACCGCTTTGTCCCGCAAATTCTTCATGGGCCTTAGCTCAAAAAATAAATTCTTCTACTCCTTCTACAAAACGTCGCTTTAAACCGGATCTTCCAGGAAATAAACGATCATACATCCAACTACGATCCATAATTTCAAGATCGATCTATGTACTACACTACAACGTAAATAAAATAAACTATCAAATAAACTATCAATTGCTTTATATTTTGATATATATTGATATATTAATTACTTTATTTTGATATATCAATAAACTATCAATTACCAGCAACGCAATGAATTTTTAGATAATGATATATATTAATAATTTAAACATTATAAATAATAATTGCAAATTTAATTTTAAATTTCAATTTTTATAAGACAATATCTTTTAATAAAATTTATAAGTGAACTTAATAAATAAGTTTTTTCAATAAAAATTATTTTGTATTATTATTTCTACTATAATTAGTGAAGTAATTAATATTTTATTAATTTTAATATTATACCAGAAATGTGATTTGAGAAAACCAACTTCTAAGACACTACAATGAGACACAGGAACATGTATTCAAATCATCAACAATAAGCGTTATTAAAAGTCACCAAGGACTAAAAGAAAAAATCCACATTTTACGGTGACCAAAAGTTGGTAAAAATTTTTTAGACACTAAAAACAAAAAATCCATATATATATATATATTGATATATTAATTACCCTACTTTGATAACTAACTGTAGTGAAGAGAAGGCTCTGACTTGAAGCGTATCCCCAACTCGAACAAAGAGAAAAAATGAGGAACGCAAACTCAAACAATACCTAAACAAACAACACCACAATTAGTAACAAACTCATATTATAAAATAATTCAAAAACTAAATCTATTAACTCATGTTACAAACATACCTTAGATCGAAGAAATTTGTCAAAGAGAGGAAGAGATTTAGTAGAGAGAGGAAGAGAGGAATTTCAAGAAGAGATTTAGTAGAGAGAATGAGAGTATTGGTAGAGGTGTGAAGAAGAAGTGGAGAAGGGAGAAGGGATTATATAGGAGAACCGAAGTCCAACGGTCAAACAGGGAATCCGCCGGAAATGTCACTTACCGGCGGATTTAGGGGATTTCCGGCAGATTTTCAAAAATCAAATTTCCCGCTCTTTTCAAAAAATCCGCCGGAAATGACGTTTCCGGTGGATTTTAGTCGGTTGGTCATTTCCGGTGGATTTTTAGGTATTTTCGGCAGATTTTTTCGTTGCCCCAAATCCGCCGAAAATACCTAAAATCCGCCGGAAATACCTAAAAATAAACGGCTCAAATTTGTGATCTAAAATTTTGATCAACGGCTCATGTTTCCCCACGCCTATTATAAATTGGGCTTCAGCTTTCCCTTCTAGTTCACAAAAACCCTAACCCCTTCTCTGCTTCTTCTCCACGAAATCGTATAAACAAAAAAAATGCCCCTAACACAATACTCAGAGGATTCTTCCCTCACTATCATACATCATCAGGGCATCATCACCAACAAAGTTGATGGTGTCTGTTTCGAGGGGTGAGACACAATGCAGTGTAGGCTTAAACACAACATAACATTCGCTGCCCTAAAAGATAAACTGCTGGGTAAGGTGCAAGTGGAGGGCGACGAGCGAGAGATAACTCGTATAGTTTATCGGAAACCCGATTGGTCTGATTGACGTGTGCACTGGTCTACAATGGATGTCAAGAACGACGATGACGTCCAAGTAATGATGTCCATTTATGTCCTGTTTAAATGGAAGGGGTATCTGCAATTGTAAGTGGAAACCACACGGATCGTCGCTGAGATCCTTAGTCGTTTAACTCCACCAGCTCAGTAGTTTCTGTCATTTTATCGTTTTCGTGTATTTCAAGTTTTATGTACGGTGACGCTTTTTAATAATAAAATTGTTGTTTAATTTAAACGGTACTGTAAACCAAAAAATAATCAACCCAATATTTATTCATTACTAAATCAGTGACGTTCAATTACAATTATTGATAAACAAAAGAACAGTAAAAAACTACAACTGGGTAACAACAGAGCCGAATCCAGCATCACTCGCAGTATCACTGTCACTCCCACTTCCATCAGAGGCTTCCACACTCTCAATACCCCCATACGCTTGGCAGATGGCATGCGTATCAGTAAGGATGTTGCCAAAGCGCCTGTTGTTGAGACCACGAACACAAGGGCCAACTTCCAAAACAAAATAAAAGTCACCAGGCAACTCTAGTCTCCAAATCTCAGTTGGAATGGAAATCCTCCCAGCATTTCGTTCAATGAGGGTAAATGGGAAAATGGGGTGGAAGACAGTGAGGTGGAGGTGAGTCTTCTTTTTCTATGCAAGGGTTGAGAAAATAACCGATTCTTAAATGTAGGTCTTCACCAGATGTTGGTGAGACCATGTTTTCTACTTTGGTATATAACTTTTTTTACCCCAAATCTCATTTGGAATGGAAATTCTCCCAGCATTTCGTTCAAAGAGGGTAACGAATTGGATCATACCTGTAACACCCCGATATTTCTAACGTGTAGAGACACCGAAGATGCACAGATGCGGAAGTTCAAAGGACACAGTTCCTGCTTAAGTATTGGACATACAAACGTTTTCCGAAATAAACACATAGTCGGAAATAAGATTACTTCATAAAATAGAAGTTTATCGGTTCCAAACCGAGCAGAGTACAATATCCAGGTCCAAATACCGAACAGAAACATAAAGCGGTTCGTAAAACTCATAGCCGATACAAGTTTATACAACCAAATAGAACAACAAAACAACAAAGGATAAATATGACTAAGTCTTCAGCACCTCCGAGAGTATACCAACTACTCGTGCACAATAGTCTTCCTTTTTCCCTGCTTCTCTGAAAAACAACAAATATGGATCGGGTGAGATAACATTATCTCAGTGAGTCCTATTGTGCCCCCTCACCGACACTCGGTTCAATTTATTAAAACGTCATCAAATATAGATGATTAGCTATCATAAGCTATAATCGAAATGCCAAGCAAATCGTGAATTTATTTAACACGAACCGACTGCAATTCAGTGCTAATCCCGGTAATCGTGTCTTCAACTTAGCATAAACCGACTGCAATCCAGTGCTAATCCCGGTAACCCGTGAGTTGACCACGCCAAAACACATTCAGGGCCTAGGTAAGGGGTCATGACTACCCTCCCTAGTATGCTACTTGTCGGATCGTCACCCAACGCGATACATATGACAATACATATCAATTCTCGAGAGTTAGATAATTTATATCTTCTTTTTGATTTTGATCACCAAAGGATCAATCACATAATCTCATTAGATAATTTATATCTTTTCGATCACCAAAGGATCAATCACATAGCAATTGGATAAACAATATCTATATCGATCTATAATCCGTTTAGAGGAATTCATAAATTAGACCTCCGGCATTATAATCATATTCAATTGACATATAAATATATGTATTCAGTCAGTCCATCAGTCGGTGTACTCACACGTATACTAGGGTTTCGGTTTTTCAATCAAATAGGCTTTCAAAGCTCTTTTTCAAAATCATGAGTTGAATAAGTTCAAAATAAGGTTTTTAGTAAGGCAATTTCTTTTTAAATGATTGAGAAAGAGATTAGAAAAGGTTCGGGATAAAAAGGAGCTTCGAAATGAGAAATCGGGAATCGGTAACAGAACCTCACGCACGGTCCGTGCCCAGGGGCGCACGACCCGTGCGTGATTTACCAAAATCACACAACCAAACCGAAGAGGGTGCACGGTCCGTGCCCAGGGGCGCACGACCCGTGCGTCCCGTTTTATTTCCAATTCAGCCAACCCGATGCAGGCGCGCGGTCCGTGCCCAGGGGCGCACGGACCGTGCGACCTGTGTCTGTTACCAATTTCACATATTTCTCATTTTCGCTCTCCGTTTCCGCCCAATTCGATTCCTAATGTCAATCACTCCTGAAACTCAAAATGTCCAGGCATTCCAGAATACATATTCATTTCAGAATTTTCATCAAAATCATTTCAATTCGTTTATAGATTTCAAAACCGTAAAATGCCCATTTTTCCAAAAACTCTGATTTTAGCTTCAAGGACACATTTTCACTAACATACCAGATTATGCCAAAGGTTCAAATCATTTGATTTATTTCCCTAATCCGTGAGTAGAACTCACCGTGATGTCGATTTCGCTAGGAGCTACGATCGAAGCGTGAAACGGCCGAACACTAAAATGCACGAACAATCACCAACGGGGCACCAACAACACTGAAACAGCAACTATCTACACTCGTGGGGTTGAAACAGCAGCTTATCCACTTTCTAAATGATTTTCAAACCACAATGCAAGCTCACCTAGTTGCTGGGAATCATTTCCAAGGTGATCAAAGCACATGCAAGGCCTCAAAAGGGCTGAAGTTCCACTTTGAGCTTCATGATTTCGAAAATGGAAAAGAAAGGAAGAGGATGGTTCAACTTGTAATGTTTATATCAGAAGAAAGAAGATTGAAATTGGAGTTCAATGGTATCAAGATTACTTACATGCATTCAGAATCTAGGAAGTTTTCTCCACCTCTTTCTCCTCTCACCTTCACCCCTCTCTCCCTCTTTCCCCTTGAGTTTTTCTTTTCAGTTTTTGGTTGCTGTTGCTGAATAGGGAAAAAGCAGAAAATGAAATGAATTCAGTTGGGTGAATATGGGCTGAGGGGTTTAATGATGGTGAAAAGACTGTTTTGCCCTTGGCCCATAAAATTATAGTTTAGGTGCTGAAAATTCCCTTCGGTATAAAACTTTCTCGATTAATCCGGTTCCGATTTGTAATTCCTCAATTCCTTCGACTCGTAATTAATTATAATCTTCATAATTATATTTTTAAAAATTAGGGATGTGAAAAGACAGATTTGCCCTTCAGCCCCAACTCCTCATTTAAATTATGAATAAGCCACACTTTAATGGGGAATAGGATTTCTTGACAAATTCCTCGACATATTAATCTCTGAGACGCGACCAATTATTCCCACAAATAATTATTCGGTCTTAGGTATCATAGTACGAGTCTTTAAAAAATAGGGATGTTACAATACCTGCAACCGAACATATCAAACACAGCATCTAGAAAAGGGATTTATATAGAAGAAACGAAGTCAAACAGTCAAAAGGAAGAATCAACCCGGAAATGGAATTTACCGGTGGATTTAGGGGGTTTTCGACGGATCATAGGGTTTCCGGCGGATTTAGGGGCTTTCCGGCGGATTTACCTCGCGTTTTTTTCAAAAAATCCGCAGAAAAATACCTCACCGGTGGATGTTTTTAAAAAAAAGAAAAAAATTCGGTGACTCAAATCCGCCGGAAATACCTAAAATTCCGCCGAAAATGTTCCGGAGGGAAAAAACTCCGCCAGAAAAACCAAGAAATCCACCGGTAATGTTTCGGCGGATAAAATCCGCCGGTAAGTCCTAAAATCCGCCGGAAATTTTTCGGCGGATGTCAATCTGCCGGAAATTTTTTGGCGGATGTCAATCCGCCGGAAAGTCCTGGCCGGAAAAAACAGTTTTTCTTGTAGTGTAACACTTGCTTATCTATCTCTTGAAGCATAAACGATTTTTTTTCTGTCTTCTCTCTCTTTACAAAGTGCATTGAATGTGATTATGCATTGTAGGTATCATATACATTATTTACGTGGAGTTATCTCTAAGCAAAGCTTAATAATGAGTTGCTGAACAATTTGGGAAACTTCATTAACCGAGTTTTGAGTTTTATCGCCAAACCTGCAGGTTGGTTGAACAATGTGGTCATTTTTCTCTTGAAGCACCTGCTGATTAACAGTCAGTATGTCACTGATGGGTATCTAGAAATAGAGTAATGAAATAACTGATTCCTTGTATTATAGTCTCAATTCTGAGGATCTCCCATAATTGGAATGAAAGATTACAAGGGAAGATGTAAATGAAAGTAATTAAACAGTAAAATGGAAAGTATTTGCCAAGTCCCAGCCCAGTTTCTATTTTTTTGTACGTTCTGAACTGACCAGAGTGTCCTCCTACTGCCGTGTCATGGAACACCCAAACCATTGTTCAAAGAGCTGGTATGTGGGCTGCATTCTGAAAACTAGTAAAAGGATTCAAGAGTTTTACTCTTCAAGCAGCTGAAGATTCGGTATGAGTTTTGCAACTTAACATTTCTTCTATGAAACTTTGATTGAATGTGTTCTATTATTTTTCCATTCACTATAAGGCTTCTATAAAACTTATCATTTCTCTTTGACAAAAATTTTATTTGAATATGTTTTGTTGCTTGGTTTACGTTTATTAATTCTCTTTTTCCTTTTACTTGTGGTGGGATTACATTTTCAACCGCTGACTGTTTCTATGAATGATGCCATTTTCAAGTTTATAATAATATTTGAAATTGGCAATGTAAAGGAATTATATGCATTTTTATATGTGAGTAATACTCTGAATATTTTTCCTCAGTAGTTAGGCCTCAAGTAAAGGATTTAGCGTATCCGTTGATGCTATCCAGTTTTCACCTCAAGCTTGGATCTAGTGGAAGTTGATTTTACGTTTGCTAGTATTCCTCATGTTCTAAATTGGTCTTTTATTAAATATTTTTATCACTCGGTTAACTCTGTTCACATCACAGTACATTGTTTCTTGAAATCTTTTTGAACCTTGGACACAATTTAATATTCTTCTATAAGCATAGTGCCTTCATAAAATGCTAATGAGTGAATGAAACTGTAATTTCATCATCGATTGTCTTTTTTGTGATATTGATTGCTTTAGGACTTATTATTTATTTTTCATCACTTTAATCACTTATTCTGCCTATTGGGTGTTTTCCATAATTCGTGAATGTAACTAATTATATCTTTTATTTTCTTTTTGTGGCAGATTGTCTTTGGCATTCATTTATTTTTCAATATGCCCAACACGGTGGTTTTGGTTTTGTTTCAATTGTCACATCTCATCGATTTACTGGCTGGTATACTGACTGATTTCAGTTCATTTACTAGTTTTTAAGCTCTTTGATGTAATAGAAGAAATAGTTGGATCAGTGAGTTGTATATTGATTGGATGGTATACTGACCGAAAGAATGTTGTACTTGTTCACAGTTTACTGTTTGGAACTGTGCAAGATTTTATATTTAGTTATTTGGGAAATGAATCAATGTAATTACCATACACTACAAAAAAACAGCGTATTAGCGACGGATTTTTCCCTCGCTAATGCCTGTTTTTCCCTCGCTAATGACTGTTAGCGACGGAATTAGCGACAGACCAATTCCGTCGCTAAAAAGCTGGTCGCTAATGGCTAGCGAGGGAATAAAATCCGTCGCTAAAATTAGCGACGGAAAATCCGTCGCAAAAATCCGTCGCTAAAAACACTGTGCCACTGACCGTTGCAGTTGATTTGACACTGACACTGACCAAAGTTAGCGACGGATTTCCGTCGCTAAAATCCGTCGCTAATCATTTTTTAAAAAAAAAAAAAAACTATTCTCAGATAGAGAGAAGGAGAGATTAGCGGTTGGGGAGATAAGGGAAGAAAAAAATGGTGTGGTGGTGGTGTAGTGTTGAAGGGAGAAGATAATGGTGGTGGTGGTGGTAAGAAAAAATGAAAGAGGAAGAGGAAAATGGAGAAGGAAAAGAAATGAAAGAGGATGGTGTGGTGGTGATGGTGGTGGTGTGGTGTTGAAGGGAGAAGATAATGGTGGTGGTGGTGGTAAGAAAAAATGAAAGAGGAAGAGGAAAATGGAGAAGGAAAAGAAATAAAAGAGGAAGAGGAAGAAATGAAATAGGATGGTGTGGTGGTGGTGGTGGTGGTGTGGTGTTGAAGGGAAAAGATGATGATGGTGGTGGTAAGAAGAAATGAAAGAGGAAGAGGAAAATGGAGAAGGAAAAGAAATGAAAGAGGAAGAGAAAGAAATGAAAGAGGATGGTGTGGTGGTGGTGGTGGTGGTGTGGTGTTGAAGGGAGAAGATGATGGTGGTGGTGGTAAGAAGAAATGAAAGAGGAAGAGGAATAAATGAAAGAAGAAGAGGAAAAAACGGAGAAGAGGAAGAAATGAAAGAGGAAGAGGAAGAAATGAAAGAGGAAAGAAAGAATTCGGGTTTATAAAAAAAAAAATTAACAGTTAGCGACGGATTTAGCGACGGATTTCCCTCGCTAACTCTGGTCACGTGTCAAATCAACTGCAACGGTCAGTGGCACAATTTTCCAAAGATTAGCGACGGATTTAGCGACGGATTTCCGTCGCTAATTCAAATTTTTTTTTCAATTTTCGCGCCATGTTAAATCCGTCGCTAATTTAGCCAATTTCCGTCGCTAAATACCTTGTTTTCAATCCGTCGCTAATATTGTGCATTTCCGTCGCTAATTTTGATTTTGGCGACGGAATTCCAATCCGTCGCTAAAATCCGTCGCTAATTCATGTTTTTTTTGTAGTGATAGTTCATGAATATTATTCTCTTCTTGTATGAATTGATGTTGTAAGTGATGTTTGTGAGCATGTATAAAAAGAAACTAGACATTTAGCATCGGTTGTTTCAAAAACCCGATGCTAAATGTCATTTTTCAGGACATTTAGCATCAGTTGTTTCAAATAACTGATTCTAAATGTCATTTTCAGACAGCAAAAACAGTGATGAAATGGACATTTAGCATCGGTTATCTGAACACCAGACGCTAAATGTGACATTTAGCGTCAGTTAAATAACCGATGCTAAATGTATGACATTTAGCATCGGGCGATTTAGCGTCGGGCGATAACCGACGCTAAATGTCAAATTTAACCGACGCTAAATGTCTTTTTTCCACTAGTGTGCCCCCGAAAAAATTGACAACATACATAATGAACAAGGAGGGCATAAACTAATTTCGGCTGATGCATAGTAAAGGAACCACTGTCAAGATAGGGACTTAACCCCGCTGAACTACCCAATCATAATCTGGAAGCTTGGCATGAAAGATACACCCATTTCGCATTTCGCATATCCCAAAGTAGCCTTAAGACTGTGTTCCAAATCAGACTCAAACCACACTTCCTGTTATCCCCTGCGACCAAAGGCACAAAAAGCGGAGAAAAGAGAGCATAAATCTAGTGGTATTGGGAGTTGCCAGCCTAGCCAACGGAAGACGGCATACCAAACATTTTGGGCGAAGGGACACAGCAAGAAAAGGAGCACATCCACTCGGGTGGATCGCATTACGTAGAATATTACTCAAACCTGAATTCTAATTTTGAAAGCTCAATGTTATAAAAATAGAGGTAATTGAACGTAGTTAAAATGAAGATAGTAAATAAGACAGATGGCCTATATCAGTATGAGTACTTTTTAAGCATAGTGATTAAGCATAAAATGTTAAGATTCCTGAAATGCCATTGTTTATTTTACTGTTAAACTATAAATTTAATCTATTTTCAAATAAATACTTTTTAAGCATTGTGATTAATAAGCATAAATAAGTGTATATCAAATATAAAGTGGATCTACCAATAAATAACGACCAACTAAGTGTTCAAGCATGTTTTTTTCCTAGTATTATCTATATTTAAGTTGACTTATTAAAAAAAGACTAAACTAAGACAATTGTGGGAGTTATGTGATATAGGACATACAATTATCATGTTTATCACTTTGGATATGAATTAGAAGCTAGATCTTTTAAGTTTGCAGAATCAGTGGCGAAGACAAAATTAATTGTGCTATTGGAATGATAACTTTATGTAAAAAAAACGAATGACAGGGTTTCTGTAAAAAAAACACCATTTGTGCTCTTACTACCCATAAATATACAAAAGTATGAAATTAATATTAGCTAACTACTGAAAGTCAATCTAACGAGGTTTCAAAAACATACAAAATATAGCAGAACTGGAGTCTGGAGTACCAAGGTGTCATAGTGACATTGTCACTGTTAATCACATTTACAAAAGTAATTAATTAAGAAACAAAAACTGGCACACATTCTCATTTGATGTGCATTAAGAGTCCGAGGATGGTGCCTCTTCATTTCTAGCACCAACTTATCATCATTTGTATATTTTGCCAAATAAATGCAACAAACCTACAACAAATTCTAAAGTTAACATTTAAAGAGACCGAGAGAGGCATTCTCCCTATACATTAATCTTAATAGTGAAACAGAAAAAACATCAAAGATCATGAGGATAATTAGCACTTTATAAATAGCATGAGATAAACTTTTGGTTCAAGGACTCCCTTAGAGGCATGACCATCATTACTGTGTTGAATGAGCATTAGCTCTTTTGGTATAATCAGAGTTTTTGTTTAGCAAGGTTAACAAAATCATAAAGCTTTGTATTTGTAAGAGAAATAACTTAAATCATATGCACTACTCAAGTCTTTTTCATAGCTGGTGGACAAAGTAGGTAAAAAGAACTTTCTTGATCATGATATATTCAAATTGGGAAAAGGATGAAGGAAATAATTTGGCCTCATTGTTTCATTGAAAGTGAGTATGGACCCATCCTTTGCTGAATTTTTTTTGGATTTAAGTCTATGAATAGGTGCATAGGTGAAGGAAGAAAAATACAAACTTGTTTTTTTTTTCCATTCAGCCATTAATGTCTAACTCTCCAATCCCTTACTGCACCATGCTGTGAGGTTACCAAATAAAATTCAACATAAATTCAACTATGGCAACATCATATATTGTCTCCAATAGTTGTATTTTCAATCCAAGAAAAAAGAAAATATTTGCTAAATTTCTTGAATTGGTAATGTGTATAACTTAATAAATCATTTGATTAAGGAAGTTCGGACATCATATTTATACACTGCACAAGCACAACAGTAGATTTATTCAGGTAGAAATGATATACTAAGGATTGTAATTAAGTTAGGAGTTTATGATTTGTCCACTTTGCACCAAACCAATTATCAAATTCCATTCAGCCACCTACCTTGTCGAAGAAAACTTCACCATGAGCAACCATCTTATTTCCAAAACCTCCATGTTTGATCTTAAAACCTGAACCCCCAATTAAAAAACCAAAACAAACAAATAGAAGGGTATAGATTTATGAAAACGAAAGAGGATTGAAGAAACGGAAAAAATAAGAGTTGAAAAACCCTGTAGGATGGATTTAACTTTTAAGAACTCTAAAAACAACATGAATACCTAATATCTTTGTGTGCCCAATATGTAATCCCAATGGATAATATAGGAGAAGAGACAAAAAAAAAACACATTCGAATAACGGTAGAAGGTTGTCCATTATTAGCCTCGCTAGTAAATGAATTATGCAACAAAAAAGAATAGGAACAAAGGGAAAAAAAAACTATTCTTAGACTTTGAGCTTAAAAGACAACAACATTACACCTTAGCTTCATATTAAAAATAATAGTGACTTAGGAGGTGTTACATTCTCTAAGTGACTAATTAGTAATTTATTAGTAAGTTAGTATTTTCCAGTGCTCTATATATAGAGCATCTTGTACTCACATTTAGTATCTTTTTTCAATATGATTACTTATGAAGAGTTTTTACCTCTTTTACCACATGAGTACTCTTATGCTCAATACCTCTCCTATGGCTTTGATCTATGCATGTATGATCTTATGATTCTTAACACTTCACATAAGCAAAATTAAAAGCTATAAGAAAAAGAAAAAACAACAAAAATGATACCAGGATAAATTCAAACAGCCAAAACTTACATCAATTACCACTAATGATGAAATGAATTTTAACTTATAAGGCTGAGATATCAAAACATTATGAGTTCTCATCAAAATTATCAACACATGAAGAGATGCAATAGAGTAAGCAAGGTAATTTCAGAAGTAGAAGAAGGAACATGATAACCCGCGTCTGAGGTTCCGAAAAAGGATATAGCAAAGCTATATTAATGTTTTCATTCTTCTTGTTCTTTTGCTATGAACATCAGCAAACAGATTTAATGATGTAAATTTGATGTTTGGAATATAGAAGTAAATAAATGGATTAAATATCAGATAAACTCATCAAAATTAATCTTGAACGCATTGTGCAGACAGAGAAAATTAAACTGAAGAAATGTAAAAAATTACATCATACATAAGCTAGCAAAGCTGGATATTGAGTAACAACTTCCTGTTTTAATTTAATGAGTCAACAACACACTATTAGTAAACCTCCTATATATGTTAATAGCTATAATAAAATAACTTTTTAACAACTTGCATAGCCAACAAATGTAATATCACCGTAAAATCAAGGATATATCAGAAACTCATCAAATAAAACATAGATTAATAAATGTAATTAAAATATAGATCGTAAATATAATGAAGAGCATCACATGTAATCAAAACCACCTAAAATATAAATATACACACATACATAAGGAGGGTGTATTACTATGTATTCAACCTAAATTGACTTTGAATAGCATCCTTGCAACAACTTGAGGACAATGAAATTCAAAAAACCCTAAAAGAATGAAATATTGCCTTTTCTTTATGTGTGTGTGTGAGAGAGAGAGAGAGAGAGAGAGAGAGAGAGAGAGAGAGAGAGAGAGAGAGAGAGAGAGAGAGAGAGAGAGAGAGAGAGAGAGAGAGATGAAGTGCATAGAGAGAGAGAGAGAGAGATGAAGAGATGAAGTGCATAGATCTGAGAATGAAATATTGCCTTTTCTTTATGAGAGTGAGAGAGAGAGAGAGAGAGATTTGAGAAAGATGAAGAGATGAAGTGCATAGAGAGAGAGAGAGAGAGAGAGAGAGAGAGAGGGATGAAGGGAGTTGTTTGAAGAAGAAAGGTGGAAGGGACATAAAGTTGTTATGAATTCTTAATGTCAGATTTTGAAGAAAAATTTCTCGTGAACTTAGTTTGTTTTTCCCGTTAATGACTGTTGTACCCTTTTTTGTTCTAATAGATACTACAAGTGTCAAATAGTGTTGGAGGCTTGTTTAGGGAAATCAAGTGAGATGTTTTTGTATAAATAGATATTAGATTAGATTAGATATCAGGATTTTGTTTTTTGCACTTTGAAGAGCAACTCTTCTGGAAAAAAAAAGATATCAAGAAAATTTTATGCATTAATTGAGCGCAAACAACAACATTGGGAGACTAGGGAATTCTAAGATATCATCTAGTCCAAAGTCCAAGACCTCATGCAAACTATTGAGGTTGCACAAGATAAAAAAAACAAAATGGCACTAAAAAGAAAGTGAGTCTTCTTTGGCAAATTTACTGACACTATGAGTGTTGTTTATAATAGACTAGAGAACATGAAAAACATAATTTAATTTGAACTAAACCATCAAACTTATACGCCTAAACCATTAAACTTGTGGGATATATATCGCAAGCATAATGCAATAAATTTCAAACAAAGAATATTTTTTTTCTCATTAATTAGTTATCAAATTCTCATATATAAGCTATTTTCGACATAAAATTGGAAATCATTCAGTAAAGGAAAAACATCATATCTATTATAAATGAAATAGAAACCATAATAATTTGCAAATAGAAAGAGTAAACCTTCAAAATAAAATTGAGAAAGCATGGTTCATAATTCTCGATAGTAATTGTGACAAGCCCACTCTGAAAACAAGTAGAATCTCAATAACAACTATCAAATAACTCTTGGATAATTATCAAAAAAAAGATAAATCTTGGACAAAAACAATTAATCAAACATTCCTCCAATTGGGAGACGAGTTTCCTTATAAATTATAATATGAACATGAGCTCTTCCTGCTCTAACACCGAGCTTTTCAATCATCTGAGTGCTTAAATCAAACCAAGCAAATTCTTTGTCTTCTATTTTGAAGAATATTTCTCCCTTTTGCCCCACTCCGATAGGATGTCGAACAAGAGGCAACGGCCCAATAATAAAGAGTTGGGTCCATGATTCCTTCACACCGAGCTCACCCACAATTGCTACGTTAAAAGTAGTCGAATGTCGATAATGTGAGATCAAGGCAATGGAACAATTTAACACCACCAAGTGTGAAGGTAACCACTCCACTCCACCATCAAAGCTATCATCTGTGTTTGAGGGTATGGGTGTGATAGAAAAAAACCTCATTGCTCAAGTCAAATGACCTTAAATATGTTTTAAGTTCAAGATTATCTTTACACAACCAATGACAAACACCGTCCATGTAAACTCGAACACGATTGGAAAACCCGTGAGAATAAGGAATATCGACATCAATTTTCTTCCAAGAGTTACTTCGTAGATTGTATATCTCCCATTCTAAATACATGACTCCTAACGTTACCTGTCAAATCACCTTATAGTCATCTCTAACACGATCATAACCAAATCCATAAATGTTATACCCATCATGAAAATTATCTGCAGAAGATGGGAAAGACAACTCAACGGGGCTAGGAGGAATAACTTTGTATTCCCTGGTAGCTGGATTCCACAATACAATTTTTTCAATAAAATTATGGAGACAAATAATACCATTGATACATTGAGAACTAAATATATCAAAAAAGTTTTCCCCTTGAAATGGAATTGGCCAATCTAATTTCACCATGTTTTCAAATCTCTCTCCAGAAAGAGAATACAGTGTATTTTGAGGTGGGTCTAGATCTACTACATGTAGGAGGAGAGATGCATCATCGTAGAAAGAGTAGCAGCTAGATAAGAAATTGTTTCAATAAGATTTTAGAAAATAAGGGTTTTCAAATAAAATGGCTCATGATTTGCGTATGCATCTAAATCGCTTAAAAGATTTTAAAGGGAGTTTTGATAGGACGGAGAAGGCAAGATCCTCAGGTATATCGATTACTAACCTTTTATTTTTTGCTGCTATAGAATTCTCCATCTCTAACTCATCAAATGAGTTTCGCTTGCAATGTAACCGCTAACCAATAGGAAATGAGATTTTGAAATAATAGAGAAGACAAGAGCAAATCACTCAAGCCAAGCAATAAAACCGTACGAAACTATTCGGGTTTATAGAGACAAAACTTTGGGTTCATTCCTTTCAACCCTCAAATGTGATGATATGACAAAAAATTAACAAATAGAGACTTTGGTAGTGGGTGTTTGATTAAACAGATTGTAGAGGATATAAATTACATATTTTAGAAATAGGTTTTCGATTAAATAGATAGTAGATAGCTTATAAAAAAATTGATAGTAGATAGATTCAAAAATAATGAAATGTGAATAGAGGGATTAAAAATTGAACGGGGGAGAAAAGAATTTTTTGGTGAATGTGCAGTGAGCCACATGAAAAGGAGAATACATGTGAATGATAATATTAATAGACAATTTTACTCTTAAATGTGATGATGTGATAAAAAAATTAACAATGAGTAAAATAGTGATTTTGCTCGTGAGTGTTTTGATTAAAGAGATTACCAATGAGTAAAATAGAGATTTTGGTAGTTGGTCTTTTGACTAAAGAGATATTTTGACTAAATACATTTGTAGAAGATTAAAAATACTGATTGTAGGAGTGGGTGTTTTGAATTAATAGATAGTAGATAGATTCAAAAAAAATTAAATGTTAATAGAGAGAGAATAGAGGGATTAAAAATTGAACGGGGGAGAATAGAATTTTTTTCTTGAACGTGCAATGGGCCACATGGAAAAGAGAATACATGTGAGTGATTTTATAATAGACAATGTTTACCCTCAAATGTGATGATGGGACAAAAATTAGCAATGAGTAAAATAGAGATTTTTGTAATGGGTGTTTTGATTAAATAGATTGATGAAGATATAAAATATAGATTTTAGTAATAAGGGTTTTGACTAAATAGATAGTAGATAGATTCAAAAAATGGAAATGTGAATAGAGAGAATAGAGGGATTAAAAATTGAACGGGGAGAAAAGAATTTTTTGATGAGCAGTGGGCCAAATGCACTACAAGAAAAACGGGGATTTCCGGTGTAACACCCTGATAATTTCTAACTTGTAGAAATTACCGAAATGCACTACTGGCATATATCAGAGTAACTTCCTTTTTAAATATTGAACACAATCTAAAACTCGATGCTAAAACCCATCAAGTGCGCTTACATAACTGAACATGAGAATACATAATATCGTTCCTTACACGCTCAACTAGTGTTCAATACTCAAAACAGAAAGTCTGCGGAAGCGATTTACAACTTTATAAACATAAGTCGTACAATCGTACAATCTAAGATACAAAATAAACTGAATACATAACAAGATAAACAGCGACAGCAATCCCTCATGCATCTTCATAGCCATGCCTCACAGCCTTCCGACTCTTTCCCTGCTTCACTGAAAAACAACAACATGGATTGGGTGAGACAACTTGTCTCAGTGAGTTCTATCGATACCCCTTACTAACTCTCTCGGTTCATTATGCTGGATTCATGAATCGTAGTCCTTAAAGTTGACTACGTGGAGTACTCTAACATTGTCCCTCGTAGCCTTTAAGCCGACTACAAGTGACAATCCTTAATATGACCCGTAGCCCTTAAGCCGACTACGAGAAATATATCTGAAACATGATTGTTAGCATATCACCGTATCCCTTAAGCCGACTGCCGGTAAACCCATTCCCTGACCATAGCAGGGGCAAACATGACGGGGCCTAGGTTCATAGGGCTCATGACTTCCCCTCCCCTAGTACGCTAACCTGAAAATAGGGTCGTCACCCTAGACTGAACTGATATGTATGTAAAATATATCTGACATGAACATAACCTGATCTTAAACATAACATGGTCTTATACATAACATGATCTTAATATCAACATTATAACCTCAGGGACATTAAGTCTGTCTTATCTTTACTTGTCGTGATCTCACTTGGGGTTACTAAGTTCGTTAACCTAACTTATTGACATTTACAATTAATCCGTACATTATCATTCCAAACACAATCCGTGTACCCTCATCGGGCCGTCTCATAAACAATCAACAAGGACATAACATTAACTTCAACATGGAACATAAAGTTGTTATCATTAGAACTTAAGCAAACAAGGTTTTGGCCCATCCACCAAGAGAAACATCACACTTCATCAATCATAATTACTTTCAACACAAGGAATTATACAGTTTAAGTTACATATTTGATTAGACCTTTTTATAAGCTTTCCAACGCATCCGAGAACACTTTAATCGGGTTCCCGGATCAAAAGTTTTTGCGAAAACAAAATCAGGTAGGTTTGAAAAATTGCAAAGCGTCGCGACGCGAACTGGTTCCGTCGCGACGCGAAAAGTGACAGAAAGTTTTGCGTTGCAAAAATAAGGGAGGTCGCGACCGAATGGCCACGGGCCGCGATGCGATGGAAGGCAGAAATGGCTGAAAACAGCATTTCGAACACCCGTTTTGTACCGTTTCACTTTCTATTCGACCCCGAGACATTTTTTGACCTGTGCAACCTAAAAATAGATATTCTAACCAGCAATTCCAGTCCAATTATTCAATCCAAATCAATCACACATAAACAATTATCGTCAAACAATCAATCAATCGAAACATTATTTTCGCAAAACGGTTTTCAACACGAATTATCGCAAAACGGGGACAGACTCTGAGTACATAATCCATAATCATAAAACAATTCCCTAGTGAGTATAGAACTCACCAATTGCGATGACAATCGCAAAACGCCGAGACTTCGAGAATTCAACCGCTCCCAAAAACCACGAACTCTCCTCGGACTCGATCACAACACGAACTCAGCTACTCACTCGCCTGGACAGCAACCCAAACCGAACTCCAGCTACTGAAGTTCTTCCTTAACTATGATGCAACTCCCCTAGCAACTACCAAGACACTAAGGGAACCTCAAAAACAAGTTAGGAACCTCTATTTTCTTACAATTGTGATGGGGTGCGAAAATGGTAGCTGTAAGAAGAGGATGGTTCAGTGGTTAAAATGAGTATCAATGGGAAGAGGAAGGGAAATGGAGTGCAATGCTGGTTTTGGATCGAACATGCAGCAAAGTTTCATGGTGGTTCTCCCCCTCCCAAGCTCCCTCTCTCTCTTTCACACACTCCTCTCTCTCTTTCAGCTCTCCAATTCTCTCTTTTCAGTTTTCTGAAAAATGATGAAATGAAGGTGAGGTGGGGTGTGTTGGGGAGGGTTGGGTCAGCTGGTCACTTAAGGATGGGGAAATTACCATTCTACCCTTCAGCTACTTATTCCCTTAATCTAACTAACACATAACTATGTAATTACTCTAACTTAACAATTAAGCATACAATCATTAACAAGTCATTAAATCAATATTTCATTTCCTAATATACTATATATATTAGATTATGTTAAAACATATATAGTCCTTTTACTAATATCGATCATATAATTGCTTAATCTATAGACGTTACTCGAATAATAATTGACGAAGTTTCTAAAAATTGGGGATGTTACAATCACCCCCACTTTTAGAAATTTTATCCTCAAAATTAAACGAAACTTACCTCTCATCGAACCATCATCAGCCTCGTCGTTCCGAGCGTTCAACAATTACACTCCTCCGGGCGCGGGGGTAGCATTCTCCTCTCTGCTCTTCTTCCTCGCTGACACTCATTGGCATAGTTCCCTTCCTTCTTGCAGTAGTAACAAAGAGTTGATCCCAAACGACACTCTCCGCTATGGGGTTTTCCACATTTGACACAGTTGTCGGGCCTTGATAATTCAGACGTCAGCACTTGCTTACCCTTGTTGGAGTTATTCCCTGGTTCCTCGTCTCGGGTCGACCATTCAACCGCTTTCTTCTTTTCCTTATGATACGCTCTCCTTTCTTCATACATTCTCCTGAGATCCTCCTCAGCAGAATGAGATTATTGCACCAATGCCGGATAACTGGTCATAGTATAGGAACTAAGACCTTGGTTCACATCACCACGGAGACCTTGCTTGAACATAATCATCTTCTGCCACGTCTCGATGACATTCTGCATCCATTCGAAGTGTGGGTCGACGGGGACGCTTCCCCTACCTCTACCAGCCATGATTCTGCGAAATATGCACAAAGTATTGAGTTGATCAGGCTCAATGTCTAATAGCATATTAAGAGGAATCACACTTAGAAGACGTAAGAGACTCTTGATTTCTAAGTCCGACTAGGTCGAACCGCTCTGATACCAATTGTAACACCCCGATAATTTCTAACTTGTAGAAATTACCGAAATGCACTACTGACATATAACAGAGCAACTTCCTTTTTAAATATTGAACACAATCTAAAACTCGATGCTAAAACCCATCAAGTGCGCTTACATAACTGAACATGAGAATACATAATATCGTTCCTTACACGCTCAACTAGTGTTCAATACTCAAAACAGAAAGTCTGCGGAAGCGATTTACAACTTTATAAACATAAGTCGTACAATCGTACAATCTAAGATACAAAATAAACTGAATACATAACAAGATAAACAGCGGCAGCAATCCCTCATGCATCTTCATAGCCATGCCTCACAGCCTTCCGACTCTTTTCCCGCTTCACTGAAAAACAACAACATGGATTGGGTGAGACAACTTGTCTCAGTGAGTTCTATCGAGACCCCTTATTAACTCTCTCGGTTCATTATGCTTGATTCATGAATCGTAGTCCTTAAAGTTGACTACGTGGAGTACTCTAACATTGTCCCTCGTAGCCCTTAAGCCGACTTCAAGTGACAATCCTTAATATGACCCGTAGCCCTTAAGCCGACTACGAGAAATATATCTGAAACATGATTGTTAGCATATCACCGTAGCCCTTAAGCCGACTGCCGGTAAACCCATTCCCTGACCATAGCAGGGACAAACATGACGGGGCCTAGGTTCATAGGGCTCATGACTTCCCCTCCCCAAGTACGCTAACCTGAAAATAGGGTCGTCACCCTAGACTGAACTGATATGTATGTAAAATATATCTGACGTGAACATAACCTGATCTTAAACATAAAGTGGTATTATACATAACATGATCTTAATATCAACATTATAACCTCAGGGACATTAAGTCCGTCTTATCTTTACTTGTCGTGATCTCACTCGGGGTTACTAAGTTCGTTAACCTAACTTATTGACATTTACAATTAATCCGTACATTATCATTCCAAACACAATCCGTGTACCCTCATCGGGCCGTCTCATAAACAATCAACAAGGACATAACATTAACTTCAACATGGAACATAAAGTTGTTATCATTAGAACTTAAGCAAACAAGGTTTTGGCCCATCCACCAAGAGAAACATCACACTTCATCAATCATAATTACTTTCAACACAGGGAATTATACAGTTTAAGTTACATATTTGATTAGACCTTTTTATAATCTTTCCAATGCATCCGAGAACACCTCAATCGGGTTCCCGGATCAAAAGTTATTGCGAAAACAAAATCAGTTAGGTTTGCTGAAAAATTGCAAAGCGTCGCGACGCGAACTGGTTCCGTCGCGACGCGAAATGTGACGGAAAGTTTTGCGTTGCAAAAATAAGGGAGGTCGCGACGCTATGGCCACGGTCCGCGACGCGATGGGAGGCAGAAATGGCTGAAAACAGCATTTCGAACACCCGTTTTGTACCGTTTCACTTTCTATTCGACCTCGAGACATTTCTTGACCTGTGCAACCTAAAAAACAGATATCCTAACCAGCAATTCCAGTCCAATTATTCAATCCAAATCAATCACACATAAACAATTATCGTCAAACAATCAATCAATCGAAAACTTATCAATCGAAACGTTATTTTCGCAAAACGGTTTTCAACACGAATTATCGCAAAACGGGACAGACTCAGAGTACATAATCCATAATCATAAAACAATTCCCTAGTGAGTATAGAACTCTCCAATTGCGATGACAATCGCAAAACGCCGAGACTTCGAGAATTCAACCGCTCCCAAAAACCACGAACTCTCCTCGGACTCGATCACAACACGAACTCAGCTACTCACTCGCTTGGACAACAACCCAAAACGAACTCCAGCTACTGAAGTTCTTCCTTAACTCTGATGCAACTCCCCTAGCAACTACCAAGACACTAAGGGAACCTCAAAAACAAGCTAGGAACCTCTATTTTCTTACAATGGTGATGGGGTGCGAAAATGGTAGCTGGAAGAAGAGGATGGTTCAGTGGTTAAAATGAGTATCAATGGGAAGAGGAAGGGAAATGGAGTGCAATGCTGGTTTTGGATCAAACATGCAGCAAAGTTTCATGGTGGTTCTCCCCCTCCCAAGCTCTCTCTCTCTTTCACACACTCCTCTCTCTCTTTCAGCTCTCCAATTCTCTCTTTTCAGTTTTCTGAAAAATGATGAAATGAAGGTGAGGTGGGGTGTGTTGGGGAGGGCTGGGTCAGCTGGTCACTTAAGGGTGGGGAAATTACCATTCTACCCTTCAGCTACTTATTCCCTTAATCTAACTAACACATAACTATGTAATTACTCTAACTTAACAATTAAGCATACAATCATTAACAAGTCATTAAATCGATATTTCATTTGCTAATATACTATATATATTAGATTATGTTAAAACATATATAGTCCTTTTACTAATATCGATCATATAATTGCTTAATCTATAGATGTTACTCGAATAATAATTGACGAAGTTTCTAAAAATTGGGGATGTTACATCCGGCGGATAAAATCCGCCGGTAATGGCCAAAATCCGCCTGAAATTGGACATTACCGTTAATCCGCCGGTAATTCGTCCGCAGGTAACCGTTAATCCGCCGGTAATCACCCAAAATCCGCCGGTAATTAATTTTTTTAAAATATTTTTTTTGAAAATTCCGCCGATAATTTATAAAATCCGCCGGTAATTTAATAAAATCCGCCGGTAATTTAATAAAATCCGCCGGTAAATTAAACAAAATCCGCCAGTAATATATTTATTTTAGAAATATTATTTAATTTTTTTAATTTCTTTTTAATTTATTTCTTTTTTTTAAATTCGTTTAGTTTAATTTATTTCTTATTTAATTTAATTTATATCTTTTTTTAAAATTCGTTTATTTAAAAAATTAATGTTATTTTAATTATTTAAATTCGTAGACTGAATATTTGAGAAGATAAGAGTAATGAGAAAACAGAAATGTGAGAAGAGATTTGAGAAAAATGAAGTGTATGAATGTGTGAAGATTTTGAGAAGAGATTGAGAAAAATGAAGTGTATGTATGTGAGAAGATTTGAGAAGAGATTGAATGAGAAGGAAGAAGAAAGAGGAAATATAGAAGAGATTGAATAAGAAGGAAGAAGAAAGAAGAAATATAGAAGAGAGATATGTAGAGAAATTTATGGAGATTGGAGAGTATGAGAAGGAAATCAAGAGTGAAATGAGAGAATGAGAAGAGTGTAGGAGAAAGTTTTATTTATCGGAAATGAGGAGAGTGGAAAAAAATAAATAAATAATTTTTGAAAAATCCGCCGGAAAGCACATTACCGGCAGATTTTTCCGTCGGAAATTACCGGCGGAAAAATCCGCCGGTAATGAACATTTCCGGCGGATTTGTTTTAAAAAATTAAATAAAAAAGATAAAAAATCCGCCGGTAATGCACATTACCGGCGGATTTTTTTTAAAAAAAAATATTAATATTTTTTTAAAAAGAAATCCGTCGGAAAACCTATCACTAATGGAAAAAAGACATTTCATATCGGTTAAAATTGACATTTCATATCAGTTCCCAAACCGATGCCGAAAAAAGGGATATAAAAAATAGGGACATTTCATATCGGTTCCTGAACCGTTATGAAAAGTTGTTTTTATATCGGTTGCCCCTAGAACCGTTATGAAAAGTCAGCTTTTCATATCGGTTTTATATGGGAATCGATATGAAAAGTGACTTTTCATAACGGTATTTTTATTTAGTAAAAATACACAAGTGTACAATCTCTAGAACATCAAAGATATATTTCCTGCTTAGACATTGAATATCACTATAAATTTTCGCTGAATATAAACCAAACAGTCTTATTTACAAACAAGACGATACGGTTCTCAGACCATAAACCATCAGCAGCTATAGTATTCAGTATCATACAAGAAAGCGGAAGAAAGATATAACCAATGTTTTAAAACTCGAACCGGTGACCGACTCGGTGAAGCGGTGAAGGTACCGGGTCACTGGGTCAAGGGTCGGACCGAAGGGTCGACAGTTGAACCGCATGACCAAAACCGGAACCGGATGACTCGGACCCGGTCTCTATTTCGAGAATTTTCAATACCTATATAGTATATAATATAAATTTCGTCCCTGTAAAATTAATAACTATGTTTATTTTATATCTACTAAAATATAAAAAATTCCCAAATTTTTAGGACCTATATATTTCATACTTGTAAAACTTAATTTGCTAAAATTACACACCATGCCTATTTTATTTTTATTTGCTTGGTATATATTAAATAAATTTTAAAAGTTCATATCATGCTTCAATAAATATTTAGAACAAATTTCATAAGTTAACAACTTAATATTAAATAAATCTTTAAAAAAATACTTAATATTAAATAAGTTTGTTGAAACATAATATTAATATTACAAGCTAATGCCATGAGGATGAGCATACTTGACTTTTAGGAAAAGATGTACCAATTATATATATTTGAAATAAATAATATTCTCATTAAGATTGGTAGCCTGATGGTAGCGCTCAACATTTGCTTTCAATAGGTCAGGGGTTCAAACCCCACTAATGACATTTTTGTTGAGGGTTTTGAGTCTCTTTTGTTTTAAGTAGTTTAGAAATAGTCCCACATCGGATAGAATGAACAGAATATGGAGGAAATGAGATATAAAAGCAAGGTGTATGTCAATGGGAAACATACTTACCTAGATGGAAATCACTAGTGGGGGCTTGCGTTCGCGCGGCCCCTCCCAATTACAGTTCAAAGATTTGATAAAAAAAAATGGACAACCCGGTCCGGTTTGAGCCGGGTCGCCGGTTTTCCCCAAAACCGGCCGGTTTCCACCGGTTCCACCGGTTTGGTGCATAACCGATCCAAAGGCTTGACCGGCTCGGTTACCCCCCCGGTTCCCGGTTCGACCGGTCCGACCGGCCGGGCCGAGCCGGTTTTTAAAACACTGGATATAACACTAAATACATAGTGTTGCAGTACATAGACAACAAAGGAAATATAAACTTAAGCATAAAGCTAAGTCATCAGCAACCATCCGAGCTCCACCTACTCGTGCCTCTGTGGTCCTTTATTTCCCTGCTTCTCTGTAAGACAACAACATATAAACAATGAGATACAATCTCAGTGAGTTCTACCGAGACCCCTACTAACACTCTCGGTTCAATTATGAGTTCCTTTGTAACTTAACACGGCACCGACTGCAATCCGTTGCTATAAACCCGGTGAACCGCATTATTTAACTTTTAACAGATCACCGACTGCGTTACTGCTACATACCCGGTGAACCTGTCAATCGCACAACAAACAAAGTACGGCACCGACTGCAATCCGTTGCTATATACCCGGTGTATCGCACGACAACTTTTAACATAACACCGACTGCAATCCGTTGCTATATACCCGGTGAACCCCCTACCAATAGTACATTCTCCCATTGGCATGGAGCCTAGGGAAGGGGATCATGACTGCCCCGCCTAGTATGTTACACATGGGTCGTCACCCAACTCGATATATATATATATATATATATATATATATATATATATATATATATATATATATATATATATATATATATATATATATATTCATATATCTACAATCATATGGACTCAGGGTTCATTTACCTCAGACAAATAATTGAACATTTAATTCACATTACAAATTAAATCCACGTTCACACTCGCATACTAGTTCATCACTTTTCAACAAAATTTACGACTCCAAAAACAGTTCATTTTGCCTTAAAAATAGAATATTCAAGGCCTCTGAATAAGCTTTCAAACGCATCTTAGAACACCTCAATCGGGTTCCCGGATCAAAAGTTATCGCGAAAACAAATTCAGTGTACAGTTGCTGAAAAACTGCAAAGCGTCGCGAACTGCTACCGTCGCGACGCGAAAAGAGACAGAAATAATTGCGTGACAAAACTGAGCCTGGTTGCGACGCGATGGGAACGAGTCGCGACGCGACCATCTGCTGAAAAGTGCTGGTTTTCCGTTTTCTTGTTAAATTCGCTATTCCGCTCAATTCCGATTCTTGTTCCGATTAAAAATAGTTCAAACAACCATCAAAACAGACCCAATCAATATCACACAATCAATCAAATCAATCAAAATCTCAATCAAAACGAATTTTATCAAAATACGACATATTTTGAAATAATGGTTTTCGACTCAAAATCTTTCGAAACCAAATCACAAAAAATTCATTGTAAAACGAAAACATCCTAAGCGTGAGTAAAACTCACCCTTGAAGCGAGAGCCGACACCGAGAAGAAATCACCTAGACTTCAAAATCTCCACATAACCACACGAACAATCCCCGCATAAACTTCCACGCTCCGACAACTCCTAAATCCGCTTCCAATCCTTCCGCTCGATCCCGAGACATCTCTTTGACCGAAATACCGAATTCCTCGAAATCTCGCCATTCGAACCCTAAACACCAACTAGCTTCCAATTCACTAAATTGAGCTTCGTTCCGCACTCAATACGCTTCGGGTTCGCTCCTAGTCATCCTTGAATCATCAAACACTATTCATCATCTTCAACCTCCAAATCACTATTCATCCATAACCCCAAATTTGATTTTCAAACCCTAAGTCATCCAATCCTTGATTCCTTCACTCCAAGCTTGCACCCAATCACTTATTTTAAATTCCCTAACCTCTAGAACACTTGTTGAAGAAAGAAACTCAAGATTTCCTCCCCTTCTTCTCCAAATTCGAAAATGGTGAATTTGTGTAGAGTGAGTTGATGATGATGATGTTGGTACCAAATCGAAGAGGAAGTAACGCTGAACGTTTTTCGTGTTGGAAGGAAGTCGTTTTGATGAGTCTTTGAACTTCCTTTTTCCTCTTCTTCTCCTTCACCCATTCTTTTCTCTTCTTTTTCCTTTTCTCTCTTTTCTCTCTAATTCTCTTCTCTCTTGCGTATCCTTTCTTTTCTTTCTTTTTAATTCTCTTTCTTTTCTTTCACACACACACACACACTCTTTTCTTTCACACACACACACACACACACACACACACACACACACACACACACACACACACACACACACACACATATATATATATATATATATATATTTAATATATAAGTGGTAACGTGGTAAAATTACCACATTGTCCTTAATTTCTTATTTCGATTCTAAATCGTCATTGACCCGTATTATCCGGTTAACGATCCGATGACAACTAATAAATAATTTTAGCACTCAATAAATTTACCAGTTAAGTACTAAAATAATTCAATTGGGTTAACATCCAAATAATTCCATTAATTATTTTGAGGATGTTACAAATGAGAAAACAGAAATGTGAGAAGAGAAGAGAAGAGATTTGAGAAAAATGAAGTGTATAAATGTGTGAAGATTTTGAGAAGAGATTGAGAAAAATGAAGTGTATGTATGTGAGAAGATTTGAGAAGAGATTGAATGAGAAGGAAGAAGAAAGAGGAAATATAGAAGAGATTGAATAAGAAGGAAGAAGAAAGAGGAAATATAGAAGAGAGATATGTAGAGAAATTTATGGAGATTGGAGAGTATGAGAAGAAAATAAAGAGTGAAATGAGAGAATGAGAAGAGTGTAGGAGAAAGTTTTATTTATCGGAAATGAGGAGAGTGGAAAAAAATAAATAAATAATTTTTGAAAAATCCGCCGGAAAGCACATTACCGGCGGATTTTTCCGTCAGAAATTACCGGCGGAAAAATCCGCCGGTAATGAATATTTCCGACGGATTTGTTTTAAAAAAATAAATAAATAAGATAAAAAATCCGCCGGTAATGCACATTACCGGCGGATTTTTTTTAAAAAAAAAAATATTAATATTTTTTTTAAAAGAAATCCGCCGGAAAACCTATCACTAATGGAAAAAAGACATTTCATATCGGTTAAAATTGACATTTCATATCGGTTTCCGAACCGATGCCGAAAAAGGAGATATAAAAAATAGGGACATTTCATATCGGTTCCTGAACCGTTATGAAAAGTTGTTTTTATATCGATTGCCCCTAGAACCGTTATGAAAAGTCAGCTTTTCATATCGGTTTTATATGGGAACCGATATGAAAAGTCTCTTTTTTTTTAAAAATGATTTTTAACATCGGTTTTCTATGGGAACCGATATGAAAAGTCTGTTTTTTTTAAAAAAAAATGATGTTGTCTTCCATCAACTCTAGATCCTTCTGTAATAATTCTTTTACTATAAACACCAATGTTAAATAAGAACATCCAAAATCAACATGACAAGGAGATATGCAAGTTACAAAGCAAAAATTCGATACATTATATTATAGAAGCAAGAACTGTGGCAAAAAAACAACTATGGTCAGGATACACACAAAAAATGTGAAGAATTGAAGATTTAGATGCTCCATACTTTCTTCCTCACTGTATCTACTGCCTTTGACAAAACTTTTAAGCCTTCTTCATCACCTTCTTCTTCAAACACTTTCTTTACATCTTGTGCAATTTTGTCTAATGCTTCCCCACGTTCAAACTGGATGTAATTATAAATGAAGATGGATAAATATGGTGAAAGAGTGAATTATCTAACTTTGGAAACACAAAAAATGAGAGAAAAAGACAGAGAATAAGATCACCTTTCCATAGGTAGGATCGGTAAAAACAGCTTCAATAGGTGCTTGTGCCAAATTCCTAACTTTTTCGAGTGTCTTGTTAGACATCATAGACAATCTGTATTCTTTCTTAGCTTTGCCAACTTTAGCAGCAAGTCTGATTTGCGGTTCAATATACTTTACTGCCTGAACAACCCAGGTAACACAGACTGGCGAATCAAATTTGGGCGTCTGTGCTGGGCTAATGCAAGCACAACAGCATCCTCAACCTATAAACACAAGAATTTTATCTAAATATTGATAGGAACAGAAATTTTACTATAGATAAGTAAGTATGGAGAAGACCAGCTCCTTACAATTAGAGGTAGCCCCCTGTACAGAGCACAAACAGCAAAAACAAATATAAAAAAAAATTCATATAATAAAAAGAAAACCCCGCTCTCCCAAAGAAAACAAATCCCTTTTCGCCTCAACATGTGAAAGTTTGATTCTTGAAATCTGCTGTTTAAAAAAGAAATAGGCTTCAAAATATGATTATTTACATCTAAAGTGTTCAACCAGAGATCGTGATAAAAAACAAAACAAACGAAACATGAACTTAAAAACATTCATTGATTCAAAGAAGCAAGTTCCCTCAAACCCATCTTAACTGAAAGCATACTCTCAATGTTTCCTTCCCCGGTGAGATCATTCAAATCACGAACAATTTTGCTTCTATCTGGACCGTCAGCACCTAGTTCATTCTCTTTAATTAGATGCCACTGTAACTAATTTAAGAGATAAAATATTCAAACTAAAATTTGAAGTATTAAATCATGCTCACTTTTGTTCCAAGATTCCTCCTTAGCCTTTTGTTCAGCAGAGATGACAAGTTCAAAAGGAAGAGGAGCTAGAGCAGACCAATGTTCATACTTGGATTGTGTTATATCTGCACATATGCCTAAAAAGCATGGAAGTAACATGCCACAAGAATTATTAGCACGCATATGTTATCGACAATAGATAAACAGAACTCTGTAAAATTTGTTCTCATATTTTTTGTAAGTCGCGTTTTTCCAGATCCAAGGAATAACTTAAAGATTGAAATTTCCTTCTTCTGCAGAAAGTAGAGAGAAGAAGCAATTTTGTTACCATGTTTTACAGCAAGTCCCCAGTAGCGGGCAAGCCAACATCTCTTCAGAACAACTTCCTCCTAAAAGACAGATAAAAAGATGAATGGTGCAGATGAAAAAAAACGGATAATTGCTAAATCTAGTTTCAACGGAAAAGACAGACCATTTCTTCTTGGGTCAAAATCATTCTCTGTGTCGTTGTTCTAAGAGCCTTGGCTTCGGCTTCGGCTTCTTGCCGCTGTTCCTCTGGTGCGGCATCATCATCTCTCAGGTTCTGAACAAAGAAAATAGTAGCTATAACTTAACCACAGAGTAACTGATCAAACCACGTACGTGGTACAAATAAAACATGTAAAGAAATTCGTGCTTCCGTCAAAACTACCTGAATTTCCACACGAAGGGCAGTGACATCCTCGTCCCTTTCACTCTGTGTTTGTTTTGCAGCCTTGAGAGCAGCCTGTGACGAAAATAGATTATTCCAAGGATATTCATTGAATCAACCAGAATTTTTGAACTTGTTGCTTAAAGCCCACAATTTAAGAAGAAAACAGTAACCGGAAACATAGTTTTTGGTACGAAAATATCAAGTTAAGATTATATAGCCAGCTGCAAAATAGCCTATGATTCATGATTTATGTCTTTCTACTGAAAGATATGCACACAAGCCTTCTGAATAATGCAGAATTAAAGCTTAGAAGAGAGAGCTAGTATAAAGGCATATCAGTTATCAAGCAAGAGTGACAACAGCACTTAAAACTTTCGAACATTAGTCTGGCACATCCAATACCCATTCTTCCAGCATACCTCTCTTTGATGCAAAGCGGCTTCCTTCCTACAAATACACCACATAAACCATTTAGTAAATAATAAACAAAATAAATGGTTTCAGAACAAGCAAGCATATAGGGAATTTAAAGCTAAGTTACCTGCTCAGCAATTTGGCTTCCAAGGAAACACCTTCTCCAAGAGAAGCAACCTGCAAAAATAAAATGATCAAGAATGCATATAACAGGAGTCTATCAATACATGATAATAAGTTCTGCCAATATATTAGTAAAGGAACAATGCTAGCAAAAACACTATCTATCACCTAATGAAATATCATGTTGGCTCTTGAGATTCCATGCAATAACAATTTAATAATTTTCATCAGATTTATCATTTGAGCAACAAAAATGGAATTATCCAAATCAATAGAAACAACAACATATCACACTTCAAAAAGAAAAAAAAACTAAACAAGAGGGAAAAAGAAGAATCAAACCAAAAAGAAGAATCGTGCCACAAAGTAGCAGCGAAGCGGTGAATGGTGAACAACGACAACAGGGCAGCATAAGGTGACGACGATGCGGCGAAATGCAGCGACAAATTACCATCACTTATCAACACAGCTTCTTCCATTAAACACAACAGTAAATCAACAATTTCAGTTACCCACACTACGCCAGAAACCCTAAGCTAAAACCAACATAGCTTCCTCCATTGAAACCAAAACAAAAGTAAAAATTTGTTGGAAGCACAAAGTAACGGAGCAATTGAAGAACCAGGCTAACATAGCTAATTTATCTAGTCACAATATAACTTCGATATAAATTCCTCATGGTGAATAACAACATAACCCCATAGGTCCAAGCATAAAAAAGTTTTTGTAAGATTGTCAAAGATTCACATATTCAACGAGTTCATTTGACATGAATGAAACTAAAATGCAGAAAATATACTAAGTTTAAAAATAAATGTCATTTGAATTATATTGTGACAAGGCCTTTAACATAGTAAAGTATCAAAGCCATGGGCGGATGCATTTCTATGTCTAATCATATTATGCTATATAGATTCACAAAACTCACCACAACCTCTCACTGAACAACGTAAGAAATACAGAAGAGTTTTGCATAAAAATTATGTAGGTTATCTTACATTTCAATCACATACAACTTACAATAGCAGTAAGGAATAACAGAATATCAAACAATGAACTACTCAGCAAAATGACAACAGATGTAGACACTAGCTCAAAGATCCATGCAGTCACAACCAAGGAGGTTTAGTTAAACCAAGTCAAACAGAATATATAAACTGCATTTAGTTAAACCAACGCTGTCCTCACCAAGGAGGTTTCTAATCCTGTCAGCAACGAATTCATATTTGTCTGTTATGATAACAAGGAAACACAAAACACACCCAAATTACCAAAGTTATAATTACAGACCACATGCAGAAACATTAATGTCTTCCATGCTAGCCACCATACATCCAACTCTACAACAAAATAAGCATGTCATAATTTGGACTTCCTCCTGCTCCTGCCAATATATAAATAAAAAGGAAATCACAAGATACCTTGAACCCATTGATTTGTGTTAAGTGTTCAGCAAGTGTACTGAAATGTTGCAAGTAATAAAATTACGGTAAGTACCGGTCGATTCCACAGGGATTGCGTGTTGTAACAATAGCAAAATTTATTAATTTTAGATTGTGAAAATTGGTTTGATTTGTAATTGCGTAACGCGGAAGTAAAAACTGTTGTTGAAATGATGATGAGAAAAAGCGATTAGGGGTCGAATCCTCTCCCTTCACCTATGTTATGAACCTTCAGCTAATTACAGATTATTTGTTTGAACTACCAGATTCAATTCACTATAGTAGGTTAAGGACAATCCCTTACCTCAGAACCCCTTTTACCTAATTGAGTTACCCTAATTCCTTTGGTGAATCATGCCAACTGGTAAAGCAATAAACTTAAGAAATAGAGAATTCATGCATCCAACCCCATATTCCTATGGTGATCACAAGTACATGATCTAATACCCCATATCCAGCATGCAACCCATATCCCTATGCTATCACATAACCTAGATCATTATAATTATCATATGTAACTATAAAATATTACAATCAGAGGCATAGATTTATGATAATTCAAACAACTAATTGTATTAACCATAACAAAGTATCCATAACATAGGTTCGGGGAGAATTATCTCTCCCTAATCTTAGAAAATTAGTTACACATGGTGAATAGAGACATAACTAGAGTAAAAGAAGCAATACAAGTAAAGATAGACATAGGAACCTTCAACCCTCGTTCCCAAGTGGTGAAAAGCTCCAAAATCTCACTTTTCTCTACTCCAAGACCTCTGGCTGCGCTCCAATGACCAAGATCCCTTGAAAAAACGCGAAACTGAATTAAAAACCCTAACTTCAGCAAGCCATCGCGTCGCGACACGAGCCCGTCGCGACGCGAAATTGGACAGAATCCAATTTTTCTCCTGTTTCATGCTTCCTTCGCGACACGAACCCTCCTGGTCACGACGCGAAATTGGACAGAACTGAAATCTTCCCAATTGTGCTGCATCTCCGGGCAAGTGTCTGGTTCGCCGAATGATAACACACAGATTGGGGGTCTTCAAGTACAAAATAACTCCAAAAATGCAGAAATGGCTTACAAAAGGATTTCCTACTACAAATTTCTAATACTAAGCTAAATCCCCAGATAACGACTACGATACAATCAAAAACCCGCACAATTGGTCCTAAAATTGGACAACTTACATCATATGACAGAGAGTCAACAATTTGCCAACGAGTATGAGGGGATGGCCAGGGTAGTTAGTTGCAGTTTCCTTGACAATATTTGAGTGAAACTCCACCAGTTTTTCTGCCTTAGGAGGAGCCCTCTTTTTCCCACCAGACATGTCTAGTCAATGGCAAACACGTTACAATAGATATAAGATTCCCTTAACAATACAGAAGTACTTCAGAATTCAGATAATACAATCATCTCGAGGTTCGCTCAACTAGATATCAATCATGCTTTTTTTATTCTCTTAAATAAATGTAAAGTCATCTAGATAATGAAAGCAATTATAATGTGTAAACTTGACTCTAAGCGCATTTGAATGAGAAAGCAATGGAAAGAAACTCACAAGGATAGTCAAAAGTAACAACCTTAGCAGCGTGGAGCGCCTCTTTCAACACACTCTTCCATCTAAGCATCCAATCAGAAATTCGAATCACCACCGGGGACGGGGACGGAGACGGAGACAACTTCTTCTTAAGCGAGTTTAGGATCCACATTACAGAAATTCGAATCAAGTCAAAAAAGAGGAAATCAAAGATGAATCGAAGAAAAGGAAGATGGAGATTTAGGATTAGGGTTTCACCTTTGCAATCGAGTTTGTAACAGCGCTTGACGAGCCTGGCGCTACCGTTAGCGAATTCTCTGAGCGGATCGAAGACAGAATCAATGGTGAGTTTCACAAACGTCGTGGGGGAAAGAAAAACCACAACACTGAGAGAATGAAATGAAGAGAAGGAGAGTAAGGTTGAATGATTTACCGAGGGGAAGAAAAACTACAAAGATGATGGCACGGAGAACCACAGTGATGAGCGATGAGCAACGAGCAGCAAAACGAAGGTTGAGGTACGAGCGAGAACCACGGTGATGAACGATGGAAGAGATGAGGGAGAGTACGAACGGTGAATGAGAGGGAGCGAATAGAGATGGGAAGTAGAAAAGCCTAACTTTTTTCGTTTCTATAACATGTGGTTTTGTGACCCGTTATGGAAGCCTAAATTTTTGGACTTTCTATAACGGTTATGCAAGGGAACCGATATGAAAGATGGTTTTTGCACTTTCTATATCGGTTCATGTGGCAACCGATATAAAAATTGTAATTTTAATTACAAAACTGCCACCGCGTCACTTTTAATATCAGGCATTTTTTAACCGATATAAATGACAGTTATAAAAGGTATTTTTTCCACTAGTGTATTTTTTCCGCCGGAAATTTACCGGCAGAAAAAATCCGCCGGAAATGCCAAATTTCCGCCGGAAACGTACCGGCGGAAAAAATCCGCCGGTAATGCGCGTTTTTCTTGTAGTGATGAAAAGAAGAATATTTCATCTATTTCTTAACTTCGATGATACTACTTTCCAATTCTTGAAAACAGTAATCAGTAACTGAGAACCACAATCACAAAAACTTGCAACACTTATCAAAAGCCATCTCTATAGCCAATATAGCCCCATTAATTTTAGCATGAAACACATAACTGTTGCCAATGGAGGCAGAAAAACAACCAAGAATATCAGCACTTTTGTCTCTATTAATATCACCACATGCGGCTGGTCTAGGACAACCTTTATCACCCTCATCTGTATTGCACTTTATCATGTAGGGGATTCCAAATAACCTCTTTGATGTTTGGATAAATTCTATAATTACCAATGACACTAAAGGCCTTTATAATCATAAACTCAACAACGGGGGAAGACATTGGAAAGGGTTGAATTGATAGTTGAGTGTAAGGGGACCACGTGATTATCAAATCTAGTCTGATTCCTACAGGACGAAATCACCCAAAAAAAATTAACAATAGCAGCAAAGGCAATATCACATTTTTTAGGGCTCCAACTAGGATTGACAATGAACCGAACCAACTTGAACATAGTTCGAAACTCGGCTCGATAAATAGCTCGCTGAACTTAGTTCATGAACCAAATGCTGAAAATTGAGCTTGTTAAATAAATGAATCGAACTTGAGCTTGGTATAATTTGACTCGTTTGGTTCATGAACCAGCTCGATAGATAATATATCATTATATATTACTCTACCATTTATATTTGAGTATGATCTCTGTTATGCATTTTGTGTTTCTAGAGCAAAAAAAATTTAAAGGTTGGTGAAATTTGTTTAACACTAATTATTATATCATTATACAATTCTCAAATTATTTTTGTGAATGCTGAAAAAAGAAGATGAGATGAGAAGGAAGAGAGGAAGAGAGGGAGAGAGAGAGAGAGAGAGAGAGAGAGAGAGAGAGAGAGAGAGAGAGAGAGAGAGAGAGAGAGAGAGAGAGAGAGAGAGAGAGAGAGAGAGAGAGAGAGAGAGAGAGAGAGAGTTGTTTGAAGAAGAAAGATGGAAGGGACAAAAAGTTATGAATTCTAACTGCCAGATTTTGAAAAAAAAATCCGGTGAACTAATCTTATTTTTCCTGTTAAACGGTTATTGAGCCCTTTTTGGTTCTAATAGATAGTACAAGTGTCAAATAGTGTTGGAGGCTTGTTTAGGGAAATCAAGTGAGATATTTTTGTATAAATAGATAGTAAATTAGATATCAGAAATTTTTGTTTTTGCACTTTGGAGAGCAACTCTTCTGGGAAAAATTAAAAAGAAAGATATCAGGAAAAATTTATGCATTAATTGAGGGGAGACTAGGGAATTCTAAGATATCAACCAGTCCAATACCTCTTGAAAACTGTTGAGATTGCATAAGATAAAAAAACAGAATGACACTAAAAAGAAAGTGAGTCTTCTTTAGCGAATTTATTGACACAATGAATGTTCTTTATAATAGAGAGAACATGAATAACATATTTTAATTTGAACTAACCCATTAAACTTATACGCCTAAACCATTAAACTTGTGGCATATATATCGCAAGCATAATGTAATAAATTCCAAACAAAGAATATTTTTTCTCATTAAGTTATTAAATTCTCATATATAAGCTATTTTCTACATAAAATTGAAAAGCATTCAGTAAAGGAAAGACATCATATCTATTATAAATGAAATAAAAACCATAATAATTTGCAAATAGAAAGAGTAAAGCTTCAAAATAAAATTGAGAGACGACTTTCCTTATAAATTACAATATGACCCTGAGCTCTTCCTGCTCTAACACCGAGCTCTTCAATCTTCTGAGTGCTTAAATCAAACCAACCAAATTCTTTGTCTTTTATTTTGAAGAATATTTCGCCCTTTTCCCCCACTCCGATAGGATGTTGAACAAGAGGCAACGGCCCAATAATAAAGAGTTCGGTCCATGATTCCTTCTCACCGAGCTCACCCAAAATTGATATGTTAAAAGTAGTCGAATGTCGATGATGTGAGATCAAGGCAATGGGACAATTTAACACCACCAATTGTGAAGGTAACCACTCCACTCCAACATCAAAGTTATCATCTGTGTTTGAGGGCATGGGTGTGGTAGAAAAAACCTCATTGCTCAAGTCAAATGACCTTAAATATGTTTTAGTTTCAACATTATCTTTACACAACCAATGACAAACACCGTCCATGTAAACTCAAACACGATTGGAAAACCCATGAGAATAAGGAATATCGACATCAATTTTCTTCCAAGAGTTACTTCGTAGATTGTATATCTCCCATTCTAAAGACGTATCTCCCAATGTTACTTGTCGAATCACCTTATAGTCATCTCTAACACGATCGTAACCAAATCCATAAATTTTATACCCAACATGAAAATTATCTGCAGAAGATGAGAAAGACAACTCAAAAGGGCTAGGAGGAATAATTTTGTATTCCCCGGTAGCTGGATTCCACAATACAATCTTTTCAATAAAATTATGGAGACAAATAATACCATTGATACATCGAGAACTAAATATATTAAAAAAGTTTTCCCCTTGAAATGGAATTGGCCAATCTAATTTCACCATGTTCTCAAACCTCTCTCCAGAAAGAGAATATAGTGTATTTTGAGGTGTGTCTAGATCTGCTAGATGTAGGAGGAGAGATGCATCATCATAGAAAGAATAGCAGTTAGATAAGAACTTGTTTCGATAAGATTTTAGGAAATAAGGGTTTTCAAATAAAAGGGCCCATGATTTGCGTATGCATCCAAATCGCTTCAAAGATTTTAAAGGGAGTTTTGATAGAACAGAGAAGGAAAGATCATCAGGTATATCAATTGCTAACCTTTTATTTTTTCCAGCTACAGAATTCTCCATCTCTAACTCATCAAATGAGTTTCGCTTGCAATGCAACCGCTAACCAGTAGGAAATGAGATTTTGAAATAGTATAGAAGACAAAAGCAAATCACTCAAGCTAGGAAATAAAACCGTCTCAGTATATATAGCGGAAAACCCATACGAAACTATTCTGGTTTATAGACACAAATCTATGGGTGCATTTGTTTCAAGGTTTCAAATTTGACTCATGGTAAAAAGCAAATCACTCAAGTCAAGCAAATCACTCAAGCCAGACAATAAAACCGTCCCAGTATATTTAGCAAAAAAACTGTACGAAACTCTTCTGGTTTATAGACACAAAACTATGGGCGCATTCCTTTCAAGGTTTCAAATTACACTCATGAAAAAAAGCAAATAAATAAAGCCAGAAAAATCACTCAAGCCAGGTGTCATACCCCAATTTTGTCCGGCTTAGGTCCAAACCCTAATTTTCCACACAAAAAATATATAATAAATTATGCATTGCATTTTGGGTCTTAGAAACCTTTCCAAAGTTTTGAAATCATTTTTAGGTTTAGAATACACTTTTTGGGAAATTAAGGTTTTGAAAATATGTTATGCATGCATGGCAAGCTTTGGAAAATATTTTATGCATGCATGGCAAAGACCTAAAAAACAATTTTGTGGAAAGCAAGAATCGATTTGTAGGCCATGGAATCGATTTTCAAGCAATCCTAAAGGCCAAGAATCGATTTCTTAATCATATGTTTAAAGCTTGAAATCGACTCCTACATATACTCAAGGCAAAGCTAAAAATCGATTTCCCTCTTTTTGCATAGGCCTTGAAATCGATTTTCAAGCTCTTCCATAGGCCATGAATCGATTCCTCATTGTTTTAATTAAGTGAAGAATCGATTTTCACCTATTCAGGATGTCCAAGAATCGATTCTTTATTATTTCCAAAGGCTCAAACAAATCGATTATATCCTATTTTAACTAAAGCATGAAATCGATTCTTTGATGTCTTAAAGAGCCAAGAATCGATTCCTCTCTCATTTAACTAAAGCTTGGAATCGATTCATGTGATTTTTCAAAAGCAAGGAATCGATTATACACTTGTTACACTTCATCAAACAATCGATTCATCTTTGCAATAAATGTTTTTCCAAATTTCTACGCTTTCCTAAGCCTATAAATAGGCAACCTCAAGTCACTCTACAGACATTTTTTCCACGAGATCAGAGACACACACAGATTTTCACGAGATCAGAGAAAAAACCTATTTTTCTCGAAATCTCTCACATTTTAGAAAAACTCTTCTACGCTTTATTTTTTCGCTCTATTCGTTCCGTTGGTCCGTCTGAGCTGATCTTCTGCAAGAGTTAGTTGGAGTTGCGTTCTTCAAGTGGTAGTATCTGCCTTCATCAGAGGTATTTCTGTCTTTATATTTGTTAATATTTAATCATTGTGATCCATACCAAAATTGCCCTATGTGATTTAACTTAGTTATAGTGTCATTGTTGATGATGAACCACATGATTCCCACTTATGCCTAGTGCATCATGTTCTAAGTGGTGAAGATGGTTTCAGATGATTCAACCTCCTCCTTTTTTTTAACTTCTTAATGAATAAAAGATAGTTAGGTTGATGGTTTAAGGTCCATGGGGTATTGCAAAGGATAGGTTACCCAAAACCTTGATGCTCCCTCCTCTTTGATTGTGTTACTAGCCTTTGGGCACTTATTCATGAATGCAAAGGATAGGCTTACCTTAGCCTTGATGCAATTTCCCCTTTTGTTCATGTTATTGAGAAATCGTGCTCATATGTTCCTTAGTTTAATTAAGATCATTCTATGCCTATGATCAATTACTTGCTTGATTTTGATGCATTTTAAATGTCTCGATTCAATATGCCATTCCATCCATGTGTATGACCTCCTAATGAAGACGTAAGTCTACATGCCTGTTGTAGCATAGAGTCATTAGGGTAAATACACTCCTTCCTACACACACACACGCACTTGCTTTGAGAACTTTACTTTGCATCCCTGATAAGTGGATCTTTTGATCATGTTGGCATGTTTAGTCTTGATTAAATATTCAACATATGCATGATTTCGTGATTATTGAATGTGTTTGAACTTTTGTAATCAATCATTGATAGTACCTTCACTCTTTTTCCAAAAAATCTTTCAAACTCTTTTCCAATTAATGCGAGTTATTAGTGACTATCACCCAAAGCCTTGGCTTGTTTGATTGTCATGAATGCCATCAAGGGTTATTAGTAATGATCACTCAAAGCTTTTGCTTGCTTGATCGTTATGAAAGCTCTTCCCCTTTCAGACCCCTTTCAAAAACATTTTCATTAGAACTACGTCGCTTTGATTCCCATTTGGGATACGTAGGAGCGAGTCACGTTCTCGTCAAGCGCAACAAATAAAAATCCTTTTCGCAACAATAAACAAATCATTTTCATAAAAAGAATCATTTTCAAACCCATTGTTGCTAGTAGCTCATCAGAGCCTTTGTTCGTTTAGCTATTAGTGACAATGTCCTTTTCTCATAAGAATAATAAACGATGATCCATCATAACCTTTGTTAGTTTGATCATCGTGCAAATCAATCTCTTTCGAAAATCCCTTTCAAAAAAGATAATAAAAACGAGTTGTCATCAATAGTCCATCAGAACCTTTGTTCATTTGACTAGCGATACAACTCTCCTTTTTTTGAGTATTTAGTAGTGATTCATCATAGCCTCTGCTAGTTTAATCATTCACTAATGCTCGTCCTATTTCAAAAACTCACTAAAAAAGATAAAAAACAAAAACTTTTCAAAAAGACAACCAAGAACTACGTAGCTTTGAATTCTCCATCGCACCGGGAGATACGTAGGAGCGGGCCATGTCCCGTCAAGCACTTTTTCTAAAAACCCTTTTTTCCCCCTTTCTCACGAAAAATAAAATTTTCATTAAGTTTTCCCATTCATCTTCAAACAAGGAATAAATAGGCAAATCTAGGTATTTTTCAAATCAAACGTTAAAACCACACATTTAATTAGAGGTTCCCTTTCGGTAGAAAGGACGTGCGCGGTGCTAACACCTTCCTCGCACGTAATCGACCCCCGAACCTATATCTCTAGTTTTCAAAAGACCATCCGCCTTGTCCAAAAGACCTTTTTTCAATGTTTTGGTCTTAAAATTAAAATATTGGTGGCGGCTCCAAAATTCTTCCACGTTGTACATTGAGAAATTCAAACCGGGGATTTTTCGGGGTGCAACAGCTGGCGACTCCGCTGGGGACCTTTTTTTAAAAGACGAGGGTCAAGCCTAGCTAATTAAAATGTGTGGTTTAATGTATTGTTGATTTGATTAATACCTTGTTTGCCTTTCTTTCTTATCATTGATTGTAGGCATATGCATTTGTCTTCTTTGTTGTTCCCTAGCTCCTCTTCTACTCCTTTTCTTTTATTGCTTATGCTCATGCATTCTTCCAACCCCCCATGTTCCCTTCTTCTTTGCTCCTTTTCTCCAAAGGTAAGTTCATGCATCTCTTCCCCATTCTATCATGTCCCCTCTTCTTGGCTCCCTTTCTTAAGGTAAGCAATACCCTTGTTGTTAATATCCTAAGTTAGTTTAGTTGGTATAGAACCCTTGTCTGTACCTTGAGATGATATGCTTTGAGAGAAAGACCATAACCCAGGTCTGTGAGAGTATCTTAGGATGAGTGGATTCAAGTAGCGAGAGCCCATCAGGACCTTTGTCCGTTTGGCTACTTGCGAAAGTTTCAACCAGAGTTGTGCTCTTTCATGATGCCTCACACCTAGCAGTTTGCTGCATTTGTGGGGAGTTTCATGAAGGGGACTGTGGCTCTGGTGACCTTTGTGAGGAAGTGAATAGAGCTACATGGAAAGATCACCCCTAAAATGCCTTAGATCATAGGTTTCTTCCCTTTTAAGTCACAAGGGCTTTCCAAATTGTGTGCTGCATCGTTGCATTCAGTTCAACCAATTTTTCCTCAAAAATTTTCAAAAAAATCAAAAAATATGCTTCTCCTTTTTCAATAAATACCTATGTGAGGTGGCATATAGGTTGCAAATTCAAAATACCACTCCATGCAAAAACACAAAAAAGGCATCATTGCATCATTACATCATTTGCATACATCCCCGCATAACATAAAACATAAGTTTCTGCAACTCATGCACGCATCATTGCATGGTGTGGAATCACAAAGTAATATCTTGTCATAGGCACGGTGTGGAATCAAAAGTGAAACAACGTACACTCCGAGGTGTTTGTTTAAGTTTGAATACATGGAATGTGCTTTGTTTCGCTTATTGATTCTAACCTTGTTGTGTTTCAAAGAAAAATAATCAAAATCCATCGTTAAATCTATGGCAAGACATAGTACGTCGTGATTCCCGGCACCAAGTTGCATTGCACTTGCATTTCAACAAGTATTAGTGCATACCGTCTTTTATCAAAAAAAAAAATCAAAAAATCAAGAAAAATCAAAAATTGTTATTTTCCACAAGTTTTTAGAAAACAAACTACATGCATTTTTTCTTTGCATTTCAGAAATAATCAAATAAATATCTCATGTTGCATGAATTTTTATGACCACCAGAGAGTTAAAAGCTTTATTTTGGAGAGAAGCCATACATGCTAAAGTCAAAATCAAATTTTTTACTGTACTCTTCAAATGAAAAGCTTATAATTCCCCGACGCATTCTCATTTTATTCACATTTATTCATTTGCATTCTCATTTCATTCGCATTCTCATTCCATGCGTATTTATCCATTTTGCATTCTCATTCATTTGCATATTTACATAATGCATAAAAAATGAGCATTCTAAAAAAAAAAATTGTGATGAGAGGTGAGACGTTCTTGCGAAGCTTTTTTATTCATCTTTGGAAAAGTTTAGTCTTACTTAGTTGCAAACTCAAGGTGTTTCAAGGCACTCGTATTTTCAAAAACAGCAGTTTGTTCACATTTTTCAACAAAGCATTGCATCTCACCCACCCCATGATGAATGACCGAAATGGTCCACAAAAATGTTTCTTTCACGTTTTAACTAATGTTAACTCTCTGCGAAGCATTCGTGTAGTAACTTCTGTGTGACGTGTGTCTTTATTTTCGTTTGAGTCAGTTAGCGTCCCTACATTGTCATCATCCCTCGCCCAAGTCTAATCCCACCCTGACCACCCATAAAGTACATATCCCCCAGATTAGTGCATAGTTGGCTTTTGGTTGGTTCCCCAATGAAATACCACTCTTGGTCCTCCATAATGGGGCAAATTTGTCGTCACTAGATATCTTGTTAACATGGTATTCCTTTGGTGCAAGTCTTTTTAAAAAGTAAAAAAAAAAAATCAAAAAAAGCTCGTTAGGTCGAAAACTCGTAAGAGCGGCCTAAGCAAAAATTAGAGCATGAAAAGAAATAAAGAAAAAGAGCAAATATATGAAAGTAAATAAATTATTGTCCTTGGGTTAATTCTTGAGAAAACAAGCAATCATGATTTTGAAATGAAGTTTGGCCGTCATCCCATATCCAAAAGCACCTTAAGCCAAAAATCCCAAAAATCTCAATCACCCCAGACAAGAATCAATCTCACATCAAAAATTGTGTATCACCTTTATCAGCTCACTTAGCTCAAAAGAAAGAGAAAGAAAAATCACACCAAAAAAAGAAGGTGGAAAAAGAAAGGATTGAAAAGGAAAAATCCTGAAAAAGAAGCAAAAGTAGTAGAAATGGTGAGCTGATACCATTAAACGCATGAGAGATCCTTGTCTGAAATAAACCCTCAAACACTTCCTTTGGCCTATCCTCCATAAACCCTCGACCATGTTACAACCCTGAAACAGGTTCATTTTACCGTGAGGCACATAAGAGGTTCTCATCTCAATAAAACCTCAAACACCCCATTGAGTCTAATAACTCATTCTTTCATAAACCATTAACCTGGCCAAATCATACCACCAAAAAAAAAAAAAAAACATCTGTTCCATCAATCATCAAATACTTCTTTGAGCCCAATTATCCCTCCCTTCATAAATCATTAACCATTAGCCACATCACAACTCCAAAGATCCATTCTGATCAATGACCGATTGCTCCTGTTTTCTCAAAGCTTTAATCTTAAGACAAATAAGTTTATCTATTTATGATGTGTTTGCTCAAAAAGAAAAAACAAACAAGCAGAAAAAAGAAAGCTGCTCAAAAGAAAAACAAACAAGCAGAAAAAAAGAAAGCTGCTCAAAAGAAAAAAACAAACAATCAAAAAAGGAAAGTTGGTAAAAAGGAGAAGGACTTGCACTCCAAGATGCATTCATGTTGCATTAAAACAAGGTCTAGTGGTCACCAAGTGGAGCCCCTCCTCATACTAAAAAGTCAAAACTTTCATTGCATTTGAGTTGTTCTTAAAGAGAACCAAAAGTGTGTACTAGGGGGCATTCCCTTCACCTCTCACTCCACTCAACTTTGGGGAGGTTTATTCATTGCCCACCCCATTCATATATCACCCTCAGTTCATAACCATCACCATAACTCCGTCGCCTTTCACAACCCCACTAGAAGCAATCATTTGAAATATCATTCCAAAGTGGGGCAATCCCGTCACCCTTCACTCCACCTAAAGTCGGGGAAATTCACCCTACGCCCATCTCATCCCCTCGTCATATTCACATCCATGAGACCACACCAGGGCAATTTCTCGACCCACCATGCTAAATACATCCTTTTGCAAACTCGAGTCGGGGAAACCTTGCTCTCGTCAAGATTGGGGCAACACCAAACGTCGTGGGTTGAGACAGAATCTCTTGTTTGCCACCCTTCATTCCAAAGTCATGGTATTTTCAATTCATTATTCCTCTACAACCCTGGCTGTTGTCACCACTAGACAGGGGCAAGTTATGCACTCACCTTCACCAGTAGTCTAAATCGGGGCAGTTCCACCTTTCATGACTTTGGCAAAAACCTACCTTTCGTCCCCTCACGTGTCATATCTGTCATACCAAGTCAACTGACTCATTCATCTGTATTTGCGCTACTCTACATGTTTATGCTTTAAAGAGAGAGAACACAAGTTAATAATGTGAAGTCGGAAACTCACTCAGCTAACTTTGTGGACCTAAAAATCAATCATCATGGGGCACCATCATAGGAGAGCAAAATAAGCGAGTCTGCAAATACGGTCAAATAGTTTTTGCACATCAGTGTCTGTGAATAACAACCTTGAGATTGCCATTCAAACCTCTTTCCAAGGAATGATTATTCTAGAGCACTCACCTCTCTACCCCTTGCATCGAAAGTCTTATTTCTCATCTCATAACAAAACACATTTGCATGCATACCATATCATAAATCATTGCACCATACATTGTATTTCAACAACAAGTCATGCATCTACCACAACTAGTGCATTTAAGCATTACATGTGCGCATTCATCCATTTATTCAAAAAAAAAAGAGAGTTTTTCACATCACTAATCATATCTTTGTACCATGCATGGCATTCGCATCAAAGCATTACATTTGCATCACATTCACACTTTACATTACATACACTCATACCAAAGGAAAAAAGAGAAAAGCCAAAAAACAAAAGGAGGAAAATTGCTCATTCCATTACATTCATCATTAATCAGCACAATCACATTCATATCTTATCTGCATTCACATACGTTGGTTGTCAACCTCCATGTTCCATCAATTTCAACTCACATCATCTGCCCCGCTTCATTCATCCCATCGGATGCCTACCATTTCACATACCTATATTGCACGCATACATCATTCATTGCATTTTTAGACATGCCAAATATAGATAGCTTTTCCCGTCTCAGGTAAATGCATTCATTAGGTATGTTCTAGGCAGATACGCCATATACCAATCCCAATAGTTTGTTCCCTCAAAGTCAGTGCTCCAAGCGCTGGTCTCATATCACAATTCAGAGTCCCAGCACTCTTGCTGACCCCCAGTGGTCCCTCAGAGCCCAGGCGCTCCTTCAGACCATCAATGGTCCTTCAATCCAGATCGCACGTCGTGTTATCGAGCAACCGACGGATCATCCGACCCCAGGTCCTTCAGACTAGCTGTGTCCGCCTAAAAACACAGTGGACGTCCTTCGAGGTGAGCAAATCAAGTCAATGACCTGACCTTGCCACCTATGGCCGCTTGAAAAAGGCCACCCCCCCCCCCCAAGCAGACCGTTTTACTAGTACCGTTGCTAGTTTGCGCTCCATCAGACCCATTGGTCCATCAGGCTTAGGCATGCCCTTCAGACCTCGTCGGTCCTTCTGTTTAATTCCAATCAATGCGCCAAGCATCGACTGCGAATTAGACCATCAGAGCCCAGTGCTCCTTCAGATCCCCGGTGATCCTTATTTACTCTTGTTCTATAAAAAATAAAAAAAATAAAAAAATAAAAAAAGAGAGCTGGTCAGGAAAAAACAGTCAGACCAAAAGAAGAACTTCAGGAATGTTCCACCACATTCATCATCACTCCAAAATCATAGCATTGCATGCACATGCATAACATGCCTTTGCATAACATGCACTCATAACATGCACTCATACTCCCTGCACCATTCCTTGCATTAACCGACGTATGCAGGTACCTCAATTCAGTGCGGCAGCATTGAACATTTCAATCAATCAATCAACAGGATTAGTGAATCCCTTCAGGACCCAAGTGTCCCTTCAAAAGCAGACTTCACCCCATATTCGAGCTGCGGGTAAGTCCTTCAGACCCCGAGTGGTCCTTCAGACTAGTTGTGTCAGCCTAGGACACAGTGGACGTCCTTCATGGTCAACATATCAGTTCCGGATCTGATCTTGACCCATCATGGCCGCTCGAATGCAAAGGCCCCCTCAGACCGTTTTACTAGTACCGTTCCTAGTTCGCGCTCCATCAGACCCATTGGTCCATCAGGCTTAGACATGCCCTTCAGACCTCGTCGGTCCCTCAGTTTAATTCCAATCAATGCGCCAAGCATCGACTGCGAATTAGACCTTCAGAGCCTTAGTGCTCCTTCAGACCCTGAGCGGTCCTTCAGAGCCTTAGTGCTCCTTCAGACCCTGAGTGGTCCTTCAGAGCCTTAGTGCTCCTTCAGACCCTGAGTGGTCCTTCAGAGCCTTAGTGCTCCTTCAGACCCTGAGTGGTCCTTCAGAGCCTTAGTGCTCCTTCAGATCCCGAGTGGTCCGTCATTTTCTCTCTCGGTTAATGCGCCAAGTATTAACCGTTCCCCGTTTGTTCCCAAGCCCATCTATTCAAAAAATGTAGAAAAAGAAAAGAGGAAAATTCGGCTTTCCCCAAGTGGACAAAATCGGTATAATTTCTGAATTCTTTATCTTCATTTTGCCTTGGAATATGTTTCGGCCAATTCATATTCCTCGTTAAAATTCAGATAAAGAGGGGCAGCTGTCATACCCCAATTTTGTCCGGCTTAGGTCCAAACCCTAATTTTCCACACAAAAAATATATAATAAATTATGCATTGCATTTTGGGTCTTAGAAACCTTTCCAAAGTTTTGAAATCATTTTTAGGTTTAGAATACACTTTTTGGGAAATTAAGGTTTTGAAAATATGTTATGCATGCATGGCAAGCTTTGGAAAATATTTTATGCATGCATGGCAAAGACCTAAAAAACAATTTTGTGGAAAGCAAGAATCGATTTATAGGCCATGGAATCGATTTTCAAGCAATCCTAAAGGCCAAGAATCGATTTCTTAATCATATGTTTAAAGCTTGAAATCGATTCCTACATATACTCAAGGCAAAGCTAAAAATCGATTTCCCTCTTTTTGCATAGGCCTTGAAATCGATTTTCAAGCTCTTCCATAGGCCATGAATCGATTCCTCATTGTTTTAATTAAGTGAAGAATCGATTTTCACCTATTCAGGATGTCCAAGAATCGATTCTTTATTATTTCCAAAGGCTCAAACAAATCGATTATATCCTATTTTAACTAAAGCATGAAATCAATTCTTTGATGTCTTAAAGAGCCAAGAATCGATTCCTCTCTCATTTAACTAAAGCTTGGAATCGATTCATGTGATTTTTCAAAAGCAAGGAATCGATTATACACTTGTTACACTTCATCAAACAATCGATTCATCTTTGCAATAAATGTTTTTCCAAATTTCTACGCTTTCCTAAGCCTATAAATAGGCAACCTCAAGTCACTCTACAGACATTTTTTCCACGAGATCAGAGACACACACAGATTTTCACGAGATCAGAGAAAAAACCCATTTTTCTCGAAATCTCTCACATTTTAGAAAAACTCTTCTACGCTTTATTTTTTCGCTCTATTCGTTCCGTTGGTCCGTCTGAGCTGATCTTCTGCAAGAGTTAGTTGGAGTTGCGTTCTTCAAGTGGTAGTATCTGCCTTCATCAGAGGTATTTCTGTCTTTATATTTGTTAATATTTAATCATTGTGATCCATACCAAAATTGCCCTATGTGATTTAACTTAGTTATAGTGTCATTGTTGATGATGAACCACATGATTCCCACTTATGCCTAGTGCATCATGTTCTAAGTGGTGAAGATGGTTTCAGATGATTCAACCTCCCCCTTTTTTTTAACTTCTTAATGAATAAAAGATAGTTAGGTTGATGGTTTAAGGTCCATGGGGTATTGCAAAGGATAGGTTACCCAAAACCTTGATGCTCCCTCCTCTTTGATTGTGTTACTAGCCTTTGGGCACTTATTCATGAATGCAAAGGATAGGCTTACCTTAGCCTTGATGCAATTTCCCCTTTTGTTCATGTTATTGAGAAATCGTGCTCATATGTTCCTTAGTTTAATTAAGATCATTCTATGCCTATGATCAATTACTTGCTTGATTTTGATGCATTTTAAATGTCTCGATTCAATATGTCATTCCATCCATGTGTATGACCTCCTAATGAAGACGTAAGTCTACATGCCTGTTGTAGCATAGAGTCATTAGGGTAAATACACTCCTTCCTACACACACACACGCACTTGCTTTGAGAACTTTACTTTGCATCCCTGATAAGTGGATCTTTTGATCATGTTGGCATGTTTAGTCTTGATTAAATATTCAACATATGCATGATTTCGTGATTATTGAATGTGTTTGAACTTTTGTAATCAATCATTGATAGTACCTTCACTCTTTTTCCAAAAAATCTTTCAAACTCTTTTCCAATTAATGCAAGTTATTAGTGACTATCACCCAAAGCCTTGGCTTGTTTGATTGTCATGAATGCCATCAAGGGTTATTAGTAATGATCACTCAAAGCTTTTGCTTGCTTGATCGTTATGAAAGCTCTTCCCCTTTCAGACCCCTTTGAAAAACATTTTCATTAGAACTACGTCGCTTTGATTCCCATTTGGGATACGTAGGAGCGAGTCACGTTCTCGTCAAGCGCAACAAATAAAAATCCTTTTCGCAACAATAAACAAATCATTTTCATAAAAAGAATCATTTTCAAACCCATTGTTGCTAGTAGCTCATCAGAGCCTTTGTTCGTTTAGCTATTAGTGACAATGTCCTTTTCTCATAAGAATAATAAACGATGATCCATCATAACCTTTGTTAGTTTGATCATCGTGCAAATCAATCTCTTTCGAAAATCCCTTTCAAAAAAGATAATAAAAACGAGTTGTCATCAATAGTCCATCAGAACCTTTGTTCATTCGACTAGCGGTACAACTCTCCTTTTTTTGAGTATTTAGTAGTGATTCATCATAGCCTCTGCTAGTTTAATCATTCACTAATGCTCGTCCTATTTCAAAAACTCACTAAAAAAGATAAAAAAACAAAAACTTTTCAAAAAGACAACCAAGAACTACGTAGCTTTGAATTCTCCATCGCACCGGGAGATACGTAGGAGCGGGCCATGTCCCATCAAGCACTTTTTCTAAAAACCCTTTTTCCCCCTTTCTCACGAAAAATAAAATTTTCATTAAGTTTTCCCATTCATCTTCAAACAAGGAATAAATAGGCAACTCTAGGTATTTTTCAAATCAAACGTTAAAACCACACATTTAATTAGAGGTTCCCTTTCGGTAGAAAGGACGTGCGCGGTGCTAACACCTTCCTCGCACGTAATCGACCCCCGAACCTATATCTCTAGTTTTCAAAAGACCATCCGCCTTGTCCAAAAGACCTTTTTTCAATGTTTTGGTCTTAAAATTAAAATATTGGTGGCGGCTCCAAAATTCTTCCACGTTGTACATTGAGAAACCCAAACCGGGGATTTTTCGGGGTGCAACACCAGGCAATAAAACCGTCCCAATATATATAGCAGAAAAATCGTATAAAAATATTCTGGTTTATAGACACAAAACTATGGGTGCATTCCTTTCAACATTTCAAAACTATGTGTTTGGTTCACGGGAAAAAATTACTTACCCGAATATTAAAAAGAGATTAATCCATATCTCAGTTTCAAAATTTATATGCAATGCATTTGTATTGTTATGATTATATTTTCAGAATACATATATTTTTATAAAATATGGATTGTTAAATGAGAAGAAATTTAAAAAAAAAATAGTTTTAACTCATAAAAACATTTCAGTGATCATAAATAAATTAGATTATTTAGATCTGAAAGTTGTTAGTTAAATGTAAACATATTGTAATGTAATTAATAATCTATAAATATTTTTCATTTTCTATATTCTTTCGGAAAAAATTAACATTGATTTGAAATATCTTTTTACGTCTACCTTAATTTACCAAACACTGCAAATCCAATTTACTAGTTTTTTTACAACAATTTACTAGTTTAATAGTTGTCAATCCATTTGCTACTTTATGTTACAAGTTCATCACTTAACTAAATGTTATCTGCTATATATTTTTTTTTATCAAAGTAACAATGTCTCCTTGATGGAAATGTGCTTTACTATTCGATATATATTTTAATTTCAATTTGTAATATAACTCATCTTAAACAATATTGACTATTGGACAAAAGTGCACATCTTAATCTTAAATGAGAAAACTTGTTGTCAAAAAAAAAATCTTAAATGAGAAAACTAAATGAAATATACTTTATAAACTTAAAATTTATTATAGGAATAAGTAGAATATTGGTACTAAAAATCTTTTCATTAATAGTTTCAAATACGACAAAAATCTTTTAAATTCGTAACCATATTCATTGAAACAATATTGACTAGGGACAAAAGTACAGCTCTTCCTATTTAAAAAGTACATCTATTTCAATAAAGTTAAAGTTTATAATCTACTAACAAAATACACATCCATGTGTGCTTGAGTAGAGGGTTGTGCTATTTTTGTAAAGTGGCTTAGATCAAATTGTAATATAGTTATTAACTCGTAAATTGTAGAAGATTTTGTTAATGAAGAATATTACCCTCGAATGTGGTGATGTGGCAAAAAAATTAGCAATGGGTAAAATAATGATTTTGGAAGTGGATGTTTTGATTAAAGAGATGGTAGATATCAACTCGTAAACTGTAGATGATTTTATTAATAGACAGTTTTACCCTTAAATTTGGTGATGTGGCAAAAAAAATAGCAATGGATAAAATAAAGCTTCTAAAAGTGATTGTTTTGATTAAAGAGATAGTAGAATAGATTCATTGGAACAATATTGACTAAGGGACAAAATTACAGCTCTTCCTATCTAGAAAGTACACATATTTCAATAAAGTTAAAGTTTAATAACCTTTTAGCAAAATACATGTGAATGCACATGAGGAGCGTTGTGCTATTTTCGTAAACTAGTCTAAGACCAAAATTATAAGATAGTAGATAGATTCAAAAATATATTGAAATGTGAATAGAGAGGGAATAGAGGGATCAAAAATTGAATTGAAGGAGAAAAGAAATTTTTGGTGAATGTGAAGTGGGCCACATGAAAAGAAAAATACATGTGAATGATTTTATATATTAATAGAAAGTCTTGCCCTCAAATGTGATGATGTGACAAAAAATTAGCAAATAGAGATTTCGGTAGTGGGTGTTTCGATTAAAGAGATGTTTTGAATAAATAGATTGTAGAGGATATAAAATACAGATTTTAGAAATAGATTTTTGATTTAATAGATAGTAGATAGCTTATCAAAAAAATAGATAGTAGATAGATAGATTCAAAAAAAATGAAATGTGAATAGAGAGAGAATACAGTATTAAAAATTGAACGGGGGAGAAAATAATTTTTTTGTGAATGTGCAGTGGGCCACATGGAAAGGAGAATACATGTACGTGAATGATATTATTAATAGATAATTTTACCCTCAAATGTGATGATGTGAAAAAAATTAGCAATGAGTAAAATAGAGATTTTGGTCGTGGGTGTTTTGATTAAAGAGATTACCAATGAGTAAAATAGAGATTTTGGTAGTGGGTGTTTTGACTAAAGAGATGTTTTGACTAAATATATTGTAGAAGATATAAAATACTGATTTTAGTAGTAGGTGTTTTGATTAAATAGATAGTAGATAGATTAAAAAAAATAAATGTGAATAGAGAGAGAGAATATAGGGATTAAAAATTGAATGGGGAAGAATAGAATTTTTTTTCTTGAAGGTGTAATGGGCCACATGGAAAGGAGAATACATGTGAGTGATTTTATAATAGATAACTTTACCCTCAAATGTGATAATGGGACAAAAATTAGCAATGAGTAAAATAGAGATTTTTTGTAGTGGGTTTTTTGAATAAAGAGATGTTTTGATTAAATAGATTGTAGAAGATATAATATACAGATTTTAGTAATAGGTGTTTTGATTAAATAGATAATAGACAGATTAAAAAAAATGGAAATGCGAATAGAGAAAATAAAGGGATTAAAAATTGAACAGGGAGAAAATATTTTTTTGATGAATGTGCAGTGGGCCACATGAATTAAGAATACATATGAATGATTTTATTAATAGACAATTTTATCCTGAATTGTGAGGATGTGATAAAAAAAATTAGCAACGAGTAAGATAGAGATTTTGGTAGTGGGTGCTTCGATTGAAGAGATAGTAAATAAAGTAGAAGACCTAGAGTAGAGGTGTAGTGGGTCCTACGAAAAGAGAATAGAGGTGTAGTGGGCCCTACGAAAAGAGAATATGCGTAAATGATTTATTAATAAATAATTTTACCCTCAAATTAGTTATATGGTAAAAGAAATATTGACTATTGGACAAAAAGGCGTCTTAATCTTAAATGAGAAAACTAAATGAAATATACTTTGTGAACTTTAAAATTTATTATAGAAATAAATAAAATATAAGTACTAAAAATCTTTTTATTAATAGTTTTCAAATACAACAAAAATCTTTTCGATTTGTTACATGTTCGTCTAACCCAGAGCGTGGGGTTCAGCGGTTGCGGCTGATCCTCTCTTAACCAAGGGTCGGGGGTTCGATCCCCACCTTAGGTATGGAGCAGCGTTAAAACTCTGGGCCAGCTGTCCTACCCCTCGAGGCACCTACAATTCAGCGAGGGGATTAGTCACTGCGGTCGGCGGTGAATACCTCAGGTAAAACCAAAAAATATGTTGGTTTGAATCAATATTGACTAAGGGGCAAAAGTACAACTCTTTCAATAAATTTAAATAACCTACAATGATTTTATAACACAATAGACTACCAAATTTTTTTTAAACATCTTATATTGTTAATATCTATTAATTTTTAAGGTCAAAATTGTCGTTTAAATTTTTTCTACTTTTCCTTCTCTTCACTTTAAACTTTTCTCTTTCTCGTTTTATCTTTCTCATCTTTTCTCTTATTTTGAATTTATTCTCCCTACTATTTCACACATTTTCTCAATTTCCTCTCTCCAACTTTATTGACTCTCTCTTTTAGTCAAAAAATAAAAACTTTATTGACACACTCTCTCTTGTAGTCTTTCACCCTCATCTTATCTATTTATATAGACTGCCATAAATTTCTTTCACATACAATTTAATTTAAAACTTCAACTCTCTCTCTCTCTCTCTAAAGGATTTAGTATTAAGTTGTGTCTCCTTTTGTACTTTGTATTTACATGACTTGTGTCTCCTTTAATTGTGTCTCCTTTAGTATTTGAGTGAAAATATTCAACTTAAAGGATTTAGTATTTAGTTGTGTCTCCTTTAAGTTGTGTCTACCTTTCTTTTTAGAGAAAGTAATTCTTCATTTCCTTTCGAGAAAGTAACTTGACTTGTATTTACATGGATTGAGAATTTACATGATTTGTATGGACTTATAGTCTTTTATCTTAACTTGACTTGTGTACACACTCACTTACTAATGTACGGTTTTTCACATCTTTCATAACTTAAGAATTTTATCTCAAGCATACTCAATTTCATGATAATTGCACATTACAATCATTGGGAAGCCTTGGGGAATGATTAGAAGGCACTTGGAATCATTTGGAAGGACTAAAGTGTATTTTAAAAAGGGGGTAACAGAAGTTTACGCACGGTCCGTGCATGTAGGCGCACGACCCGTGCGCATTTTGTAAAGATTTTCATAAAGTTACAGAACTTGGCGCACGGTCCGTGCGTGAAGACGCACGACCCGTGCGCATCTTGAAATTTTTGCGCACAAGTAACAGACTGTGGAGCACGGTCCGTGCGCCAGGGCGCCCGACCCGTGCGTCCACATCAGTTTTCCAGAAAATCAGTTTTTTTTCATGTAGTTTTCCATTCCGTTCCGATTCCAATATTCGTTCCGATCGAGACCCAATTCTTACATGCATACAAAACAGCATATAACGGCAAACATATTCAGTCATGCAAAACACTTAAAAGATGCGATAATTAAAAATACGGTTTTCGACTCGATTCTTTTGAAACGAAAACGCGGAACATATGAAATCAAGACTTGGAACTCAGTATCTCACACACATCCCTAAGCGAGTATAGAACTCACCTTTTGAGATGAAAATCGCACACAACTACCACGACAACTTTGACTTCCACCAACGAAAACTGAAATCTCACGAACCGGCTCTGTACTCGTTCAAACTTCGAAACTGCTCCAACACTGAACGAAACATAACCAATCTACCAATACCCTCTTATTAAATCGAAATGTAGCTTGTTGAAAACCTTAGAACCTTCTCCAAGCTCGAAATGAACACAAAAACGAAAATGGTGCCAAGAGCTCCCTCTTCTCTCTCAAACTCGAAGCCAAAGAGGTGACGAAATGAGATGGCTGGACTTGAATCTATGAGTGAAATTGGTATCAATGTGTAGAGGAGAACAAATGGAGACGATTGGTGGTCATAGGTCACACATGCATGAAGGATCCATGGAGTTCTCTTCTTCCCTTCTCCCTCTCCAACTCTCTCCTCTCTCCTCTCTCAAGCTTCACTAAGTTTCTGTTTTGCTTCTCTTGAGTTCAGCCACATGGGTGTGTTTTATCTGAAAGTGAGTGAGGTTTAAGTGGGTTTCAGCTGGGGGTGTTTTAAAATAAGGGAAATGACAGTTTTGCCCCATATGCTCTAATTGCACCCTGTTATTTCTAAACACCACCCTTTGTGACTTACTTAGTCAACCTTCAATTCATCATCAAGGCACACATACATACATCATTTGCAATCAAATTACTATGACTTATAATTAATTAAGCCTAATTATTTTAAATTAGCTAGTTAATTATCTGATAATTTTCTTGCTAATTTCAATAAATAAAATTAGCTAAATTGGGGATGTTACAATCACCCCAACTTCTTAAAATTTTGTCCTCAAAATTGAACAAAACGTACCTCAATCGAAAAGATGGGGATATTTCACCCGCATGTTTTCCTCTACTTCCCATGTCGCTTCGTCAGGTGAGGCACCATCCCAAAGCACTTTGACAATAGGAATTGATCTCGTTCGGAGCGCTTTCTCGCCACGTTCGATGATTCGCATTGGAGTAGGCTGATAAGACAAATCCGGTCGGATGTCAATCGTTTCATAACTCAACGGTTGACTCGGATCGGGAATGTACTTCCTTAACTGCGATACATGAAATACATCATGTAATCTAGACAAAGCTGGGGGTAAAGCAATGCGGTATGCTACTGGCACAACTCGCTCGATAATCTGGAAAGGTCCAACATACCGAAGACTGAGCTTCTTCGCTCGCAATGCTATACCGGTACCAATAGTTGGAGAAAGTCTCAGAAATACATGATCTCCTTCTTCAAATTCCAATGGCCTTCTTCTTTTATCGGCGTAACTCGTTTGCCGAATCTGAGCTGTCTTCATTCTTTCTCTAATCTGACGGATCTTCTCAGTCGTCTCACGGACTAAATCTGGACCCAACAATCTTTGCTCACCGACGTCCCACCAACACAATGGTGTTCTACACTTCCTTCCATATAATGCTTCATATGGAGCCATTCCGATACTAGAATGGTAACTGTTGTTGTAAGCAAACTCCGCCAATGGAAGATGATCCTCCCATTGACCTCCACTGTCAAGTACACAAGCTCTTAGCATGTCTTCCAAAGTCTGATTTGTCCTTTCAGTCTGTCTGTCTGTCTGCGGATGATAAGCGGTACTAGCACATACAGTTGTTCCCAACTCCATATTCAGTGCTCTCCAGAATCGTGATGTAAACTTGGGATCACGATCACAGATGATACTCGTGGGAATTCCATGCAGCTTCACAATGTTCTTGAGATACTCTTCTGCTAACTTAGCAATCTTGTGATTCGAACGCACTGGAATAAAATGGGTGGACTTGGTCAAGCGATCCACCACTACCCAAATGGAATCGTTTCCGGCTTGGGACCGTGGTAACCCCATGACAAAGTCCATAGAAATGCTTTCCCATTTCCATTCGGGCACATTCAAAGGTTGCAACAGACCAGCAGGCTTCTGGTGCTCTATCTTAACCCTTTGGCATATTAAGCATCGAGACACGAATTCTGCAACTTCCACTTTCATACCCGGCCACCAATACAACTGCTTCAAGTCTCTATACATCTTGGCAGACCCAGGATGTATTGAGAATTGACTCTTATGAGCCTCTTCTAAAACCTGCTTCTTGATATTCTCATCACTCGGCGCACAGATTCTACCATTAAAGCATGTCACACCATCGCTATCTTCGGTGTATTTTGGCAACCTCTTCTGCGTTTGCAGCTCTAGATCAATCTCTTGGGCTGAGCGAATCAGATTTCTTAAGGGACTCGAAATCTGAATATGACTCAACACCAATCTGTTCCTTCTTGGCTTAACCTTCCAATTGAGATCTCTAAAAGATTCCAACAATGCCATCTCATGAATCATTAATTCCGCCGTGTGAATATATTTTTCTACTCAAAGCATCAACTACTACATTAGCCTTCCATGGATGGTACTTCAGTTCAAAATCATAATCTTGGGGCAACCGATATAAAAAACTGACTTTTCATAACGGTTCTAGGGGCAACCGATATAAAAACAACTTTTCATAACGGCTCAAGAACCGATATGAAATGTCCCTATTTTTTATATCTCCTTTTTCGGCATCGGTTCAGGAACCGGTATGAAATGTCAATTTTAACCGATATGAAATTCCTTTTTTCCATTAGTGTTTGGTGCTTTGACATCAACATGCAAGATGAGATCTCCATTGATGGCCAAGCTTGGAGCTATCATTCAAAAATGGTGTTTTGGAGAAGGAGGGAGATGTTTGTGTTGTGTCTGGTATCAATGGGAAGAGGAAGGAAAATGGTGAAGAATGGTGCTCAAAGATCAAGCATGCATCAAGGGATGTGGAAGAAAGATCAAGCATGCATCAAGGGATGTGGAAGATCCCTTCCCTTCTTCCTCCTCTAGCTCTCTCACCCTCTCCTCTCTCAACCCTCTCTATGTTTCTGTTTCTTTGTTTCTGGAATTCTGAAATGTCCAGCACAAGTGTGTATGTGTTGTTCAATAAGTGAGCTGAAGGTTAAATGAGGTGGAAATGACTATTTTGCCCTTGCTCTTAATTACTTACTTAAAACCTATTTTAATCCACTTCCAATCACATAATCAAACAACAATTATACAATAATCAATAATGCATATGTGTGTGTTTTGTGAAAGGTGGGTCAGCTGAGTGTCACTTATGGGGTGGAAAAGACGAAAATACCCTTGTGCTCCTATTCTCACTTAAAATCCCAATTAACTCACCAACCAATCTACGATTCAAGTACTAATATATTTTAGCACACAAGTACAACATAATTCACTTAATCAATTATGCTAATTAATTATCTTGACCTCTTGCTAACTTCAATAAATGAATTTACCTAAATTGGGGATGCTACAGGAGAAATTTAAATTGCTAAAGGATCGGTTGAGGGCTTGGAACAAAGAAGTTTTTGGGAGGATGGACTTGACTTTTGAAGAGGGGGTTAAGGAGTTCAATGCTTTGGATCTATTGCTTGCTCAAAATTGTGATGTTCCTAACATTTTAAAGAGAAAAGAAGTGTCGGCTCAGTTTTGGAAGAATATTAGATTGAAGGAAAGTTTACTTTTTCAAAAAAGTAGAGCTCGTTGGATTAAAGAGGGAGATGTTAATTCTAAATATTTTCACTCTTTATTAAGACATCGGAGGAGGAGGAATCTCTTGTTGTTAACCAATGATAATGGAAACTTGGTGGAGGATGTAGGTGTAATAAAAAACATGGTCAAAGATCATTTCAAGACAATATTCGATGAGCCTCTTATCAATAGGCCCAATCTTAATGGTCTAGATCTTCAAGCAAATTATTGGAGCTGATAACGTGATGCTGGTGGCACCGTTCGAGGACGTGGAGATTAAGGAAGGGGTTTGGAGTTGTGATGGGGATAAAAGTCCCGATCCGGATGGTTTCAATTTGCGATTCATAAAGGAGTTTTGGGATCTATTGAAAGAAGACATTTTGAATTTTTTCATGAGTTTCATTCAAAGGCAGTGCTTCCTAAGGCCTTTTCTTCATTATTTATAACTCTTATTCCCAAAAACGTCAACCCCCAAGGGTTAGGTGAGTATAGGCCCATTTGTTTGATTGGAAGTATTTATAAAATTCTTGCAAAGGTGTTGGCAAATAGACTCAAGAAAGTGCTCCCAAGTGTTATATTAGAATGTCAATCAGCTTTTTTGGGAGGTAGAAATATTCTTGATGTGTTGCTGTAGTGAATGAGATGGTAGATTTAGCTAAAAGAAGGAAAGACAAGTGTATGCTTTTCATGGTTGACTTTGAGAAGGCTTATGATACTATCTCTTGGTCGTTTCTATTTTACATGATGGAAAGATTTGGTTTTAATCAGGATTGGATTAGATGGATGGAAGCTTGTGTTTCCTCTAGCTCTTTATTGGTTCTCGTGAACGGTAGCCCAACCCAAGATTTCTTGGCTCATAGAGGGTTACGTCAAGGGGACCCGTTGTCTCCGTTCCTTTTTCTGATGGTAGCAGAGGGATTGACTGCAATGGTGGATAGAGCCGTGCATGATAACCTCCAACATTCTTTGGTTTAGTTTGCGGATGATACAATTCTCATTGGTCAAGCTAGTTGGGAAAATTTATGGTGCATCAAATCTATCCTCAGAAGTTTCGAATTAGTTTCAGGCCTAAAGGTCAATTTTCACAAAAGCAAACTAATTGGCATTAATGTGATGGAAGAGTTTCATGATCAAGGTTCGATGTTCCTCCACTGCCGGACGGAGGCTATTCCATTTAAGTTTTTGGGAATTCCGGTGGGAGCCAATCCGAGGCGGAGAACCACTTGGAAGCCGATCATTGACATGATTCGGTCTAAACTTGCTTCTTGGAAAGGTCATAACTTGTCTATTGGAGGCCGGTTAACTCTTATTAACTCTGTGCTAAATAGCATTCCACTTTATTTCTTTTCTTTTATAAAGCTCCGAAGGTGGTAATTAAGGCGTTGATTAAAATTCAACGAGATTTTTTGTGGGGAGTCAAAGAAGATAGGAGAGGTTTGTATTGTGTGGCGTGGGAGAAAGTATGTCGGTCAAAAAAGGATGGGGGTCTTGGGATTAAAAATCTTGAGCTATTCAATATAGCTCTTTTAGCTAAATGGAAGTGGAGGTTTCTAGTTGATGAAAATGCATGTTGGAAGGGAATTCAATCTTACAGATATGGGGACCTATCAAATTTTTTGATTAATGATTATCGGTTGGGTAGGAAAAAAGATTCGTTATGGTGGCGTGATGTTATTGTTATTGGAGACGATGTACTTCACAAGGTCTGGTTTAATGGCAATGTGAGAAGGGGCTTAAGTGGCGGAGAAGAGGTGAATTTTTGGCACCATCATTGGCTTGGTCATCAGCCTTTATATCTTGTCTTTCCTAATCTATATGCAACTTGTTTGGAAAAATTCTTCTCTGTTGCAGATGCTGGAAATTGGGTTCAAGAGCGCTGGCTTTGGCACTATCCAACAGCCACAGGTCTTAATTCTGAAGCGACGGAGGAGGCGACTGTTTTGACAGCAATTTTGCATGAAATTTGACCAAATATGAACGTTATTGATAGCTGGTCCTGGGTGCTTGAAGTACATAAAAATTTCACAGTGAAATCTTGCTATTCTTGGCTGCATCGCTATTGGTTTCCAACAGGTAGTGATGCTGAAATTTCAGCATCCTGGTCTCCGCTTTGGAAGACAAATGTGCCAACAAAAATAATTATTTTCGGTTGGAAATTATTCTCTAATTCTGCCTCCACCCGTGCTATGTTGTTTAATCGCCATGTTATTACATCTGAAGAGGCTGCTTTATGTCTGTTTTGCAATATGATCCGTGAAGACATTACTCATCTGTTCCTGAGTTGTTCCTTTGCAAATAAAGTGTGGGAAAGTGTTGCGAGTTGGTTGGGTATCCGGCTCCCTACGACAACAAATTTGTGGGAATATATTGTTCGGTTTGGAGCTGCTTTCACTGGGAGCAATGTGATCAAATCGAGAAATATCATTTGGCTAGCATCGTGTTGGAGCATTTGGCTTGCTAGGAATAACTTAATTTTCAAAGGGGGCGCCTCTGTTGCATTCCATTATCAACCATATTAAATGTAATTCTTGGTGTTGGTTTATATATGGGGCGGGTAGTCATACGAGTTATTCCGCATCTTTTTGGTGGAATAACTACTTGTCCTGTATTAACAATATGTAACCACTACTACAAATCTCGGTATTACCTGCGGAATTTCCTGCGGAAAATTTCCACAGGTAATATCTGAGAAATTTCCTACCGATTTTGTAAATATGCAAAATATTTGCTGGGCATTTGAGTTGGCAGGTAAGTTGGCAGGTAATTTTTGATTTTCCTGCGGATTTTCTTAAGAACTATGGTTCGCAGGAAATTTCTAAATCTTTTTTTTAAAACTTTTTTTGACTAATTATTCTTTTTAAAATTTTTTAAATTTTTTAAATATTTTTTTTTAAAAGTTTTTTTGACTAATTAGGCTTTTTAAATTTAAATTTTAAAATTTTAAAATTTATTTAAAATTTAAAAATTTTAAAATTTATTAAATATTTTAAATCTTTTTAAAACTGATATTATAATTTTTTTAAAACTGATATTATAATATTAAAAAAAAACCTCACCAAATTAACTTCGATCTTCACTCTCACTCACTCACTCTCGTTGAAGCTTCGATCTTCACTCTTCACTTCGTTTGCGCTCTCACTCACCGATCTTCAATCTTCAATCTTCGCTCTCACTCACCGATCGTCTCTTCGTCTTCTTCGATCAGAGAAAAAAACCGTAAATCTTCTTCGTTCCTCTCATCGTCTTCTTCCACCGATCGTGAAATTGAAGCTTCAACGATGTGAACCGTCACACTCACCTCGCGCTCCATCTTCGTTCTGGTTCGTCGTCTTCGTTCTGGTTCGTGCTCCGTCTTCTTCAACCGATCGTGAAATTGAAGCTTCATCGTCTTCGTTCTAGTTCGTTCTCGTCTTCATTCTGGTCCGTGCTCGTCTTCGTCCTTGTTCGTGCTCTCGCTCCTGATTTCATCTTCTTCTGTGAAGGTAACCCTAAATCTGTGCTCTCATCTCTTGCGATCTGTGCTTATTTTTTTGCTTTATTTATGTTAGTTCTTTCCTTATTTTTTTGCTTTAATTTTATGTGCTGTAGGATACATTTTGCTGAGAAATCTGTGCTCTACCCTTATTTTTTTGCTTAAATGTTTGTTGAATCTGAGTTAATTTTATGTGCTGTAGGATACATTTTGCTGAGAAATCTGTGCTCTACCCTTATTTTTTTGCTTAAATGTTTGTTGAATCTGAGTTAATTACTGAGTTAATTACTGGTTTAATTGCTGAGAAAACAGTTGCTTACTGTTGTGCATGTATCTTTCTGGTTTCTTTAATTGTTTCTGAGTTGTGTATAACCAGTTACATGTTTGGATCCTGTTGTGTTCTGTTATGCACATTTTGCCTTTAACCTGCCTTTGTAGCACTGGTGATGCTAGTGGCTTTTCTTTTTGTAGAACCTGCCTTTGTCATTTCTGTTGTTTATGCAGTATTGTTAGTGGTTGTTGTAATAAAGGAGATGGAAGTGCCTGCACATCGTACATGGATGTATAATAGGCTTCTTCCGGGTCGAAGGGGATATACAACTGAATTTTTAAAAGGAGTAGAAGAATTCATTAGTTTTGCTTGTCAGCAAAAAAAGTATTTGGATGAAGGAGTAATACGGTGTCCGTGTACGCGATGTAAAAACGAGAGGCACTTTACCCCAGATGTTGTAAATGTTCACATTTTTAGAAAGGGGTTTAAACCGGGATATTGGACTTGGACATCCCATGGGGAGAAAGTCTCTCATATTAATGTTGATATTGATACGGATACGCCTAGTAGCAGCAATCAACAATGGGGTCATGAGCATGTAAATAGATATGAGGACATGGTGTTTGATGCCGCCGGACTTAATCGTGAGCAACATTTTGTACAAAATGATGAGGAACCTCCAAATATGGAAGCTGCCAAATTTTATGAAATGTTGAACTCAGTCCACCGACTATTATGGCCAGGATGTCAAAATGCATCAGAGTTTTCTATTGCAGTTAGAATGCTGAGTTTAAAATCGAAACACAACATGTCACAGGCTTGTTTATTAATTCATTGAATAAACAAGTCTCCAGGAAACCCATGGAAACCCAGTCTCCAGGAAGTTCTGCAGCGACAAAAATGCCTTATTCATTAATTCATTGTCCTTAGAGCAAAAGCTAATTGAGTATTTGGGTGGGTGATTGATAACAAGATTTTTAATGGATTTGATTTATCTTATCTTTCTACAGCTCTTTAACCCCAAAAAAATCACAATTTTTTTATTTAGCAATAGGTGTGATTTCTGACAACTGTGACAAAACTTTAAAGTCAGTATCTCATGAACAAGTATCATTTCTGCCGTTAATGTGAACCTATATTCTGTTAGGTACTGTGCAAACTGAAAGAACACTGAACAAGTATCATTTCTACCGTTAATGTGAACCTATATTCATGCTATCCACAGGATCATCCTAATAGGAATATTGGGACAGAATTGTTAAGAAAGCAAACTGCCATATTGGGACAGAATTGTTATAGACATATACAATAAATATTTGTTTACCAACATTTTGTTTCTGCTTTCAATTATGTAGTTGTTTTGAATGTCACTGTTATCATATTTTTCAGGATAAATTTGAACAAAAAAAGCAAGAGTTAGCTTCTCAAATTCCAGCATGTTCTTTGGGTGAGAATGAGGCTGACAGTCAACCTCAGGGCCATATGCCATCTGATTTTGAATTATGGATAGAAACAGTGGGAGTGAAGAAGGGCCACAAGATTTTTGGCCTTGGATCGATTAGTGAAACCATGCTGCCCACTTCACGCAATTCAGCGGATAATTCAGAAGAAATCGCCTCTTTGAGGAGTATGGTTCAGCAGTTAAATGCATCCCTACAGAGACAAGAAGATGAGAAATTAAAAATGAAAGAAGACATCAAATCAGAAATGAGAACAGAGGTAGCAGCATTAATGCGGCATCTTGGGTTTGCCGCATCTTCTTCTCGTCCATATTCATCGCCCCCATACGAAGATAGTGATGAGGTTGAAGACAGTGATGAGGTTGTTGAAGATAGTGATGAAGTTAGTGACCAGATATAGTATGATTTGTAGAGGGAAGGAGAGAGACTTCTAGTATAGCACTCAACATGGATGATGAATCATAAAAAAATTAGCAGCAGTAGCAATTAAGTGAACTTGTAATTTTAAGCTTTAGGGTCTTTGGCATGTAACCATCACACTATATGGCCTGTTGATATATCCTGTTTTGTACAAGACAGTTTCATATTGAGTAATTGGATATATATATATATATATATATATATATATATATATATATATATATATATATATATATATAGCTGGTGTTCATTTAAGCTTTGTTGCTGTTTATTTATTTTAGTAGCTTGTGAAGCTTATAATTTGTGGGGCTGGATCTTATAAATTGTCTGTTTTTAGCTTATAAATTGTGAAGCTTTGTTGCTGTTTTTAGCCTTTCCTGCGGAATTTCCGGCGGAAAATTCCAATTTCCTGCGGAATATCCTGCGGGATTCCTGCGAAACTTCCTGCGGAGATTTCCTGCAGAATTTTCTGCGGACTTCCTGCAGAATTTCCTGAGGAATTTCCTGCAGAATTTTCCTGCCAATTCAGAAATCCGCAGGAAACAATTATCCACGAACGAAATAACTGGGAACCATAATCCGCTGAAAATTCCGCAGGAAACCCGTTTCCTGCGAATTTTTCGTCAATTTCCGCAGGAAATTCCACAGGAAATGACGAAAATTCTAGTAGTGAACTGTGATTTTGGGGTACATCTAGTGCTCTTTTTAATGGAATCATTGCTTATCAAAAAAAAATCTATAAATATTTTAAATTTTCTATATTCTTTCGGAAAAAATTAACATTGATTTGAAATATCTTTTTACGTCAATTCACCTATATTCTTTTGTTCGTCCATAATTTATAAGGATTTAATTTATATACACAATATGTATATAAGTTTTTTTACACTATCTACGGTCTAGAGGTTGATACATCATCAAAAAGGAATTGGTCAATTGGTAACCACCAATTAGTCAATTGGTAACCAATCACTCTATGTATTGTGATTGGTGATGGTTCTAAATTAATTAAAGCCCATACACAATATGTGTATAGAAATTAAACTCATTTACCAAACACCGCAAATCCAATTTACTAGTTTTTTTATAACAATTTACTTCAACTCTCTCTCTCTCTCTCTCTCTCTCTCTCTCTCTCTCTCTCTCTCTCTCTCTCTCTCTCTCTCTCTCTCTATATATATATATATATATTACAATTGAAATGGCAAATGAAATTTAGTTGTGTGTCCTTTATTTGAGTGGAAATATTCAACTTAAAATATTTTATTTTGTACTTTATATTTTATGGTAAGCCTAAATTTGTTTCTTCCTCCGTCTTCTCTCTCTTCTCATTAATGGTCTCAGTAAGTAAAAAAACATTATATGTTGTCTCTATAATTATTATTTTTATTTATCTATATAAATGTATATTTTATTTCTTATAAATCATTAATTTTCTTTTGAGTCCCTACGAGAAAACATTTTCTCTTATATTTGTAAATATTTTTTTGATAAATTAAAAGTTTAGGCGAGTTGGGTCCCAAATGATCACTGAGGTCAAGAAGAGCCTCAAGGCTCTTCGAGCGCATATAAAGGTATTACATATTTGCCACCAATGAGGTCCTTGCATCGGCGGCGGAATTTGAACTCATGTCTTTGTGGGATGTAGTTAAATTCTTACCAATCCGACCAAGCTTTGAGTTCCAACAGGAAAACATTATATGTTTATTTTATTTAAACATTACACCATGCCTAGATAATTAGTTTTGTTTCTTTATCTTTATAATATTTTTGTTCTAAATAAATGAATATTTAGTTTTTGAGTCCAACGAGTAAACATTGTGTGTGTGTGTGTTTATATTAAATCTTTATTTTTTATAAATGATTATTTTGTTTTAAATAGTGATGGAGAAATGTCACTTATTATCAATATAATTATTTTTTATTTTGTCTTAATGTTTATTTTGCTTTTGAGTCTCCACGAGAAAAAACATGTCATTGGAGTATATATTTGTGTATTTCACATTTATAAATATCTACTTCGAAACCTCACCAAAACCCTAGCCGTCTCTCTCAATTCTCTCTCGCTCTTCTCTGCTTTCTAGATCACCACCAAAGGGGGTGGTTTTAGGTCAATTTTTGGCCTAGAATCACCCCTCTATATCGTTTTTTTATCTTTTTATCTAAATAAGTGGTTATGACGTAGATCTAGTTTCTATTTCGTCTTTTTTCTAGATTTCGTCGGTTGTTTGGTGTGGCGTTATTGTTGTTCGTCGTCTTGGTGCGGCGTTTTTTTATTTCCCGCCTTGTTGCGGTGTTTTTGATTTCCCGTCTTGTTGCGGTGTTCGTTTGGTTCAGATCGGAAGATCGACTTCGACCTATTGCAGATTCAACCAATGACTAGGGCCTCAAAGTTACAGATTCGGGGGCATGGGTACTCCGGTGACTTTTATTTTGTCACATTTGTAGGCATTTTGCCGTTTTATGCTATTAACTTTGGTGCTGTGACTTTGTTCGCAGATTCAACCTTTGTGATTTTAGCGATTCTGAGTTTGTATTATTATCGATGTAATCTATCAATTTGAATAATTGAATATTTTTTTTATTCAAAAAAAATATCTACTTCGAATTCTTCATATATTAATATTTATAATTTTTTTTTCCGATAAGCATAAATACTTATAATATAAAACTATATCATGAAACATACAAATTACTTTATCAATCCAATTTCAACTTCACAATCATCCGTAGCAAGCACGACGCAACTTATTCGTTTACACGGATATACAACTAGTGCATATAAAAATGAAACATCAGTACTTAATGCTTTCGTTAATGGTTGAAATTACAACAAAACAAGCATAGGCTAAAATAAAAAAGTAATTTGCATCACAACATTTGTAGAGACTCCTTGCTTTTTCCATCTAAAAAAGCTTAATTTTGGATATGCAAGAGCTTTTAACCCCACTTGGTTTTAAACTAACAGAGATGTCACATGAACTAGAAGCCGTAGCCTTCAACTTGATATACTTGAGGACAATAGCTTTCCCAGGCATTTTAGTAATTGATGTCAAATTAAATTTCATCCCAGGAATAACATCTGTCCAAAATTGTGGATCACACAACAATTTTCCTATCATAAGAGTTGCAGAAGTGGTCACTTTGATTTCACCGCGAGCTGGTACTAATTCTTTCTGTACTGGAACACTGCCTACAACCATATCATGATAAGTGATATAACCAATAGAGTTTTGATACTTGAAACTTCCATAATTAGGGTTGGCTATTGTGATAACCATGCCTAGTGTCACATTATTCATGGTAATTAAATTGGGTGAAAGGAAATTGAAATCAGCGAGGTGGATGCTGATTACAGGATCTTTGGGTTTAAAGACAGTGAAAATCAATGTCACAATAACGATTGCAGCAATGATCAAGAAGAATGCAAATGTTGCCATGCAGATATTGAGACGTTTAGCCATGGTTTTGGGTATTGTGCAGATTACAAAAGCAATAGGATTTTGAATAAATAAACCAAGGATGAAAAAATTGAGGTATATTCTAATCACTGTTATAGATTAAACTTTGGGGGAGGAGGAGAAATTATGCTAGGATGTAAGTAATGAAATGTGTGATAAGTGATTCTATTGGGCTTATACTTTCGTCTAAGTACTTGAACATAGGTATATATAAGGATAAAGGATAGATTAAAGGTCTGACCAAAAAAAAAAAGGATAGATTAAAGGCCAAATCGCATGGACCCCTCTCGGATTATTTAATTAGATATGAAAAAAAAATTATATAAGGTATCGATTTATTAATATAATTATGGAGGTCAAAGTTTGTTTTTCTTGCCATATTGATTTATTTTTTTGGGTACGATGTCTTTCCATATATCCGATTTCGTTAAAGGAAAATCTTCAATTTATTTTTTATTATTCAGTTTCCATATGAATTAAAAAATATATATATATATGTTACCCAAAACAACACTGGTAATCGAATCCTAATTTGACCGTTTGGATTATGACCTTCAATTTACAAGATCCTTGTTTTGAGTTTTGACATCTGAGTTGGAGTGTAGTGAATTTGCACTACCAAATACAAAATTAAGCATATTTTTTTACTGAAACACAAATTTAAGCATAAAAATACAAATATACTATTTTACTTCTACGATGACAACAAAATGCTAAGACTTATGCGTTTTCTTCCCTAATTTGTTGACCTCTACGGCAAGTTCACTTGTTAATGTTTTTTCTTCCTAGCGGATAATGGATAAGCTAGCGAATAACGGATGAGCGGATAACAAGCAACGAACGAGCTAGCGGATAGCGGATAGCGGATAAGCTAACTGATAGAAAATAATGTGTTTGGTAAAACTAGCGGTTAAACTAACTGATAAATCTAAAATGACATAAAAAGAACATATTTAATTCATGATTAAATTATTCAATCATGACAAAATGCTTAATGAAGATAGAGAAATTTAAGAAAAATAACAAGGGTAAAAATGAGTAAAAAAGTGAGACATTGTATGCTATCCGCTAGCTTTTGAAAAAAAGCTACTTGATGTAGCATTTGAAAAAACACTAAACGCTACTCAAAACACTAGTGCTTACCAAACAGGTGTACTCGTCATCCGCTAGTCAAATCTGCTATCTGCTAGCAGTTGGTACTTGCCAAATAGAGCCTTAATCTACGTCGGAGAGTCTAACTGACCACATGTACCTAACTTTGTCAACCTGTGTGGTTCTCCACTCTCAATTATAGAATTTTTATCGCACTTAAGACTCGAACTTGAGATCTTGCAATGGGATATCTGAATCCAATTATCGCTCGGACCAATCTTTGTTAGTGATTTAAACTAGTTTTAAATTGGCGTTAGATAAAAATCCAGTATTTTGCAATTATTTTTAAAATGTGGTTACCAAGTGGAATTCTATTAGAGTATGATGCCAACAAGGGTTGGTCTGAGTGGTAACTTTAAATGGGCTCGAATCTCACCTAGGTCTCGGGTTTGAATCTTGGGTGTGGAAAAAACTCTGTTGGGAGGGGAGGACCACACGGACCGGCAAAGCCGGGTATACAGTGGCCAGCCAACGTAGATTAGTTAGCTGCAAAGCCAGTGGATACTTTACTCCAATAACACGGTAACCAAAAAAATATTTCAAAGTTCTCATTAGATGTCGGTGTAAAATTAGTTTACACAAATAGTACTACTCCATAACACATTATAAACAAAAATGAGTCAACAAAAGGAAATGTATAGTCCAAATTTTGAACGAACTACATCAATTTTCGTTTACTCACTTTTGCTTATAATGTATTACAGAGGGAGTATATCCCATTACAGAGTGATCGGTTAATTTTAATCTAATAATTATAATTAAATATTCACATTTCTTATAATAACACCAGAGTCGTCCTCTATATTTGAGATCCTTATAAAAAAAAGTATTTCGATTTGGTGTCTTCGATAATCAGTATCTTTGGTGACTTTAGGTGTCTTTGATAATTGGTACCTATAGAGCACATTAAAAAATAACATAATATTTTTTATGAGATCTAAAATATTAATTACATTTTAATATCCGATTCTTGTGCCAAAATCTTAAACATCAATCCTAAATAGATATCATCGATATAGGTACTTTTTTGACAATAAGGTACACTCTCTCGATCCCAAAATATAAACACTAAAAGTGAATGTATTTGGATTAAAATTAGTCTAAATACTAAAATACATGTACTTTTGATGCTTATATTTTGGGACGTAGGTAGTAATAAATATATTAATTACTTTGCATTAAAAATAAAAATTTCTTTTTAAAGGACGATTGCTTAAATATTGTACAATATTAAATACTAAGTACCAAATATTATAATTTTTGAAAAAGTAGAATAGGTCTGTCATAAAAGGTAATGACAAATTCCGTCAAAAAAAAAAGGTAATGACAAAAAATGTAATTACTGAGGGAAAAATAATATCATAATACTACATCAAATGAGATTTATTATATGAATTTTTTTATACCTAACATCCTCAAAATAATTAATCAAATTATTTGGATGTTAACCCAATTGAATTAATTTAGTACTTAACTGGTAAAATTATTGAGTGCTAAAGTTAATTATTGGTTGTCTCAGGATCGGTAACCGGTTAATACGGGTCAAAGATGATTTAGAAATGAAATTAGAGATTAAGGGCAATGTGGTCATTTGACCACATTACCACTTAATATATATAAAGAAAGAATTAAAGAAAGAAAAAGAAGAAAGAAAGGAAACGAAGAAGAGAAGGGAAACAGAGGAGAAAAGAAGAGAAGAATGAGGAAGAAGAAGAAGGTCATCACCCATCATCCTAATAGTTCATCATCAACATCATATCCCCTCCATTTTTGCTCTCCATGGACTAGGTAATCTCTCACCCCATTTTCCCCCTTTTTAATGAATTCGAATTTTAGGGTTTAAGTGAGGGATTAGTCGAAATCATGGATTGGGGAACGATATTGATGAATATTGAAACATTCTTAGGAACGAAGCCAAGGAATATTGAACGGGATTTGAAGCTCGAATCGAGGTTGGAAGCGGATTGGTGATTATAGGGTTCTGTTTTGGGATTTTGAAGTCTCGGTGATTTCGGCTCGGTATCGACTCTCGCGTCAAGGGTGAGTTTTACTCACGTTTAGGATTGTCCCGTTTTGAAATGAATTTTTCGTGATTTGGTTTCGAGAGATTTTGAGTCAAAAACTGTTATTTCGAAATATACCGTATTTCGATAAAATTTGTTTATGTTGAGTTTTTGATTGATTTGATAGATTGTGTGATATTGATTGAATCTGTTTTTCTGGTTGTATGGACTGTTTTCAATCGGAACAAGAATCGGAATTGAGCGGAATAGCAGATTTCGCGAGAAACCGCAAAAATCTGCATTCCTCAGCAGCCATCGCATCGCGAGACGCATACATCGCGTCGCAACCCTCCTTAAAAATTTGCAACGAAATGTTTCTGATGTTTTTCGCATCGCGGCGGAAGCAGTTCGTGTCGCGACGCTTTGCAGTTTTTCAGCAACTGTACACTGATTTTGTTTTGGCGATAACTTTTGATCCGGGAACCCGATTGAGGTGTTCTAAGATGCATTTGAAAGCCTATTCAGAGGCCTAACTGAATATACAATTTAAAAGGTAAAATGAACTGTTTTTGAAGTTATAAATGGTTTTAGAAAAGGCAAATTAGTATGCGAGAGCAAACATAGATTGTGTTTATGATACGAACTAAATGTTCAACTATCGGTCTAATGTATATGAACTAAATGTTCATGTGAAAGTAGATATATATATATATATATTATATCGAGTTTGGGTGACGACCCATGGGACTAACATACTAGGCGGGGTAGTCATGCACCCTTACCCTAGGCCCTGTGCCATTAGGGAAAGTACTATTGGTAAGAGGGTTCGCCTGGTTTGTAGCGTTCGCGCAGTCGGTAATCTGTTAAAAGTTATATAATGCGGTTCATCGGGTTTGTAGCGTTCGCGCAGTCAGTGCCGTGTTAAGTTAAAACCAGGATTCATAATTGGACCGAGAGTGTTAGTAGGGGTCTCGGTACAACTCACTGAGATTGTATCTCATTGTTTATATGTTGTTGTTTTACAGAGAAACAGGGACAGCGGAAATCCAAGAGGCACGAGTCGGTTGAGCTCGGGCGACTGCTGATGACTTAGCTTTTATGCTTAAGTTTATATTTCCTTTTGTTGTCTATGTACTACGACTCTATGTCTTAGTGTTATGACTTTATTCCGCTTTCTTGTATGATATTGAGCACTATAGTTTGCTGAAGGTTATGGTCAGGGAACCTTTTTGGGTCTTATTTGTATTTAAGACTGTTTTGTTGTTATTCAGCGAGAACTATATTGTAGTGTTCAGTATCTATGCAGGAATTTTATATCTCTGATGTTTTAGGGATGGTGCACTTGGGTATTTTTACTCGATAAAAATACCGGGGTGTTACATTATACATTATTAAACTATATTAAATTGCATTATGTATTTAAAATTAAATATTTTACATCAGTTGTGCACTACTTAAAATGAAGTATTAATAATTATTATGTTCTTATCCAAAAAAAAGTGATTATAATTATTAAAGAAGTATAGAATATAATATATAGGTCTGTCATAAAAGGTAATATAAAAAAATTTGTTATACAACTAATTATATAACCATGTAATGTTAATCAATAATGAAAGTCTATTAATATGAATCAATAAGCTAAAGAAATCTGTGCACAACCTAAAATGAAGTATTAATAATTATGTTCTTATCCATCACATTTGTACAAAACTAGAAGTATACCCGTGCATACGCATGGGTAACATTATATTCTTTGTATAAATAGACTTAGACAGAATTCAATTACAATAAATCTTTCAAGTTATATTAAGAAATGAATTTTTATAACTTTGGAATATTTTCTTCATTTTGACATTTTTTATCGTTACAAAATACATTTTGTTAGTCATAAAATTAGGATAAAAAAAGATGTAACTTTTTCCCGTAGAATCAAATGCAGAATATAGAATAATTATTCTGATAATGTGTAACGTTCCACCATAAAAAATTAAATAAAATTATAGCAACAACATATAATGTTTATCCGTTGAAACTAAAAAATAAAAAATAATTTTTTCGACAATATTTAGTACGTTCTTGTCGCGGCTCAAAAAATGATTATATTGACAACGTGTTACATTTCCTCATAAAAAATCAAAAATAATGAAATTATATCAACAACAACATGTAATCTTTACCCGTTAAAACTCAAAAGAAAGATAAAAAAATTATAAAAAACAAACGATCCATTTATAATAGTAAAGATATTTTCCCGTCCAATATTTTTGACATGGGTAGTTTGGTATTTTTGGTAGTGGTTGAGTTGATTAAATAGATAATTGATAGTTGATAAATAGATAGTTGATGGTAAGTTTTTTGATTAAATAGATAGTTGATAGTTGATAAATAGATAGTTGGTGATCATTAGTATTTTTTTGGTAAACCAGTGTATCCTCTACGGCGACTGTGGAGACTAATCCTTCGAGGTATCTGAGATCCATTTAAGGAGTTGACCTCTCCCAATAAATGTTTTTCCATACGCACCGGCCAGGGATCGAACCCAGACATAGATTGTGTTTATGATACGAACTAAATGTTCAACTATCGGTCTAATGTAAATGAACTAAATGTTCATGTGAAAGTAGATATATATTATATCGAGTTTGGGTGACGACCCATGGTACTAACATACTAGGCGGGGTAGTCATGCACCCTTACCCTAGGCCCTGTGCCATTAGGGAAAGTATTATTGGTAAGAGGGTTCGCCAGGTTTGTAGCGTTCGCGCAGTCGGTGTTATGTTAAATTGTTTGTTGTGCAATTCACCGGGTTTACAGCGTTCGCGCAGTTGGTGTCGTGCTGAGTTATAACAGGTTTGCCGGGTTTGTAGCGTTCGTGTAACACCCCGGGTTTTTTTATCGACTAAAAATGCCCGAGTGCACATTAGTAACAGATCAAAGATATACAAGTCCTGCATAATTACTGAACACTGCAACATAGTTTTTCACTGAATAACAATCAAGCAGTCTTATTACACATAAGACCATAAAAAGGTTCTCAGACCATAATATTCAGCAACTATTGTATTCAGTATCATACCAGAAAGCGGAAATCTAAAAACATCACACTAAAGCCATAGTGTTGTGATACATAGACAACAGAAGGAAAATAAACTTAAACATAAAGCTAAGTCATCATCCATCTCCCGGGGCCACCTACTCGTGCCTTTGTGGTTTCTTCTGTCCCTGTTTCTTTGTAAAACCACAACATATAAACAATGAGATACAATCTCAGTGAGTTCTACCGAGACCCCTACTAACACTCTAAGTCAAATTATAACTTATGATTAACTCAACACGGCACCGACTGCAACTTTGCTAAAACCCCGGTGAACCGCATTATTTAACTTTTAACAGGTCACCGACTGCAACTTTACTATATCCCCAGTGAACCTATTATGACACCGTATGACACCGACTGCAACTTTGTTATATCCCTGGTACCGCACAACAACTTTTTAACATAACACCGACTGCAATTTTGCTATATCCCTGGTGAACCCCCTTACCAACGGTGTTTCCCAATTGGCACGGAGCCTAAGGTAAGAGTGCATGACTACCCCGCCTTAGTATGTTAACATGGGTCGTCACCCAACTCGATATAATAAATATATCTACAGACACATGAACTCAAGGTTCATTACCTCAGACAATCAATTGAGCATTTAATTCACATTACAATTTAAATCCACATTCACTCTCGCATACTAATTCATCACCTTTCAACACATTTTACGTCTCCAAAAACAGTTCATTTTGCCTTAAAAATAGAATATTCAGTTAGGCCTTTGAATAAGCTTTCAAACGCATCTTAGAACACCTCAATCGGGTTCCCGGATCAAAAGTTATCGCGAAAACAAAATCAGTGAATAGTTGCTGAAAATTTGCACTGTGCGCTTGGACGCACGGGTCGTGCGCTTGAGGCGCTTTGGACAGTTTTGGTTCTGTCTCTCGTGCGCTTGGGCGCATGGCTGAGCGCTTGGGGCGCTTTGGACAGTTTTGGGTTTATCTCTCGTTCCGATTGAAAACAGATTTGACAGCCATAAAAACAGTCACAATCAAAGTCACACAATCAATCAAGTCAATCAAAAACTCATTGTAAACGAATTGTATCAAAACGCGACATATTTTCAAATAACGGTTTTCGTTTCAAAATCTCTCGAAACAAGACATGGGTAGTTTGGTATTTTTGGTAGTGGTTGAGTTGATTAAATAGATAATTGATAGTTGATAAATAGATAGTTGATGGTTAGTTTTTTGATTAAATAGATAGTTGATAGTTGATAAATAGATAGTTGGTGATCATTAGTATTTTTTTGGTAAACCAGTGTATCCTCTACGGCGACTGTGGAGACTAATCCTTCGAGGTATCCGAGATCCATTTAAGGGGTTGATTTCTCCCAATAAATGTTTTTCCATGCGCACCGGTCAGGGATCGAACCCAGGACCAAATGGTTAAGGGACCCAAGTATCTACCACTTGTGTCACATCATGTTGGTTGGTGATTAGTACTTTGATTAAACAGACAGTAGATAGAATAAAAAATAAAATGTGAAGAGAGATAGATAGAGAGAGAGAGAGGGTAGAGGTGGGAGAGATAGATAGATAGAAAATTGAGAAAGATAAGTGAGAGAGAGAGAGAGAGAGATAAAAAATGATTTTTAAATGTGAGATAAAAAATTTAAAAGATGATGTGAGAAAGAAAGACCCATAAAAATAAAATGAGATAAAATAATAATAAATTTCTAAATTTGCCCTCAACAAAAAAAAATTAAAAGGGCAACTTGGCAATTTCACTCGGCCTATTCTTTTCTTAAATAGTTAGTTGACTGATGATTGAATAAAAAAAAAGTTTGTAAAATTATATATATATATATATATATATATATATATATATATATATATATAATTTCATCATCGGTAATCATATCCTTGTTTTATCTATAGCCCCAATTAATTGTAGTTATGTTGGACAATATGTTGTTAAAATTTTATAACAAAAAATGTTATCATATTGAAATTAAAATGTAAAATATGCATTTATGAAGATAAAATATAAAAAATAATTATACCGGCAGTAAACAATTTTTTCTCGTTGGAGGGAAGGAATGTTAAATGAATTCTGGAAAGCAAAAACTAAAACATATGTGAAACTTAGAAGAGACTTGAGGACAACGGGGAGATCTACAGTCCAATATGCTTAATAATCAGTTTCGGATTATATTGTATGAACATATAGATCACCAAATAGTGAGGCAAAAATATAATAGAGATGTAATTAAAAAAAAGTAGTCAAACTACATGTAAATCATATAATTAAGATGCATGATTAGTTCTTCATCCTCCCAATCACCTATCTTACGATATTTTAAGTCATGATTTATTTGTGAATTTTTTAGGTTTGTGTTGAGTCTAAACTAAAAAGTACATTTGACGCAAAAGTAGATTTGGTGTACTGATGTTTTGTAATTTGCGCAGTGATCAGACTAAAACTCGATTCAGCACAAATACTACTAACATTTATTTAAATAGATGAGTATATATTTTGGGTTAAGAAAAATGTGGTTTAAAAAAATAAAGAGAAGAAATGCAAACATAAATAAACATTTTTAAAGTGATAAAAATAGTAAAAAAATAAGCTAAAACCCACAAATTATGTGGGGGACTAAAAATAAAAAATATGTTAATAAAAATGTGCTAATTATAAAAGAAAATAATAAAGAAATAAACATCAAAACTTTCTCTTAAAAAAAAGGGGGGAGAGAGAGAGAGAGAGAGAGAGTTAAAAAAATTAAAAACAACCTTAGAGACTCCCGCCAGGAGACTACTAAGGATTTGTTAGATAGATTTTTTTTTTGACAATTGTTAGATAGATATTTATTTAAATGGGTTGAGTAGATATTTTAGGTTAAGAAAACTATGGTTTTAAAAAAAATAGAAGAAGTGTAAAGATAAACTGATATTTTTAAAGTTGTGAAAATAGTAAAAGAAGTGGGATAAAGCCGATGGTCCAAGTGGGGGCCATAATTAAAAAGTGTGTTAATAGTAATATGCTAATTACAAAAGGAAACAAAATGAAGAAATGGTGTGTGGTTTTCACACCAAACCCCAAGCAATAGTAACAATTTTCTAGTATTAATATCACCTAACAACACAAAATTTCTAATCTAGATATCAACAGTATTGAGAAGATTAGCAGGCCAACCATAGATACGAAAGTTGTAAACCAACATGCTAAAAAAGACAGAATTTACAAATTAAATTCTACCGATAATAGATAATAAAGAACCTTTCCAGGTGGAAAATTTAGCCTTTATTCTATCTGCAATAGGTAATAAATGAATTTTCTGAGGTTTTTCTTTAAATAACAGGGCACCGAGAGAATTAAAAGGGATAGTTCCCTTAGAAAACCCAAGTGAGTTCGAGATAGTAGTGATACAGGAAAGGGAGATTTTTCTAGTGTAAAATTTAGATTTATCTTTACTAATAACATAGCCTAAGACTTGCTCATGCATAAGAGGAAAAAATATCTGACAAGCTAGATAAACTCTTTTAGTAGCTCTACCAGAAAATTATAATATCATCAGCATATAAAACATGTTTTGGCATACGGAAACCTCTGAGGCCTACCATAAGCTGGAGCTTACCATGTTCAACAAGCTTGAAAATGCCTCTACTTAATACACCTTCATCCAAACAGGAGAGAAGAGAGGATAAAGGATCTCATTGTCTAACTCCCCTATTGCAGTGTCCGAAAGAATATGATTTCTCGTGATCAATGAATAGAGTCACCATCAATATTTAATTATAAGGAAAAAATCTGAAAAAACCATTTGAAAGAAAAATTTGTCTTGAAACCCAGATTTTGGTTTTGCGAGTCAATTATGTGTAGAGAATGTTAGCAATCCACACGACATCCTTTCGAAAAATGTTACCTCTGATTAATTGTTGAAAATCATATTAACTTGGAAAAAAATTATTTCCCTTTTATTATGAAAAGAATTGGAAACAACTCAATGAAATTTATTTATTTTTGCGCTTGACGAGAGTGTGCCCCATTTCATACATATCTCCTGGTGCGACGAAGAATTCAAATGTTACATAGTTATTGGTAAAAAAAGTTTGTGTTTGAGTTTTTTTATTATTTGAAACATTTTTTGAATTGGAGGGCGCTCATAATAACCAAACAGATAAATCTAAAGTGGTCACCATTTGTAACATCCCTAATTTCGATTAATTTCGTTTTATGAAATTAACTAACGAATTATTATTCGATAAATGATAAGTTGAGCCACAAAATTATATTGTCGAGGAAGCAATAATTAATTGCTCAATATGATGATTGCCATGCATTAACAGTTGAAGTGTATGAGTTATTAAGTGCAAGATTGGATAGGATTAAGCAAAGTGAGTGTTAGATGAAGTAAGGGTAGTTTGGTCCTTTTACCCTCATTTAAACCCCAGCTGAAACCACAACTCTCCAAACAATCTTCACTTTGCTGAAAAAATTGAAATAAAGAGAGAGAGAGAGAGAGAGAGAGAGATAGAACTCGAGAGAGTGAGGGAGAAGAGAAGAAGGGCAGCAAGCTCCAATCCTAATGCATGTAAGTGATCTTCATACCATTCTCTTCAGTTTTTCGAACTCTTTCCAATTATACCAATTTCAGTAGCTAAATCTTCCCCTATTTCATTCTACCATTTTCGATTTTGGAGCTCAACCATAGCCAAACCTTGAAGTTTTGTCTTGCATGTTGTTTATGGAAGCTTGTAGGTGGTGTAAATGTTGCAAGATTCAATTTTAGAACTCATAAGCAAGTTGCATTGTAGCTCTTTCGAGTGAGCAGAAGGAGGGGTGCTGAAGTTGTTCGAATTCAGTTTTGGAAGTGAGTTGACGCGTTAGAATCGAGTTCATGAGGTTTCGGATCGGTTGAACTACGAGAAGTCTCGGTGCTTCGTGATTTTCATCACGAACAGTGAGTTCTACTCACGTTTAGGGTTTTATTTTCATTTATGGAATGATTGCTATGTGACTGGTTGTGTGGTTGTTTCGTTAGTTTCGAAAGTTTGAGTCGAAAATCGTATTTTGCGAAAATATGTATTTTGGGTCTCGGAACGAATGTCACTCGAGTTGGTGAATTAATATCGATATTACATTGTCTGATATTGTGTGTTGAATGACTGTGTTTAAGTTGGATAAAGATTGGGTTACGGATTGGACGCGATAGGAAACGAAACGGAACGAAATAAGTGAATTGTGACTCTACTACAGGCAACACGGGTCGTGCTACCCTTAGCACGGGTCGTGCCAACCTTTCTGGTTGACTGGAATTACACTTCCAGGCAGCACGAGTCGTGCTAGGTATGGCACGGGTCATGCCAGTTTTTCTGTTCCCAGTTACCAAAATTCGTTTCGTCGCTCCTTTCGATTCCAAACCTCTTCTAATCTTCTTCCCAACCATCCCTCGTGTTATGGAGCCATTGATACTCTGTTTTTGAACAAGATTGCAAGGTTAAAGCGAATTGTTTTTGGAAGTTATAAATGTTTCAAAAACCATAAAGTAGTATACGCGAGTGAACTAAATGTTCAAGTAATTGTTAAAGGTCATGGAACTAAATGTTCAATCAAGACAGGATATATAAATTATATCAAAAGGATGGGTGACGACCCAGTAGATTAGTATACTAGGGGAGGGGAAGTCATGAGCCCCAGAACCTAGGCCTCAGAGGTTTGAAGCTAGTACTAACACAAGTAGTTTTGTCAGGTGGGACCTTCCTCCTAGCTTCATTGCTGAGGATTTCTCCAGAAATAGGTTAGGTTTGCCTAGCTATAGGTTCTGCTGATTTCATGTTCGATGGTTTCAGTCTCCTTCCGGGCTTCTGTTTTTGGTGTGCTGCAAATGATTGTGACTTTGGTGCCAACCTGGTTGGGATGAGAGTCATTATAGTGATGTTTTTGCATGCCGACTTCATCTTTCTTTGGACTAGATTCCTTTTAATAAGATTGTTATTTTTTCCTTTTGGATGTAATGTTGTATTCATGGGTATTGGTCTAGTCCCCTCAAGTCTTTTATATCTTTTACGTTTTTTATCAATAAATTGTAGGGGAGTACTCTTTTTACTTCTTGGTGTTTTTCCCTAAGGAGGATTTTGCATCAGAAAGTTTTAACGAAGCTCCATAACTCTTTTTTTTGCTAAAAAAAGTTTTTAATCTTGTTGGGTAATGGTGCTTACCAAATCTCTTTCCAAATATTCTTGTCAGGTGCAAATGAAGGGCCAAATCTTCATATATGAGAACTTGAAAATAAAAAAAAAACTTAAAAAAAAAAAGAGGAGGAGATCTAGAGAGAAGGCAAAACTAGAATCTCCCAAGCTAGAAAGAAAAGTTTTATATAATTTTGTTTTCTACCTATTTAGTGTCTATTTGGTTAGGATTAAAACACTGAACACCATTTTGACCATCGATCACCACTTACCACCACCGACCACCACTCTGGCTACCGACGACTATCACTCCGACCACCGTCAACTACCACTTTGACCACCGCCGACCACCACTCCAACAACCGACGACCACCACTCTGGCCACCGACGACAATCACTCCGACCATCGTCAACTACCACTTTGACCACCACTGACCACCACTCCAGCAACCGATGACCACCGCTCCGGCCACCGCCGACCACCACTCTAACCACTATCAACTACCACTGACCACCATTTTGAACCACTCCGACCACCGTCAACTACCACTTTGACCACCATTGTCCACCACTCTGACCACCGCTCCAGCCCTCGAGACCACCGCTCCGGCCACCTCCGACCACCACTTCGGCCACCGACGACCACCACTCTAACCACCGTCAACTACCACTTTGATACCACTTTTATGTTCATGTTTTAAACTATAGTTTTGATTTTTGAAAATTTCTTAACTCAAAACTGAATCTTGTTTTGGTTTCTTAAACTTTTAAAACTCAAAACAGAAACTGGTTTTGATTTTTGAAAATTTCAAAACAGAAAACCACCCCAAACAGGGCCTAAGTCCTCTAAAAGTTAAAAAATAATTCTTCAAAAAAAAAATCCAATACTAGCTTTCTCAAAAAAAAAAAATAGGTAAGAAATATGGAGTCCCTTGAGAGCAACGGAGACGGATCATTTTTGTTTTTAAATATTTGTTGATTATTTATTTTTTTGGGGTCGATTCTATCTAGCTGGATACAGTCTCATCAAATCAAATAGAAATATGGTTCATGATCAAAGAGGCTTGTCCATAGGCCAGAGATCCTTGCGCCAATATCCCAAATTCAAACTGTCCTGGCAGTGTTTTATCATAATATTACATTAGGTTAACAAATATTTTGATACTAATATGTGAAGTGTTTTTTTATTATGATTTCTAAATATGTACAAGTTTTAAAAACATCTTTTAATTGAGTAAAAAAAACATCTTTTAATGTATTTTTGGTTAGTAATGTTAGAGATTAAACGGATAAAGAGAAGACACATTTGAGGATCATATTCACTAATGAAAAACACAACCAATGACCAAATTCATTTACTAAGGCCTAATAGCTTAAGAAGTGTTCTGTACCGTATCTCAGGACCTGTATCCGATCTTAGACATATGGCCCGATTCGAGATAGTTGGTAGGGGTTGGTCTTGATCAACCGAGCTCCGCTTCCTATCCGGGGCATGTGGTACCTGCGGGGACACTCCGACGCTCAAGTCAGCTAGGGAACTGATTAGAGGTAAAGAGTAGGAAATAATGTGTACCTTGAGCATTACATTAAATGCCTATTTATAGAGTAAAAGTGTGTTGTCCTAATGAATCAGAGTCGTCCGATCTATAGGGCCTAGATCTTAGCCGTTGGTTAATGGATCTGCTTTTGCTTATGGGCCTCACTATTGTGGATTGGGCCAATCCGTAACAGTTGCCCCCAAGTCGGTCGCCTATGAGGCGATCTTGACTTGTAAGTCTTGTCTGAGCTCCACGAAACCGGGCTAGTGCTCACGAGACAGAGATGACCGTTGAGTGACTCAAGGTTCCTCTGAACATCCGGGATTTAGTCTTTAGATTGCGACCTTCTACAAGGCCGGGCTTATAGCTACGAAGGTGTTTGCCCCCAGCCTCGGAAGCCTCGAAGTGTCAGGAAATGATGTGACCACCGAGTGACTCGAGGTGTCAGTTTAATGTCGCCTTTAGGACAGTATTCTTCGAGGCCGGGCTTATACCAGCGAGGGTGTCTGCCACCAGCCTCGGAGCGCCCGATATACGGGTCTTGTCAAAGATCTTCGAGGCAGGGCTTAGACTAGCGAGGGTGTCTGCCACCAACCTCGGAGTGCCCGAGATACGGGTCTTGTCAAAGATCTTCGAGGCCGGGCTTACACCAGCGAGGGTGTCTGCCACCAGCCTCAGAGCACCCGAGATACGGGTCTTGTCAAAGATCTTCGAGGCCGGGCTTATACCAGCGAGGGTGTCTGCCACCAGCCTCAGAGCGCCCGAGATACGGGTTTTGTCAAAGATCTTTGAGGCCGGGCTTATACTAGCGATGGTGTCTGCCACCAGCCTCGGAGCGCCCGAGATACGGGTCTTGTCAAAGATCTTCGAGGTCGGGCTTATATCAGCGAGGGTGTCTGCCACCAGCCTCGGAACGCCCGAGATACGGGTCTTGTCAAAGATCTTCGAGGCCGGACTTGTACCAGCGAGGGTGTCTGCCACCAGCCTCGGAGTGCCCGAGACACGGGTCTTGTCAAAGATCTTCGAGGTCGGGCTTATACCAGCGAGGGTGTCTGCCACCAGCCTCGTCAATGTTTAAAAACGTGACCACCTGAGGGACTCGAGGTGTCAATTTAATGCCGCATTGAATAAGAGGAAGCCAGAGACGAGCTGGGCCGAAGGGAACCCTCAGGATAGTAGGAATCATCCGGAGTCCGACCTGGTGGAGCTCCCGAACCTCTAGCGATGTCGAGCTCGGTGTCTCTGGTTCCGGTTTTAGCGTGGAACTTCAAGGTGATCGTTCGACCGATCTCAAATCCTTCCCTTCAACCTCGGAACTCACTTTTACTAAGCAATCAATGTGAGGAAAATTGTAGTCGATCCATATATATTAGATGGTTAAACATTTACAAAGTCGGATTACATCACGCCCGTAGGCTCATTCTGATACCTAGGTGAAACGTGACCTTCCTGCGTTAATCCCTTCTTCATGATCGATATACTTCTGAGATCGCTGGAGGAACTCGGCAAGCGACTCAGCTTGGTTGACCCCGACGTCTATCTGAAATAGACTTCCTTCACGAAGACCAGCCTCCATGAAGTAAAGACGGAAGGAGTCGTTGAGGTTCCGGACTTGAGCAGCTTCTCTATTGAATCTCTCTATGTAGTCCCGAAGGAACTCATTTTCTCCTTGCCGAATTGCCTGCAATACCTTCCGAGATTTAGGCTTCATCTTCGAGTGGGCGAAGTGTGCAGAAAAGAGCTTGGCTAACTGATCCCAAGAGGAGATCGTATTTGGCTTAAGAGCCCTGAACCAGTCTAGAGCCTCCTTCTCTAGAGTGAGGGGAAAGGTTCGACACTTTATCTCCTCTGAAACGTTACGATATTGCATAACCGTGTCAAAGTAGTTGAGGTGGCAATCCGGATCGCCAGTCCCATCATGCATTTTCAAACCGAGGTGTTTTGGCATCGGGAAGTAGTCGATCTTACTTGTGAAAGGTCCTTTACGCTTTTCTGACCTCTCAAAGGGTGGAGACCGTCAGTAGCCACACTTACCGGGGGATCCCCGCGAGCGAAGGTGCTGACATTCCTGCCTCGGAGACCTTTTCTGACTTCTGGTACGTCGCCTCGGAGGAGAGGGAAACAGAAACGAGCTAAGCCGAGGGGAACCCTCGGGACCATAAGAATCATCAAGGGTCCGACTTGGGGGAGTCGCCGATCCTCGCGCTCCTCTACAACGAGGTGGAGTGCAGTGATGGTATCTCCTCCAAGCCGGAGATTGGCGGCGACCGTGGCCATGAGTCATTCCACTTGAAGAGTTGCACTGAGAGGAACTCCGATCCGGGATGTTACGAGCCCGGATCTCAGCAATCTGAGCTTCTAACTGGGTGTAGCGTTGGCTTTCCTGCCGGTCGGCCTCGGCTTGCCGATTTAGGAACAGGACGAGCTGTTGAACAGCATCTACCGGCACCTGGACGGTCGGAGGGGGAGGAGGAAGTCGGTTCCGGGCTGAGCTCCCAGGAACCATAGTCGTAGCCGAGCTTTGAGCATGCGCCGGGCTAAGGGGTAAGGTGATTGCCACTCCTTCCGGGGCAGGTGGTACCTGCAGGGACACTCCGATGCTCAAGTCAGTTAGGGAACTGATTAAAGGTAAAGAGTAGGAAAGAGTGGGTACCTTGAGCAATACATTGAATGCCTATTTATAGAGTAAAAGTGTGTTGTCCTAATGAATCAGAGTCGTTTGATCTAGGGCCTAGATCTTAGCCGTTGGTTAATGGATCTGCTTTTGCTTATGGGCCTCACTATTGTGGATTGGGCCAATCCGTAACATTAAGCATTTATCATATAAAAGCTTATGTATAAGTTGTTTCTATAATAAAAGATAAAACTGTTTTTCTATAAGCTATTTTCTATAATAAAAGATAAAACGGTTTCTATATATAAAGTTTTTCCAAACAATCTCACAAAAATTTATGTCAATAAATGAACCCAAATAAGTCGACCCAATCGGGTCCTAAAGACATATCAAGAGATATGTTTGCAACGCTCAAATTCAAAGACCGAATTTATTGTTTACTTGTCATTGTATGCCTCTTTTCTTTAGCATAAACTAATTATTAATACTTCCTCTAGTACTTTTTTGGTCCTATTAGAAGAAACATAAACCAATTTTCTAATACACTAATTGTTGTTTACCAGTATGTCCTCCACGGTTGGTTGTATTGACAATTTCAACGACATGAGGATGTTGGCTCTCGAGTTCGAATCGGGGTATCCGTTAGATAGTGTATGTAGTGTTTATTTGTCATTTAAGCTTATAAAAAAAGTAAAACGTATATTAATGATGCACTTATTTCCTATGCAATTGATATGGATCACTAATTATATATCATTTTATAAAAGGGATAATTTCATAAACAAACCCAATTTTTAGAAGTATTAATTAGAAAAAAATAGATTCCATTACAATTCTCTTGTATATTTTTTTGGGTGGATTACATCAGGAAAAAAACAAAAGGAAAACGCAACAAAGGCGCAACTAGAGAGACAAAGAGTCCTTGAGCAGCAAAGTACCAAGGCCAGGGGGTGGCCTAGTGAGCATCAATCATCTAACCGAAGAAGAAGCACCTTCCTTAGCCAATAAATTTGCACACATGTTGGATTCTCTCACCGAATGGGACTCCCATCTAGGCGATTCGTGCGCCACGCCTTAAGAATGGTGTAGATCGTGCTGCCTAGAGGAACGACTCGGACCTCACCTCTTGCTTGTGCACCAAAGCACTCTTTACACCTCCCTGACACCTATAAATAGACTGACATTTAATGCAGAAGGTACACTTTCTAACCCTACCTCATACTGACTTCCACTTCGCTGACTTGAGCGTTGGAGTGTCATTGCAGGTACCACCCCGGATTCGGTTTCTCTCCGGTCGACCTTCCCTCCGGTCACCCTCCTGTCACGATCCAACGGTTCTGAGCTTCTTCTGTCTAGATCCAACGGTACCGAGCCTCTCCAGTCACCTCTCTCTATCTCTCTCTCTTGTCACCGATCCAGCGGTTGAGCTTGAGTAGGATGATGATCCAACGGTGGGGAAGGTCGACTGGAGGTTGACGGGAGGGGAAGGTGAATGGAGAGAAACCAAATCCGTACCACCCCTACTTGGCGGGACCTACCGACCTCTGACTAGTTCAGAGCCATCTCAGATTCACTTCGGATATGCCGCCGTGAGGTATCTTTCTCTCTCTCGAGTTCCGTTCAGAACAAGAATAAAAGAAAAAAAGGTAATTTATAAAAAAATAAATAATTAATTTACAACTATATCAATAAAAAATCATATTAAATTAACCACTAATTTTAATTAGCTCAAAAATCAAATTAAATTAACTACTTATTCAGTTTTTTTTTACCAAACCACTTGTTATGGATTGGGCCTCAATGGCCAATCCACCAAAAAGGCCCAACACCAAAGGGTCCAATTCATCCAACGGTGGAGATTGCAGACCTATATCCAACAGCCCTCCTCCTTCCTAGATACCTATAAATAAGCATTGAATGCTCACATTAATGGTATTCATCTCTCACCTACTCTCACTTGTAATTGACTCACTCACTGACTTGAGCGTCGGAGTGTCATTGCAGGTACCACCCCACCTCGGACCGGAGCACCAACTCGGACAACCAAGGACACACGTACCAACTATCTCGGACCGGTCTATCTATCCAAGATCGGATACGTAGCAGGAGATACAGTACCGAACATTGGCGACCACAGTGGGAGAGTATGTCAGTACCGAAGATCGGATCCTGGATTATCGACCGGTGGTTCCCCGGAATTTTGGTGCTGGCAAGTTTGGAGAGTATGTCAGCCCTGATATTTTCCGATCTTGGAACGTGCTTCATGTTAGACTATAGTATAACCTTAGAGGGTGGGTGAATAAGGTTATGTGTAATTCTAGGATTCTTTTTGAAATAAATGATAAGTTTGTTTAAATCAAATGCGGAAAAAGAGATTTAAACTTATCAGATATATGCAAGTAGGCAGATTAGGCACAATGAGATATTATTCTATATTCAATATTTACAATAAGGTTGTTTTATAAGAAATGTAATGATATTGAATATAGCAGATCTACAGTAGTGATAGAGAAGATGATAGATAAACAGATCTGTAGTACAACGAGTATAACTATAACCAGATTAACAGATTCAGATCAGAGTAGGGATATAGTTATACAACCAGATTAACAGATTCAGATTAGAGTAGGGATATAGTTATACAACCAGATTAACAGATTCAGATCAGAGTAGTGATATTATAAACAGATATAAACAGTAAATAAAGTAAAGAGAGAGGGATAGAGATACACCAGGAATTTTACGAGGTTCGGGATAAAAGCCCTACGTCCTCGGCCTCCGGCTTTGCAACCTTTGGACTTTGCTGATAACCACTATATGAAGAATGTTTTACAGACAGGCAACTTCAGATAGCAAATCCCAATTCCCCCGAACTGAGAACCCGAGCACCTAGCTAAGGATTTCAACCGCTTCAATCTCCTGATTGAACGACCCAAGAGCACCTCCCAGGATTTCACTACCACTTCAATCTCCCCGATTGAACGACCCAAGATCACCTCCCAGGATTTCAAACCAACTCAATCTCCTGATTGAGAGACCCAAGAAAACTTCCCAGGATTTCAAACCAACTCAATCTCCTGATTGAGAGACCCAAGAACAAATCCCAGGATTTCAAAGTGACCCCCACAAATAGAGTAACGAATACAAATAGAGATCTATGATCCAATCACCTCAGATATAATGACAGTATAGTGACTAAGAGATGAGTGATATGGAAAATAGAAAATGATATGAAAGTTGAAGCTCTATTTTCTCTCTTTCTCAGATCTAGAAAATGTATGTGAGAAGCAGAGAGGAGTTGTGAATTGTGGTGTGAGGTGTGTGTATTGAAAAGTGTTTCACACCTGCCTATTTATAGGCTTAGGAAAGCGTAGGATTTTGAAAAAAACATTTAATGAAATGATGAATCGATTGTTTGATGAAGTTAAAATGTTGATGAATCGATTCTTATCATTTTAGAAGACATAAGAATCGATTATATGGCTAGTTAAAAAATTGAGGAATCGATTCTTTACATATGGAAAACATAGGAATCGATTGTTTGTTTCTTTGGAAATAGGTGGGAATCGATTTTCAGGACATCCTGAATAAGGTAGGAATCGATTCTTACTTTGTTTAAAATGAGGAGGAATCGATTCATAGCCTATAGGATTGCTTGAAAATCGATTTCATAGTCTTTTGAAATAGAAGGAAATCGATTCTTACCTTTGGCTTGAGAATATGTAGAAATCGATTACATGCTTCAAACATAGGATAAGGAAATCGATTCTTGGCCTATAGGTGAGCCTAAAATCGATTTCATAGCCTATATAAATTGTATAAATTGATTTCATAGCCATTGGAACAAAATAGAGATTTTTTTGCTTTCCACAAAATCGTTTTATGGTTTAGGTGCCACCTTATGCATGCATGCAATTTTATAAAATATTTTTCAAAACTATTTTGATGCACCATGCATGTTTTGAAAAACTCATCTCTCAGCTACTAAAAGTCATAGACCTTCAGTGATAGGACCTTACATAGTGTCCTAAAGAAAGCGGATAAACAAATAGGTCTTGAACTGCTGAGGTGGCTTCTTCTTCAAGCTGCTCCACTTTAATATTTCCTGCTCTTTGATTCATGTCCTGTACTTTATTTTGTCCCTGCACTTTTATACACTGCAACCATTAGTAGACTAAATGTAATTTGTTATCATACAAAACAAAGAGTGTTTGTCCTTGGTTCAACAAACTCCCCCTTTTTGATGATAACAAATTACATTATGCATAGGGAGACCATAATAGAGAAACAATGGCAGAAGCTCCCCCTAAGCATAAGCATAACAAAATAAGCAGTATGACAGCAGGATAGCAGCAATTATTTTCTCCCCCATTAAATAATAACATGCATATTCTCTCCCTTAGCATGCATATTCTCTCCCTTTTGCATACAATTTCTCCCCCTTTGTTTTCATCAAAAAGGAGGTGGGGTGAATACATACAACATAAGCACTTTATAAACTTGCATAATAAATAAGCAGCATTGCATAGAATATGATATATCAAAAACAGTAGTTCATGCTATGCTCCCCCTTACTTAGTGATCCCCCTTATTAATATTAGAATGCAAAGCTTAGCAAAAAGAGGGTGGATCATCATGGTTTAAAAAATATGATACCCAATATAATCATCCTTGGTTCAACAGTATAGGTATCATTTTTAACATCAAAAATATGTTGCATCAAAGATCCAGCACACTAGAGAGAAAAAAACTTTGATGCACACAAAAAAAATTTATTTCAAATATGTCTCTAATACTTGTTGAGTTATATTTAATTTCTACTTTATAACACATTTTCAACAGAGGTGAATAAAACTTTACCAATCTAACCTTCACCGGTGATTCTTCCTCTATTGTTGTTATCACGAGTCACATGACTGCTGTTTCTGAGTATTACGAATCTTTTTGTGTCTCCAGTCATGAACTTCGAGTCTCTGCTATCAAGGTATTGATCTGACCCCCATACCCTGTAGCACACCTGCACTAAGATCAAGTAGAAAATTTTGGTACCCAATTCTCTTTGGGTCCTTTGGGGTTAGTCATCAAGGGGTTTGTTTTCACAATCCACCTTGGTTTCTCACAAGCAGGTATAAGGGTACCAAGCTCACATAATTTACGGATAGGGCATCTAGGTGAGCTATGGTTCCCTTTTTGACAATAGGTGCATGAGAAAACAGTAGGTGCATAACTTGAAGTAGCAGTTACAAAAGTTATTTTCTTGTTCAAAACAGAGGAGGTGGAATTACCTTTGTACCCAATACCTCTCCTATCAACATATTCATGTTGGGAGTGAAGTAGCTTGGTCAAGGTCTTTTCACCAACCTCAAACTTTTTCAAAGATTCTTTCAAAAATTCATTTTCAACCTTGATTTTTTCAAAATTTTGTTTAAGCTCTAGAAACTCAAGGTTGAATGATTTTATTTCATGTAGCTCATTCTTCAACTTAGCTACCTCATTTTCTAGAGTCTCAATTTGAGTGAGCATGCTTTTGTTACTCTTTGCCAATTTCTTAGATTTTAACAAAAGAGTTTCATGTTCAAAATAAAGAGCATCAAAAGCCTCACTCAAATCGTGACTACTATACGCACCATCAGATAAATCATCATGTATAATTGAATCAGAAAGACTAGGGTTATTAAGGCTTACCTCGGAAGTGTCATTTGCCATAAAACAGATATCATTTGCAACCTCCTCAGATTCACTATCAGTGTCAGAATTGTCCCATTTAGCCTCCATTTGGCTTGTACCGTGTGTGGCTTCCAAGTACTCCCAAATCTCTTTTGCTGTCTGACAACCTTTTACTTTTCCATATTCTTCTTCACATAGAGATACGTGAAGAACGTTCATTGCTCTGGCGTTTTGAGAAATTTTGTCTAACTCTGACTTTCTCAGCTCTTTCAGGTCAATGGTGTAGATATCCTCAACTGGCACTTCTTCTTCTTTGCCGGTAGCTTTACTTTTGATTTTCATTGGGATCAGTGGTCCATCTGCAATGATCCTCCATAAGGTGAAATCTATAGCCTGCACATGACATTTCATTCGACTACTCCAGTAGTCATAGTTAGTGCCATCAAACAGGGGTGGCCTATTGAAGGACATCCCCTCTTTCATAAAAGAACCCATGATCACAGATAGATAAATAAAATTTAAATTGCGAGATGTTAAGCTCTATATGCAATTTCTAGCTACTGATACCACTTGTTAGACTATAGTATAACCTTAGAGGGTGGGTGAATAAGGTTATGTGTAATTCTAGGATTCTTTTTGAAATAAATGATAAGTTTGTTTAAATCAAATGCGGAAAAAGAGATTTGAACTTATCAGATATATGCAAGTAGGCAGATTAGGCACAATGAGATATTATTCTATATTCAATATTTACAATAAGGTTGTTTTATAAGAAATGTAATGATATTGAATATAGCAGATCTACAGTAGTGATAGAGAAGATGATAGATAAACAGATCTGTAGTACAACGAGTATAACTATAACCAGATTAACAGATTCAGATCAGAGTAGGGATATAGTTATACAACCAGATTAACAGATTCAGATTAGAGTAGGGATATAGTTATACAACCAGATTAACAGATTCAGATCAGAGTAGTGATATTATAAACAGATATAAACAGTAAATAAAGTAAAGAGAGAGGGATAGAGATACACCAGGAATTTTACGAGGTTCGGGATAAAAGCCCTACGTCCTCGGCCTCCGGCTTTGCAACCTTTGGGCTTTGCTGATAACCACTATATGAAGAATGTTTTACAGACAGGCAACTTCAGATAGCAAATCCCAATTCCCCCGAACTGAGAACCCGAGCACCTAGCTAAGGATTTCAACCGCTTCAATCTCCTGATTGAACAACCCAAGAGCACCTCCCAGGATTTCACTACCACTTCAATCTCCCCGATTGAACGACCCAAGATCACCTCCCAGGATTTCAAACCAACTCAATCTCCTGATTGAGAGACCCAAGAAAACTTCCCAGGATTTCAAACCAACTCAATCTCCTGATTGAGAGACCCAAGAACAAATCCCAGGATTTCAAAGTGACCCCCACAAATAGAGTAACGAATACAAATAGAGATCTATGATCCAATCACCTCAGATATAATGACAGTATAGTGACTAAGAGATGAGTGATATGGAAAATAGAAAATGATATGAAAGTTGAAGCTCTATTTTCTCTCTTTCTCAGATCTAGAAAATGTATGTGAGAAGCAGAGAGGAGTTGTGAATTGTGGTGTGAGGTGTGTGTATTGAAAAGTGTTTCACACCTGCCTATTTATAGGCTTAGGAAAGCGTAGGATTTTGAAAAAAACATTTAATGAAATGATGAATCGATTGTTTGATGAAGTTAAAATGTTGATGAATCGATTCTTATCATTTTAGAAGACATAAGAATCGATTATATGGCTAGTTAAAAAATTGAGGAATCGATTCTTTACATATGGAAAACATAGGAATCGATTGTTTGTTTCTTTGGAAATAGGTGGGAATCGATTTTCAGGACATCCTGAATAAGGTAGGAATCGATTCTTACTTTGTTTAAAATGAGGAGGAATCGATTCATAGCCTATAGGATTGCTTGAAAATCGATTTCATAGTCTTTTGAAATAGAAGGAAATCGATTCTTACCTTTGGCTTGAGAATATGTAGAAATCGATTACATGCTTCAAACATAGGATAAGGAAATCGATTCTTGGCCTATAGGTGAGCCTAAAATCGATTTCATAGCCTATATAAATTGTATAAATCGATTTCATAGCCATTGGAACAAAATAGAGATTGTTTTTTGCTTTCCACAAAATCGTTTTATGGTTTAGGTACCACCTTATGCATGCATGCAATTTTATAAAATATTTTTCAAAACTATTTTGATGCACCATGCATGTTTTGAAAAACTCATCTCTCAGCTACTAAAAGTCATAGACCTTCAGTGATAGGACCTTACATAGTATCCTAAAGAAAGCGGATAAACAAATAGGTCTTGAACTGCTGAGGTGGCTTCTTCTTCAAGCTGCTCCACTTTAATATTTCCTGCTCTTTGATTCATGTCCTGTACTTTATTTTGTCCCTGCACTTTTATACACTGCAACCATTAGTAGACTAAATGTAATTTGTTATCATACAAAACAAAGAGTGTTTGTCCTTGGTTCAACACTTCACTTCCATGATTGCAAAAAGCGAAAGGGAAGACCTCCACATATCCGACCTGGAAGAGATTTTTGCTGAAATCCGGAAAAATAATATGCGGCTAAACCCGGAAAAATGCACTTTCGGGGTCCGGGCTGGAAAATTCCTGGGTTTCTATCTCACAGAAAGGGGCATTGAAGCCAACCCGGACAAATGCCGAGCGGTAACAGAAATGCGGACCCCGTCCACTAAGAAAGAACTCCAGAAACTCAACGGCATGATAGCTGCGTTATCTCGCTTCATTTCCAACGCCGCCTTCAAATCGCTCCCATTGTTCAAACTGCTTAAGAAAGAAGCAACTTTCGAATGGACCCCAGAGCGGGACGAGGCACTCTCCCGGCTCAAAAAGGTCCTGTCCGAACCGCCCATACTAAGTCGGCCGAGTCTAGGGGAAGATCTATTTTTGTATCTAGCCATCTCAGATGAGGCCATCGGAGCCGTGCTTGTCAGGGAGACCGGAGCTGGGCAAAGCCCGGTATACTTCGTGAGTAAAGCTTTGCATGGACCAGAAGTGAGATATCAGAAAATAGAGAAGATCGCCTTTGCTCTACTCATCTCGGCACGCCGCCTCCGACCTTATTTCGTCGCCCATCAAATCGTGGTGCGAACTAATTATCCAATTCGGCAGATCTTACACCGACCCGACTTAGCAGGACGAATGATCAAATGGGCAGTAGAACTCTCCGAGTTTGGAATCAAATACGAAACAAGACCGGCCATGAAAGCCCAGATACTTGCCGACTTTATCACAGAGATGGCACCCGCCGATCCGGATGACGGGGTGTGGACACTTCACGTAGACGGGTCCTCAAATCCAAAAGGAAGTGGTGCAGGGTTGATGCTCGAAAGCCCGGTTGGCGTCGTAATCGAAGTATCACTCACATTCGGTTTCCCTACCTCAAACAACCAGGCGGAATATGAGGCGTGCATAGCTGGACTCCGGCTTGCGATCGATCTCAAGGTCTCCCGGCTTTCCCTAAATACCGACTCATTATTGGTGGTATCCCAAATCGGGAAACAGTACGAAGCCAAAGACCCGATCTTGCAAAGGTACCTAACCCAAGTGCAGGAGCTGCTCTCCCTTTTTACATTCACGGAAGTGAAGCACGTTCCAAGATCGGAAAATATCAGGGCTGACATACTCTCCAAACTTGCCAGCACCAAAATTCCGGGGAACCACCGGTCGATAATCCAGGAAACGCTGAACAAGCCGAGCGTAATCTTGAACCCGGAAGCAAATTTTTCTGTTAATGTAGTAGAAGAAAGCCAGGGTTGGATCGCACCCTTAATAGACTATATTAGAACGGGGAACGAGCCCCCGGACCCGAGCAAAGCCAAGATCCTCCGGAGGAAGGCCTCCTCTTTTTCCATAATCGATGGAAGCCTCTACAGAAGAAGCTTGTCTGCACCGTTGTTGAAGTGCATCGAAGGAGGAGAGGCGGACTACGTCCTGGCCGAGATCCACGAGGGAATCTGCAGGCAGCACCTTGGAGGTCGATCCCTGGCTCGAAAGGCATTAAGGGCGGGATATTTCTGGCCAACCATGGAGACCGATGCAAGAAATTATGTAAAGAGGTGCAGTAAGTGTCAGATCCACGCCAAGGTCCACATAGCGCCCCCTACGGAGCTCACCAGCTTAAGCTCGCCGTGGCCATTTGCTTGGTGGGGAATAGATCTCTTGGGACCATTCCCAACTGCCCCCGGCCAGATCAAATACCTCATAGTAGCGGTGGATTACTCCACCAAATGGATTGAAGCTGAGCCTTTGGCCATCATCAGCGCTAAGAATTGCATCAAGTTCTTCAAGAAAAATATAATGACTAGATTCGGGATCCCCGAGGTTGTAGTCACGGACAACGGAACACAGTTCGCCGACAAAGGCTTCAGAAAACTCATGTCTGACCTTAAGATCAAACACCGGTTTACCTCGGTAGAGCACCCTCAGACAAACGGCCAGGCCGAGGCTGCCAACAAGGTCCTTCTCAATGGACTGAGGAAACGACTCGATGAAGCAAAAGGAAACTGGGTTGAAGAGCTACCTTACGTGCTGTGGGCCTACAGAACTACCCCACAAAGCTCAACAGGGGAAACCCCTTTCCGACTTTCGTACGGGACGGAGGCCGTAATCCCGGTGGAGGTCGGGGAGCTGAGCTGGAGGACACTCCACCCGAAACCTCCGGGGGACAATAGCCAGGCATAGAAGGAAAACCTCGACCTCGTCGATGAGGTCCGAGGCCAGGCTTTCCTTAAAGAAGCAACAATAAAGCAGAGGGTAGCAGTACGATATAACTCGAAAGTGATTCCCAGAGACTTTAAGGTCGGTGATTTAGTTTTACGAAGAGCCGATGTCGGTTTGAAGAACGCCGCGCAGGGCAAGCTCGCCCCAAACTGGGAAGGACCTTACCGAGTTTTATCTAAAACCGGCAGAGGTGCCTACGAATTGGAGACCTTGTCCGGCAAGGCGATCCCAAGAACTTGGAACGCCACTAAACTGAGAAAATACTACAGCTGAATCTTATCTTATCTAAAGAACGGTGTATACCGACATTGTAACTCATTTTATCTGAAGAACGGTGTATACCGACATTATAACTCATTTTATCTGAAGAACGGTGTATACCGACATTATAACTCATTTTATCTGAAGAACGGTGTATACCGACATTGTAACTCACTTTATCTAAAGAACGGTGTATACCGATGTTATCCTTTATGATTGCGGTGTCTACCGATCTTATCGCGTTTTCCTTTAGCTGACCGAGGTTTGTCGCTACCCCAAGGGGTGAGTTCGATCTGGGCCGAGTCCCGGTAAACTACCCCGAAGGCGATCATTGTTACGACTATTTGGCCGAGGTTGCCACAACCCTAAGGGACGAGTTCGATCTGGGCCGAGTCCCGGTAAACTGTCCTTAAGGCGACGTTTACCACTTGAGCGAATCAAACGCAAGTGCACAAATGTAAAACAACAGTATAAAGACTAAACCGAGGTAAATGAAACCGGAAGCACATTAAATTACATTTCCATTACAAATTATCCCGGATACGGCCGGGTCCTCTAGTTCAAAAAGGTAATGGCATATTACAAATTCCGGTTCCCCCCGGAACCCGGGGCTTGACTCCCCCACCGGTTCCAACCGGAACCTAAAAAGCAGCAAATTCAGAGCTTCCCCATCAGCAACGGTCACAGCAAGGAAGGGGGAGGGTAAATGATATCGAACGCCTCGGAGTCACGATAGGGCCTGACGATACGCCCATCTTCTACGGTATGGTCCAGGCGAATAACTCCCCGGTCCAGAGGAAGGGATGGGTGAATGACAGTGACTTGAGCAAGGGCCTTCTCGAAGCTCTCCCCGGCCACGTCCACAGCCATTTGAGCCACCTCCACCATTTCGTCCTCCAAGGCTTCAGCTTTGGCACGTACTTCTTGAAGCTCTCTCTCTAATTCAGCAATCCGAGGCAAGGAATCAACGCCAGACCCGACCTGGGCCTGCTTCGCCTTCACAAGATCGGCCTCGAGCTCCTGAATCCGAGCCCTCAGGGAAGAAACCGCCTCGGCAGACCGCCTCTTTTGACTCTCGAGATCTTGGATTCGAACCTCATGTTCCATGCATAAGTTAAGGGCAGAGTCCCTCTCCTTTTCAAGTTTTTCCGCAGCCGCTTTAAGCTCGGCCTGATCCCTCTCCAGAGTCTCATATTTCTTTTGCAACTCCTCCCGGGCTCTTCTTTCATTGTCCCTCTCCACCAGGGCTCCTGTAATAACAGAAACAAGGAAGTCAACAACAGAGATAACCAAGAAGGAAAATCAAAGAGTGCACCTCGGAACTTGGGGTCACCTTTTGCCTGATTCTCGGCCTCGACCTTCTGAAGCTTCGTCACGTCGGCCAGATGCCGGAATAACCTGAGAGACGCCTCAACCGGGTCGACCCGGGAATCCTCCAAGTGCTTCTGCAGGAAGTCGGCGTCAATAGAAATGCCGGAAGACCTAGAATTTCGGTGCTTCCCATGACGACCCTTTTTTGAAGCCCGAGCAGCCGGAGCATGTGAAGTAGAAGCAGGGTCTGCTTGCGGTAGGGGGCGCTCCCTTTTTCGGTGCAGGAGATCCGCAGCCCGATCCTCCGCTCCAGCCGAGCCGGACTCCGGGATGGTGCTGATCGGAACGGCGGCAACGGGTTTTTCCTTTTTAACCCCGGCCTTCCTTTCTGCAAGAGCCGTCAGGCGGGAGAACTTGTCAGGCCCCATGCTATCTGCAAAATAAGGAAAATAAACAATGTTAGAAGAAACGGCAGTCAAGAAATTATAATGGGCGGGTTTATCTACCAAGGAACCTACCAAGAACGGCGACTACTTGAGATTTCGACCCGGCCCCGACCAATCTGGCTACGTCAATCCCAAATTTCTTGGGATCCCGGTAGACAATCAGGTCGGCAAAGTTCGTCAAGATCGCCAATGAGTCCTGATCAACCTGGGATAGCCGCCCTAAGCCGACGGTGTAGGAATGAGGCCTCCGGTTGAAGTGAGAGAGAGACCACCCCAGTTGAAACTTTGTGAACTCCAATGATTTCCCGTCCGCAGAATATTGGCCGACGTGCCTCACTGCCTCCTCATTCACGGGCTCCACAAAGAAATACTTATTTTTCCAGTTCTTAAGAGAGTCGGAATAAGGCATGAAAATCTTTACCCCTCTCTTAGCCCGGAAGCTCACATGTTCCCACCGATCTTTGGTTCCATCCGCATGCCTCCGGTTAACCTCAAAAAGGTGGAAGAAGAGGTCGCAGGAGATCGGCCTCTCCAGATGAATGCACATCAACTCAAAAGCCCGGAGGAACGCCCATGAGTTGGGATGTAGTTGGGAAGGAGCGAGGTTCAAGATCTCCAAAGCCTCTTGCTGAAAAGCGGTGAACGGGGGGCTAACGTGCATATCAAGGATCGTCACCCCGTACATAACAAATTTCAGAGCTTTCGGCCAAACGGCCACATGCTGGTCTTCAGCCATTCCCTCCACATTCCATATCTGATCCTTCCGGGAAAGGCAGTTGACGAAGAAACTCATATCGTCCCCGGTCCTATAAAGGGACGGAATCCCCCTCAACGCCTCCGACACCCAGGAATACTCCCGGGGAACAATGAGAGGTAGGGGTACGGGAACATTGACCGGCCCTACTCCGGCTCGGGGATATTGGTCAGAATCACCTTCTTCATATGCGGGCTCCCCGCAATGCCCAAGACCGTCTTCATTGTTTCGGCTCTCAGCCACCTCCTCCTCACTCTCCTCCGAACTCCAACTAGTACTGCCCTGTTCTTCACGGTCGGGCTCGGCATCAGAATCACCCGAATCAAGGACCACCACCTCTGTATTCTCTTCATCTACCGGCCCGTTGCTGGGAACCCCGGGAGACCGGTCTTCAGCGTGAGTAGGAGCGGAGCCCAGGTCGTCTTGCACCTCGGGAATAGCCGACCCAGGGGGACTAGCACGAATTTCCATCGACTCTCCAATTCCGGAAGCCATTGTTTGCGCGAAATGAGGGCGATCTATGTCAGGAACCCGACGGGTTTGTTTCGTCCTCGCCAGATCGGACCTGCAGAAATGGGGGCTTGGCGAGTCAGGTTGATACGTAAACAGTGGGTCCACAACCAAGTCGGAACCCGACCTGACGACCCCCACTCTGTATCTACAAATACGGGTCCGGAGAGAACCCGGTCATAATCTAAAGCCGGAAGCAATAAAGAAAAGAGGAAAACTAACCTTATGAAAATCGAAGCTCGTCGAACACTGGAGGCAGGTCGCAAACAGCAAAGGCGTCACCGAGATACAGCACTACTCTGAAGAGAGAAATAAGCTCCGGAACGACTTTAAGATCGGAAGCAGAGCAATTCGCAGAAAAACAATCCAAGTAAGGGGGATCCCCCCTCCTATTTATAGAACATTAAGAAGGCCACAGATGGGCCTGGGCCTAGGCTACGTTTCCCAAGACTAGCCCCTAGACAGGCGCGTCGTTCCAAGCGCCATCATTACCCCAATCATCCTCGAACGACGCGTCCCATCAATGACGTTGCCAGCTAGCACAGAAATCAAGGCACATATCTGACCAGATCGCTTCGTTTCCTTCGACTCGCCCCGGTCTCTTGACCCCGCCGTGACCGGAATCTCTCAAAGCGGACAGCCTCGAGTCACTCGGCGCGACCTGAGTCCCTCAGATCGGCCCGGTATGTCGTGAAGTGTCTCGCCCGAGCTTGGGCCCGACGAAATCTCTAAACGACAAGTCTAGCTCGCCTTCAGGCGACCCGACTTGGGGGGCTACTGTTATGGATTGGGCCTCAATGGCCAATCCACCAAAAAGGCCCAACACCAAAGGGTCCAATTCATCCAACGGTGGAGATTGCAGACCTGGATCCAACAGCCCTCCTCCTTCCTAGATACCTATAAATAAGCATTGAATGCTCACATTAATGGTATTCATCTCTCACCTACTCTCACTTGTAATTGACTCACTCACTGACTTGAGCGTCGGAGTGTCATTGCAGGTACCACCCCACTTCGGACCGGAGCACCAACTCGGACAACCAAGGACACACGTACCAACTATCTCGGACCGGTTTATCTATTCAAGATCGGATACGTAGCAGGAGATACAGTACCGAACACCACTTATTCAGTTTAAATAGTCTCACTCCTAAAAAAAATATTAAGTAGTCTCAAACAACCACCTCTATCGGCAAATCGAAACATTAAATAATTCTAAAGAATTCACTGAAAACCCAAACACTAGACAAGCAACAGAAACAAAAGGCATTGTGACTTGTGAGAGAGTTTGTGGGTTGTCTTCCTTTTCGATTCGCTGTCGTTTCGCCGGCCAACAACAATTATTGCCGTTTTACAATCTGCTTTGGACATTCCACTCTTTCTCTCAATTTCAATTCATCATTCAACATGAACGATCTTCTCACTGTAAGTTCATATCTCTAATTCCCTCTTTTGATTTCAATTTTCAATTTTGATCACTGGGGTTTTACTTCTATTTCCAATTTTTCCTGCTATCTAACTCTCAGATTCGACACTCTCTTTATGTAATTAGTTAGCATAGTGTCGACTTTCTTTCCCTTTTCATCAATCAATGTTATGTCAATGCCCAATTTTTAGCTTTGAATTCTAGAGTACAAATCTGGAATCATCATGTTTTGATGTTTTAAGCCTTATAAGTTGAAATTCGTTTCATCGCTACCTAGAATGTTTAATTTTTAATTTGACTTATATGAAGCTAAGGTATTATGTTGTTGTCTTTTGAGATCAAAGTCTAAGGATAGTTTTTTTTACTTTCTTTCTTTCTATTCTTTTTTGTTGCAGGATTCGTTTGTTAGTGAGGCTAATCATGGGCAGCCTTCTAGACAAGATGATATTGAAATGGGAATGCAGGCTCCTAGAAGCAACCCTGATATGGGAATGGAAGCTTTTAATAAACAGGTACACTATGTGTTTGCTGCCTTTAATCTCTTCTATGTTTCAAAATGTTCATTTGGCCTTTAGTTTTAGTGTTTTAAGAGTTGTCTGTTCAGTATATCAGTTGAATGTCGTTAGCTTACTGATATGTTTTAATTTTGTAATTAGACACAAGAGGTAGATAAACAAATTGAAAAGCTGGCTGGACTGCTTCAAAAGCTAAAGGTATTCATTATCTTAATCATTTATCACTTTCTACTCTAGGAGTAAGGTCTCATTTATAACTGTTACTAGCTAAATGTACTTTTTGTAGGAAGCTAACGAGGAATCAAAAGCTGTTACGAAGGCATCTGCCATGAAAGGTACTGTTAGAATGCAATGTCTGTTACGTTTTATAAGCACCTGTTGATAAGATTTTGCTGGCACCGGTGCTGTCAGGCAGTTATAGACTGAATCATGAAAACTGTCATGCTGGCAGCACTGATGTGTTAAATAAATGTTTATATTTCATATTTATTTCTTTTAAATATATTTCCTTTGTCGTTCTTACGGTGTGTGTAGGTGAAATTTAATTCTCTTTATATGACTAATAGAACTCTTACATCATTTTCAGCTATCAAGAAGAGAATGGAAAAAGATATTGATGAAGTTGGAAAGATTGCACATGGTGTCAAAGCTAAAATAGAAGCAATTAACAGAGATGTACTAGCCTACTGCCTGAATGTTCTTTTAGTAGATGTCATTTGTTAATTAATCCCGACATGTTTTATGCAGAACCTAAACAATAGACAAAAGCCTGGCTGTGAGAAGGGAACCGGTATTGATAGAGCAAGAATGAATATGACAAAGTAAATTGGTAGCACATATTTTTATTAACATACTTGATAAAAAAATTAACCTAGGAAGCTGAAATATTTACTTTTCCTTGAAATCACAGTGCCTTGACAAAAAAGTTCAGAGATCTCATGACAGAGTTTCAGACTCTCAGACAAAGAATACAAGATGAATATCGTGAAGTTGTCGAGAGAAGAGTTATTACAGGTTTGAACATTTCAGCCTCTTGATTGAATTAACATTGTTGAACTGTGGTAGTAATATGGTTAGTTTTAAATTTTTTGCTTGGTGATCATATTCTTCTGATTTTAACTGTGATTGTTTGACTTGATTGTACAGTCACGGGAACCAGACCAGATGATGAGGTGAGTTTGATTCATGAATTTGAATTGAGATAAAGATGTCCACTGCATATAAACTTTGTTGTAATTGGCTGTTTAATGACTATGTTAGACAATTGACCACCTGATAGAAACCGGAAATAGTGAGCAAATATTCCAGCAGGCTATTCTAGAAGCAGGCCGAGGACAGGTACTTGGTTTAAGATTCTTTATCTTGAGCTTTTTTCATCTATTTGCTTACTAGGAGGAAAAATAAAAGTTCTAATACACAGTATTAGAAGTTTGTCCGTGATTAACTTATTTTGAAACACATCTGCAATTATAAATGCAGCTATGATTTGTCATTTTCTCATGTGGAAAATATAAGTTTTCATGTTTAACTTGATTCGAAAAAAACATGGTCGTTGCAGGTTGTAAACACGGTAGAAGAAATTCAGGAGAGACACGATGCTGTGAAAGAAATTGAGAAAAAGCTTCTTGATTTACATCAGGTTCTTAGTCTTCAATATTTAATTTAGTTGACAGTGATAACAAAAATGTGAACGTCTAATCTGTTTTTACTATTTCTCAGATTTACCTTGACATGGCGGTCTTAGTTGATGCACAAGGAGAAATTTTAGACAACATCGAAAGCCAGGTTTGTTTATGTTCATACATCCTTGATTTTATGTATGTATGTTTGTACGTAAAATGCAGCGTGAGTTTAGTTCAATTTGCGTTAATGAGAGGCTTGTTCAGGTCAACAATGCAGTCGATCATGTCCAGAGAGGGACATCTGCACTTCAAAATGCTAAGAAACTTCAGAAGAATTCTCGAAAATGGATGTGCATTGCTATCATTATCTTGTTGCTAATAGTAGCTATCATAGTTGTTGGTGTTATCCAACCTTGGAAGAATAACAAGGGTGCTTGAGTCTGGCATATTTCTCCCTTGTTCATATATATGAGTTGAGTTGGTTGGGAAAATCATTTGCATGTGTGTCGGCGGGAGATCGTAGAGCAGGATTTTTAAACCTTATATGTTTTGTATGTGATGCTTGATCTGTCTGATGTGATTGATTTCTGACTTGTTATATACATTGGTGTGTCTGTCACAATATGAAATTCATATTCTTTTTTTGTAGCCTTCAAAACTTTATAAGGGCATGTTATTTCCTTGTACTATCCTAAGCTGCTTTTGCTGCTCTTTACTGTTGCAAATATTGCATTCCTGTTTTTCTTGTAAAGAAAGTAACCCTCTTTCTCCCAATTTGTTTTACTTTCCACGTACGTACTTTAGTTATTCCAAACTTACTGCTTTAGGCCCAAGATATGGTGGGCTTTGGGCCCACACACACCCTCAGTGTACCAACCACGTACCACGCACTAGTTCTCATGTATCAATCACTACATAAAAAATGGTTTTACTTCCATGAAGATTTTTTTTTGGTGGATTACTTCCATAAAGGCTTTGATACTATACATTTTATTTGGAGTAAATACTCAAATACTTAAATTGGGGGTGCACTTAATATGGTCTCTCAAAACCAAGGTCTAAAGGTGAACCTCGAGGAATGACCTACTATGACGGGCTGCATTATGTATGTTGATCTGTTTTTAGTTGTTTAGTGTGAAGTTGCAGCAGGTCAATATAAATGGTGCAACCAGTCATAGCAGGTAATTTCTTGAGGTTTCTTTACACCTTGTTTTTAGGGTCCATATTAAGTGCAATGTGCAACCTTCAAATTGGTCTTAACAAAAACACGAAGATCTACTTAGTACTTGTGTAATGAAAAGTACTAATTTGATTTTCCGCAATTTTAAATGTGAGTTAAATTAGTCATTTTTAGGATAACTTTTAGGTTTTTGGTCACACATTGCCATCTAGTAGGATGGCATCCTAGTGATTAGAGCCGTCAATTTTGCCCATGTGGGCCATCCCAGCCTCACATGGAGGCCCATGGGCCCAAAAGCCCACATTTCAAAAGCCTACAGAGGCTCCAAGCCCCAGTGGGCCAGGGCCAGCCCAAGGCCCTTAATTTTATGTTTTTGCAACGAAACTGAAAATTACCCACGGACCTATGTGGGCTTCGACCTAGGCCAGCCCATGAGCCCTAAAAATTTATTTACTTTCTTAAAAAAACTGGAAATTACAAGTCCTCCCGTTGTCATTCGTTAGTCTTGAAAACCTAAAAATTTGTTACTGGTGGTGAGAGGAAGAAGGAGGTGGTGGTGATAGTGAGGGTAAAGAGGGAGAGGCGGTGAAAGAATGGAAGTGGGGGTGGGAAAAGAATGAGAAAAAAAATGAGGTTGGTGGTGATAGTGGGTGATGGGGGGTGATAGTTGTGAGAAGAAAATAAGGTTGTGGTGAGTGGGAGGTGGTGGTGGGTGGGAGAAGGAGGTGGTGGTGGTGGTGAGTGGAAGGTGGTGGTGGTGGTGGGAGTGAGGGAGAAGAGGAAGAGGGGGGGTGAAAGAATGAAAGTGGAGGTATAAATAGTGGGAAAAGAGGTGGTGGTGGTGGTGAGTGGGAGATGGTGGTGGTGGTGGTTGTGGTGAGAGGGAGAAGAAGGTGGTGGTGAGAGGGGGGGAGAAGCGGAAGGGGGTGAAAGAATGAAAGTGGAGGTGTAAATAGTGGGAAAAGAATTAGAAAAAAATTTGGGGGTCAGCTCACAAAGCCCTGGCCCTAACCCACAAAAAAATTTAAAAGTGTGGGCTGGGGCTAAAAAAAGCCTCATTAATAGGGGGCTTCAATTTTATGTGGCTTGATTGGGGGCCAATGAGGCTGGGCTTGAGGCTGGGCTTGGGGCCAAATTCACAGTCGTACTGGTGGTCATCATCATGATCTCAAAGTCAATGCTTATATGCGCTGCCTGCCATACTTCTCAATCTATATTTTATTTTGAAAGGAAATGTGTTAGTTATAATGCGTAGCTCCTTATCATTTATAGTTGATTATCTGAAGACTTAATTTGATAATAGTATGATTATTTTACTATTTTGTTACCGATAGTTAATATAATCTCATATATAATGAAATGACATGGAAAGACCCGTTCTTGTTTAGGGAAAGGTACCTTCACATGACATTCAGTTTTCTATATTTTGTTCTAATTTGGGAGCGTCTGGCAGTTAGATTAAAGCGGGTTGGTTCGAGTGGTAACTGGACTTTAATCCCACCCCAAGGTCTCGGGTTCAAATCTTGGGTGTGGTAAAAATTCTGTTGGGAGGGGAGAACCACATGAGTCGGCAAAACCGGGTACTCGTGGCCAGCCAAGTTCCCCGGCGTAGATTAGTCACCGACAAAACCAGTGAATACTATGCACCAATGGCATGGTAACAAAAAAACATTGTTTTACATTTACTACAAATTAAAAGCAAAACATAATAGGCATAAGATAAAAAAAAAAGGTACATTCTAATTGTAGTTCAATTAAAAGGCCATGTAGTATATACTACCTTTATTTAAGGCCATGTAGACATGAAAAGGACATTTAGATTATAAAAAACTCATGATCATTTTTTTTACTTCTGATTTTTTTCCCTACCAAGAATGAATATAATTTTCTGTTTAACTTTAAGGTTGACTACTTTAAGGTTGAGTACAAATGATTAACACACTCTATGTAACAGTACAAGTTCAACTAGTACCCAAGTTCGGTCTGTAGGGATGAAACAACTTGGACGCAAATTTTACTTATCTCTCAGTTAAATTCTAAATTAGTTAGGGCCTCCTCTAAAACACAAATGTGGGTTTGAAGATCGCTAGACAGAAAAATATATAAATTACTGTTTTCACTAGTGATTTATAACACTATTCAACCGTGGTCAATTCATTATACTTGCCATCCGGATGTTCAATTTTGTGCAGTCTCTTCTCCTCCATCCTCCATTTTTCAATCTTAATTTGGATAATGACTAGTTCATATTAGAAATGGAGGACTTGAGTTTAGAATAATGTGCCTTGCTCGTTATGTTGTTTTGTGTCTGAGCACTTGAGTTTGTGTAGGTGCATGTATGTGCACATGTGTGTATGTGCTCACGAGTGTTGTGTGTGGTTTGTCAACCCTCTTATCTAGAATACTTAGAGGCTAGAGCAACTCCAAAAAGAGTTGTTTAGGTACATTACATGGGTTATTTAGCAATAAAATACTGTTTGTGTGCCACATTTGATTTTGGATTACTTAAAAGTGAAGAGTTGCTTGTACAAGAGATAGAATATTAGACCTTGAAAAGAGAAATGGTATATTTGTTAGTTAAACAACTCGATGATAGAACTGTATTCCTACAATTGTTGTTTACAAATTATGCAGAGTGCTAATGTGAATGTGTCCACTATTAAGTTAGCCATGTTCTCATATAATTTTCCTAAGTACTTCCAAAATCTTGAAATAGAAGTATACAGATGTGCAATCAATTCTCTCTTTTTCCCACATCAAACTATAGATATAGTTATATCAGCTATTTATATTTGTGGAACTAAATGGAGCAAGTATCCTTATTAGTTTGATTAATCAGCCATCTTAAAGTAATTGTGACAACCTGCAAAAACAATTATTCAATTACTAATCATTTTTTTGTCTTCTCAAAATGGCATTATGTAATGAACAGGTGACAAACGCAACTGATCATGTGAGACTGGGTAACGACGCTCTCCATACCGCAAAGAGTCTGCAAAAGAAGTCAAGGAAATGCATGATGATTTCTATTATATTGCTCCTTGTCATTGCCATCATTATCATACTATCTGTTGTGAAACCTTGGAAGAAGTAATCATAAGAGTAAAGTAATTCACATCAGAGAAATCTCAACATTTCACCTTTTTTTCCTCAAGTCCATTAGCCCTTTCAGTTGTTACAGTAGTAATGACTTTGATTGTAGTACTTACTTTATCAACCTGGCTTTATTTCAATATTTGCCTGGTGAATGCATAATAAGATGAGGATTTGTTTTTTATTTCCTCTGAATAATGAAAGGGAAAAAATGCACCTTTGATAGCCATGTCATGTACTTAAGAGCATCAATGGCCTTGTTATTAGAAAATTATGCTACTCACATCTCTCCACACATTACATCACATTGCTTAACCAATGATTTACCTATAGCTAACTACTACCAATCTAATTGGAATTTGGTAGGAATCATTAATTATGACTAGTTTGGTGGTTAAGCATGTGTAGATCATTATTGCCTGAATCTGGCTTCCTTGCAGTTATATGACTGCAGGGAATCCTAATTCTCATTGCCTAAATAGGCATGATAGTGAGTTAATCAAAGTAATGGGTGTGGATGTGTATAGAAGTAGTATTCTTCTTCAGTTTTTCAGTTATATACTTGCCCATCCAGAACCATCATTCCTACCAAATATGTAGTCAAGTTCTTCCACTGCTTGCACTATCATCATGTAATATTTGCTCCATAATTCTTAGAATATTTGAGAATTTTGACGGTCTTACCATCTATTGTCTCCATAGCTGGCATTAGCGTGAGATCTTTTGTTAGTGGAACACGTTCTCTCATCTACCACAAAGAACTGAAATATCAGAGCATCATATGAGACTATAGATGAACACCGAACAGAGCACTATTTCATGAAAGCAGTAGCACTATGATTATCAGACTATCAAATACCAGGAAACTCATATCAAGCAGATTATACCTTTTGTTTGTTCAGGGAAACAAAAAGACAAACACTTAAGCAGGAAAACAACTGCAAACAATCATGTGTCGAACATTAACCAACAATTACAGCACCGGAATCATTTTTAAAAGCATAAAGATCCAGATCCAAAAAATTTCATAATAACAAAGGGGAAATGAAAATGTAATTAACAGAATCTGAAGATGATGACAAATGCCACCAATCCAGCATAGCAAGAATAAATTCAGATATCTAACAGCATGTGTGGTAAAAAAGTATGGCTCAAACTCCTGTTTGATGAAAAGAAACATGATTTTGTTAAAAGTAATCATGTTTGATACTTTGGTTTCATGAACATGATTTTGTTAAAAATAATCATGTTAGACATAAAACCTCAAAAATAGAAGACTTCACATAATTAAACACATATTCATAACTAATAATCAAAGTTCATTGTTACTAATATTCAAACATTAAAAAGAAAGCAAAGGTTGTGACTGGCCTGATGTTATTGTGGTAAACTTCATAGTGGCAGCTACGAGCGCTTAGGCACTATTTGTGACGCTACGGCTGCTACTCGATCGCAATGCTACGTCGCTACAGCGGCTACGATTGCTATTGACTACAAAGTTTCAGTTAAAATCAAGTTTTACCACAAACTAACTTTTGAGATAAAAGTTTTCAAACATAAATCAATTCACTCAACTGTGATAGAAGAAAATCAATTTTGCCAAATCAAAGTCATCCAAAATCAAATTTGCAATCGCTCCCATGCTCTCAAGTTAACTTGTGAGCTATTGCAGCTTTTTCCCTTTTTCCATTTTTGATTTGACTTGAGCGTTCTTGTAAGATAATTTACATTTACCTATATGAAATATTCTGTTTTTATTAAAATGTAACTTTTACACTGAGTTGAGAATCTCATTCTAAATTTTACTATAAACTTATTTTCCAAATGAAAAATTCCAAATATATATATATATATATATATATATATATATATATATATATATATATCACTTCATTCCAGACTTCCTTTGAATAAATCCATGATTTGGGCTCTCCAATGAACTTGTGAGCAGTGAGAACTTACTGCTACCTTTATTTTCGTTTCTATTCTTATTTTTTTTCTTTAAGAGTTTTTAGGAAGTTAATTCACATATACGTAAGCTTTTGTTATTATGAAAGGAAAAAAATCAAAACCCAATAAACCCAAAAGACAAAAGGATAAGAAAATGGTCAAATGCACATATTTTTACTGTCATTCGCGTGTTGTGTAATTTCCAGAGAAACCAAGCAGCATCCTTAAGATCCGGGCAGATTTCTGGACAAAATAATGAAGGAAATTATACATTGTAGAATCCATAGCACGCCAAACAAGGAATATGATCTAGAAAAATCAAAATCTAAAACAATAATGACAATAATAATATATAATCATAATCACAATCAATAATCGGCAAAAAAAATAACAAGAGGGCAGTTGGATTTGAAGATTTAGAAGTTGAGAGAAAGGAAATAAAAACGGTACCTCGAAAAGCTTACAATTTGGTTTTCATGTCAGGTTAGGAGAGAGAGGTGAAAGAATCAGCTGCAAATCAGTTCGTCTCATCTACTTAGATCTATTTGTGGTGACTCGTTAATTATGATTTGTGTTTTGCGAGAGAGAGAAAGAGAGAGAGTCATGTAATGCGAGGAGAAAGAGACAGGAAGGTGTATCTTTTTTTTTATAAGAAGGAGAAGGTGTATCTGACTATCTGTCACTACAAAGCGTATTTTAATTAGCGCATGCCAAATAAACATTAGTTTTCTTTTGACAAGAAAATCATTACTAGTTAAATACCCGATTTATTTGTGATCTTTCGTTATCAAAGTCATATGTTTAAGTGAGATGGATACTAATAAAATAACTCATCGAGAGTTAGGAAAATAATCAATTTTGTTAAACTCAATTCCCATCGCATAATCAAAGGCACGTTAAATGGGAGATATCCAAATGTTTAAATATGCTTTTCGTCCTGCAAATATAGCGAGTTTTTAAATAAGTCTTTGTAAAAAAAAATTAAAAATCTCTGCAAAATTACTTTTTTAAAAAAATACCCTTCTGTAATACCAAAAAATAAATAAAAATACTCTTCTATTAACCAAACGTTACAAAAAATGCCGACATGGCTAATAGATTTTTGACTTGTAATTTTTTTTTTCAATTTTTTTTTATGATGAGTTTGTTGAATTATTGACTCATATATGATTTTGATGCTTGCAGGTTGTATAAGCAACTACAGAGGGTGTAAACAGCAAGGTCTAGTTGCGGAAGGCCCAACAAAAATTCTTTTTTCTTTGTTGGATCCAAAAAAACCGTGCGGAACCCAGTGGAGCAGCACTGTTGCTGCACGCGGGTCTTACTACCCGGTTCAGTGGATGCACTATAAAAGCTTAAACCGAAGAAACCTAATTCATTTTTTACAAGAATTTCTCTCTCTCTCTCTTTCTTGCTGCTCTGAAAAACTCTCTTCGTCTTCTCACTCAGAACCCAGCTAGGGTTTCTGAGTCACGTTGATTTCTTTGAAGAAATCAACCCAGAAAAACTCAACGAAGCTTCGGTTTAAGGCAAAGAATAGGTATACTTCCTTCTCTCCTTTCGTTTCTTGATTTTTCTTCACTGTTTCGTGAAACCCTAGTTTCAGAAACTGACTTTGTTCTTGATCTTCTGTATCTGGGTGAGATGCTGCTTCTTCTTGACACCGCACACCAGGATGGCCACGAACAAAGGTAGATCTTCTTCCTTGATCTTTGCTTCTGCTATCTTAATTTCTAGGTTTTGTTACACAAAACCCTAATACACTGTTTTTATGGTTGTACTGGTACAGATCTGCTTCTTAGGTCTTCAAACAAGGTAAAATCACACTCTGATTTTTTCTTTGTTGCTGTTTGAAGTTTCTGATATACTAAACACCTTTTGACTTCTGTTTTTTGTGTTTGCATGTTCTGGATCTTCACGCCTTGAAGATCACCAACAGTTTGTGGTTCTCTCCTTGAGAACAAGGTAGATTCTCAACCCTCTCTCTCTGTTTCCCTTTTGTGTTTTCAGTCACTGAAAACAGACTACTGATTCTCTGCTTATTTCTTTCTCTGTTTGTGAGGTTGATTTCAACCACTTGTTGAAGAGTCTAACAAACACAAACTCTCAGAAGGTGGGAAAAGGTGTTGTACGCAGAAGAGAAGAAGAACAGAAGACTTAGAGTATTGAATAAATGCATGTAAAATTTTTATTACTTGAAAAAAACTATATTAATATGTACATAGCTGTGATGTATATATATACACTGTAATGTAACGGCTAGATAGGTTTGTTAGGTTAGTTGTAGTTTGTTAGAAGCAAACAACTTGCTAATAACAAACTTAACTAACATAACAAACCTTTAGCTGTTTGTTAAGGACTTTTGTGGACATTTAAGGACCCCCTAACGGCTAGTTTAGTATAGCTAAACTTTGGCTGTCTGAATTTTGAAATTAAAGGGAATGGTTTGGGTTTTTGATTAAAAACCAACATCCTCCCTTAATCACAGACCCAAACCTAAATAGGCAATTTCTAAATAACAGGACAAACCCCTGTTTTGGTCACAGAATATAAAAGGTCTGAGACAAGCCCTCAGACAATAGCTGTTAAGTTACTGCTTCTAGGTTTTAGAAAGCAGTAACACCTAGTTGCCTTCGTAGGTTAGTAAAGACATCCCCCTTCAAAGCTTTAGTGAAGATGTCTGCCACTTGGTCCTTTGTAGAGCAGTAGTCGACTACTAGATTTCCCTTAGACACCTGGTCTCTTAGATACTGAAATCTAGTTTCAATGTATTTTGTCCTCCCATGAGATATAGGATTTTTAGCTAGATTGATAGCTGACTTGTTGTCCATATAGAATTTAGGAACCTCAGTCAAGTCTATCCTTAGCTCTTTCATTAGTGTCTCAAGCCATGCTGCCCGTGTTGCAGCATTACAGGCAGAAACATATTCTGCCTCACATGATGATAAGGCCACTATGGCCTGTTTCTTGGAGCTCCAGGATATAGATGCTCCCTGAAATAGAAAAATGTAACCAGAAGTGCTCCTCCTATCAACTTTGTCCCCACACCAGTCTGAATCACAGTAGCCTTGTAGAATATTTTTACCTGCACAAAAGTTGTTAGGAAAAAACACACCAAAATTAAAACAGCGCAAACACGAGAAAAAGAGTGGAGGCAACGCGAGTGTACCTTGAAAAAGAAGAGTGAAAACAAATCTAATGACGAAAAAGTGAGAGTGAGAGCGATAGACTTGTGCGGGGCTTATGGCAGAGAGCCAGAGAGATCCCGTGTGGAGCTTCAACTTTAGCTTAGGGTTTGTGTTAGAGGAAAATAGCGGAGGCAACTGAAATTCCTGGAGAAGAGGGTTTGGGGGAGATGGAGAAGAGGGTTTGGGAGATGGGATTTTGAAAATCCGCAAACTTCTTTCCTTTTTTTCTTTCAGCGCAATATGTGTTTTAAGTACTGAACGTTTTTTGTTCAAAAAAAAAGTAATGAACGTTTTAAGTCGGATATAGAAGAATCCGACTTAAAAAGGCAAGTATCAAAATTTTATTTTCATTTTAGTTACAAGTTTGCCACCGCGTCAATGTTTTAAGTCAGATATTTGCGCACCCGACTTTAAAAGCCTAATACTTACTCCATGCTAAGAACTATTCTTATGAACCTTAATCTTCTCCCAAATGGCCATTTGGTAAATATTGTGTGATGTGCATTGCCTCTAATATCATTTGGAGTGTGAAGGTTGCTTTCTTTGTAATTCCTCAGTTTTTGTGTTGTCTCGTGATTCCAATTTTGGAGTACTCTTACATTAGTATATATACTTGTGATCGGGGCCGGCCCTACATTAAGTGAGACCTAAAGCGAACTCTAAAAATGAGGCCTTTTTATATTTTAGTGAATTTTTTTTGTAAAATTATTTTATTTTTATTTAAATTTAATTTTTCAAGTTTTTTGTGATGCAAAATTATTTATCAAACTATTGTAATAAATTTCACTTAACAGAGCCCCGCTCAACACACATCACACAAAACCACTGCCGCACCGAGACAGCGACACCGCAAATCGCAATCTCGCAATAGCAACGATATAAAATGAGGTCACCAGGAGTAGAAGTGTAAAATTACACCGTTAAAATGTGAGATTGTGAGAGGAGAAAGTTTTGAGACGAAAATATCCTTAAAATCTGAAAAGCACAAGCAAAGTAGAGACTCATTTGCTCATGTTCTTATCAATTTTATAAACCACAATGATGGAGAAGAAATAATTAAAATGTTAAATTGAAAAACCAATACTCTGAAATTGAAAAACCAACAAGCAAATTGAAATTAGAAATAGAGATATTTTGGTTGAAATAAAGCCATTAATTGAAAAATTGAAATTGAAGAAATCTAAAATTAAATGGAGAACGAATCAATGATTTATGAGAGAGAGGAAAACCAAACTACGGTATTTTTACAATAAAGGAAATGACGGTACCTTCTTACAATAAAAGAAATCTAAAATTGATTTATTTTTTACCTTCAGCAGTACTGCTACAGTAAGAAGGTAATGCTTTTACACCTTCTTACAATAAAAGCATTTTTACAATAAAGGAAATGACTTTACCTTCTTGCATAGCTTTGGACTCTTCCAATCCACCATAAGCGTGAGGGGTTTTTCAGAAATATAAGAAGTCGAAACTCGAAATGGTAAATATGGATAAAAATTAAGAAAGATACACGTAAGTCAGCACCAAGTATATATATGTGTCATATGATGATGCAGACAAGACAACCACCACCAAGGAGATAATAAGGCTAAAAGCAAATGACCCAATTCAATCTAATACAGAGTACCTAGCTATAAGGCCAACATAATAACCGTATGTCACAACACAACTCAACTTCCAAACACTGTCTCAAACTTTTGTCTTTGCTCCTAGAGGGAACACAGTACATGCACGTGATCTTGTACTACTTCATTTGGCTACTTACTACTCGATCGAGTATCTTGAAGTCCAATACTTCTTTATTTCCTCAGCTGTTCTACCAGGAATTCTTCCAGCAATTAAAGGCCACCTGAAATTATAGGAATGTATTATTATATATTAAGTACAGTATTCAAATTGTATTAAAAGGATATAGGTATTAGATATAGTTAGTTATCGGCAGTTAGTGAGTTTGTTAATTAGTAGTTAGTAAGTGTCTATAGATAGGCTTGATGTAATCATCTTAGCATACAACATTTTCTCTTTTTTTGTATCACTTTTACTTTAATGAATATTAGAGTCATTTAAGCTTTTCTCTCTTATTTTTTATGGATACAATGTTGTTCAACAATAGCTAGATGCGCCAAGTAGTATAAGAATCTCCTTGAATTTTACGAACGGTGAAATCCCATGTTGAGTCAAAAGCTACGATTAATAGCGGCTTCATTTTGAGCCGGCTCAACAATTTTACTTCTAAGTTCTAACACTCGAAATTCCTATGCATGGTCGGCCAGCTCAACGACTGATTGTTGAGCCGGCCGACCATACATAGGAATTTCGAGTGCTAGAACTTAGAAGTATGGGGTTCGATCTCGATTTCCTCACACTAACCCAGAGTAACCACTAATTTACTAACATTTGTCATTAAAAAAATAAGTATAATTAGAAAGGAAATTGATGATACACACCTATCCCCCACCAGTTTATACATCCTGATGATAAGAGTTTCCTCATCTTCAGAAAATTCAACCTTGGAAGCTTCACTGGATTTCTTTTCTGTAAAACAAAAAAATAAATAAACAATTGCCTCAACTAAAAGAAGTTTTGTCATATCTAACTACTAGGTAGAGAGCTAAGCTGAGAAGCTTTTATTTGGGTGTAGTGTGTACAATCTATATATCATGTCATGTCATCTCTTAGATACTTAAAAATGCATTACTATAAATTATTTGACGTGTGTTATAAAATGATAAGTATATTACTATATTTTCGATCATACAATAGTTGAGCTATTTTGAGTATAATATAAAATAAAAACAGTATAAAAGCTGAAGAAGATAGCAACTGAAATCATGACATCAAAGTGATCATCACAATAAGAGAAGAAAGGCAAGAACAATATAATAAGATTCAAAAAATGCATGTTAATTTCTGTCAAAAATGAACTAGAGAGACCCCCAGAACAAGCAGAATCGAACAGCAAAAGTAATTGTGTAGCGTACTCTCAAGTCTCAAGTTTGAAGACATATATATGATATATCAATCTCAAAGTCTAAATATATACATAAAAGAAGGAAAGTACCGTACAAGGAAGGGTACCTATAGAATATGCAGAAACTTCTTCAAAGGAGCGGTGGTGGTCCACGTCGGCCATTGGTGCAAGGACGTACTAGCCTAGTTTCAAATATATATATATATATATGAGCTGTATACTATAGTGAAGAAGCTAGCGCGGTGAATGAAATGTACATGTTTGAAGAGGAGGGGATATTAATAGGGGCACTGGGCAGGGGTAAGTATAATAGGAGTGAAGAATGGTGGGTGGTGGGTGGGTGGAAGCATAGTAAAGAGTAGACTGGTAGCTGGGGCTGACCATTCATTTATCATATGCGGAACTTGTTTCCAGATGGTTGGACTATTCAGTGTTAAAATTAGAAATAAAAATATTTTAAATTCACAAAAAACTGCCTATTTTTTGGTTAGTGCATGTGGTAGAGTCAGAGAGCTACGAGTTAAAAGAGAATCCCCCAATGGAGCACTCTCTTTTTTGAGTCCTTAAATGGATGACACTTTAATTACACATTCAATCCCCCCAATCCACACCTCTAAAGAAATTCTTAAATGAGTCCCACAAATAACTACACATCATCATCACTTTGTTAACATATAACTCACAAATTTTTAAATGGGATTCGCATAAACAAATAGAGAGAAAGTGCTTATACAAGCATTCCTCTCTATAAGCAACCAATTTTTTTACCTACAATGGTATTCCTTATAAGAATTATCCTTAATAAGGAAAAAAGGAGACAAGCACTCCCCATTAGGGATGCTCTAAGAGCATCTCCAATGGGAAAAAAATAAGCAACTAATTTTGGGTTGTACAATCACTTTAAAGTGGGACCATGATCCCACATAAGCGTTAAGCAATTTTTAAGGTTGTGTTTGTTTGAGGTGAAAGAGGAAAGAGAGAGTAATAGAATAGAGAGTCATTTTTTCATATTTGGTTGAGGGGAGAAATGGGAAAGAGAGAGAGTGATGGATGATTGTTTTAGTGTTTTTTGCAATATCTCCAATTGTGGGAAGAAAGTGAGGATAAATGGCTCAATAATTATGTTTTTACCATTTTATCTTCACTTTATCACTCCAATTTCCTAATTTTTTTCATTATTAAATTAAATTAAATAACTAAAATAAGTATTTAACTAATTAAATCAAATTATTTAGCTAATTAAATTAAATATTTAGCTAATTTAACTAAATAATTAAAATAACTATTAACTTAATTAAATTAAAAAATTAAATCAAACACATAAGAGTGTTTTTGTCCTTTCAAAACTAGTATTCTTTCTCTCTTCTGTCTTTCGCTCCAACCAAACCAAGAGACACAACTTTCTCTCCCCTATTTCTCTTCTCTTTCCCATAAATCAAACAACACCCCTAATCTACTCTATTTCTGACCTCTTTCTCTTTTCCCTCACTCTCTCTTCTCTCCCTTTCTCCCTTCCCTCTTTCTCTTCTAATCCAAACACACCCTAAGCAATTGATCCATATTTTACTCTAATAGTAGAAAAAAGGCTAAATTATAGTTTTAGTCCCCCTATTTTCAAAAATTCAGACATTTGGTCCCCCTATTTTAAAACTCAGATATTTGGTCCCCCAGTTTTAAAAAATCAAATACATTTAGTCCAAAGAGGGACCAAATGTCTTTGATTTTTTAAAATTGGGGGACCAAATGTCTTTGATTTTTTAAAATTGAGGGACCAAATGTATTTGATTATTAGCCATAAAAAATTGAAAATTCCTCTTGGGACTAAATGTCTTTGATTTTTTAAAATTGGGGGACCAAATGTCTAAGTTTTAAAATAGGGGGACCAAATATCTGAATTTTTAAAAATAGGGGGACCAAAACTATAATTTAGCCTAGAAAAAATAAGCAACCTTTAAATAACTCACATTTTATATTAAAATATTTGGAGTCAACGTTACTTCAAGTTAAAATATTAATTTGTAATACTAAAATTATATCAAATACTAAAGGTTAAAAATAAATTATTTTAATTAATTAGTTTATCATGTCTACTATTTTTATTTTAATTAACATGTAAAAATAAAATTTAAAATTAAACTATTATTACATGTATTACATTAATTTTTTATTATTAGTATTATTATTTTTATTAAAAGGAAGGCAACAGAATATTTTAAATAAACTTCCATTGTTTTTTAATGTTAATAAATGTCCTTAGTACAATATTGCTTCTACATGCAATCTTATCTTAAGAATATAAATCTTAAGATGTCTCCCACTCCACTTTCCCTCCAAAACACCCACCCCCCCTCCCCTACCCCTCCCCCTCTCCCTAACCCCCAATGTTTTTAAAACCGGATCGGAGATCGAACCGGCGAGACCTCCGGTTCAAGGTTCAATCGGTTCAACCGGTTCAACCATGGTTCAACCATGGTTGAACCGGATAAGTAATTTATTAAATAAAAAATAAAAAATATTAAATTTTGGTGAAAAAAATAAATTTAAAAATACAAAATTGCATTTCGGGCGGTTCAACCCGGTTCAACCCGGTTCGGTTCCCGGTTCTTTCCCGGTTCAAAGCGGTTCTATCCGGTTCTTCCCCGGTTCTGGGCGGTTCTTTGGCCTGCGGTTCAAATGGGGTTGAACCAACCGGCCAGGGGTCCGGTTCCCTGTTCAACCGGTTGAACCGGCCGGTCCGGTCCGGTTTTTAAAACCTTGCTAACCCCCCCCCCCCCCTCTCTTTTTTTCATATTTTCATTTAGGAAAAAATTAGATCTATAAATTAATGAAGATGAAAATTAATTTTGTGATTAATTATGTAAAGTGTGATTTTTGTCAGTGTGTTTTAGGGTACTTTAGAGTCCGGAAAAAAAATTAACTCTTCAAATACGCAAAGTTAGTTTCTCGATAACCAATTTTGTTAAAAATAATTGATTTTAACAAAATATGTAAAGTGTGGCGCTTAACAATGTGTATTGGTGGACTTTAGAATTAAAAAAAATAGAAGTACAAATACATGATGTTCGTTCCTCAATCTTAAAAGTAATTTCGTGGCGAAATCTATTTTGAGGTACTTTCATTTTTTTTTCTTTTTCATGTTTTAAGCAGTGTATTTTCAGGTACTTTAAGGTTAAAAAATTTTGAACAGTTCAAATACGCAAATTTCGTTCCTCAATAACCGGTTTGGTGAAAGAAAATATGTAAAGTGCAATGCTAAGTAGAGTGTTTTGGTGTATTTTATCGAGCAAAAAAATTTTAACTGTTCAAATACGCAAAGTTTGTTTAAGCAACCGGTCTGGTAGAAAAAAATAATTTCATTACAAAATATGTAAAGTACGGTGCTAAGTAGTGTGTTTTCTGATGCTTTAGTGTTTGCAGAAAAATTTAACTCTTCAAATATACAAAGTTTGTGCCTTAATAGCCAGTTTGGTGAGGGAAAAATAGAATTTCATGACAAAATACACAAATTGTGATGCTAAGCAGCGTCTGTTTGGGGTACTTTAGTGTTAGGAAAAAAATTAACCATTCAAATACTCAAAGTTCATTCCTCAATAACCGATTTGTTGAAAAAAATAATAATTTCGTGTCAAATACGTAAAGTGTGATGCTAAACAGTGTGTTTTGGAGTACTTTAGCGTTCAAAAAAAATTTAACGGTTCAAATACTCAAAGTTCATTCTTCAATAACTGGCTTGGTGAAAAAAAATTAATTTCGTGACACAGACCCGTGCAACTCACCCTTTTGTTTCCACCACTTTAAAAAATAAATTTATTTTTATACTTCTTCTCTTTATATTTTTAAGGACCATATTTTTTTGAATCTTTAAAAAAATAATTTATTTTATACTTCTTCTCATTATCTTTCTAAACCCGAAATATTTATTAAATTCATTTAGTTCGGATAGCCAATTCATTTATTAAATTCCTTTCTTCTTAGTATCTATGGATAGCCAATTGTAACAAAAAAAAACTATGGATAGCCAATTTCAATTTTATAATCTTCTTACTTAATTTATAGTTATAATTTAATTTTTATACACGGATATTAAACTATATATTTTATAAACCAATACCGGTCTTATGGATTATGTGTATGGAACAATTTGTCTGTATTAAGATCACTAGGTCCGAGAAAGGAATTTCTTTGGATCAATCTCATTATATTGAGAAGATCTTAAAGAAATACAATTATTTTGATTGTAAACATGCATGTTCACCATATGATCCAAGTGTCAAGCTCTTTAAGAACACTGGTGACAGTGTAAGACAAACGGAATATGCGAGCATCCTTGGTAGTCTTAGGTATGCCACCGATTGTACTAGACCCGACATTGCCTATGTTGTGGGACTGTTGTGCAGGTTTACCAGTCGACCTAGTATCGAGCATTGGCACGCTATTGAAAGAGTCATGAGATACCTTAAAAGGACCATGAATCTAGGATTACACTATCAGAGATTTCCAGCTGTACTTGAAGGGTACAGTGATGCTGATTGGAACACTCTGTCAGATGATTCCAAAGCAACTAGTGGTTATATATTTAGTATAGCCGGTGGTGCTGTCTCCTGGAAATCTAAGAAACAGACCATTTTGGCTCAGTCCACTGCGGAGTCTAAAATGATGGCACTGGCGACAGCCAGTGAGAAAGCTAGCTGGTTAAGATGCCTACTAGCAGAGATTCCCTTATGGGAAAAACCGATGCCAGTTGTGTTGATCCACTGCGATAGTACCGCGGCTATTGCAAAAATAGAGAATCGTTATTACAACGGTAAGAGACGACAAATACGTCGTAAGCACGACACAGTTACAGAGTTACTATCAAAAGGAGCTATGAGAGTGGATCATGTACACACTGATCAGAACTTAGCTGATCCTTTGACGAAAGGATTAGCCAAAGAGAAAGTCCAAAATACATCTCAAAGGATGGGACTACTGCCTTTAGAACCATGAGTCACTCACGATGGTAACCCGACCTAAAAGACTGGAGACCCCAAGAATTAGGTTCAATGGGTAATAACAAGTTGTGATGTGATAGGAGATGAACATGCTATTAAAAGTAAAGAAGCATGATTCCTGAAGCGATGTAAGGTTGAGATAATAGAAACTCTTCATGAGATCTATACTCTATGTGGAGTGGGGTACCTAGCTACAGGAGTACTCTTGATAGACTCACCTTTGTGAATGTGGAAGTGGGGCCGCTTCCTATGGAATTTTGGGCAGAAATTCCTAGAGCGTTCACGAAACTGAGATAGACGTGCAGGGCCATAAACGCAGGGGCATTTGAGAATACACCTATGGAAAAGGTTGTGTGTGGTTCTGATGATTAGAGATAGAGTTCAAGACTACGAGTCACTCTTGTTGAATCTAAATTTTAACCGCTATGCAAGGTTCAAGTCGTATGACACCTCTGCTTATGCACAATCTTATGGAGGCGTTTGACGCTACTTCTGAAACTTCTTTTTAAATTCAAGTGGGGGATTGTTGGAACATTGGTGGTGAATTGAAAAAGTCCCACATTGCTTGGAATAGGAACTTGAAGAGTGCTTATAGGTGGGGAATTCACTCCTTTGGATTGGGGCCCGAAGGGTACCCAGTTTTGTAAACGGGAAAGCACGCACATTAACTGACCACCACACACGCGCGCCGCCGCCGCCGTCCGTCCGCCCGACTCTGCTCGGGCTGGCCGGGCTTGGACTTGGCTTGTGAGGTGTAAAATAATTAATTATTATTTTATTTTTTTGATGCGTTGCTTGTCCAGATTCGTTGAACCGTCCGGATACGATGAACTAACTGTTGCATATCTGTTCTTATTCGTTAGTAAACAGATTCGTTGAACAGAGTCGTTTGCGTCTGCTCTTATCTGAGTCTGTTCCTATCCGTTTTAGCTTGGAGCGCAAGCACTCCGGTCTTATCCTCTAAGACTTGCGCACCAAGTCAGTTTTGAAGCCTATAAATAGGCCCCTCCCCCACTTCATTTGACACACCGCTTGACGTTAAATCATACCTCAAGCTCTCTCTCCTCTCTTGAAAATTTTCTTCTCTTCTACTCTTTGGCCTACGAGCCATATTCTTGAGTGGCCTACGTGCCATATTTCAGAGTGGTTATCAACCATATCGAGGTGTATTTCTTGAGCGATTATTCACTGAACAGTGATAATCGTTACTGGGTTGTTTTATCCTGGGGGCGTCATGGTCGATAATCTGTTTGCACCTTCGAGCAGTGCCGCGAAACGTCTTAAAGATAGCGACCTAGTCCGCGACTCATCCCGGTAATTTCTTCAGTACAATTTTCGAACACTCAAAAACAACATGTCTTCATTTTCATTCTCGCACGATGCCGTCTTTGACGTAACTTTCGTGTGCACCTTTCCTTCCTATAACTTTCAGCTCTGAAGCATGTTGCTGAATTATTTTTGAAGAGACAGAGAGGTGGTTGGTTACCATGCCAGGAAAGGAGAATGCAGGGCGGTGACAGAAAGAGGGAAGCGACAACAGATATCCGGTGGTCCGTCATCCCACACGGCCGTCAGCAACTCAGTAGCGGCAGAAGCGGCAACCCGAACAACTCAACGGCAACGACAACAAAGAAGAATGAAGGTTGCAGGAATGAGAAGAATGGAGGATGCTAAAATGGGTACCTTGAAATGAGAGAAGTTTTCGTTGCACATATGAAAAGTAAGGTTGATGTTGAGTTAAAAATGAAGGTTACGGGAAGGATGAAGGAGACATACGCGTGAATTGGGAATTAGGGATTTTTGCACTATTTTTTTTATTTTATTTCCACATAAATCTCATCCATTGATTTAATCATATTATTGCTGTAAAAATCGCTGCCAACAAAGGTGTTGTTGAGGATCCGGACTCCTGATTTCCTAGTTCAAATACATCAATTACTCAATGAATCTAAAACTGCATTTTCCCCTTATATATGGACCAGGGGGAGTATATAACAAATCACTTATTTCTTTTTGATAAACATAACAAACTAGTACTTTACCCGTGATGCACGGGTGACACTGTATTTATTATAATTTGCTATGAACCTATAAATATTTTGAAAGTTGTAAAATTTAATCTATATCTATATCTATATCTATATCTATATAAAATACAATTGTGAATAAACTAGTTTAGGCAACTTAAATTTGTCAACATTCTATTGGTTAATCAATAACAAACTATATCTATACTTATATCTATATTTATATCTATATCTATATCTATATCTATATCTATATAAAATACAATTGTGAATAAACTATTTTAGGCAACTTAAATTTGTCAACATTCTATTGGTTAATCAATAACAAAAAGATTCTATATCATCATATTTTCACCTAATTGTCACTACTCTATTGGATACTCATAAAAGACTAAATGATGCTACTATTATGAATAAAATAAATAAAAAAGAAATTATAAATAGCATACCATTTACGTGCCATTGAACCGGGATTAATTGACATTTAAACCATTCAATTCAAAAATAATTACATAACAATTTAATAAGACGGTACAAAATGTTACCATTACAAATACCTGTCTTTGACCAAATTAATTGACCTTTGTGTATATGGTATATTTTTATTGCACACACTAATATTCCATTTTTTTATGAGGTGTGTTCAACACATCGCCATTTCCAGCTTTAATAAGCACCCATTCCCATTTGGGATTAATTAGATTCAGCTTCTAATTAATTTAAAAAAACCCACAATACATGTGTAGATTGGTACTCAAATTTTAGATGTAATCTTCTCATTCCACACCTGCACCATTAAACAGGAATATCAATAACAAGGATTTTGTCTTAATTTCTATCATAAGAATTAAAATTAAAGGCCAAATAGTGAATGCACATCAACAACATATAAGTCCAGATTTTAGGAATGTCATACATGTATGTTACGATTTCCATGGTGTGAATTGGTGTCCAAATATTACCAAAAAAAAGGGATCCAAATATTGAAGTTAAAGTTGGATATTTTTCATCTCCCACTAACATTTGTTTATAAAAAAAATATGATAGTAGTTAAGGAATATCTTTGAGAAATGAAATTCTGGGAATAAAAATATTTTCTTTGAATGAGAAAAACATATTCAATTTATGGAAATATGAATATACATAGCAGTAATTAAGTCTAATTCAAAATTCAAAAGTAAATTAAAATATTTCTATAATTAGAATTGCATATAAAATGTGTATTGCACACTTTCGCCAAAACTACATATTTGTGCAACTAATTTCTAATAACAAATAATAGAAATGACTAATCAAGTAGCTAGAGAATGATTTGCGTATAGTATCAGTGTTTGCATATACAATTTGTATTTCCATCTCTCTCTCTCTCTCTCTCTCTCTCTCTCTATCTCTCCCTCCCTCTCCCTCCCTCTCCCTCTCTCTATCTATAAGTCCTTCCATCCCCTTCAGATAAGGTCCCCCTCATCTCCATCATGGTCACGGCTCCCCCATTTCTCTATTTATTAGCAATGTTGATTCAAAAGCTAATCCGGTAGAACCCCACGTGGTGCGTCCACTGTAGTGTTGCGGTGAGCAATGGGAGAACTCCACATCGTACACCCATTCTGTTGTTTCATTTTTTCACCTTGATTTGTTTAAAGTTTTGATTAGTTTATCATAAATTAATTTTTGTTTAAAGGATTACAATTAAATATTTTCTTTATGTTTTTTAGTTTTTTGTTCAATATGCAATATAAAATCCCTATTTCCTTTCCTTTTATTTCATGGTGAATCCAACTATCATCTCTATTTATCTCTCTTGCAGAGTCAGGAAAAAAACAAGAGGCCATCTTTTAGGTATTTATGTTTATATTATACATTTATATACATTATATTAGCATATCTTATATGAATATATTTGAGAAAGAAGTTCATTGACCCATTTAATTCTAATTCGTTCATTTTCAGTACAAATTTCTGGAGAACAGCGTCCATTAATATAAATGACTATATCACCTTAAAGAGCAAAGAACACACAATCATTAACTGAAATCACCCATATTAACATCAATTATTTTGTATTTAAATCACATTTTTTGTTTGCAACGTCCAAAAAAGTCCCCTAATGGATTTTTTTTTTGATAAGCAATGTTAATGGGGATGGGGGAAAGTTAGTTTCCGGGGTTAGAACTCGGGACCTCCTTCTTGCACTCTTTTGGTGCACTCCTTCGATATCCCCTAATGGATTTTGAATAACATGTAGTTGCTCAGATTGAACCTTAATAGAAGTTAGTCTTTACATTTTCAAAGAGTTGTTCTTTACGCAATTGTACATCAACTTTTAAATTATTGCAAATAAAAAACATCAGTCTTAAAACAATTGTTTCAAGCTGTGTTTTTATTGTTATGAGACATAGTGAAAAACTTTTTACATACATCTGCAGTGAGTTTAGCTCTTTCGTTACATGTAAGTTTGAGCCTTATGTTCAATGATAGAATTTTACCTATTTGTATTGTATGTACATGTGATCCCTGTGTTCTTAGATAGAGGACAATACTTGTGCTTGGACCACTTAGGAAATAATACTTTTCTAGAAGTCTATGTACCATAAACCGAAGGAACAAGACAAATTACTCAAAACTATTTAGTTTGAATTGAGTATGTGAAAAGCATCATGTTTGGTTTATTAACTTGGGTAATGCTCATTACCGCAACAGATTTTCACGAATTGACCCACGAATGCATGTGAGTGGTTGGTCAACCCACTTACATGCATGTTTGCTGAAAAAAGTGGAGATGATGTATCACAACAAACCAACACGTCATATTCGCTATGAATTCCACGAAATTACTTTGCTATGAATAGCATTACTCAGACTTACACTAAGATTTGTTTCAGCAATAGAAATTCTAATAAACTATCAGTACCAACAGGAGTTTCTATCAATACATCTTACCAAAAAGGTAGAAATAGCAGTCACGATTCATGGAGTTATGTGAGTTTCAAAATAGTGACTGGGATCTGCATCGAAAATTGTTAATGTATTCAGTTTAAGTACTTGAATTAGTTTTAAAATGCCCAAGCCTAAAAACTATGATATTACATAGCAACTAAGTACGACTATAATATTACATAGAAACTAATATGATATGGGGCGGGGACGGGGGATGAAAAATACGCCCCCGACGTGCCCCATTGCCATGCCTATATATTTGCAAGAAAGACAATAAATATTATGTGGCAGCATGTAACACTGACAATTCATAACTACTCACTTTAATTTGTTAGCCAATAAATCCCAAGTAGGTAGTTCAGTTGACGAGCTAAGAGATATCGAAGGAGTGCACCAAAAGAGTGCAAGAAGGAGGTCCTGGGTTCAAACTCCGGAAACTAACATTCCCCCACCCCTACTAACATTGCTTATAAAAAAATGGCATATATTCTTTTGTTACAGTAGAGAAAAAGTAGTTATAGAGGAAGAGATCGAAGAAAATTTGAGAAGCTCGGTAAGCAGATTGATTGACGGAGATCCAATTTAGCCTACATTGCAGATAGCGTCTCAGATTAATTTAGCCAGTTGCTGATTATCAAATGGCATATTGTCATACCCTAATTTTGTCCGATCAATTAAAATCCAAAAAAGCTCATATTCTCGTTGCGTCACGTATCGCTTTAGACGCGCGTGTCTCCGGCACTCTCGTGTAACGATTTGTTTGATGCTCGTTTTATTTTGTTTCGCTATTGTTATTTATTTAGCCTATCGTCATCGGTGCAAAAATAATAATAAAACGATAAATAAAGAACCTAATAGTCAAGTTTTCTTTTCTTGTCACATATAACATAGTTTTTTACACATGTGAACCAAAAAGCAAAACAGCAAAATAATACAAAAAATCAAAAAATGCAAAATCAAAAAAAGAAGAGAAGGGCGCAGCAAGCTGGCTGCTTGCCCTAGAGCTGTCCTTTGATCCCCTTTTTCCTGCCATTGTCATTCTCTTGACTGTCCTTGGTGCCAGCTCTTGTCATTTTTATTCCCCTCAAAGATGCTGTCCTTTGGATGCCATTTTTTGCCCTAATTGTTGACTGTCCTCAGCACCCCAATCCACCTATAAAAACAGCAACAGTAGCTGATAACTCATATTTATATGAGTTATTTATACTTATTCAAAGTTAAATCATGCAAGTTCTCTGGCAATAGTAGGTTGTTTCTAGTAAAGTTTATGTTAGTTTATTGCTTTTAGTTAGAAAGGGGCTAAATTACAAGTTCTAGGCATTTTGGTGCCAATTGGCGCCTTTGTGAGCGTTTTGATCCTTCTTGTGTTTGTGCAGTAATCCCAACGTGGCAGCGTCTCTCATCACGTCTGAAGAAGGACAGCAGAGCAAGAAAATAATATATCATTTTGGCGCGCATGTAATGATGGCCAGAGATCTGGAAATGAAGAAGATCTTCTCTCTCCTCAGCACTGACACGGCTGACGCACTGTAGCAGTGCGGTGTCACTTCAGGGCAGAGTCAACTCGCAAGCAAACTTGGAAGGTGGGGAATGACATCAGCAACATGTGACCCTCTTTTGACCATGGCTATTCTCTCTCTATAAAAAGGCAAGGGTGCACCATACGGAAAAGACGACTCCATTCATCATCCACCTTCCTCCATTTTTCAGAGATAGTTTTTCTAAAAGAAGTTCTGGACACAGACTTCTTCATTTTAAATTCTCTCAAGGCCCCAAATTTCCATCTTCATTCGCAACCATTACTGTAAAGCTCAGACGTTGTAACGTCTTTACAGCGTGCATGAAGGAAGGCCACTTAGGCGTATCTTTTGCGTTTAGTCTCCTTTTCTCTATGTACGGTATTTGGGTTTTTACTCCTCTTATTTCTGTAAGGATGCTCAGCATGAGCTAAACATTGGTAGTTGGGTTGTTGTTTTGCATGTAATGAACCTTCAGTCTAATACTATGAAGTAATGATGTTTATGCGTTTTAAATCTTTGCATGTTAATATTTCCAAACTTGTTTTGAACTGATCACTTAAAATAAGTAGATTCATAGGTACAGACATGGTCTATGAAAAGATCTCAAAGATTTATATGAATGACAAGGTGCACTAAAGACATTTAGGCATTTTTATCTAAGTCTAGACATAGAATGGATAATAGTTCATAGGACTTTGCTGTGGGTACTTAAAATACAGGAGTAGGCCTACTTAGAACCTAGACATAGGAATTCTAGTACTTGAAGCTCTGACGTTTTGTGACTGAAAAGCACAGCTCTTTTGCAACAGCGTTCAAACGTTATAACGTCTATACAACATAGCATTTGTACGTATTAACGTGTAAACGTTATAACGTCTGACTAGAGGAGATTTACTTGCATGCAGCAATCCAACTCATACTATTCCACATTCACTACCATTTCTCATTTATTTGCGTTATTTATGTTCTTAGTCTTAATACCAACTTTTAGTGTCGATTTGTTACTTGCTTCACTTGTGTTTTAAAGACTTGAACTCTGAAAGTTAATCAATCCTCGTGGGAACGATCTCTTACTTTTATCCACTTTATTACTTGTACGACGTGTATACTTGCACTGATATTGCGACTAGAACACACACGAGCGCGAACAGTAGCACAATCAAGGGGAGGGAAAGAAACGAAAATTGACACCAAAGTATAGAGAAAATTACCCCAAAACAGACACAGACAGATTGAGCGATACCCAGCAATATCCAGAGAGAAAGAGTGAAGGAAGTACAAAAATTTGACACTGAAATATACACAGGCAGCACATAGTGAATGAAATATACACACAAAAATACAGTCAATACACAGATACTCAAAACACTACACTGATATCAAATTGATACTACTCCAAAATACACTCAGAATCAGATTTCTTTCCACTTGAGCAAATAAAAAAAAACTCAGTAAAAGTTTGGAGCTAGGTAAATTCCTGTTTTCATATTCAATATAGCATACTTCAGTTTTTTTTTCTTCCATACATAACATATTAAAGCCTCTGTTAGTTCTTTTGTAAAAAGGGAAGGGTATAAGCTGTTTTCTTTTTAGAAAAAAAGAAGGAAAAAATTCCAAAAAAAATAGGTTAACAGAACCGAAACAGCAAAAAAGAGAGAGAAGGGAGATGGACTTTACCTCCGGCCATCGTCCGTAGTGGCTGCCGCCGTAGCCTCGCCGGAAAACTCCATGACCACCACAATAAAAGCACTCCACCGTTTGTCACCAAACAGCCATTAGAACCCTCCCCTCAGCCATCACCAAACACCACCAGTGTCGCAAACCCAAACACCACCGTTTGCCACCCCAACGGAACCGCGTCACCTCAAATCACCTCCACACAAACCGCCGTAGTCAACCAAACCACCACCAACAACCTCACCCAAACACCACGAGCTTCTCCGGCGAACACCACTGTCCTTTCGCATCCTCACTTTTCCTTGTCTTCGCGTTTCAGTCCAACGCTGTTGTCCTCTCGCGCTAAAACTACAGTCACCGCAGTCGTGGTGGAACCCTTCCCGTCGCTGTCGCAGCACTCCGGCGTAGTCATCGTCGCCGCCTTTTATCCCACGCCGTGGCACCCTCCACGAGCTCTCCACCGTAGTCCTCTCTCTCTCTCACCGTCGTTCTCCCTCCTCTCAACACCGCCAAAAATCACACCCTTCTCGCTCTTAGTTTCCCTTTCTGTTCTCTCTCTCCCCTGCGAAAATTTCGTCCCCTCTCTCTCTCCTCTAATGTGAAGCGGCGTGAAGAGTTGGGTAGGAAAGATTAGGGTTTGCTCTCAACCCATCTGTTTCCTTTTATACCTCTTTCCTTCATTTATTTATTTTATTTAAAAAATTTAAATAAAAATCAGATATCCAGATTGATAACTGCACCCTTCGTTTTAATTTGTACACCACCCCACTTAAGCCCATGCGCACCAATAGGCCCAGTTTCTGGTTAGCTTTCAAAAAATACAAAAAACGAGTTGGGCTCTGCTAAGCGCACACCATTTTAATGATATAACCCCTGTTTATAAGTGCACCCCCCCCCCCCATTTTGTTAATACAACCCCCCTCACTTAAGCCCAGTTTGCAAAACACGTGAACTGGACAGTTTAGTATTTACACCCCCAGTTTTAAAAATACAACCCCTCTTGCTACTCATCCCCCTCTTTTTAATAACATAATACCCACTGTTAATCATACTTCTTTTTCTATTACACCTCATTTAGTTTTTTTATTGCTACGTCACAATTCTTCCAAACCAGTATTATCCAAACAATTACTCAAAAAAAATGGTTTGTTACTAATGGTCACTCTGAGCTTAGCTTGTTTGACCGTTAATAACAGCTTTAGCTTTCAAACGAGCTATGAGTGACGACCACTCTGAGTTCTACTTGTTTGGTCGTGACGAATACCTCTCCCAATTTCAAAATAAATAAAAAACACCAAACACACCAACATTTTTCTACCCAAGAACTACGTGTGATTTGATTATCTACCAGGAGATATGTAGGAGCAGAGGGCGGTCGACCTCTGTCAATTGCATTAATAAAAAACCTTTTTTCTTTTAATCCATTTCTCTCCTATTTCTCAAAAAGTACAAAAAATAACTAACCGTTTAGCAAGTCTTTTTATTACTATTATAAGGGCAAAAACATTATTTTTGAATTAATAAACGTTTACACATTTAGTTAAAAGGTAACCTTCCTTAGGAAGGATGTCATAGGGTGCTAATACCTTCCCTACGCATAAACGACTCCCGAGCCTAAACCTGGTCCGCAAACCCCTTTATCCACTCAATAGGGATTTTCCAATGTTTGCCCTTAAACTAAACTTTGGTGGCGGCTTCATTTCAAGAACTTCGAAGAATCCCTCCTTCGGGTTTTTCGGTCGCTACACATATTTTTATGCATTATTCTTTTTCTTGCAGGAAATCTTCGTAAGAAGTATCAATGCTCAAATAATAGGAAACTAGAATATATAAAATATACTTTAATTAACAACAGTTACTCCATCTATTTAATCTTTCGTACTTTTGGCCATTTATTTTTGTTCCAAAACAATGTTACATTTAAAAACCCAATTTTACTAAATATACCCTTTATGTTTATTAAGTCTTTTAGAGTCTCAAAGTATGAATTAATTATCTCAAAGCTCTTTAGTTTTGACTTCAATTATCCCAAGACAACTATAAAGGGGATATTTTAGTACTTGACTAGAACAAATTAATGATACCTTAATTACACAAATTATAATTCATCTTGATTATTGAACGAATCCATCTAGCAGTGACGACTCGGTGACTCAAAATGCTTATTAAGCAAGCCACAGGAAGATAGAAGCAATTCAGCAGACATCAACGGAAAGTAGTATTACAAAAATCTTAGGAGAACTGTGGCACCTTTCTGCTCCTATTAACCTCCGCCACTCTTACTAAACAGATTACTTATATTAATATTTATTGTACTATTAGCAATCTATTGATAACATACAGATTGTTCAATACCGGATCCCTGACTTGGTATTCGATCTTAAATACCAGGTCCGATTCGAGACAGTTCGTATTTATGTTCTTGGTCAATCCGGGTTGGTGCTCCGATCCGAGGTGGGGTGGTACCTGCAATGACACTCCGACGCTCAAGTCAGTCAGTGAGTCAATTACAAGTGAGAGGATTGGAAAAGTGAGTACCTTTAATGCTAGCAATGAATGCTTATTTATAGGTTTTTGGAGTGAAGGAGGACCATTGGATCTAGGTCTTAGATCTCCACCCTTGGCTGGTGGATTTGGCCTTTTATTGTTGGACCTCAGGTGAATTGGCCATAGTGGCCCAATCCGTAACAGTTTCCCCCCAAGTCGGGCCGCCTTAGGGCGGGCTAGACTTGTTGCTTTTGGAGAACCCGTAATCAACTTTCAAAACCGGGATTCCGCTTTTGTTTGTGTTTTGCCCCAACCTCCGACCGTGAGAGACTCATGTCGTGCCGAGGTTAGGGGACAGGGGCGAACCGAGTGACTCGAGGCGTTCCGTATGTGAGAGACTCGGGTCGTGCCGAGGTCAGAGGACCGGGGCGAGCCGAGGACTCAAGTCATGCCGAGTGACTCGAGGCGTTCCGTTTATAGCTATGCCTCGATTTCCACGCCTGCCAGTGAGGTCATTGATGGGATGCGTCGTTCGAGGGTGATTGGGGCAATGATGGCACTTGAAACGACGCGCCTGTCTAGGGGCTAGCGATGGATCGCGTAGCCTAGGCCCAGGCCCATTAAAGGCCCTTAGTTTCCTATAAATAGGAGACGGGACCTCCCTCACTTTGCATTGCTTTCTGAGAATTGCTCTGGCTTCCGATCTTAAACTCGTTTTTAGCAAACCTCGTCTTTCAGAGTTCTGCGGTGAGTCTCAGGGAGACTGTTGAAGTACGTGATCCGATTCAAACATCGGCGAGCTTCCTATTCTGCAAGGTTAGTCCCCTTCTTTTATTTGTTGTTTCTAGCTCTAGTCTATGGTCGGGTCCTCTTGGAGCCCACATCTATTGATACAGAGTGGGGGTTGTTAGGTCGGGTTCCGACTTGGTTGTGGACCCACTATTTACGTATCAACCTGACTCGCCAAGCCCCCATTTCTGCAGGTCCGATCTGGCGAGGACAAAACAGACTCGTCGTGTTGCTAACGTAGAACGCCCGCTCGTTGCAAAAGCAATGGCTTCAGATGCTCGAGACTTGGTGGAACTTCGTACCGGTGCCCCCAGGTCGGCTGAACCCGAATTTCAAGACGGTCTGGGTTCCGCTCCTATCAGCCTTCACGTCGAAGATCGCTCTCCCGGGATTCCCAGCAATGAGCTGCAGGAGGAAGATCATCACGAGATATTGGTTCTCGATTCAAAGGAATCCGATGTCGAGCCAAACAATGAAGAACAAGGGAGCACTAGCTGGAGCTCTGATGATAACATAGTCGAGGTTGTGGAAAGTCGTAACAATGAGGAAGAGCTCGGACACAACGGGGATCCCGTATGTGAAGAAGGTGACTCCGATCAGTATCCCAGCGCCGGGGTTGGGCCAATTGACGTTCTCTTGTCTCAACCCCTGAATGTCCCTCGGGAGTATTCTTGGGTGTCGGAGACGTTGAGGGGGATACAGTCTATCTACCAGTCCGGGGATGACTTGAGTCATTTCGTCGATCGTGTTTCTCGGAAGGGCCAGGTCTGGAACGTGGAGGAATGGCCGAAGGTCAACATGTAACCGTTTGGCCAAAGGCTTTGAAGTTTTTCATGTATGGGGTGACGATTTTTGACATGCATATTAGCCCCCCTTCACCGCCTTCCAGCAAGAGGCCTTGGGGATTCTGAATCTCGACCCCTCCCAGCTTCACCCCAATTCATGGGCGTTTCTGCGGGCTTTCGAGCTAATGTGTATTCACTTGGATTGGTATCCGATCTTAAATACCAGGTCCGATTCGAGATAATTGGTATTTATGTTCTTGGTCAATCCGGGTTGGTGCTCCGATCCGAGGTGGGGTGGTACCTGCAATGACACTCCGACGCTCAAGTCAGTGAGTGAGTCAATTACAAGTGAGAGGATTGGAAAAGTGAGTACCTTTAATGCTAGCATTGAATGCTTATTTATAGGTTTTTGGAGTGAAGGAGGACCATTGGATCTAGGTCTTAGATCTCCACCATTGGCTGGTGGATTTGGCCTTTTATTGTTGGGCCTCAGGTGGATTGGCCATAGTGGCCCAATCCGTAACACAATATTATTTTACTCACCATTGTGTTAAATATATATATATATATATATACATCATTCATATCTATAATTATACGACTATTATACCAGACAATACCACCCACCCAACATCGTCTCCACCTTTATAATGCTCTATACATTTCATTTATATTGTGAACAAGACAATGTATACCCGTGCATCGCACGGGTCATACGCACTAGTAAAAGAAAAATGAAAAACTCGATAGAAAGACTATATTTCAACTTGTTAAAAACCCCATGTAAAAAAAGTCAGTATTTTCTTCTAATCTTAATAATAGAGTAAAAATCAGAAGAAAAAAATGAGACCTAATACAAGATATGCACCCCCGTTTCCGCTCTCCGTTGCCTATCCCATTGCCTCTCTCGTTGCCAATCTCTTATTGCCGCTCCCAGTTGTCGCTCTGGTCCCGTTGTCGATGATTGGCAGTCCCTCGTTGCCGCTCCCCATTGCCTTTTCAATTGCCTCTCCTGTTGACGATTTCGTTGCCAGTCTCTCGTTACCGCTCCCCGTTGCCTCTCCCATTGTCGCTACCGTTGTTAGTCTCTCGTTGCCGCTCCCATTGCCATTTGTTTATATTTTGATAGTCGTTAATTTTTTTTGTCAATTGTTAGCCGCGTTTTAGTAGTTTTAATTGGTTATAGTAAATAGTAAATTTTAGGTCATTTAATATTAATTTAATCATTTTAATTAAATTATTAAAAAATGTATTTTGGTGAATTTAATAATAGTCTTATTTTAAAGTAAAAATTAATAATAATCTAATTGTGTATGAATTTAAAGTATTAGTTATAACCTACTAAATATATTTTTATGGTTGTGAAAAAAAATGATTTTTAAGATTTTTTTTTTGGTGATGTGAAGAGTATATTTTTAAGATATTGTATATATCAATTGTGAGAAAAAAAGATATTGAAGAGAAGAATAGGAGAAAAGGAAAAAAAGTAAAGGAGATAAAGATAGTGGGATAGGGAGTATGAGAGAGAGAGAGAAGAAAAGTTTGAAATTTGAAAAAAGTGAAAGTGTATATAAGAGAAGAAAGTGGAAGTGAGAGAAGAAAGAGAAAGAAAGAGAAAATGAAAGTTGCAAAAAAGTAAAAGAAAGTGAGAAGAAAGTGAGAAAAAAATGTGCAAAAGTTGACAATATTTTGTCTTTTAGTGAGTAAATGCCAATTTTACCCTTAATTTGAGACAATTGTCAAAAAATTAAGAGCACTATGATGGTAAATTTCCTAGCATGTGATTTTATTATTGTAGTATTGATTGTCAAAAAATTAAGAGCACTATGATGGTAAATTTCCTAGCATGTGATTTTATTATTGTAGTATTGATTGATATTGACGTATTGATAGTCGCTACTGTTGTTAGTCTTTCGTTGCCGCTCCCATTGCCATTTGTTTATATTTTGATAGTCGTTAATTTTTTTTGTCAATTGTTAGCCGCTAAATTGATTAGTTTTAGTAGTTTTAATTGGTTATAGTAAATAGTAAATTTTAGGTCATTTAATATTAATTTAATCATTTAATTAAATTATTAAAAAATGTATTTTGGTGAATTTAATAATAGTCTTATTTTAAAGTAAAAATTAATAATAATCTAATCGTGTATGAATTTAAAGTATTAGTTATAACCTACTAAATATATTTTTATGGTTGTGAAAAAATTTATTTTTAAGATTTTTCTTTTGGTGATGTGAAGAGTATATTTTTAAAATATGGTATATATCAATTGTGAGAAAAAAAGATATTGAAGAGAAGAATAGGAGAAACGGAAAACAAAAAGTAAAGGAGATAAAGATACTCAGATAGGGAGTATGAGAGAGAGAGAAGAAAAGTTTGAAATTTGAAAAAAAGTGAAAGTGTATATAAGAGAAGAAAGTGGAAGTGAGAGAAGAAAGAGAAAGAAAGAGAAAATGAAAGTTGCAAAAAGTAAAAGAAAGTAAGAGAAGAAAGAGAGAAAAAAATGTGCAAAAGTTGACAATATTTTGTCTTTTAGTGAGTAAATGACAATTTTACCCTTAATTTGGGACAATTGTCAAAAAATTAAGAGCACTATGATGGTAAATTTCCTAGCATGTGATTTTATTATAGTAATGAAGAGAAGAATAGGAGAAACGGAAAACAAAAAGTAAAGGAGATAAAGATACTCAGATAGGGAGTATGAGAGAGAGAGAAGAAAAGTTTGAAATTTGAAAAAAAGTGAAAGTGTATATAAGAGAAGAAAGTGGAAGTGAGAGAAGAAAGAGAAAGAAAGAGAAAATGAAAGTTGCAAAAAGTAAAAGAAAGTAAGAGAAGAAAGAGAGAAAAAAATGTGCAAAAGTTGACAATATTTTGTCTTTTAGTGAGTAAATGACAATTTTACCCTTAATTTGGGACAATTGTCAAAAAATTAAGAGCACTATGATGGTAAATTTCCTAGCATGTGATTTTATTATAGTAATAAGTATTGAGTAGTGATATTGATATACTAGTATTGATAGCAAATTCTTATTAACATAAGATCCACTCATAGTCTTTTTGGAATGTAGGTTATTAACATTGTAAGTTATTTGCATAGACAGTGTTCATCGTAAGCAAATAACTTACAATTGATATAGTGGAAGTATAATAAGTTATTTGCACGTGTATATCCAAGAGTTTTGATTACTTTCTTATTATAGTGTCTGAATTTCTTTTTTGGCTCTTGGATATACACGTGCTGATTGTAGCTGTTTATTTCGTTCATGAAAAATGTATTTTTAACTATTTAGTTCAGTTTTTTTTAACTTTATTAATTCATCCATGAAAAATGCATTTGAATATAATCTAATCTACTCTACATTCTCCTTTGTGTGTGTATAATATAATAATATAATCTATTCCATAATGTATTTCGTTTATGTATGAAGTTCTTGGAGATAGTGAATGTCAAGTCTGGAATGCTTCGCACCCAACTATCGATCACCTCAATAATTAGTCAGTTGGTGTAATCATAATGTGTTTCATTTATGTGCTCATGAGTTCAATCAAATAACTACGTTGTGATTTTGTTAAGAAATAACTTACTTTCTGGACTCCGGTCCAAATGTCAAGCATGATTCATGATTGTTCGTCACTACTTTGATAACCTTTTTTTGGTTATAATTACTTTGCTAACTTTAAAATAAATTAATATATTTTTAATCCTTTTAAAAGACTAGAATGATAAAATCTTAAATTGAATTTAAAAAATATACTAATACAATATAAGCTATTAATATATCAGCAATATATAAAACATATAGTGATGTATTATGGATTTAATTTATATGCACTAACAATGTATACTTTTTTCTGCATTATCAACCAAATAAGGTTTGTCGTGTCATTAACAAAGCCAAATCTCTTCTTAATTATCTTAAAAGTCATTCATACGATGATCGATGGTTAGTCATCATGTAAAAAAAATTACACCGTCGATGCATAACCAATTAGGCTCTTTAATTAATTTTTTGTACATAAACTCTTTAATTATTCTATGTACAACAAATATATTATTACTACTTCTATAAATAACAAGACAATGTATACCCGTGCATCGCACGGGGCATACGCACTAGTAAAAGAAAAAGGAAAAACTTGATAGAAAGACTATATTTCAACTTGTTAAAAACCTCGTATAAAAAAAGTTAGTATTTTCTTCTAATCTTAATAATGGAGTAAAAATCAGAAGAAAAAAAATGAGATTTAATATAAGATATGCACCCACGTTGCCGCTCTCCGTTGTCTATCCCATTGCCTCTCTCGTTGCTGATCTCGTTGTCAATCTCTTATTGCCGCTCCCAGTTGCCGCTCTGGTCCCGTTGTCGATGATTGGCAGTCCCACGTTGCCGCTCCCCGTTGACGATTTCGTTGCTAGTCTCTCATTACCGCTCCTCGTTGCGTCTCCCATTGTCGCTACCGTTGTTAGTCTCTCGTTGCCGCTCCCATTGCCAGTTGTTTATATTTTGATAGTCGTTAATTTTTTTTGTCAATTGTTAGCCGCTAAATTGATTAGTTTTAGTAGTTTTAATTGGTTATAGTAAATAGTAAATTTTAGGTCATTTAATACTAACTTAATCATTTTAATTAAATTATTAAAAAAAAAGTGTTTTGGTGAATTTAATAATAGTCTTATTTTAAAGTAAAAATTAGGCTAAAGTGCTCCCGGGGTCCCTTATCTTTATTTAAAGTAACGATTTGGTCCTTTATCTTTTTTTTGTCCCAAATCAGTCCTTTATGTTTTAAATTTTTGGCACATAAATCCTTTTCTGTCCCAAATCAGTCCTTTATGTTTCAAATTTTTAACACATAAATCTTTTTTTTTGACACATAAATCAGCACTGTTAACGGAAAGGGATTTATGTGTCAAAAATTTGAAAGATAAAGGACTTATTTGGGAAAAAAAAACATAAAGGACTAATTCGTTACTTTAAATAAAGATAAGGGACCCCGGGAGCACTTTAGCCTAAAAATTAATAATAGTCTAATCGTGTATGAATTTAAAGTATTAGTTATAACCTACTAAATATATTTTTATGGTTGTGAAAAAAAATTATTTTTAAGTTTTTTTTTTTGGTGATGTGAAGAGTATATTTTTAAGATATGGTATATATCAATTGTGAGAAAAAAAATATTGAAGAGAAGAATAGGTGAAAAGGAAAAAAAGTAAAGGAGATAAAGATAATGGGATAGGGAGTATGAGAGAGAGAGAGAGAGAGAGAGAGAGAGAGAGAGAGAGAGAGAGAGAGAGAGAGAGAGAGAGAGAGAGAGAGAGAGAGAGAGAGAGAGAGAGAGAGAGAGAGAGAGAGAGAGAAGAAAAGTTTGAAATTTGAAAAAAGTGAAAGTGTATATAAGAGAAGAAAGTGGAAGTGAGAGAAGAAAGAGAAAAAAAGAGAAAATGAAAGTTGCAAAAAGTAAAAGAAAGTGAGAGAAGAAAGAGAGAAAAAAAAATGTGCAAAAGTTGACAATATTTTGTCTTTTAGTGAGTAAATGACAATTTTATGCTTAATGTGGGACAATTGTCAAAAAATTAAAAGCACTATGATGGTAAATTTCCTAGCATGTGATTTTATTATAGTAGTATTGATAGTCGCTACCGCTGTTAGTCTCTCGTTGCCGCTCCCATTGCCATTTGTTTATAATTTGATAGTCGTTAATTTTTTTTTTGTCAATTGTTAGCCGCTAAATTGATTAGTTTTAGTAGTTTTAATTGGTTATAGTAAATAGTAAATTTTAGGTCATTTAATATTAATTTAATCATTTAATTAAATTATTAAAAAATGTATTTTGGTGAATTTAATAATAGTCTTATTTTAAAGTAAAATTTAATAATAATCTAATCGTGTATGAATTTAAAGTATTAGTTATAACCTACTAAATATATTTTTATGGTTGTGAAAAAAATTTATTTTTAAGATTTTTTTTTGGTGATGTGAAGAGTATATTTTTAAAATATGGTATATATCAATTGTGAGAAAAAAAGATATTAAAGAGAAGAATAGGAGACACGAAAAAAAAGTAAAGGAGATAAAGATAGTGGGATAGGGAGTATGAGAGAGAGAAGAAAAGTTTGAAATTTGAAAAAAGTGAAAGTGTATATAAGAGAAGAAAGTGGAAGTGAGAGAAGAAAGAGAAAGAAAGAAAATAAAAGTTGCAAAAAGTAAAAGAAAGTGAGAGAAAAAAGAGAGAAAAAATGTGCAAAAGTTGACAATATTTTGTCTTTTAGTGAGTAAATGACAATTTTACCCTTAATTTGGGACAATTGTCAAAAAATTAAGAGCACTATGATGATAAATTTCCTAGAATGTGATTTTATTATAGTAGTATTGATTGATGATCGATGAAGTATTGATGATTGAATTGAATATATTTTTAAGCTTGTGAAAAAAAATTATTTTTAAGATTTTTTTTGGTGATGTGAAGAGTATATTTTTAAGATATGGTATATATCAATTGTGAGAAAAATATATCTTTAAGAGAAGAATAGGAGAAAATGAAAAAAAAAAAGTAAAGGAGATAAAGATAACGGGATAGGGAGGTATGAGAGAGAAAGAGAGAAAAAAAGTTTGAAATTTAAAAAAAGTGAAAGTGTACGTAAGAAAAGAAATTGGGAGCGAGAGAAGAAAGAGAAAAAAATAGAAAATGAAAGTTTTAAAAAGTAAAAGAAAGTGAGAGAGACAAAAAAAACCATTGTAGCACCAAATAATTTTTTTTTACCAAAATAACTCATTTTTTAGATTATTTACCAAACTAGCACACATTTTAAAACATGACCAGAAGTCGCCTCCCCCATAAACGACTTCTGAACTGAAAAATGCAATTTTTTTTGCTTTTCATGTTCAGAAGTCGCCTCCCCCAGGGTGACTTCTGAACTATGAAGCCCGGATACGGGATACCGACACGGATACGACACGATACCGATACGGGGATACGAGAAAATTTTGAAAATCAAGATACGATACTGCCAGGATACTTTAATAAAAAATTAAAATATATAAAAATAAAAACATCTCTAACAATATATTCAAGTGACTTTTTTTGGCACATGTCATCTTCTAAACCATCTTTTGCACATTATGTTATTATTCATCATGTATCAAGGCTTTTCTTCAATGTGTAAAACACAAAACCCTTTTTTTTTTGCAAGAAGCCACATCACATCGTGGCAGTAGGCTAGTTGCTCCGATTGAATGCATATGCTGCTTCATGTACTTTTAATTATTTTTTTTATAACTTTCTCTTACATTCATATCTTTTAGTCTTTTTAATTCTAGCTTCTTGGTACTACACGATACAAACCTACACAGTGTTGGGAAGAAAGTCTCTTCTTCCGACTTGAAACACACGCAGTTTCACAGAGTACCATCACAGCTTCTTACTCCTCTCTCTTCCTCTTCAAGTAAATCACCACATATCTTCCTCTTAAGTAAACCACCACTTCCAGTCCATTAACTTCTCCTTCCATTTCTATAGCTAGCTACCACCTCTCTCTCTCTCTCTCTCTCTCTCTCTCTCTCTCATCTTCATATGCTTCACCCAATCTCAACTTTATTGTTGGAACGTATCCCACGCCTGTATCCTTCACGGCGAGCCGTATCCTCCCGTATCTGGCATTTTTTATTTTAAAAAATAAATAAAAAATACAGGATACTTCCTGAGTACGTATCCGGCCGTATCCGATACGTATCGGTATCGGATACGTGTCCGATACGGATACTTTGCCTATTTTAGAGTATAGGTGCTTCATAGCTTCTGAACTATGTTTTTTTATTTTTTATTTTGTTTATATTAATTTAATAAAGTTATATTAATTAATTTAATTAATTTTAAAAATTAATAATGTTAATTCTAAATAGAAATTAATTTAGAAAATAATATTGTTAATTCTAAGCAAAAAAATTTACAAAATATATTTGAGAAGTCGTTTTCTGTGGGGCGACTTCTGGGCTGAATTTTGGATCTGTGTTTCTTTGATAAATAATCTAAAATGTGTGTGCCCAACAACAACAACAACAACAACACCGCCGGAAAGAACAACAACACCCATCTCTCTCTACACAAGGAAGAATCAGATCTCAATCTCCGTTGCACAAGGTCAGTACCAATTTCCACATGAATTTCGCTATGACATCTAACTGTTCGATGAAATGCCCGTTTGCCCCAATGTCAAAACTTTATTTTGTTCTCGTTGCAGGTTCCTTCAATGGCTCTGAGAAAGATGCTGTGTCACGATGTTCTTGTGTCCGAAAACTTGGGTGGGTATTGCGTTGGGTATCATGGTCGATTCTACGCCACCAAAGTGGACCTGAGGAAGCTCCGCCCCATGATTCTCAAGCGAATCGAGAAGCGTGCCAATCTGTACCCAGTTAGTGGAATGATTCCCGTTGCGAAGGAGGTCCTCCTCGCTAGGAATTTTCTTATTCATGGCGTTTCCACTCTCCTTAACTCATTTCCTCTCATGGCTTGCAAGTCAGTTTTCATTCCTATCAATGACATACATTTTTAATTTAAATATATTTATGATTATTTCAATTTGAATATGAGTGTCATGTAGTATAGGGGAAATGAATAGTACTGTATTTCTGTTTTTGTTGGAAAAAAATTTGTTTGATTTTTTATACTTCAGAGTTCAGAGCGACTTCACATCTGTTCTTATAGTATTTAGATAATTGACATACATGGGTTAAATTGAGAACTGTTTTCCCTGTAAAGACCAAGATGGAAAATGAATGTTAAGCTTCAGGACCAAATTCATATATTAGTTTTTGGGATTGTTGCTCTAAAATTTATGTGAGTGCTTTTGCAATAAGCAGCTTCTTCTGCATTGACAATAAGTAAAGTAGTAATCTTGTTGGTGCTTTTAGTTAATTATGAACACTGGATATGTTTTGACTATGATCCTTTTAATAGTTCGGGGGCAGGCAGGGGGGGTGGGGGTGGGGTTCTTGGTGACAGAACATAAGAATAACAACATTAGCCTATTGCAATTTGCAACATAAGTGAGCAAACACTTGGATTTGTTACTGGTGCTCATAAATGATGAATGTCATCACAAATCATGAGTTGGTCAATTCTAATTAAAATGCTTGAGTTAATTTTCTAAAGCAATTTAAGCTTTTGATCTTTCAGCATTACTACCATTTAATCTCTGGCATTTAATATTTTAACCAACGTAGTTTGAACCAGAGTGGTCATTAAGCAAATTGTATTTTACCTGGACTTGTGATCTTCCTTGTGTTGTAAGATCAAGTTATTGAAAACACTATGTTCAATTCCACTTATATTATGCATTTACAGATTTTGCCCGGAGATATATATTGGTGAGCAGGGGCATTTAATTCAGACTTGCTGGGGTTACAGGCATCGTGCCAAGAACCGTGTTCATGAATGGATCAATGGTAGTTTAAATGATATACTTGTTCCTGTTGAAACATATCATCTGGAAAGCATGTTTCAAAGTGTTATTAGGCATAACGAAAGGTTTGATTTTGATCGCATCCCAGCTGTTGTTGAGCTATGCTGGCAAGCAGGGGCTGATCCCCATGATGAAAACCTTAATTCAAGTTTGGAGGCTGCTAACGGCACTGTCCATGGTACTGAGTCTTTGTCACCAAATTACCTTGCCGGTATAGCAAATAAAACTTTAGAAGCTTGGGAGACTCTCAGGTCTGGGGTGGAGAAATTGTTGTTGGTATATCCAGTAAAAGTTTGTAAATATTGTTCTGAGGTTCATGTTGGGCCGTCTGGCCATAAAGCTAGGCTCTGTGGAGTGTTTAAGTATGAGAATTGGAAAGGAGCTCACTTTTGGATGAAAGCTAATGTGGATAATTTAGTGCCCCCAAAGGTTGTATGGCGACGAAGACCTCAGGATCCTCCTGTACTTTTAAATGAAAGGAGAGAATTCTATGGACGTGTTCCAGCTGTATTGGATCTGTGTGCAAAAGCTGGCGCAATTGTGCCTGCAAAGTATAATTATATGATGAAAGTGCAAGGTTTGTCTGGCCCTGCCAATAATAATATTTGGCAGAGGAATTAGAGAATCAAACTTTTGAAAGCAACAGCAAGTGGAATCCTAATCAAACACTTAATCAATTGGGGAAGAAATCTGACATGACATTACTGTATCTGCAATTTTCTGCATAATTATGAGGTTGTCTGGCATATCTGATAATGGATCCTTGTGCCTGCTCTTCTGTTGCTTAGAGCAAGGAATTCTATCCGCATATCTCATATCTCCCTAAATGTTTCTGCAGAGCAAATCAAAATCTCTACATGTATGCGGCTGGACTTAATGGACCCGCTCTTCAGGTTTGCCAAAGGTAATTTTGATGTTCTATTCTCTAGTCAAGGATCCCAGTTACCTCTCCCTGTTGATTATTTTTGTACCTTGAGGAATCATAAGTCCAATAAATGCTGGAATACTAACAATGGGAGATACTGCATTATGGAAATTCTTGTAACGAGTTCACTCATCATCCTCATTCTGAATGTCATCAATAGAAAGAATAAGATTTCCTTTTATCTATTTACTTTCCAAAGTTATACATCACATAAACCAAGTCGTTTATCTTTTTTTGATGCAAACGATTACTCCTCTTTGTATGAATCCTTAGATAAAATAATAGGTCGTGGATTCAGCCTCATAATTCTTAACAATGAAAATTAAAAATTAACAAAAAAGTCGTAAGTCGTAACATAATTTACCATTTCGAATAAACTCCAATCTCACTCACACTGAGAAGAGTTACAAGCAAGCTAAGAACACGATTAACAAACCCCTTTAATTTAGGAAATATATCTCCATAGAAGTCCCACGATTTGCACAAAGCACACTTTTCATACTACTTTTGTAATATCATGACCAAAAAGCCCTCTAGAATAATGAAATTCGGGTAGCTGGTACCACTCTTATTCTTCTCTGTCATGTCTTCCACCAATCTTGCCAAACAATTGTGTAGTTGTTATTTAACATCAAAATCTTTATATAAAATTTTAGGATTGTAGTGCAAATGGGGATTGTGGTCATATGTAGCTGCATATAAAGGCTTTAAGGTCATATGTAGCTGCATAGAAAGGCTTAAGGAGCTGGTTATATCAAAAAAATCAGTTAGTCATATTTCTATATTAGAGATAAATAAAGTGAGTGGGAGAGGAAAATAGGAAGGTTTAGCTTTTCTTAACATCCGTGTTGTTGCTTTTTATCTTTTTTTTTTGGCAGAATCAATCTCCTCACATGTAAAACCAATGCTCCTTTTTTTGGCAGAATCCATCTCCTCATATATAACACCAATGATGGATTTACCATTTCAATTCACCAAATGATGAGGGACATGATTTAACCATGTATTGCACTTTTTTCGCTTCTTGTGTAGATGCAAACTTAGTGTATTGCCAAGAATTTAAGTTAAATATGCTCATCAATACTGCTTTCAGTGCTTTGTTTTATTAAGACAAGATAGAGTCAAATACGCCATGCAAAATCAAATCCAGTCAGGCCTAATCAAGTCTATTGACAATTGTTCTATAGTATATGTAGGTGGTGATGATACTTGTACGGGGGAAACTCTGCGTGTTGGTGCGTTCTTGTGATTGGAAAAATTAGTAATCAATTTTGAGTCGAATAATGTCCAACAAACAATGAAGTTGTAATAATATACTCCCTTGATTTTCCAATCAGAATTTAGCTTCTCTAGATTCTATAGTTGATGGGAAAATCAATGATTAATATTTAAACACATCCATAACTTGTTGTGAATATATATGTAATATCGATTGTTTAGTATTTCTTATCAATGGTTGAGATGTTTTACCTTCGTCTCTAAAGTGATAGCTCATTTTAAATGAGTCAAATTTATCCAATTAATAGTTGCTTGCAACTCTGTACTTTATCTCTGAAATGCATCTGTCATTTTAGAAGAATCAAATCTTTAGTTTGTAGATACGCTACACATCTGTCTTTTACAAGTGGATGATTCTTCGTTATGGATAAATGATGATATTTCAGTATGCTCAAGTTCTTTCCATAAGTAAATTGCTTGAATTCTGAGCAAAAACTTTAAACCAGAAATATAATGATTTGGCAATTGGTACTTGATAGTCGGCTTTTATTATGAGCCAAGGATAATGTACCTTGTTTGCAACTTTGCTTTGTCCAGTGTAATAACAGATTTGGTGAAAGTAAAAAGGGAGACAACTAGGAATTGGGTTCTTCTAAAGTCAGCAAGCTAGATTTTTCTTACTTCTTTGTTCATGAAAAAAATCTTGGGTGCTGCTGATTTTCATGATATTGTCTTCATATGCATTCTTTTTAATAATAATAATTGTTGCCTACAAACAAAAGGAGAAAAGAAAAAAAATAGATTTCACCATCATTTTGATTCTTTTTTGTTTTGCTCTCAAAGATAGTTCTAGTGTAGAAGATAAACTTGCAAGTTGTTAAGTGGTAGCGAGATAAGAAAGATTGGCTCCTTACTCTATAGACTTTCAATCTAATATTAGCTTGCATTGATTGGGAATTCATGAAACTCTAAACAGCTGTATTTGTTTTGATTATGGAGAAGTAGTATACTAGTATTTGAGAGAAATTTTATTTGCACATTTGCTAAATCTAATGAATAAGGACTTTCATCTGATTGAGCTCTTTTCTGTTTCTTTTTTGGATATTATTGATGCTAATTAAGCTATCGATTTCTGTTGGTAAAGTATGCTGCTACATGGATTGAATCATTTATTTTTGTTGTGTTTTTTTATTTTATTTTGGAAATATAGTCACAAATTTGTAAAAGTAGCAGCTGGTATCACCTGATAGCAGAGTCTTTTAAAATGTAAAATAAGAAGATTTCATGTAGAGTGTTCATAATCTTTTTGTTCTAAACGTGACAAAAATGCACAAAACAACATATGACACATGACAAACAATCTATAATTATGAATTATGATAGCTTTAAGCTTTAGGCATACTCACTGCGACTAACCGTCCCTTTAAACACATAGAGACTGTCCCCGTTTTCAACTCCATGCCATCGGAGGCTACAACTATCACGCATGATCCTCTGTCTGTGTATGAACAAATAGTCATCAACAGGCAGAATTTTTCTGCTAAGCAGTAACTGCTTCAAGTCATTAACAGTGCTTGCATCTCTCATCTCCAATGGAATGGTAGCTGCATTAAGCAAACTAGAGGATGTTTGTACCACCAGGCTTACCTTTCTAGTGGGAGTTTCTTCTCTTGACCGACTCATGGTCTTGAGGAACACAACAATTTCAGAAAATTCGCGAATGCCATACTCATTTAGGTTTCGAAAATCTTCTTCCAATTCCATCCCTGAAAAGTAAAGTGTCATTCTTTTGATTGGAGTGCTATCAATGATGTGAATTTTTTCCTTCAAACTACGGACAGTATCTGTTTGGTCTACCTCTATGTTAATCCTTCTAGCTGAAAATTTTACTGTGATTTTCATTTTGTTAGGATGGTTATTGGGATTTGGCTCCACAGGTTTGACACTAAGGTCAACTTTTGTGCCTTCAGTGACTATTGGGTAATCTTCCATGTCTAATCCATCCACTAGTTCCCACCCAAAAACTGTTAGGATTTGTGAAGAAATTGGAACACCATGAATTTGTTCTATTTTCCTTTTGATTTCAACAACTGTTTCTTGGGTACCTACTTCAATGAAAAATTGGTTTGTTTTAGTGGCAATGACAATTCTCATTATGGAACTAAGTTAAAGCCTGATATTCCTCTGGATAAGAAAAAGTGAAAAAAGAACAGAAAGTTTGTGCAGTTTTAATTTCAACAAACAGTACTTCCAATGTGTCAATAACAAACTATGGGTACTTTCAATTGTTAGTTAGCCTCATGAGATTATGGATGCCAATGAATATATATTGTTTACTCATGCTAAAGATATGAGTATTTGATACAGGCCTGAGATTTATTCTCCAATGTGGGGCTCAACATCTCTTTGAGACCATCTACATGCGTTTATATCATTGAAACTTAATTTTCTGAATTGACTAATAATTGCATAATTTTAGTTTGGAATAGCATCACCAGAATTAAACAAGGGAGGCTTGAAGTATGTTTGATTACAAATATGCAGTTTAGAATTGTTTGCAAGTGACAATTTGCACCGAGAGGATAAAGATTTCATCGAATTGTGATATGGGATAGGGGACAATTATGTTGCTGCAAGAGATTAAGGAGTCTTAGAAGCTTAGCAAAAAATAATAACAAAACAACAAGCTTGTTACATACAAGTGTCGCATCGTACCAACAAGGGTTGGTCCAAGTGGTAACTGGATTTGGATCCCACCTCAAGGTATTGGGTTCGAATCTTGGGTGTGACAAAAACTCTGTTGAGAGGGGAGAACCACACGGGCCGGCAAAGCCGGAAACTCCTGGCCAGCCAGGTTCCCCGGCGTAGATTAGTCACTGGCAAAGCCGGTGGAAACTACGCATCAATGACATGGTAACCAAAAAAATACAAGTGTCGCATCGTGGTTAGTATAAATCCTACCATACTTACCAAAAAAATGAAGAAAAGTAAATAGAAAGCAATTATAATTCTTTATTAAAAAGGCTTAAAGGTATATTTGGTCCCTCCAAATATATAAAAAATCCCGTTTCTTTATTAAAAAGGCTAAAATCCAGTTTGGTTACATATTTAGCGTGTGTTTGGTTGCACGTTTGCAACCCAAACGCACGTCCGCGGGGTGTTTCGCCGTGGAAAAATCACGGTGGCTCCGAAGCTACAAATTGGAGCATTGCCTTCACCGTGGTTTTGCCGTGGTTCTGCCGTGGTTTTTGTGTTGCCGCGCGGAAATCCTACCGCCCATCCAAACACACACTTAGAGGGACCAAACTGGATAAAACATATATTTGAAAGGACGAAATACAAAGTTTTATTTTTACAGGGTCCAAACTAAAAGCGTTTGGTAATTGTAATGACTTTTTTAAAATTTTTGAAATTGTAGGGACGAAATAGGATTTTTTGTATATTTATAGGGACCAAACGTACTTTTAAGCCTATTAAAAATTAAGTCATGTAAAATTATGACTAATAAAATCATGAACCATATATATTTTTGGCCCTATAAAACTAACGTATTTTGGTATTGGTTCCCAAAACTTACACTGTTTATCGGTTTTGATCCTTCCAATATCAAAATTAGCATTTTTAGTCCCTACCATTAGTAGACCTCTGCTATAAGTTGAGGTGTTTAACGCTAATTCAAATAAACACCTAGTGGCACGGATTGATGCACACATGTCAAACTACTTTTTCATCTGCTTTCGCTTCCACTGACTATAAAACGAAACATACAACCATGGTGCCACTCTGTAGTTTAATCTCCATTCATCTGTCTAAACTCTAAATGGAATAGAATTGGGACCAAGCAATGGTAGTTGCTGTAATCCATGTAACTTTTTTGTTTTGTTGTTGTTGTCTTCTATAATAATGTAGCATTAGCACGACATCCCACTTCAAACCACCGATCGAGAGGCCTCACATTTACATTCCACTGAAAAAAATTTCTTTTCACGGTGTTCACAGGTTCAATTCTCGCAGTGGAAAAACTCGATGTTATCGAGTGCGAAATTTGATTCTGAGCACGAACAAATATTAGTTTTTCGTTCAAAAACAATGAGAAAAAGTTAGCATTATATTCTTTTTCCCATTTATACTCTCTAATTCGTAACGCGTGCATTGATATTAAGCCAGTATCATTTTTTTTTGGACAAAATTAAGCCATTATCATTTGTTTATGGTGAATATATCAATGCATAACAAAGTTAACTCAGAGCGTCGGGTTCAGCGGTTGGGATTGATCTTCCCTTAACCAATGGTCAGAGGTTCGATCCTCACCTTGGGTACGGAGCAGCGTTAAAACTCTGGGTCAGCTCCCCTACCCCTCGAGGCACCTCCAATGAGCAAGAAATTAGTCACTGGTATCCGTGCGGTGGATACCCGGATTTACAAAAAAAATGCACAACAAAGTTAATTTGACAATATTATTATTATTCTTTTGTTTATAGCCATTTTTAATTTATATCTAAATAGCACTTTTGGTCCTTTATGTTTGCTCCAGATTTCACTTTGGTCCTTTATCTTTTTTATGGTCCGTTTTGGTCCCTCATGTTTCGTTTTTGTTTCATTTTGGTCCCTCACGTCAGTTTTGACTAACGGACGCCACACTGACAGTTAACTACTGACGTGACGTCTTAAAATCATTAAATGACGTGGCAGAAATATATTATTTAATTGTTACTGAAATTACACATATGCATTTTTGTTTTTTAATTTAAATAAACAAAACTTAAATAAACAAATCAACAAATAAACAAAACATAAAATCAAAATCTGAGAATCTTCTTCTCCCTTCAAGAACAACAAGAACATCACCCTTTTCAAAACCCTATCGTCATCTTCAACTCAGATCTTCTTAAATCTTCAATTAAAAACAATTTTCGATCATCTTCGTTCAACTGAAATCTTAAATCTTCATTCAATCTTTAATCTTCGTTCAATCTTCCTTCTTCGTTCAACCCAAACGTTTTTGAAGAACAACCCAAACGAAGAGAAGAAGAACGAAAATCTAAAACCATTTTCACAGAACAACCCAAACGAAGAACCCAAACACAAAACAACCCAAACGAAGAACAACAACATCTCAGCGCTCCTCACAACATCTCAACATATCTGTAATCGAAGAACAGAAGAACGAAGAAGATCAAACCCAGAGAAAGAGAATGATTTGCGATTTCAGTGAAGAAGAACAAAGAACAAAGAATGATTTGCAATCTCAACATATTTGAGTGAAGAAGAACAAAGAAGATCAAACCACCACCATCAACGATTTGCAATTTCTCTGAAACCAAAGCACCACCATCAGAGAAATCAAACCCAGAGAAACATAATTCCTAATTCCTAATTGATTCTGGGCAAACACGATTTTAGGTGTTGAAGATTGAAGATGAACAGCTTTTATTGAAGGTGTTGTTGGTGTTGGGTTGAAGGTTTTGGGTTGAAGGTGTTGTTGTTGTTGAAGAATTGTTAATGTTATTTGTTTTTCATTGTTTATGTTATTTGTTTTTTTGTTAAATTTTATTTTTTGATGTGTAATTGTGAATTGGAATTAAATAATATTTTTTTTCCACGTCATTTAATGAAAATGGACGTCACGTCAGTAGTTAACTGCCAGCGTGACGTTCGTTAGTCAAAACTGACGTGAGGGACCAAAATGAAACAAAAACGAAACATGAGGGACCAAAACGGACTAAAAAAAAGATAAAGGACCAAAATGAAATCTAGAAGAAACATAAAAGACCAAAAGTGCTATTTAGCCTATTATTAAATAAGCAGATGTGACACTCATAGATAGTAACATAAAGAGAGTGTTATTATTGGAGACAGAAAACAAGTGCAGCGTTGCAGCTGGCCGCCGACAGCATACCCCATAGGACGATGGATGGGGTGGCATAAGTTTCAGATCAAAGTAAAAGAAAATCAATTACTACATGTTGGACTACGAATGAGTCAAAAAATATGTTGGGACTACGAAAAATAACGTCACTTCATGTAGTTCGATATAATTTATATGGTGTTATTAAAGGGAAAAGTCAGTAGATGTTACGCAAGTAATAATAAGTCTTATTTTAATTATTTTGTCTTACTCTCTCGCAACATAACATATTGTAAAGTAAAAGGATATGATTCAAATCTTTTACTCCCCGGTCTCATATTACACCTTGTTTTGAGTCATTTTACATATATTAAGAAAAGTAGTTAATTTTGTATGGAGAAGAGAAATTGTGAGTTAGTTTACCAAATTAACCTTTATTAATAACATTGGGAAGATAAATTAGTAGAGTTACGAAATAGATATTATTAAATAATGGATGATATAGTAGGAAAGAAACATTGATGTTTCATTGGGATTCTAAAAAGTCATGTATTATGGGACAATTTTTTTTGGCTAGAAAGTCATATAATATGGAACATAAGGAGTAACTAAGAATCTCTTAGTAACTTCTGTTTAACAAGGAAATAAGTATCACAAAGTCGCTAAATGTGATTGTCCATCTCCCACAGTTTTCTCTCCTAGGGTTTAGTTTTCTCTAGTGAGACGTTTTCTCTTCTCTCCATTGGTGAGACGTCTTCGGCTTCTCTATCTATGGCAACTAATCCAAACATGAATTTTGATGATGAGGATTGAGGAGGATACGACTCTTCCTTTGCAAAGGGGAACAAATAATGGTGATGCTCTGAATGAACAATTGTGCTTAGTTGGGCGCTTTCTTACAAGGAAGCCTATTCGCACTCTGATTATGAAGGATCGACTTGCAGCAATTTGGCAACCAAGGCATGGTGTTAACATCAAAGTGCTGGCCAACAACCTCTTTTTGTTTCAGTTCTATCACTGGCGAGATGTGCAGAAGGTGTCTTCTGGAGGGCCATGGTATTTTGATGGACACATGTTGATCTTATCTCAGTTACGGGTGGGTGATGTTCCTGCTCAAGTTCAATTGTTTCGTGCTGCTTTTTGGGTGCAAGTCCATGATGTCCCTATTGGCTTCATGACAAAGGAGGTTGGCAGAATTCTTGGCAATTTCATTGGCCAGTTCTTGGAATATGACCCGAAAAACTCATCTGGCTTTTGGAAATCTTTTATGCGAATTAGGGTTGCAGTTGATGTTCGTAAACCATTACGTCGAGGGAAGAAGATTAATGTTGGTGGGGATAACATCAAAGTGGTTCATTTCAAGTATGAGAGACTGTCTATTTTTTGTTATCTCTGTGGTGCCTTGGGCCATTCTGATAGCAACAGTGAGCTCCTTTTTGAGATGGAGCATGATGATGGAAGTAGAGGATGGGGACCGGAATTGAAAGTGGAACGTAGAACTCCTGGTGAAAACAATGAGTGGTTGCGTCAAGAACCTGGTGGTGGTCGTTTTCCGATGGTTGGGCAAGGAGGGGGTCATCGTAATAATGATGATATTAATTACGAGAAGCGGTTTCAATCCCTTAATGTGCGTAACAGACCAATAATGAAGAATGGGAATGATTGCACAATTATTGGGAAGAGTAGTCAACGACTAATGCTTTAGGAAGTGGTAACGACTTTGCTGGAGTTATGCGCCGTAATTCAAGGCCATTTTGCTAGTGGTGTGGGGTCTAGTGGAGTTAATTCTACTCTAGTCCACATGGATGTTGCTACCGTGGACCCAACCAATTTTGTTATTGGTGGGAATTCGCACATGATGTATGGCGAGGGTGTGGTAGGTAATTTCTTGGACACTGACACAGGTGACTTAGACGAAGTAAGGAAGCGTAAACGCACTGACGCATGTGGTTCTGGTCCTCAACTTAATCATGTTGATCCTTTTTTATTAGCAGGTCCTGGCAGGACTGCCAGGAGCAACAAGTATTCTAAGTTGGAATTGTCGAGGCCTGGGTCATCCCTCGGCAATCCCTATGCTTAGAGACCTTGTCCGGAGTAATAATCCGGAACTTATTTTTCTATTTGAGACTGAATTTTTCGAGTAAAATGGAGTCAGTGCATCAGTTGTTGGGGTTGGATGGTTGTTTTTTTGTGGATAAAATTGGAAGGGGTGGTGGCGTGGCAGTGCTTTGGAGGAATGCTATGAGGTGCCGGTTTTCTAGTAACTCGCGGCATCATTTGGATGTTGAGGTGGAGGATGATATTCGAGGGAGGTCGTGTGTTACTGGTTATTATGGTTTTGCTGACAGGTCAATTCGGAGACAGTCTTGGGCGTTGATTAGGAGATTGGCTAGTATGTCAACTCTACCATGGTGCATCATAGGTGATTTTAATGATCTGTTGTCTCTGGAGGATAAGCGGGGTTATTGCGATCATTCGAATCATCTTATGCGGGGCTTTCAAGAGGCTATTGTAGATGCTCGCTTGATAGAAATTCCCCTGACTGGCTATCAATTTATGTGGAGGTTTGCTTTGGGAACCCCTCATGCTATTGAGCAAAGGCTTGATCGTGCTTTTGCAAATAAGGAGTGGATGGATATTTTCCCGCAAGTAAGGCTTTTGAATTTAATCTCGCCAAAATCTGATCATTCTCCGTTATTATTACAACGTACACCTTTGATTGCACCTCACCGTAATTTACATTTCAAATTTGAGAATGCTTGGTTGTGTGAAGCAGACTTGGATGATGTGGTTCGCCAAGGGTGGAGTGAAGGAAACGTGGGGGATATTCAGTCCCACCTTCGTGGTTGTGCTACAGCTTTAGGCTCTTGGGGTCGTGACCTTCGCATGAGGTTTCAAGAAGAAATTAATGATTGTAAGGTTGCAATGGAGGCTATAAGGGATAGGAGGGATAGTCAAGGGGTGCTGCGTTTTAATAGCATGAAGCGCAAGTTGAATAAATTGATCTTGCAGAAGGAAGCTTTTTGGAAACAACGGTCTAAATCCTTTTGGCTTAAGGATGGCGACCAAAACACCAAATTTTTCCATGCTAACTCCACATGCACGTACAAAAAAAGAAGATTGATCAATTGCAACAGGAGGAAGGTACCATTGCTACGGATCCTATTTCTATTGGAAGGGTTGCGGGAGATTATTTCCGTAATCTTTTCTCGACTCAAACTAGTGTTTATGATCCTGTTATTCAAGCTTTGGAGACAAAGCTAGATAGTGGAGATAATGATTTGTTGATAAGACCTTTTGACAAAGGTGAGTTCAAGGATGCTTTGATGGCGATGGATGATGATAAGGCCCTGGCCCTGATGATTTCAATCCGGGCTTCTTTAAACGGTATTGGAACAACTATGGGATTGAAATTTTTTATACATGTGCAATCCACGGTCTATGGCAGATTGGCGCCCCATTGCCTTGTGCAATGTTATCTACAAAGTTGTCTCTAAGGTACTTGCTAACCGTCTTAAGCTTGTTCTATCTAAATATGTGTCTATTGAACAATCTGCCTATGTTATTGAGAGATCCATTTAAGATAATGCTATGATAGCTTTTGAAATTATACATTATTTGAAAAATAAGAGGAGGGGTAAAAAAGGAGAGGTTGCATTGAAAATTGATATGAGCAAAGCCTATGATAGGGTGGATTGGGGTTATATCTATGCTGTGATGGGAAAATTGGGCTTTAATGATCAGTGGATAAAGTGGATGCGTATGTGTATTGAATCTGTCTCATTGTCTGTGCTTGTTAACCAGGATCGTGTTGGGCCTATTTTACCAGGTAGAGGTCTTCGCCAAGGGGATCATCTATCTCCATACTTGTTTATATTATGCTCTGAAGGTCTCACAGCTCTTTTGAATCAGTCTTTGGCTAGAGGGGATTTGCATGGAGTATTAGTTTGTCGTGGGGCTCCTATTGTCTCACATCTTTTGTTTGCAGATGATTGCTTTCTTTTTTCCTGGGCAACAATGGGGGAAGCTATGAGAATTCAATCTATTCTAGATGTGTATGAGAAGGCGTTCGGGCAGAAAATTAACTATCAGAAGTCTGGAATCTTTTTTAGCAAAAACGCTTCTCAGCTTGATAAGGATGCTATTGCTACTCAGTTGGGTGTTACTGTTTGCATGGGAAGGGAGGATGCTTACTAAAGCGGGAAATGAGGTAATGATCAAGTCGGTCTTACAATCTATTCCTACTTATTTTATGAGCCTATTCCTAATCCCATCTACCTTGATTGATGAAATTGAATGATTGTTGAATGGTTTTTGGTGGGGTGGTAGTGGTAACCGTAACAAAGGGATACGTTGGATGGCTTGGAGACGGTTATGTGTGCCTAAAGGTGAGGGTGGTTTGGGTTTTCGAAATCTTAAAGCGTTTAATTTGGCTTTATTGGGTAAACAAGCTTGGCGACTTCAAAGTCAACCTGAGTTGTTGGTGTCTTGTTTATATAAAGAAAAATAGTATCCCCATTGTGATGTTTTGAGTGCTCCTAAACGAAGTAATGGGAGCTTTGTTTGGAATAGTATTGTCGAATCCCAACCGGTTTTGCATGCTGGAGCCTCGTGGAGAAGTGGACTTCGGGTAGGGTCTTTGTGAAGCCAAGACAGTCACATCTCTTTAATCCTCTCCTACGTGTTGACTATTTGCTGATTAGTGGGAGGAAAGCTTGGAATGAATCTTTGGTTCGGTTTCTATTTGATGATAATTCTTGCAAAGCAATCCTCGATACTCCCCTATTTCATTTTATTACTTCGTATTCTTTGAGTTGGATGGTTGAGAAATCGGGGGTCTATTCCGTGAGAAGTGCTTATCGTTTGGCAATGGAAACTGTTGTTCATAATTCTCATTTTCATGTCGATGGTAATTGGAGGTTGTTATGGGGGTTGAAGCTCCCTCCTAAAGTAAAATCATTTCTTTGGAGGCTGAGTAGGACTTGTCTACCTACTTGTTCAGTGCTGGCTGGGCATGGTATAGCAGTATCGTTGGTTTGTCCGTGTTGTGGAGAGTTTGATGAAACTCCAGTTCATTTGTTCGCTGAATGTGCTACAGTCTCTGTTGTTTGGCGTGCGCTGGGCTTGTTGTCCGTGGTTACTGGTTCTCCTGCGCTTTTGGCTTCGGCCAACAGCTTCTTTTTTGACATTTTGACTCGGTTGGAAGGCGATGACAAGTTGGCTTTTTGTATGACTTTGTGGAGTATTTGGTCGAGTTGGAATCAACTTGTTTGGAACAACATTAGAGATACGGCAGCTACTATTATCATACGAGGCAATCATTATCTCAAAGATTGGGAAGCTGCTCAATTTTCTCATCATCGGCCTATACCTTTGGGCTTGTGTTTTTCATCCATCTCAGCGCCTCTTGGTTGGAAACCGCCTCCTCCAGGTGTGTTGAAATGTAATGTAGATGCAGTTTTTGATTCAGATGGCAATAAAGTTGGTTTTGGTATGTGCATTAGAGATGACCGTGGTGTGTTTGTAGCTGCGAAGATGCAATCCTTTGTACCTGTCTTAGAAGTTTACAAAGGAGAGGCTTTGGGTTTGTTATTTGCCTTGGATTGGGTTCGGGAACTTCACTTCAAAGATGTCATATTTGAGCTCGATGCCAAGGTGGTTGTTGATGATTTCCATATATTGTTACCTACGGTGTCTAATTATGGTTGTATCTTGTTTGCTTGTAGGTAATCTTTTGCTTTTTTTAGTTCAAACTCTTATGTGGAATTTTCTAGGAGAGAAACCAACAAGGTGACTCATACTCTTGCAGGGGTAGCCTTGTCTTATGTTTCTTCTCATACTTTTTTTGACATTCAGCGTGTATTTCTCCTATTATAGATAATGAAATGAACTAGACTTCTTTTGTAAAAAAAAAAACTAAGAATCTCTTCATATTATATATGTAGGTACTTCTTACGCATATAATCTAATGCATGTTAAGCGTTATTAAATATTTCTTTAATTATAGATTCATTTTTCAGTAATCTCCTCTTTTTCACCAAATAAAAAATGGATAATTAACAAAAAAAATAGGTATTTAATAATACTATAATGTTACGACGTGTTAACTAAAAAATGCATAATTTATACAAGTGGGTGAAAATTAAATTGCAAGCTAACATCCACCTGCTTATTTGAAAAACCCGGCTCATGAATGAAATGAACCATTATTTTTCATCAATTTTACTTTCACTTTCCTCCTCATTTCATGTCATTCTAGATTGGAAACCAGGTCCTACTTTACTCATGAAAATCAATCATTGGTATATATGGAATAACCCAAAGCATGATTGATCCAAACTCCAAAGCCTTGCATGATTTAGGGGTTTCTAGTTCTACTAGGCTTTGCTTTTTCAACCTATGCTGTAATTAACTAAGCTTACTTTTCCACATGCACATGTATTAGGAATCTGCTTTAAAATTTACATGCTCCCTTGCTTTATGCAACATATATGGGACAGAAATGCCCCATTACACTTTAGTTTATTTCCATAAATTAAAATTCACATCAATTTGAAATGCATGCATGTAACCATTTTTTTTTATGAAAATTCCTACTCATAATGAGTCACAGCTCTTGCTTATCCATAACTGTTTGAAATTTGACCAAGTATAAGCAAGTTTTGTCAGCCATAGAAAACATGATTCCCTCCAAAACAGTAGCCATAATTGCCTCCCATATCTTCTCATCTAACTATGTCCACGCTATTTAATTCTTTGTTAAATTATTACAATAATACTGTTAATTAACTTTCCTTACACTTGTCGTGAGATGATAGCAATGACATTAAAAAAGTATCATTAGTTAGTATACAAAAATTAAAGTTTAGCAAGTATTTTCTACTAAATTCTTTTAAAAAAAACGAAAACCTTTTCACTAAGCAGTTCCTGACTTGTTTATACACAAATTGTATATGGGAATCACTAACTTTTCTCCGTACAAAATGTGTCTCTATCTTTATCATAACAATTTGTATTCAATTCAATGTATGTTAATAATTACAATGATTTAGATCTTACAACGTATTTTTCCTAACTTTTTACCCACCCTATAATTCATTCGTCATAGTTTCCATTTCTTAACAATATGTTCCACATGGTGGCAGCAGGTAGTCACCGCTAATTTAAGCTGAATAATAGCTGCCTTAATGTAATCCGTCATTAAAGTAATTCACTCATACGATAGAGCAGGTAAAGTTCATTGTTTTATTCTCTGTCAAAAAAAAAAGTTCATTGTTTTATTCTTTAATTCCTCTTTGAGACAAGCATATAAGATGGTATTAGGAGAATAGCATATAGCCATTTAGTCCTTGTATATATATGCTGCCACTGCCACCACAAGAAACCATTTATAATATAATAGTAAATACTGACTGAATTATCGATTTAGTAAAAAAAAATCATAGTTGCCAAACCCGAGCCAACCGGTAGGACTGATCTGCAAGTGACCCGGGCACACATTTGGGTCGAGCCACTTTACGGATTGGTCGTGCAGTTTACCAGGATCAACCCAGATCGGGTCTTGCGTGTTTTAAAAAACTAAAACAAATCCAAAATTTCATCGTTATGGACCTTATGATTATGAATTTGGTAATTCGAACTTTTGGATTTGAAGAACTAGTGTGTATGATGCACGGGTATACATCACATTTCTTTTATTAAATTTGAAATTTATTAGCTATTAAAATTTGACTCTATCAATATATATATATATATATATATATATATATATATATATATATATATTAATGTTTTTGGCACTATGTATTGATAGTTTTGATTTTCACATGTTGTTATCGACAATTCAATTTATATCTAAATTTTTTGTGGTGAGTTATGTTAATATTGTGTTGAGATTTTTAAGGTATGGTAAAATTCTTTTATAGTTTGATAACTATGGTCCTAACTCGGTTTCTCTAGTGAATAAGGAAGGGGAATATTGCTCTAAACCAAGGGGATCATCAGGTAGGGTCTCACCTGTGAAAGATAAGAAAAACTCGAGCAAAAAAGAAAAAAAGGGAAAAAGATCGCCATGGATCTTAGTTCCCAAGAGGACTTGGGGTGACAACACCCAAGTGGCGCGGAGAACTTGGGAACTCGGTAAACAACTAGGCTTATACACAGACATGGAGGAGGAAGTAATCTAGAACCTCAAATCCTTTCGTAGAAGTTCCAAGAAGAGAACCACGCCGATGCAATCTAGCCTAATGAAGGTCTTAAAAATACATCTAGCCTACATCTAGCAGTTTTTGGTGATTGTCCCTAAGAGTTGGTCAAAAGGTGCGACTCGAGCATCAGGTGTTAGGAGTACATATGATAGAATCAGTTTTCAGTTTTGGTGTTGCCAAGGTAGGTCTTCTATTGGCAATTGACTTGATTTTTTGTGCTTCCTTAGAGGATGTCTAGTTCCTTTAGATTAGTTTCTTTTAGGTGTGTAAGCCTAGGTTTTTGTCTGTGTAACTTCTTTGCGGTCGGTGTAATAGCAACCATTTCTTGCATATGGTTTGTATTTGCTTTCTGGCAAACCCTTTTTTGGTTAAGTCATATCAATAAACACCTAATTATCGAGGGAAAAAATGTATCAATTTATACGTGTTATGCCTATTTTTATTATTTTTTAGTAGTGCCGGGTCATGTGGTTCAACCACTGATCGTCAGTCCGACCACTGACCGAGTTCCCTGACTAGACCGGGTTTAATAACTATGCAAAAAATTATAGATGTCGAGTAATTTACCCTGAAACTAACAAAATCTTAAAATGATCTTTGAAATTGAAAAATCTTCGATCATACATTAGAAATTAGATTGATCGACAAAAGAAAAACTAATTTGATCACAGATTTAAATTTCAATGACTCTTCTAAAATATTACTAATAATTTTAGGGACGAATTTGACGACGTACTATAATATCAATCAAGGAAGATCTCAGTGGTTCATAGATAAATACATAGTACAAAACTCTTTGATAAAGCATCAAACATTTGTAGAAAGCATCAATGTTCAAGAAGTAGTAAAATACTAAATAAATTACCTGACGTTATTGAAACATTCAGAAATCCAATTATATTGAACCGGCTATATCTGTCGTACAAGGACATGCCCACCTAACCATTTTTTAATTAGAGTGAAATATACAATTATTATTAAGTGCAAATAGATAGCAAAGTAGCATGTGTTGTCATCTTACAGCACATGTTAGTTAGCTGCATGGACCATCTCTATGATTTATTTTGTTTCTTGTACATCAACTAAAGGACTATAAATCACTGACACCACTGTTGTGGAGACAACAATAAGAGAAATAAAAGTTCCTCTTTCAACAAGTATCACACTGATTATATCTGTATATATAGTTTTTCAGACCACTAAGGTTTCTGCTAGCTATATATATACATGAAAATGAGGAGTCAGAGTTACTTCAATGTTTTGATACCTTGTCTTTTGGCATTGATTGTATCAACTCATGCTCAACTTCAATTGGGATTTTATGCTAAGAGTTGTCCACAAGCTGAGAAAATTATTTTTAACTTTGTTCATGAGCATATCCACAATGCTCCATCTCTGGCTGCTGCTTTAATAAGAATGCACTTCCATGATTGCTTTGTCAGGGTATGTATGCAATTCAAGCTTATATGTTTATTTTATATTTTATGTCAAAATTGTGGAGTTAGTTAACATTGAGCATTTTTTAGGGATGTGATGCATCAGTTCTTTTGAACTCAACAACTAATCAAGCTGAAAAAGATGCTCCTCCAAATCTTACAGTTAGAGGCTTTGACTTCATTGACAGAATAAAGAGTCTTGTTGAAGCTGAATGCCCTGGTGTTGTCTCTTGTGCTGATATAATAGCTTTAGCTGCTAGAGACTCTATTGTACACACAGTAAGTACTCAACTCTTTCATGAACAGCAATGACCAAGGTTTTAAATCGCGAATCTTGATACTTGATATTTCCGAGAATCACAGTCAAATATGGTTGATGCGGTCTCATTCGTGTTCATGTTGACATAAAAAACCATGAGGTCACGACCAGATCCCGGTCGTGTACCTTCTGTAAAAAAAATTTGACATTGATATTAGAAATTAGTTTTAGAAGGTAGTTCAAATTACTTTTTCTTGTTGTAACAAATTTTCATAGTTGGTTAGTTAGTTAGATTCTTGCATTTACTTTGGTGCATTATATATAGTGACCACCTCTTCATATTGTACTAAGATTTTACTTCAGGTTTATTTCAATGAAATTCATATTCAATTCAAAGATAGAGTTTGTAACTCTTAGTAAATAATGACTCATGGATTTTTCAGGGTGGTCCCTTTTGGAAAGTTCCAACAGGTAGAAGAGATGGAGTAATCTCTAACTTGGTAGAAGCAAGAAACAGCATTCCAGCTCCATTTTCCAACTTCACCACCCTCCAAACTCTCTTTGGCAATCAAGGACTGGACTTAAAAGACTTAGTTCTCCTCTCTGGTATATTATACTAAACAATTTCCTTACCATTATATACTTTTCTTGTGCATGCCAAATTATGCTGTTTTAATTACCAAGTGTTAAAATTGTTTTTCAGGTGCTCACACAATTGGTATATCTCTTTGTACATCATTCTCAAACCGGTTATACAACTTCACTGGTAAAGGTGATCAAGATCCATCACTAGACAGTGAATATGCAACAAATCTTAAGACCTTCAAGTGCAAGAACATCAATGATAACACTACTATAGTTGAAATGGACCCCGGAAGTCGCAACACATTTGATCTTGGTTACTATAGTCAAGTTGTAAAGAGAAGAGGATTGTTTGAATCTGATGCTGCATTGTTGACTAACTCAGTTACAAAGTCACTAGTGATTCAACTACTTCAAGGGTCACTTGAAAATTATTTTGCTGAGTTTGCACAATCAATGGAGAAAATGGGGAAAATTAAAGTCAAGACAGGTACAGAAGGAGAAATCAGGAAGCATTGTGCATTTGTAAATTAAATAGCTAAGAGTCTTTGTTCTGTTGATAATCAATTTCAACCTAATATTCTGGTACAATTTGTATGATCTATATTTTTGGGTCTTGTTATTTATGTGTGTTGTTTTAATGGTAACAAGTGGGTTCGATCAATTTTCATTCTAGTTCCTGGTTTGATGGTAGATCATGTTATTGTTGTAATAAAAAGCAGAATTGGGAGAGAACTTTTTGAGTTACCCACAGACAGAGAAGTTAATAATATTTGTGTGGCCAGTTGGTTACAACTTACATTATGTATGTACTTTTTGACTAGTTCTCTTAATTCGATGCAATCTTTAAATAAAGATGTAGGCTTTGGTTAGGGTGGGGAAACACCTGGTAGGTTTATTGACATTGTGGTCAAATTTATGTAAAGTTAATATAAGGTGATCCTATGCCACCATGAACTCACTCATTAAAAAGAAAAACAAATTAACAACAACATGAGAGAATTTGCAAGAAAAGAAAAGGTATCGGATTCAAATTTTGGAAACTAACATTTCGTCCACTTCCTAACTAATTACTAACCACTAACATCTAATATTTATTTATTTATTTATTTATTTATACAAACAAACCTCATATGAAATTACCAATTTGGATATCTTAGTAACAAGACACATATCTAATTTAAGGGTAAAAATGTCATTACCCTCTCTTTCTTTCTTTCTTTTTCTTTTTACACTCTTTCTTACTTTTTTTCTCTTTCTTCTTACACTCTCTTTCTTCTTTTTACTTTATTTTTACTTTACTTTTACTTTTCCCATAAACAATTCTTCTCTTTCTCTTATCACTTCACTTTAGTTTTTTTAACTAAATTTCTAAATTTATACAAACACTAATCTACTAAAATTACCAATAAAAATGTAACTGAGTAACACGAAAAAACAAAAAAAAACTATCACCTTTTTGAAAAAAGTTATCACCTTAAAATTTTAATTTTTCTCTACGAAATCTTTTTACACTCTTATTGATAATCTACTATCACCTCTTATTGATAATCTACTATCTATCTTTTACTATCTACTATAATCTACTAATCAACTAAAATAATCAATTGAAACTACGAGATAAGTGCAATCATATATAAAAAAACATGGGATAACTGCACTAAAATAATATTTGTCATTGATAATTAAAATTTTTGAAAACTACTATAAACCTACTATCTAAAAAACAAGAAGATTTAATGACTATTTAACTAGTGATTATTATTTAAAACAAATATTTCTTTTTGATAATCGACTATCTCTGTTTTACTATCTACAATAATTTACTAATCAACTAAAATAATCAATTGAAACTACGAGATAACTGCACTGATATATAAAAAAACACGAGATTAATATTTGTCATTGATAATTAAATTTTTTGAAGACTACTACTATAAACCTACTATCTAAAAAACAAGAAGACTTAATGACTATTTAAACTATTAATTAATATTAAAAACAAATATAAAAAACACGGGATAACTGCACTGATATATAAAACAAAAACTACGAGATAACTGCACTGATATATAAAAAAACACGGGATAACTGGAATGATATATAAAAAAAAACACGGGATTAATATTTGCCATTGATAATTATAATTTTTGAAGACTACTATAAATCTACTATCTAAAAAAACCAAGAAGGTTTAATGACTATTTAAACTGATTAATATTTAAAACACACGTGACAAATATTTGTCACTAATACGTAAAAAAAGACAAATAGTTGTCAGTGATATATAAAAACACGGGATAAGTATTTATTATTGATAATCTACTATCTATCTTTTACTATCTACTATAATCTACTAATCAACTAAAATAATCAATTGAAACTACGAGATAACTGCAATCATATATAAAAAAACACGGGATAACTGCACTGATATATAAAAAAAACACAAGATTAATATTTGTCATTGATAATTAATTTTTTTGAAGACTACTATAAACCTACTATCTAAAAAACAAGAAGATTTACTGATTATTTAAACTACTGATTAATATTTAAAACAAAGATTTCTTTTTGATAATCTACTATCCCTCTTCTACTATCTACTATAATTTGCTAATCAACAAAAATAATCAATTGAAACTACGAGATAACTGCACTGCGGGATAACTGCACTGATATATAAAAAAACACGAGATTAATATTTGTCATTGATAATTAAATTTTTTGAAGACTACTACTATAAACCTATTATCTAAAAAACAAGAAGACTTAATGACTATTTAAACTACTAATTAATATTTAAAACAAATATAAAAAACACGGGATAACTGCACTGATATATAAAAAACTATAAGATAACTGCACTGATATAATGAATATATTTTTGTTCCACTTTTTGATTGTTGATATCTAATTATGCCAAACTGCTTATAATGAATATATTTTTGTTCCACTTTTTAAGACCAAATAATATGGGCTTTCTCCCTACACCTCCCTCAATTACTATTTTACTAAACACTTTTTTGTGTTCCGAAAACTTAAAATAAATTATTGTGTCAAAAACTAGTTTTTAAAATCTTCTGAAAACTTGACCAAAAAAAAAATCTTCTGAAAACTAATTTCCAAAATATAGTAAGCTGTGAGAAGCAATTATGGGAGGTGTATATAGCAAGGCCTTGAATGACTGGTAAGTGAAGCCCAAATTGGTTTTTGGATGAGGTCTCACTGGCAAAACCCTAATTAGGAGTTTATATGCACACATCACAGTCACACAAACTAGAGCTGTCAATTTGGCCCATATGGGCCAGCCCAGCCCCAGCCCCACGTGGCCTTAGGGCCAAAAGGCCCATGGGCCAAAAAGCCCACATTTCATAAGCCCACATGGCCCCAAGCCCCAGTGGGCCAGGGCCAGCCCCAAGGCCCTTAATTTTTTGTTTAATTTTCTGGATGGTTGTGATCCATCCAATATATTTTTTAAATCCATTGGATAATTATAAAAATACTTTTTAACAAAAAAAAATAAATTTCAAGTTTTCAGTTTTTTTTCAAATTCAAAAACTATATATATATATATATATATATATATATATATATATATATATAATTTTTTTATGCTAAATTGCAGACTACTACCATGAAGTCATATTATATTCACATACTTGAAAAGTTCTTGTTATACACAATACCACCAAAATGCAACCTATGAGTGTCCATTGCTAGAAGCAATATTACAGGGGAAGCAAGGGAAAGAGTGAAGTAAGATTGCTCACATTCCCATCATTGAAATCAACTACGAACTATCAAATGAGAGAGTGTCGTGTGACTTGTGTCATGGTGAGTCACTGAAATACTACTTTCTTATTCGTTTGTTATTATCCCATCAATTTTCTTTTTCTTTTCCTCACTCCAATTTAATTTTTGTTATTTTCAACAGTCACATAGAGTATATTCTTTAAAAGCAAAACATACGGTTGTGAGCATAGAAAAAAATTATAATAATGATGATAATTCATCTTTCCAATTTTTATGATGTGAGTTTTTATTGTACCATTTGCCAGTGATGCTTGTTATTAACTCTTAGAAGTTATACTCATTTCAAGTAATTGATATTCCATTTTAGTTTTTTTCCATTTGTTTTAACACATTCAGTGATGCTAAATTGCAGGAGCGCCGCCGTGAGATCGCGGAGCGCCGTCGTCCGCCGCCGTGGGGTCGCCGGAGAGCCGTCGTGGGGCCGCCGGAGAGCCGCCCGGCACCACCTCCATATTTAAATATAAATATATTTATATTTATATATATATATATATATTAACTATTATATTATATATATAACTATATATATATATATTATATTTATACATTTACAGATATTAAAAATATAAATAAAAAAATATGAAGTATAAAAATATATTAAAATGATGTTTAAAAGTATTTTTTACTAATAAGAATATTTTTTTAGTGAAAGATTTTTTATGTTTTAAAAATATAAAGGAGGTGGTAGTGATGGTGGTGGTGGTGGTGAGAAGAAAAAGGAGGTGGTGGTGGTGGTGAGTGGGAGATGGTGATGGTGGTAATGGTTGTGGTGAGAGAGAGAATGAGGTGGTGGTGAGAGTGATGGAGAAGAGGAATGGGGTAAAAGAATGAAAGAGAGGTGTAAGTAGTAGGAAAAGAATGATAAAAAAAATTGGAGGCCAACCCACAGAGCCCTGGCCCCAACCCACTAAAAAATTGAAAATGTGGGTTGGGGCTAAAAAAAGCCCCATTAATAGGGGGCTGAAATATTTGGGGCTAAATTAAGGGGCCTATGGGGCTGGGCTTGGGGCCAAATTGACACCTCTAACACAAACACTATATATACTCAACACGTTTACGCCATAAAATCATAACTATTCTCTTGTGCTCACATCACATAAACACTATTTTTAGGTTTAGTTTGATTTTGTTCTATTATTCTTATTGTTTTTCTTTGAAGTTTCAATTTTTGTGTGTGCAGTGATGTAAACAAAGTTTCGTGGATAGAGTTTCTGATCATCTGGGTAAACTTTACTCAGACCTTGATTATCAAACCCTTGGCTGTCTGAGCACACCATATTCATTTTTACTCTGATTTTTTTCGTTATTTTTAAAAGTTAGATTAAGATTGGGCTTATGATGATACCTTATTATCTTAGCGGATTTCAGTGAGATTTCGATCAATGATCTGATTGTTACACACACTGAAGCTCTTTACTTAAATTTGTATTTGCTTTTTGTTTGGCTTCTCTTGAATATGATTTTTGTTATGGTTATGGTGATATGATTTTGATTGTTAGAGAAATGAACCTTTACTGTTTCTTTAGGTGTGATGATGAGATTTTTCATAAATCAGAATTACCACGATAAATATGTTCCAATGGTGAAATTTGGTGTGCATATGGATCCCTTAATTGCAGAGAGGCCTGTTAAATCAGAATCTGTATCGAATCTTCCATGAAGAGCACCAGAAAAACCAATATCAGTATTAACAAACCTAAAACACCAACAATGGACAAAAGGCATTTGAATCTATCAATATCAGTGGTGCAAAGAGGGTGGCTGTCTTGGACATTCAAGCAACCAGAAAATATGAGACTTGTGTTCTAAAGTTCAATACTAATAATTTGACATCCTTCAATTAAAGACTAAGAGCCTAAAAACACAAACAGCAGCAGCCAAGGGAGGGACCTTGAATATATCAGTCTCTGGATTTTAGAAAAAAAATCAGATTTGAAGGAGTTGAAGGAGAGAGATAGACTCAAAGATAATGTGAAGTTCTCACCTTAATAAAGTTGGACAATCTCAATCTCCACCCACACATAAGGCAACTACTAAATAACTATCACTAGAACACTTTGTAGTACCTAAACTTTAAGTTGAAGACGTGTCCGGTGTTCGATAAGTGTCTTGTTGGAAACCGACATTGGCCCTTCTATTACGCCAAAGGACTACTGTAATTTAGTTGCACCTTCACTCTAAAGGGTTCTTATAATGTTTTTCAAACTTCTTCGACCTTAACATTATTAGAGAATGGAATGTTTGGTCATGATAATATTCAAATAGTCATACCCACAAGGGTTGAGTTTAGGAGAAGGACCAGTCTACCACAACGTGCAAACCAAGGTTTTTTTTTTTTTACAACAAACCAAGGTATGAATTCCTATAAAAAGATGTGTCCATATTTAGTGCCCGACACCACCTCGAACAAGATTACCTTAAGTGGAGGGAATCCGTAGAAAACAAAAAAAAGTACTCAGATAATCATATTGTTTATATGATTTTTCTAAGAATAGGTTATTAAAAAACAATAAAGGAGTTGAATATACAATGCACGATCTGTTCTTAACCCTTCTCACTTATTCTGAAACAAGGCAATTTTCTTGATGAAGTAGACCGGAGACACGCGATCTGTTCTCAGTTCAACCTGTCAGCCCAATTCGGTTTTCAAAATATATATACATTGTTGAAATACCAAATAGAATGACAAGTTTTAGCAACATAGACATAGATAGTTGAAGTAGCTTGAATTACGAATTGGATTTTCGCAGCTGTATTATAAACCAATGTTTTATTTCCCTTTTCCATGCAAGCGTAAAAAATGCTGCAGAAGCCGCATGGTAAAAATCATTGTTGAAATAACTTCCGAGTATTACTCTGCTAATATATCCCAAAATTGCTTATACAGAATATAAAGTGTAACAAATGTTGCATGCAAGCAATTGTTGTGGACGCATTTTGTTGCGTTCCTCCTCTATCCCTTGCACTTTAACCAAGACATAGCTCAAAAATAGCCTCGTTATCTTCTAAAACAGTTGGAGTTGTTTGCTTGATGTCATAGCATTTTATGTCTCTTCTTCAATGCACTTTGGACACCTGCATCTAAAACCATAATCTGCAAGGGATGCCTGTCTCTCCTCATATGGAAGGTCTTCATCAACATATGAAATGGTTATCTGAAATTCATTTGAAATTTTAATTAGTTGAACATGAAAATATATCTCAAAATATAGAAATTTAATAGGCCGCGTCTAGAGTGGACGTGGTCCATCGGTGGATGATCAGTAACAAACAACTGATAAAAATATATCAATGTTAAAATTATGGATCATGTCTACCCTAGACACCACGAATATTTTAATGTTAAAATTTTATATACAATCCCTTTTTCAACCTTGGTGTCATTATTTAACATAACAATCATTTGGGAAGTATCAAAAACCAAAAAACAAAATCCCAATAAACTTATTTATTTATAAAAAATTTTGCCTATTAAGTGCTGGCATAAACCAACCTCTTCTCCTTTACAGATGGACCTCAGAGCAATTATTGTTGCTTGGCCATCTCTATCCTGCATGCAAAAAATGTAAGATTTTAAGGATAAATATTCAGATTCAATGTTACATGAGCAAAGTTAAAGAGAAAATGCCAAAGATATATGTTTTAAAGCAACTGTTATTATATGCTTAACCAACAAAGCAAGCAAAGGAGGAGCACTTCAACTTATCAATGGGCTGGGGAATCTTCAATCTTGTAAATACACATTGCATCAATATGGAGAAAAAGATATTCATTTTCTTTTCAAAGTTGAAACACATAATGAACTAAAATATCAACAGCCAACGAAAATGATCTAATCTAACCATACTTTTTTTGCACAAAATAAGTCAAATATGCAATCAACTCAAATCAAACCAAAATAGAAGATAAAATCAAGATAGTTTTGCCTCACATACCTCGTCTCTTTTGAAAGCTTTGGCATTAGGACAACAAGAATGGTTCATGCAGCTTTGCAAAGGAAAAAATGCAGTTCCTAAAATACAACAAGTCAATAACAAAACAGATTTATCGCTCGACATTTAAAAATAATGATCAATATGTATCAGTATTAAGAAAGAAAGAATAAAATAAAGAACTAAAAGTTGAATTATGAATATTATATGAAGAGATAACAAGGACTATTGATAAAAAAATAAAAGACTTCAGATATCAACAGACAAGCTGCATTGAAATCAGTACCTTGGCAACAATTAGAATAGTCTTCACCAAGAGCATCTAGAATTGACTGTGTAATTTTCTCAGCTTCTTCCTGCCGTTAATAATAACATAATAAGTAAAAGAATTTATTCTTTTGAGATGATATATCAAAGCAAGGTGAACCAAATTCTAACCTTATCTGGATATGCCATATCATCAATGTACAAAAAGTAATCCTCCACTGGAGAAGCCACAACCAAATCACTGACAAACATAAACACATGATTAGTATACATATCAGTACAATCAAAATAAACTATGATTCGAATTTTCAGTTTACTTTAATGACTATAACAGTATCACAATATTCAAGCATTATGTTAACAAAAGCAAACACAAAAAATGGCTAGACGGATTAGAAGAAAAACAAAGCCTTATAAAGTTGGCTCTTACAGATTATTCAGCTCAAACATGCCGATGATATGTCCATAAATTTCAAGGGAGAATACTGGAAAGAGTCAAGGACTTGGAGCTAAAATATCAAAGAAATAAATGACAAAAGGTCATTGAACATGCGCACAGCGAATACATCACCAAATTAGCATCTGTAAGGATACAGGGCTCGCATTCCTTGTCAAATATAGCTGTCTTAAGAAGTTCGAGAGACTGTAACATCAGACCAATAAGCACAACATTAGGTATAAGTACAACATATTAAATCAGTGAATAAACATCTGAAGAATCTCACCTCAAATGCCAACTCTTTTATTTGCATCCTGAATGAAGCTTCATCGGAAGAATCGACATCATCTGGCAATGCAATGCAATCCCACCACCTACAGATACTTTGAAGTGACTACTCTGACATAGTTCAAATAAAATAATAGAAGATGGTGAAATTCTCTTTTCCAATGCAGAAAATTAGAATGATAGTCTGTAGAAGTTCAATTTGTTAACAAAGACATTGGTGCATTTTGCCTTAAAAGTCCGTGCACACGAAAGCACAAGCATTGTGTATTTAAGCTTCATGTAAACACGTCGGTTACCTTTTCTTGTATCCCATTGATATAGGCCTCCAAGCTTCCAAAAGAAGAGAGAAATTATCATGGTCTGAAACACGGGATGTATCATGTTTCACTTTCTCTTCAAGACATTTTGTTTTTAACTTGTGGTACCTTAATATGGTAGAAGAAATAGCCTGGTGATAAAATCCAACCAGCCTTCCAATCAGGCAAATCTAATAGAGACAATTTGTGCAAGACTAACGAAAATAGCTTGTTTGATCAGTTGAGCATCTATAAGTACACATGTTTATGTATAATGTCAAATTAAAGGGTAGCTTCGACAAAGAAAAATAAACATGAAAAACAAACGAAGATAAAAGGACCATGTAACATTGAGGAAGAAGTAAGAACTAATGTCTTAAGCAATATTTTCTGCAGCATTGATTTTTCTACTTATGGTGCCAGCATCATTTACTACACAACAATACTTAGGGAACTCTGATGAGTGATGAAAATAATACCAAGCAAGGTTATCAGCTAATGTTACCTTTGCAGCAAGAACGAATATATCATTTGTATCTGGGAGAAAATGAAAAGAACATCAAATAAGTAAGCAACACATGAAACAAAAGTGTCTGGGACAAATTAAGATTACAAAAAATTATCAATGTAAATAAGGAGTGTTACCATTAGCATGTTTGACGAAATTAAGGAGCGCCTCCCTACGAGCTGGAACAGAACTCTCACCAGTACAGAGTAAAGAATGGGAAGATTCCCAATCAGCCTCTGCACACAACATGCTACAGGTATTGGCAACATTATCAGATGAGATTATTTCATGTTTTACACCCAAAAGAATGATGTGCAAGAACAAATAATTTCAGTGCAAGGCAAAATTTTCTGATTTGCAAAATAAAATCAATACAAGTCCTATGTAATTTCTTCAAGCAACCATAGAGTTACCTGCAATAATAAGCTTCTCCACATCCACGACGACATGGAACAGCCGGTGGCAAAGGGAAAACCTCGGAGCAACGCAATTTCAATTGGCCATTCATCAATGACTCCACAACACCCTCAGGTAGTGGAACTTTATTTTTAGAAATACTAGAACTACATTGTCCAATGGTCTCCTCTTCATCGGATGAATCCATTTCATTGCAACCATGATCATTGGCCCTTAATTCGCTCAAGTAAAGCCTCCTTCCAATTTGAAGTTCTATAGAACCAATAAAACGGAAACAGAAGCTACATACAAAACAATCAATCTGCAAAGTAAGGTAAAAAAAAATAAGGCAAAGAAGCAAAAATGTCTTAAACAGCTAAATAAGAATAAAAACTGTGAAAACAAAACAAAAGAAAAAAAAACCTTGTTGAAAGAGTGTTGAGCTCCCACAAGCATTTGGTCCTTCAAAACAAGTTCCCCCTCTTTGATGTCCATGGAAGAATATACACCTACATGGTATAAATTATAAATTATTATACATTATTTGCCACAAACATAAATAATGGGGAGAATTTGTGAGGTGGAACATAAACAAAAGAGAGAATGAATGAAATGAAAAGAAGTACCTTTTCCGAGGTGGTCATCCTGTTTGACTGTGATGCCATTGGAGTGCCTTGTAGACAAAATATTGTGATAATATTCCTAGAAAATAAAACAGAAAAAAAAATGAGAAAAGAGAAAAATGGGTAGGTTGTGTTGTAAATTTGTAATTGATGGGTGGAAGAAATTACCTGAAGTTGGAGAGGTGAGGGGGGAGTGAGAAGGGCAGAGATTTGAAAGGCACAACGTGAGCTAATAGGGCAAATAGGTTCCATTGAAGTGTTGGAATTGGAAGAGTGTGTTTTGTGACGGCGCTCGTAACAGACACTTCAACATATGAAATCAGGCGACGACAGTGTTTCGGTGCCTCCCATGTAATTTTGTGTTTTGGTAAAAAAGAAAAAAAGAGGAGCTCAGATAGAGAGTTTCAACCTGAAGGCTGAAGGTGATGGTCCCGCCATCACAGTTACTTTCATCATCGCTCCTCAATTGCACCAGCCGGGAATCGAACCCGGGTCTGTACCGTGGCAGGGTACTATTCTACCACTAGACCACTGGTGCTGTTGTTTATATCTTCCCTGAGTTTTGTTTTTGTATTAAATTGAAAGCAGACATGATAAATAGAGAAAATAAGAACTAGATTTCAATTTTCAAGTAAATTTTATTTTATGTTTTAGTCGATTCCAACCAAACTATCTATATAATAAAATAAATAATGTTTTTCATGCCACCTTCATTTTCACGTTTAATCATAAGAGATTTATTTTTTTTATTATTCTAATAGAATTCAACTTTATTTTACAAATTCGATTTCAGATTATCTATTGATTATCTAATACAGAACTGTTTTTATGCTATGTGCCATCATTAGATTCATTCAGTTTTTTCACTACAATTATTTTCTTCAATTAACTTTTTAAAAAATATTCCACACTAAATAATGATTTATTTGATTTCTTTCAAAGATAATTTCTTTCAAAATTCCGTACAATTTGATATTAGACCATAAATAAATACTTTGATCAATTTACCAAAAAAAAAAAATACTTTGATCGGTTATAACCCCAACTTCTTTCTCAGAAATTGTGCATCTGTTAGAAAATGAATTTTATATATGAGTTGAAGTTAACAGATTCGAAATTGAGCTTAGCTTTTCGAAAAAAAAAATATATGCGCAGAAACCTATAAGCTTAATGCAACGAAGTGTTTCGAAAATGCAAATGCATTCTTCAAACCATTTAATTGATGGTGTGTGTACTCAAGAAGATATAGAACAGTTAACAAGGAGAGTTTCAAAAGATATGTTTGGAGGAAGTTTCTTCAAGAAGTATTGATTTGTAACTGTTTTAAACAAGTGTTAATCATGTCAGTAGTTAGTTATTAGGATCATTAGCCTATAATTACCAGTTAGTATGTTTGATAAGAGACGTAATTTGCTCATTGTAACCCAAAATGTTGGGCACATTCGATTGCATTTGGATTGGCCATTCTAAACTATGGAAGAATCAAATGCCACTACCAGAGAGCGGAACAGCTACATGCGAAGCACATACACCAACATTTCAAAATTGTACAGTCAAATGTCAATAAACTTTTCCATTGGCAGGTACTGCTTGAAGGATCATCATTAATATTATCGACGATGGCATATCACATGTAAAATGATCAAATACAAACAACCTCTTATAAAATTTGTCACCTAGCCAGTTCAAAATGTAAAGATGAGATCCAATCTAATACACAAATTTCAAACATAAAGTAAATATTATAGCTTGTTACTCAAAGCATCATACACATGCACAGGGTGAGAACCCATCAAAGCTTGAAGAAAACCTAACCTAGTTCTCTGATACATCTAGAAAAGCTGGGAAGAAACGTATGGTGAATGTTGAATCCAAGATGCAGACATAAACCAAACTAGTAGACATTTATGAATAACATCTGATTACTAGTGTTTTTGGTTTCATATGGATCCAAAGAACAGTTCCAGGGATGGAGTACTGAACACATTAGAAGCGGCTCTTTCCGTTTTATAAGGTGATACATGGAGCTGATACTTGATAAACCTCTGCAACACGATTTGTTCATCATTAGAATTTAGAAAGACATCATAAAGTTCGATTATATTTTCGCCTCGAAAAGAAACAATGATATGGTTATTGTATCAGGGCATGAATTTGACTAGCTGCATAAAATTGAGATATAAAGTAACATACAGCTAATTGAGTGACAATTTCAGGATTCGTGTCGATATGCCAATCTGGTTCCAATTGCCGAACAAATGATGACCGTCCATTCTCAGTGCTGCAGAAGAGAACCTACAGAGGTACCGGATATCAAAATAGAGGGGAAAAAAGGTTATTAAAAGGAGAAATATTTACAGCTGTTTCATTAGATTCACAGAAGACAAATATTTACTATAAATCACGACTTCATCTGAATATATGTTGCCATCTAAATTTGCATGCAATGTTCGTCTGATCCTTTTTTTCCTTGATTGCAACAACTATTGAAAAGATAAAATGTTGTGGGCAAGATAAGGAGACAGTCACAAGACTGACAACTAATGGTTTCAGAATTTCAGGTTCCAAGGATGTCTAGCAAAGAACAGAAACAAGCATCATATGGCCACAGACATTTTATTATTACTGTGTATCGCAACCCTAGTCACGCAGACCCTTTTTTTTCTAGACCATACCACACATCATTGGATTTGTCTTTAGACTTCTCAACATCACAAATAATTCTTCTTAAAAATCAAGGTTAGGTTCTATCCCTAGGGGTACTCTTCAAAAACCAAATATGTCCTTTAGGACATCTCTGATCAATATGTCTGTCAGTAAAAAGTTTAATCTCATACATGTGTTCAATGTCACAGATAATGTTAATTAATTGGAATATATATATATATATATATATATATATATATATATATAAATATTCCCATGTTGTCTATCAACACACGTACATTAGAGCACACAAAAGCATGTCTTCATAAGGTGGATAGTGAAAAACTACTTTTTTCAAGGGCAAATTTGGTTGACAAATCGCCCAGATGTGCCATAGCAAGAAAGTAGTTAAGTACTACAAAGGAAAAAAGGTGTAAATGTGTAATTACTTGATGCATGTTCACATACCTTGTCCTTGACCAAACCACCTGAAGTGAATACCCCAGCTTCTTCTAACGCTACAAGAACTCTTTTCTGCAGAAATAATCCATACATAAAGCATAAACAATTTAGTAATATGGTATACTACAACAGGGTTGCAAGGGGGTATTAGACCTTCAATCAATTTTAGATTGAAATCCGGGACTAACAGCTGTAAGGAAAATATGATCTCAACTAGCTCAAATTAGTAACTGCAAGATATTAATAACTTAAAACTGTGCTCTATGGTGGAATAGATACTCTGGACAAAGTCATAGAGAAAAGATAATAAAATAATGAAGATATCTAAGATATATCTAATGTGACATTGGTGACCACAAAAGTTCCAAATGCTGAATCTTAAAGCAAAAATTTTTGCCTCAAACAACTAATACAATATGTTGTTTCAATTTTACAAAATCATTTGGTTATAAGAGAAAAATTGATAAAGCTGAATGATGGTGGATTTGCGGCATATAATATGAAGTATTGTTCTTCAATTCCATTAAGTTAATCAGATAAGACATGATGAGTGATTGATATACGCTGACAAATGACACGCACCTCGCTTTCATCATCCAGAACTCGTTCCATGAGATATAAATCGCAAAATTTTGTTATTTCCAACAATACTTCTAGTACAGAGGATCTCACAGTTGCTTGATTCTGCCAAGAACAGAATGAACAACATTGATATCTTTATCTGCATTGATGTCAATAAACAAAAGTATAAGAAAGGACAATTTAACCACCTGAAGCTCCTCTGGACTATTTTCTTCAAGAATCACTCCAAGAAGGCGACAAGTTACCTACATACAACACATCGGTCATAGAGGTCAGCAATAATTCATCATTTTAACATTTAACAACTAACAACACAAACTTGCAACATGACATCAAGTATTTCAATCCAGTTTATAACCATGTACACAAAAACAAGCATATAATATCTTATCAGGTTTTTCAAGAGAAAAAGGATAAAATAATATCTGAAGAACGGCCTATCAACTATCACGATAAATAATAATAATAATAATAATAATAATAATAATAATAATAATAATAATCATAATAATAATAACAATAATAACAATAATAATAATAATATAATAAAAGCACTAAACTTTAACCTAAAAGTAATCATAAAAATAGCATGTATTTTAAAGATGGCTTGGCTTTACTTGCAAATTGCAATCTTAACTTTTTAAATCAATTAACTATTAAATTAAGTTACTCCTTTAGTAAAAAGATTGTCATGAATCGTATAACTTCAAAAGTACTAAACAAAATACTGGTAATTAGTATCATGCTCATTCCATAAAAATGTATGATCTTGTTAAGTAATTTTGAAGTCATGGTCAGTAATACACTTTCATTTGGGCAGGGCTGCATATTGAGAATCCCTTATTCAAATCATACACAGAAATAACAATAATGATATATTGGCATGTATTTGGTTCTCATTCAGGGGATTACGAATTGATAGTGGCGATAAGTTTAAAAATATTAGCTAAGGCACTCACCTTAATTGTATTCATGGATTTATATTCAAAATAAATAGCAATTAAAACAGAAAGAACTTTATATCAACTTTGCTAATCTCTTTTCAGTTAGACTCAGAAACTATCAAGTGATTGCCCAACATATGTCACACAAATCTACTCTATAAAGCTACGGATGAGTAATCTGATATGGCACATTAATTTAACCTGCTGTAGACTAAGATCCAAGGTAATGGTGGTCACCCAAATAGATATTTCTTTTTTTTTACCAGAACCAAATAGATATTTCTTAGGATGATCACAATAGATGTTAATTTCTAGAAGACCATTGCAACCAAAAACCTAAGCTTGAAATGCGCATCATCTACACATAAGAGTACTGGAGAGAATATCATCAATTACCTTTCTTCCTTCACTCAACTTCTGCCTAACTATCTGCCCCAAGGTTGGCTGAAAAAGTTGATGAAAAAGAAAAACTTAGAATTGCCAATCACAAGCAAACTATCAAACTCAGCCCAAATTGTCTTAAATTAATCCAAAAACATTCAAGGATTGCCTGAAGTCTGAACTCTGAAGCATCAAGCAAAGGAAAGTAGCAACAAAAAAAAAAACATTTTACCTTGACAGGCTGAAAAAATTCATCCACAACATTTTGTGCCCTTGATTCATCTAAAGGTAAACAAGCTTCAGAAGGATTTACGGACGCATTTGAATGTGTACCGACTCCAGGATTACTAGATGTAGCACCTTGCCGTTTTGGTTGCCTCCTTTGAGAACCACCAGGAGATCTCAACAGCCTCCAGGTGAAAACAATTGCAACAGCAAGACCAGCAACTGCCCCAATAGAGCGTATATCCTAATACCAAGTACAGTATATGAGGTTTGAATTAATTAAATACACACATGCTCCAAACCAAGACCAAAACATTACATTACATTACATTTGATCATTTACACTATCAAACTTTAATCATCCCTATAATAATGTTATATTAGGTCACAAAATTTCCCCATATTGACAATAAACAAAAGAGCATAAAAATTTATCCTTTCTACCCACCCCCAACATTAAATTAAGTCCTGCAAAAAGAAAAAAGTAAAAAAAGAAAGAAAAAAAAACAGTTGAGTTTTATCACAAAAAAACAAACCTTTACTCATTGGGTTGAGAATTATCCAACCCTGGATCCCAATCATTCAATCAACAATTACAGGGGCAAAAAAGTTTTTTTTAAAAAGAAATCAAAATTTCATTTCACACTAAAAATAAAAGTTAGAATTGGAAACAGGAACAAATAATTACGAATTTGACAATCAACACAAAAAATTAACATCATATCAGATCCAATTTGAATGATCAAAAGGATAAAAAAATAGCGAGGAAACGAGTAGAGAGAGAATGGAAATACAAGGTTGTGGAAAGAAAGGGAGAAGAGATCGGAGATCTTGAAAGTGACGTAAGCTCCAAAGCGTTTGATGAGATGAAAGAGGTCTTGTTTGGAGGCGTCGTCGTCGCCAGCCGCGGCCATGCCTCAGTCAGCTTCAACGGAAGGAATGAATTGCAATTAACGTTTTCAAATACAAACAAGAACACAGAAAAAGAGACGATAGATAGATATTCTTTCCGTAATGTTATGTCTCCGTTTGCCGTCAACGACTGCTATGAGCTGCTTCCAGTTTTGTTCTAAAAATTCCCATTTACCTCTTACAGACTTTTACCATCACTTTTTTCTTCTTTTTTAATGTGTCCTTGATTTATTTTTTACCAATACAATATATTTTTTAGTTTTACCCGGGATAGTGTGTTTTAATTAAGGATATATTTTGTTCTAAAAATTTATCCTTTCAACCGCAAAGACCAATACAATATATGTCCTTAATTAAAACACACTATCTTTAAATAAACATGTATTATTTCAATAAAAAAAATAATAAACATTTTATTATTATTAGGCGAATTATTCCGTGGATCACCACCCTAGATAGTCCATAAAAGACCACAATTTAATTCGATATCTATCATTAGATTGCAAGGGTGCACCATATCATAGAGCGGTGTTTTAAAAAACGAACCAACCAACCAGTTCAACCGATTAAACCATGAACCAACATTGTCTACGGTTCAGTTACTTTTGTGATTCACCCTAACTTCATCTTGATTCAAGTGGTTTAAAGCAGTTGGACTATGACCCAAGGGTCTCGCCGGTTCAATGACTAGTTCAATTTTCAAAACATTGTCATTAAGTTCACTCACACCACCTAATATCTTTCATTTTCTCTTTTTTCACTTTCCTTCATGCTCCACTTCCACCCCTTCTCCTTGACTGCCACCATGTTCCCTCTCATTCTTACCTTACCAGCCTGCCCTTTTCCCATGCCTACATTGCCTCAACTTTGCTTCTCTTCACAATGAGCGTATTCTAATTAATGTTTTGAAAATTGGATCGATCATTGAATTGGTTTTTTTGGTGGGCTTGATCATTGAATTGATGAATGCACTTGTTTAAGACTCAATGGTTCGACCATTCTTAAATCTTAGTCGAATCGCTATTAATTAACTATGTATTTTTAATATTATATGTTATATTAAGTGATAAACTTAAATTTCGTTGCACTATTTAGACTATCCTTACCTAAGCAATCAACTTGCATATTTGCCTCTCTCAAAATGTTATTCAGTGGATGTTTGCCGGTTAAGTCATGACATCCTTGAATCCTCTAATCAGCTGCATCAAAGGGTGAAAATTGGCGAACTCGGCTTTTAGTGAATCAATTGTTGAAGCGCAATCAGATTCAACCCCAAAGTTACGCAATCTTTTCCTCTAGGCTTTACAAACTCCTTGATAGATATCCCAAAGCTCTGCTTCCAAGCTAGAATAATGATCTAGCTTGTGAGTGAAAGCAAAGATGAACTCCCTAGAGGCGTTGTGAAGTAAAGCGACAAAACCCAATGTTGCACCAGAGTCGGAAAACGCCCTATCACAATTGAGGGAAAACATCTCATTTGGTGGTGGGATCTAACTATCAGTTTTTCGCAAATTCTCTCAATTTGTGGGGGAAAGTAACACTGAACGATGCTTAGTATGGAGGGTGCATCACTCATTTAAACTAACTTCCAATAGAGTGCTTGCGTCGTCCAATTCTTCTTCGAGAGAATCAAGTCGTTACGAGCTCGCCAAATCTGCTCCAAGGTCACTCCAAAGATAATGTGTCAATCTGTTCCTAGTTCACTCTAGGTTATTGAAGAGCCAACGTTGACGGTTGTTCTCAATGAAGAACGATTTTTCCGCGTTTCCTTTTATTTGGAGTTAACCGTGATTTTCCTTTGACAATCCCCGGAACAATGGAAAATAAACTCATCAAACATGGCAGCTAATCGGCTTTTAGTTCAACTAGTCGAACCTATTTCACCAAAAAAACTATTTGAACCCATCAACCACTTTTTAGAACTATGCTTCTAGTCATGCCACTCTCGAACACGTGGGGCCATTGGTGTCACTAGCTAAAGGTTGAATCTCTCTCTCTCTCCCTCCCTTTCTCCCTCCATAGTGCATGTTCATTTTGCTTGGGTCGTCGTATCTATCAAAATTTCCACTAGTTTGGCTTGGGGTTTTGATTTGTTTGGATGTTAGGGTTCTATTTGTTTTGATGATGATTTGACAAGGTTCTATTTGGCCGGGCTCATGACCTAACTTCAGATAGGGGCTATGGTGGTGCAATTTTCTATACTTCAAAAGAAAACATTGATGTTACTCAAGCAATTTCTCTTGTTCCACTTTTCACCATAGAGACGTGTGTTAGCTGAGTCAATATTTTATTGTTGAAAACATACAAGTTGAGTGAACAGTTAAATTAAGATAGGTTGGTTAGTTGGTTAAAATATTTGCTTAAGATTACCCAAAAACACTTGGATGAGATGGTAGGGGTCTCTTCCAGCTTAACCAAGATCCTGAGTTCGAATCTAGACTTGGGCATGCACCGGTTTATACCAAAAAAAAGTATTTGCTTAAGGTTATGTCCCGTTTTCTCTTCATAAATTCATAATTACAATTTACAATTGATCACTAACAAACACACAACGTTGTCAAAAAAACATACAAACACACAACAACATTGATCAAAAAAAACACACAACAACGATCGCATACAATTTTCCATTGCTAGGTTTCTGCTAGATATTTAATCTTAAATATTTAAAGGAAAATGAAAAGAAAAAGGAGGAAAATGGATATAACTACTTTGTAACAATTAAAGCCAAACATAGGTATATAAGTCATATTAATATTAATGTAAATATTTCTCGTACTTTTTCTGCAATGGAAAAAAAGGAATCACAGACAGGAACTAGAATACAGAAAAAGAAATTGACCAGTTAAAGAATCCAATAATTTCCACGCCGTGTAAATAGGATTAGGTCAGTTCACAATCCAGAATTTGAGGTGGGGAAGAACTTTGGTTATCTTCAACTGATATTTCAGTCTCAATAGCCTTCGGTGTCAATCTCCTTTCAATCTTCATTCCCGTGCCATCAACGACCATCTCTCTTTCTAAGTGCAAACAGTAGCTCTCAAAAACACCAGAGCTGACCATAACATTAAAATTCAATAGAAAAAGTAACTCTAATTCAAGCTTGTTCAATTCAGCATTGCTCACTCCTCCTATTCGAGCATATACCGCATTGTTATAATGTCTACAACTCACAAAAACAAATAATAGTGCATCACATTAGAGAGTCAGAACAAAAACTATGAAACATTTAACTACAAAAGAAGTAAAACTAACCAAACGATTGTGAAATAGCAGCTCTCTTTTCAAAGAAAAATCTGTTATCTACTCCCTCTGGTCTCACATACAAGAGAAAAATACAGTTTTAGTTTCATTGAATAATTGATGTATCTGGTATATACAAGATACATTAGTTATTCAATGAAACTAAAACGGTATTTTTCTCTTATATATATGAGACCAGAGGGAGCATTTGAAAATAGTTAACTATTGTAATTTTTAATGAGATGTGGGGAAAGCTCGTTTATCAGCTCAAAACTCTATTTTTTTCAGCTTTTCCCCCTTCTTTTTGAATGTATTGTGCACCATATATAATTAGTTAGAACGTGAAAACCATGACCTAGACCAAATTTGCAAGAGAGTGAAAAGGAGAAAAGGGGTTAGGGACTCACTCATCATCCAGCATTTTCGAAGCGACCATGACACTGGTAACTAGCAACCTGTGCACATTCAAGGATAAGACTAGAGAATCAGGGTGCATATGTGTCAGCCTGTCTATATACACATAGCCAACCACAAAACATGATGGGCTACAGTTAGTGTACTTGTATATCCTCTCTAAGTACTTAGGTATGCTTATGCTTGGTGCTCTTACGCCATGAAATGCATTCAAGCTCTTCCCTAATCTCACTGACCCAGAACTTAGCTTATCTTGTTGCTGGTTCAGGTCTTCGACGAGCTTTTCATTACGAGCCACGAGCTTCTCTAACGTGGAAGACAGAATCCACAGCACTCTGGGCAGGTTCAGTTCGGCCGGGCTTGTCACCGGCTGATGCTGCCGGTTGTGGTTGTTACTGTATTCACTTGCTGTTAACATTTAGGCCATCTTAGTGGTTTCACCAAGGGAAGTTGCACTTGCAGATGCTCATGAATGCTACTATTTGAGTGGCTAAGGAGCTAACTTCATCTCTACTTGTTATCTGGTTTGGAGGAACCACTCACTTGGATTGTTGACGTGTGTGGCTCTGTCATTAGCGGATTTTTCCAAGGCTGGGATAGGAAGTCCAGCATCCTTTTATTTGCAAATGTCAAGCCACTAATATTCTTTCAAAGGGGGTCCCACATCTTTGTCGTTTGTCTTAGGAAAAGAACCAAGGTATGCCTAGGAATATACAGTCTGGCAACGTCAACTTGTGTATACAACAAAAGTGGAGGTTGCTGCAAATACCAGGCCCCTCTGAAAGACCGTAAAATGATGGCTACCAGCCAAAACGCACAGGCAAAATCATGTTATGCTTGTGTTGGTCGGTAGAGTTGGCGAATGATGTGCCACGCAGCCAATTTCAACCAAAGAAACTAGAATGACTGCTATATACAAAGTTTACTGCAGTTTAACATCAGATTATTTTTTCCTAATGAACAACTGGGATACTGTAGGTGCAGCTGGTTCATTCATACTCAAACGACGTCATGAACCAGGAGGCTTGCTAGAATGCTAAGGATGCATAATATACTAATATTGTTATGGAATGGAAGTATGGAACAAAATACCAGTGTAGTCATACCAAAAAAAAAATATCACTGTAAAGCACTATGATAATTGAATGTTTGTGGATAAAGAATGGCATTTTTATGTGTAGGGGGAGCAAAGGGAAAGGAGCTCCCCTGTCGTCAAAATATTTGAAATAAGCATCATACTGTTCTCTAGCCTATACATTGTAATTAATGGAATGAAGTAATTCCTCTTCATCATTTGAGTTTTCACCCACGGAGAGCTGCATGTGTGATTTGGAACTCATCTTGTTCAACTCATTTTCAACACGGAAGAAGACCCACTGGAAGCGGCGGAAAATCTCCAAAGCAGCAATTGTGAACACTGTGAGGTAATTATGGCGAAGATGAGCAGAGAGCTTGTAAGTCCATGTGCAGCGCAAAACCAGATTGCTTACAATCACCCAAATGTATACCTGCAATCCCATGCATAGATAAATTACTTCAGGATACTGAGGAATCAATATATTCTTTTATTTCAGTTTTATGCTGCTCTTTTCTTTCTTTTACCATGCCGGGTGTTGCATATTCACCAAACCATTTAGAATCACATTGCTTCAATTATTCGCGTATGAAGAGTTATAAGTTGTTGATTTAACCATCGATTAGCTATGGCATCATGAATTTAATCAGCCTTTATTGGATTTTAAACGGAATGAAAAGAATTAATACATTTTTCCCACATTCACAGACAGCTTACTGTGTCCTCATTGTGTACTGAGGAATGAGGGACTCATGGCCCATTTAGAATTTCTAAAAAATTTAAATTTCTTTACCTTATTAGTTTTTCTTTTATAATATACTTCGCCTACACACAAGAATTTTAAAATTCTGAAGTCCTGAAGATGCTTATGTCTTGACCCTTTAGTACCATTTTTCTAACCATCCGTATTTACATTGCTAATTACTGTACAAGACACACTCGTTAACCAAAAGGAAGAAGTCTTCTGAATTGTATGCCTTGAAAAACCAACATAAATGACAAATTCAAAGGGAAAAATTACTAGCTATTGTCATCCTTACCCATCTTCTTCCATGTAACATATTTGAGAGCATATGTGGCTTGCTGAACTTGAATATTCGAGTGAAGCCACTGGCAAAAGAAAAAGGAATATTTATCACGGTAAGTCACATGACAGTCACCAGATCCAAAATATTAAATAGCAGCCTCAACTCTGGGAATGAAAGCAACTTCTTCCATTTTTAAAGGCGTTTGGCTAAGATATAAAGTCACTCCCAACATTAGGGTCCAAAGAAGCTTAGTTTGAAATACTATTAAAGGTATATGGTGGTAGGACAAATTTGGCATACCTTAGGTCCCAATCTCGAGTCACATCCCAGTAGAAAGAGTATGACGAGTTCACAACGCCTGACAGAAGCCAAAGAGGCCTATAAAAGTTTGTCCATCTTTCTGGGAAGACGTGATATTTAAGGGCAGAAAGAAAAATCACTGGCACTGCGGTTGAGTATTTTAAAGCTGAAACCATAACCAAAGAGGTCGATCAAAATTGAACACGACTGCTCATGTTCTCAATGAAGTTTGAACATACAATATAATCATGTAATGATGGGAAGCCTTAAACATTCCTCTCACAAACAGCCAAAGAAAGAAGCAACATACTTAGAGTAGTATAGCCCTAAAATAAATTTGTAAGTTTCCTTCTTATTTCATTTTCTATGAAAAAAATAGTACAATTTCGTAATATATTTACAAATTCTATATTATCAAGTTGCATATCATGAGATCTCAGAAAAAATGTCCTGTTTCATATTCTGGGTTATAAGCAACAAACAATCATCAATAGTGTGAATCCATACATAATATTTGAAGATTCCAATATAGGGAAAAAAAATGTGATTAGCATAAAATTATTTCATGCACAAAAGTATTTATTCGCTTAAATCATAAACACAATCACATTCCAATCGTTACGCAACAAAGAAAACGCCATAAATTATCAACACAATATATTAAGAGAATTTCCAAACATCAAATGATGCTCTCAGGAAAGCCGACTTAGTGACATTGCATTTGAGTCATAGTTGTCAATCCCGGATAGCGGTTAGGGGCCAGCCTAAAAAACGCTTTAGAGGGGTAGCGCATAGCGGCATGACTGCTATTTTGACCATTTTTAAAACATATATGAAATTATATATATATATATATATATATATATATATATATATATATATGCTGAAATATAAACAGAATACTCAAAATTCAAGAAATATTAATAAATAACAATAAAAAGTTATAGGTCTTGAGAAAAAAATAAAAGTAAATACCAAAGTGAAGAAAACAAACAAGTTTAACCATCTAAGGCTTAAAGTAACTAAACATTAAAATTCAAATTAAAAAAGGCTAATAAAAGTTTTTTTTGAAGCATTTAGCAGCCACTACAGCGCAATCAGCCACTATGTTAGCCGCTATAGCGGCTGCTAGCCGCCACAACAAACTGCTCCACTATAGACTTCCAGTAGCAGCCACCGAAAAGCATAATGAAGGTGGTACAAAGTGAAGATGGACCTAAACACTGGAAGCAAATAATGCAAAATAGATGAAAACATGCTTAAACTGTGTATGATACTAAATTGATTACAAACAAAATTTCATAATATCTAATAGAAAAAAACTCAATGTCTATATTAAATTGTAGGTTAATAACACCAACTTAGTGAGAAATGGCTTCAACTGTTGTTGTAATGCAAAACCATCACTTTCATAAAATTTAGATGACGAGTGATACAATAAAAGTTCTAAAAAGGAAACAAAAAAGGGCATTAGTTAGGCAACAAAAAAGCTCTTACCATTCAGAAGACTAGTTTTCTCTCCGGTATCTTTGTACTGCCGGAGGCACTGGTTTAAGCGAAAAAGGTAAGGCAAAACAAGAACTAAAGGAATTGCAACAGAGTGACTACCACAAACAGAATCAGCTTCCAACCATGCAATCGTTGCAACCTAGAAAAATGCATCCTATAATTAAGTACCTGATTAACTGAAGGCGAAAACTATGTATATATATATATATAGGTCCAAAAGGTCTATCGTTAATAAAAAAAATTCTATAGGATGGAGAATAGTAAGCATGACCAAGATTGTAATCAAATTACAAATATCAATATGACAGAATTAATTGAGCTGATTTAGCTCTAGAAAATATTTTGAATGAAATCAAGGAAATTTGTTCCACGATCGGAATGCTAAACAAAGGAAGTTTATTATGTACCCAAAGTTGACCAAATTCTGTCATATTCAGCATAGGGAACTCAAGAAAAAAAATGTAAACATAAACTCCCTAACTGACAATAGAAGAAAACAATTTATCAGAACCAAACCTGTCGGTGGACCATTCTACATACTGATCTTTCCAAATCAGAGAAGACCTGCATAAAATTGCAATAACAATCAAATAAAAACTGTAGTGCATTAACAGAAACATAGGAACTAAAACTCAGATTAGACCAACAAGTTACGCCCATTCTAAACTCTCGCGTTGTGTTATGTGTGTGTGTCAGTATTGGACCTCTGTAACAGTAATAGAAGTAACTAAATGCAGGAAAAAGTATATACCTTCAGATCTATAAATAATATATACTTAGGCTTAAGATCCAGTATATTAAATTAGTAAGGAAGACTAACACGAAGAGAATAAAGACTTTCAAGAGAAAGATAATATTGAAAAGAAAGCAGACCTTTGCCATGGAAGTTAAAATATCAGCCAAGAAGAAATCAGAGAATGATATTGCCTGTATTCATGAAAATAGAAAAATGTCAGATCATATTCAAGCCCAGTTCCAACAAGATACCAAAAGCATCAATCTACTATCAATATATACAAACAACCTACTACCAAAAGTACTAAATTATCCATCACTATCTCAATCCTAAGGATAAAAATGTCATTTCCAATTATTTCCTCTCAATTTTTTTTTCTCTCTCTCACTTTTATCATTAGTGGGTCCCACTCACATCATCTTTTAATTTTTTATTTCACTTTTAAAACCTATTTTTCTCTTTCCCCTCTCTCTCTCTCACACCTCCCTCTATTTAATATTTAAAATATTTAATCATTATTTTGTTTTTAAACATTAACTCTATCTCATTTTTCTATTTTTCACAATATATCTTCTTTAAATTCATCTACATGTCTCCTTCAATAAATTTTATTTAATCTGTACGGAAAATATTACAATTTGAAAATTTTGAAACATCAATACAATTTTGTTTTTTAATCTCTACGGGAATATTACATATTGCTGGTAAATAAATGTTCACGGGGTAATGTTCGGACTAATTAAATTACTATTTTAAACTCATTTTTTATCCACTTTAAATTAGTCTTGATATTCACAGGGTAATGTTCGGACTAATTAAATTACTATTTGAAACTCATTTTTTATCTACTTTAAATTAGTCTTGATATTCACGGGGTAATGTCCGAACTAATTAATAAATTTTATTTAATCTCTACGAGAAATATTACAATTTGGAAAATTTAATACAATTTTGTTTTTTAATCTCTACGGGAAATATTACATATTGCTGGTAAATGCATGTTCACGGGGTAATGTTCGGACTAATTAAATTACTATTTGAAACTAATTTTTTATCTACTTTAAATTAGTCTTGATATTCACGGGGTAATGTTTGGACTAATTAAATTACTATTTGAAACTCATTTTTTATCTACTTTAAATTAGTCTTGCTATTCATGGGGTCATGTTCGGACTGATTAAATTACTATTTGAAACTCATTTTTTATCTACTTTAAATTAGTCTTGATATTCACGGGGTAATGTCTGAACTAATTAAATTATGTCTTAATCTATTAATAACGATAACAAGACAACACCCGTGCATATGCACGGGTATACTGCTAGTTGGGAAGAGATAGAGAAAATTAAGGGTGAGGTTTAGGTTCAGATATCAAGTCTTTAGAATCCAAATAAACAAAGAGCAAGAATCTTCTAAGTTTAACACTGCAATAGTTTCAGGGTGTCTTCAAAAAAAGCTCACACATGGGTTCAACTAATACTTCCAAGTGTTTTACTAGTGCATGTAATAGTGAAAGTTGTGTACACTAACAAAGTCATTGGTTGATGGTACCTATCATGAAAACAGCTTGATAGGGTCATTATTCTATAAGTAATTTACTTTTTATGATAAATAGTCCTGCCAGCTTGTCTCCTCATTTAGTCCTCATTTAGTTACAGTTAGAACCGAATGTATTTATCATATGCACTGCAATAATATCATTCTAATCTACTGTTCAAACACTGGTTACTTTTTTACTGGCTGCTAAACAGGGGAGGGAGTTGCAAGGATAGTTCTGTAATTTTATGAACCCAACCCAGAGAAGAGGCGAGTTAATATGATACATATGAATGTAGCATTCTATTTTCATGCATAGCATCAATATAATTCAGCCGTTAACAAACAGTGCCCACTATTTTAATAGTAGCGTGGCAAGAACTTGCCATCACAATAACTCTAAATAAAAAGCAAACTTGCCTGTAATGGGAAAATTATTCGCCAGAGTGTCCTTAAGAAGTAAAATCTAGATGAAAAATAAAAGATATCAAAGGGGAATAAGAAAACCATCAAAATAGCAGCATACAAGAGTACCTGCAGAAGAGTAGAAGTAAAATTCAACAAACTTCCAATAAGATATAAAAGGAAGCACAAAATGGAAATAAATATTTGTCAATCATATATAAAACAATGAATAAAAATAAAAATAATATAATTTACAGGTTATATTTCTGCATTAAGATTAACCTGAAAGTTATACTGACTATAATTTTCATTGGTGACATAAGTAAATATAACCTGCTATATGGTAAATGTCTAATTTACACTTCATCATACAGATAAGTAAGCGCTTCCTATCTACCAATAGTGAGTTCAAATTTCAAATTAAGAAATTTGTTGAGTTGCCATTGGTAATATGTTAAAATCAAAGCATCCAATGTAATGCTCAAGAAGAAAATATTAGATTAAATGTTCTTCCTTCCTAACACCACTGCAAGAGAAGAAAGAGATGCAATAGAATTAACACTATCCATAATCAGCAATAAACCCTATCCCAGTTGAATTAGATATATTTTGGTGCAACACAATCTTGGTTACATAATCATTTCCTGGTTTCTTTTTTTCTTCACCCAACTATGGCCTCCATCACAGTCTAATGACATTGGCTTATCAACAAACACTCCAATTATGTACAGATCATCACAAACACTCCAATTATGTACAGATGAGCAATATTCATTGCTGAGGATATTATGCAGCCAATTTGCAGGGGGTCCCTCAGATTTCATCAAAAACTTATAATTATTTAATCCGAAGCATTAATAAAACATTGCAATCAAATTGAATACTGCTAAGAAATGAAAAAAGCTATAATACTAGATTGATAAAAAATGATAGCTAAATAAACAAAGATAATGAGTGTGGATGCATCTATTACACTGGTTGTGATGCAGCAAATGAGACTTCTCCATGAGAATAAAGATAAATATACGCTGTCATACTGGTTGGAACAATAATTGTCATCCATGTGGCGCACTGCAACGAACAACAGAAAAATTAAAAAAAACAACAATCAAACATTTGAGACTAATTATTAGAAAGTGGGAATAAAGTGTAAAAAGAGAAATGGCCAAGAAGAAAGCCATGAAAATTTGTCAGTTTGGGATTTTGCGCATAACGAGAGTTGCCGCCATGTGACCAGGAGGTTATAGGCTTGAATTGTAGAATCAAGTCAATCATCCTCTTGCAAATGTAAGGTAAGGCTGCATACTATACAACTACAATAGGTCTAACCCTACCCTAGACTCAGCTACGGCAGGCGCTTTCATCGTGCCAAGCAAGAAAGCATAAATACTTCAAAACAGTAGCTATGTCATGTCATCTGCTGCCACTGCACGGTGCAGTGGCCTGCAGAGCCGTCCGATCTTGAGAGAGAAAGTTTCTCTGACTAGATCGAACGGCTCTGCAGGTCGCTGCAGCATGCAACGAAGGATCCAAACACCATGTTGTATAATTTTTAAATTATGTCCTATAATTTTTAAATTTTGTCGCACCCTGTCTCTGTGTCTTCTAAGCACCAAGTTTACCCTCGGCAATAAAATAACAGTAACAGAAGGCTAAAGCACTCAAAAAACTAACACAGATTATAGGGGAATAAAAGCGAGATAACTTAGACCACATTTAGTACACAGATTTATCAATCCATTCCAATGCATACTCCAAAAGAATCAGTGTTCCATTGTTTGGTTCTAAAAAAAGATGGAACAATGATTACGTTCTACACATTAAGGAATTCTTATTCCCTCATAGAGAGGGCAGAATGGTCATGTGTTGCAAACTGGAATAAATCCATGTTAGTTTTGTTTTCTCGTTGATTTTTACTATTTTAATTAAGATTCCTTTTGTTTATTTCATGACTAAGCAAAAAAACAGAATAAACAAAAATAAAACCAAATATTGGAATAGAAATGGTTGCTCTTTTCCAATTTCCAGGTCAAGCTACTCCAACTTTTATTTTCCTATGGCCCTGGAAAAGCTGATATAATTTGCTAAACATGACATGAGTTAAAGTGACAAGTTGATACCCTCCATATTTCTCTGTGTGTCAGATGATTTTGCTCAAGATCAAATATTTTTGCATAATTGACTCCAGCCTGAGCAAAAAACCATAAGTTGATTCCCCATAGCCAAACCATCAAAGCCTGAAATATAAAGATGAGATGAAACTCAATCATACAAGAAAGAATACAAAGAAATTTTAAAAGTAGGCTTGAATCCAGATGAAAAGAGACATATCCATGTGTGCATACATAGACACTGTAAGAGTGGAAAGAAAACTAACTGTGAGAAGAAGAGGATTAAAATACAAAAAAGCTTCATATAGAAATAATTCCCGCTTGTCTGCACTCATTCTCATGACAGAATCCCATCCAATCTGCAATTTTCCAACATAGAAAATAAGATTGAGCAAAATGATGAATTCCAAAAGGGGATTTTATCTCAACCTCAAACCACGTGGAAGGAAATTGTTACTGACCGTGCAACAGATGAAGCCCCAAATAAGGAACAAAAATACCTGGACATCCATCTCGATTAGTCTTGAAAATAAAAATAAAATAAAATAAAATAGAGTAAAATAAAAGGAAAAAAGGAAGAAGTGAGAAGAGTAGAATAGGCCTCAAGTCATGTTGCAGCTTATAATTACAACCGTGTATGTAAGTTTGAAGAAAAAAAATGAGTTAACGATTTTCTGTACTTAACTTACTTCATATCTCTCTCTCCAAAAGAATCAAATATAAATCAGCTCCAAATGAATGAAATAATCAAATATAAAGCAGCTCCACAGACAACTTTTGCGTTTATTCAAATGGAAGCATCAACCACATTACAGAAGAGAATTTGCAATGAAGTTTTCCAAAAGGTAAAACAATGCAAAAAAAAAAAAAGAAACCTTGAATCTCCACAACAAAGTAGGCGAAGGCATTATTGAAGAAACACTCATAGGTGTTGTGCCACCACCCCTTGAATCATTTGCCTCCCCGGGATGCAATAAACCTTCATCAGCACCATTTTCCTCCTCATATCCGTCTGGGAACAGCATAAACTATAAGTTGTATCAATAGAACACAAAAAACCAATACAATGAAAAGGCTAAAATAGCAACTGATTCCATTAAGGACCTTGCAAATGAAGTGAAACATACCAAGATCATAGACAACAGCTCTGCTCCCAGATTTGCGTAAGTGAGGACTATTAGCAGGAACAGCAAGAGCTCCAAACATAGATGAAAAAGACAAACAAATGTATCTCTTTTTACTTATACCACTCTTCCAACTGTTCTAACAATCTGTAAACATGCAGAATTTGAAGAATTAACCAATTAGTTAATTAATTAATATCTATACTTTACTAAATGCAAACCGATTTAATTCGAGAAATCGACATTCAACGGTATTAATTTATCACTAAATAGAGGGTTACGGGAGTTGTAATGGAATCAATTCATGCATGAACGAGAACGACATTGAAAAAAAAATGCGGAAAGTATATTGAAAGTGAATGCAAAATTCAGGTTAGATGTGAAATGAATTAAGCATGAAAGTGTGGATCCAAAAAAGCGGGAGATAGATAGATAGATATAGAGATTAACCGAAGTGAATCGAATCGAATCGAATCGTTGAAGGCGTGGGTTGTGCGATTAGCAGCGTAGTAGTGCGATGATGGCGGATTTCTGAGTTGGTGGAGGGAGAAGGAGAAGGGTTAAGAGATTCGAGAGCACATTAAACGCGTAATGTAATATTTCCACTGTCGGAGGAGACGACCTTCTCTTGAATTGAAATGGAGTACAAACTACTACTACAAAGTACGAACTACTAATTATAAAATTCCCCATCTTAATTTTTAGCTAGTTTCTCACTGATTATTTCAGGGTTTTTTTCCCACCTTCCCTAGTACTACCAGTACTTTTTCACATATCCTTTCTATTTCCTCTGTCTATTACCTTTTATACTATAGTTTTAATGTGTGTTAAGAGTATAAAATATATTATTAGGCTAAATTGCTTCTGGGGTCCCTTATCTTTATTTAAAGTAACGATTTGGTCCTTTATCTTTTTTTTGTCCCAAAACAGTCCTTTATGTGTTAAATTTTTGACACATAAATCATTTTCTGTCCCAAATCAGTCCTTTATGTTTCAATTTTTTAACACATAAATCCTTTTTTTTGACACAGAAATCAGCACTGTTAACAGAAAAGGATTTATGTGTCAAAAATTTGAAAGATAAAGGACTTATTTGGGACAAAAAAAACATAAAGGACTAATTCGTTACTTTAAATAAAGATAAGGGACCCCGGGAGTACTTTAGCCAATATATTTGGATCCCTTGTTTTTTTATTTTCTCAAAACCATAATATTAAAAGTAATGAAACACATAATTAATGGAGACGACTTTTACTCATTTTTCACCTCCTCACCTAACTTTAAATCTCTAAATTACCCTTCTTATTTAAGTCTCTCTTCACCTCCCATTCTCCTCCGCAAGTAATGAGCCTCGACCTTTTGTTATTAATGAGAGAATTCGATATCAAGATACTGAAAATCCTCGGCACATTGGTACTAAGTGTGTAATGGTAATGAGTTCTCGCACAATTTAACATATTTGGTAGTCATAACATGTTACCTAGCGTGATGAATTGTGTGAGAACTCGTTCCATTACATATTTGGTACGTATAGAGAGTTTCAGTATTTTGATATCGATTCTTCTTAGCAAAGTGTCGAGAATTGGGAAGTTGTAGGGGAAAAAATGCGTGAGAGTATTTTTAGAAGTTTAAGTGGAGTGGGAGGTGGAAAAGTATTTTGAGTAAGTCAAGTTGTCCTTCATTGTTAAATAAAATTATATTTAAATTTCTTTTGACATCATTGTTGCATATTTAATTACGTAGAAGTATTGTATAATGAGAAATGTTCGATGGTAAGAAAAGAAAAGTAAGAAAAGTAAGAAAGACAAAACAATGCATTTGGTGTGTAGTGTTACTTGGTGCCCACATTTTAGCTTATAGTGTATTTCTTACATTTCTTTAAAAAAAACTATTCTTACTAAATAGCACTGCTTTTGTATAATTTGTTATAGAAAAAAAAATATATATGTGGGAAATGTTTATATTTACATGAATTTATTTCATTATATACAATTTTTAGAGAAATAAAGTTCTTAATCAATTTTTAGAGAAACTCCTAACCACTATGCACATTAATCACAATATAAATGAAAAAGAGAGTGTGTTAAAAAAAATATGAGAAAGATATTATAATAAAGATATTATAATTTGAGCAATCAAAAAAGCAACTACTATTTAGTGACTGGATAAAGGAGACTTTTAGGAGTCTTGAATAATGGCTTAAATGTATATTTAAATATGTATATGCACAAATTGCATAATTTCAGAATTTCGACATCATAAAATTAGAAGAAAATGCGAAGGAGAATGGTGCAAATACAATGGAGAAGGTTGGCGCCTATGACTCAGGAGCTTGGGCCATGGGGCACGAACCAATGTTGCACGATGTCATGGACACAGACGCTTGGCGCCCTATGGACGAGAATGCTGACAACAAGGTACATGGCGCCCATAGTGGCGCCCTTGCTACTCATGAGAGGAAACATCAGGCGCGTGGTGCCCAGTACAAGATGGCACAGAGAATACACCTTGGCGCCTTGGATCAGGTGCTAGTCACATGGGAGTGAGAGGAGGGACCCAGGATCCCCAGCACGTGAGAATTGGTGTGCACCATCTGGCGCCCTACTAGGCGCCCAGTATCATTTCTGTTTTATCCTAGGATTCTTTTAGATTTGATTCCCTAGATATTTTCCTAGTTTATCTATCATGTAATAAGAATCACAGTAGTGTAGCATGGACCACTGTACTTGCTATATATAGCAGTACATTTCACTGTACAAATCATCGATGAATCATATTTTTCTTTGATCATTCGAATTGCCTTACATGGCTTGCATTGCAGCTTATTTTCAGTCATCTATCATGCTTTCCTCCGCTAATTTTAAGATGGTATCAGAGCTTAAGCTCTGATTACCTTGCTTGCTTTTATTCTTCTTCTGTTTTTTCCATTTTTTTTCTTCTTTTCATGGCGCCTAGGCAAACTAGTGGCCCTGGTTCTGCATCTGTGGATCCCCCAAAGGATCCTGCTTCAGAGCAGACCAGCATATACTATATTCATCCTAGTGATGGTCCATCTTCAGTTTCCATTACTCTTGTTCTTAATGCTAATGGTTCAAACTATCACTCTTGGGCTCGATCTACGAGAAGAGCACTTGGTGGCAAAAGTAAATATGATTTTGTTGATGGAACGGTAGAAGTTCTAGATAGCTTTCATCCTACTTATAAAGCATGGTGTAGATGCCATAACATCATACACTCTTGGATCATGAATTCTGTAGCTGAGTCTATAGGACAAAGCATTGTTTTTCTTGAAAATGCTGTTGATGTTTGGAATGAACTGAAAGAGAGATTCTCTCAAGGAGATTTGATTAAAATCTCAGAATTGCAGTGTGAAATTTATGGTCTGAAACAAGAATCCCTTTCTGTCACTGATTTTTTTTCTGAATTAAAGGTTTTATGGGAAGAATTAGAAGCATATCTTCCTGAGCCTACATGTGGTTGTCCCAAGAAATGTGTTTGCTTAACTGAGATAGTTGCTGCTCAAAAGAACCATGAAATAAGCAAGACCATTCGATTCTTAACAGGTTTAAATGATAATTTCGCCATGATCAGATCTCAGATCATGGCAGTTCTGTGCCAATAATGAAAGTAAGACCATAGTTGCTAATGTTGAAGCTATGAAAGGTTTTAACCATGCCAAGAGTAGTTTCCAAGGGAACAAATATGCAAGCAAGGTATGCACATATTGTGGAAGGACTGGCCACACAGTTGAGACATGCTACAAGAAACATGGATTTCCCCCCAATTGGACAAGGAATGCTGTTAATGTGTCAACCTCAAATGAAGAAGTTGGATATCAGAAGGGAGAAGAAGACAACAATATTGGAATTACAAAGGATCAGTATGAGAAACTGGTTAACATGCTGCAAGCAGGAGTCTCTCAAGCCTCCAACTCTCCTTCAAAGTCTGTCAACATGATTGGAAGAGAATTTCCTTCCTTAAACATCTTAATACAGGTAGCATCTCTCACATTTGCTCATTAAAATCAAGTGATGTAGGTTTGTGGATTATTGATTCTGGTGCTAGTGTCCACATATGTTGCTCTCTTAAACATTTCAAGAGCTACGTCCCTATCAAACCTGTCAGCATTAAGCTTCCTAATGGTCATAAAACTTATGCTACAATAAAATGAGTTGTTGAATTTACCTCTAAGCTTTATATCATAGATGTGCTATATGTGCCAGAGTTTTATTTAAACCTTATTTCTGTGCCTAGATTAATGATTGATTTACAAGCTAGTGTATTATTTGATATTCCTAAGTGTATCATTCAGGACATGAGGACCAAGGAGATGATTGGTTCGGGTATGATCTTTGAAGGACTAGTGTATTTGGAAACACCAGATGATAATATTGCTGCTATCATCAACTCCACTCATACTAGCCTTGAAACCTTACCTAAGACAGCCTTATGGCATTTTAGACTAGGACACCTCTCAAATCAAAGAATGAAGTCAATGCTTAGTGATTTTCCTTCTATCCATGTTGATGAAGGTTCTGTTTGTGACATATGTTACTATGCTAGACAAAAGAAGTTGCAATATAGCTTAAGCAACACTAACGCCTCTAAAATGTTATGAATTAATCTATTTTGATATATGGGGACCTATTTCTACTGTTTCAATTCATGGTCATAAGTATTTTCTAACAGCTTTGGATGATTATAGCAGATATACTTGGGTCATTTTGCTTAAAACAAAATCTGAAGTCAGTAATTGTGTCAAAAATTTTATTAACACCCTTGAAAAACAATATGAAACCAGTGTGAAGTTTGTGAGAACTGATAATGGCTCTGAGTTTTTAATACCTGATTTCTATTCCACAAAAGGAATTATTCACCAAACTACCTGTGTAGAAACACCTGAGCAAAATGGAAGGGTAGAAAGAAAACATCAACATATCTTAAATGTAGGAAGAGCTCTCCTTTTTCAAGCAAAATTACCCAAGCAATACTGGTCTTATGTTGTTACTCATGCTACCTACATTATCAATAGAATTCCTAGTCCCTTATTACAAGACAAATCTCCCTACTTTCTGTTGAAAAATATTTTACCTAATTTAGAGTCTCTTAAAGTATTTGGATGCCTTTGTTATGCATCCACATTAAAGGTGCATAGGACAAAGCTTGACCCAAGGGCTAGAAAGTGTATTTTCTTAGGATACAAACCTGGTGTCAAGGGATATACTTTGCTTGACATCAATAACAAAGAACTTTTCACATCTAGAAATGTCATTTTCCATGAACACATCCTAATATATACTAATTCTCAAGCTTTGTCCAAATGGAATTACATATCTCAGAATCTCCCTACTCACCAACACATGGACCTAGACCCTCAAATGGACTTAGACCCTCAAAACACACCAAGTTCCCCCCTCACACCATCACAAAGGTCAGAAACCTCCCTCACTACTCCAAACTCACTTACATCAAACAGCAGCCCTGATCACAGTTCTATAACTTCTCATTCATCACTCACTGGCACTTCCCCTACACCTACAACACCTTCTCATTCCCCAACATTGAGACATTTCACAAGAGAAAGACAGCAGCCAGCTCGTTTATCTGATTACATATGCACTAGCCATTCAAATGATCATACAGAAGTAATGTCTCCAGGTATTCCTTATCCTATATATAACTATCATTCTCTTTCCAATTTATCTAGTGCACAACAAAAATATTGTTTAGCTATAAGCTCTGCAGTAGAACCACAGTTTTATGAGCAAGCTTGTGAGGAGAACTGTTGGAAAGAAATCATGAAAGAAGAACTGGAGCCATTAAAGAAGAATGAGACTTGGCAAATAGTGGATTTGCCTCCAAAGATAAAACCAATTGGCAGCAAATGGGTCTATAAAGCAAAGCATAAAGCAGATGACACAATAGAAAGATACAAGGCTAGATTAGTTGCAAAAGGCTATAACCAAATTGAAGGTTTAGATTTCTTTGATACTTTCATCCTTGTTGCAAAACTCACCTCTGTTAGATTGTTGCTAGCTGTTGCTTCTATGATGAATTGGAATTTACATCAACTGGATGTAAACAATGCTTTCTTACATGGGGATCTTAGTGAGGATGTTTATATGGAAATTCCAAAAGGGGTAGCTGGCAATAGAGAGACACAAGTCTGCAAGTTACAAAAATCTCTCTATGGACTTAAACAAGCTAGCAGAAAATGGTATGAAAAGTTAACCACACTGTTGCTTAGTGAATTCTCCTACTGTTACTCACTACAATGCCATCTGTAGAGTTTTGAAATACTTGAAGGGAACTGCTGGTAGAGGTTTGTTCTTTCCAAGGGACTCAAATTTACAAATCTTTGGCTTCTTAGATGCTGAATGGGCTAATTGTTTAGACACTAGGATGTCAGTGTCAGGCTATTGTTTCTTCCTTGGATCATCACTTGTATCATGGAGAACAAAGAAACAACAAACAGTGTCAAGATCATCCTCTGAAGCTGAGTACAGGGCATTATCTACTACTACTACTACTACTACTACTACTACTTAAACTTCCATTCAGTGTAACTTGGCTCAAATCCCCAATTAAGAAAGTCATGCATCACATCCACCCGTGTCTTAAAATTAACATTATTGCATTTACAACACGGACACGTAATTGTTTTTTTAGGCTTTGGGCCAGAAAAAGCAAATTCTAAAAAATTTCTTAATCCCTTTACATACTCCGGTAAACCTCTATTAAGTTTCATCCATTCTTTTTTTTTGTTTTGTCATTGCAACAGTACCTACATATTTATAAGCATGAAAATATACATTGAATTTTCAAATATGTGACCCAAACAAAACTATCATACTCAAGGTTGTCAAACTCGAGAGTGTTCATAGACTCGTGGAGAGTCCGTAGACTCGTAAGAGTCTATGAAATATAAAATTAAAAACCTATAAATAAAACATTTAATGTACTATATATATTTAAGAGTGTGAATAAAATTTAAAATTAGCAAGTCAAAATTAATTTTGTACTTTTTTCGAGAAATATTGTATATAAATTGTTTTTTTAGTAACAAAATAAAAATGAAAATGAGACATAAAATGTGGAAGGCATTCCATTAAAAAAACTTTTTTTAGTAACAAAATAAAAATGAAAATGAGACATATGGGTATTCTCACGGGTGGTTGCTTAATTTTCTCATGCCTTTTCACTTCATGTACATTCTCCATAATCTAGTAATCTAGAAAAAAAAGTGTAGTGTTGTTGTTGTGGCGGTTAGGTGATGTGCAAGTATACACAATCGCAACAAGTAATATATTGATAAGTAAAGTTTGTTCCCACGGGGAGTGGAATTAATCTATGAAGTTTAAGTGATTAGAAGCTTAGTGAAAAGAATTAAGTAACAAGTAAAGGTGAAGAGTTGTAAACATTATAAATTGTGATAAAACAGTATTAAGTTTGCAGTAATTAAAAGTGAGTTGGATAGCTCAATAGTATGTAAGTTCCCAAGAGTAATGCTCATATAATATTAGACGCTGTAGCGCTTAAGAATCCGTAGACGCTGTAGCGCCTTGGTGGCGTGCCTTTCAGTCACTTTCGTCAGGGCTATGTTACAAGACTCCTATGTCTAGGCTCTAAATAAGTTTTACCCCTGTATATTAAGCTCTTACAACATTTGCCTTATGAACTACTACTCCCCTATGTCTAGAGTTAAGTAGTGCTTCCTTTAAATGTCTTTAAAGGGTTTTCATTCATATCATTCCTTGAGTTCTCTTTGTGAACCATGTCTGTACCCACAAAGCTACCTTGTTTTAGTTGATCATTCCCAAACCAAGATGGAAAGTATTATGACACAAGGAATAAAACGCAAACATCATAATATTATACAAAAGTTACTCAAGGTTCATTACATACCAAGAACAATCCAACTACAACAAAGTTAGCTCATCACAAGTTTTATCAACATAATACAACTAGAGAGTATGTATTACCGTATGAAGACAAGAGAAGAGTGGTTGCAAAAGATGCACTCCAATGATCCCAAGTAGCATACAAGAGATGAAGTTGAGGCGTGAGCAAAACCTTGGATAAAAAACTTGAAGAACTATTCTAAAAATAAAAGCTTAAAAGTAGTGTATCAATGGAGAATGGCTACTACGTATGTGTGTAGTTCTTCTTCCAAGTTACAACAACTTGTCTACGTATGTTACCTCCTCTAGAAGCAATCTTAATTAATCCAATTAATATCTAAGTCTTAATAGAATAATAATATTACATGATGATTATTAGACTTAGATATTATCCTTAAAGCACTTTACAAAAAGTGGTAATGATGGAATACAACAACTATCACATGGGTTCCATTTAGGAGGCGCCAAGTGTAATTTAGCATCCACTTGAAAGTCAACAAATCCAGCTGAGAGGAAGAGATAAGGGTGGTGACTCATCATGTCCTCAAGTGGCCACACAAATATCTCAATGGTCAGCCGTCATATAACGCTGTAGCGTCTCCTTGATAGCACACGCTGCAGCGCTAAAGCAAAACATCAAACATATTCACAAAGGCATTGATTATGCCTAAGTTTCAGGGAATTAACTTATAACCTATATTTATCCTAATATTCATATATTCACATATTTAAGTACTAAGCTTACTTGAGAAGTAAGCTTAATTTAAGTATTAGGGGCATAAATAACCTATATAAAATAAGGTTATCACACCCCCAAACTTAAACCATTGCTTGTCCCCAAGTAATGACACTTGAACAAGAAAAAATGCTCATATAACTAGCTGCAGCTTTTAAATTAAACAGGATTTATTCATAAGCTAATTCTTATCATTTTCACACACCATAGTGGTCCACAATTCAAATAGAATCATTACTGCTCAGTTGTGAGTGTGTGACATCAAAGCTCAACTTAGTCCCTAGTTATTTTCAGAATTTCTCTAAGGTTTGGGAAGAATGGATTTCTTTTGGGTTAGGCAAAGAATGTTTTCAAAAAGAAGAGTGGAATAATCAATTTCACACAAGATTTGAGGGGCTTCAAAGCACAGCAAAGGGCTTTAATTAGACATTTTTCAGACTATTGGTCAGTGCATAAACTTTTGGTCTGGTGATCAACCGCTGTAGCGCTTCAAAGTCCTTTAGACGCTGTAGCGCTAGATTTTAATGATTAAAACTAGATGCTATCTTCATTACTGAGCTCCTTATTTGCATTTTCTTTTTATGCTTTTTGGAACACCTCAGCAATTTATTTAAGATATTTTGCAACTTTTTTCAAGACCACATTCATTTTTATTTTTCATTTTGCAAAGACCAATTTATCATCTTTTGATCCTAGCCTTAACATAACCGATGCTCCCCCAAACTTAGCTTTTAAAACATCTCTCAATTTTTAATAAAAACTTGACTAACCCTCTGGTTATCCAAAACTTAACTTTATCCTTAGATTACTCCTAGCTAACTAGGTTCTTCACTAAGCTTGGATTTTGTGTAAAAGCAGCAATAACATCATTTCATTGTTTACACAATGCTGCCTTACTCAAAAAAATTCTTATTTAAATTTAGCCATATGAATCAGCTTTTGCTTACTAAGAAATTTAAAACATGCAGCTAATCATACTTTCTATTCAAGCATACTAAATATTCAAAAACATGCAACACATGCAAAACATGGCATAATTATACTAAATATTTAAAAACATCATTGTACTTAATTTAAAAACACTGTTAACCATAAGGTCCTCCCCCAGAAATTAAATTCAGCAGTGTCCTCACTGCGTGCTTGACAAGAAAGGGAGAGGCCTTAGAACAACAACAAAATAAAGTACAAAGTACATAACTGGCATAAGAAGCCAACAATTCTTGCCTTATTAGGCCTTCTTGATCCTCTTACTGGCTCTTGAAGGTGTTGGGGCTCCTTTTGCTGCCTTCTTCTTCTTTGGCTGAGGTGGAGCAGTGCTTTCAGCCGCTACAGCGGTTGGTGGCGCTGCAGCGCTTACTTCTTGAACTGCTGCCGCTGCAGCGTCTGATTCCTGCTCTGCTTTCTTCGTCTTCTGTTTTCTCTGGCTCCTCTTCTTCCTCCTGTTCTTCCAGCACTGGCTCTGTTTCATCCTGCATATTCACCAGCTCCTCAGTAGCCTCTTTTTCAGATTCCTCCTCTGCCAGATTTACCTCAGGTAATGGGTCACTAGGTACTGCAGACATAGTTGCTGCAGCACCTACTGGCTGAACACCTTCTTCCGGGTACTCAGCCAGTTTGACACCTGGGTTTCTTCTAGGCTTTATGTATGACTGATAAATTTTCTTGAGCTGCTCAGTGGGTTTTTCTTTTGTTGCTGGTTGTTTTGGTTCAGGCATCTTTGGTGTTACTTGCTTGGCAGGTGTTTTCTTAGGTGTTGGTTTGGTTGGTTCAGGGATGGTGGTGGGGGTTGATGGTGGATTGGCTGTTTTGGCAGCGGGGGTTTTTGGTTTCTTTGGGCTTGGGATTGGATCACACTGTATTTCTTCAGCTTGCTCCTCTTCCTCACTCTCAGATTCTTCTTCAGTATCACTCTCCTCTCCTGATGATTCTTCATCATCCTGCTTTTCCATCTCTTTCATAACTGCAATTGTTTCTTCTTCATCTTCCTCACTAATGTTTTCAATGTCATCAGAATCCAGGCTTTCCTCCTCTACTACGGCTTTTTGCACTTTCTTGGCTGGGCTAGGCTTTGTTTTCTTTGCTGGACTGGCCTTTGCTTTCTTTGATGGACTAGCCACAACATTTTTCTTTTCTGCCCTAACTCCCTTTTTAACTTGCTTTTTAATTGGCTCTTCTTCCAACAGCCAATCAGGGAATTGAGGAGGGGGAATTGATGTTTTTCCTTTGGATATTTGAGCATACAATGCTTTTTCCCAGTCAAATTTTTCTTTCACAAATTTGCAGAGGACCTGCTGCTTCAGCTCTAAGCGCTGTAGCGCTTGAGAGTCAGAAGACGCTGCAGCGGCAGGTTTCTGCTTAACTTTGAAAATGCAAGGAAATGCCCCAAGAGGGGATCTTCTTTCTTCTTTCATTTCTACTTCTACATCAGCCTCCAAACACAACTCAGTAATTAAACAAGGAAAATATAAGTTACCTCCCTTTTTAACTCTGCACTTCTCTATCTCTCTTGATATCAATCTACCCACGTCTATCTTTTCTCCAAGCATTATTGCATCTATGACGATGAGTCTTTCTTTTTCCACAAATGTTGTGTGAGATGTAGGCAGTAGGGAGTGTTTGATGAAACTACACCACAGATTTGCTTCTTCACACAGATAGGATTTTTTAATTTTGTATTCAGCTCCAAATTTGTCCCAAGTTGCTCCTTCCACACAAATCCTTCTTCGAACAGCTTCCATTTCTTCGTCTCCCCAGTTCAGCACTTTAGTTTCCAGCGCTTTTCCATGATAGCCCAGATGGAAGATATCATTGATTGTTCTGGAGTTGAAGTTTACAGTTTCTCCTCTCACCAGTGAATGAGTTTGAGGTTTTCCCTCCTTAGGTTCTTCAATGCCAGAATAGAACTCCCGTACCAAGGACGTCACGTAGTCTTTTCGATGCTTAATGAAGCCCTCCCATCCCAACGTTGTGACAGCGGTTGAAAACGCCTCAGGAGCACTTTCTGTCTTGAATCCTCTTTCAGCTATGAAATCCATCTTCCAAAACCTCTGAGGATCTTGAGTTGCCTTAGCCATGGTATTTTTGGTAGGATTTGAGGGTTCTGGTTTCTTAGTAGCTCCCTTACCAGATCGTTTGAGGGCGGCTTGTTTCTTTGTCATGGTTGGTTAAGAGCTTTGCGTATTTGTTTCTGGGTGTTTTGGGAAATGTTGGTGTGTGTTGGGACGAAGGAAGAAGAAGGAATGGAAGTTATGAGTGGTGAGTGTAACGGTTGCAAGCAGTTTCAGAGATTTAGGAAAGAGAAAGAGAAAAGAAAATGGTGGCGTGGGGAGTTGTGGATATTAAAGTTACGGTTTTGTGAGTGAAGTGGGAGAGAGAAGATGAAACTGTTGATTTGACAATTGCAGGTGAGTAGGTGCACCTGCTTGTCAGGCTAGGGATGGGGGTACAGTGCCAGCTCACCCTGAGCAAGATCTTTTTATTTTTTTTGTTTGACCACACCCAGCCCTGATTCTAAGATAAGCGCTATAGCGCCGTTGTTATAAGCAACCGCTACAGCGTTTGTCTTAATTTCCTGCATAAAAAATAAACATAAAAATTTTGTTAGAATCCTTGGGGTGCCTCCCAAGAGCGCTTGCTTTTAAAGTCTGCAGCCAGACTTTCTCTTTCAAATTAGAGATCTTTAAGCTCAATTGTGGTTTTGTCCCTTACCACATTTTCACCAAAATATTGTTTAACCCTTTGGCCATTCACCTTGAAGGTGGTATTAGTGGTTACATCATAGAGGTCCACAGCCCCATGGCTATATATTTTTATTAATTGAAAAGGGCCTGACCACCTAGATTTTAACTTTCCAGGAAACAATCTTAACCTGGAGTTGTAAAGCAATACCTGTCCTCCTTCAGTGAGATCTCTTTTTATCAGTTTTTGATCATGCCATACTTTGGTTTTTTCTTTATAGATTGCTGCATTCTCATAAGCAAAATGCCCAAGTTCTTCCAATTCATTCAGTTGCAGCAATCTAGCATCTCCTGCTTTCTTGTAGTCAAAATTGAGTTTTTTTAGAGCCCAATGGGCCTTGTGTTGAAGTTCAATTGGTAGGTGACAGGACTTCCCATAAACCAACCTATAGGGAGACATCCCCAGAGGTGTTTTATAAGCTGTTCTGTAGGCCCATAAAGCATCATCTAGATGTATTGACCATTCTTTCCTTGAAGGCCCTACCATCTTTTCCAACATTCTTTTTATTTCTCTATTTGACAATTCAGTTTGACCACTAGTTTGTGGATGATAAGCAGTTGCTATTTTATGTTTGACTCCATATTTAGCCAATAGGGCCTCAATTAATTTATTACAAAAATGAGATCCCTCATCACTTATGATGGCTCTAGGAGTTCCAAAACGAGTGAAAATGTTTTTCAATAAAAATTTGCTCACAGACCTTGCATCATTATTGGGTAAAGCAACAGCTTCTACCCATTTTGAAACATAGTCTACAGATACTAAAATGTATAGGTTTCCATGAGAAGGGGGAAAAGGTCCCATGAAATCCATTCCCCAAACATCAAAGAGTTCAACCTCTAGAATGTTTGTTAAAGGCATTTCATGTTTGTTTGAAATATTCCCTGTTCTTTGGCACCTATCACATTTTTTAACAAAGTCTTGAGCATCTTTGAAGAGTGAAGGCCAAAAGTAGCCAGATTGCAATACCTTTGCAGCAGTTCTAACACCACCAAAATGCCCACCACATGGTGCAGAATGGCAGTGTTGTAGCACTTGAATTTGTTCTTCCTCTGCTAGGCATCTCCTCATTAATTGGTCTTGACACTTCTTGTATAGAAAAGGTTCATCCCAATAATATTGTTTCATTGTGTGGAAGAACCTTCTCCTTTGCTGATAAGTCATCTCAGGAGGTACCACCTTGCTAACCAGAAAGTTCACTATGTCAGCATACCAAGGTGTTGCAGGTTCAGCCGCTGTAGCGTCAAGTGTTGTTACATTGACCGCTACAGCGGTTGATGAGTCATCAGTCATTGCCAACAGCTGTTCATCTGGAAAGTATTCCTTGATCTCCCCACCTGCTGTACCTGCAATGTCTCTTTCCAATCTAGAAAGATGATCAGCAACTTGGTTCTCCACTCCCTTTTTATCTCTTATTTCTAAATCAAATTCTTGGAGTAGGAGAACCCACCTAATTAGCCTAGGCTTTGCATCTTTTTTGGTTATCAAATATTTAATGGCTGAATGGTCTGTGAAGACAATTACCTTGGTGCCAACCAAATATGATCTAAATTTATCAAATGCAAAGACTACAGCTAATAGTTCTTTTTCAGTGACTGTGTAATTCAATTGAGCTTCTACAAGTGTTTTGCTAGCATAATATATAGAGTGAAAAATTTTATCATACCTTTGCCCAAGGACAGCTCCAATGGCAAAGTCACTAGCATCACACATAAGCTCAAAAGGCTTACTCCAGTCAGGAGCTATAATAACTGGTGCTGTTATTAAGGCTTTCTTTAATTTATCAAAGGCTAATATGCATGGTTCATCAAATAAAAAGGGGTTATCATGCTGTAACAGTTGACATAAAGGTTTGGAGATTTTTGAAAAATCTTTTATGAATCTCCTATAGAACCCAGCATGCCCCAAAAAGCTTCTAATACCTTTGATGTTGGTTGGTGGAGATAGCTTCTCAATGACCTCTATTTTAGCTTTGTCCACTTCCAATCCTTTTTTGGATATCTTATGCCCCAAAACTATACCTTCTTGCACCATAAAATGGCATTTCTCCCAGTTCAGCACAAGGTTAGTTTCTTCACATCTAATCAAGATTTCTTCCAAATTGGATAGGCATAGATGGAATGTTTCTCCAAACACAGAAATCATCCATGAAGACTTCCATGGATCTTTCAATGTAATCAGAGAAAATTGCCATCATACATCTTTGAAAAGTGGCAGGTGCATTACACAGGCCAAATGGCATCCTTCTAAAAGCAAAGGTGCCATATGGACAAGTGAATGTAGTCTTCTGCTGATCTTCAGGCAATATTGCAATCTGGTTATAACCTGAATAACCATCAAGAAAGCAATAAAATTCTTTACCTGCTAGCCTGTCCAGCATCTGGTCAATGAAAGGCAATGGAAAATGGTCCTTTCTTGTTGCCTTATTCAACCTCCTGTAATCCATGCATATTCTCCAGCCTGTTATTTTTCTGGTTGGAAGCAGCTCATTCATCTGATTTGTTATTACTGTTACCCCTCCCTTCTTTGGCACACATTGCACAGGACTTACCCATGCACTGTCAGAAATGGGGTATACAATACCTGCATCCAATCACTTGATGATTTCCTTCTTCACCACCTCTTTCATAATTGGATTCAACCTCCTCTGCCCTTCAATGCAATTTTTAGAGCCTTCTTCTAACACTATTCTGTGCATGCAAATGGTTGAACTGATACCTTTTATGTCTGACATTTGCCAACCAATTGCCTTTTTATGCCGCTGTAGCGTCTGAATCAGATCCTGTTCCTGCTTTTCAGAAAGGTCAGCAGCAATTATAACAGGCAAAGTACTATTGTTACCTAGATAAGCATATTTGAGGTGTGAAGGTAACTCTTTAAGTTCCAGAGTTGGTGGTTGTTCAGTGGAGGGGAGATCCTTTCTCATGTCTGAATTCTCCTGCTCCAAAGATTCATATCTCTTAGCCCAAATTTCTTTGACTGTCTGCTCCTCTTCTTCTGCAGCTTCTGCATCAAACCCTGTATCTTCACTGCTGTCCAGTAATTGCCTCAGATGATCTGTGCTTTTCTGGAAGTGATCCTGAACTACTTTGTCAATAACAGACACAAAGGAGCACTCTTCAATATTGGGACCTGGAAATTTCATAGCATTCAGGATGTTGAACTTGACTTCTTGGTCATTGACCCTCATGATCAATTCTCCTCTTTGCACATCTATCAAAGTTCTTCCAGTGGCCAAGAATGGTCTTCCCAATATGATGGGGACTTCTTTATCTGCATCAAAGTCCAAGATTACAAAATCAACAGGAAATACAAATTTGTCTACCTTTATTAGAACATCTTCTAAGATTCCTTCTGGATATGCAAGAGTTCTATCAGCTAGCTGCAGTGTAAGTGAGGTAGGTCTGGCTGTTCCCACTCCTAGCTGAGTGTATATGGACTGGGGCATGAGATTTATGCTGGCTCCCAAATCACACAGGGCACGGCCAGAGTAAAAATTTCCAATTGAGCATGGTATAGTAAAACTGCCAGGATCCTTTGATTTGGGTGGGAGCTTGTTTTGCATCAACATGCTGCATTCCCCAGTCATTGCTACTGTTTCAAACTCCCCTAGTCTCCTCCTCTTAGTAAGCACATCCTTCATAAACTTTGCATAGTTAGGCATTTGTTGGAGAGCCTCCACCAAAGGAACATTAATGTGCAATTGTTTAAGGACTTCTAGGAATTTGTTGAATTGCTTGTCTTCATGAGCCTTTCGAAGTCTTTGAGGATATGGAGGATCTGGGTATGTTGGGATAATTTTGGGTGATGGTGGTATTTTCTCAACAACAGGCGCTGCAGCGGTAGGTTCAGGCGCTGTAGCACTTGTTGTAGGTTCTTTTTGTTTTTCAGATTTTTTGTTATTCTCATCCTCTGTAACAGTTGATGATCCTATCAAATCTCTCCCACTCCTTAAAGTTATAGCTTTTACATGCTCATTCCCTGCAGTACCTGAAGTTGAAGCTTCTGTAGTGGATGGTAATGATCCACTAATTCTTTGGGAAAGGACATTAGCTAATTGCCCCATCTGTACTTCTAGATTTTTAATGGAAGCTTCATGAGTTTTCAGGGCTGTCTTGCAGTCACTCATAAAACCTTTCATCAATCCTTCCAATGAATTATCTATCACAGGGGCATTCTGTCTTTGGTAGTTCTGAGCAGGGAATCCTGGTGGATTTGCTGGAGCACTATAATTAGGTGCTGTTGCATTATTGGCTCCCCATCTGAAATTGGGGTGGTTCTTCCAACCAGGATTATATGTATTTGAATAGAGATTATTGTTTTATTGAAACCCATAAAGTTCACAAAGACAGGATTACCAGGACATTCTTCATACAAATGCTCTCCTCCACAGTATACACAGCTTACTGAACCTAAAGAGGCTTGCTCAATAACAGCTACTGTAGATTCATGTACCGCTGCAGCGGTAACCGCTACAGCGTTTGATGTGCTCATAGATTTTATCATGTTAGTAAGAGAGGCAACCTGTGCAGATAAAGCAGAAACTTCACTTATTTCATGCACACCAGCTACCTTCTTTTGCTGAGCTAACCTTTCTGTAGGCCATTGATAGCTATTTGTGGCAATGTCATCAATCAGTTCACATGCCTCATTATAGGAGGTTTTCAACAACACACCCTCTGAAGAAGCATCTAACATTTGTCTGGTTGTTGGATCTAGTCCATTGTAGAAGGTTTCCATTTGGATAATCACAGGCATACCATGATGAGGGCACTTTCTCAACAGCTCCTTCCATCTCTCCCATGCCTCAAACAGTGTTTCAGCATCTCTTTGTCTGAATGCAGTAACCTCATTCCTCATTCTTGCATTCTTACTTGGAGGAAAATATTTTGCTAAGAATTTCTCAGCCATTTCATTCCAAGTATGGATAGAGTTAGGCTCTAGAGAAGTTAACCAGGCCTTTGCTTTATCCTTCAAGGAATAAGGAAAAAGTTTTAATCTGAATGCATCATCACTTACCCCTGGAATGATGAAGTTACTGCAGACTTCCAAAAATTGCTTTAAGTGTAAATATGGGTCCTCTTGAGGAGCACCACCAAACTGTCCCACTGTTTGCAACATTTGGAACATCATAGGTTTGAATTCAAACTGAGCTGTGTTGAGAGTAGGTCTTGCTATGCTTGTCTCCATGGTTTGTGGATCAAACACAGCATAGTCCCTCATTGGTCTATCTCTGTCATTTACCATTTGAGCAGGTCCTTCATTTATGAATTGATGTCTGTACCAGTCCTTTTGGTCATGTAAGGTTGGAGTGGGTGGCTGCTGATGTCTACCTCTACCCCTTCCACCTGGTTCAGTCCCTCCTCTACCAGAGCTAGATCTGCCATGTAGAGTGTGAGCTCTACCAGAATTGGTCCTATGGCTATGTTCTGACATGGTGGGTCTGAGCCTGTGAAGATGTCTTAGTTTCCTGAACCTTCTCTCTGGTTCTGAGTATGGTTCAAATTCTGGTGGTTGAGACCTGGGCATACGCTGTAGCGCTTACTGCTGCAGCAACAAGAAACAACACACCAGTGTAAGATAGGCACTAAGTTCACTAAAAACTTAAACAATGAAAATTAAATGCAGTCCCCGGCAACGGCGCCAAAAACTTGTTGTGGCGGTTAGGTGATGTGCAAGTATACACAATCGCAACAAGTAATATATTGATAAGTAAAGTTCGTTCCCACAGGGATTGGAATTAATCTATGAAGTTTAAGTGATTAGAAGCTTAGTGAAAAGAATTAAGTAACAAGTAAAGGTGAAGAGTTGTAAACATTATAAATTGTGATAAAACAGTATTAAGTTTGCAGTAATTAAAAGTGAGTTGGATAGCTCAATAGTATGTAAGTTCTCAAGAATAATGCTCATATAATATTAGACGCTGTAGCGTTAAGCGCTGTAGCGCTTAAGAATCCGTAGATGCTGTAGCGCCTTGGTGGCGTGCCTTTCAGTCACTTTCGTCAGGGCTATGTTACAAGACTCCTATGTCTAGGCTCTAAATAAGTTTTACCCCTGTATATTAAGCTCTTACAACATTTGCCTTATGAACTACTACTCCCCTATGTCTAGAGTTAAGTAGTGCTTCCTTTAAATGTCTTTAAAGGGTTTTCATTCATATCATTCCTTGAGTTCTCTTTGTGAACCATGTCTGTACCCACAAAGCTACCTTGTTTTAGTTGATCATTCCCCGTGATACTTCCATTCAGTGTAACTTGGCTCAAATCCCCAATTAAGAAAGTCATGCATCACATCCAGCCGTGTCTTAAAATTAACATTATTGCATTTACAACACGGACACGTAATTGTTTTTTTAGGCTTTGGGCCAGAAAAAGCAAATTCTAAAAAATTTCTTAATCCCTTTACATACTCCGGTAAACCTCTATTAAGTTTCATCCATTCTTTTTTTTTGTTTTGTCATTGCAACAGTACCTACATATTTATAAGCATGAAAATATACATTGAATTTTCAAATATGTGACCCAAACAAAACTATCATACTCAAGGTTGTCAAACTCGAGAGTGTTCATAGACTCGTGGAGAGTCCGTAGACTCGACTCGTAGACTCGTAAGAGTCTATGAAATATAAAAATAAAATTAAAAACCTATAAATAAAACATTTAATGTACTATATATATTTAAGAGTGTGAATAAAATTTAAAATTAGCAAGTCAAAATTAATTTTGTACTTTTTTCGAGAAATATTGTATATAAATTGTTTTTTTAGTAACAAAATAAAAATGAAAATGAGACATAAAATGTGGAAGGCATTCCATTAAAAAAACTTTTTTTAGTAACAAAATAAAAATGAAAATGAGACATATGGGTATTCTCACGGGTGGTTGCTTAATTTTCTCATGCCTTTTCACTTCATGTACATTCTCCATAATCTAGTAATCTAGAAAAAAAAGTGTAGTGTTGTTGTTGTGGCGGTTAGGTGATGTGCAAGTATACACAATCGCAACAAGTAATATATTGATAAGTAAAGTTTGTTCCCACAGGGAGTGGAATTAATCTATGAAGTTTAAGTGATTAGAAGCTTAGTGAAAAGAATTAAGTAACAAGTAAAGGGGAAGAGTTGTAAACATTATAAATTGTGATAAAACAGTATTAAGTTTGCAGTAATTAAAAGTGAGTTGGATAGCTCAATAGTATGTAAGTTCCCAAGAGTAATGCTCATTTAATATTAGACGCTGTAGCGCTTAAGAATCCGTAGACGCTGTAGCGCCTTGGTGGCGTGCTTTTCAGTCACTTTCGTCAGGGCTATGTTACAAGACTCCTATGTCTAGGCTCTAAATAAGTTTTACCCCTGTATATTAAGCTCTTACAACATTTGCCTTATGAACTACTACTCCCCTATGTCTAGAGTTAAGTAGTGCTTCCTTTAAATGTCTTTAAAGGGTTTTCATTCATATCATTCCTTGAGTTCTCTTTGTGAACCATGTCTGTACCCACAAAGCTACCTTGTTTTAGTTGATCATTCCCAAACCAAGATGGAAAGTATTATGACACAAGGAATAAAACGCAAACATCATAATATTATACAAAAGTTACTCAAGGTTCATTACATACCAAGAACAATCCAACTACAACAAAGTTAGCTCATCACAAGTTTTATCAACATAATACAACTAGAGAGTATGTATTACCGTATGAAGACAAGAGAAGAGTGGTTGCAAAAGATGCACTCCAATGATCCCAAGTAGCATACAAGAGATGAAGTTGAGGCGTGAGCAAAACCTTGGATAAAAAACTTGAAGAACTATTCTAAAAATAAAAGCTTAAAAGTAGTGTATCAATGGAGAATGGCTACTACGTATGTGTGTAGTTCTTCTTCCAAGTTACAACAACTTGTCTACGTATTGTTGCGCCCGAAAAAGTCCCCGAGGGAAAACCTTCCTCGTTCACAACTTTTCCTAAGACAATGAAGCCGCCAACAATATTTATTAAGGAAAATATTAGGAAAACCTTTTTTGGAAAGCGATTGGTCTTGCAAAACTAGAGAATAGGGTTCGGGGGTCGGTTACGCGCAGGGAAGGTGTTAGCACCCCACACGTCCTCTCCACTGAGAGGGAACCTTTAATTAAATGTGTGGTTTTTAGTCTGTTGACTTGAAAATACTTAATTTTGCCTCTCTACTTCTTATTGAAAAAATCTTAATGAAAATCTTTATTTATTATGAAAAAGGGGGAAAATGGTTTTTTAGAAAAAAAGTGCTTGACGGGACATGGCCCGCTCCTACGTATCTCCAGGTGCGATGGAGAACTCAAAGCTACGTAGTTCTTCTTTGTTTTGAAAACGGTTTTGGTTTTTTAACTTGTTTAATTGTGAAGGTTGAGCTTTCATGATGATCAATTGAGCAAAGGCTCCAAGTGACCACCATTAGCACTCCATTGTTAATAATCATGCAAGCAAAGGCTTCGCGAGACTACTAACAAAGTTTTTGATTTAATGAAAATCTTTAGGAAAATTAGGCATTCATGATGATCAATTGAGCAAAGGCTCCAAGTGATCACCACTAGTACCTCGTTGTTAATAATCCTGCAAGCAAAGGCTTCACAAGACTATTAACAAAGTTTTTTGATTTATGAGAAATTATTTTGTCTTGAAGAGAATTAAATAAAAACGAGAAAGGGGGTGAAATGGTAAAGTGGGAGTGTAATTAACTGTGTGGGGTTGTATAATTAAACGGGGGTATAAAGAGGAAGCCCAGTTCGCATTGGAGGGCCCAATATGCGAAACTGGGCTTAAGTGAGGGGGTGTGTGTGTGTTAATCCGTGGGGTGCTAGAAGCAGAGCCCAATTTCAGTATCGAGGCCCAATATGCGAACCATGGGCTATCAAGGGGAGGGGGTGTGCGCATGAATTAAAGGGGGTGTTATTACTAAACTGATATTTTAATTAAATAAAATAAATAAATAAACAATAGGGCATATAAAAGGGAAACATTCAGATTAAACCTAATTTTTCAACCCTTTTCTCCACAGCAGCCGCAACCAACTTAGAAAGGAGAGAGAGAGAAAGAGTTTCGTGAGGAGAGAAAATGCGAGACTGAGGGAGGGAAAGAGGGAGCAGTGACGGTGGAGAGAGGGTCACGCTGGCCGGCCAATCCATGGCCGGCGATGGCGAGGAGAAAGACGACGACGTGGGGGGAGTCGTTCGCGCCTGAGGTCCATTCGTGATCGGAGAAGACGACCGGAGTTGCCACGACGACGACGGAGAAAGAGGGAAGGCGTGGTTCTGCTACGTGACAACGAGAAGGGTGTTCGCCGGAGAATTTGACGGTGACGACTTCGTCTAGGGACGACGGCGATGGTTTTGGGGGTGACGGCTCTAGGCGGTTCATGGCCAACGACCACCGTCTACGATGGTCGGAACCTGAGGGGGGTGAGTTCTGATTCCTTTTTTGTTGTTTTTTTTAATCCCTATTTCTCCTATTCTTTCACTGTCCATGATCTTTGACTCTTCTTTCCTACTCTATTTTGATTTGTTTATTTTTCCTATTTCTAAATAAGCCTAAACCTATTGCTAATTGGTTATTAATTCTTCCTAACTAAAGAACAATCTGCTTTTGATATGTTACTAATTTTCTAACCTAAAAATGCTTCTGAGTGGTTGCTGATTTTTTATTTCTTAGAACCAATTTGGTCTTTTTTACCCTATTTGTTCTACTAAACACATGTTTAACGAATAATGATAATGGTAAAAGTGACTTTAAAATTATGGTATCTACGTTTTGCTCAGCATATAAACATCTAAGAAAAAAAGAGAAATCTAAAGCACGACAGTTTATCTACCTACATGTCTTATATTTTCGTATTCTTCATAATAAAATAGAAAAGAAACAAAAAAAAAACCCAACCTGTGTTCCAGCTTCTGTTTAGTCCCCTCTTGCTATGGTTGCTTATTGATGTTGCTTGCTTATTGCTACTGTTGGTTGCTGCTTCTGTTCTGTTTGACTGCATATGTTTCTGGATCTCTTAGTGTTTGGTCATTAGGGTTCCAGGGTGAAACCCTAATTCTTACTCTGAATAGCTCTAAATTTCGTCTCTGATTTTACGTGTCATTTCTGTGTCCTTCTCTGCTGCTGTTGACTGCTATTTTATACTACATTTCCAGGTTTAGGCATTAATTGTATTTTGACTGGGCTTTGAATATTTTTTCAGGTTTGGATCCAAGACCATCAGCAGCTGTAGCAGCTGGGAGTGCTGCTAGGAAACCCTAATCTGTTCCTTGATTTGTATTTTCGGATCTGGCCATTTGGGCCTTTTTTGATGTAATTTTTTTTTGTATTTTTTGGACATTTGGACCTTTGAACTCTCCTAAGTTGTAAATAAAAATAAATAGAATTTTTTTGCCATTTTTTTGATACTATATTGCTTAAATAAATTATATAAACAAAATTAGATTAATAACAAGAAAAAGCAGTCGGGCCAAATACAAAGACGAGAACGGGACAGACTAAACAAATACGCTAAAACGAGGCCCAAAAATAGAAAAATGTGCCTGTTAACTAAAAACGCTAAAAAATTAACTTGGAATTGCATTCTCAAGCCCAAATTAAAACGACAAGCCCAATCGCGAGAACAATGACTTTGGTAGTCCCAATTAGGTTCGACTAAATCCAAATACAAAGATTAAATTGAAGAACGCACGAAACGACCGATCGTTCGCGTGCATGCCTAATTTAAAACAACGGTATTTCGATTTAGTTGAACAGGGTAATTGAAATTGGCTAGGATTAGTAACTGAGACGCCATACTGATAATTCTCGTAATCACGCGACTTCGAAACACGATTTAAGTAAAATAAACGACTAAAACTAGAAGACGGACAAAATTGGGGTATAACACGTATGTTACCTCCTCTAGAAGCAATCTTAATTAATCCAATTAATATCTAAGTCTTAATAGAATAATAATATTACATGATGATTATTAGACTTAGATATTATCCTTAAAGCACTTTACAAAAAGTGGTAATGATGGAATACAACAGCTATCACATGGGTTCCATTTAGGAGGCGCCAAGTGTAATTTAGCATCCACTTGAAAGTCAACAAATCCAGCTGAGAGGAAGAGATAAGGGTGGTGACTCATCATGTCCTCAAGTGGCCACACAAATATCTCAATGGTCAGCCGTCATATAACGCTGTAGCGTCTCCTTGATAGCACACGCTGCAGCGCTAAAGCAAAACATCAAACATATTCACAAAGGCATTGACTATGCCTAAGTTTCAGGGAATTAACTTATAACCTATATTTATCCTAATATTCATATATTCACATATTTAAGTACTAAGCTTACTTGAGAAGTAAGCTTAATTTAAGTATTAGGAGCATAAATAACCTATATAAAATAAGGTTATCAGTTGTCGTATGTTGTTCATCTTTTTTAAGTTTGAAGCTTCATAGCAACAAAAATGGCATCCCCACCTCTCAGAAGTCAAAGCCCAAGCATAATTGTAACACTCTAATAATTTCTAACATGTAGAATTATCGAAACGCACTAAATGGCATACATCAGAGTAACTTCCGGTTAATGAATATTGAACACAAACTAAAATTTTCGATACTTAATATCAAATGGTTCTCAGAACCTTAATAACTTCCTGAAAATGCTTAAGTTTCATATTTTAAGACTTATACAATCCTGGTGTTCAATACTCAAAACATAAAGTAGCGAAAACGATTTTACAACTTGTACAGTGAAAGTCATACAATTGATAAAATAACTAGAAAAGCACAAAGGCCTAAACAGGAAATCAAGTCTCCAATGACTCCATGAGTCGCGCCGGATAACCGTGCTTCGTCGCCTTTGCTTTCCCCTGCTTCTCTGTAAAAACCACAATATATAAAGGGTGAGATAAACATTATCTCAGTGAGTCCTATCGAGACCCCTTACTAACTCTAGCGGTTCATTAACTTTAACCTTGAACTCATGGCCCTAATAAGCGATCATGTGGACATATATTATTATATTTCTTGATGCAGCCCTAATAAGCGACCACAATTCATGTCTTATCTTTTATTTAACTTAGCACAACACCTCAAGCCTACCTTAGCATGTTTATTTCTTCGGCTTTTGGTGAACCCATCCCGCTAATCACTAGTGGGCAAAACATGTGGGTCTAGGATTTGGGTCTCATGACTTCCCCTCCCCTAGTATGCTAATCCTTGAGGATCGTCACCCTCGGTATACTCGTATTATTACAAGTACACCATCTACCCTTCCCCGAGAGGAAAGTATCTTGATTTGTTTTTATTTGGATTGAGAGTTTATACAGCTTATATAGAGTTACAATCATTAACATAACATGGCATAATGGGACTCAAGGTTCGTTATTTTAACTCGACTCGTGTACGCTCGCGTTTACCTAAAGTACGGTTTTACCAACAATCTTGACTTTCAAAACTGAGTATTATACATTTTTAAGTACACGTATGATTAGCCCTTTCAACAAGTTTTCTAACGCACTTGAGAACACCTCAATCGGATTCCCGGATTAAAAGTTATCGCGAAAACAAAATTGGTAGGGTTTGCTGAAAATTACACTGTGTCGCGACGCGAAGAGTTACAGAAAGTTTGGCGCCACAAAAATTTGAAGGGGTCGAGACGCGACAGGCACGGGCCGCGACGCGACGGTTGACATAAGTGCAGAAAGCAGGTTTTCTAAAATTCGATTTTGTTCTGTTTCGCTTTCAATCTGGTGCCGAGACATTTTATAACTCCCTAGACTTAAAAACAGATATAACACCAGCAATTCCAGTCCAGATAACAATCACATAATCACACATAATCACAAAATTCACAGTCAATCAATCAATTCTAACGATTTACAAAATAGCGAACTTTCAAGAAAGCGGTTTTCGCAACAGTTTCATAAGAGAGGAATTCAGTGTTTTTCTCGGTTCGTAAAAACGGTAATACTCAGTTTCAAAAACATCCCTAGCGAGTTATAGAACTCACCTTTGTGATGAAAATCACAAAAACAACGAATCCACGGTTTGCAACGACAATGTAACCTCACGAACGGTCCCCGTGTCGATTTTCCATGCTATCAAGACCGCTTCAAAACTGCCCCAAACGAACTAGGTTCTGGTTCCAGCAGCTACAACTCCTTAAATGTGCTTCAATCTATAATCTTGATGTTCAATCCTCCTAATGCTTCTCGAATTTCGACATGCAAGGTTTAAAACTCAGATTTTCTCAAGTTGATCTTGAGTGCTCTTCAATGGTGATTTGGCTTGGAGGAGGGTGATGGTGATGTTGTTGGTATCAGTATGAAGAGAATGAAAAGGTGATTTCAATGGTGTTTAAGATTGAGACATGCATTCAGCTTTGTTTCTTCTCCCTCCCTTTTCCTTCCCTCACGAGTTCCTTCCCTCTCCCAAGCTTCCTCCTTTCTTTTCTGTTTTCTTTTTCTGAAATTGTGAAGTGTGGCTGAGTTGTGGGGTTTGGCTCAACTGGGGTTTGGCTCAGCTGGGGTTGTCACTTAAAGGGGTTGGAATGACTAAAATACCCTTCAGCACCTACTCCTCTCATAATGCTCACCTAAACCACTCCTAGTTCCATAATTATTCCTTAACTCCCTAACTTAACATAATATTTCAATTATCCATAAAATAAATCATAACTCACAATAAACCTCTTGTGCTAAAGTATTAGATTTAGCCGATAAATTATCTTAACCTCTTTGCTAATTTAAATAAATTAAGTTAGCTAATTAGGGGATGTTACAATAATAAAGAAAAAGAATCAAGGTGTATGATACATGGGTCCTTAAAAAGATGAGAGAAACAATATCCTTCACAACATTTTGGTATTTTCTAGCAATTCTAAGTAGACTCGTGGACTCAGTCTCTAACCCGCGAGTCTGAACGAGTTTACCCGATTCTATGCGAGTTTACCCGAGTTTACAGAAATTGCAATTCTACATGGAATTTGACTCGTTTTGGGGGAGTAAACTCGTAAACTCGTAAACTCGTAGACTCGTGCAAGTTAACTCGCGAGTTTGACAACAATGATCATACTACCAAAATTTTGTGTAACTTTTCCTAAAAAAACTTTATATACCCTATATAAGCTGAAATAAATTATTATTCTAGTGTAGTCTTAAATTATTTCCTTAAAACAATTGAGGGAAAAAAATTCCTTACAATATGGGATCAATTTAGTTATAATAATAACTACTCATCCAAAAATCAGGAGGCCAATTTAGTTATTTCTAGTTATAATAACCCACTCAACCTAAAAACATGGAATCGGTTTACTTAGCATAACTAATTAATTCCTTAAACTTTATATTTTGAAATAAAAATCTTCTAAAAATGATACGTAACTGGGAAAGGATTCGGTGTCAGGGATCGAACATATATCTCTCCAGGTAAACACATATCTCATCGCTAGGCCGCAAATCATATTTTTAAGAGATGCGTAAAATCATTTATATTCTTACAATAAAAGTCTTCTAAAAATGATACTTAACTGGGAAAGGATTCAGTGTCAGGGATCGAACTTATATCCCTCAAGTGGCTAAACACATATCTCACCGCTAAGCCGCAAATCATATTTTTAAGAGATGCGTAAAATCATTTATATTCTTACAATAAAAGTCTTCTAAAAATGATACTTAACTGGGAAAGGATTCGGTGTCAGGGATCGAACATATATCCCTCCAGCGGCCAAACACATATCTCACCGCTAGGCCGCAAATCATATTGTTAAGAGATGCGGTAAAATCATTTATATTCTTACCATTGAAATTCAAATTCAAATTCAAATTCAATACATATATAACTTTCATTTAATTTTAATTTTTTGGGTGGCCTTCACCAAGATCCACCGCTTCTCCAGAGGCAAATAGTATTTGGTAAATAAAAATATAACTATTAAATATATATATATATTATTGTGTACCAAAAAAAATGTACTTGTTATTATACTTACAAGACCCTAAAAATGAATTCTTAATTGAAATAGAAGTATACTCAGAGGAACCCGATTATACTTTCTTTATAATAATTTGATCTTTTTTAAACTAGATGATAGAATTTAAAATAATAAAAAAGATATTTTTATCAATCTGTAATATGCATAGTGGACTAACGTAATTAACTTTTTCTGAAAAGAATAACTTTTTTTTGACAAGCTGAAAAAAATAATTTACATAATTAACTTCAACGATTCTACATTTTACCAACATTTTCAATAGCATGTTAAACATTTTTTTTTACTATTTCACAAAAAAAAGTATTTTTACCAACAACTTTATGGTATTGCTAAAAAACAGTTTTGTTATTCTCAACAATCTTTGTTGTTGTTCGGATAAGTTTATTTTTTGCCAACAACATTATTGCATTGTTGGTATAAAAATATGTTATTCCCAACGATTTTAGCTGTCATTGAGATAAGTATATTTTTCTCAATAATATTATATTGTTGGGAAATGAATATTTTTATCTCAACGACTTGCAAGTGTCGATGCGATACATATATTGTTGCCAACAACTTTGTTTTTGAGGGGAAATAGTCGCTGCCGATTCCCTTTATTGTTGTAGTGAAAACTAAATGCATCCGCATATAAAATTAAATAGGATATAAGTTAATATTTTTCTAATAAAAATAAACAATTATTCATGTTTATATTCATTAATATTCTAAAAATAAATATAAAATCTAATATATATGCAATGTGATATAAAATATTAGTTAAATAATTAGGATATATAAATACATTTGATATACGTATGCCTAAGTAAGGCAAAATAATAAAGGCTTTTGGTACTTATGTTTTGAATAAAAAATAGAGAAATGATTTAAATTTAATACATAACACCCATTGAAACAAGAAAGGCTCATGGTGGTTAAGAAATCGTTCTGCATCCCAAGGGGAGGGGTTCGATTCCCATCAGAAGCTTTTTTGCAAGTACCTCTGCGATCAAACAGACCTGGTCATCGGGCTAACCACCAAGCCGACTTGGTTGCACTGCACAATCCAATGAGTGACTCGAACCGGGCTAGGCACTACATTGCAGTTCGACCGGTCAGTCCGGGTTTAGTAAGTATGCTTATAATAGTCATTTCCATGGCTTTTTTTTGTTCAGCAAAAAAGTCACGCAAATCAAGTTGCGATTAGATATTACTGGCCGGTCAAATTTCCACATATTTATCAATAGAAAATTGCTAAGTGGTACGAAGAGAAGTATTCAAAAAATATATGTTGCTGAAAATTTCTCTCCAAGACTCCAACCGACAAGGCATGGCAACAGGGCGGGTCGGGGGCGGGTTTGGCATTCCCAGTCCCCGCCCCTACCTCTATCGGGGTCGGGTTTTGCATCCCCCAACCCCGTTCCAAACGGGGACGGGTTCCCGGCGGGTACCCGTTTCCGCCACAAATTTATAGGAAAAATACAAAAAATATCTTTATAATAATTAATAAAATAAAATAATAATAATTGTATAATGATAAAACAAAGTTAAAAGTATTAAAATAGATTTTTCTATAGGAAATAGATCAAAATTAAAAATAAACAAAATTTATAAAACAAAATGAATGAGTAAAGATGCTTGAAATAAAATAAAATAATTAATTTATGTTTTGTCGAGCAGGTTCGGGGCGGGGACGAGGTGGGTATCAACATTCCCGAACCCAAACCCATCCCCGATCAAAGCGAGTTTTTCCCGTAAAACTCGGGGCGGGGGCGGGTGGGTACCCGCGGGTTCGGGTTATGTTGTCATGCCTACAACCGACTACATCCATAACCCTTTTGTATTGTCATAAAGGACGCTGACCGGTCAAAAAATGTAGGTTTTTGCTCTTTTGTACTTTATATTCGCACCATATATAGCGATCCTCTTGTCGATCAATATCCTTGAAATACACTAATCACAAAAATTTATTTTTTTGGTTACAAAAGAGAACAAAAAGAAAGCAGGAAAGGACAAGGAACTACATCCTCAAAACTAGACTTCGGCTAGCATCCACAGTGAGCGTTGCTTCTATCCCGGTGGGGGGATTTCCAAAGGTACTCCAAGGGAGGTGAGATTGAGCTCCAAGTTTCGCGAGGAAGTTGGCAGCCGAATTTCCCTTTCGAAGACAATGGACCAGCTGAACGTTCCAGTGCCACCCAAGAGCATCTCTAATATTCTGGATGACTGTAGCATAATGGTGAAATCCATTCACTTGATTGTTGATGAGACAAATAGAGTGTAGAGAGTCGGTATAACAAATGAGCCTTCGCACTCCAATCTCCCAAGCAAGACACAAGCCTTTATAGAGAGCCATTAGTTCAGCATGTAAATTGTTAGACTCGCCCAAAGAACCAGCAAACCAACTATCCAAGTACCATCATTACGCCGGATTAACCCGCCAAAACCAGCTGGACCAGGATTGCCGAAACTGCTGTCGTTCACATTAAGAACCATGCAATCCTATTTTTTTTTGACAACATGCAATCCTATTTATAAATATAGCATTTTCCTATTTATATTTAGAGACAGAATAGTACCTCATTAATCGGCATACGTGGCTCTTTCTCATCCTCAGCTGCTACAAGTAATAGAAACACAAAATAAAAATTTACTTCCATATCATTGCCAATGTAAAAAAAAAAAGATTGTTCAATTCATGGTCTTTTTTATAAACAGAAGTATTAACTATTCATATTTAACGCTACTATTTTATATACACCTTTCATTTAATTGGGTGGTTGACAATAAAGTAAAATAAGAAACTAGAGATGGTATACAGCTTTCATTTAGTAAATTTGATAAACTGTTTGTATAAAAACTAGATAATTAAGTAAAGCTAAGACGCTTGAAAGAACCAATAAGGAGATGGAATAGACAAGTGTTTGGCAATATAGACATGAAAATCCAGGCTCTTGAAAAAGAATTAAATGTGTTGGACTCAATAAGTGAGGAACAGACACTCGAGGAGGTTGAGATAGCTAGAGGCAAGGCTTTAAAATCCCAGCTTTGGACCTGGACACATCGCAAAGAGCAGTACTGGCTTCAGATGGCTTGCACCAAGGCGATAAAAACAAGGATAAGAACACCAAGTACTTCCACACTATAGCCTCTTTCAAAAAAAGTAGAAAATTCATCAAATCCTTGAAAGGGGAGAATGGCGTGGTCACCAATCCACACAGTATCAAAAAGGAGATCAATAAATTCTTCAGGAAGTTGTACTCAAAGGATGAAGCAGTTTGCCTTCATCAAGAAAATATTGATGGTCATAGGCTCACAGAGGAACGAGCAAGAGGGCTGGAAGTCTTACCGTCAGTTGAAGAAATTAAGAGTGCTACTTGGGCCTGTGAATCCTCAAAAGCGCCAGGCTACGATGGATTTAACTTTGGCTTCCTTAATAAGATGTGGTACACAATGGCTGAGGATCTTGTCAAATCGGTGCTGTCTTTTTTTAGAGTGGAATCATGCCCAAATCTATCAATACCACTTGGGACGTGGCCCTAATTCCTAAGTTTGAACACTACAAAAAAATTGCTCATTAGCGAGGGATTTTTCCCTCGCTAAAAATCCCTCGTTAATTGTCCCAAATTCGTCGCTAATGCCCATTAGCGAGAGAATCAGTCTCTCGCTAAATTGCTCCTTGCTAATGGGATTAGCGAGGGAATATTCTGTCGCTAATTCCCTCGCTAATTAGCGAGGGATTCAAATCCCGTCGCTAAGTTTGACAGCCACGTGTCCCAATCTGAATGGCTTGTATTAAGTACTATTTTAATTTTTTTAAACCTGCTTTTTTTATATAGTTGCTATTATTATTTTTATTATTATTATTATTATTATTATTATTATTGTCAAGCTTTCCACAGAGAGAGAGAGAGAGAAAGAGAGAGAGAGAGAGAGGAGTGGTGGTGGTGGTGGTGAAGGGTGGATTAGGGTAGAGAGAGAAGGAGAAGAGTAAGGGAGAAAGAGAGAGAGAGAGAGAGAGAGAGAGAGAGTGAAACGAGTAATGTGGTGTTGGTGGTGGTGGTGGTGAAGGGAATTAGGGTAGAGAGAGAAGGCGAAGAGTAAGGGAGAAAGAGAAACGAGCTATGTGGTGGTGGTGGTGGTGATGTGGTGGTGGTGCTGAAGGGTATTAGAGTAGAGAGAAGGAGAAGAGTAAGGGAGAAAGAGAGAGTGAGAGAGAGGGTGAGGATGAGAGGAGGTGGAAGTTATGGGAAAGTGGGGGAGAAGAAGAGAAAAGAGTGTGAGGAGAGTAGGAGAGAAGAGTGTGTGTGAGAGGATAAATAAGCTGAAAACTCAAAAAATTAGCATGGAATTAGCGAGGGACTGAAAACTCCGTCGCTAATCACCTGCACGGAGCCTTATGATTCGAAAACTGTCAGAAATTAGCGAGGGACTGAAAATTCTGTCGCTAATCACATGCACGGAGCCCTATGATCTGAAAACTGTCAAAAATTAGCGAGGGTTTTGGCAATGTATGGTGGAAATGGTTAAAAACTTGCCTTTCAACCGCATCCTAGTGAATGGTTCACCCACCGCTCCAATCAAAATGGAGAGGGGCCTCAGACAGGGCGACCCCTGTCTCCCTTCCTGTTCGTACTTGTAGCAGAGATATTCAATGTCCTAATGAATCGTGCTACGGAACTTGGCTTGTTTGAAGGACTAAAGATTGGCTCTCATGGGGTTTGTGTCTCTCACCTTCAATTTGCAGATGACACCTTAGTATTTTGCCCTGCCAAGATAAAATGGTTGCTTAACTTGAGAAGGATCATGGAATGCTTTCAACTGATCTCAGGTCTAAAATCAACCTTGCCAAATTGGGATTGGTTGTGATTGGAAGATCAGAGACATGGGCTCAAACCATGGCAAGTAGAGTGGGATGTCAGTTAGTAACTCTCCCAATAAGATATTTGGGAATCCCACTCGGAGCAAATCCAAGCAAACTTTCAACTTGGGAACCGATAATTACCAGAATTCATCAAAAATTGACCGGATGGAAAGCAAAATCTCTATCCAAAGCGGGTAGATTATTGCTGATCAAATCAATCCTCAATAGCCTTCCTCTATATTTCACGAGTATTTATAAAATCCCTAAGTTGTGGTCAAGAAGATTATTCAAATGCAACGCCAATTCTTCTGGCAAGAAGGTGGGAAGGGCAGAGGAATCCCGTTAATCAAATGGTCCATTATCCAGAAACCAAAGAGTCTCGGCGGCCTTGGGATTGATGACTTAACAATTAAGAATGCAGGCCTTCTATTTAAGTGGTGGTGGCGATTCTCAGTGAAGGGAAGTTCCCTGTGGAAACGAACTATGTGCTCTATATCCACGGCCTAAACCCCGACATGGCAATTCTCAATCAGCAGGATAGAGGGCTCAAAGGAAGCCTCTGGAGAAACATATCAAAGGTAGCATCATGGGATTAGAATATCAACAAAGTGATCTCAGATGGCTGGCGTAAGAGAGTTGAGGAAGGTAAAAATACCAAATTCTGGCAGGAAACTTGGTTAGGATCACAATCACTAAGATACATGTTCCCGAGGTTGTACTTTGTTTCTTTGCAGAAGGAAGAACCTGTAGCTAATATGGGTTTATGAGATGGCCTCCAATGGCAGTGGAACCTTGTCTGGAGAAGAAACCTATTCGAATGGGAAGTGGAGCAACTAGAAACACTCTTGGAAAGTCTGAAAGAGGTACAACTGTCCAAGCTTACAAAGGACAGAACTTGGCGGCACTTTAATACAAAGGCAGAGTTCTCAGTCAAATCATTTGTCAAAACTTGGTGGAGCTTAAGCACCGATGGTAGCAGTAGAAGATTGATTTGGAAAGGCCTTGCCCCACCTAGAGCTGAATTGCTGGCGTGGTTTATTCTCCAAGGCAAATTGAACACAAGGAATAGATTGAGGAAGCTAAACTTGCTAAGTGTAGAAGAAGCTATATGTCCGTTCTGCACTTCTGAGTAAGAATCGGTCCAACATCTCTTCCTTCATTGTCAATTTTCTTGAAGGCTGTGGTCAGGAGTCTTGGGGTGATGGAACTTTCAAACCCCGATTATTGATATATGTGATCAATGGATGGAATTGTGGTGTGAGGCGTTTGAAGGCTCCTTTCGCAGGAAATTGTGGGTATCACTACCCTATGTAGTCTTATGGTCAATCTGGAATATCCGCAATAGAATGGTTTTTGAAAAGGCAGCAATAGACTGAGCCCAAGAGCTTTACCAGATTAAATTAAGATTGGGCTTTTGGATGAAAGGCTGGGCGCCAGACTGTCCATATAGCTCGGGCGATCTAGTTTGTAATTTAGAAGGGGTATCCTCGTGGACAAAAAACCTCCAACATCATATAAATTCATTATGGGAGCCACCACCAGCAAAATCCTGGAAATGGAATGTAGATGGCTCTGCTAGAGGAAAGCCTAGGCCGGCAGGCATCGGTGGTGTACTGCGAAACGATAAAGGGCAAGTCTTAGCTAAATTTTCCGCCTTTGTGGGTGCCGGGGACTCAAATGAAGCAAAATTCTTGGCAATAGTCAGTGCACTTGAATACTCCCTAGAAAGAGAATGGCTTAAGCGAGGCAGCCTAATTGTGGAATCGGACTCTTCGTTTTTATGGCAACAAACTGAGGAATCTTCTTGTGACCTTGAGAAACGTCTCCCTCATCCATAAAAATAGAGAATCAAATGAAATTACCGATAGCCTAGCAAAGGAAGGCTCATCTATGGATGGTTTGTGGGTGAAATGGTTTGATCATGAGGCTGAATGTTCCGCATCTATGGTTGAAACTCAATAAAGAGAGTTGCTTTGTCTGGGTTGTACCATATGAGTGGCTCTTATGCTTTATTATTCTTTGGTGTTGGTGCTGACTATCCATTTTCATCTTTGGCTCGCTGAAGTCGAACTCATATCCTTGCACTTGTTTCATTTTCCACTCCTCTAATGATCTTGTTTTTCTGTATGCTAGTCTTGCTTGGTGTTCTTGTTCTTCTTTGCAGGTATCCCTTGTTCCGCTCGGTCTGGCGAATGATTACTAGAGTAAACTTTGATTTCTTTGGATAATAAGAAGGCAGAAAAATCAGATTAGTTGCAGATCAAGTATATTGTTGTGAAGCAGGTGTAAAGTACCCTTTGATGTTAGCATAATGCGGGCAGTAGGTGTCTGGTTTGATTGCTAGGAGGTGGAAGTTGGAACTGATGTAAAATTGTCGGAGTATTAGATTTACTCAGCTTGAATTAGAAATATTGAACATTTGTATCTTGGCCGATACAATATGAAGCAAGGGGTGTGACATCATAGTCACTGTTTTGGATTGAATTAAATAGGAATATGCTTTAATGGTAGCTATTGTGAAAGGGCTGTTTCTTTTACCCCCATTGTACCGCATACCCTCTAAATTGACCAAACAGACCAAAATACCCTTAAAAAATTGTTAAAAAACGAAATCATTCTTCATTCCATCATATTTCTGAAAAAATTAAGTTTTTTTCCCTAAACATTCCGAAAATAGACGTATTTCCGGAAAGATTTCCGGAAATACCATTTTTTGAGGTATTTCCGGAAGGTTAAATTCTAGGGAATTCCGGAAATACCTCAAAAAGAACAGGAAACATAGAGCGAGGCGAGCATTCAAGAGCGGGAGGAGATGAGCAGAGTTCTTCTGGCCGTAGGAGTAGGTTCTGATTGAGGACTAGACAGGCCGGACACGCGTCTGAGCGTCAGAGACGTGTCCGAGAGCGAGAGCAGCAGCAGGAGGCTGAGCCAGACGCCATGCATGTAGATGACCAAGCTGAGGCTGGGGTTGCTCAGCATGATGATGAGGCTGAGGCTGCTGAGCAGGTTTTGTTACACCGGTTGCATGTCCACTGCGTCTAGAGACTACTACAGACGGGACAGGTAATACTTTTAATAATTTGTTTATTTTTTAACAATTAATTACTTTTAATAATTTATTAATTACTTTTATATTTTTACAGGACCGGGGTAAGATTAAAGTTGCTTCTCATGGGGGAAGATACTGAAGATGAGACCTTAGCAACACCACCCACATATAGCAGGATGGTTGCAGCATGCCCATCTGTTTGAGCTGGACATCACACCTCTCGGCAACATCAACCACGAGCTCATATCAGCTTTTGTGGAGAGGTGGCATTCTGAGACAAGCTCATTCCACATGCCGTGGGGGGAGATGACAGTGACGTTGGACGACGAGTCCGCGTTGCTCCACTTGGCGCATCGGCCACATTTTGACACTGCTGATGCTATTCGGGATGGAGTTGATTTACTGGGCATTGACCACACAGCCTGCTGGGCAGAGTGTTGTTGACTCATTATTATATGATAATTATTGTTCAGTTTACAGCCAAAACGTCGGTGATTTTATGTTTGATTCAGCCAATTGCTAAGGGTTTTGGCATAATTTTAGTTTTATGTAATCAGTGTGGAGTTGTAACAAAATGCATGGAAAATCCTTCAATTTGATGTGGCGTCTACTAGCGAACCAGACACTTGCCTAGTGACGAAACGGAGAAAAGAAGGAAGGAAAAAGATCAGACAGCTTTCGCACCAGCAGCCAGGAATGGTCGCGCCACAACTCACCTTTCAGCAGGAGGTCGTGACGCGACCAGCCACCATCGCCTCGCGATGCGTGGCCGAAGCCAAAATATAAAAGTCAGTTTTGCGTTTTCTGAAACTCTCTTCGGCTTGGGAGCAGTTCTAGGTTTGGAGGAGCAGCTGGAGGCGTTTTTGGGGGTCTTTCTACACCTTGGGAACAAGGGTTTGAAGGTCCTAATGGATTCATCTCTATGTAATCTTCTTCTACTATTTAATCTTATCCCTATTATGCCATGTAATTAGATAGTTTTGATTTGGGAGAGATGACTCTTCCTAAAACTCTTGTATGAATGCTTTGTTATGGTCAAGTCAAGTTTTTGTCCACCTTATCCATTGCCTATGCCTTATGTTCTTAATGCTTTACAAGTACATATGATATTTATATCGATCTAGGCTTATGATCACCATAGGAATATGGGTTTGTTCGCTGGAAATTGGGGTTTAGGTCACGACTTGAATTATCATAGGAATATGTAGTTGGGTTTCGTGAATTCTTATTTCTTTAGGTCGCCATAGATGATCGTAGGAGTGAGAATTTTTGTGTGAGTGAATTCTTTATTTCTTGAGTTTAATGCTTTACCCTTTGACATGAATCACCTAAGGAATTAGGGTAACTCTTAGGGTAAAAGGGGTTTTGAGGCAAGGGATTGTCCTTAGCCTAATTTAGTGAATTGAATCGGATAATTTGGATAATTGCTTTGAGAGTGGCTGAAGGTCATATAAGAGTAGAGGGGAGATGAGTCAATCCCAATTCGCTTCTATCTTACCTTATGTTATTGCACTTTCCATTTCGTTGGTACAATAAACCAATTTTATCACAAGTGTCACGACTTAGGATTAATAATTTGCCTATTGATAATAAAACACAATCCCTGTGGAATCGACCGGTACTTACCGTAATTTTATTACTTGCAACGTTTCGGTACACTTGCCGAATTCCTTAATAAGTTTTTGGCGCCGTTGCCGGGGATTGTTGATTTCATTATTGATAAGGCAATGAGTTGATTCTTAGTTGTTTTTGTTTTTATTTTATTTTATTTATTTCAGTATTTTATTTTGGTTTTATTTATTTAGATCCTTAGTTATTGTGTTGGACCTTTTGATGGTTTGTTTAGTGTTTCAGCGAGCTGTTATGCGGGGGCAAGATTCGAAAGAATTGCTGCTTGACCCCGAGATTGGAAGATCATAAAAAGCAAACCGGAAAAAGTTAATGTTGCATTTTGGTTGTACTGCTGTCTAGCTTGTACATTGATGATGATGCACCGCAATCTTTGAACTGGTTCTCTGTGGTGATTGTTCAGTCTAACATGTTGCAGCTACCATGTGACTCCTCCAAATCAGATTTTATCATCAGATAGTATTAGTGGCCAAGTCAAAGGTTGAGGAAGATCTGGATCATCTTTGGGCAGGTTCTCTTGAGTTCCATCTCTTAATCCCAGCTGTGAGGTTTGAGCCCAAACACGTATTTTATTCATTGTGAGATTATTCCTTGCTTGCATTAGTCTGCAGAACTTGAGCTTGTACTTAACTGTCATGCATATGTTTTACATACACACTGAGGCAATTTTTTTGGTACCCCGGAGCCTTTCAAGCCAACCCACTAATTGTTATCCTTTGTTAACTCCTCTGAGCCTAATTGTTATTTTTATATTTTTTCTGCAAATCATGTGCCTAGTTGTTTCTTAACTTGGAGTTAGGTAGACAAAAGTATGGGAGTGGGAAAAATTCTAAGTTTGGGGTTGCTCATGGAATAGCAACATTCTAAGTTTGAGGTGGTATACAAGAGAAAGGAACATATAAAGAAAAAGAAAAAGAAAAGAAAAAATATATATATATATATATTTCAAAAAAAAAGAGAGAAAAATAATATATATATATATATATATATATATATATATATATATATCAATAATTCCTTCTCTTGTGGAAAGCTTGGGGAAATTGGTAAGTAAGTGTGATTGTTTAATTTGACAAAGAGAGAAGTAGACCTAACTCCAAGTTCTAACCTACTTATCCAAATATTATCCACCCTTACCTAAGCCCCTTTATAACCTTTAAAGTCCTCAAATAGTGTGTATGCATTTCATGTGTATAGATTTGTATAGAACTTGGTCAAGCCTATGAAACGATGATGCATGTATTGTGAATTGAGTGAATACCCTAAACACCTCCAAGAGAGAAAGAGTAGTGAGATGTGTGAAAAAGAGAGGACTTGAGATTGCTTGCCTGCTTATGATCTTGTGTTTTCTAATTCAATTGTCTTGCTACTATATTATGATTGGATGATATCTTCTGATGTGTTGAAGGATCTATAGGTGTGTGAAATATGTGAAAGCTAAATATCAAATTGCCACAGCCTGAATTGGGTGATTGCTTGAGGACAAGCAAAAATCTAAGTTTGGGGTTGTGTTGACTCATTATTATATGATAATTATTGTTCAGTTTACAGCCAAAACGTCGGTGATTTTATGTTTGATTCAGCCAATTGCTAAGGGTTTTGGCATAATTTTAGTTTTATGTAATAAGTGTGGAGTTGTAACAAAATGCATGGAAAGTCCTTCAATTTGATGTGGCGTCTACTAGCGAACCAGACACTTGCCTAGTGATGCAACGGAGAAAAGAAGGAAGGAAAAAGATCGAACAGCTTTTGCACCAGCAGCCAGGAACGGTCGCGCCACAACTCACCTTTCAGCAGGAGGCCGCGACGCGACCAGCCACCATCGCCTCGCGATGCGTGGCCGAAGCCAAAATATAAAAGTCAGTTTTGCGTTTTCTGAAACTCTCTTCGGCTTGGGAGCAGTTCTAGGGTTTGGAGGAGCAGCTGGAGGCGTTTTTGGGGGTCTTCCTACACCTTGGGAACAAGGGTTTGAAGGTCCTAATGGATTCATCTCTATGTAATCTTCTTCTACTCTTTAATCTTATCCCTATTATGTCATGTAATTAGATAGTTTTGATTTGGGAGAGATGACTTTTCCTAAAACTCTTGTATGAATGCTTTGTTATGGTCAAGTCAAGTTTTTGTCCACCTTATCCATTGCCTATGCCTTATGTTCTTAATGCTTTACAAGTACATATGATATTTGTATCGATCTAGGCTTATGATCACCATAGGAATATGGGTTTGTTCGCTGGAAATTGGGGTTTAGGTCACGACTTGAATTATCATAGGAATATGTAGTTGGGTTTCGTGAATTCTTATTTCTTTAGGTCGCCATAGATGATCGTAGGAGTGAGAATTTTTGTGTGAGTGAATTCTTTATTTCTTGAGTTTAATGCTTTACCCTTTGACATGAATCACCTAAGGAATTAGGGTAACTCTTAGGGTAAAAGGGGTTTTGAGGCAAGGGATTGTCCTTAGCCGACAAGAGTCACACATCTGTCCCTGTCAAGTGGGTGACTCTTATTTCGGACTTTGCCATGTGTGGCCAGTGGGCTTAGGGTCCAGCTGCTCTAGCTATTCTCTACGAGCAGCTGAATTATGCTTGTTACTGGGAGACGTCGCAGATTGGCGGATACGCTTCTCTGCTGCAGGTAACTTATTAATTAATTAATTGTTTTTATTTATATAATTACTTATTTATTTTTATTATTATTTTAGTGCTGGATATATGAGTATTTCCCCACCATCGTGGTGCGGAAAGACTTCGGTGCCAGTGAATTTCCGCGTTGCAGCAGGTGGGTGAACAAGAAGTGCGATAGTATCAAGCTTCCGGAGTTTTGGCAGCTGCTGGATGACTTGCAGAGGGAGCAGGTCATATGGAGCCCCTGAGACGACCACAGACAGTACCTCCGGTTTCACAACATTTCATTATTCAGAGGTTGGCTGCTGTGGGGGGATGTGGCGGTGCCTTATATGCCAGACAGATATGTCCAACAGATTCCTGATCCACCTATTTCGGGCCCACGTCCATCTCCGGAGGTCATAGTACAGCAGCTGATGTTCTATCAGTCCCCAGCGCGGGCTTTCAGAGACATCGGTCGACGGACACCCGTCCAGGGTGCTTGTGATGACGAGTACCTACCATGGTACTTCCAGGTGTCCATTCCCCGTCTGACTCCGGCTCCGCCTTCACCTCCAGCTTCACCTTCGCCTCCGGAGGATGTTGGTCCACTTCCCTATGAGTCCAGGGAGAGAGTAGCTAGGCATGTCCAGGATGGCTATGATAGTCTTTTGCCAGTCGACGACATTCCTGGGGATGTCTATGATAGTCTATTGGCTGCTTTACAGCTTTTGGACATTTAGTTGTATTATTTTTTTGTATTTTTACTCTATTAATACTGATTATTATTGTTTATTAGTTTAGCATGTTTAGTTACATTTAATTATTTCGTATAATGGAGGTATGGGGTCCAATGGAAAACACATATTTCGTTTATGGTAAAATGGGGGTATGGGTAATGGGTCCAATGGGGGGTAAAAAAAAACAGCCCTTTGAAAGGAGGTACTGCCAAAATGTTTTTTGTGCAGTAGTAGGTGTAGTGTGCCTTTTGGATTATAATGGATGGATTGGAGAAATCAGGAGCACATTTTGGCTCTCTTCATGCCTGATCCATGTGATCACCAAATGATGAACGGTTGTGATAGTAAGTCAGGGCCATCAAGCATTTCATCAATTTTCTCTCCACGTGGCTGCAGCAGAGGCACTTACAAGGACTTTTCAATTTTAATTTTTTTTTCCAGAAATTGTTTTTTTATTAAAAAAAATTCAGAAACAATATATATATATATATATATATATATATATATATATATTAAAATAAATAGCAGCTACCGCTGCTGTGGCCGCCGGAGCTCCGTTGCCCGTTGTGCCGATCGCCGGAGCTCCGCCGCAGGCTGCTGCCTGCCACCACCACATATATAAATATATATTTATATAATATAAATATATATTTATATATTAACAATATTATATATATATATATATATATATATATTTATAAATATAAAAAATTAAAATGTTGCTGTATTAAAAAAAATTAAAAAATATATAATATTTTTTTCATAAAAATGTTTTTTTAATAAAAGATATTTTTATGTTTTAAAGATATTAGTGGATGGATCAGATATCCATCCATAAAAAAGTTGTTAATAGATGGATTGGATGAGCTTTTTTTGTCAATGGATGGATTTGATTGGATTTGTTTGGTACAGTCCTATTGGATATAAATTTTTAAATGAATTTCTCCAATCTATCCATTATAATCTAAATCCATATTCAACCAATCCAATCCATATTAGTGGATGGATTGGATATCCATCCATAAAAAAGTTGTTAATGACTGGATTGGATGGACTTTTTTTGTCAATGGATGAATTGGATTGGATTTGTTTGGTACAGTCTCATTGGATATAAATTTTTAAAAGGATTTCTCCAATCCATCCATTATAATCCAAATCCATATTCATCCAATCCATTTATTTTGACACCGGTAATATATAACTATAGTTGTCCTGCTAGATTAGGTGTTTGTGGGACTTTTCCCCTAGAGAATTTTGGAATCTTTTCTGCTAGCTTTAGCACATGATTGAACGCCCTCTCAAACCCTTCATAGAAGGTGGAGGGAGTGTGTGTCAATGAAGCTAGGCTAATTGAGTCTTAATAAAATTACTTCGATTATCAGAAAAAAAGTGTACTTAACTAATTTTCTTAATTTTTTTGGGTAAACCCGGGTATCCTCCACGACGACTATGGAGACTAATCCCTCGAGGTACTGGAGTTCATTTAAGGGTCGACCTCTCCCAAGCGATGTCTCTCCATACACACCGACCAGGAATCGAACCCCTGACCAAATGCTTAAGGGCGCAAGCACTAATTTTCTTAATTCGGTAATAAAAAACTAATTTTCTTAATCACCATAAAAATAATGTTACAGAAGAAATAGGGTAAAAATTGATTTATTATTTATTATTATTATTACAGAAGAAATAGGGTAAAAATGCTCAAATATAAGAAAAAAATATTATTTGAACTACAAAAACATACAAAAATACAAATACATATGGGATACAAAAAAAATACACATATAATATATTTTTTTATTTTAAATTAAATATATTTTACACGTATAACACTAAACTTAATTTAAAATAAAAAAATAAATATATTATTCGTGTATTTTCTCTATATCCAATTCGTATTTTTGTACATTTTTTATCCGAATAACATTTCTCAATATAGAATGGATGAAGTTTTCCGCGCAAGCAATTCCATGAGGTCAACAAAGTAAGGTGAAGCTAAAAGTTAGTTAATGTACACGTCTTCTTTTGTTATATAAGAGGATGCACCCATATAGTTCAGTTCTTTTTCTGATTCTTCATCAACAACATAAAAGATTGATTTGCAATTTGCATCACTCACCAATTCTTGGTTTTTTGGTTCCCTTCCCTTCCATGAATTCTTTCATTCATTTCTGTTTAGTAAATGTTGTATCAGTAGATTGATTTTCCGCAGAACCTTGTTCGTTCACTTTTCCCCAATTTCTTGGTTATCTGTTGACCTACCTTCCAAGTTACTACCTCCCCAACCGTTACAATAATCTGCCATTTTCATATTACTTGTGTTCTTGTCCCTACTGAATTTGCATTCTTCTTTTGCCTATCGGATGATTTTCTTCGGTAGCTGCTGCATCTTGGGAGGGATTGTTTTAGTTTGGTAAGTGTAAACTTGATTCTTTATCTTTTCTTGTTTTCTTTCTTCTGAAAATTGTAAGTTACCATTTTTATAACATGCAATGAATTCAACAAATTTATGACGAAAACCACTTAAATTTATGAACACGGGATTAATTGGATTGGGTTGGTTTGCTGGTCACCGACATTTCTTGCATAGGATTTAATGTGTTTGGATCTGGTTATGAATTGTGGTGTGGCAAAATGTGGTTCATGTAAGGTATCTTATGATGATGATGCATATTGAAATGTTCTGCATGCATGTTTAGCTTATTTTTGTCTTGGATTTGATTTCAAATAACAAAAAAAGGGTGTTATTTTTATTTTTGTTATGATACATTGATTTTCTTTGGTTGCTTTCTTGAGAAGGGTGAGAAGCATAGCGGTTCATGGTTGTAGCATTAGAACTAGTGTTTCCTATATTAGAATTGTAGTTTGGTTAAATGAATAATATCATTGACATCATATAGGTGCATGGAAGTTCTGTGTGAGGTTTGTGGGGTCGTAAGAGCCGTGGTTTACTGCAAGCCAGATTCAGCTCGTCTATGCTTGCATTGCGACAGCTTTGTACACTCTGCCAATTTTCTGTCTCGCAAGCATCCTCGCGCTCTCCTCTGTGATGAGTGCCATATCAAATCAGCAACTGTGCGCTGCATGGATCATAAGTTGTCTCTTTGTCAAGTTTGTGACTGGAATCGTTCAGCTGAATGTTCTATGTTGGAACATAAGCGTGTTTCACTGACTTTCTATAATGATTGTCCCTCTTTGGCTGAGTTATATAAAATTTGGCCACATTTGAATGATGCTAGTTCATCAGGTTGTGCTTGGGAGTCATCACCTAGTACATTGCCTAAAAATGACAGCAGCACTAGTAAGCTTTTGGAGCAACCCAATAAGGATGATCCTTTTGGTAGGGGAGGTGACAAGTTTGAAGAAGAACCAAGTGTCAGATTACCTTGGATAGGGCAATCTTCCATCTTTCCATCAAATTCAAAATACATTCAGTACTGCAAAGATCAAGCATTTTACTTAAATCAGGACTCACACCAGCAAAAGGTATTTATTACCTTCTACTCATTTTCATTTTGGTCGCTAACATAACTGTTATTTTTAGTAACCTGTTTATTTCCCGTGTTTCCTGTTTTCATTTTTCCACTGAAAGTAACACACATTGGAGAGTGTGTTCTGGAAATTTGTAAAAATCCATTTCTGAAATCATATCTTTATCTTGTATGTTTGGAAAATCTGAAAAATACCAAAAAGAACTATTTTAAGTGTATCCATTAACGCATTCTGAAAATGTCTTCCATTTCACTCTGTCATAATTACTAGTTGTTTTGGTTTCTAAAATTCCTTTTGTCACTTGTTTGAAAAACTCTCAGATCAATACTTACTTCAAATAAAAATGAAAATTGAAAATGTTTAAAGAAAGTAAACACGCCTTACCTTCTACTCGTTTTCATTTTTGTTGACAATACAAATATGCTCTCTTTAACTAATAAAGATAATAAAGCACCAATTATTGGCATATGATTAGTATGTTTCATTACTCTCAATTTCAAAATGTATGTCATTCAATGTAATTGCACAAGGATTGGGAAGGCTCTTAAATAGACTCAGCTTCAATTATAAGAAAGTACAACTGCTCTTGACCAAATTATCCTATTTTAAAATAGAATTTTAATAACTACACACTGACGGTGTGTTTTTAGATGGACATCTAATCACCAACAAGGATTGGTCCGAGTGGTAATTGTGTTCATATCCCATCTCAAGGTATCAGGTTCAAGTCTTTTATGTCACAAAAACTCTATTACGAGGGGAGAACCACACGGACCGGCAAAACCAAGTAAACACATGGCGAGCTAGTTCCCCGGCGTAGAGTAGTCACCGGCAAAGCCAGTAGATACTGCGCACCAATAACACGGTAACCAAAAAAAATGGACGTCTAATCATATTTCATTGTCTTATCACATCATCTTTCAGTGTGGTGGTTGTTTCTCTAAGTATGGAAAAATAGTGAAATTTGACTGTATATTTGTTTAAAACACATTTACATATTGGTGCCTAGCTGTTAAACTCATTAAAATTTATTCAAGATATTATCATAAATTAATGTGCTCTCATTTAGTGGAGAATATATTTGATTACTCATCATAACAAGACTCTGCTGTCCTTCTTATCTAAAGCTAAGACCAGATTAATGTTTTCATTTTGTTTTTTTAACTCATTAGCTGCAGGGATGCCCAAATGTGAAGGATTTAGATATTAATGAGGGGACTAGTCTCTGTGAAGGTCTCCATGTGGATGATGTTCATTTAAACTTTGAACCTGCTGATGAAATATTTGACTGCTCTAAAGGTGCCTCAAGATACCCTCATGAAGATGGAGGAATAGAGCGTCTATTACTGGATAAAAACATACCAGTCAAAAAATCCAGTAGTTTTATTGATATTTCCATCGAGGTTACTGATTATCTCGCAAATTTATGCTATCATTCTCCCCTCTAAATGATATTTGAAACTAACTGTTATGTGTTTGTTTTAGGGATCATCATCAGCTCAACAAGATTGTGTAGCTTTTCCATCACCTAGGGCTGGCGAATCTGTAAGTTTGATGCCAGCCATCCACAGTAATGCAAATTGTGCACTTATAACTCCTAGTTGCAGTAGGAACTTCACTCTGGGATTTCCTGAGAGTCAAACTCACTCAAGCATGTCAATTCAATTATCTAACATCAATGGTGAAAACAGTGCTGCTGAATTTCAAGATTGTGGGTTACCACCACCAGCGTTTCTTCCGGGTGAATTCCCCTGGGAACAAAATTTGGAGTGTAGAGGCCCACAAGCAAGGGCTAAAGCTAAAATGAGATACAATGAGAAAAAGAAAAATCGAAAGTATGTACCTTTAACTGTGTAAACATACTATTGTAAAATGGAATGTGAAAATTTTGCCTATTCAGTAGAAGTGTCTATAAATCTAGAACTATTTTGAAATTTTCTCCCCTTTTCCTGCATTAGTTATGACTGCATATTGAAGTTTATTCTCTAATTTATTTGGTAATGCTAATAATAATAGTGGAAAACATAATGTGTGCCCACACATATTTGGCATCTAAATCATGTACTAAGATAAGCAACTATTTATAATTTATAATGATGCAGAGTTGCGAGTCTTTTCTGAAGTAAGCAAAGAAATTTATCATACATTATATAACTGCCGGAATATATTTTCTTGTTAGGACTTAAGCACATGAGGAGAGCCCAACTCAAAAGACTAGTCCATTAGGTGGGAGAGCCCCATGACTTGAGTACCACATTGAGCCTTCTTATCTACTCAATGTGGGGCTCCTAACAGTTCTCGTGCTTCACTATGGTCTACTATTTGAAAGATGTCACAAAAATATTGGGCAGGAGAAGAAGCCGGAGAGAATAACCTAGAGATTGATGATAATCTAGATAACGTTGGTTCTGATTTCACAGTGGTCAAATCTAAAACTTAGAAGCTAGAAGTATAAACTGCGGATGAATAGAAAACATAACTCTAGATATGCTTGACTTGTTTTATTTTATTGTTTTGTTTTTGTTTTTTTATGGGTTTTGGTTCTTATCCCCCGTGATTTTGTTTCTTGTTTTTTTTTTCCTTTTTTAATAAGATCCGGTGACTTTTTGTCGCATTGCATTGCATAAAAATAATATTTGAAAGATAACCTGATCTGCAGCTAAATTTCAAGCATTTCAGCTGTTATAACATGTAAGAGATCCTTTCTTTTACGGCGGGATTGTGTGGAGACTCCTAATAGATTTTGCTATTTCTTATGTGCAGGTTTGGTAAGCATATAAGATATGAATCTCGCAAAGCAAGAGCTGATACAAGAAAACGTGTGAAAGGTAGATTTGTGAAAGCAGGTGAAGCATATGATTATGATCCTCTTTTGTCAAGCGACAACTAAGCATATGGTCATCAATTACTATCTTACTATTGCAAGATGGTTGGTAAGATTGTCCTCGGACATTGTGAATACATTGTTTTATTATCCCTTCTTAATTAACAAAACTTTTATTTATGTTATGAAAGTATGATAGAATTTTAATGTAGCTAGATATTGTTAGAGCTTTTAACAAGTTAGCATTTAGCTGAAACAATTTAGATATGATGAAGGTGTTCCATTTGGAAATCGCAGAAGAAAGTGTTACACCATAGACTAGGCCTTGAATTGAATACCATTTTCATTGGGAGAGGATTCTCTCCAGTGAGTTTTTTTCTCAATTTTCGCCAGTTTTTAACCTCAACTCTTAGATTTCACTGGAGAGGATTTCCTCCCCTTTTTGCTAGGCTACCACACTTTCATTAATTGAGAGTAATATGCAAGTAGTTATATATATATATATATTTTAGTGTCCAATTAGGCTAAATCACTATATCATTATATGCATTTAGTTGCTTGTTTGTTTACCATTGGCTTATGCTTTCTGACAAATACGATAAGAGTTTTCGTTTCATTGAATAAAAAGCAGTTAAAGATAACATGATTTTTCCACTCTAAATTTGAAGGTAATGTTGTTCAAAACCATCTTTAATCTTCTCTGTTGACATTTGGATTTTATTATTCTATTATTTGTAGGGCTACATAGTCTTTCCAGCTTGCAGATGAGACGTGGATGGCGATTCGCCCTGAATTTTAAGAGGTTAGAATGTGACCTCTCAGCCTACTGGCTAACAAGCAATAAAAGGGAAACAACTTCAGAGGTTAGAATGTGACCTCTCAGCCTATTGGCTAATAAGGAATAAAAGGGAAACTGCTACTTGGCAAGCAAGCAACTATATTCAATCTCAGACCTTGACAAATAGTACCTTACTCTTTAGTTTCAAGACATTCTCTGGAAACTCTCTATTCATTTTTTCTCAAATTAGTGAACATGGTCAAATGTGGACTGAGATACGATAGCATAGTTCTTAACTTCCTAGAAGTCAGTTTTATCTGTAGTAACCATTTTATCTTTGACAACGTTTCTAATGCCTCAGTCATACTCCTGGCATGTTAGTTGTTTTAATACTCCATATTTCCTTTGGGAATGGTCCCATATTTTTCATAAGTGTACAAGCATTGTTTGGTTTCCTTCAAAGATGGTCGTTTCCCCTATCCAATTGAAAATATTGATCAATATTTGCTTGTTTTGCATAAACTAAATGTTTTCTAAAATTTTCATTTATTAACGACCTAGCTAGATTAAAATTTATTGTCAAAAGTGTGTATGAGGTCTTAGAAAGAAAGCGTCACAGGGAAATAAAAGAGTGGGAAGCAAAGCAAATTGTTAGTGGAAATACCAAAGAAGCAAATCAGGTTTATATAGTAACACACTAACACTATCTCATTAGAGACAACACGGAATTGACCAACAACATGAGCACCACCAGTATAATATGTGTGGACAGGACAACATGGGGTTTAATGTTTAGAGTATTGTTTCTCTGACTTTAAAGAAATTTCTCACTTAAAGAATAATCTCAACTCAAAGATACAAGTATAATCATTTACATGTGTAGCAAGGACAAAATAATACTATCTGAACATGAATTCCTTTGGTTACACATTAGTTATTCAATAAATATGCAAGTAAACTTATCACGTAATTAGAATTTTTTAGTGTAATCACTTGACGAACTTGTAATTTGTACACCTACTTGGTGAGATATTAGAGTGATCGATTCACGGGTTTGGTGAATTTTGTTTGAATTGTGTGATGACCCTTTGTTTGATTTGCCTTCCTCATGTTTATTGTAATGAGACTAATTTGCACAAAGTGAAATTCACATGTTCTCGAAGAGGGTCTCGTGGTATAAATATGATTGCAGATGTAAATTGGTATAATATAGGGTCATGTGGGGTAATTGTATCAAAAATTAGGAACACAAGTACATCAATTAGATAGAAGTTGCACAAAATTTGCTAAAGAACTTGAATACAAATACCAAAAATTAGCAACACATATGCTTTTAAGAAGACATGCTGATCATGAAATGACCTAAATAAAATAAAATAATATTATAACATGTTAACAACACATATGCTGTTAAACCAAATAATATAACATGTATTTGATATACACTAATAATCACTCCATCAGTAGCACTAGGTCAACTAGAAAGCTTCAAATTCTGCGAAGTGATATTGATGCCTGGTAGTGGTATTGATGTCTTATACTCTATTATTAATATATTCATTTTTTGTTGGTTCAACAATTACATATTAACAAGATAAAATTGTGGGTCTACAAGGCGAGTTAGTTTATAGTATCAATTCAGGTTGTTTACCCAAAACACCTACGAGATAATAGTTTGATCTTCAAATATTGAAACAAATACAAAAAGATTGCTTTTGGTAGGTGGTATAATTGCATGAGTATTGTAAGTTCAGAGCTATTTCTGACAAGGAATAAAACTTAATTGATTTGAGTTGAGAAAATACTTCACACTATTTTGGTATTAAGAGTAGTAAGATAAGATGTTCGTTACATTCCATTATGCAAGATTCATGTTTTGAATTTCCTTTATTTCAATTTAGTCTCTTCGTTATATAAATTTAGTCCATCTATTTTGTAAAAATGACTAAATTGAAATACTTTTACAAAAGGGACTAAGTTGATATATTATAAATATTAAATTGGCTAATAACTCTGAGAAGAGGTAATATATTATTTTGTTTCTCTGCTATAACATGGTAATCTATTGATGACAGATATTTTTTTCTCTGCTTTGAAATCAGTTTTGAATAAAATATCAATACAAGTTCAATTCTGAGTAAACTACAATTACCAAAAGCTAAAGATATGTAAAACATTGCACATATTTTCCTTCTACTGCATCTAAAGAACATAAGATCATCATAAAGAGAAAAGATGGAAACCTAAAGAAACAAGGAAGTACTACTACTGTTATGAAACTTTCTGAGGTTGCTGCTGTTAATAGGAAGATTTCCTTTGGTCCAACTTATGTTAGCTGGAAAAATCACTTCTCTTGAAGCTCCAATGAGATATCTTCTTGTAAGATTTTGACACGTGTTGCAAAGAAAGCATCTAATGTGTCTAAGGGCTAAAAAATTGGCTCCATGAACCCATTTATCACATTTTCTACATAAATATGCATCATCAGCTTGGCAATATAATGAAGCCTTTAACCCACATAGCTCACAACATTTAGAATCTCTTGTTGTTTCATGTGAAACACTCTCTTGTTTTCTTGGTTCTGCACCTTTGCACATGTTGAAGAATTTCTATATGATGATGATAATGAAGAAGCTTGGTAGTTTCTTGAATATATAAATGGTTTTGTAAATGAATATAAGATGAATGAATGAGACTATAGGAGGCTTTTTATAATAACAAACTTGAATGTTCCTAAGACAAATTCTTGTGGACAAGGACATGGTAATCACGTGTCTTCATTTTACCCATTTGTCTTTTTCAATAGTGCCATAAGGGTAATATAGTCATTGAATAGGTAGAAAGAAATTTGTGATTCTACTAGTTTTGACAAATTTTAATTTTTTTTAAAAAAGATAACAAGCTTCCACATGATTAAGCTTTAAGCTTCAATCAAATACTTGAAGGATTATTATGAGCCATAATTCGTGAGTTGTTGAGTGGTTATTAGGAAGACAATTTTGAGGTTATTAAGAAGAAAGGTTTATTGTATGGTCAAGAATTAATACCTTTAAATATGTGACTCAACTAAGCCCATTTGGTTGCATGTAAGGCCATGCACTTGTGAAATGGAAAATGATTGACTTATAGATATTGGTTGGGAAGTTCTTCATTTTTATACCATATTTTTGTCTTGGACGGTTGGACCCATAGAAAGAAACTAATAAAGTGTACATGATTTCATGGCATAGGAGCAGAAGGTGTCCTCGTCCACAAATTGTTCTTGAGGTTGATAGTTTAGTCCACATGTATGTATGGTTAAAACATTAGGAGCATCATCTCATTAATTACTTGTATGCCACGAATCATAGTTTGTGATTCCAAAGATACACAAATTAAGTTGATGGCCAAGGAAGAATCAATGATGATTAAGTTTGGAGTTGTGACTTTTAATATTCTTCTAGGCGATTATATTCTTGAATTAACAACTTTTTATTTTTGAATCAACTAACTTTTTAAAATAAAATTTTCTTTTCTAAATTTAAACATTAGTAAATTCAAATTAACAATTTGATTTGATAACTTGAAATTGTAAACTCAAATTATCAATCTGAAATTGTAAATTCAAGTTATCAACTTGAATTTGTAAATTTAAATCACCAATTTCAAATTATCAGTTTGTTCAATGATTAGACAATGATTCGACTTTTTCAGCGATACTTGTATTTGAATGATCAATTTGTAAATTTAAATCACCAATTTCAACTAACTTGAATTTGTAAATTTAAATCACCAATATTTGTAAATTTTATTAGTATAAAGAGTTTTTTTTTTAAAAAGGACCGCATCTTCTTTTTAATTGTGTAAATAACATTATCATGCTAGTAGGGATGAGAATAGGCTCGGCCGAGCTAGGCATTGCATGGCCTAGGCCTGGCCTGCATCGAAAGTGTTAGGCCTGAGCCTGGCCTGTGGCCTGTTGTAGGCTTATTTTTTAGGCCTGACTTGGCCTTTTAGAAAGCCTGTTTAAAAGCCTATTTCACTATTCTTTTTTTTTTACGAAAATTTACGACATTGGAGTGATGTATGATTTGTAAATAGACTAAGAAGCTAATAAGACAGTGAAATTAAGTTCTATTTTATGTGACATCCAATTTAAATTTTATTTTAGAATAATAACTTTAACTATGTCAAAATTGATGTATGCGGATATGTTTAAATTAACAAAAAGTATTAGCAAGTTTATGATTTGACACAATGTACTAAATTTAATATAATAACAATAATATTAATAAAGTAATATTTATATTTACTTAAATAGGCCGCCCTGCAAGGCCTTAGAGACTTTTTCGATGGTCTATAGTCTGGTCTTTTTAGCTAAATAGGCTTTTTAAGAAGTATACCAGTAACTCTGACTTAATAAAAACAAGTAGACATCTTATAATTTTGACACTTGTCACAAAATAGGAGTAAAATGGTAAAAGCAGCACTAAAACACAAAAATATCACTATTTTTGCAACTTCAAAAAAAAAAGGCTGCAGGCGCTGACACACTGTCGCGCCGGCTGACACGCTGACGCGTGTCAGTTTTTTTTTTAATATTTTTTTATTTTTATTTTTATTTTTTTTTACAGATACTTTTTATTTTAATTTTTTTTTGACCAAATTTTTTTATTTATTTTAAAAATCTTTTTTTTTGTAAAAAAACTGATTTTTTATTAAAAACTGATTTTTTTAAAAACTGTTTTTTATAAAAAGTCTTTTTCATAATTTTAAAATATGATTTAATTAAAATTTTAAAAACAGTTTTTTTTTACAAAAATTAAAAACAGTTTTTTTGACAAAATTTTTTAAAAATCTGTTTTTTTAAAAAAGTCTTTTTTCATCATTTTTTTTAGTTTTTTGGTCAAAAAAATTAAAATAATTTTCCGTTTGTCACTATTTTTTTAAGAAAAAAAATTCCCTTTTTTATAAAAAAATCATACTATAAATCAATTAGTCACTATTTTTATAATCTACTCAAACTACTAAAATTAATAATTTTTTTTGACAACGGTAAAAAAATCATACTATAAATCAATTAATGATTTTTAGTAGAAAAAATTAAATTATTAAATTAATATTATACTCAATAATTAAATAATCTTAAATTTACTATTTACTATAATCTCTCTATTAAAATCATTGAATTTAACCACTAAGAATTGTGAAAAAACTTTAACCCCTACCAAAAATTACAAAATAACTTTTTATACTTAAATTAACATGATTAAATTAACCACTACTATTTGTCAAAAAAATCTTTAACCCCTACCAAAAATTACAAAATAATTTTTATAATTAAATTAATATGATTAAATCAAACATAATACGCTAGCAAATTTAACCACTACTATTTGTCAAAAAAATTGATACCGCTAGCAAAAATTTCAAAATTATTTTTCCTAAAAATATCAATAATTAAATCTCATTTTCTTTTTTCGTGAGCCGCACGGGAGTGGTTAGAGGGCGGCAACGAGACTGTCAACGGGAGCTCCAACAGAAGCGCCATTGGGAGCGCCAACAGGAGTGCCAACGGGGCTGCAACGGGAGGGTCAACGGGGATGCATATTTTACCTCTAATGTCCAAATACATTATTATGGATCAATGTAATTCTGATTGTCAATCTCCTTTAATTTCTTCGACTCAATATAATTTTCATTTGTATGTTATATGTCATAATACCTATCTCTTTCCACTCTGAATTTCAAATCATACACTTTGGGCATTGTTCACAACTTATGATTATCTTCATGGTAATACACCGACTATATAGTATCACCCGTGCGTATGCACGGGTAAAAAACTAGTAGTGAGAAGAAGAAAAAGATTGAGAGCGGGTTCTTGGGAACTGGGTGATAGCATATCCGTTCCGGAAAGAACAACAAGTTGTAATCAATCTTATCAATCTTATATATAAATCTTGTGGAGTCGGAGCTCCATTTGGCGCCAAGACTCCCACCCCCTACCCCCTACCCCCTCCCCTTCCCCCTACCCTCTATTTTTTTTATATCCCCTCTCCCATTCTCTTCATTTTTTTCTTTATCTTTTTTTAATATTTAAGAGTAAACTAAAATTTAGGGAAAAAAATAGGATCTATAAATACGTGTAGTTTATTTCTCGATAGTTGGATTATAGACAAATAAAAATTAATTTCGTGATAAATTATGTAAAGTGTGATGTTAGCTAGTGTGTTTTGAACTATTTTAGAGTCTGAAAAGATATTTAGTTGTTTATATATACAAAGTTTGTTGAAAGGAAATAGCAATGCAAAACAGTGTATTTTTGGGTACATAAGTAGTCAGAAAAAATTAAATGTTCAAATAGGCATAGTTTGTTCCTCAATAGCCCGTTTGGTGAAGAAAAAATTTCATAACATATTTATGTAAACTACGATGCTAGGTAGTGTGGTTTTTGATGCTTTAGTGATTCAATAGTATGTTTTTTGATGCTTTAGTGTTCGCAAAAAAATTCAAGTATTCAAATATACAAAATTTGTGCCTCAAAAACCGGTTTGGTGAAAAAAAAAATATAATTTTGTGACAAAATACATAAAGTGTGATGCTAAGCATTGCGTTTTGAGCTACTTTAGTGTTTGAAAAAAATTAACCGTTCAAATACTCGAAGTTTATTCCTCGATATCAATTTTTTTTAACTGTTCGAATACGCAGAGTTTGTTCCTCAGTGATCAGTTTGGTGAAAAAAATCATTTCAAAACGCAATGTGTAAAGTACGATGCTAAGTAGTGTTTTTTGATGTTTTGGTGTTCGTAAAAAAAAAATTCAACTATTCAAATATGCAAAGCTTGTGTCTCAATAGCCGATTTGGTGGAAAAAAAATATAATTTCGTGATAAAATACGTAAAGCGTGATGCTAAGCAGCATGTTTTGGAGTACTTTAGTGTGCGAAAAAAAATTTAACCGTTCAAATACTCAGAGTTCATTCATCAATAACTGATTTGGTGAAAAAAATAATAATTTCGTGACAAATATGTACACACTCTATTTTAGTTTTAAAGTTTGCAATCACCTTTTTTTTATTACATATTTTGTTTAATTCATACTTACTTTCAATTTAAACAATATTTTCTCATGTAGTGTGTTTTTGGATGCTTTAGTGATCGCCAATTCTTGTTGGAGGGCCCACCTCAAGACTACCATGGGATTTAAATGTATAGATCTTTTATACCTAAAGCAGTGTGAGTTCTTAAGCAATATTATTATTTAATTAATTAATATGTGTTATTTAATGTAAAAGAGGGTTAGGAACGGATTTGTGATCATTTGGCACTTTGGAGTCCCTTGTTGTATTTTAATTTGTTTGTTCAGTATGCTGCAGCATCGAATGCTATAGGGTTACGTTCTGCAGCTGAAGAGAGAGAAAGCGCAAAAGCAGCCACCCACCTTTTACTTTATTGGGACACTTGTCTATTTTGTAATGGAGGATGAAAAGAGTTGGTGGGATGACTTGTCAACCTATATAGAAACCTCAACCTTCTTCTTCATCATGGGGTTGCCGGTCTGAAGAGAGGAGAGTTAGAAATAACTCTCTTGCACTCCATTTTGGTGCCAAGCTCCATTTTCACAATAAAAAGTTGAAATTCTTCACATGGGATGTTGTGAGCGATGATGTAGCATCACGGGGGCTGTCACCATTTGGAGTATTTTCCTTCTCTTTGTGATTTCGGTTTTACAGCTTTAGGTATCACCTTTAAGCTTTATTTCTTGTGTTTGTTGCTTATCATGAGCCGACTCTCTTGTAGTTGGATGCTTGTAGTTATGTAATGATATTTTAATATTTTCAATGTAATGTTTGATGTTAGTATTTTAACCCCTGCATGAAACTTCTTCCAATGCTTATTTTAGAACTGATTAGCTAAATATAAGTACATTTATAGGTTCAGACATGGTCTGTAAATCGAACTCAATGATTAATATGAGTAAGTGGTTGTTTTAAGGACACTTAGAACAACCCATGCTTAAACCTAGACATAGGAAAGCATAGTTCATAGGATGAATACTGTGGGAGCTTAATATACATGGGTGAACCTACTTAGAGCTTAGACATAAGTTCTTGTAATGAAATCCCGGCGTCAGTGACTGAAAGACACACATCGGATGCTATAGCATTGGATGCTGTAGCATCCATGCTATAGCATCAGGCTTTGCATTAATATGTTTTGAAGGATTTACTTAGTGAAAGGCATTCCAACTACTCTCACTCTGAATTTCTCTCACCATTTATCTTACTTGCTTTTGTACTTTTATTTATGTTTGATGACATTAATGGTTCTACAACTTGTTATGTTATTTTGTGTTACCCATTAGCTTACTTACTATTTAATTATAGAAAATAACTCAACAATTCTCCTAGGAACGAACTCTACTTAATCTTTATTACCTGTTGCGACTGTGTATACTTGCACATACTCTTTTCCCACAACAATAGACAAACAACTTTTTTTATAAGCAAAACATATATTAATAGGGGCACAAGTGGTGCACCAACCCGTTATAACAATTGATATGATTAAAACTTTGTTAATCCGAGTAGGTTCCCAGGAAAGAGAGAGGTGGGACACAATTGACACTCTTAAGTACCAAGTCTTTCCTAGCCAGAACTTTCCCCAAAACAACACTGTTTTCAAAAATAAAGCCGAAGAGATTACTGGGATGAGTCGCGGACTAGGTCGCTCTCTTTAAGACGTTTCATGGCACTGCTCCAAGGTGCAAGCAGGCTATCAACCACGAAAGTTCACTGCACCGTGAAAATTCGCTCTAAGATATACACTCTCAATATGGTTATGAAAAACCACTCTTTAGAAACTAAGCTTGGAAATGCTTCAAGCTTTCTAGAGAAGAAAGAGATTTTGGTTATGAAAAACCACTCTTTAGAAAATAAGCTTGGAAATGCTTCAAGCTTTCTAGAGAAGAAGAAGAGAAGTTGAGAGAGAAGAGAGAAAAGTTGGAAGTGCATCAACTTTTGGTGTGAGAAATAAGTGAGGAGGAGTCTCCCTTTTATAGGCTTTTTACACTATAGAAGTGTTTAGTCTACCCAATGTAGGACTTTTTCCAATTCACACTTAACAAAGTTCCAACAAACTTTTATAGACAAACAACTATCTATGAAATGTTTACATTACATTATAGTCATAAGTAGTGTGTGTCAATATGAAGTCACAAAGTATATATAAACAAATATATACACATTAACAAATAGTATATATAATCATATGGCTTTATTAATAAATAGTAAATTAATGAACAAATGGTACTCCACATTTTACAAACATGTATATATCTATGCCAAATTTGGGAGTTTAAATTTCTCAAATTCAAACAACACTTTATTTATCTTAATTAACTCAATATATAAGTTTTGATTTTACACTCCAACAAATGGGTAAATCTCATATCGGATGTTGCAACTTCCACCAACAACTCTGCCTCCTTTTTTTCCACCACAACAATTAGGAAGTTCACTAATTGCACCCTCAAGACATTTTTTACAATCAACACTAGTAAGGTCACTAGAGCATTGAGTTAACCCATAAACTTTCTCCGATTCTCCAATCTTTAGTTCTCCAGTTGCATAAAATTTTGGACCCACAGAAGCTTTATGTGCAAGTAAATTCAACAAGTCCTTGGTCATGTTGTTGAATGTAAGAGGATGAGTAACATTTTGTACATTCAACAAAGAGAACTTGTTTGTGTTGTCAATCTTGCCAAAGAAATTTGTGTCTAAGTACTTGAACATGCAATTATCGTACCATATAATGGCACCCTTTTTGTGTGGACAACGACTAAGGATTTCTTTGGTTGCTTCGGATACACAAGTTTTGCATTTTAAGGTTGACACGTCACCACGACAAAGAGCTAGTCCATATGTTTGTTGGTTTTGGTTTAGCCCAGCTGAGGCAACGCCAAAACCTGTTGAAGGGGTCTTGTAGATAAGTGAGTTGATGAGTGTTTTTAAGTTTGATTCATAGGAGCTTTTGGCAGTGAAGGTGTTTGAGCTTGAACATATATGGAAGAGAGGGTTGACTCCATAAGATGTTTGGGGAATGAGAGCTAAGGTTAGTGAGAAGAGAATGGTTGTAAAAAAGAGATTTGAGGAAGCCATTTTGGATAAAGGTGATCTATGAAGTATGAAGTATGTATTTTTTTTGTTGGATAGTTGTGGGATTGTAGAGAGTTGGATTATAGTATTTATACAGAAAATCATATCCTTGGGTTTTGTCTTTTGAGGAAAGATTAGGAATGTTGACATTTTCTATTTATTGACCAGTTAGGCTAGGCAGTAGGTAGCACCATGTCAATATTTCTAGATTTTACTTCTAGTTCAAAGGGTGAACAAGGGTGACAAAATCAACAAAAAAAAGAGTGGCCTTTTTCTTTTTAGTTAATTAATCTTCAAAATATGGGTTATTCTTTTTGGTCATTCCAAATATGATTTGTGCATTTTCTTTTTCTATTTTATTCATTGCCGACCAGTAAATATGATTTGTGCATTGGTTAGTACGATATCCTCCTAGTTTATTTTATAAGAGAAATAAACCTAATTCACACATACCAAAATATACTTTTGAAAATAATTTTTTAATTAATATATACCACTAACAATTAAAATATTATTCTAAAAGTACTCCTTTTTAAAATGGTTGTAACTCTGGCTTGTATAATTAATATATTTATTAGGGATTCAATAAGAAAATTATTTAGTGAGTTATTGGCCACGTGTCGCCGCGTCAATAAAAAAGCCCATGTGACAATATCTAATCAGCATCTTATTTTCCTCCTCAATAACAATTTAATAACCGTGATTGTTATCGCAAATGACTCAAATGTGGGGACTAAAACCTCTGACAAAAAATTAACACGAACTAAACTTAAAATGTCTCAATTTTATAGTGACAAAAAATATATTTAACTATTGATTCTATGTCACTGCAAAAGCTAGAAATTTTAGCTTTTTGGTAGAATTGATTTTGGGGCTAGAATCATTTTTTAACATAATTTGTTATTGATTATGTGGCATATTTGGAATTGTCCATTTTGCCCTTTGACTTTCTGTTACAGTAAGTTGGTGAAAGGCTGGCTCAAGGCTTTTGTTGGATACGGTTTCAATTCTGTTTTTTCAGTTAGAGAATCGGTTAAGGCCTCTTCTATTCTGTTTTGTTCCTTTATGTATATATAAGGTGTAATCGAATTTCTGTATCCATAATCACAGTCACAGAGTGAGTAATTGAGAATCAATTAGAGGATCAAGCATTAGGGTTCTTCTAGTTCTAGGTGGAGCTCTATTGGGGATTTTTCAATTGTAATCTCTTGTGTGGCTGTATCTGTAATCTCTCTTTCCTATACTCAATGAAATTGGATCTTGCTTTGCAAGTCCCCCAGATGTAAGCCAAATTGGCTGAACTGGGTAAACAATCTTGGTGTGTTGTTCTTGTTATTCATCGCATTTTATTCTGAAAACCAGTGGATCCTTAGGCATCAAATTAACAATTGTAGTAAAACCACTTTTCACCAGCTCAAAAGTGATTCTGAAGTGCTTCACCGTGGAACCAAATTTATGCAAAACCCAAGTTATTGTTCCCATCAGAACCTCAACTTCATTTAAGTCAACCAACATCTAAGGGCACCTTAAAGTAAAGTGTTCCTCCACGCGATAATCCTTTAGTACCTAAGTACACGTATGGGAGAAATTTTTATTAATCAAAGTGGCACTAATGACCATTTTACAACTGTACGTCTTCGAGGGGATTCGATATTAGCAACTTTAGGATACAATGTTTAGCTCTTACCATTGAGCTAACACCTCAAGTGTTGTAGGAATATTTATTCTACCCATCATAGGTAATTTTTGCAAAATTAAAATAATCCAGAAATAGTGCTTCATCATTGGATATTAAATATTCGCACAAACCATCAAATACAATTATACAAATTAGCTTTCATTCATCATAAAGAAGAACTAAATTAGTTTTCATGAAAGTTATAATGTGTTAATTAATTATAAGTATAATCTTCATTTTGACAAAAAAAATATACAAGAATTCCCTCCTCGAGGGATTACACGTGTTCTTCTATAATTGCAGCAAGAATGAGGTCCAAGTGCAGGCCAAAAAAATGAGTTGGAGTCCCTAAGCTGGTTCTCCATGATGCTTTATATATATATATATATATATATATATATATATATATATATATATATATTTCTGTCAGTGCATATAAATCAGTTCATCATATTTGCATTCTCTGATTGCAACTTCCATCAGATGACCAGAGCTAGATGGCAGCACATCACAACATTGCCTTCTTGGACTCTGCAACTGAATACAAAACAATAGTTTATAATTATATATAAATTAACATCATTACCAAAGTCATAAAAAAAAAAACTAGATCTAATGAAATAGCAGTGTCTGAAATACATTACCTGTTTGCTGTCAAATTCTAACTTATTTGTAACCACTTTGATCACTTCCAGTTTCTTAGATGATTCCATTTCATGTAAGCAATTTTGAACAGATTTCCTATAGATGCTAATGATACCATGTTTACCATTAGACACATTTTCAAGGTAGAAAATGGTAGGTCTTTTACATGGATCAGGGTGAAGTTCTTTTGTGCTCAAAGTATATATTCCTGCCATAGCAATTTTTTCTTTCCATGGCTTGAATGTTTCTTGAACCCTCAGAACATCTGCCAAAGGAACATTGTTTTGGTATACTTGAACAGCATATCCCCATGAAACTGAAACTGTTCTTGAAAACTTTGTTTGATAGCAAACTGTTTGTTGTAGGATTCTTTGGGAATCAACATTTACAGCTTCAAATAAATGTTGAAGAGATTTTGATGTTGTCATGTTAGGAAATATTGCATCAGTAATATCTGGGTGGTGTAAGGATAATAAGGGACTTAATGGATGTGCTGCCAATAAGCCAAATATATTTCCCCTCAAATCAACCTAATCCAATTCAATAATCACATAATTAGAAAATTAATCAGTATAGATATGGTTAGGTATTTCTCAGCGCATAGCTATCAAGCCTCTTTTGAAACTGCGACGAGTAGCCTCTAAACGCACGATGAATAAGAAGCTATATATAGAGATAGGTGCATGTTTGGTTTTGCGGTGATGAAAATTGATTTTGAAAGAAAGTTAGTTGAGTGTAAAGTGATTTATGTTTGAATGAATTCATGCAAAAGTGAATTTGAAAAATAAATTTGAGCGAAAAATCAATTTTGGAAGCAAAAACCAAAAACTGCGCCTACGTTTGGAACAGCGTCCAAACCGGCTAAACATGCGATAAAATAAAACAGTAGGTAGTTCTAACTTCTAGCTTACCATGGAAATTCACCGTGACTTCCCTATAATCAATTTTTCTATAGAACACTCAATCATTCCAAAAGCAATTTTATGTCTCCAAAATCACATCTGTCTCTTCTAAAAGTGAATCCAAAAAATATCCACGAAATTGCCTCGAGAGCAAAACCAAAGACATGCTAAATTCGATAACAAAAGAAGCATAAAAAGGATCAAGAATCTTAAGCATTGAAAACAAATTATTACCTGATGAAAACCAGGTTCATAAGTTAATCCCACACCAAGTTCTGTTATGCAAGAATACACCCTAGCATCACTTCCATAAAGATATGAATACCTTTCTATACAAGAATCAAAAACCTTAGCAAGAAGTTGTGCTAAAGAAGAACTTAAAACAAATCCACCACCACCAAAAGCCATTCCAAAACCAAAAGCTTGAGACCCTTCATAATTCTCAGAGTAAGCTCCAATATAATACCAAAGCCTATGATCATATTTATCAAGAGTTTTAACCAAATTGTCAGGAAAGAAAATAGTGTCATCATCTCCAAACACATACCACTTAACATCATCAGAATGATTAAGTTCCACAGTTTCTTTCACCACACGTGCCACACGTATTGCTGATCTTAAACCACCTGGTTTATAAGTATAGAGAAAGTTTGAAGTATCTTGAGAGACACAAAGAGGAGGAACAGAATCATCGTTGCTATCATTTTTGTTTTCAGCTGGGAGGGTATCTACAAAAACACATCCTCTCATTGTTTTATTCCACCAAAGATTGGCATGTTTTTTTCTTTTAGGCCATGATTTTCCACTGGAAGCAATTCCAAATACTAGATTGTTAACAGTTGTGGGATTAGTGTTGGAAAGAGGTTGTTGTGAAGAAGCTATGTCTAGTATTATTGTCTTTGATGTGGTGAAGAATAGTAAGGAGGTGATAGATACTAAGAGGGAAATGGAACAAAATGAAATTAGTTTTGTCAGTGGTTGGGTTTTGATGAATGATTTCATGATTTCTGCAAGGGAAAAGTTGCATAGATACATACAAGTTTGAATTGTATATAAGTATGTAGAAAGTGCCAAACCATGTTCTGCGGCCTAAGAAAGTGAGAAAATGGAAACTTGAAATTAACTTGCTTGTATCTTACTTGTCCACGTGTATTCCACCGTTGGTGATGGTTATTCAAGTCAACCATATACGTAGTAGGTATTCTTAGTTCTTACTCATCCTCAGCTGCTTTTGTTTAATGAATTTTAGTTTTATAATAATTTGGGAAGGGACCGACTTTAGCGTTATTATTGGCCCCAAAGAAATGATCAGTTGAGGAGGGTGGAATCCGACGATAACATGATCTCAAAAAAGTTTGTTATTCGCTCACTCAGTGTGAGAGTATCTTGCAGATACACACCATCACTGTTCACCACTATACACATGTGTCTATACCATCAGATTTCGCTATAGAAGACACAAGATGTATCATGTGTATAGTGGTGAACAGTGATGGTGTGTATCTGCAAGATACTCTCACACTGAGTGAGCGAATAACAAACTTTTTTGAGAGGTTTCATGTATGAGTCTCTTTACTAATACTTGCAGATACACACCATCACTGTTCACCACTATACACATGTGTCTATACCATCAGATGTCTATACACATGTGTCTCTTTACTAATACCACCACTATACACACGTGTATGAGAGAGGTTTCATGTATGAGTCTCTTTACTTTACTTATATATTGCTCAACATCTCTATTTTCATCCCGTGTCATACTTCTTACTAGCACTTTACACTCCAACATTATGTTGCTTGTTTCTCATTTCATTTGTATTTTTTTTTCCAGCAATCTACTCCTCATGGCATTGTCATTTTCACATTTTTGATTAGTTTGGGTTAGTTTTGCAGCAAATTAGTGTTTTTACTAAAATGAAACCATATTATTATGAAGAATAAAAGCATCGATTAATCAAAAGTGTATTTGTCACACTTAAAAACCAACTCTAGAAGCAGGCAACATAATAATTCCAATTCGAAAATGTCAAGGCAGAAGAAGCCAAAGTTGACAATGCTGCAGTGCTGCCTAACTAGCATATTAAAAATGGTCAATATATAGAAAATGTCAGCACGGTCGAATTAAAGGCTTTCTCTATAAATAATACTCTAAGTACTCCATCACTCTCCACAATTCCATACCAAAACCATCAAAACATTCATTTCCTTACTCCAAAATGGCTTCCTCAAACCTCTTTACACTTGTGGGTCGAGTTTAATGAGTTTTTCTTGAGTTTAGATACCGACAAGTAGTTGTGAGACAATTTATGAGAGAGAATGACACATACAATATAATAATAAATGCAATAAATACTATTATCAGTTTGGCAAATTACATCTTAGATGCAATCAGTTTTTTTTTTCAAGAATTAGGAGTTTATTCATAATGGTCAACCAAAAAGCTGGCATAAGAGTAAGCCATTGAAGTCCAAAAACACACCAAGAACACCTTAAGATCAAGCTACTCGTCCTAGATGTTAAACGACAACAAGCAAACACCTAATTCTAGCAACAAAATCTGGCTCGTCCCTCACCTAATTCCATTACTTGTACTCCCAGTACCGATACTCCGGTCCTTCTTCTATTGTAACTCTAGTGATAACATAGAAAACCATTTTACCTGTATGTTAGTTATTTATGTTTTCTTTATAAACAAAATTTATTTAAGAGAGTATAAGAAATATTCTAACCCGTAACGTATAACAATCATAGTCTAGTGGTAAGTAAATTTACACAAACAAAACCCCTACATACACACTAATCCACCCACAGGTACGAAACATTTTGCTATCAGTCATATAGATGACGATGCTTCGTCCCAATGGAAAGAGGATCTCATCTCCAGCTTGCTTGCGCCGAGGGTACCACTTGCTTATGGAGGAAGTGATTGATAACTCCCATCTTCATGTTCCTGGAGATTGGTTACAGCTTTGGAAGATGAAAGTTCCCCTAAAAATTGAAATTACAATTTGGAGAGCTCTTAGGGTTTGCTTGCAGAGCAGATTCAATCTCAAGAACAAGGGTGTTAACCGTACCGATTTGTGCTCAGAGTGTAATCAGGGGATTGAAGATCAAGAACACTTCTTTTTTGGATGAATAACACCTCTTTAATGGGAAAGTCCTACATACATTAGAGAGAGCTCACACAATATTAGTGTTTATAAAGGACTTTCCCATTAAAGAGGTGTTATTCATCCAAAAAATGAAGACACTTGGGGTGTGCTCTAAGGGGTACATGGTTTTGTGAATCAGAAAGAATGCACTCAAACTAACCACCATGACCATTGCACACTCTCGAGCTTGAAAAGCTCGAAAGAGAGCAACTTAATACGCGACTCAACCCAGTAATATCTTTTATGGCTGAAACTTATTTTTCAAAAACTGCTTCCTTTTGTTCCAAAAATAGCAGATAAGAAACTCTTCGATAAACCCTTAATAGAGTAAGTTGAAGATAGAATCCCAATGTAAGTAGGAAATTTATAAGTGTTAGAACCGTGGCATTTGCATGGACAAGAGCATTCACACACACAGTAACTCACAGAGAGTTACAGGATGAACTCACTTAGATGTTCACAGGATCAGGTGCTGGTAGCACTCGCGTAGCACCACACAACACTTGCAGGGAGAGAGAAAATAGAAAATTAAAACTGAGAGAGGGAGAGAGATAATTCTGATGTAAAACTCATTGTATTATTTTCATTGATCAATGCTTCTATTTATACATCTCCACTCAGGAGGTTACAATTGGTTACAACCACCACTAACAACTAACAAACTCCTAGTTAGTTATTCCATAACAACCTAACAGACTCTTAGTCAGTTATTTCATAACAGACAACTAACAACTGACATTCTGGTGCTGTAGCACTGCTCACAGCACCTGACTACTAACAACCAGTGCTATGCAACATGCTATAGCTCCTATCTAACACTATACATTTGACTTACACATTCTACAATAAGCACGCATATTCAAATCATATGCACACTTTCGATATGAGCACGCGTGGGGATGTAAGTTGCAACTTTCGATATGAGATTTACTCTTTGAGAAATGAGTAAACCTCATATCGAAAGTTGCAACTTCCACCAACAACTCTGCCTCCTACTTTTCCATCACAACAATTTGGAAGTTCGCTAATTGCAGAATCAAGACAATTCTTGCAATCAATGCTAGAAAGGTCTCTCGTGCACTGTGTCAATCCATAGAGTTTGTTTGAATTTTCAAGCTCTAGCTCTCCGGTAGCATACAATTTACGATTTACCGAAGCTTTATTGGCTAGCTGTGCCAATAACTCTCTAGTCTTGTAGTTGAATGTGACAGGGTCACTAACGTTATTCAAGTTACAAACATAGAACCTGTTGGCATAGTCAATGGTGCCAAAGAAATTTGTGTCCAAGTACTTTAATAAGCAGTAGTCATACCATATAGTGGCACCTTTGTTGTTTGGGCAGCGACTTCGAATTTCTTTGTATGCATCAGAAATACAAGTTTCGCATTCAAAGGGTAAGACATCGCCACGACAAAGAGCGAGACCATATATTTGGTTTGGGTATTGACCTACTGAGGTAATGCCAAAACCTGATGAACTAGGGGTCCTGTATCTAAGGGAGAAGATGAGAGGTCTTAAGTTTGATTCATAGTGACTTCGGGATGTGAAGTTCCCAGAGTTTGAACAAAAGTGAAAGACTGGGTTGGCTCCAAAAGATGTTTGGAGAAGGAGAGCTATGCATGTAATTATCGAGAAGAGCGTTGAGGAAGCCATTTTGGTTTGAGATTGTGGAATGGAGTGTGAGAGTAAATATAGAAAATATATCTATGTTGTATGGTGTGCTCTTCATCCTCCTCCACTTACTCGGTGGCTAATTAACTACATGAAAAAAAAAGCGCACCATTGTCTTTGTTTTGCTTTATGGTTATTTTTTTGGGTAAACTCAGGTTTTCATCGCACGGACATCAGTAACTAATCTCTCGCTTATTATTGGTGTCTCGAGGGACAGAACAGCTGACCCAGAATTTTAACGCTGCTCCGTACCTAATGCGGGAATTGAACCTCAACCCTTGATTAAGGGAAGATCAACCCCAATTGAACCCCGCTCGGGGTTCTGCTTTATGGTTATCTATATCTATATAACTATATTATCATGGTATTTTGCTTTATGGTTTAGTTATGTGCGCACATGCCGTGCACATATTTTTAATAGATGTTGAATTTGTATCTCTCTAGGTGTCTTTTAGGGCATAATCACATCTATTTATAATGGAAATAGGAATTAATTATAATTAATACTTAATTGATACTAATTAATCCTAATTGATATGGAAAATCATATCTAATATTTTAACCGCTACTAGTAAATACTAATTGATATTACAAATCGAGTCTGACTTATGCTACTAAGCTAGTAGCTTAGTAATAGTTACTAAATGGTTATAGTAGTAACTTACTAAATTAAATAAATTAATAAATGTTCCTTTTTTTAGGGATTATTAAAACAAAAGCATTTATTTATTTTCTCTTCCACTATCTTCTCTCTCACAATTTTATCTGTCACGTTATTTTCATCTGTTATTTTTCTTCTTCTTCTTCTTCATCTTCTTCTTCTTCTTCTTCTTCTTCTTCTTCTTCTTCTTCTTCTTCTTCTTCTTCTTCTTCTTCTTCTTCTTCTTCTTCTTCTTGTTACATATATCTTTCTTTATTTTTCACGCAAAAGAAGCCTAAATAACGCACTCACACCAAAAAATAAGACGCCCACGGGTGTTTAAAAAAAAGGACTCCGTTGATCCACGCCATTGAAGCACGCCATTGATCATGTCTCGTTATGATGTTGATGAACATGGGACTAAAATCAGTTTTTTATCGTTATGATGTTGATTAACGGACTAACCGAAGTTATGTTATATCCTGGCTAGAAACCCACTAACCAAAGTTATGTTATTCCCTGGCTAGAATTGGACTAACCAAAGATATGTTATTCCCTGTCAAGAATTCCTCTAACCGAAGTTATGTTATCTTTTGGTTAGAATTGTACTAACCAAAGTTATGTTATTTCCTGGCTAGAATTCCACTAACCGAAGTTATGTTATTCACTGGTTAATGTCTATTAACAAATGTTCCGTACTTATGTGGTCTTTTTTTGTTTTTGTTGTTGCAGTACAGGGTTGTCAGCATCAGCGTGAAAATCAAACCGACATGATTGTCTTAGATGCACAAAGTATTATTGATTGCTTTTTATTTTATTTGAATAATTTATTTGCATTGTGAGATGTACATGGTTTTGTGAGAGATACTCATATGTAAGGTGGCTATATTTTTTGGTTAGTACAATTCTAACCAAAGGATAACATAACTTCGGTTAGAAGAATTCTAGACAGGGAATAACATATCTTTGGTTAGTCCAATTCTAGCCAGGGAATAACATAACTTTGGTTAGTGGGTTTCTAGCCAGGATATAACATAACTTCGGTTAGTCCAATTCTAGCCATGAAATAGCATAACTTCGGTTACTATAGTTCTAGCCAGGGAAACACATAACTTCGGTTAGTCCTATTGTAGTCAGGGAATAAGATAACTTCGGTTAGTATGATCTAACCAAATAAAAATATGACTTACGCGCAAGTAACGATGAAAAACTGATTTTAGTCCCATGTTCATCAACATCATAACGAGACATGATCAATGGCGTGCTTCAATGGCGTGGATCAACGGAGTCCGTTTTTTAAACACCCGTGGGCGTCTTATTTTTTGGCGTGGGTGCGTATTTTAGGCTTCTTTTGCGTGAAAAAATAAAGAAAGAAATATGTAACATGAAGAAAAAGAAGAAGAAGAATAAGAAGAAGAAGAAAAATAACCGATGAAAATAACGTGACAGATAAAATTGTGAGAGTGTGAGAGAGAAGATAGTGGAAGAGAAAATCAAGGAGTAAATAAATGCTTTTGTTTTAATAATCCCTAAAAAAAGGAACATTTATTAATTTATTTAATTTAATTAAAACCACAAAAAATGGATGTGACACAATTACCCTTATTAAAAACTAGCCATTAGATTGAATTTCATTGAAATTTTGTCAATCCAATGACTAGTAACGATTTAGTAACTATTACTAAGCAAATGACTTAGTATCATAAGCCATAGCCTTACAGATCATAACCAATCCATAGAGATGAAGATCTCCGAGGAAGAAGAAGAAGAAGGGAATTGAATAACAAAACAATGTGTAGAAATGAATTGAGATACTTTTCATTACTGCGATTTCAGCTATATATGAACATACAGCGATACTTTATTGTAACTAACTTTAGATTAGATATAAATCTCAACCTTCTAGTAGAAAATTAAAGTAACTAACTAAATCAAACCCAAATGCAATTGAAATGAAACTTACTATAAATGAACTTGAATTACAAATATCATTTTCCCTGAATTCAAGTACTTAAGGGGCACAAACACCAAGCTTATTCCTAAGTTCCTCAAACTTTCAATGCTTTTGTGAGAATGAACTTTAATTCTAGAGAATGAACTTTAATTTTAGATTATCCACTATTTTTGGAGAAAAAATATATTGTACATCGTTCTAATTCAGTGATTGAGATGATTGTCTTATATTAATCATATACTCACTCGGTCCCAAATTAAGTGTTGTTATTGGTATTTCACACATATTAAGAAAAATGTGTAAATTGAAGAAAGAGAAAATAATTTTACGAAATTGATCTTATTGGTAATTGGTGTATTCACCACCATCATAATGCAAAGTAGATAATAATGACCAGGGAGTGATGCTCATTGTTCCCAACTAGAAATTTTGGGTCGGATCAACCGATCAAATAAGTCCAATAAGAGTCCCAGTGTCACAAAACCCATTTTTTTTACGAATTCACAAAACCCATATAATAACTATATATATAGGGTCTCACCCTCACAAGTATGCCTAAAACTCTATCAAAATATTAGAGGGAAACCTGACTTAGGCGCCGGAGTGCCTTTGGAAGTATATCCTAACAACACTTCATCTCCGATCAGCTAATTCCAGACCGGAACATTGATAGTATTAATTAGAGGATAAAATTAGAAAATGACACTCACTTTAAGACAATATTTCTAGTAAGTATGACACTTTAGAATAATATAATCATGTGGTTTTCCTATCTAAAAAAGTTAGTATGTGTTAGGTATAAGCTTTCATATTTAAAAAAATTTGAGTGGTTCCGAACATTGTCATATACTTAGGTTTTTACCGTAATCTAGCCTTGATGTGTTGTCATGAAACTGATGCCTTCTTGAAACATTTGCTCGTAGTGGGGAAACGAGGTGGACTCAACTGAATCAGAGTAAATCTCCAAATAATTAAATATAGTAGAAAATCACAGTTCTAATGATTCAATGGTGTTGCAATTGGAAATTGATTCTCTACCATGATGGCAAGGAAAAAACACCTAACTTGAAGTGATTTAGGCATAAAAGAAAGAGAAAATGTAAAAAAATATGGAGGGAAAATATAAGAGAGAAAATAAGAGATGAGAGAGATAAAAACAAAGACACCTATATTTTCCCGCCCTCAAGTATAAAATTGATACCGTTGCAATTCTATCAATGTGAGTAAATATAATTTTTTTTGCACTTTTTTAATTTTAGATTCTCAGCTGCCAACATCAAGGTAGTTTAATATTGTGGCACTGGATTAGGTGCACCACTAGGGAACGAAACTGGCAAAGCCTCAAAGTGATTGCCCCATACATCTCACATTTATTCCATAAACCTTAGGAACTTTTTAATTTCCACCTGTCTTGTGCTGCCAGATTTTGATTGGTTAGACTCAAGAAATGAAAACTGTTGGTCTAACAAATGTGTGTACAAGTGAACTAAGCCACAAATTTCTAATATGATATAGTTTTAAAATTATACATGTGAAAAAATCCAAACTTGAGTTGTTGTCAATCCAACAACTATCATCTGATCTGAAAAATCTAAACAGACATCAACCACCCCAAACAATGAGTCAAGACAGGCAGGAAAAATGTACTTGCATTTCAACTTAGATAATTCTTCATATTTGCATGACTATACTAACTCCATCATCATTTTAAAGAGTCAGCTCCAAATTCCTTTATGTCTCTCTCTCTATATAGAGCTCTTCACTCAGGTCAATATTAACCAATCATATCTAGCTAATCAACTTTGATCAGTTCTCTCTCATATATTCTGACTTCTGTGTTTGGCATTCCATAGTTAGGAAAAAAAAATGGGTGTACTTGAAACCATTACCAGGGTTACTTTTTTGGCTATTCTCATCAACTTCGCCATGGCAACAAACATCATTGTTGGAGGACCAAATGGTGGCTGGGATGCAACCTCAGACCTTAAATCATGGGCTACATCCCAAAAAATTTCAGTTGGAGACAGTCTCAGTAAGTCACTCGCATGCATTAATTTCTAATTATTCTTTCTCGTCCTATTTATAAGAAAAAATTGCAGTTTTGGGGTAATTGAATAACCGATGCATCTGGTGTAATTTTATATAATGCATTTTATTTGTGAGTTAATGATATTGACACCGACTATGATATATGCAGTTTTCCAGTACCCTCCAAACCATAATGTGATTGAAGTTACAGAAGCTGACTATGATTCTTGCTTGCCAAGTAATCCAATTCAGTCATACAGTGACGGTGCCACAACAATCCCTCTCACATCATCAGGAAAAAGATATTTTATATGTGGGACAATAGGACATTGCAGCCAAGGAATGAAGGTTGAAATAGACACTCTTGCAAGTACAATTTCTTCTGACTCACCAGCTGCATCACCTTCACTTGAAGATTCTCCATTGGTTTCAATCATTCCCTCTTCAGCTCCAGAAGAATCTATTACTTCACCTTCAGAATCTCCTGAAGCACCAAGTCCTTTGTTTGGAACACAAGTGGAAAGTCCTACATTTTCTCCAGTCATTCCTTCCACTGAATTTCCAACTGCTGCTTCTCCTCTAGCACAACATTCACCAGACCAATCGGCTTCGTTGACCAAGAAAGGCGATATACAAGCCTCCGTTGCGATAGTATTAAGCTTTCTAATGGTGTTTATACCCTTCTAAGGATGGGAAAAGTGTCACTCAACCATTTCTTCTGAGCCTATTCCGTGTGAAAATTTGTTTTTGGTGTCAATTTGTTATTGTTGTGTGGTTGTTGCTTACAATTTCATGATATTCAAGCCTGTTTTTTAGTTGATAAAAGTATCTCTCTACAAACAAAATGATTTGATTCTACAGCTTTTACATAGGTTCTCTCATATAATTAGGTTAGCGGTAATGGATTCGCTCCAATGATATTATTGTCACGTGGAATCTCTACCATTGATTAAAAAGCAAGAGAGAGAAACTTTAACACATGAAAAAAGGGAGAAGGGGTATTGAATGATTTAGATTTGACACTTGAGACTCTATAAGACCAAAGTTGACACATTTTGAGACATGAGGTGTCAAGCAAAAAGCACCCTATTATGGAAGACTAAAAACATATTTAAGTCGAAAAGAAAACACTTCAGCAAAGAATCAAAACACAAATTTATTTAAATCTTGATACATACTTTGTAACCATGACATAAAGCATATTCTTACTATAGTTTAGATTGTAGCAGCATAACACAAACATATATTATCAACCAGTTTTCGAGCAAACATTCAGCCTATGACTTAAGAAAACAAAACAATAGGAACATAATAAACAACTTGGACAAAAACATAATAATACAAGCAAAGCACACATACAACAAAGAAGTGGATGCTATTGCTATTGCTAACCACTATTAAGCAACTGGAGGTCGTAGCAGATGATCCTTTGATGTATCAACTGCAGCAGGGGACATAAACTGCCACATGGCCATTCCAGGGTAACCAATGAAAGGCATCAGCTTGTGGCTAGTAGCTTGCCCTTTAGCAGCAGGAGCATGAGGGAGGAAGCTGGATTGTACACTTGTTAATTTGATTTGCTGCTCCAAGTTTTCTTTGTCTACCTTCAGCCTATTTTTCTCATCACGAAGCTCTTTCTTCTCAGCCTACAAGGAAACATAAACTACAATTCATACTTGTTCACATGATTTCCACTTATCTTGAGAATACAAAGCATAGCAACCTAAACATCAGACATAATCATATTACTTTAAACTAACTATACGGACTAACGACAAGTGCACGAGGCTTATTACAATTCTTGATGGAAGCAATAAATCAGAGAAGAGTAAAATGGAAATTATATTGATAATAAGAGAATGATTTACATCAGAGATACATAAGACTTATATAGTCAATGATAAGAACAACTACTTTTTACATCTTATAAGGCTCCCCAAGGTGGAATTTGAGAAAAGTAGATGTATGCAACCTTATCTTCACAAGTGGAGAGACCATTTCTAAGATGTGAAATCGTGATCTATAGGCCATGACACGAGACAGCAACCTTATCGTTATGCTAAGGCAGACACTCTTTAACTTCAAAATAATCACTATAATAACATAAAAAATCACCTTGAGTTCCTTAACTTTTTCACGCAATTCATCATTCATTTCCTTCAGCTTCTGAGTTTCATTTCTTAATTCAGTAACAACGCGTACCGCATCGCTTAACAAGGCAACCTTGTCTGTTTTGGGCAGCCTAGCAGGCTCCAAGACAGAACTCAATTCAAGAAACCTTTAAATCATGCCAAATTAAAAGACATGAGATTTGGAAGTCTAAATTCAATTAGAAAAGATGCAAAGTAATAGCATGCCTGTCATTTAGTTTATCCCTTCGCAATTTCTCACGACATGCCTTGGAGCCAGATGCATATGATTCAGGCCTTAACCTGAAGTAGCAACAGTGGATGTCATTCAGAGAAAATAACAAAATGAGAGGGAAAGGTGACAAACTCAAGTGCGTAAGTCACACATGATGACAAATCAATCACAAATATAAAAAATGTAACAGGAGTCTTAGAATGTGGTTTAGGCCTAACTCAACCCCACAAAACAGGCTTGTAAGGTGAGGGTTGCCTCCCACTTGTAAAGTCTTTTAAGACCATATCTCTAGTCAATGTGGAACTTGGGTTTTTCCCAATAAGGAGAAAAAAGTGATTTTCAGGATGAAATGTTATCAGCTATTAGCAGGATTGTTTTGAGTTTAGCTTGCAAACTAGTCAGCAAATATGAAATTCAGTAAGCACATGCCTGCAATATAAAATGCCTTTTCCAGCCTGCTAACATCATGAAAATGGAACGTTAATATCATAAATCTTGTCAAATTTAGAGACACTTGATTTGAACCTAAACTTAGCATGCAGTTGATATTGAACTTTTTTTGGTCTGAGATGATATTGAACTTAAAACCAAGCATACCAGGGAAGTATTTTTTTGGCAAATGTTAGGAGTTAGTATTTCTCCTTATTAGTGAGGAGTAGGGTTCGAGTGGGGTTTCAAACCCTCAACCTCCTTATTAGTCTAACTCCTTTCATATCCTCAACACAGCTGCCCCTTAGAACATACCAGAGAAGTATAATTGACCCATCAGATGACTGTTTGAACACAATAATTGATCAATTGATTAAAAATTCAGCAAGAATATCAGTTAACATATCAGAAGCGTTTTTAATGTCCTATTCTTGATTGTGACTGACAGAGGCAATTAGAATATTCAATTCAAAATTCAGCTTAAGATAAGATTTATTAATGGGAAGAGAGAACCAAACAGATCAGCAAAGCCGGGTACACATTGTCAGCTAGTTCCCCAACTTAGATTAGTCACCGGCATAGTCGATGAATACAGCGCACAAATAATACGGTAAAAAAAACAAGCGTTCATTTCAATTTCATATATAGAATTAAATTAATCTCCTCTTCTAACCACAGGATATGCTGCAAATTGTATAAATTTCTAAACTTCCACGGTTTGTGATTTATCTATCCCTCCTACATAGTCAAAATGACAATAGCTAAAACAGTGGTGAAGGAACAATTGATATCCATTACATTACATTACATAGGTAGACACATAAGAGATATTACCGCTTTGAAGGGCCATTTTCCAGTACAGTTGATTCCAGTGAGTGTCCCATTTCCATGCTGCAGTCATAAATAAGTTAATCACCAGCTAATGAATAATCAATCAATTACTATACTAATAAATTCTCATTCTTATCACTGTAACTGTAAGTGTAAGAAGAAACACACCTGATATTGGAAGGAGGGTTCATAGACTGAGTGTGAGGGAACCATGTGAAAGCAAGAGGAGAGTCAGAAGGCATGAAATCAGGTGCAGCAGCAATAGAGATATGATCATCAAAGCCATAATCATAGAGCCAAGAGGAGGCACCTGAAGAATCGATGTCCATGTTGCTATTTGAGAGCAAAGGGGAGAAGAGAAGCCAGTTAACTGTGTTACTGTATTATCAACGGATATATATAGTATTATAGTATAGTGATGAAATTGCTAGCGTGAGAATATAATATATTACTATACTACTCTACTAGTACTATGCAACATTAGTTAAACAAATATATATTCAATTTGTTCCTAGCTAATTGGGTTTTTTGTTTGTTTGTTTGTTTTACCTGTTCCCTATCTGTCATTGTAAGAGTAAAGAGAAAACCGTGTGATTTGTGACGGCAGCAGCAGATTTACTCTTCTCTTCTCCATCCATCGCTAACTGCATTACGTTGAAATAGTGTGGAATTTACTTCATCGGAGCACAGAAAAAAGTGCATAGGTGACAATATACGTCATGCCGTTGGGATGTTTACCATAGACATTCTCTTTTTTATAATACATGTTGCTTGCTGCTTCCTATTATTCCTTTCACATACTCCCTCTCTCTTAGTTTTATCCAAAATGAATTGTCCCTTGTTACAATAAGTTTTATATTTCCGATGAAAATGAATGTTTTTTTATCATACTACTCTTTATTACTTATGTTAAAATGTATTTTTGGTCCATTGTGTATTACCAAAATTTTAGGTTGTTCTTTTATGTTTTTTTTTTCTCACTTTGGTTTTATATTCCAAATTGTATTGAAGTAGTCTTTTTTTTTTAACTTTGTATCCACCAATGTTAATAGATACTTATGCTGGCCATTAAGAGATGACGAGGCTCGCTTAGTTGGCACTGGTGATTGGAAAGAAAATCGAAAAGATCAAACTGAAATTTTGATGAAACATAAAGAATCAAAGTAGGATTTTGCTAGTTTTCAGCACAAGTAGTATTGTTAGTTTTCAGGTTTTGAATCTTGGACTTCTTTATTGCAACTCCTTCATGCTTCTTAATTCGCCAACTGAACTACCTTCCGGAGACCTTGTTAGTATTAAAATGATGTACCTTTAATTCAATGATTTGTTCGTTAAACAAATAAAAAACAATCATTAATTACTTAATTATGAATATATTAATAGAAAATGAGTGTTTTAGATAAAAAAAACATGACTATTCGATGAAACCTAAACAAATTCATAATAAAGTTTTAGCAAAATTAATAAATAATTTTAAATTTTAATTAAATTAACCACTAATACATCTTATATACTAGTATGTATGTATGAATCTACTTTCTATATAATCAAAACATATGCTAGCACATTTACATTTTTAGACATCACCAAATTCTGCCATTTGTCACAATTTGGGGGCAAAATAGGCAATTCATCACATAAAGACAAAATGCTACAGTATCACTACAGTGCGCTACAGTGACATTTCTGACGTGCTGCAGTGCCGCTTATGTCACTCTACAGTACGCTACAGTGACGTTTCCGACACATGCACTACAGTACCAACACAGTTTTTTTTTAAATTCAATTTTTTTTAAAAAAAAACTGATTTTTAATCTATCTACTTTCTATTCTTCTATCTATTCTATCTATCTATTCTATATAATCAAAACATATGCTAGCACATTTATATTTTTAGAAATCACCAAATTTTGATATTTGTCACAATTTAGGGGCAAGGAAAAGAAAACAGAAAAGAGAAGAAGGAGAGAAAAGAGAGAGTGGGACAAAATGCTACAGTATCACTACAGTGCGCTACAGTGACATTTCTGACGTGCTGCAGTGCCGCTTATGTCACTCTACAGTACGCTACAGTGACGTTTCCGACACATGCACTACAGTACCAACACAGTTTTTTTTTAAATTCAATTTTTTTAAAAAAAACTGATTTTTAATCTATCTACTTTCTATTCTTCTATCTATTCTATCTATCTATTCTATATAATCAAAACATATGCTAGCACATTTATATTTTTAGAAATCACCAAATTTTGATATTTGTCACAATTTAGGGGCAAGGAAAAGAAAACAGAAAAGAGAAGAAGGAGAGAAAAGAGAGAGTGGGGCGAAAGGAAGAAGAAGAAGGGGGTCACCACATTAAGACAAAATGCTACAGTATCACTACAGTGCGCAACAGTGACGTTTCTGACGCGCTACAGTACCGCTTATGTCACTCTACAGTACGCTACAGTGACGTTTCTGACGCGCTACAGTACCAATACAGTTTTTTTAAATTCAACTTTTTAAAAAAAAAAACTGATTTTTTAAAATAAAATTTTATACACTATTTTTTTAATTTTTTTTTAAAAAACAGTTGTCAATATTTTTATAAAAAACAATTAGTCACTATAAATCAATTTTCACTATTTTTATAATCTACTCAAACTACTAAAATTAATAAAATAATTAGTCACTATAAATCAATTAGCCACTATCCATTGTCAAAAAAAGATTTGTAAAAAAACTTTAACCCCTACCAAAAATTACAAAATAACTACTAGAACTAATCAATTTAACTACATTTGTTAAAATCAATTAATTTAACCACTAAAAAAAATTACCAAATAACTATTTTATAATTACTAAAAAAGAGTAAAATGTCAACGGAAATGCCAACGGGGGTGGCAACGAGAGCGCCAATGGGAGTGGCAACGAGAGCGCCAACGGGAGAGGCCACGAGAGTGGCAACGATAGAGGGACAAAAAAGTGAGGGACAAAAAACTGATTGAAAACTGCAATCAGAAGCTGCAACTGACGCAGCAAAATGACAAAAAATAGCAAATTTTAAAACCAACTTTTTTTCCATTTTTTTTTCCATTTTTTTTCTTCAGTTTTTCTCTCCATAAAAAATCACTTTTTTGTCAGTTTTTTTTACTAAAAACATACTTTTTTTAAACTATTTCTATAATTTACTCAAACTTCTAAAATTAATCAATTTAACTACTACCAATTGTCAAAAAAAACCATACATCTAACAATATATAGTTTCAAAATTACTTATTCCAAAAAAATAAATTATTAAATTAATATCACACTCAATAATTAAATAATTTAAAATTTACTATTTACTATAATCTCTCTATTAAAACTACTAAAATCAATCAATTTTTCATGTAATAAATAAAATCAATCAATTTAACCAACAATTGTAATATTAAATCATATAGGAAAAAGGAGAAAACATGTGGCAACGAGAGACTGACAACGAGATCGGCAACGAGAGCGGCAACGGGAGTGCCAACGGGAGTGCCAACAATAGAGAGAACGAGAGCGCCAACGAGAGTGCCAACGGGAGTGCCAACAAGAGAGGGAACGAGAGCGACGGGGCTGCATATTTTACCTTTTACTCCATTATTAATATTATAAGAAGATACTGATTTTGTTTTAACTTTTTGCAACACAACTATTTTAGTAAATTCACCGCTAAAAGACAAAATTTGCAACACAACGAGAGCGGCAATGCGAGATTGGCAATGGAATCGACAACGAGAGAGACAACGGGAACATGAGTGGGAACAAGAGAGGCAAGGAGAGCGCCAACAGAGCGCCAACGTGGATGCATATTTTAAAAAAATCTTATTTTCTTTTTTCTTCATTTTTACTCCATCTAAAATTTATTATTTACTATAATCTCTCTATTAAAATTATTAAAATCAATCAATTTAACCACTAAGAATTATAAAAATACAACTTTAGCAACTACCAAACTTTACAAAATAACTTACTTATAATTAAACGAATATGATTTAATTAATATTAAATCATATAGAATAATATGAGTTAACATGTGGCAACGGGAGCGACAACGAGAGACTGGCAATGGGAGCTGCAACGGGAGTGGCAACGAGAGAGGTAACGAGAGCTCCAACGGGAGGGTCAACGAGTATGCAAACGAGAGTGTCAACGGGGATGCATATTTTACCTCTAATGTCTAAATACATTATTATGGATCAATGTAATTCTGATTGTCAATCTACTTTATTTTCTTCGACTCAATATAATTTTCATTTGTATCTTATATGACATAATACCTATCTCTTTCCACTTTGAATTTCAAATCATACAATTTGGACATTGTTCACAACTTATGATTATCTTCCAAATTACTATTATGACTTCATGGCAATACACTGACCATACAGTATCACATGTGCGTATGCACGGGTAAAATACTAGTTGTTGTATATATGAGGTTAGAAGCTGCCTTTTTATTTGGACTGAGGACTATCTAGGGTAATATTTATATTAGATTTGGATAGAATTGATTCCGAAAGAAGTGGTTTTTAAGAGAATTGAATTGAATTGGTAATAATAATTCAAAAGTAACTTTAACAAAAATAATTTTGTTTGGGTGAGATTTCCGCATTAAAATTACCAAAAAATATTTGTACAAATAACAAGTACTCCCAAATATATTCCCTATTGGAGCAAAAATTGTATGCATAAAAGTATGTAAAATGGTCGTTAAACAATGTTAGCGACCGGCAGTTTGCCAAAAAAAAAGTAAGCTACTGGTTTAGTGATTGAAATTCAAAATTCGTTTCAAAATTGATTGATGAATTGATCGTTAAAATAGTTAGCGACTAATTTTGTGAAATTGCTAAGGTCGCGAATGTGTAATGACGGATTTAGCAACCGATTTGAGATTTCGGTCTCTAAATCGATCACTAAATAGAGATTTTTTTACTGGTATGTTTTTAAACACACACACACACACACACACACACATATATATATATATATATATATATAGGGACGGATCCATGTGATCCTAATTGGGGGCATTTGCTCCCACTTAGCTCAATATTTTTAGTCTATATATGCTTAATAAATATGTTTTGTCCCCATAAAAAAATAGATGTTGCCCCCATGTGATAGTTTTTATAAACAAATACATGTAAAAAGGTATAAGAGATTAAAGAGAGAATACATTTCTATATATTTTCTCTCTTTATCCTTCTAATTTTGACTTCTCTTCTAACACCGAAGATACAAATTGACACCAAACACATTAGATTTTGAGATTAAGTTTTTTCTATCACGAAACTAGGTATTTTGAGATTAAGTATCAGTGTATCGCTTATCTAAAAAAAATAGTATCAGTGTATCGCAACGGGTTTTTTTAAAGATGCAAACTGTATGGGAGTTGGTTTGTGCTTAAGGAATGACAACGGTGTGTTCTGAAGGCTAAATCCATGCGTTTTTCTCCTCTCCTACGTGTCAATGAAGGCTAAGCACTGGGACTCCACGAAGCAATCCAATGGATACAACAATTGGGTTTTGTTCTGTACCGTATCTTGGAGCCTATGACCGATTCACGATAGTTGGTAGTAGGTGGTCTTGACCAACGGGCTCCGTTTCGATCCGAGGTGGGGTGGTACCTGCAAAGACACTCTGGCGCTCAAGTCAGCTAGTGAATTGATTAGAGGTAAGAATGTTGGTGAGAGTGCATACCTTGGGCACTTCAATAATGCTTATTTATAGAGTAAAAAGTGTGTTTGACCTAATTGATCAGAGTCGTCCGATCTAGGGTTTAGATCTCAGTCGTTCGTTCATGGACTTGCAGTTGGCATTGCGATCTTTTCCGAGGCCGGGCTTATACCTACAAGGGTGTCTGCCCCCAGCCTCGGGATTCATTCCGAGGCCGGGCTTGTACCTACGAAGGTTTATGCCCCCAACCTTAGAATATTCGGGGTTCATTCCGAGACCGGGCTTGTACCTACGAAGGTTTATGCCCCCAGCCTCAGCCCGGGAATGATGTGACCATCGAGTGACTCGAGGTGTCAGTTTAATGTTGCATTTACCTTCTCCAAGGTCGGGCTTATACCTACGAGGGTGACTGCCCCCAGCCTCGGAGTGCCCGAGATTCGGGTCTTGTCATGTCGCCTTTAGCTTCTCCAAGGTCGGGCTTATACCTACGAGGGTGTTTGCCCCCAGCCTTGGAGTGCCCGAGATTCGGGTCTTGTCATGTCGCATTTAGGACAGTTTACCAGGACTCGGCCTAGATCGAACTTGCCCTTCAGGGTAATGGCAGCCTCGGCCATTAATCTTTGCGATTTTGAAACCAAAGATCTTTGTAGCCCTTGGGACAGTTTATCGGGGCTCGGCCCGGATCGAACTCGTCCCAACGGGTCGCGACTACCTCGGTCGCTAGCGATGTCGAGCTCAGTGGCCCCGGTTACAGTTTATAAAGGGATTAAGGGCGAACGTTTGGGGATTCCGTGTTGCCCCATTTTTCACCTCGAAAATCACATTTACAGAACGTCGGCCAATCGTAGTCGATACATACATATTAGATGGTTGAATATTTACAAAGTCGGATTACATCACGCTCTTAGGCTCATTCCAGGGCAAGTTTTTCTTATGCGGCGTTCTTCAAACCAACGTCGGCTCTCCGGAGCGCTAGACCGCCGACCTCAAAATCCCTTGGGACAACCTTTGAGTTGTACCGAGTTACTGTCCTCTATTTGACCACTGCTTCCTTGATCGGGTCTAGGTCCTCCGGGCTTGAAATGTGACTTTCCTGCGTTAACCCCTTCTTCATGATCGATGTACTTCTGAGACCTTCGAAGGAACTCCGCGAGAGACTCAGGCTGATTTACACCGACATCGGTCTGAAACAAACCCCCTTCACGTAGTCCCCCCTTCACGTAGTCCTCCCTTCACGTAGTCCTCCCTCCATGAAGTAAAATCGGAAGGAGTCATCGAGGTTTCGGACTTGCGCAGCTTCGCAGTTGAATCTCTCTATATAGTCTCGGAGAGACTCATTCTCGCCTTGCCGAATTGCCTGCAGCACCTTTGAGGATTTCGGCTTCATCTTGGAGTGAGCGAAGTGAGTAGAGAAAATCTTAGCCAAGTGATCCCACGAAGATATGGTGTTTGGCTTAAGGGCCCTGAACTAATCCAAAGCCGCTTGCTCCAAAGTGAGAGGGAAAATCTGGCACTTAATCTCTTTCGGGACATTCTGGTATTGCATCACCGTGTCAAAATAGCCGAGGTGGCGATCCGGATCACCAGTTCCATAATGCATTTTCAAATCCTCAGGGGGTTTCTTGAGGTACTTCGACACCAGAAAGTAGACGACCTTACTTGTGAAAGGTCCTTTTCGCTTTGTCGACCTCTCCTGGGGTGGAGACCGTCGGTAGTCATATTTGTTAGGAAATCTCCGCGAGCGAGGGCGCCAACGTTCCTGCCTCGGGGTTCTTTCCCGGCTTCTGGAACGTTGCCTCGGAGAAGAGGAAGCCAGAGACGAGCTAGGTCGAGGGGAATCCTCGGGATAGTAGGTATCATTAGGAGTCCGACTTGGGGGAGTCCTCGATCCTCGCCCTCCCCTACGACAAGGTGGAGAGCGATGATGGTATTTCCTCCAAGGTGGAGATCGGTGGCGCCTGTGGCCATGAGTCATTCCACTTGAAGAGTTGCGCCAAGAGGAACTCCGATCCGGGATGTTACGAGCCCGGATCTCAGCAATCTCAGCTTCTAACTGGGTGTAGTGTTGGCTTCTCTGCTGGTCAGTCTCGGCTTTTCGATTTAACAACTGGACGAGCTGTTGAACATCATCGACTGGTACCTGGACAGTCTGAGGGGGAGGTGGAAGTCGGTTCCGGGCTGAGCTCCCGGGGACCAGAGCTGTAGCCGAGCTTCGAGCGTGCGCCGGGCTAAGGGGCAAAGTGACCGCCACTCCTTCCGGGGTCACCTGCTGTAGGACTGGTCCCTCAATGACACTCGGGATAGTCCTCTGTCGTAATGTTGGAGCCATTGTTAGTCAAGGAGATGGGAGAGGAACTAGAGTACGAGATTCTCCCACTGTGGTCGCCAATGTTCTGTACCGTATCTCGGAGTCTATGACCGATCCGGGATAGTTGGTAGTAGATGGTCTTGACCAACGGGCTCTGTTCCGATCCGAGGTGGGGTGGTACCTACAAAGACACTCTGATGCTCAAGTCCGCTAGTGAATTGATTAGAGGTAAGAATGTTGGTGAGAGTGCATACCTTGGGCACTTCAATAATGCTTATTTATAGAGTAAAAAGTGTGTTTGACCTAATTGATCAAAGTCGTCCGATCTAGGATTTAGATCTCAGTCGTTCATTCATGGACTTGCAGTTGGCATTGGGCCTCTGCAAATAAGGGATGCGGCCCAATCCGTAACAAGTTTGGATAATGTCATAATTGAATCGGATTCCAAATTAGTTTGTGATAATTTTATTTCTCATCATTTGGACGACTCTTGTTTTGGAGCTATTTATTGTTTTACAATGTAAGAACCTTTTAAGCTCCACTTTTTCAAACTCTAGGGTAGAGTATGTTAGGAGGCAAGCCAATGAAGCAAACCGCTCCTTAGCGAAGACGGCTTTATATATGGCTAACCTTTAGTTATTTGATGTTCCTCCATCTTATATTGAACACATTATTATGAATGAAATGACATAACTGAATTTCAGTAAAAAAAATGTATCACGGTATCACAATTGAAGTTTGAAATGGTCCAAATGGAAAAATTACTCAAGTGTTGCTGCAAGTAATATCGATTTTTACAAGCACGCGTAAGATTTTATTGAACTAGAAACTTAACCACCAACAAGGGTTGGTCCAAGTGGTAATTGGGCTTGGCATCCCACTCCAATGTCTCGGGTTCGAATCTTGGGTGTGGCAAAAATTCTGTTAGGAGGGGAGAACCACACGAACCGGCAAAGTCGGGTATACATGTGGCCAGCTAGGTTCCCCGGCGTAGAGTAGTCATCGGCAAAACCGGTGAAAACTGCGCACCAATAACTTGCTAAAAAAAACTAGAAACTTAACCAAAACAACCCAATAAATATTTTTTTGAGGAAAAACATCCAAAAATATTTAAGCTCAATTATTCTCACCACAAATGGAAGTTTATTATTTGAAAATTCCAAAACAAATACACATTTAATTAGGGTTGGGACGAGTGACAGCTTGAGTGACGTTTCTAGCAATCACGTTATTGAAATGGACATCCAATTAATCCTTTTTTATACATATTGATAAGGACATCCTAGTCCAATCCCTATAGATTAGTAAACTGGTAATAGTATATTGTGCAGTTTTCCACTAATCTTGTGTATCTATATGTGTGCTCTTCGGGCGCATAATAAAATCCAACCAGCTGCTATTTTTGGGATATGGCTTGATTCATGCCGTTAGTTAACATGACGGGATATATCCATCAGCAAATGCCTACAAAATTAAATGGGGGGATTAAACCTATATGACTTTAGGATTAAGACTTAATTAAATAGATAGATTGAAGTCATGGTTCAAGTTATATGTCGTTTAAGGTTATTATTAACTTGTCTTAAGACAAGGGTTTTTTTTTTTACCCCCATCACCTTCCTATCTACCCCCATCGACCCTGCGAAAAGACGCAATTGCCCTTCACAAAAATTAAAAATCCCAAACGTATCCTGTTTGCAATTTTTTTTTTTGGAAATCGGATTTAGGTAAATCCGATTTCCACTAAAAATTTTAAAAAATTTAAATCGGATTTAGGTAAATCCGATTTCCACTAAAAATTTTAAAAAATTAAAATCGGATTTATTTAAGATGGGGTAGATCCGCTTTGAAAAATAACAAATCGGATTTACCTTAAGTGGGGGTAAATCCGATTTGTTATTTTTAAAAGCGGATCTATAAGGTAAATCCGCTTTTATTCTTGATAGTTACCTTATTCAACTGACGATAGTCCACACATAACCTCATGCTCCCATCTTTACAGGAGCTGGCTGGTTACGTGCTACCATATTTGTTTTTCTATGCTTCAATTTGGCAGATATCCTTTACAGTAAAAATGAACTAAGTTTGGGTTGCCGTTCGTGCGCACTGTTTGGACTTTTAGGTTGCCAATTTTAGACTTTTGGCAGTAATGAACTACAAGTAAAATTCTATTATTTCTTTTATAAAAAAATTCTATTATTTCTAACTTTGCGGGCTTTCGGGCTATCCGTGTCCTGGCCGGGCTAGCCCTTTTTGCGGGCTCAGGCTTTTCCAGATCGGGCTTAAAAGTCCGGGTATAAAAATGGCCTCAATTTTATCAACCCAAACCCTATGTTTTTTTGGGCTAGCCCGGCCCAACGGACTCGGCCCATTTTGCCAGCTCTATTTAGCGCAATCAAAAATACTCATTTTTACATTTATATCTTATTGCCTTTAGCGCATTCACGTCTTTTACCTTTTTATGTTGGCTCATATTTTTTGTACCCCCACCACACCTAAACACAATACCCCCACAATTTTATTCCCATTTTACCCCTTAGCAAAAATGCAAAACGGATTTATCCTTTTAATAGATAAATCCGGTTTGCATTTTTAAATCCGGATTTATATTAAAATGATAAATTCGTTTTGTTAAAAAAATGCAAAACTGATTTATCATTTTAATAGATAAATCTGGATTTATCTATTAAAATGATAAATTCGTTTTGCATAGATAAATCTATTAAAAATTTATAATTAATTTTTTAAAAAAATATATAAAATAGATATGGATATCGGTGATCTTTTGGTTCTGTTCAGTGTGTAGATATCTGTTACATGTGACGATGTTGTACGCCGGCTAGATAATCTAGGCAAAAAAAACCGGTTTTCGGGCAACCCACTCAGATTGTCCCGAAACCACATCCAGAAAAAAACAGGGCTCATTACTCCCGTCGAAGGGACTTCGGGGCTCAAAATCCCAAATTACATCGTTTACTATTTTTTATTAATTTTTGAATTTTTCATAATCTTCAAAAAAATTGAAAAAAATTGCATAAAATTATTATGATTCTTTAACTGTTTTTTAGTGGTGTTTTTATAACTTTATTTTAAAAAAATTGTTGCGTTTTTTAATTTTTAAAAAATGCAAAACGGATTTATCATTTTAATAGATAAATCCGCTTTTAAAAAATGCAAACCGGATTTATCTATTAAAATGATAAATCCGTTTTGTATTAAAATATTGAGAAACAGATTTATCATTTTAATAGATAAATTTGGTTTGCATTTTTATAACCGGATTGTTATAGAGTCATTTTTTAGACCCTAACTCGTCCTCAGACCCGAACAAACTCGATGTTCTTAGGGTCAAAGTAAGACCGGGTTGGCCCGAAGGACAATTGAAACAAAATTATAAGGTGATCGCTCACGTATGATTAAAAGTTAGAAGTGATAGATTGAATTTTTTTAGTATTTTATCATGTATTCAAACTCAAAACACGACTTTTACAATATTACTTTACAACAACTTCTAATTCAACTAACATAGATTTCAAATTGAATATTTTATTTATAACAATCTTATTACCAATATAATAGAGTTAAAATTTAGGGTGATGAGTGAGTAAGAGACGGGTTGGGACGGGCTATAAACCCTAACCCGTCCCCAAATTATGGTCGACCGTCTTTTGGTTCTGTTTAGTGTGTAGTTCGTTAACACGTGACGATATTGTACGTCGGGAGAATAATTTAGGCTAAAAAATCAGTTTTCGGGCAACCTACTCAAATTGTAATGAAACCACATTCTTTAAATCCGAAAAATATCAAGGATCAATACTCCTAAAGAAGGGACTTCTTTCAGGACTGGGGACCTCAAAATCCCAAATTCCATCGTTTACTATTTTTTATTAATTGTTTTAATTTTTCATAATCTCCAAAAAATCTGAAAAAATTTGCATAACCTTATTTTGGTTTTATTAGATTTTTAGTGGTGTTTTTATAATTTTTGGATTAGTTTTGGCTGTTTAACGGAATTTTAGTAGCATTTTATAACCATTTTTAAAAAATTAAATAAAAAACAAATTTTTTAATAACAAAATCGGATTTACCTTAGGTGGGATAAATCCGATTTTCTTTTTTTAAGGGAAATCGGATTTACCTTAGGTGGGATAAATCCGATTTTCTCTTTTTTTAGGGAAATCGGATTTATGTGCCCATCAGGTAAATCCGATTTCCAAAATAACAAAGCGGATTTACCTTCAGCTAAGGTAAATCCGCTTTGTTATTATTGAAATCGGATTTACCCCCATCTGAGGTAAATCCGACTTTAAAAATAACAAAGCGGATTTACCTTAGATGAAGGTAAATCCGAGCGAATTGCAAGTTGGGCAGGGGTATTTTCGGGTTTTAGCAATTTGATGGGGGTAGATGGGAGTTGATGGGGGTACAAAAAAAAAAGCCCTTAAGACAATCATTGGTCAGCTCGTTTAGTGCGGCCCACAGCCCGTAAAGGGTTGAGTTGGACTAGAAAATTAGTGTCCAAACATTTGGCCCATGCTTTTCCCAACCTCCCTCCTATTCACCACACACCCCTTAACTAGAAATATTTCAAGAATACCCTCACGTGCAACGCTCATGGATTCTGATGGAGGACGTGTTTTCAAATGGTTCGGTTACGTCGCACCAAACGCGCACGCTTCTACATCTCCGGGTTCAGTATTTAGGGGGTTCGGTTACCAACAACCGAACCCGTTGGTCGTTTGGCTAATGTCAACCGGACGTGGTAAAATTTAAGAAGGGGGTGTTTTTCAATTTTGTTAGCCCGGTGATGGGCTACCGGACAGGTTCCGTAGGTGGTAACCGAACCTACGTGTATTGCAGCAGACAGAATCAGAAACAAAAATGTTTCTGTTTATATTGCAAAGTAGAAACTAACTATGTATAAGCCAAGTTAGTAGTGATTTAAAAAACGTGGTAAACATTTAAGTCATAACAGTCATACGTGGGATCTACATATCACAATCACCATCCCAAGAACTCTTCACGATTACCAACCGTACATACCCATTCCAACAACTCTTAACGATTACCAAATAACTGAAAAAAAAAAAAAATGTCAGTTACTTACTTAGGAAAATTACCTAAAAAATCAAGACTTAGTCCGTACCTTATCCGTTGTGAACGAACTAGTAAAGTCTACAACTAATGCGTCATTTGAGATGTCATCTACTCTTGAAGTTTCACTTTTCTCTTCCATTTTATAGTCCTATCAATCAACAAATAGAAAGAAAAAAACCAAGTTACTGGACAGTCTGAAAATACGCAGGTTTGGCAGTCACTAACCGAACATGTTCGGTTCCCCTTAACCGAAACCTTCCGGCACCTCACTGCCGTGTCAACAAAATTGCAGAAACACCCAAAAACCAATTTTGTTAGTCCAGCGGGCCTTGTCTGAACCGGTTCGGTCAGTGGCAGCCGAACCAAACGCGATTTCAGAAGGAAAAAAAATCCAAATGCAACAACTTTCAGTGACGAAAATGAAAAAGGTTTGGTAGGGATGATACCTTATTATGGTTGGCAATGTTGATAAGTTGAGGTTAATGATGAATGTGAGGTGGATAGGGTTTGGAGTGGAGAGATGGGAGGTTTGGGGTGTTTGAGGGGAGTGTGTTGGAGTTGGAGGAGAAGAGAAGGGATGAAGGATATGGGGGGGAATGTAAAAGAATGTAAGGTTATTTTGGTGAATGAATATGGTAAAGGGGTGTGTGGTGAGTAGGAGTGGGTTGGGAAAAGCATGAGCCAACAATTTTGATCCAACCTAACTTGGTTTGAAAATTGTCTTGGCCCATGTGAGCTAGGTCCATGTATGTATTAAGTATTTTAGCAATAATGCATGCAGTTATGACAAGTGATTATCAAAATATGTGCACTATTGATGAAAATCAAAAGACATGTATGTGTTGTATCATATTTATTCGAGATTAATTCGCCGCAGCAGCAAAAATGTTGTTTATTAACACCTGGTTGTTGGGTTAGATTTCCCCCGGGTGTCGAGGCTTAGTTTTCCCGGGGGTGCAAGCTTGTGTGTGTTTGTGTGTGCATGCGCGCGCGCACGCTTCACGCTTGTGTGAGTGTGCGCGCGCGTGTGCGTGCGTTTTTAGCGCTAGAGCTAGCAAAATGGGCTACCCGGCCCTTATCGGGCCAGCCTACATCGAGCTTGGGCTTTTGCGGGATGAGCCAAAAAACCCGAGTTGAAATTTGGGCTCAACCTTTGCGGCCCGAGCCCAACCCTATGCGAGCTGCGGGCTTTTCGGGCTAGCCCGCATTATACGCAACACTAATTAAAAAATGATTTTTTTAGAAATAAAATAAAAGTATGTTCATTGTTTATAAGTTAGGAGCTAGAACATTTTAAAATTTAAGCTTAATATATTTAAATATATGCAATTGTTCGGACTATTTGATATTTGCATTTGAGATTAGAGAAATCCACCGTAGAAAGAATGAAACCAATTTGATATTTGACTATTTCATGGTAACATAAAGTCCGGTGGGCCTTCAAAAGGTAATGAAGTGGTTGTAATTTTCAAATCAAGCAAAGCAATTTGGAGTTGTAGAAAGGCCAAGGGTTTTTTCTTTTACCCCCACCATATCTCCGTATACCCCCACAATAAATTTTAAGACGAAAATACTTATTGTAAAATTGACTTAAATCGGATCTACCTTTGGGGAGATAGATCCGATTCAGAAAAAATAAAAGGCGGACTTACGTATATCCGATTAGAATTAGTGGGGGGAAATCGGATATAGCTTCAGTGAGGTAGATCCGATTTGTTAAAATATAAAAGCGGATTTACCTATCAGTGGGGGTATGTCCGCTTTGTTAAAATGCAAATCGGATTTACCTCCCTGATAGGTAAATCCGATTTGTACTAAATTCGACGGGTAGGATTTGACTGCCAATGTTGATCAACGGTGTAGATTGCACCGACAATATCAACGGTTAATAATCATTGACGATTTCTATAAATACCCATTGCCAACCTCATTCTTTTCACTCAAAAATTTCACTCTCACTTGCTTATTTCACTCATCCAAAATGGAGATATGTCTCACTCAACGCTCAGATGACAATAGGCTTTGCGGTATACATCATCGGGGCGAAATCACGATGAGAGAAGATGGTGTCCACTTCTGGAGTCCTCAGCCGGTGTTATGCAGAATCCACCGCGGCATGGGGTTTAAAGGTTTGAAGGATAAATTGTGGTCCAAAGTTCAATTGACTGGTGACGACCGTGACGTCACTAGTATCACTTATCGCAAACCCTATCTTGGAGACGATGACCGTGTTTCCTTCTCGTCCATGACAATCAAGACTGACGAAGACGTGGTGAACATGTTAAACATCCATGACACGCTTCAGGGGTATAAGCCGTTGGAGCTGTACATGGAAACTCAACAGAGTGTGAATGAGATTTTACGTCGTCTTCGACGAACAGAATTTTAGGAAAATGTATCTGCCTATTGTTATTGTAGTTGGTTATGTTTTATGTTTTATCTTTTATCGCATGAATGAAATCGAAATTTTAATGAAACTCCACAAATATAATAAACCAGAAATAATAAGAATCAAGTAATAAAAAAACAGTTCAAGCATACAATCACACAAAACCCCTAGTCACGCCCCCGGTAGCATATCCAGTAACTGGGTGAGGCGAGCGTATGTCTGACTACCCATCCTAATGTCTCCGCTCCGAAGCCCCCTCCGTCCACAATCTCTAGCAAATCTGGCTGTACTGGTGGTGCAGCTGGCTGTACTGGTGGTGGTGATGCAACCCATAAGAGTCTAGGAATAGATGCTCTCAAATACCAATGTATGTAGTCCGGAGCAACCTGACCCAACTCCTCAGCAGGATAAGTAGTATGCAAAACCTCCTCCACCACAGGCATATAATGTGCAATCCGAAAAAATGCAGTCTGCATGGCTCGGACGACCGGTAAGAGGGTGACGTGGGATGACCTGCACGTACCCAAACTGTCTGAGGACCCTATCTGGCATGTAGGGAACAGTGATGTCCCCCCAGCTGATGTGTCACCTGTATAATGAGACATGCTCAAAGTCTCTATCCTCACGGTGCTCCTCAAACGGTCGCCAGCAGACATCATCCGAGGTCAGCGCATCAATCCTCTGCCTGTATACCCCCAGCTTCACTCCATCTGTCTTCTTCTTCCTCTAACGCCCACACAGTGCTCCAGCCCGCAATCCACTCCTCCTCTCCACTAGCTGAGGAAAATACCATAAAATCCAGCTCTGAAAAAAAGAAGGTAAACAACATGGTGAATTAAAAACTCTTTAACAGAGGAAAAAATTAACTTAAAATTATTACCTGTAAGAGGGTCGTATACCCTCCTAACTGATGCGTCTGGCCCAAGCAGGAGTAGTTCAGGTGGTCATACATGAAAGCAAGTGCTGCTGCCCCATGCATATGATCCCACACCAATTGATCAACGTCATGAACTACCATGCTTTACAGGAGCTGGCTGGTTACGTGCTACCATATTTGTTTTTCTATGCTTCAATTTGGCAGATATCCTTTACAGTAAAAATGAACTAAGTTTGGGTTGCCGTTCGTGCGCACTGTTTGGACTTTTAGGTTGCCAATTTTAGACTTTTGGCAGTAATGAACTACAAGTAAAATTCTATTATTTCTTTTATAAAAAAATTCTATTATTTCTAACTTTGCGGGCTTTCGGGCTATCCGTGTCCTGGCCGGGCTAGCCCTTTTTGCGGGCTCAGGCTTTTCCAGATCGGGCTTAAAAGTCCGGGTATAAAAATGGCCTCAATTTTATCAACCCAAACCCTATGTTTTTTTGGGCTAGCCCGGCCCAACGGACTCGGCCCATTTTGCCAGCTCTATTTAGCGCAATCAAAAATACTCATTTTTACATTTATATCTTATTGCCTTTAGCGCATTCACGTCTTTTACCTTTTTATGTTGGCTCATATTTTTTGTACCCCCACCACACCTAAACACAATACCCCCACAATTTTATTCCCATTTTACCCCTTAGCAAAAATGCAAAACGGATTTATCCTTTTAATAGATAAATCCGGTTTGCATTTTTAAATCCGGATTTATATTAAAATGATAAATTCGTTTTGTTAAAAAAATGCAAAACTGATTTATCATTTTAATAGATAAATCTGGATTTATCTATTAAAATGATAAATTCGTTTTGCATAGATAAATCTATTAAAAATTTATAATTAATTTTTTAAAAAAATATATAAAATAGATATGGATATCGGTGATCTTTTGGTTCTGTTCAGTGTGTAGATATCTGTTACATGTGACGATGTTGTACGCCGGCTAGATAATCTAGGCAAAAAAAACCGGTTTTCGGGCAACCCACTCAGATTGTCCCGAAACCACATCCAGAAAAAAACAGGGCTCATTACTCCCGTCGAAGGGACTTCGGGGCTCAAAATCCCAAATTACATCGTTTACTATTTTTTATTAATTTTTGAATTTTTCATAATCTTCAAAAAAATTGAAAAAAATTGCATAAAATTATTATGATTCTTTAACTGTTTTTTAGTGGTGTTTTTATAACTTTATTTTAAAAAAATTGTTGCGTTTTTTAATTTTTAAAAAATGCAAAACGGATTTATCATTTTAATAGATAAATCCGCTTTTAAAAAATGCAAACCGGATTTATCTATTAAAATGATAAATCCGTTTTGTATTAAAATATTGAGAAACAGATTTATCATTTTAATAGATAAATTTGGTTTGCATTTTTATAACCGGATTGTTATAGAGTCATTTTTTAGACCCTAACTCGTCCTCAGACCCGAACAAACTCGATGTTCTTAGGGTCAAAGTAAGACCGGGTTGGCCCGAAGGACAATTGAAACAAAATTATAAGGTGATCGCTCACGTATGATTAAAAGTTAGAAGTGATAGATTGAATTTTTTTAGTATTTTATCATGTATTCAAACTCAAAACACGACTTTTACAATATTACTTTACAACAACTTCTAATTCAACTAACATAGATTTCAAATTGAATATTTTATTTATAACAATCTTATTACCAATATAATAGAGTTAAAATTTAGGGTGATGAGTGAGTAAGAGACGGGTTGGGACGGGCTATAAACCCTAACCCGTCCCCAAATTATGGTCGACCGTCTTTTGGTTCTGTTTAGTGTGTAGTTCGTTAACACGTGACGATATTGTACGTCGGGAGAATAATTTAGGCTAAAAAATCAGTTTTCGGGCAACCTACTCAAATTGTAATGAAACCACATTCTTTAAATCCGAAAAATATCAAGGATCAATACTCCTAAAGAAGGGACTTCTTTCAGGACTGGGGACCTCAAAATCCCAAATTCCATCGTTTACTATTTTTTATTAATTGTTTTAATTTTTCATAATCTCCAAAAAATCTGAAAAAATTTGCATAACCTTATTTTGGTTTTATTAGATTTTTAGTGGTGTTTTTATAATTTTTGGATTAGTTTTGGCTGTTTAACGGAATTTTAGTAGCATTTTATAACCATTTTTAAAAAATTAAATAAAAAACAAATTTTTTAATAACAAAATCGGATTTACCTTAGGTGGGATAAATCCGATTTTCTTTTTTTAAGGGAAATCGGATTTACCTTAGGTGGGATAAATCCGATTTTCTCTTTTTTTAGGGAAATCGGATTTATGTGCCCATCAGGTAAATCCGATTTCCAAAATAACAAAGCGGATTTACCTTCAGCTAAGGTAAATCCGCTTTGTTATTATTGAAATCGGATTTACCCCCATCTGAGGTAAATCCGACTTTAAAAATAACAAAGCGGATTTACCTTAGATGAAGGTAAATCCGAGCGAATTGCAAGTTGGGCAGGGGTATTTTCGGGTTTTAGCAATTTGATGGGGGTAGATGGGAGTTGATGGGGGTACAAAAAAAAAAGCCCTTAAGACAATCATTGGTCAGCTCGTTTAGTGCGGCCCACAGCCCGTAAAGGGTTGAGTTGGACTAGAAAATTAGTGTCCAAACATTTGGCCCATGCTTTTCCCAACCTCCCTCCTATTCACCACACACCCCTTAACTAGAAATATTTCAAGAATACCCTCACGTGCAACGCTCATGGATTCTGATGGAGGACGTGTTTTCAAATGGTTCGGTTACGTCGCACCAAACGCGCACGCTTCTACATCTCCGGGTTCAGTATTTAGGGGGTTCGGTTACCAACAACCGAACCCGTTGGTCGTTTGGCTAATGTCAACCGGACGTGGTAAAATTTAAGAAGGGGGTGTTTTTCAATTTTGTTAGCCCGGTGATGGGCTACCGGACAGGTTCCGTAGGTGGTAACCGAACCTACGTGTATTGCAGCAGACAGAATCAGAAACAAAAATGTTTCTGTTTATATTGCAAAGTAGAAACTAACTATGTATAAGCCAAGTTAGTAGTGATTTAAAAAACGTGGTAAACATTTAAGTCATAACAGTCATACGTGGGATCTACATATCACAATCACCATCCCAAGAACTCTTCACGATTACCAACCGTACATACCCATTCCAACAACTCTTAACGATTACCAAATAACTGAAAAAAAAAAAAAATGTCAGTTACTTACTTAGGAAAATTACCTAAAAAATCAAGACTTAGTCCGTACCTTATCCGTTGTGAACGAACTAGTAAAGTCTACAACTAATGCGTCATTTGAGATGTCATCTACTCTTGAAGTTTCACTTTTCTCTTCCATTTTATAGTCCTATCAATCAACAAATAGAAAGAAAAAAACCAAGTTACTGGACAGTCTGAAAATACGCAGGTTTGGCAGTCACTAACCGAACATGTTCGGTTCCCCTTAACCGAAACCTTCCGGCACCTCACTGCCGTGTCAACAAAATTGCAGAAACACCCAAAAACCAATTTTGTTAGTCCAGCGGGCCTTGTCTGAACCGGTTCGGTCAGTGGCAGCCGAACCAAACGCGATTTCAGAAGGAAAAAAAATCCAAATGCAACAACTTTCAGTGACGAAAATGAAAAAGGTTTGGTAGGGATGATACCTTATTATGGTTGGCAATGTTGATAAGTTGAGGTTAATGATGAATGTGAGGTGGATAGGGTTTGGAGTGGAGAGATGGGAGGTTTGGGGTGTTTGAGGGGAGTGTGTTGGAGTTGGAGGAGAAGAGAAGGGATGAAGGATATGGGGGGGAATGTAAAAGAATGTAAGGTTATTTTGGTGAATGAATATGGTAAAGGGGTGTGTGGTGAGTAGGAGTGGGTTGGGAAAAGCATGAGCCAACAATTTTGATCCAACCTAACTTGGTTTGAAAATTGTCTTGGCCCATGTGAGCTAGGTCCATGTATGTATTAAGTATTTTAGCAATAATGCATGCAGTTATGACAAGTGATTATCAAAATATGTGCACTATTGATGAAAATCAAAAGACATGTATGTGTTGTATCATATTTATTCGAGATTAATTCGCCGCAGCAGCAAAAATGTTGTTTATTAACACCTGGTTGTTGGGTTAGATTTCCCCCGGGTGTCGAGGCTTAGTTTTCCCGGGGGTGCAAGCTTGTGTGTGTTTGTGTGTGCATGCGCGCGCGCACGCTTCACGCTTGTGTGAGTGTGCGCGCGCGTGTGCGTGCGTTTTTAGCGCTAGAGCTAGCAAAATGGGCTACCCGGCCCTTATCGGGCCAGCCTACATCGAGCTTGGGCTTTTGCGGGATGAGCCAAAAAACCCGAGTTGAAATTTGGGCTCAACCTTTGCGGCCCGAGCCCAACCCTATGCGAGCTGCGGGCTTTTCGGGCTAGCCCGCATTATACGCAACACTAATTAAAAAATGATTTTTTTAGAAATAAAATAAAAGTATGTTCATTGTTTATAAGTTAGGAGCTAGAACATTTTAAAATTTAAGCTTAATATATTTAAATATATGCAATTGTTCGGACTATTTGATATTTGCATTTGAGATTAGAGAAATCCACCGTAGAAAGAATGAAACCAATTTGATATTTGACTATTTCATGGTAACATAAAGTCCGGTGGGCCTTCAAAAGGTAATGAAGTGGTTGTAATTTTCAAATCAAGCAAAGCAATTTGGAGTTGTAGAAAGGCCAAGGGTTTTTTCTTTTACCCCCACCATATCTCCGTATACCCCCACAATAAATTTTAAGACGAAAATACTTATTGTAAAATTGACTTAAATCGGATCTACCTTTGGGGAGATAGATCCGATTCAGAAAAAATAAAAGGCGGATTTACGTATATCCGATTAGAATTAGTGGGGGGAAATCGGATATAGCTTCAGTGAGGTAGATCCGATTTGTTAAAATATAAAAGCGGATTTACCTATCAGTGGGGGTATGTCCGCTTTGTTAAAATGCAAATCGGATTTACCTCCCTGATAGGTAAATCCGATTTGTACTAAATTCGACGGGTAGGATTTGACTGCCAATGTTGATCAACGGTGTAGATTGCACCGACAATATCAACGGTTAATAATCATTGACGATTTCTATAAATACCCATTGCCAACCTCATTCTTTTCACTCAAAAATTTCACTCTCACTTGCTTATTTCACTCATCCAAAATGGAGATATGTCTCACTCAACGCTCAGATGACAATAGGCTTTGCGGTATACATCATCGGGGCGAAATCACGATGAGAGAAGATGGTGTCCACTTCTGGAGTCCTCAGCCGGTGTTATGCAGAATCCACCGCGGCATGGGGTTTAAAGGTTTGAAGGATAAATTGTGGTCCAAAGTTCAATTGACTGGTGACGACCGTGACGTCACTAGTATCACTTATCGCAAACCCTATCTTGGAGACGATGACCGTGTTTCCTTCTCGTCCATGACAATCAAGACTGACGAAGACGTGGTGAACATGTTAAACATCCATGACACGCTTCAGGGGTATAAGCCGTTGGAGCTGTACATGGAAACTCAACAGAGTGTGAATGAGATTTTACGTCGTCTTCGACGAACAGAATTTTAGGAAAATGTATCTGCCTATTGTTATTGTAGTTGGTTATGTTTTATGTTTTATCTTTTATCGCATGAATGAAATCGAAATTTTAATGAAACTCCACAAATATAATAAACCAGAAATAATAAGAATCAAGTAATAAAAAAACAGTTCAAGCATACAATCACACAAAACCCCTAGTCACGCCCCCGGTAGCATATCCAGTAACTGGGTGAGGCGAGCGTATGTCTGACTACCCATCCTAATGTCTCCGCTCCGAAGCCCCCTCCGTCCACAATCTCTAGCAAATCTGGCTGTACTGGTGGTGCAGCTGGCTGTACTGGTGGTGGTGATGCAACCCATAAGAGTCTAGGAATAGATGCTCTCAAATACCAATGTATGTAGTCCGGAGCAACCTGACCCAACTCCTCAGCAGGATAAGTAGTATGCAAAACCTCCTCCACCACAGGCATATAATGTGCAATCCGAAAAAATGCAGTCTGCATGGCTCGGACGACCGGTAAGAGGGTGACGTGGGATGACCTGCACGTACCCAAACTGTCTGAGGACCCTATCTGGCATGTAGGGAACAGTGATGTCCCCCCAGCTGATGTGTCACCTGTATAATGAGACATGCTCAAAGTCTCTATCCTCACGGTGCTCCTCAAACGGTCGCCAGCAGACATCATCCGAGGTCAGCGCATCAATCCTCTGCCTGTATACCCCCAGCTTCACTCCATCTGTCTTCTTCTTCCTCTAACGCCCACACAGTGCTCCAGCCCGCAATCCACTCCTCCTCTCCACTAGCTGAGGAAAATACCATAAAATCCAGCTCTGAAAAAAAGAAGGTAAACAACATGGTGAATTAAAAACTCTTTAACAGAGGAAAAAATTAACTTAAAATTATTACCTGTAAGAGGGTCGTATACCCTCCTAACTGATGCGTCTGGCCCAAGCAGGAGTAGTTCAGGTGGTCATACATGAAAGCAAGTGCTGCTGCCCCATGCATATGATCCCACACCAATTGATCAACGTCATGAACTACCATGCTTTACAGGAGCTGGCTGGTTACGTGCTACCATATTTGTTTTTCTATGCTTCAATTTGGCAGATATCCTTTACAGTAAAAATGAACTAAGTTTGGGTTGCCGTTCGTGCGCACTGTTTGGACTTTTAGGTTGCCAATTTTAGACTTTTGGCAGTAATGAACTACAAGTAAAATTCTATTATTTCTTTTATAAAAAAATTCTATTATTTCTAACTTTGCGGGCTTTCGGGCTATCCGTGTCCTGGCCGGGCTAGCCCTTTTTGCGGGCTCAGGCTTTTCCAGATCGGGCTTAAAAGTCCGGGTATAAAAATGGCCTCAATTTTATCAACCCAAACCCTATGTTTTTTTGGGCTAGCCCGGCCCAACGGACTCGGCCCATTTTGCCAGCTCTATTTAGCGCAATCAAAAATACTCATTTTTACATTTATATCTTATTGCCTTTAGCGCATTCACGTCTTTTACCTTTTTATGTTGGCTCATATTTTTTGTACCCCCACCACACCTAAACACAATACCCCCACAATTTTATTCCCATTTTACCCCTTAGCAAAAATGCAAAACGGATTTATCCTTTTAATAGATAAATCCGGTTTGCATTTTTAAATCCGGATTTATATTAAAATGATAAATTCGTTTTGTTAAAAAAATGCAAAACTGATTTATCATTTTAATAGATAAATCTGGATTTATCTATTAAAATGATAAATTCGTTTTGCATAGATAAATCTATTAAAAATTTATAATTAATTTTTTAAAAAAATATATAAAATAGATATGGATATCGGTGATCTTTTGGTTCTGTTCAGTGTGTAGATATCTGTTACATGTGACGATGTTGTACGCCGGCTAGATAATCTAGGCAAAAAAAACCGGTTTTCGGGCAACCCACTCAGATTGTCCCGAAACCACATCCAGAAAAAAACAGGGCTCATTACTCCCGTCGAAGGGACTTCGGGGCTCAAAATCCCAAATTACATCGTTTACTATTTTTTATTAATTTTTGAATTTTTCATAATCTTCAAAAAAATTGAAAAAAATTGCATAAAATTATTATGATTCTTTAACTGTTTTTTAGTGGTGTTTTTATAACTTTATTTTAAAAAAATTGTTGCGTTTTTTAATTTTTAAAAAATGCAAAACGGATTTATCATTTTAATAGATAAATCCGCTTTTAAAAAATGCAAACCGGATTTATCTATTAAAATGATAAATCCGTTTTGTATTAAAATATTGAGAAACAGATTTATCATTTTAATAGATAAATTTGGTTTGCATTTTTATAACCGGATTGTTATAGAGTCATTTTTTAGACCCTAACTCGTCCTCAGACCCGAACAAACTCGATGTTCTTAGGGTCAAAGTAAGACCGGGTTGGCCCGAAGGACAATTGAAACAAAATTATAAGGTGATCGCTCACGTATGATTAAAAGTTAGAAGTGATAGATTGAATTTTTTTAGTATTTTATCATGTATTCAAACTCAAAACACGACTTTTACAATATTACTTTACAACAACTTCTAATTCAACTAACATAGATTTCAAATTGAATATTTTATTTATAACAATCTTATTACCAATATAATAGAGTTAAAATTTAGGGTGATGAGTGAGTAAGAGACGGGTTGGGACGGGCTATAAACCCTAACCCGTCCCCAAATTATGGTCGACCGTCTTTTGGTTCTGTTTAGTGTGTAGTTCGTTAACACGTGACGATATTGTACGTCGGGAGAATAATTTAGGCTAAAAAATCAGTTTTCGGGCAACCTACTCAAATTGTAATGAAACCACATTCTTTAAATCCGAAAAATATCAAGGATCAATACTCCTAAAGAAGGGACTTCTTTCAGGACTGGGGACCTCAAAATCCCAAATTCCATCGTTTACTATTTTTTATTAATTGTTTTAATTTTTCATAATCTCCAAAAAATCTGAAAAAATTTGCATAACCTTATTTTGGTTTTATTAGATTTTTAGTGGTGTTTTTATAATTTTTGGATTAGTTTTGGCTGTTTAACGGAATTTTAGTAGCATTTTATAACCATTTTTAAAAAATTAAATAAAAAACAAATTTTTTAATAACAAAATCGGATTTACCTTAGGTGGGATAAATCCGATTTTCTTTTTTTAAGGGAAATCGGATTTACCTTAGGTGGGATAAATCCGATTTTCTCTTTTTTTAGGGAAATCGGATTTATGTGCCCATCAGGTAAATCCGATTTCCAAAATAACAAAGCGGATTTACCTTCAGCTAAGGTAAATCCGCTTTGTTATTATTGAAATCGGATTTACCCCCATCTGAGGTAAATCCGACTTTAAAAATAACAAAGCGGATTTACCTTAGATGAAGGTAAATCCGAGCGAATTGCAAGTTGGGCAGGGGTATTTTCGGGTTTTAGCAATTTGATGGGGGTAGATGGGAGTTGATGGGGGTACAAAAAAAAAAGCCCTTAAGACAATCATTGGTCAGCTCGTTTAGTGCGGCCCACAGCCCGTAAAGGGTTGAGTTGGACTAGAAAATTAGTGTCCAAACATTTGGCCCATGCTTTTCCCAACCTCCCTCCTATTCACCACACACCCCTTAACTAGAAATATTTCAAGAATACCCTCACGTGCAACGCTCATGGATTCTGATGGAGGACGTGTTTTCAAATGGTTCGGTTACGTCGCACCAAACGCGCACGCTTCTACATCTCCGGGTTCAGTATTTAGGGGGTTCGGTTACCAACAACCGAACCCGTTGGTCGTTTGGCTAATGTCAACCGGACGTGGTAAAATTTAAGAAGGGGGTGTTTTTCAATTTTGTTAGCCCGGTGATGGGCTACCGGACAGGTTCCGTAGGTGGTAACCGAACCTACGTGTATTGCAGCAGACAGAATCAGAAACAAAAATGTTTCTGTTTATATTGCAAAGTAGAAACTAACTATGTATAAGCCAAGTTAGTAGTGATTTAAAAAACGTGGTAAACATTTAAGTCATAACAGTCATACGTGGGATCTACATATCACAATCACCATCCCAAGAACTCTTCACGATTACCAACCGTACATACCCATTCCAACAACTCTTAACGATTACCAAATAACTGAAAAAAAAAAAAAATGTCAGTTACTTACTTAGGAAAATTACCTAAAAAATCAAGACTTAGTCCGTACCTTATCCGTTGTGAACGAACTAGTAAAGTCTACAACTAATGCGTCATTTGAGATGTCATCTACTCTTGAAGTTTCACTTTTCTCTTCCATTTTATAGTCCTATCAATCAACAAATAGAAAGAAAAAAACCAAGTTACTGGACAGTCTGAAAATACGCAGGTTTGGCAGTCACTAACCGAACATGTTCGGTTCCCCTTAACCGAAACCTTCCGGCACCTCACTGCCGTGTCAACAAAATTGCAGAAACACCCAAAAACCAATTTTGTTAGTCCAGCGGGCCTTGTCTGAACCGGTTCGGTCAGTGGCAGCCGAACCAAACGCGATTTCAGAAGGAAAAAAAATCCAAATGCAACAACTTTCAGTGACGAAAATGAAAAAGGTTTGGTAGGGATGATACCTTATTATGGTTGGCAATGTTGATAAGTTGAGGTTAATGATGAATGTGAGGTGGATAGGGTTTGGAGTGGAGAGATGGGAGGTTTGGGGTGTTTGAGGGGAGTGTGTTGGAGTTGGAGGAGAAGAGAAGGGATGAAGGATATGGGGGGGAATGTAAAAGAATGTAAGGTTATTTTGGTGAATGAATATGGTAAAGGGGTGTGTGGTGAGTAGGAGTGGGTTGGGAAAAGCATGAGCCAACAATTTTGATCCAACCTAACTTGGTTTGAAAATTGTCTTGGCCCATGTGAGCTAGGTCCATGTATGTATTAAGTATTTTAGCAATAATGCATGCAGTTATGACAAGTGATTATCAAAATATGTGCACTATTGATGAAAATCAAAAGACATGTATGTGTTGTATCATATTTATTCGAGATTAATTCGCCGCAGCAGCAAAAATGTTGTTTATTAACACCTGGTTGTTGGGTTAGATTTCCCCCGGGTGTCGAGGCTTAGTTTTCCCGGGGGTGCAAGCTTGTGTGTGTTTGTGTGTGCATGCGCGCGCGCACGCTTCACGCTTGTGTGAGTGTGCGCGCGCGTGTGCGTGCGTTTTTAGCGCTAGAGCTAGCAAAATGGGCTACCCGGCCCTTATCGGGCCAGCCTACATCGAGCTTGGGCTTTTGCGGGATGAGCCAAAAAACCCGAGTTGAAATTTGGGCTCAACCTTTGCGGCCCGAGCCCAACCCTATGCGAGCTGCGGGCTTTTCGGGCTAGCCCGCATTATACGCAACACTAATTAAAAAATGATTTTTTTAGAAATAAAATAAAAGTATGTTCATTGTTTATAAGTTAGGAGCTAGAACATTTTAAAATTTAAGCTTAATATATTTAAATATATGCAATTGTTCGGACTATTTGATATTTGCATTTGAGATTAGAGAAATCCACCGTAGAAAGAATGAAACCAATTTGATATTTGACTATTTCATGGTAACATAAAGTCCGGTGGGCCTTCAAAAGGTAATGAAGTGGTTGTAATTTTCAAATCAAGCAAAGCAATTTGGAGTTGTAGAAAGGCCAAGGGTTTTTTCTTTTACCCCCACCATATCTCCGTATACCCCCACAATAAATTTTAAGACGAAAATACTTATTGTAAAATTGACTTAAATCGGATCTACCTTTGGGGAGATAGATCCGATTCAGAAAAAATAAAAGGCGGATTTACGTATATCCGATTAGAATTAGTGGGGGGAAATCGGATATAGCTTCAGTGAGGTAGATCCGATTTGTTAAAATATAAAAGCGGATTTACCTATCAGTGGGGGTATGTCCGCTTTGTTAAAATGCAAATCGGATTTACCTCCCTGATAGGTAAATCCGATTTGTACTAAATTCGACGGGTAGGATTTGACTGCCAATGTTGATCAACGGTGTAGATTGCACCGACAATATCAACGGTTAATAATCATTGACGATTTCTATAAATACCCATTGCCAACCTCATTCTTTTCACTCAAAAATTTCACTCTCACTTGCTTATTTCACTCATCCAAAATGGAGATATGTCTCACTCAACGCTCAGATGACAATAGGCTTTGCGGTATACATCATCGGGGCGAAATCACGATGAGAGAAGATGGTGTCCACTTCTGGAGTCCTCAGCCGGTGTTATGCAGAATCCACCGCGGCATGGGGTTTAAAGGTTTGAAGGATAAATTGTGGTCCAAAGTTCAATTGACTGGTGACGACCGTGACGTCACTAGTATCACTTATCGCAAACCCTATCTTGGAGACGATGACCGTGTTTCCTTCTCGTCCATGACAATCAAGACTGACGAAGACGTGGTGAACATGTTAAACATCCATGACACGCTTCAGGGGTATAAGCCGTTGGAGCTGTACATGGAAACTCAACAGAGTGTGAATGAGATTTTACGTCGTCTTCGACGAACAGAATTTTAGGAAAATGTATCTGCCTATTGTTATTGTAGTTGGTTATGTTTTATGTTTTATCTTTTATCGCATGAATGAAATCGAAATTTTAATGAAACTCCACAAATATAATAAACCAGAAATAATAAGAATCAAGTAATAAAAAAACAGTTCAAGCATACAATCACACAAAACCCCTAGTCACGCCCCCGGTAGCATATCCAGTAACTGGGTGAGGCGAGCGTATGTCTGACTACCCATCCTAATGTCTCCGCTCCGAAGCCCCCTCCGTCCACAATCTCTAGCAAATCTGGCTGTACTGGTGGTGCAGCTGGCTGTACTGGTGGTGGTGATGCAACCCATAAGAGTCTAGGAATAGATGCTCTCAAATACCAATGTATGTAGTCCGGAGCAACCTGACCCAACTCCTCAGCAGGATAAGTAGTATGCAAAACCTCCTCCACCACAGGCATATAATGTGCAATCCGAAAAAATGCAGTCTGCATGGCTCGGACGACCGGTAAGAGGGTGACGTGGGATGACCTGCACGTACCCAAACTGTCTGAGGACCCTATCTGGCATGTAGGGAACAGTGATGTCCCCCCAGCTGATGTGTCACCTGTATAATGAGACATGCTCAAAGTCTCTATCCTCACGGTGCTCCTCAAACGGTCGCCAGCAGACATCATCCGAGGTCAGCGCATCAATCCTCTGCCTGTATACCCCCAGCTTCACTCCATCTGTCTTCTTCTTCCTCTAACGCCCACACAGTGCTCCAGCCCGCAATCCACTCCTCCTCTCCACTAGCTGAGGAAAATACCATAAAATCCAGCTCTGAAAAAAAGAAGGTAAACAACATGGTGAATTAAAAACTCTTTAACAGAGGAAAAAATTAACTTAAAATTATTACCTGTAAGAGGGTCGTATACCCTCCTAACTGATGCGTCTGGCCCAAGCAGGAGTAGTTCAGGTGGTCATACATGAAAGCAAGTGCTGCTGCCCCATGCATATGATCCCACACCAATTGATCAACGTCATGAACTACCATGCTTTACAGGAGCTGGCTGGTTACGTGCTACCATATTTGTTTTTCTATGCTTCAATTTGGCAGATATCCTTTACAGTAAAAATGAACTAAGTTTGGGTTGCCGTTCGTGCGCACTGTTTGGACTTTTAGGTTGCCAATTTTAGACTTTTGGCAGTAATGAACTACAAGTAAAATTCTATTATTTCTTTTATAAAAAAATTCTATTATTTCTAACTTTGCGGGCTTTCGGGCTATCCGTGTCCTGGCCGGGCTAGCCCTTTTTGCGGGCTCAGGCTTTTCCAGATCGGGCTTAAAAGTCCGGGTATAAAAATGGCCTCAATTTTATCAACCCAAACCCTATGTTTTTTTGGGCTAGCCCGGCCCAACGGACTCGGCCCATTTTGCCAGCTCTATTTAGCGCAATCAAAAATACTCATTTTTACATTTATATCTTATTGCCTTTAGCGCATTCACGTCTTTTACCTTTTTATGTTGGCTCATATTTTTTGTACCCCCACCACACCTAAACACAATACCCCCACAATTTTATTCCCATTTTACCCCTTAGCAAAAATGCAAAACGGATTTATCCTTTTAATAGATAAATCCGGTTTGCATTTTTAAATCCGGATTTATATTAAAATGATAAATTCGTTTTGTTAAAAAAATGCAAAACTGATTTATCATTTTAATAGATAAATCTGGATTTATCTATTAAAATGATAAATTCGTTTTGCATAGATAAATCTATTAAAAATTTATAATTAATTTTTTAAAAAAATATATAAAATAGATATGGATATCGGTGATCTTTTGGTTCTGTTCAGTGTGTAGATATCTGTTACATGTGACGATGTTGTACGCCGGCTAGATAATCTAGGCAAAAAAAACCGGTTTTCGGGCAACCCACTCAGATTGTCCCGAAACCACATCCAGAAAAAAACAGGGCTCATTACTCCCGTCGAAGGGACTTCGGGGCTCAAAATCCCAAATTACATCGTTTACTATTTTTTATTAATTTTTGAATTTTTCATAATCTTCAAAAAAATTGAAAAAAATTGCATAAAATTATTATGATTCTTTAACTGTTTTTTAGTGGTGTTTTTATAACTTTATTTTAAAAAAATTGTTGCGTTTTTTAATTTTTAAAAAATGCAAAACGGATTTATCATTTTAATAGATAAATCCGCTTTTAAAAAATGCAAACCGGATTTATCTATTAAAATGATAAATCCGTTTTGTATTAAAATATTGAGAAACAGATTTATCATTTTAATAGATAAATTTGGTTTGCATTTTTATAACCGGATTGTTATAGAGTCATTTTTTAGACCCTAACTCGTCCTCAGACCCGAACAAACTCGATGTTCTTAGGGTCAAAGTAAGACCGGGTTGGCCCGAAGGACAATTGAAACAAAATTATAAGGTGATCGCTCACGTATGATTAAAAGTTAGAAGTGATAGATTGAATTTTTTTAGTATTTTATCATGTATTCAAACTCAAAACACGACTTTTACAATATTACTTTACAACAACTTCTAATTCAACTAACATAGATTTCAAATTGAATATTTTATTTATAACAATCTTATTACCAATATAATAGAGTTAAAATTTAGGGTGATGAGTGAGTAAGAGACGGGTTGGGACGGGCTATAAACCCTAACCCGTCCCCAAATTATGGTCGAGCCAATTCTTTAAACCCTAACTAGTCCTTAGACTCGACCAAACCCGATATTTTTTTGACTCATTTTATGAAGCTACTTAGCTACCTCATTATGTGTTCATTTTTGAATAAATACTACTTTATAGTTAATTATCCATATACTTTAACAAATTCTTATAACTATTTTGGATTTTTTTTTACTATTTTGTTGAAAATGTAAAACAATAATTAAATTAAGGTTATGTTTGGTTTGGCGGTGGGAGGGCCTAGAAGTGCTTTTAGCATTAACTTTCGTAGTTTCAGACTTTAAAATGATGCTTGGGTTCCATTTTTAAAAGCGATTCTTCTCTCCAAAATTGATTCTACTTGAAGCTACTCCACGTAGCTTTTTCTTTAGGTTGAATCGATTTTAGAGAAATTTCCTCTTCATAATCACTGTTAAAGACCATTTACCCCTCCTAGTTTTTGTTCATGTTCTGAAACTTTTTCCAATAGCCCCTATCTCTTTACCTTGTTGCAAGGTTAGGGAATATGGAAGGCATTGGACTCCCAACTCTCCAAAGGCCCATTTGTTTTATTTTTTTTACTTATAATGATATCTCCAAAGGCCCATTTCTTTGTTACCTATAATTATATAATTCAGCTCACCAAAAAAAATATAATTATATAATTTTAAAAGAATTATATATAATTGTAAAAAAAAACGATTTGTTAACTTTTGTTTTGGCTTGTAAGTGAAAGAAAAAAGAATTTTTGTCTTGATTTATATATTCTCTAATTTTAATTTAGATTTTTTATATGCTTATTTAGTATTTTTTTTGTTATCCATTTTAACAAATTTAAGTTGAGACCTATTTTAGTAATTTCACACGTAAAAGCAACTCTAATCCAATCTATCCAAATAACGAGGACTTATAAAACTAACTTTTTCAATAAATGTATCCAAACAAAAATCACGTCATGTTCAACACACTTTTAACTAAAATCAATTCTGCAAAATCAATTCTAATCACCGCAGAACCAAATATACACCGAGGCAAATCAATTTTACTAACACAACAAACAATGTGAATTGAGATAATAATTGTTCCAGATTGAGCCAAGGGCCAAATTTCGATCTTGAGCCAGGACACAGCCCAATACAAGCCAACCTTCCATGCAGGAAAAACACTTACTCCGCCTCCTAACTCCTGGTAATCCATGCGCCACTGTTATCAACGACAGTGGGTTCATTGGCCAGATCCGACGGTCACGGTGCATAGTGGCAATTACGAGCAGCCAACCCTTGGTGCGCGCCTAAAGCCTATAAATAGCAATCCACCGCATGTGTATACACATTTATTCTCCCATACCTCCCATAAGACTTCCTACTTCTGACTTGGGCGTTAGAGTGTCATTGCAAGTACCACCCACCGAGTTGCGCTCTGGAGAACGACCTATTAACTATCCAAGTCGGTCCTTTCGAGTTCGGATAAGGTATAGATCAATAATAATTTTCCCAAAAATAACAAAAAAAATTATGATTTTTATAATTAACAACTCTAGACTACATATAAAAAACAATGGATAAAATATCAATGTAAGTAGTACTAGGGATGGCTCAGTAAATTTACATGGGCAGCAGCTCACAAAGATGCTTGCCCAATCAATCATCAAAAACATCAACAAACATCTCACCTCAGTAAAAATGTGAAAAGTTAAATTAAATAAAAAAAAACACTCAGATCCATTATCAATTTTCCCCTTTTTTTCTTTTCCCAATAGTACAATGATCGAGAATCGGGAAAAAGAAATTGCCAATCAAGAAAGTTCTAGAGTAGAGCCCTTAATTATCGTCAACGATCATGAACTTCATAATGCGCAAGCCAGCTCAACTACCTAAGCAATAGCATGTACAGGACCTGGAGTCACTAGCGTCGACGAACCTGGTAAAGTAGGTGTAGTACTCATAGGCGGTTCCGCCACACTCGGAGGAGGAGGAGAAGCCGTAATTGCCGGCGGTGAAGGCGGCGGAGACTGCATCAATGGAGGCGGCGGCGGCGAAGAAGAAGATGGGTTGGAATCAGGTGGAGGAGGGGTTGGATTAGTAAAAGGTGGTGGTGTTGCAGCGGGAGGAGCAGGTGGAGTAATGGGGTCGTCAGGGGAAAAAGGGGGACTGGGTGAGTTGAAAATTGGGGACGGAAAAGTTGCCGGAGAAGAATCGCAAGAGCCATCGGAGCATTTGGCGGTGTTGTTGTTGTGGTGGTGGTGGCGTAAGAGACTGAATCCCAAAATCAGACCAGTAACAACCAACACGGTGACAATGAAAATAAAGATCTTTGTTGCTTTTCCCACGTAGCACATTTTCTTTTCTGAATCTGAGAGGTGATGGTGGGGGCTTTGTCTACCTTGTACTGTGAAGTTGGGTTTTCTTTTTCTAGTACTAGTACAGCTAAGCTAGCTGCAGCACTCCTTCTGTGTTTTTTTGTTTATCTGTTTAGGAGAGAGAGATGCGTATGGGGATTGTGGGTTATTTTTCGTCTTTTTCTCATGGCGTTTTGAGGGACACTGATGAGAGTGTGCATTTCAAGATCCTACTACGCATACTGGCTCACTAGCTGGCTTATAAATAAGGCTCGCTGGTTAGTGGAGAAGTTAATGTGAGCACGTGAAGCCTAATTTAAGTGTTAGATAAAAAAAAAAAAGTGAATATTTCCGAGGGTTTTTTTCCGTAACCCCATTATATACCCTATACCCCTCAAATATGCCAAATCGACGATTTTACCCTTAAATTTTTTGATTTTCAAAACAAATTCCGAAATTACTTATTAAGGCATGATTTCGAAACGCCTATTTTTTAGGATTTCCGGAATTACGTGAAAATTTCTAGAAATATGTGAAAAACAGCTTCCGGAATTATGTTAAAAGGGGTATTTTCGGAATTTCCAAAAAAGGCTTCCAGAATTATGTTAAAAAATGGTATTTCCGGAATTGAAAACTGGACTTTTACCCACGGTTTTGTCTGTGGGATGCACCCACATGATGTCACTGACAACATCGGAACTCTCAACTTTTCTGCTCCAACATAAATAATTTTGCGACTCAATCAATCTCAAAAACTCCTGAATGTCCGTTCTAGGACCCCTCTTAGAAGACCTATAGGCGTAACGCTGCCTATATATTTGACGAAGAGAAGTGACGTTGTCCGAATAATGATTCTTCAAAACAGTAAGACAATCTTTCGGGGGCAACATTCAGATCAGTGTGCTCATTAACAATAGCTTTTTGCGGCTTAGTTAAATGACCAAAAGCTGTCGACCTGACCGGGGTAGTAAGCAACTCATGTGTGTGAAGACCACACCTAACATTCACACGCCAACCCCCCATGACGTATTGTACAAGTAGCTCTCAATGTAAACGGACAGCTTATTCTCTTAGACCCGAAAACTCTAGAATCATTAGACCACTTTCCTTGCTTCTCGCAACAAAAAATAATCTTATCTCTAGAACCCCTTTTAACTCCAGCTTTGTCAGATCTTACAATGATAACCACAACTCCAATACGTCTCTCAACCGCGTTATCCCACTCTTCTACATCCTCGCATGGAGAAAATATCTACAAAATAGAAAAAATAGAAAAATGTTACGTACTTAATTAATTAAATATCTACCAAACTTTGATTAAAAAAATTAGCATAAAAAATATACCATCTCCGTCCAGAATGCCTCTGTAGTGTCTACCACGAAAGGAACCTGCGACTCTGTATGCGGGTCAATATCTGTTTCAAAATAGAACAACAGTTATACAAAAATTAATTAAAAAAACCAAATCGGATTTAGGTACCTCAAACGTAAATCCGCTTTGTATTTTTCAAAATCGGATATACCCCCATCCAGGTAAATCCGATTCAGTAAAAGATATAAGCGAATTTACGTTTGGGGTACGTAAATCCGATTGCGCATCGGATTTAGCTATATCCGTCAGGACAAAATTTCACTTTCTATACCGAAATAAATGGTCAAATCGGATTTATCTGTCAGTTTGATACATCCATCCGATTTGACTTATGCGTGTATATTTATTACATATTTAAAGCTAATCGGATTTACCTTGATAAAGTGGTCTCCCACCAGAGAATCTTTCAAAAGTCAATTTTTATTAATTATGTCAAGAATATTTTCGGGATTACGATAATGTGTGGGAGTAGAAGGGAGTTGATGGGGTATAAAAAAAATCCAATTTTAAAGACCAAGGTCGCTTTACACTTTGGAGTAGGAGAATATCATTTTTAAAGACAGCCTGTAACGGTAAGCATTACCGATGTTAAGCTATTTTTTCTGGCCATTAGATAACCCATTTTCCACCCACAACTCACAAAAATAATAATCAATTAGCCAGGCTATTGATAATTGATCAAAATTTGCGAAATAAAATGTATCAAGGAAAATCGTTGTAAGGACTTGGTAATTGGTATAGGTTAATGTTTTATTTATTTTGACGTAACAACATTCTTTTTCACCACCTTGTCAGGGAACCTTAGACCGAAGAATATCAATGGTTGATGTATAAGATTGGACATTCTCGCATGTATGTAGGCAAAGGCAAAGTCACAACTCACAGGGTCTCCAACCCAACCCATTCATTATCATCACGTGAGGGAATCTATCGTGAACGAGGATGGATCGCAAGTTAAATTCAACCGTTAAAAGGGGAACACTACTACTAGTAGTAGTCTATTATCATAGAGAGCCGAGCCTGACAGACATGCATGTTTGCCACGTTGACGTTCATCATAGGCTAGCCTTGTCTGCCTCCTCTAATTACCTCACCTGCCCTTTACTAACTTAGGCTGGACATCGGGCGGTTTTGGGCGGTTTCGAGCCCAAAACCACCAACCGACTCAAAACCGCGGTTTATAAACACGGACCCATTTCCGCCCGAACTTCTTCTCGGATGGTGCGGGTTCGGTTGACGGGTTTCGCGGGTAAAACGGTGGGTACCGACGGGTTTGGGGCGAGGCACATGAACAACAACTAACAGAGAGTAAAGAGCTGGAGAAGACATGGAGAAGAAATATTGAGAGTAAAACAACTAACATAAAAACTATTGAACATATCTGTAGCAATTTGAAAGGCAAATCAAAGAGCTAGAGAAGAAATTTTGAGAGGTTGACGTCGTTGTTGAATTGGATTAAGAGGGAAAGAATAGAGATGGAAGATTTTTTTGATACAAATGAGAGATGGAAGATATTGAGTGAAAGAAATGAAAAAAAAAATGGGCGAGAGAGAGAAAGAGAATAAAAATAGTGAGATAATTAAGCTTTTAGAAAAGAGAAAGTCAATAAATTAGTAGTTGTCAAAAAAGAGATATTGAAAAACGTAATTTTTTTTTTTGAAAAGAAGGAGTAATGAGTGCTTTCTCAAAAAAGAGAGAGAAGTACATTGGAGTTGTTGAAATTTGTAAGTAAAATTTCTGAATACACACCAATTGGTACTATTATTTAATACTGTCATTGACTTTTGTGGGCGGGTACAGATTTCAACGAGTCTTATAATTGAACCATTGCCCGCCCATCTATATCCGTGTCTAACCGACTGCCAACCCGCTGGACCGACCGAATCCGCCCATGTTCAATTTTTTTGCGGATAATACGGGTTTCGGGTAAACCGTGATACTTTGTCCAGGCCTATACTAACCTACCGGTGGTGTTTGACTGTTTGGAGTATTAATTTTGTTCTGTACCGTATATCTGGTCTCGTAGGCAATCCGAGATAGTGAGTAGTCGTCGATCTTGATCAACAATGTTCTGATCCGATCTAGAAGGTGTGGTACCTGCAAAGACACTCTGACGCTTAAGTTAGTTAGATAGTCTACTATAGGTGAGAATATGGTGAGATAGCATACCTTTAATGCTTGCATTGAATGCTTATTTATAGAGTCAAAGTGGTGTTTGACCTAATTGATTTGTACCGTTTGATCTGGCGCTTAGATCTTGGCCATTGGTTAATTGATCTGTTTTTGTGTATGGGCCTCACTATTGTGGATTGGGCCCAATCCGTAACAGTTGCCCCCTAAGTAAGGTCGTCTATGAGGCGATCTTGACTTGTAAGTTTTATCCGAGCTCCATAGTCGAGTTTACTTCCCTGAAGGTTCTGTTGACCCTTTCTCAAAGTGACTGGGATCTTGTTCCTGAGCTGTGATCTTTCACAAAGCCGGGTTTGTGCTCACGTGAGTTTTTGCCCCCAGCGCCGATCTTCACAAAGTCGAGCTAGTGCTCACATGGTTTGTTGCCCCCAGCTCCGATCTAGACGAAGCCGAGCTTGTGCTCACGAGATAGAGACGGCCGTTGAGTGACTCAAGGTTCCTGTTTAATGATGGCGCTTTGATTAATTTGTTTGTCATTACTGTTGCTGATTGGAGACGTCGTTCGATGGCGGCTGGAGTAATGATGGCGCATCGTTTCACGTGCGTGTGAGTGATGTAATTGATTGAATGTGTCTTTTGACTTTGGCCCAATTCGTGACCTTTTGGCCACTATATATAGGGGTTCAGCCTCCTCCATTTGTTTTGTTGTTTGTGATTTTGCTCTGGCTACCGATCTTTCACTACAAGAAAATGTTGAATTTCCGGCCAGGAATTTCCGGCGGTTTTGGAGCCGCCGCAAACTTTTCGGTGGATTAGGGGAATTACCGGCGGATTTTATCCGCCTCAAACTTTGCGGCGGATTCCGTGGATTTTGTGGCGGATTTGAGATAACGAAAATATTCTTTTTTACGAGATTTTAACAATCCACCGGTAAGGTTATTTGCAGCGGATATTTGCCAATTTTGAATTTCACAAAACCGCCGCAAATCCCCCTAAGTCCGCCGCAAATCCCCTAGCTCCGCCGCAACGCCCATAAATCCGCCGGTAACCACCCTTTCCGGCGGATGCTACCTTTTGACCGTTTGACTTCGTTTCTCCTATATAAACCCCTTCTCCCCTTCTTCGTCTTCACATCTCTACCAAGAAACAGAGACATACGCCTCTCTCTTGATACGACACTCTCTTGGGCATTGTCGGCAGCGGCTCCAAGAGAGTGGCGTATGTCTCCATTTCTTTGTAAAGAAACTTCCACCTTTAATTTAATATTCACTATTCACTATTTACTGTCGGGAAGATCTTGACCGTTAATTTAGTGTCGGCAATATCTTGACCGTTAATTAGTGTCGACACTAATCACCACTGACTATTGAATAATCACGCTGCACTATTCACTATTTAATGTCCGGTTCATCTTTTTCATTAAAAGTAACCCCTTTATAAGCAAAAAACTCCTCCTCGTTATTTCCACCAAAAGAGACATCTACACTCATCAAATGCTCGGTATCATCCTCCAACTTAACAACCCGTTCTTGCAGTTCCTCAAACTTTCTATTTCGAGATTCAACCATCTTTTTATACATGCACTTCTCATCCTCCGAAACTTCACTCTCTAATTTTCATACTGCTCTTTCCAATTTTTATTTTTTCAAATAGTAAATTAATTAATTATTGAATTTTATTTTTTTATCAATAATTAAAAAATTTAATAAAAAAATAATTTTTTTAATTAAAAATATTTTTTTAAAAAAATAATATTTATTTTAAAAAAAAAAAGGATTTTGCAGCGGAGTTTTTGTATTTTGCGGCGGAATTTTAAATAAAACGATTTTTTTTAAAAAACATTATTTTTTTTTTAAAAAAACGGTCTTTGCAGCGGAATCATGGTTCTTGCGGCGGATAATTTTCCGGCGGATTTATGCTCTTTGCGGTGGATAATTTGCGGCAAATTTTTTTTGGCATTTCCGGCGGATTATCCGCCGGAAACTAGCGGCGGATTTATCGGCGCCACGAAATCCGCCGCAAGTTTGCGGCGGATAAACCGCCACAAAGCGTTTGCTGCGACCTGGCTACCGACAACAAAAATCTGCCGCAAAGTCCAATTTTGCGGCAGAAATATGGCTTTTCCGGCGGATTTTGCCCGCCGCAAAATCCTGTTTTTCTAGTAGTGTTTACATCGGCATTTCGAGCTTCCGTTACTTCGTTTTCGAGCTAGCATATCGTGGCGAGAGTCCCTCCGTTCCAGTGGAGTGAGATCGTGAAGCTCAGGTTCGTCTCGCTTCTGGTAACCAAGGTCAGTATCTTTACCTTTTTTTTGTTTATGCCGGGACTCCCCCTGTTTGCTTTTATTCACTCATGGTGGGGGTCGTCAGGTCGGGTTCCGACTTGGTCGCAGACCCACCATGTCGCTTGATCCTGACATTGCATGCCCCCATTCCAGCGGGTTCGAACTGGCGAGGACGAAACAAACCCTTAGGGTCGCCTCAGATAATCGTCTGAGACTAGTAAAATTGATGGCTTCCGGTTCAGAGATCCTGGAGGACAACTGTCTCGGCAATAACGCACATGCCGAGCCCGAGGTTCAAGAGCACCCCGACTTAGCTCCCATGAGCGACCAAGCAGAGGATGATCTTCGAGTCGATGACCATTCTCCTGAAGTTCCAACAAATGAACCACATGAGGAAGGCGATCTTCAGGATGGTGATCAGTCCCCCGAAGATCCAATAAACGTGCTAGATGTAGAGGACTTTTCAAATGAGAATCGACGGGTTAACGTGGTGCTAGTTGGGTCGAATTCGTCCGAAGCTGTTCAGTCCGGGGAGGAACAAGGGAGCTCGAACTCTCAAGGATCTGGTGACACGAGTTCTGATTCCGAGGCTGGTTCCACGAGCGGGGAAGAGAGTCGGAACCATGATGACGGCGAAGACGAAAACTGAAACGATGAAGACGGCGAAGGAGAAAGTCAGAATACCGAGATTGCCACAGACGGGTATTCGAGCACTGGGGTTGGGGCCGTCGACGTGCCCCTTTTAATGCCTTTGTCAACACCTCGGAAATATTTTTGGGTGTCCGAGTCTTTAATGCAGATCCGATCTTCGTATGTGGCTGGATGTGATATGAGCAGAATCGTCGATAAAATCTCGGATAAAAAGGGAATGATCTGGACTGCAGAGGGAATGAAGGAAGATCAGCACGTCGTTGTTTGGGCTTCTACCCTTAAGTTTGTGATGTATGATGTGATGATCACGGATATGAATATCCGACCTCCGTCTACTTCCCTTCAACAGTCAGTTTTGGGCACGCTAAACTTGGCGCCCTCCCAATTACACCTCAATTCATGGGCGTTCCTCTGGGCCTTCGAGTTGGTGTGTCTTCATCTCGAGAGACTAGTTTCAGCCAATCTATTCTTCCATCTACTCGAGATCAACAGAAGGCATGAGACAGGATCGGGAAATCGTTATGAGCACGTAAGCCTTCGTGCAAGGAAAAATACAAGATCTTCAAGCCTTATACTGATTCTTTGAAGGGTCAGTGGAAGGACAAATTATTTTTTGTCGAGCCCGTCAATTCCAAAGCCGTGGATTATGTTGGGAAGTTCAGCGAGGACTGACAGTCTTTGGAGTCTACCAAGTTCCCCATTAGTTGGAGCCTCGCCCACTATAATCGCAAACATGTTGCAAATACTGTGAATGAGGCGAGGTTGAGCGAGGTAGATAAAGAAACCAAGGTGACTCTGATCAATTGTGTCGATCAGATACCTTTTACCAATCCTGCTATCAGGGGCTTTAACACCGAAGCTTTGGTTAGGTATGGTACTAGATCAGTGGGGGAGGGCTTTGATAAGGCCCTTGCTCAGGTCGCTGTGATCCACCATTCATTATCTCTTGATAAAGGGATATTGAACGTGGATCATGACGTGGTGGAGGGTCGGATTATTAAGACCGACCATGTTACTAAAGAGCGTATCATCGTCTATCCACGTCCTTCCGATGCCTAGTCTATGATTTTAAGATCATTCCTTTTTGTAAAGGTTCTGGGCTCATACGGAAGCCGGCTTTATTATTATTTTTTTTGTAACTAATCACAATCTAGAACTTGAGGGCCCGACCGCATCCGGGTTTATTAGTAATATTTTGCACATTTTTTTGTAAATGCCAATTCAGTTTGTCTTTAGCTTGCCCGCATTAATAATTTTGATTGCGTTTATTTCACAAGTTATGTGTGTCGCCTTTAGGACAGTTTACCGGGACTCGGCTCAGATCGAACTCGTCCCTTAAGGTTTATGGCAACCTCGGCATTAATTTTGTGGTTTTGAACCCATAATTTAGTATCCCTTGGGACAATTTACCAGGATTCGGCCCAGATCGAACTCGTCCCAACGGGCTGCGACTACCTTCGTCGCTTATGATTTGGAACTTTAGGGAGATAGTTTGACCGATCCAAGGCTGTTCCTTTTAATTTCAGAAACCTGACTCGGCAAGGTTTAGCCAATTTGGATGTATTGAATGGAAAATCGTTACAAGATCGGAATACATTATGCCCTTAGGCTCAGAAAGTATTTAGCTGTAATAGCTTTTAAGCTTTGTAGCATTCCAAGTTCGGAGAATCGTTTTCCCCTCTAGGGTTTCCAACTCAAAAGCGCTGTTATCGGTCTTAGATACCACTCGGTAAGGTCCCTCCCAATTGGGGGAGAGTTTCCCTTGCGTGGCGTTCTTCAAACCAACGTTGCCTCTCCGAAGTACTAGATCGCCGATCTCAAAATCTCTCGGGACAACCTTTGAGTTGTACCGGGTTGATATTCTTTGTTTGACCACAGCCTCTTTGAAGGAGGCTCTACCTCGAACTTCATCTACTAGGTCGAGTTCTTCCCTTAGTGCCTGGTTGTTGTCTTCTGGCGACTTTGGGTTGGTCGTTCTCCAACTTAGTTCTCCTACTTCTAATGGAATGACCGCCTCACTCCCAAAGGAGAGCCGGAACGGTGTTTCTCCTGTTGAGCTTTGTGGGGTGGTCCGGTAAGCCCATAAGACATAAGGCAGCTCTACTACCCAGTTTCCCTTAGCATCGTCCAACCGCTTTTTCAATCCATTGAGGATTACTTTGTTGGCTGCTTCGGCCTGTCCATTGGTCTGCGGGTGCTCTACTGAAGTGAAATGTTGTTTGATCTTAAGGTTGGCCATGAGTTTCCTGAAACCTTTGTCATCAAACTGGGTTCCATTATCAGTGACGACTACTTCGGGAATCCCAAACCTAATCATGATATTTTTCTTAAAAATCTTTATGCAATTTTTTGCGCTGATAACGGCTAATGGTTCGGCTTCGATCCATTTAGTGAAATACTCTACTGCCACAATTAAGTATTTGAGCTGGCCCGGGGAGGTTGGGAATGGACCCAAGAGATCAATCCCCCACCAAGCAAAAGGCCATAGGGAGGTGAGGCTGGTCAACTCGGTAGGGGGGCCACATGAACATTGGCATGGATCTCACATTTCCGACATTTCTTCATATGGTTCTTAGCATCGTAATCCATGTTCGACCAGAAATAACTCGCCCTCAGAGCTTTCCGGGTCAACGATCTTCCTCCGAGGTGCTGTCCACAAATGCCTTCGTGAATCTCAACTAGGACGTAGTCTGCTTCCTCTCCTTCTATGCATATCAGAAGTGGTGAGGAGAGGCTCCTCTTGTAGAGGGTACCATCGACCACGGAGAATGATTGGTGTAATCCATCCTCTGCTTTCCTTGAGTACGCATATTGATGAAGCGAACTCCGGGTCTTGGTGGACGCTGGGTTTATGGAGCATTTCCTGGATAACGGAACGATGATTTCCTTAGATTTTCTGCTCTTGGGACGTGCTTAACGTCAGCCGACTCAAAACGAGCTAATAGGTTGTAACACCCCAAAATAATTTAATTAATTATTTAATTAAGTTATTTGAGGGATTATAATATTTATTTAAGTGGAATAATAATGTTGGAATTTATTTTATTTCAGGGGGTATCTAACTAAGTAAATAAGGTGGTGCAATAAGGGCCCAAGTCAATTAGTGACCCAAGCCCATTCCTAAAACCCCAAAACCCTATGGGAAGGGTTTCATTTGCACATTCCATCGAAGAAGAGAAAAGAATTAGAGAGAGGGAGAGAAGGGAAGCTCGCGACGTCTAGCAAGGAGGGAAAGAAGGGGATTTGTTCATCTTGGCTTTAGGTAATGAGTTTCTTTGATCCTTCCCTTTCCATTTTTCTTCCTCTTTCAAGTGTTGTAGTTCCAATCCCTAATTTTCTATTGTTGTTATTTCTCCATGGCCCTAGTATAGCCTACGGTTTGCGAAGGGGAGAAGGGAAGGGCTGCTGCGTTTTTTTGGTGACTTGTGCGTGGCTGAGTTCTTCAATTCTCAAGGTTAGGGGGCTCTACTTTATACCTATAATAGTTCTTAAGATATGTGATATATGAAGGTTAGGTTGTAGGAGTTTGAATTGTTGAATGTTGTGTGAATATCTTGTTGTTGAATTGAGTTAGTTGAATTGTGGATATTATGTTACTGTCTTGTTGTTGTAGTGATATGGTTTGAATTGATGAATGTGGTGTTAATGCCTTGTTGTTGTATTGAGTTTATGTGGTAAATTAAGTTGAGTGAGGTGAGAATGAACATGATAGGAATTGTGCCTATAAGTTGCTTGATTAATTACCTCAATGAAAAGAATATAGTTATATGTTGGTTGCGATGTATTTGATAAATAATCAATCGAAGTGGTGTTGAAGCGGTGTGAACTAATTGTTGAATTGTTAAATAAAATTGTTGTTGAAGTGTTGAAGTGTGTGGTGTGTGCTGGTTGTGTTGCGCAAGGGCGCCAAATTGGGCAGCCCCGTGCGTGTGTGGTGTGTGTTGGTTGTGTTGTGCAGGGGCGCCAAATTGGGCAGCCCCGTGCGTGTGTGTTGTGTGTACTGCGTAGGTGTGTGTCAAGGGCATGGGCGCCAACTTGGCAGCCCAGTGCGCCCGGTTGTGTGTTGTGTGTGCTACGTGGGTGTCTAAGGCGTAGGGCGCCAATTGGGCAGCCTTGTGCGCCTATGTATGTTATGTGACAGTTTGGTCCCTAAAGCGTCAATTTAGTCTTTGAGTACGTCCGTTGATCCAATAATTGCGAGGAAGTGTAATCGTTGAATTAAATTACTAACCTAAAGATACAAACTGAGTTGTAATTAATTGGAGACGTGAAAGCGGTGAGGGACTTCGGTCCAAAGCGGTGTGATATCCTTAAGGCCTATATGTTGATGATGTTGAATTGAGAAATAAAAAGCGGTGAGTTTAATAATTATTGTAGTGCATTGTCATAGTGTCTCATGACCCATGTGCATAAAGCGGTGTGTGGGCTTCGACCAAAGCGGTGTGGTGGCTTCGGCCAAAGCGGTGAGTGCCCTCAAGGCATAGTGCGGTGATGATGGATCCTCATGCATGTTGCATACATGCATATATTCATACATATGTTGATAATGTTTCTTGATGGTTATAACTTAAAGGATGAATGCTATTATTATTTTTGAGTGGGTGTTATTTGCTGCTTTCCTTATTATAACGCTTCTCTTAATTATTATTATTTGTGTAAAGAGACTCACCCTACTGCCTTATGTTGCTTCTTATGTCGGCAACTTGCAGGTAATCGCGAGTGAGGGCAGTCTTATGCCTTTTGCTAGTAGTCGTGTCAGCTCTGATATGTAGCACCAGGGGGAGGGCGTAGTAATACTGTTATTGTTATTTGGATGTATTAGACTGTTATGGTGATGTACTGAATATGACCCTAGACTTGAGGTCATCCGCCGTGTTAATGAATATTTTATTATGTGCTGTAAACTAAAACAGGTGTTTGTGGGCCCGTCCCTAAACTATCGTGCTATATATCGTGCTTTTGACCGTGGACTTCACGTCACTTAATTATAAACTAGTTGATTTTTATAAGCGTTGAAATGTGGCACTTTCTTCAATGATTTATACTCTTTCAAAACTCTGATTTTATATACTGAATAATAGTTAATTTAGAAGGGGGTGTTACATTAGTGGTATCAGAGCTGAAGTTGGTCTGTCCGACCAAGTGTCTAGATGTTATGTCTGTTGTATCTAATTATGTTTATTTGTGTAGAAATTTGATTCGATGGCGAGACGCGATGATGCTGCCTTGGCTGCTGCTCTGCAAGCCATAGCTCAAGCTGTTGGGAATCAGCACACGGCTGCTGATGTTAATGCTCGTAACTTAGCAACGTTCCAGAGGGAAAATCCACCCACCTTCAAGGGTCGGTATGACCCCGATGGAGCCTTGGCCTGGTTAAAGGAGATAGAGCGGATCTTCCGTGTCATGGAGTGTTCTGCTGCTCAGAAAGTGAAATTGGGAACCCATATGCTAGCAGAGGAAGCTGACGACTGGTGGTTGGGAATGTCGCGAAGGTTAGAGAATGCTGGTGCGGAAGTTACTTGGGAGGTTTTCACAAGGGAGTTCAAGAGAAAGTACTACCCTGAGGATGTGCGAGCTAAGAAGGAAGTAGAATTTCTAGAGCTGAAGCAGGGAAACAAGACGGTAGCTGAGTATGCCGCCAAATTTGAGGAGTTGGCCAAATTCTGTCCTTACTATGCCAATGATGCCGATTCGGAGTTCTCCAAGTGTGTCAAATTTGAGAGTGGTCTGCGCCCTGATATAAAGAAAGCAATTGGGTATCAAGAGATTCGGGATTTTGCTAGATTGGTTGATAAGTGTAGGATCTATGAGGAAGACAGTTCTGCTGCTTACAAGGCTGTGAAGGAAAAGAGGAATTCTCAATTTAGGGGAAAGCCCTATGATGTTGCTGGAAGTAAAGGTAAGTGGAAAGCAGGTACTGGTCAGAAGTCAAGTGGGGGAGGTGCCCCTTCGGATATTGTGTGTTATTCTTGTAAGAAGCCCCGTCATAAAAGTAATGAGTGCCCCGAGGCCAATTGTTTCAAGTGTGGTCAGAAGGGCCATAAAGCTGCTAACTGTGAAAAGAAAGGGATTGTTTGCTATAATTGTGAAGAAGTGGGGCATGTGAGTGCTAATTGTCCTAAGCCCAAGAGGGAGAGAGCTAAGGGGAAAGTGTTTGCGCTGGCAGGATCCGAGGATGCTAACGAGATTAGAGGTACTTGCCTTATTTATGGTACTCCTTTGATTGCTATAGTAGATACCGGTGCTACTCATTCTTTCATTGCTACATTATGTGCTGAAAAATTGGGTCTTGATTTGTCTTCTATGATGAGGGAGGTGGTTATTGATACTCCAGCTAAGGGGTCGGTAACTACCTCCCTAGTGTGTGCTAAGTGTCCTCTGTCAGTCTTCGGCAGAGATTTTCTTGTGAATATTATTTGTTTGCCTTTGGAGGGATTGGACGTTATCCTTGGTATGGACTGGTTAGTTGATAACCATGTGCATATCAATTGCTTCAATAGATCTGTGAGTTTCCTTGTCCCTGAGGAGGAAGAATCTGCCTTGCTGCCTGCTGGTCAATTGCGTAGGTTAATGAAGGAAGAAGTTCATCTATTTGCCTTGATGGCGTCTCTGTCTGTTGAGAGTCAAGATATCATTGAGGGGTTGAAGGTAGTGTGCGAGTTTCCGGAAGTGTTCCCTGATGAGATTCCGAGTGTTCCGCCAGAGAGGGAGATTGAATTTGCTATTGATCTTGTGCCGGGTATGAGGCCTGTATCTATGGCACCGTACCGGATGTCGGCGTCTGAATTATCTGAATTGAAGAAACAGCTAGAAGAGTTACTTGAGAAGAAGTTCATAAGGCCTAGTGTGTCGCCTTGGGGAGCACCTGTGTTGTTAGTGAAAAAGAAGGATGGAAGCATGAGGCTTTGCGTGGACTATAGACAGTTGAACAAAGTGACAATCAAGAACAAGTATCCGCTTCCGAGAATTGATGACTTGATGGAGCAGTTGGTGGGTGCTAAGGTGTTTAGCAAGATCGACTTGAGGTCGGGTTATCACCAAATCAAGGTGAAGGATGATGACGTTCAGAAGACGGCTTTCAGAACTAGATATGGGCACTATGAATATTCTGTAATGCCATTTGGTGTTACCAACGCACCCGGGGTGTTTATGGAGTACATGAACCGTACCTTCCATAGTTACTTGGATCGTTTTGTAGTGGTATTTATAGATGACATTTTGGTGTATTCCAAGACGGAAGAAGAGCACGCAGAGCACTTGAGGTTAGTGCTAGAAGTATTGAAGGAAAAGAAGCTTTATGCAAAATTGTCAAAGTGCGAGTTCTGGTTGCATAAAGTGAGTTTTCTTGGCCATGTGATTTCTGGTGACGGTATAGCTGTAGACCCAGCCAAGGTTGATGCTGTGTTACAGTGGGAGAGCCCAAAGTCAGTGACTGAGATAAGGAGTTTCTTGGGTTTGGCTGGTTACTACAGGAGGTTTATAGAGGGTTTCTCTAAGCTAGCCCTTCTGTTGACTCAATTGACGTGTAAGGGGAAAGCTTTTGTGTGGGATGCCCGGTGTGAAGAGAGCTTCAATGAGTTGAAGAAGAGGTTGACCACATCTCCTATTTTGGTATTGCCTGTTCCAGAGCAACCGTTTGTAGTGTATTGTGATGCTTCCAAGATGGGTTTAGGAGGTGTGCTGATGCAAGATGGTAAGGTAGTAGCCTATGCGTCTAGGCAGTTGAGAATTCATGAGAAGAACTACCCTACTCATGATTTGGAGCTTGCGGCAATTGTCTTTGCTTTGAAGATTTGGAGACACTATTTGTATGGTGCTAAGTTTGAGGTGTTCAGTGATCATAAGGGGTTGCAGTATTTATTTGATCAGAAAGAGCTGAATATGAGACAAAGGAGGTGGCTGGAATTATTGAAGGACTATGACTTTAGTTTGAATTACCATCCGGGGAAGGCTAATGTTGTAGCCGATGCTTTGAGTAGGAAGTCCCTTCATGTGTCTGCAATGATGGTGAAAGAGCTCGAATTGATTGAGCAGTTTCGGGATTTGAGTTTGGTCTGTGAAGTAACGCCTAAGAGTGTAAGACTGGGAATGTTGAAGATTCACAATGAATTTTTGGACGTTATTAGAGAGGCTCAGAAACAAGACATTAAGTTAGTTGAAGCGGCGGTTGGGATTGATCATTCCGAGAGTAAGGATTATGAGATAGATGCGCAAAATGTGTTGAGACACCGTGGAAGGATTTGTATTCCTGATGATGAAGAAATTAAGAAGGCAATCCTCGAAGAGGGTCATCGAAGTAAGTTGAGTATCCACCCAGGAGCCACGAAGATGTACCAAGATTTGAAGAAACTGTTTTGGTGGCCTGGCATGAAGCGAGATGTAGCCCAATTTGTGTATGCTTGTTTGACATGTCAGAAATCTAAGGTAGAACATCAGAAACCGACAGGGTTGATGCAGCCATTGGATGTTCCGAAATGGAAGTGGGATAGTATCTCCATGGATTTTGTAACTGGGTTGCCGAATACAGTGAGAGGATTTGATGCTATATGGGTAATTGTGGATAGGTTGACGAAATCTGCTCACTTTTTGCCGATTAATATGACTTATCCAGTTCCGAAGTTGGCAGATATTTATGTTAAGACTATTGTGAAGCTGCATGGTGTTCCTTTGAGTATCGTGTCCGATCGGGATCCTAGATTTACTTCTGAATTTTGGAAAAGCTTGCAAGAGGACTTAGGTTCTAAATTGAGATTGAGTTCCGCTTATCATCCCCAGACAGATGGGCAGACGGAGAGAACTATCCAGTCACTAGAGGATTTGTTGAGGGCATGCGTTCTTGAACAAGGAGGTTCATGGGATTCCCATTTGCCATTGATTGAATTCACCTATAATAATAGTTTTCATGCGAGTATTGGGATGGCGCCTTTCGAGGCATTGTATGGTAGGAGGTGTAGGACACCCCTGTGTTGCTATGAATCGGGGGAGAGTGTGGTGTTAGGCCCTGAGATTGTGCGGGAGACCACAGAGAAGGTGAAGATGATTCGAGAGAAGATGAAAGCCTCGCAGAGTAGGCAGAAGAGCTATCATGATAAGAGGAGAAAGGATCTAGAGTTTCAAGCTGGTGACCATGTATTCTTGAGAGTCACTCCGGTGACAGGTGTGGGTCGTGCCTTGAAGTCTAAGAAGCTAACCCCTCGTTTTATTGGCCCATACCAGATTTTGGAAAGAGTTGGGAGAGTTGCCTATCGGGTGGCCCTGCCACCTAATCTGTCTAATCTGCATGACGTGTTCCATGTATCTCAGTTGCGGAAGTATGTACCTGATCCATCGCACGTAATTCAGATGGATAATGTGGAGGTGAGGGAGAACCTCACCGTGGAAACTATGCCAGTTAGAATTGAGGACCGTGAGGTAAAGGTGTTAAGAGGCAAAGAGATCAATTTAGTGAAAGTGGTTTGGTTGGGAGCCGTGGGCGAGAGCATGACGTGGGAATTGGAGAGTAAGATGAAAGAAGCCTATCCAGAGTTGTTTGATTCAGGTAATTTCGAGGACGAAATTCTCTAAGTGGGGGAGAGTTGTAACGCCCCAAAATAATTTAATTAATTATTTAATTAATTTATTTGAGGGATTACAATATTTATTTAAGTGGAATAATAATGTTGGAATTTATTTTATTTCAGGGGGTATCTAACTAAGTAAATAAGGTGGTGCAATAAGGGCCCAAGTCAATTAGTGACCCAAGCCCATTCCTAAAACCCCAAAACCCTATGGGAAGGGTTTCATTTGCACATTCCATCGAAGAAGAGAAAAGAATTAGAGAGAGGGAGAGAAGGGAAGCTCGCGACGGCTAGCAAGGAGGGAAAGAAGGGGCTTTGTTCATCTTGGCTTTAGGTAATGAGTTTCTTTGATCCTTCCCTTTCCATTTTTCTTCCTCTTTCAAGTGTTGTAGTTCCAATCCCTAATTTTCCATTGTTGTTATTTCTCCATGGCCCTAGTATAGCCTACGGTTTGCGAAGGGGAGAAGGGAAGGGCTGCTGCGTTTTTTTTGGTGACTTGTGCGTGGCTGAGTTCTTCAATCCTCAAGATTAGGGGGCTCTACTTTATACCTATAATAGTTCTTAAGATATGTGATATATGAAGGTTAGGTTGTAGGAGTTTGAATTGTTGAATGTTGTGTGAATATCTTGTTGTTGAATTGAGTTAGTTGAATTGTGGATATTATGTTACTGTCTTGTTGTTGTAGTGATATGGTTTGAATTGTTGAATGTGGTGTTAATGCCTTGTTGTTGTATTGAGTTTATGTGGTAAATTAAGTTGAGTGAGGTGAGAATGAACATGATAGGAATTGTGCCTATAAGTTGCTTGATTAATTACCTCAATGAAAAGAATATAGTTATATGTTGGTTGCGATGTATTTGATAAATAATCAATCGAAGTGGTGTTGAAGCGGTGTGAACTAATTGTTGAATTGTTAAATAAAATTGTTGTTGAAGTGTTGAAGTGTGTGGTGTGTGTTGGTTGTGTTGCGCAAGGGCGCCAAATTGGGCAGCCCCGTGCGTGTGTGGTGTGTGTTGGTTGTGTTGCGCAGGGGCGCCAAATTGGGCAGCCCCGTGCGTGTGTGTTGTGTGTACTGCGTAGGTGTGTGTCAAGGGCATGGGCGCCAACTTGGCAGCCCAGTGCGCCCGGTTGTGTGTTGTGTGTGCTACGTGGGTGTCTAAGGCGTAGGGCGCCAATTGGGCAGCCTTGTGCGCCTATGTATGTTATGTGACAGTTTGGTCCCTAAAGCGTCAATTTAGTCTTTGAGTACGTCCGTTGATCCAATAATTGCGAGGAAGTGTAATCGTTGAATTAAATTACTAACCTAAGGATACAAACTGAGTTGTAATTAATTGGAGACGTGAAAGCGGTGAGGGACTTCGGTCCAAAGCGGTGTGATATCCTTAAGGCCTATATGTTGATGATGTTGAATTGAGAAATAAAAAGCGGTGAGTTTAATAATTATTGTAGTGCATTGTCATAGTGTCTCATGACCCATGTGCATAAAGCGGTGTGTGGGCTTCGGCCAAAGCGGTGTGGTGGCTTCGGCCAAAGCGGTGAGTGCCCTCAAGGCATAGTGCGGTGATGATGGATCCTCATGCATGTTGCATACATGCATATATTCATACATATGTTGATAATGTTTCTTGATGGTTATAACTTAAAGGATGAATGCTATTATTATTTTTGAGTGGGTGTTATTTGCTGCTTTCCTTATTATAACGCTTCTCTTAATTATTATTATTTGTGTAAAGAGACTCACCCTACTGCCTTATGTTGCTTCTTATGTCGGCAACTTGCAGGTAATCGCGAGTGAGGGCAGTCTTATGCCTTTTGCTAGTAGTCGTGTCAGCTCTGATATGTAGCACCAGGGGGAGGGCGTAGTAATACTGTTATTGTTATTTGGATGTATTAGACTGTTATGGTGATGTACTGAATATGACCCTAGACTTGAGGTCATCCGCCGTGTTAATGAATATTTTATTATGTGCTGTAAACTAAAACAGGTGTTTGTGGGCCCGTCCCTAAACTATCGTGCTATATATCGTGCTTTTGACCGTGGACTTCACGTCATTTAATTATAAACTAGTTGATTTTTATAAGCGTTGAAATGTGGCACTTTCTTCAATGATTTATACTCTTTCAAAACTCTGATTTTATATACTGAATAATAGTTAATTTAGAAGGGGGTGTTACATTAGTGGTATCAGAGCTGAAGTTGGTCTGTCCGACCAAGTGTCTAGATGTTATGTCTGTTGTATCTAGTTATGTTTATTTGTGTAGAAATTTGATTCGATGGCGAGACGCGATGATGCTGCCTTGGCTGCTGCTCTGCAAGCCATAGCTCAAGCTGTTGGGAATCAGCACACGGCTGCTGATGTTAATGCTCGTAACTTAGCAACGTTCCAGAGGGAAAATCCACCCACCTTCAAGGGTCGGTATGACCCCGATGGAGCCTTGGCCTGGTTAAAGGAGATAGAGCGGATCTTCCGTGTCATGGAGTGTTCTGCTGCTCAGAAAGTGAAATTGGGAACCCATATGCTAGCAGAGGAAGCTGACGACTGGTGGTTGGGAATGTCGCGAAGGTTAGAGAATGCTGGTGCGGAAGTTACTTGGGAGGTTTTCACAAGGGAGTTCAAGAGAAAGTACTACCCTGAGGATGTGCGAGCTAAGAAGGAAGTAGAATTTCTAGAGCTGAAGCAGGGAAACAAGACGGTAGCTGAGTATGCCGCCAAATTTGAGGAGTTGGCCAAATTCTGTCCTTACTATGCCAATGATGCCGATTCGGAGTTCTCCAAGTGTGTCAAATTTGAGAGTGGTCTGCGCCCTGATATAAAGAAAGCAATTGGGTATCAAGAGATTCGGTATTTTGCTAGATTGGTTGATAAGTGTAGGATCTATGAGGAAGACAGTTCTGCTGCTTACAAGGCTGTGAAGGAAAAGAGGAATTCTCAATTTAGGGGAAAGCCCTATGATGTTGCTGGAAGTAAAGGTAAGTGGAAAGCAGGTACTAGTCAGAAGTCAAGTGGGGGAGGTGCCCCTTCGGATATTGTTTGTTATTCTTGTAAGAAGCCTCGTCATAAGAGTAATGAGTGCCCCGAGGCCAATTGTTTCAAGTGTGGTCAGAAGGGCCATAAAGCTGCTAACTGTGAAAAGAAAGGGATTGTTTGCTATAATTGTGAAGAAGTGGGGCATGTGAGTGCTAATTGTCCTAAGCCCAAAGGTGCATTTTCCCGTTCTGTAAGATAGAATCCTACGAATTTTCCTCGATTCCTCGTTCTGTAAGATAGAATCCTAGGAATTTTCCCGCTCGGACCCCGAAGGTGCATTTTTCTGGATTCAATCTCATGCTATTCTTCCGAATTTCTGCAAATATTTCTTTAAGATCGGCTACGTGGAGATTTTCCTCTTCGCTTTTTGCGATCATGTCGTCGAGATAGACCTCAACGATGTGTCCGATTTGCTTTCGAAAGACCTTGTTCATAATTCTTTGATAAGTAGATCCGGCGTTCTTCAAGTCGAAAGGCATAACCCGGTAACAAAAATTACCTCGGTCAGTCATGAAGGTAGTTTTCTCTTGATCAAGAGGTAACATCGGAATTTGATTGTAACTGGAATACACATCCATAAAAGGCAACAAACGAAAACCTGAAGCATTATCGACGAGGCGATCAATGCTTGGGGCAGGGAGGCGTCCTTAGGACATGCCTTATTAAGATCAGTGTAATCACCACACATACGCCATTTTCCATTACTTTTCTTCACAAGTACAGGGTTGGAGAGCCAAGTTGTCTACTTGACTTTCGTTACAAAATTTGCGTTAATTAAATCTTGCACGGCTTTAGCAGCGGCAGCCTCTTTTTCTCCACTCTGAGCTCTTTTTCTCTGGGCGACCCATTTAGCATCGGGGTTAACAGCGAGTTGGTGACAGGCGACCTCCGGAGGGATTCCGGGCATGTCCTTATCAGACCAAGCGAAAAGGTGGGCATGGTCTTTCAGACATTATGCCAACTCCACCTTTACTTCTTCGGAAAGATCGGCACCGATCCTCACTGTTTTAGACGGGTCATCCCCCACCTGGACTTCTACAAGCTCCCCATCAGGATGAGGTCGCTTGATTTTTGTTTTCATCTCCCGGGTTAGATCGTCGTTGTTCTCTTCTTCCAAGCTATCTGGATCATACCTAGCATCTAGGTCAGTCACGTTTACATCGGCAGCCCTGCCATTTCCTTTCTTTTTCGCCTCTTTCCGACCTTCTTCAGGGGGATCCCCTTCCTCCTTAGCCTTCTTGTCCGCCTTCATCTGTAGATAAAAACACCTCTCAGCGGATTCCAAGTCGGTGTTGAGGGTGATGATTTTGTTGCAGAGAGAATAGAACTTTATCTTCAGGTGGACTGTGGAGGTTACCGCTTCGAGCCTTCCAAGAGTCGGCCTTCCGATTATGCAGTTGTAAATCGAGGGACAAGGCAAAACGAGGAAATTGGTTTTCACAGTTTTAATCATTGGTTCTTCTCCATAAGTGACCATTATCTCTAAGGGATCCGTTGAACCCGGAAATGTCCGTTCCTTTGTAAGGAGTGAGGTCCTCTTCTGAGATTTCCATTCTTTGGAGGAGGTCCACAAAGATGATATCTTCGAGCTCCCTTGATCCACCAAAATCCTTCCCATCTCTAGATTGGCCATCACGGCTCTGATCAGAAGAGGCACATGCTTGTTAGGTTTCCCATCCAGCAAGTCCTTCTCTTCATGGTTTTCCCGGACGCTTCGCAAGGAAAGTGTAGTGATCGAAAAATCCGGGTGAGGATTCTTCGAAGTTCGAAAATGAAGCCGCCACCAATGTTTAATTATACGGGCAAACATTAATAAATTCCTTTGAGTTGGATAAGGGTCCTTGAGACCAGATTTGGGTTCAGGAGTCGGTTATGCATGGGGAAGGTATTAGCACCCCACGACATCCTTCCTAAGGAAGGTTACCTTCTAATTAGTTGTATAAAAAGAATGTTAATTTTCAGAATGCTTATTTTACCCTTTTATTGCGAATTAAAAAGAAAAAAGACTTAACAAAATTGTTTGTTTTTTGTGCTTGACGGGAGTGGGCCCCCGCTCCTACGTATCTCCGAGTGCGATGGAGAAATCAAAACTACGTAGTTCTTGGTAGAAAAAGTTTGGTTTGTTTGTGTTTTTTAATTTAGGGATTTTAGGACTTGTGAGCCGTACGGTTCATTTATCCTAAAACGATGACTAACCCGGCCGTACGGCCGACTTAATCCCCTGTTTTTGAAAATATGATTTTTGATTTTTGGAAGAAAACAAGTTGTGTAGGGAGTGATTTTAATTTGAATAGGTATTTTAGGACTCTTGAGCCGTACGGCCCATTTGTCCTAAAACGATGACTAACCCGGCCGTACGGCTGACTTAATCCCCAATTTTGAAAATAAGACTTTTATTTTTGGAGGAAAATGATTATTTTGTTTTTCTGTTTTGAATATGAACGAAAAGTTAACAAAGAAGAAAAAAATGAAAAAGGGAACTAGTGAAAAATAATTATCATTAATATTTAAAAATAAACTAATTAAAAGAAAAATAAAATAAAAAAGGGAGGGGGAGAGAGAGAGCGAGAGCTTCGCTGGGAGAGGGAGAGAATGTGTTCAGTGTTCTTGTTGAATCACTGTGGTGTGTTTTTCACGATGGACAGAGCCTCCTTTTATAGGTGAAGGGTAAGGTGTGGAGACTTGCTAGGCAAGCAGACTTGCTAGGCAAGTAAACTTGTTGGGCAAGTAGACTTGTTGGGCTGAAGGCTTGCTAGGATGAAGCTAGATGCTACTGACACCCCCATTTTTTTGTGATTTTTTATTCTTCTCTAATTTTTTGATTTTTATGCAATTTTATTTTTGTTTTGTTGATAATGTATATAAAAGACTGATTTTTTAAGTTAGAGAACTGGTTATTTTAAAAAGACAAATCTAGAAAAAGGACAAGCTGGGCCAAAACCCAAACGAGAAAATCTAACATAGGCCCAATAAAGTGAATTACTAAGTACAGACACAATAAAATGAAATAGCGTCCAAACGAGCCCAAAACTCTTGCGGTAATTTAGACGAATAAATTATCTGAGTAGTAAAAAGGAAGCTTTATGTTAAGAAGCCATTATGTTAAGAAGGAAGCTTTGTGTTAAGAAGCCATTTTGATTGATAATGTCGTCAATATCGTCTTTCAAAGCGTTGCAGTGATTGGTTTAATGGCCACTACTTCGGTGATACCGACAGTATTTATTGGAATGTTGTCCTGGCCTGTGAGGGAGTGGATTGGGAAACTTTACGTCCTTAAACTCGGTGTTCAAGCAATCTGCCAAGATTTTCGCTCTGGTCTCATTGAGGTCGGAATATACTTGATGACGATTGCGGGGCCTGGACTCTCTATCGTTCCGTTGCTCTTTCTCATTCCGATTATCTTTCTCGTTCCTGGGCTTAGATGGTCCGGGCCTGGCGAAAACCCGACCTGCGTTAATTGCTTCTTCATGGTCGATGAAATTTTGAGATCTCTAGAGGAACTCCGCGAGAGTCTTAGGTTCGTTTACTCCGATGTTGGTCTGAGTCGGAAAGGGTCGTCCAGGTCTCGGACTTGAGCAGCTTCAGGATTAAATCTTTCAACGTAGTCCCGGAGAGGTTTATTCTCGCCTTGCCGAATGGCTGCCAAGACTTTTCGGTGTTTTGGTTTGCTTTTGGAGTGAGCAAACTGAGCAGAGAAAAGCTTAGCCAGTTGATCCCACAAAGAGATAGTGTTCGGTGTAAGGGACCTGAACCAGTCCGAGGCTACCTTCTCCAGAGTGAGGGGGAAAATTCGACACTTCATTTCCTCCGGGACATTCCGGTATTGCATCACCTTGTCAAAGTAGTCGAGGTGGCAGTCAGGATCGCCTCTCCCGTCATTCATTTTTAACCCTTCTGGTGACTTTTCAAGATGCCTCGGTACCAGATAGTAATCGATCTTGGCAGTGAAAGGTCCTTTTCGCTTTACCGTCTTCTCCCAGGGTGAAGATCGGCGATAATCGTACTTATCTAGATATCTTTGCGAGTGGGGGTGACGACGCTCCAGTCTGGGGGACTTTTCTCTGCTCCTGGAACGTCGTCTCGACGAAGAGGAAGCTAAAGACGAGTTATGCTGTAGAGAGTCTTCAGGGTAGTAGTATTCATCTTGAGTCCGACTTGAAGGAGTCCGAGACCCATTTCCCCCTTTACGACGAGGTGGGGAGCGGTGATGATGCCTTTTCCATGCAGGAGATCGGTGGCGCCTGCGGTCGTGATTCTTACGCCTGGGAGAACTGCGCTGAGGTGAACTCTGATCCGGGACACCGCGAGCTCGGAGCTCCGCGATTTCTGCTTCCATCTGGGAGAAATGGTAGCTGCGATGTTGGTCAGTCTCGGCTTGCCGATTCAATAGTTGTACGAGCTGTTGGACAACATCGATTGGTACCGGGACCTGAGGGGAGGTGGAAATCGGTTCCGAGCTGAGCTCCAGAGGACCACTGTCTAAACGGAGTCGCGGGGACGGTTTGAGTTCGGACAAGCGACTGCCACTCCTTCCGGGGTCACTTCTCGCAGGACTGGTTGCGTGACTGCCTGAAGAACCGGTCTCTCAATGACACTCTGGATCGTTCTAGGACGTAACTGGGGAGGCATTGCTAATCAAGGAAATGGGGGAGGGACTAGAGTATAATCTCGCTCCCACTGTGGTCGCCAAGGTTCTGTATCGTATATCCGATCCTGTAGGCAATCCGAGATAGTGAGTAGTCGTCGATCTTGATCAACAATGTTCTGATCCGATCCAGGAGGTGTGGTACCCGCAAAGACACTTTGACGCTTAAGTCAGGTAGGTAGTCTAGTACAGGTGAGAATATGGTGAGACAGCTGTTCTGATCCGATCCAGGAGGTGTGGTACCTGTAAAGACACTCCGACGCTTAAGTCAGGTAGATAGTTTAGTACAGGTGAGAATATGGTGAGATAGCATACCTTTAATGCTTGCATTGAATGCTTATTTATAAAGTCAAAGTGTTTGACCTAATTGATTTGGACCGTTTGATCTAGCGCTTAGATCTTGGCCATTGGTTAATGGATCTGTTTTTGTTTATGGGCCTCACTATTGTGGATTGGGCCCAATCCGTAACAATTTTTTTGCGGATTTCTATTTGGATGGATGGGCTTTGAGGTAAAAAGTCACAACAGTATGCTTTGTTTGGTGTATGGTTGAGGAAAAGAAAAGAAAAGAAAATAAAGGAAGCGAAAAGAAGAGAAAGATAATAGAAAATGAGATAATTATTTAGTTGTTTGGTTTGAGAGAAGACGAATGGAAAGAGAAGAGAAAAGAAATGAGTATATTTGATAAACGACATAAATAACCTTGTCTGAACATAGAACATGTGATTTGTTTATTTATCTAAAAGAGGTAAAATTGTAATTTTGATGAGTTGTCTACTTTTCATGGCCTTTTCTCTCCAAATTGGGAGGGAATGGATTTTGGTGGGCTCAATGACATTTTTCTTTCCTTTATGTACTTTTTTTTGAACCAAAGGAAGGAAAAATTCTTGGAAATTGTGTTTTCCATGCCTTCCTTTCTTTTCCACTATCTTTCATGGTATCCAAACACTACCTTAGAGACTAAAATTACATGGCGTTTGGTGGCTGATTGGAAACACGTCTCACATTGATAAACTCATGTCTACTCCGGAGCTCTAAGACCCAACTTTCACGTTGACGTTCATGCATGTTACCGTGAAAAAAGGTGAAAAAGAAGCATACGCTTGATTTCGTCTTGTATGGTATCAGTATTTCATATAGTTTGGTTTGGTTCAGTTTAGAGTCAAAAAAATAAATTGAAACACGATCCAATTTGATCGGTTTTCACAAAAGAGATCCAAAATCATCTAATAAAACTCGGTTTTAATTCTTTTCAAACTGAGTTGTAGTTTTTATTCAGATTGATGTGAAATCCCTAGTTTAGAGTATCTCATAAGCTGTTCTCTTGAATCCCGCTTTGTCTCACTTACCTGTGGGTGAATCTCTCTAAACCGAGTCTCATTACCAGGCGTGGGAAGACTTTCTATATGACCAGTCTTACTATATAGTAGAATTCCACTTTGTACCTGTTTTCGTAGCAGTAATGGCAGTCCCGGTCAACTACGTGGGAAATATGAGTTGAGAGGGCAAGAGGATTCGATCTCCACGAAAGGCTAAAGGAACATAAAAAAAGCGAATCATCTTTCTTTCTATACGCAATTTCCTCGTCACGACAATGAAACATGCCAGCCCTAAAATCAGGAAAAGCTTAGGGAGGGCAGCTCCCACGTCTGAGCAATCGAGGCCGGTCACTCAGAAAATAGAAATTTAGCCCAAAAGCTCTACTATAGGGTTCTCGCATCAGATCCCGTAAGAAATATGCGGAGTTGTGAGTTCCGGTGTTCCTTATTTTATGATATTACCACGCGGGGTATTATAGAAATGTAAGTCCTTTGTTTATAAGGGTCTTTAACGTGATGCCCAATGCCACGGAACTTAGTTGCGGTTCTTAACTCTCTTTTTGTAACTCATTCAAAGCTACATAAGATCTAAGAACTTTTGTGCCATTATTCTAAAAATACCTTAATTCTACTTTTTATTTTCCAAAAGCAAACTACCAAAATAATTAGGGTATATTAGTAAATTTAGTTTACTTATATATGAAATCAAGAATGTTAAATGAATATAACTAACTTTCTTAATACTGTGGGGTTAGTTAAGTGTAAAATTTGAACTTGAGTTGAGAGGATTAATTTCAGTGTTGTCAAACTTTGATCGGTCATTGACCTAGTAAAGACACAAGGTGAGTGGATCATTGATCGGACTAGTGGTTCACTACTTAAAAAAACTTATAATATGTATCAATTTCATACTTGAAAAAACTATAAAATAATTTTACCCAACCTTAAACACCCTCTCGAGAGGCAAAAGGATGTCGTTTTGCATAAGAAATAAAAAATGCAACATTGGTCGGGTCAACAAATTCTATCAACCTGTGGTATCGGCCAGGTCACCGGTTCAACAACAAACTGACCGGGTCAATGACATGTCCGGTCCAACTACTTGCTTGGAACGACCATACCACTAATTCTCGACTGAATCGTGCTGGTCCGGCTTTAATAACACCGATTAATTTATTTTTTTCCAAGTTGAGATGGTATGTAATTGTTTTGACGACCAATCCTAAACAAAAGTAGAGAGTGATCCAGCTTCTAATCCAATGGGCAGACAGACATAGAGTGATATTGAATGAAGCCCAATTGTGAAGCAAAGCCCAAAGGGAATGAAGTAAAAGGGGTAAAACTCGTCTGACGGTCTAGAAAGAAGCTCTCTCCCTATCTTTGATCATTGGTCCAAGAACTAAGAAGAAACTCCCCCACCCAACACGTCCACTTGTCTTTTCAACCACGTTTCTTATTTGGTCTATAATAATCTCAATTTTAGTGATAGAATCTTTCATTATTAGATTCAGTGATAATCTTGAAGATGGAAAGCTTAATGTGTAGTACAATGAGGAGGGGAATTACTACGTTTGAGGTTGAAGAAAGGTATTTTCAGCAGGGAATGGGATGGAGTAGTAGTGTTGATAGAGCAAGGAAGCTAAAGATGAAAGAAGCTTTTAAATTGGATCTTTGGCACGTCAACAAATTACAACGTGCTGTGGCATTGAAAGCTGCATTTGCTCAACAAGAGGTAATTAACCATTCTTTCTTTTTTCATATAATATAGTAGTGTTGTAATGTATCATCAATCAAGCTGTGGCCACCACATGTTAGAGCAGCGAGGTAACTAAGTTTCTTGAATGTTCGTCATCTTTGCACGTCTTCTTGCTTCTTTTCTTTTTCCTTCATTTATTAATCCACTCATTGTTCGACTTTAATTTAGTTCTTGGGGCCAAACAAAATTTCATAACGACCCCCGTAACAGAAATTTGTTTAACCCTCATCACCCCAGCTCTTCGTCTTCCCTTTTCTCTCTCTGTAAACTTGTGAATTCTGATAATAATTTATTTTAGTGACTAAAATATCTCCTATTTTGTTCACAAAAGTCTATTAAAAATTTTCTAAAATTTATTTATGTGTATTGCAACAATTTCTAAAAAAAAAATTAATGGAGGGAGATAAATTTTAGAGAATTTAATAATATTATATAGTTTCATACGGTTGATGTCGGCTTGTTGTGAGGACGAGATAATCCCCGGGGTTGTATTTGAGTGGTCCATGCATTCCTATGTGTATTTTATTTGATAGCCACGAGCCCCTTCTTGCAAATGAGAAGAAAAATAGAAAAAGAGACACTTTTCACCAAAAAAAGAGAAAAAGAGACACGGTGGAAAAGGAAAAGAGAAATATAATAAGAAATAAAAATGTTACTGTAAAGTGTAAACAGAGGAAGAAAGGACAAATTCACAAGCAACAACAGCAGGGGTAATAACTGAGAAGAGGGAGAATGTGGTCATCTAATGGAGTGAGTGCGGATCAGCTGGTGAAAACTTGACAAATTTCCATCAACATGTCTATTTCTATCCACCACTTTTGCTCTCTTAAAGCAAATTACAATTTTTCTTCTAACATAAACTAAACTATTAGCAAATTAGAAAAAAATTCCTTCTTTTTTCTCAGAGAAAAGTGGTATTTCTTTTGTCTTCGATAAACTAAATTTTCTCTTGCAAATGTTGTGGTGATAAAATGCAGGCACAAATTGTTTCAACAGACGAAGATCCAATGCTTGCAAACTATGTACCTATATACGTGATGCTCCCTGTAAGTCACAACTTATAAACCTTCAAATTAAATTTATGAATTATGAGTTATGTTCCATTTTAAAATTGTGTTGGTTCCTGGCAGCTAGGAGTAATTACAAATGACAATGTCTTAGAAGACAAAGTGGGACTTGAGAAACAGTTGAAAGAGCTGCATGCAGCAGGTGTTGATGGTGTTATGGTTGATGTCTGGTGGGGTATAGTAGAATCCAAAGGTCCTCAGCAATATGATTGGTCTGCTTATAGAACCTTGTTTCAGCTGGTTCAAGATTGTAAATTGAAGTTACAAGCTATAATGTCATTCCATCAATGTGGAGGGAATGTGGGAGATTCTGTTTTCATCCCATTACCTAAGTGGGTACTTCAAGTTGGTGAATCAGACCCTGATATCTTTTACACTAATCGAACGGGTATTAGGAATAAGGAATGTCTTTCCCTTGGTGTGGATAACGAGCCTTTCTTTTATGGACGAACTCCCATTGAGGTTAGCTTCTTTAAAAAAATTATTTCCTATTCATATTGTGTCATTTTATATGCCAGTGTGATGATTGTTAACATATTTGCTTGTTGGTGTTAAAATTGGTTGTTTGATTGATGCAGATGTATAGAGACTATATGAAGAGTTTCAGAGAGACTATGGAAGATTTCTTACAATCTGGGCTCTTTATAGATGTTGAAGTAGGACTTGGCCCTGCCGGAGAACTCAGATATCCCTCTTACTCACAGTGTCTTGGGTGGAAATTTCCTGGTATTGGAGAATTTAATGTGAGTTTGTGAATGTTCAAACTCTCACTATTACCATAACACACTAACATTAACATTTGTCTATAAAAAAAATAAACTAGTACAGTAATGATAAATAGAATAGATTTGTGTAGTTCCAAATAATATTGTTTTAGGTTCACTGAATACATGATATTACTACTTCAACAACAATAATAAGCTTTCCAATTCTTGAACTTTTTGTACATACATTTGAAATCTTGCAGTGCTATGACAAATATCTTCACGCTGAATTCAAAGATGCTGCAACAAAGGCAGGCCATCCTGAATGGGAACTGCCTGATGATGCAGGGGAAAGCAATGACATACCTGAATCTACAGAGTTTTTCAGATCAAATGGTACTTACCAAACAGAAAAGGGGAAATTTTTTCTAACATGGTATTCCAACAAGTTGATAAGGCATGGCGATGATATCTTGGATGAAGCCAACAAAGTATTCCTAGGGTGCAAAGTGAAGTTAGCCGCAAAAGTAAATTCTTAAACATATATATATGACAAATTACCAAGCTGATTTTATTTGCATCAATCATATGAAAGTTTATTTGTAAAACAGGTTGCTGGAATCCACTGGTGGTATAAAACAGAAAGCCATGCTACAGAACTTACTTCAGGATATTACAACTTAAATGATAGAGATGGATACCGTCCTATAGCAAGAATGCTTTCAAGACATAATGCTATTTTTAATTTCACGTGTCTTGAGATGAGAAATTCTGAGCAAAGTCCAGAAAGCAAAAGTGGTGTCGAGCAACTTGTTCAGCAGGTAATTCATTCCCACTTAAAATCTAATCTAATCTAATATGTTCTCTGCAAATATAAGAGAATTTGGGATTCATAAACTCCATGACATGTTGCTAGTGAAACAAGTTATTCACAATATAGCTTCTCTTAAGTAAGATCTCAAGGTTGAGCTATTAGAGAACTGTTTCCCGACCAACGAGTCAAGGAAGTTGGTTCTCTTTTAAGTAAGGTCTCAAGTTCGAGTTTTGTGAATAGGTGCAAGCCCACCTTGACTCGAATGAGATTAGTTAAAGTTCATGTGGATTACCAGATACGATACCAGGGTCTAGAGCAAAAAGCAAAATGATTCTTGTGTGTTATAATGTGTGTATATCTGTGCAGGTGCTGAGTGGAGGGTGGATGGAGAACCTTGAAGTAGCAGGGGAAAATGCACTTACAAGGTATGACCATGAAGCTTACAACCAGATCCTTCTAAATGCAAGACCAAATGGTGTTAACAGAAAGGGCCCTCCAAAACTAAGGATGTATGGAGTGACATACCTCCGTTTGTCAGATGATTTAATGCAGAAATCAAACTTTGATATATTCAAAACCTTTGTGAGAAAGATGCATGCTAATCAGGTACTGTTGGTTAGTATTTTCATATTTTGTTGGTTGAAGTGAATTAATTAATTCATCATTGGAAACAATCATGTTGTAGGATTATTGTCCAGACCCAGAGAAGTACTATCATTACACAGTTCCTATGGAGAGGTCAAAAGCAAAGATTCCATTAAAGGTTCTTCTTTTGGCAACTAAACCAGTGAAGCAATTTCCATGGGATGAAGAAACAGATATGAGTGTTACTGTTAGTGATGTTCCTAGTTTACTTTCTGATCTAATAGCATTTATCTTGTCTATATTCAAGAGAAACCGAAACTAAAGAGGTAATCTTAATAATGAAAATAAAAATAATTGTTCGTTTTATTTTACTATTTTCTGATTTGAGGTTACTTTTTGTTCTATTAGAGAATTTGAAAAGAAAAAAAAAGTAGTTGGTTTCTTCCGGTCTAAGACTTTTACACAGCCAAGCTAATCATGGAACGGCAAAGCGAAAGAGGATATATAGCTTCAGATATTTGCTTCCATACAGTTGCTATCTTTTTTTTACATGAATATACAGTTGCTAATAGAGAAAAATACTGATGCAGTTTACAATGCATGTTCGGAAACCTTAAAATTGTACTTACATATTGCAATGAACAAATGGTTGCGAAGAGTAATTCTTCTACTAATGTTATGAAATCATAAAGTAATAAAAAGCATTGATTCATCACCCGTGTGAAAGGAATTCGCCGAACAAGATAAACACACGAACGGCTTATTAAAATGGGAAAAAGAATGGAGATGCGGGGTATCGATCCCCGTACCTCTCGCATGCTAAGCGAGCGCTCTACCATCTGAGCTACATCCCCATGTGGACACTAGGCCATTCTACTGTTAAAAGCCAATGCACATTGTTCTCAACGCTAATTTGTCTGTTAACAGGACTTCAAGTTGGTGATTTCAGAAAGAATTAAATACAAAAGTTTGTCTCTTTTCCCAGCGGAGAAAGTTGGTTGGAAAACTAATGGGAGTTTTTCACCTCCAAAAAATTAATACAACTCCTTCATTTTCTGTTTCTTGCCTTCTGTTGGTTAGCCACCAGCTAGTATGAAAATGATTGTTTTTTTTTTTTTGCTAAGTTCAAAAGGTTATACATGTTTCCACTAAACTATTAGTTCTTCTATTTTGTATGTGATGAGGTTTTATAAATAAAAAATAATATTCAGATTGAAATCTATGATAGTTAATTCGTATATAGTGTCGCTAAAAAAATATTTACACTCTCGCCCAATCGCAAGTATGTGAGACTTTTAAGGTAGTTAAAATAAAGTCAAAAATATCTTGTCATGTCATTTAATAATTGGCTGAGGCCATAAAAAAATCATATATTCTGAGGGTGTATATTAATCGTAATTGAATGATCACCCTATAGTGTTTTTTTCTTCAATTATCTTCAAGGCCAATCTGGTTCTAACTAAATAGTTTGGGTCTAAAGATGGGCTAGGGACTAAAAAAATTGTGAGTCCAAAATTTAGGATTAGAAACAAATATAATCCATCCCAACTCTTCTATTACTCAACCCTAACTATATTGACCTATATAGCTTGGCATACATTTTTAGGGAAACACACTAAATACTAACACTTTGTTTGGGTTTGGATAGCAAGTGAAAGGAATGAAAACGATAAAACATGGGTTGATTTTTAAGAGTATGTTTATGATAGGAGAAAATGGAAAAATCGTGAAGGGGAGAAAGCATGCTTCCCAATCTTAAAATGTGGATTTGGGCTAACTCAACCCTATCAAACCAACTTGTAAGGTGAGATATGTCCTTTAATTATATACTTTTTTGAGATCTTATCTCTAGTCGATATGGGACTTGAGTTTCTCCCAATACTCTGATTTCTAAAAAGAATGAGAAGGAAAAATAAATAGTGTGTTCCACAAAAATTCTTTCTTTTCCATACGGGAGAAAACATTAATAAGAAAAAAAATCAAAATCTCTACGCAATTAAATAAGAGAAAATAAAAATTTTAAACTTTCTTTCCTTTCATTTTGTCGTCTACCTAAAAATATAAAATCATTTAACTCTAAGCTTGGATGCGAGTGGTTAACACACTCAATTTAAAAGGAGAGATCCAGCTAGTACTCATCCGACAAGAATAGAATAAATTGGAGTCGAACTTTACTTATCTCTCGGTCAAACTCCAGATTAATTGAGTCCCTTTTTCCTGAACACCGGAGCGGGGTGAATGACCTCTAAACCAAAAAATATATAAAAATCATTTGATTTTATTTTGTCTTCCTTACCAAAAAAAAATGTAAAACTCACCGTTTTGGGGTGCACATAAAATGTAAAAGAAATGACAACATTGTTCTCCCCACGTTTCTTTAGGACTTCAACTCGTCGTTGTCTTTCTTTCTCTCTCCTCTGATGTCCCTCACCACCTGAAGAAACACAACAACAAATCTTCAAAATCTCAACATAACTGCTTGAACTTGAACCTCGATTTCATATATCATATCAAAAGATAAACTACATTCCCGAATAAAAACACAAGCGTTCAGCAAAACAAAACCCTTGCATGAGAAACCGAAAGGCTATTCAACAAGGTACATGCATGTGTAATTTTCCTCTCTTCGGTTGCATTTGATCGGAAGGAATTTCAAGTTCAAATGAAATGAAAAGGAGATTATGCATTTTTGTTGGTGAATTAAGAAGAAATAGAAATGACAAGACCTTGTTATGCAGTTGTTTATGTCATTCTTCTTTGTGCGTTGGCCAAAAGGGACTCAGAGGGGAAGAGGTGGAAACCTGAAGAGTTTTATAGAGACCATGTTGCTTTCTCATCGTCCCTTCACATAGATAGAGAAAAGGTATCACATAATTCATAATTTTGATTACTATTTTCAATGTATATTGAATAGACTGTTATGAATTTAGTGAATTTGTGGTTGAATTGCTACTTCCTAAGTATGATTTTATTCTAGCAAAAAAGGGGCTAGCTAGCTACAAGCTTTAACTAAAGAACACCTTGAACTAGTCCAATTATGAGACTTTTTTTATCATCTTTTGTTGTATGTTGAATTGCATTTTTTTCATTCGATTGATACAGGCAAGGCAGGTATGGAAACACTGCAGGAAAGAAATGATAGAGTTGAAGAATGATATCAAAGATTTTGACTTGCATATATTGGATAGGACCAGTGACAAAAGATCTACTCTTTCAACAGATAAGATCATACATAACACAACAACTAAATTTCTACCTCCCCATATGAAACAACACTTTCTGGATTGCATAAGAAACACAAATCCTCTTACTGATGTTTCACAAGGGCTGAAGAAGCGTGATTCACTCTTTGGTTTAGCAGGTGAACATAGATATTTGCTCTCCGAGTCACAACATAATCAGACACCAACAAGCCTTAATTTTGTTCCATCATCCGGATCATCACCGAAACTAGATAGTCAAACTAATGAAAAACAGCAGAAAGCAATTATTGTTGCTGCCGCTGTATCGGGAGTTATAATCTTAATAGGATTGCTCCTATGTTGTCGTGAGGTTAGGAGGAGCAAAAAAGTTGACAAAGATGATAGACCTTTCCTCATATTAAGCTCAAGTGATTTGTCTGGTGGTATGTCTATGTTTGGTTTTCTATGCTAACATATAATGATAGTAATGAAACCTTAGTTTACAAGGGTTCTCTAACAATTGTTTCTTTTGTATCTCAGGTTCACAAAAGCCTGTTGGTTTGGAAAATTATGATATGAGAGAATCTAATATCAACTATGGAAAGAATCCTTCTATAGTTAGGAATTTGTCCATTAAGCATGAAGATTACAATGCCTTACTGGCTGAGACAACATTATCAGATGGCAAGGGACAAGTAGCATTGTCCTTATTAAAACTTCCTCCGGGAAGATCAGCCCCTGAGGCTCCACCACTACCGCCACCTGCACCACCTCCACCACCGCCTCCTGCTTTAGCACCTCGGCCTCCACCTCCTCCAAAAGTGGCTCGGCCTCCACCTGCTCCTCCGAAACCAATGGCAGGTAGAAACCAACATTCACCTCTAGGTCCACTTCGTTCTGGCGAGGTTGGTGAATCTGATGCTCCAAAACCGAAACTAAAACCATTTTTCTGGGATAAGGTTGCTGCAAATCCTGATCAAGCAATGGTCTGGCATCAGATCAGAGCAGGGTCATTTCAGTAAGAACATTTAAGTCCTATCAAAATCAAATTTTCCTTGAACTATAGTTAGATAGATTTATTAATATGATTGTTGAACTTCATAACAACTTACCAGGTTCAGTGAAGAAAAGATAGAGTCTTTATTTGGCTGTGCTAGAACAGACTCTCCATCTTTAGAACCTTCTGTTCAGTACATTCAAATTATTGACCCCAAGAAGGCACAAAATTTATCGATTCTTTTACGTGCTTTGAATGTCAGCACAAATGAAGTTATGGATGCCCTTAAAGAAGGTGACCCTCTCTTTGTATGTGTGTTTGGTGTTTTTAAGATTCTTTCAATTATGGTTATGCTTTATATCAATCTCACATTCATAAAACAAAGGCAACTATAGGATTTTAGTATTTCTCCAAGATTATAATTTGCATAATCAGTGTGATTTACTTGCAATATGTTGATTGAATCAGGTAATGAGATTCCTGTAGAGCTCATTCAGACATTATTGAAGATGGCACCAACAACGGACGAGGAACTGAAGCTAAGGTTATTCACAGGTGACATTTCTCAACTTGGTCCTGCAGAAAGGTTCCTCAAGGCCTTGGTTGATATTCCATTAGCCTATAAACGTCTCGAATCTCTACTGTTCATGTTTACACTTCCAGAGGAGGCCTCAAGCATTAAGGAATGTTTTTCAACATTAGAGGTGAGAGTAAGATTCATGTATTTTTTCCCTTTTTGATTTAAAATTCCAACCTGCTCTCATTGTTGTTCAATGCATATATAACTATACTGTGGTTATTAGGTACAAATGAAACAAATACAATATGCAATTTATTACTTGTATAGAATCTATAAAATTTGCTTTTATGTCAAGTAACGTCAATTTCGACCTTTTCTCGGATCCTCCACTTACACCAGTACAAAATTTGAATGATATTTATGCATTCAAGATATCTGGTTAGTGGTTATCTTAAAAAAGAGGACAAATTAAGAGCCTAACATGTTTATGGTCACAACGGCAGGTTTCGTGCAACAAACTAAGAAAAAGTAGGCTCTTCCAAAAGCTATTAGAAGCAGTTCTCAAGACTGGAAACCGCATGAACGATGGCACCTATCGTGGTGGTGCGCAAGCATTTAGGCTCGACACACTTCTAAAACTAGCAGATGTAAAAGGAACAGATGGAAGGACCACGCTGTTGCAATTTGTGGTTCAAGAGATAATACGTTCAGAGGGTATAAGAGCTGTAAGAACAGCTAAAGCAAGCCAAAGCCATTCTAGTATGAAAACCGAGGATTTCATTGAGGACTCAGATGAGGAATCAGAAGAGCGCTATCGAAGCCTTGGCCTTCAAGTGGTTTCAGGTCTAAGTAGTGAATTAGAAGATGTGAAAAAGGCAGCAGTTATAGATGGTGATGCATTAACAGCTGCAGTGTTGAAACTTAATCTCTCATTGAAAAAAACCGAAGAACTGTTGAATACCGATATGAAGAAACTCGAAGAAGAGAGTGAGTTCCAACACTCCCTAGCAAGTTTTGTGGAGAAAGCAAAAGATGAAGTGTCATGGCTGATGGAGGAAGAGAAGAGAATAATGTCTGAGGTTAAGAACACAGCGGATTATTTTCATGGGAATGCTGGAAAAGATGAAGGATTGCGTTTATTTGTGATTGTACGTGATTTTTTGATAATGTTGGACAAGGTGTGCAAAGAGGTTAAAGTATCAACAACAAAGACGGTGAAGGGTTATTGCAAGAAAGAGGCTTCATCTGTGTCAACCTCTCCAGATACTAGTCAACAGTCGCCTTCTGATATACATAGGCAACTATTTCCAGCCATAGTAGAGAGGAGAGTACGTAACTCTAGTTCTGATGACGATGACGATGAGAGGTTACCTACGTAGCTTTGATATGAAGATGTGCAAATGAGTTTGATTTGAGAGTGTATTGTTCTACTTCATCATATGGTAGATTTTTTTGGGTGTAAATCAGGTGTTCTATGCACGCAACTGTAGTGACCAATTCATCGAGCTGGATAGGACCATGATGGACGGTGCAAAGTCACGGAGAGTTGGAGACACTGTCCCTAACTTCCTAAAATGTATGTTATCATGCTTTTGAAGGGATTGCCTGTCTCTCCGGGTAACTCTTGTTGGTCAATGGAAATTACTGGATGTCAACTATGTTGTTCCTCAAGTGTGAACAGCAAGGGGTTCATTTGACATTTCACTCGGATAACAGAAAAAGGTGCATGTTTGGAGGGAGGGAGATTGATTTGTTTTTCCTCCATTAATTTGATGGATGTTGTTTTGGATCGGGTTTATGGTGAAATCTTGAAGTCAATGGAACATGTGAAGTTCCTCTAGCTAAGGTAGTTTCTTTTGTCAAGGTTCCTCTATTTTGGAATGGAACATCTTCCTGCAATTTTCTTCTCAAGGGTTTATGAAATATGTTATCAGTTGTTACTATGATATATTTTAAATGTTTGGTGATCATTGCTAGTGAGTTATCAACAATTGGTGAATAAGAACACCTTAAATATTAATATGTAAAGGACAAGGTTTATATTCGAGATTAAGCCTCTGCTGTAAATTGAAATAGTCGACTTTGATGTTAAAATACAAAACAAATAAAAAATGTTTGAAATATATATATATATATATATTTAACTGTTTGTAGCCTATCTCAGCATACCATTACAATATATGGTAACAAAAAATCAAAAATCTTTCATTGGTCACACTGTGAGAATAAATACAACTTACTATGAAACAGGTAACAACCAAGTACAAAAGAACCTAAATTAGAATTGTGGTACACAAGTTAGAGAATCAATAATTTGGTGATCATTTAAAATGGTGGGATTTTTTTTAACCCAATAGTGTGAATGTCTTGGACACATTTAGTAAAGCCACACATTTGGTAAAGCACTAAAGCAAGCAAAAAAGTGATTGTGGCCCCCACTCCATATGTTTCCTTAATCGCTAATTAATTCAAGCAGTGGCAGAAACGTAATACCCAACACAGAAAAGACCATGAACAAAACACAAAATCCCACCAATGGACAGAAAGTGATGGTGTGTGAAACCACAAGAACCACTTGACTTATGATTTGTTGAAGTCCCTATAACCAGCATGCTCAATCCAACAGCCAAAACAATCCTGCTCAACAACACAATCAAAACCAGACATCAAAATTGTTAGTCTATAAAACAAGTACAGAGCAAGGAACATTTTATTACCATGTTAAAATGAGGCAAGCCATTGAGAGTTGTCTATTGGGTGAAGACTTCTGAAGGTCTTCTTGAGAACAAAGACAATTGCAGCCACCTAACAAGTTGGCTATGACATGGGCTAGTGACAAAAGCACTGCTGCACCTAACCCAAGCATGAAGGCCTTATGGCTTGGATCTCTACACTCAAATATCCACAATCTCAAGTGTTTAACCTGTTTGTTAATTTAAAACAACCATTGTATATCAAACTTTTCTTTGTAGATATATAAAAACAATAAGGTTGGTTTCAATTTTCAAACATACCTTGTTTTGTGCAATTTCAGCCTCAATGCCAAGAATCCCAGCTGTGACATCCATAACTATAATCAAGAGACACAGAAAAATTCCTGCTTCTCTACCCATTTCTTCAGAGAATTTCTTATTTTCTTTCTAGTGTGCTTGTTTCTTTTTTAAGTGCTGGTTAATGGAGCGAGGGAACATATATATATAACAAGCTTGAAAAAAAGTATACCGAAAACTACATTTTTAGTGGAAAAAGCTTTTTTTATATTTCCTGTGCTAATTGAACTTTAACATAATTTAATGTCTTCTTTTTCTCAATGTTGGATTCGTTTTAATAGGGTGCAAGGAAAGCAGGGTATAAACCAGCTCATACAGTAGCGTGACTATAGGTATCTACGGTCCGTATACTATGATCACTAGCGTAACTATATATATATATATATATATATATATATATATATATATATATATATATATATATATATATATATATATATATTCACCATTCATAATTAGTGATCCGTGCCCAATGTGGGCGATCAATCTGATTTGGTTTGCCTGCTCACGTTATTGGCTCGTTGAGGTCGTTTGCTACTTGAACGAAGGTGATGGTGAAGTCGGGCTGAATAGTTGCTGGTCGCGTCCAGAGCTCCGGCGGGGTGTACGTGCGATGACACTCCGACGCGGCGACGCCCAAGTCAGTGGGGTAATATTCGAGCAGAGTAACGTTATGTGTGAAAGCTGTCGGCTGAGGTCTGACTTCTATATATAGTGCCAAAGGTTCTTCGGGCGACCGTCGGATCACGTATAGCTTGATCTGAGCCGTTGACCTTGCGGATCTAGGTCATGTCTCTCTGCTTCGTTAATTGGGCCGCTTGCGGCCGGCCTTGTGACCATGTTGGGCTCCGGCCCGGTCCAGAACAATTAGAAAGCCAGGTTTAATACTAGAAAGAAAAATTATTCTCAAACAAGGAAACGTAAGGATAGGATAATGACTCAAAAAATTCTTTTTTTCCCTTTCAATCAAGTAATCGGTGAGATGCGATCACATGCGCACGAGCCATGGCATCAACGATAAAGCCCAAGAATATTTAGTGAGGTGTTCTTAATGTCGTAAATGACACACAATGAACTCTCGACAAAAACTTACTTTCTTATTCTAAATTTTCTTTGTATATAAGTTATAAAAAAAGTAGGCAAATATGCAATTTAGTAGTTTGAGTTTATTTTAAATTTTAGTTTAGTACTTTAAGTTTTTTTTTCTCACTTTAGTCCTTTAAATTTATTTTAAATGTTAGTTTTGTCCTTTCCACTCGTTCCAATTAATGGAAGCTGGCGTGTCCATTAAGTTGATGATTAGTAGACTACGTCGATTTAAATTTATTTTAAATTTTAATGTGGTCCTTTAAGTTATTTTTTATAAAATTTTGGTTATTTACGTTTTTTTATCACTTTGGTCCCATTTGGTGAATGGAGATCATATTTGGAGCCACCAATTGTTGTAAAATTAATTGATTTTATATGATATTACAAAAGTGGGGAAGTCCCACATTGGTTGGCTTTGTGGAAACCAAAGCCTTTATATATTAAAACCTTGTGAGGGTTTATAAACAAACTAGTAAGTGGGACTCTTCGCGCGCACAAGCTGAGACCATCTCTGTGGGGCTCAGTGTAAATCTTTCGATTTCCCCCCTGGGCGCACGACTAGCCATGTGTTTATTTTTAATTATTTTATTTTTATTATATTTTTAATTACTGATTATATTTTGGACTTATTGAGCCTATCCATGTGCCTAATATAAGGGCAAACTTGATCTCTGTTGGAGTACTACTGCTGAAGCATGGAATCAAAGTTACATTTGAATCTAATAAGATTGTTTTAACTAAAAACAATGTCTTTGTAGGAAAGGGTTATTATGATCATGGACTTTTTGTACTTAACGTTTCTGATTTGAATAACAATGCTTCTACTTCTGCGTATTTGATTGACTCTTGTAATCTGTGGTATGCTAGATTAGGTCATATCAACTTTAGGTATGTTATTAAATTGCAACGTCTTGGTATGATAACAATTAGCGATAATCAACATAGCAAGTGTGGTGTGTGTGTTGAATCCAAGCTAACTAAGAAAACCTGTCCCCCCGTACAACGTGAAACTGAGTTGCTTAATTTAATTCATACGGACTTAGGAGATTTAAAACAAACTCCAACTAGAGGTGGTAAATATTATTATGTGACCTTTATAGATGATTTTTCGAGATATACTAAGGTATATTTATTAAGACAAAAGGATGAAGCATTTGAACCTTTCTTATCATATAAGGCAGAAGCAGAAAACCAATTAGATAGGAAAATTAAACGAGTTAGATCCGATCGCGGAGGAGAGTATATATCGTTTAATGATTTTTGTGAAAACGAAGGCATCATACATGAAACAACTCCCCCTTATTCACCTGAATCTAACGGCATAGCCGAAAGGAAAAATAGGACCCTGAAAGAGATGATGAATGCCATGTTAGTTAGTTCTAGTGCACCAAATAACTTGTGGGGTGAGGCTATCCTAAATGCTTGCTTTATACAAAATAGAACTCCTCATAAGAAAACCGGAAAAACCCCCTATAAACTATGGAAAGGATATCAACCTAACCTGAAATATTTAAAAGTGTGGCCGTGTGGGGGTGCTTGGCCAAAGTTATGTTGCCTGACCCTAAGAAAAGAAAAATTGGTTGCAAGACATCTGATTGTGTGTTTATAGGGTATGCCGAAAATAGCGCTGCTTATAGATTTCTAGTTGTGAGAAGTGATGTTCTAGATAACAACACTATCATCGAAACTAAAAATGCTGACTTTTTTGAAAACATGTTTCCTCTTAAACGTGATAGTACGACTAGACAACCACTAGTGACTACTAGTGATTTTATATGATATTACAAAAGTGGGGAAGTCCCACATTGGTTGGCTTTGTGGAAACCAAAGCCTTTACATATTAAAACATTGTGAGGGTTTATAAACAAGCTAGTAAGTGGGGCTCCTCACGCGCACAAGTTGAGACCATCTCTGTGGGGCTCAGTGTAAATCTTTCGATTTCCCCCCCCCCCCCCCTGGGCGCACGACCAGCCTTGCGTTTATTTTTAATTACTGATATTTTATTTTTATTATATTTTGGACTTATTGAGCCTACCCGAAAAGCCTCTATTTTCGCTATTCTGTTGAACCAAACTATTTTTACTCGGTTTTTTCGCGTCCTTGGCCGCCAAGACTTGTCCGCGTTCATCTTATCAAAGTTGTCCAGGTTCGTTGCTTGGTGGACTAGCTAGGTGGTTACATCTAACTTCGCTTGCTTTGTCCGCAACCTGAGGGCTGTTATGCGCTCCGCTTCCACTCTTTTCTCTGGAGTTAGTTATCGGTAGAGCCTATATAAACGCTAGTCGAGTAGCGCTTGATACATCAACGAAATCAGCTCTTCTTTGAAAATAAAATACGCGGCTGTTCTCTGACATTCCTGGGTTATCTTTCCTGAAACACTAAACAGTTCCTTCTTTCCTGATTCCCTATTGTCTAATCAGACGAGACCGGTTGTACCCTCGAGGGATTTGCACTGTAGAGGCGGATAAATCCTTAAGGGCGCGTCGTCAAGACCCCTCCGGTTGTTTTCCTAACTTTCGTTCTTTTGCAGGTACCGTTCGTCGCATCTTTTCAGCCACAACGCTAACACCAATATCCTCTCCGCTCTACCATCACCTCCCCCTTGGCTGCTGATGGGCAATTTTAACGAGGTCCTTCTTCCATCTGAGGTCAAAGGTACTTCCCTTCTAATCAAGCATATATATTTGCCTCAGTCCTAATGAATTGCAATTTCATCGATCTTGGCGCCCCTGGTAGTAGTAACTATACCTTGGCTAGACATGAGAGAGGCATTTTGAAAGTGACCAAAAGACTCGATCGTGCGCATGGGTTCCTAAAGCTTATGTTGTCAATCTTACCCGCTACTATTCGGACCATAGTCCAATCCTGCTCAAAGGCACCAGTTTTTTCCCTCCTAAATACTAAACCCTTTCGGTTTCAGGCCGATTGGCCGTCTCACAAAGACTTTCCAGATGTAGTAACCAAGGCTCGGAATAAAAGGTGATCATGTGGTTCCTCATTGTCTCAACCACGTACACGATGATTCTACCACTTTCAAAAAAGAGATCTTCGGTGACATTACCAAGAGGAAACTCTCCCTAGAAAAGAAAATAAAACATATTCAACATCTTATATATGGACGTCGTTTCTAATGGCCCATGGAATCTGCGTGACATCTATACTAGTTTACCCCATGACATTTTAGATGTGATACATCACACTCCTGCTCATGCCAACTTCGACTACGCACGTGGGTTTGGGGTCATGGAAAGCGGGGAAATTACACTTGTATTAGTGGCTACCGCAGGTTGCTGCAGAGCATTCGTCCTTGGGATCATGAGTGCAAAATGCAATGTTTTTAAAACCGGACCGGACCTTGAACCGGAGAGACCTCCGGGTCATGGTTCGTTCGGTTCAACCGGCTGAACCACGGTTGAACCGGATAATTAATAAATAACTAATTAAATAAATAAAATTATAAACTTCATAAAGAGCATAGCCGAACCACGGTTCAAAGCGGTTTTTCCGATTTTTTCCCGGTTCTTACCTCCAGCGGGTTAATAGAGCATAGCCGAACCATAGACATATCCGGTTCCCGGTCCAACCGGTTCAACCGGCCGGTCCGGTCCGGTTTTAAAAACATTGGCAAAATGGCTTGGATTTGACACCTCAAGGTTTCTGCTAAGCTCCAACACTTTGTATGGTTATGCTCTCATGACACCCTTCCTACAAATGCTCCCCATAGGCATCACTGCAACATTGTAATTTCTTTCTGCCTTAGCAAACTTGTCTCCTAAATTATAAGTTGGTTGGACAATTAAGCTACCTAGTGAAAAACAATTGGCGCCCCAATATATTGCCATGCACTAATGTCCTTTTTTTTTTTAATCAAACAGGCAGTCAGCCCGAATTTATTAATAAAATAAAGAGAGATATAAAAAACACAAGGGGGGACTAGACCAAAACCCTTGGTAATAAGGACAATAATAAAATGCCCAACAAGGCCTCTAAAATAAACAACCATAGAACTCTAATGGAAGAAATTCTAAGGCGAACAGAAAACCCGAAAGGAGGCGGCAGGGCAACACCTGAGAGTCCCCACACAACCTCCACCCACCACCTCCTGAACTCACACTCCAAACCACAACAGCCTGCATCACCTCGCTATCCTCACATTAAGCACATCACAAAGTATCGAGGTTAGAGGTGGAGGCCCGGAGACGATTGGGAGGGGGCAAAGAAGCAGAAGGCAAAGGGGGAGGAGCCCGGCGATCTGCAAACTGCAATCTGGCGTCCGACAAGGTACAAACTATCGAATCAGCACCCACCGACAGCACACCCCCAGACATCCGGCGCCGTGACTCCAACCACCATCGCGAAGTCGTGCTACCGGCCAACACCGCGACAACACCTAGCTTGATCGAGGTAGCCGAGCCACCAACCACCACCGCGGCCTTGCGCCCCCGACCAACACCGTGGCACAATCAAGCAAAACCGCGAGCGACAGGGAGAAGTGCCCACGACAAACGGAGAGGAGGCGTGACTGCGGTCCAAAGTCCGAAACGACAGCCACCATTGCGAACATCAGACAAACCACCGTGAACCACCGCGAAAACACCGCATCCGAAACAACCCCTGCGCGAACAGAGCCGCAAACCACCGCGAACAGAAGCACTCCATAGTACCTCCAAAAGCGCGCAGATCCACCAACAGGGAGATCCGACCAGCAACGCCTCGGGGGAGAGGCCGTGGACGTCACAGAGGAGATCAGATCCGATGAAAGGGAGCTCCCAACGGCGGTTCCAACCCAAGCAACGCCCAACCCATTTTTATTAATTTACAGCCACCGGAACAACCGAAGTCGAACACGAAACGGCGACGACGCAAGAACTTCTCCAGATCCAGATCGCGAAGACATATCCAAAAGAAACGCAGATCAGAGGAGAAGGAGCACTGAGAGGAGAGGGGAAGAAACCGGGGAGGGAGCCCCCCCTCCCAGCGGCGGCGCTGTTTTCTTTTTCTCCCAACGCTGTCTTTGTTGATTTGTTACACGTTGTTCTAGTTTTTCATGCACTAATGTCCTAAGATATAATGATAAGAGAATAATCGCAAGACATCCTAATGTATGTACTTTGGGCCAACAAACTGTCAGTCCGATACTTTTAACAATTAGTGCAGGTATATTTTAAGAGCAATGCTATTCAGCCAAATATTTTTAGATAAAAATAGACAAAAACTACGTTACAACATCAATTAACCAAGTTTTTTAAACAACTAACCAACCTACTTTTTCACAGTTTTCTAGACCATTGACTAAAAACTGTGAAAAAGTAGCTTGGTAGGCTTAAAAAACTGGTTAATTGATGTTGTAAGATGATTTTTGTCTATTTTTGTCCCAAAAAATTTGGCTGAATAGCATTTCTCATATTTTAATACTTTTAAAATTGCCCCATTCTCTGACCAAAAAAAAATAAAAAAAATTGCCCCATTCCACTTTCAGTTTTAGTTTCGTTTCATTGAAATTAGGCTCGTATTTGTCGGTTCATTTCACTTACATGTTCGGGCGTCAATTCATTTTACACTGTTAAAAGTTAATTTAATATGAAAGTCTAAAAATTGGATCTTGTATTTTTATGTTTCTTTTGTTTTGTAATAAGAATATTTTTTTTGTGCTACATAATGCGTCCAAAATGAAATTTTTCAAACGTGGTCAATGGACGGGCCAGTTGGCCCCCACCTCGCATAGATTGGGTTGGGCCAATAGATGGGTTTTTTTTTGCCTTCATCAACTCCCATCTACCCCCATCACATCCCATATACCCAAAAATACCCATGCCCAAATAACAAAGCGGGTTTACCTCAAATGGGGATACCTAATAGGTAAATCTGACTTTAAAAATAACAAAGCGGATTTACCTCAGATGGGGATACATCCGTTTGTTATTTTTCAAATCGGATTTACCTAGTGGGTGCATAAATCCGATTTCCCTAAAAATAGGAATTTGGATTTACCCCACCTAAGGTAAATCCGATTTTGTTATTAAAAATAATTGTTTTTTATTTAAATTTTTAAAAAAGACTATAAAAATGCTACTAAAAATCCGTTAGAGTCAAAACTAATCTAAAAATTATCAAAACACCACTAAAATCTAATAAAACCAAAATAAGTTTATGCAATTTTTTTTAGATTTTTTGGAAATTATGAAAAACTAAAAAAATTAATGAAAAATAGTAAACGAAGGAATTTGGGATTCTGAGGTCCCCTATCCTAAAAGAAGTCTCTTCTGGAGGAGTCTTGATGTTGATTTTTTTTCGGATTTAATGGATTTGGTTTCATTACAATTTGAGCAGATTTCCCGAGAACCGATTTTTTAGCCTAAATTATTCGCTCGACGTACAACATCGTCACGTGTTAACGAACTACACACTAAACAGAACCAAAAGACGGTCGAAATTCGTATCTAATTTTTTAACTGATTCATTTATTTATTAATTAGGTAAATCCAGATTTATTTATTTATTAATTAGGTTAACAGAACGGATTTACCCCAACATAAGGTAAATCCGCTTTTATTATTTTAAAGCGGATATACCTCCATATAAGGTAAATCCGCTTTTAAAAATAACAAAATCGAATTTACCCCCACTTAAGGTAAATCCGATTTCTAAAAAAAATGAAATCAGGATACGTTCGGGTTTTTTAAATTTTGTGAAGGGCAATTGCGTCTTTTTGCAGGGTCGATGGGGTAGATTGTTATGTGATTGGGGTAAAAAAAAACCCAATAAATTAGTGGTATGAAGTGATTCTAACTGAACCTGACCCAAATCGAAATTGTCTTTGACCCGAGTGAATTGGCCCAAATGTGTCGGGTTGTTGGAATTTACAACACTGCACAAACAGGAAAAAAACACAAGAACAAATTGTTTAATGAACTAGAAGAATTAGCAGAAAAGTTTTCACAAAAATGCATATTAACATTTTGTAATGCAGCATAACAAATAACAACATGCAAAATATGGGGTTAATTATGACGCTATAGCTATAATGCAAGGTATAGATAAAGGAAGGATAATTAATGAAAGGGATAAATCAAGAGGAGAACTAAAAATCGTGCTTCGATAAAACTCGTTGATATTAAGCTCTAACCCATATATAGTCTCTAAGAAACATGTGACATTGTCGGAGTGTGTCAGAAGATTGTGGTGCAGGCACGAACGAAATGCTTCACCTCAGAACAAAATAGAATTAAATGATTGCATAACATGGCAAACCAATGTATCCTCCATGACGATTGTGGAAACTAATCCTTCGAGATATTTAAGATTCATTTAAGGAGTTGACATCTTCCAACAAATATTTTTTCATACAGACCAAAAACATGCTAATTTTAATTGTAGGTGGAGATAAGCATGTGCATCTTGCATATATTTTTATGGACCAAATCACCAAAATTGCTAATATATATTCATCGTAATTTGTACCACATGATGCGTCCAAAATGAAATTTGTCGAACACAAGTTTTTGGTCAGTGGATTGGCCCAGTTGGCCCGCAAGCCACATAAGATTGGGTTGGGCCAATAAATTAGTGGTCTGAAGTGATTCTAACTGAACTCGGCCCAAATTGAAATTGTCTTTAGTGGGCCAATAAATTAGACTCTGTTTGGCAAGTCTGATATCCTAGCTTATAGCGGATGAAAAAAATTAGACTTGTTTGGCAAGCAGTAGTAGTTAGCGTTTTTGGAATAGCTTAGCGTTTTTTGAAACGCTACTTCAAATAGCGTTTGATCATATAGTTTATAGTGTCTCATCTTTTTAGTTTTTTTACCCTCATTGTTTTTAGAATATTCCTTCTCTATCCTCATTGTTTTTTCTTTTTTATGGATCCTTCTTGGTTTTGTACGTCACCCACGTACCTATTGTATTTTTTGTAAAGGCACTATTATTTGTAGCTTGGTACGTTTCTTTCATTTCCTTTCTATGTGATCACTTTTTTTTCTTTGCGTAGATGCTATCTTGTCAAATGGAATTAGCAATTTGGATTGAAATTATTTTTGTTTCTTTTTTAAATAAATGACACTATTAAAATAAATAATTAGTTGATAATAAATAAAAAATTATTTCAATTATCAAGTAAATAAATAAACTTTGACTTTCAATTCAATAAATAAATTAGACTTTCATGAATTTCAAGTAAAAAGAATAAATTAGAATTTGAAGTAAATATATAAATTAGACTATTACAATTTAAAAATGTAATCTATAAATATATTAATAATTAGTTTTTTTTGACAAATCTTAATAATTAGTTTAGTTATCTTGAATTTATAACAATAATAATTTGTACATATTTCATATTGATTTAAAAAACCTAACCATTAATTAAACATGTCATTTTATGTCATTTTACATTTATCAGCTAGTTTAGCTGCTAATTTTAGCAAACACTTAATTCGTCATCAGCTAGCTTATCCGCTATCAGCTATCTGCTATAAGCTATCCGCTATCAGCTAGCTTATCCACTATCCGCTATAAGTCCATCTACTATCTGTTAGTTTGTCTGTTATCTGCTATTTTTTACCAAACAAAAGCCTTAAGCTCTAAACCATATATAGTGTCTATGAAATTTGTGAGAATGTGGGAGTTTGTCCGTATTAAATTTGATGATCATATAATAAAATTTGACCAATTTATGTTTGTTTGATGCAGGGATGCAAAAAACAATTCTGGGTGTGCAAGAATCAGAGTAATCAACCCAGAAGTCAGGCCCAATCCAACTGATTGAACCCAAGCCAGTGAAAACGGGTCAACACGGAACCCAGTGGAGCAACAATGTTCTAACACGCGGGTTGGAAACGTGGATACGGGTTGATCCAACTTCAGGTACTATAAAACCCTAACTGAACCGATTCACCTCATTTTTTTCTTTTCTTTGTCTCTCTTCACTTCTTCTTTTCTGCTCTGGTTCTCTTCTTCTCTTCTCTACCCCTCTGCTAGGTTTTCTTCGAATCACACCAGATCTTGATGATTGAAGCTTCCAACTGCTTTAATCTTCAAGTATGCGTACTCAGGTAACTGAATAACCCAAAAGCCCCTTGATTTCGTTGTTGATTCTTCGCAAGTCAACAAACCCAAAAACACTGTTCTTCGTGTTTCAGGTTTTACGACGCCAGGGTTTTGAATCGAATAGTAACACAGGTAATCACGTTACTATTTTCTGTTTGATGATTTTGATGTTGATTTCTTTCACAAAAACCCTAACTGGTTTTGTGTTTGCTTGTACGTAACTGGTTCTTCACTTCTTTAAAGAACACCAACAGCTTCACACTTGTGGAGCTTCTCTTTGAGATCAACAGGTAACCTCTTCTCTTAACCTTTCTTTGTATTTCTCTTTTTCCCCATTTCTACCCGGTAAAATAATACGAAAAATCAGAGTTTATAAAAATTTCCAACAAATGAATGGAGTGCCACACTTTCTTCTTAAAAACAACAAACATGATTAATCCGCCTGTGGAAACAGATACATAACACTTTGCTTTTGGATGAACCAATAAATAACCTTTTAGTCTTTAAAAATAAGTCACCTTCATTACTACGCAGCGGATTCACAACAAAAGTCAATTCAAAATAATCGTGGCGTGTCTAACCAACTTAAGACAGCTCACAAACAGCAAAATCCTTGATAATAACGACTTTAAGTTTCAACAATAAAATAATCATAACAAAATAATAAGGAAAACACGTGTTCATTCCCCCCGAGTGTTACGTATCAGAGCGACGACACCGACTCGATCAAACGAAGGTAAGCAGCCTTCATTCGTGATTACCTGCACATTACCAACATGAGGGTAACATTCAAACAGAAGGGGTGAGATATCAAACCATATAATAGGGCATATGAAAAACAGTATGTTAGAGTCAGAAAATAAGTTCACCACTTCACCGTCGTCAAACAACTTCAATCAATCACAAGTCATCAACATAGCCACTCAAGTATGCAATATGAATGAGACTCAATACTATGCACATGCATGTGGTACCATTGGAGCAGAACTCCCGTCGTCGTCGTAAAAATCTGCCAGTAAATAGAGGCATCAACAAGGCATAAGCCTTCACGTCACTTTGCCAGTCCAGGCCAACTTATTTTGAGCATAGCTCCAACATGAAAATGCTATGTATGCGACGCGATGTAAATGCACAAACAACTAACAACGATTACATAGCAACACCACAACAACGGAATTCAACATTGGCCATAGGCCTACAACTTGATATTTTGCCAATAAATAGAGGCAATCCAACTAGGTGCAACAGGCAGCAACACAACAACAACGGAATTCAACGTTGGTCGTAGGCCTACAACATAATATCTTATTTAAATTCGAAGTAAATTAGAAAACCAACAAGAGCAAAGAAAACAAGATGAACAGTCACTAGCGGACACTCTAACAAGCCCCTCCCACAATTAAACTCAACATTCGGCATAATAAAAAAATCGTCTAGCAATATGGCACACAATCGTTAGCGTACGGGGTCGGAGAGTACCAATATCAAAGAATCACAAGTTAGATGGTTCAGTCTAGGGGTGTCAAAGTGATCCATTTGTCTACTGGATATCCGATCCGTCCATAGCAAAATCCATCCAATCCATCAGTTACAAACAAAAAAATAATAATGGATTGGATTGGATCCATCCACTTGATTTGTGGATGGTTGTGATCCATCCATTAATTTTTTTAAATCCAATGGATTATCAATAAGTATAAGATCAAAATCCAATGGATAATTATTTTTTTTTGACTAAAATCAATTGGATAATTATAAAAAATACATTTTTACAAAAAACTATTTCTAAAAACAATCTTCAGTTTTTTTTAAAAGGACTTTCCAATTTTAAAAATTTTTTCCAATTTTTTTTTTAAAATTCAGAAAAAAAAATATATATTATATATTTTTTGACAATATAATATATATATATTAATATATAATATATATATATTAATATATATATATATATAATATTATAATTAGCACCACCATGACTGGCGGCCGGCCGCCGGAGAGCCGTCGTATCACCACCGCCGATCGCCGGAGCGCCGCCGCGTGGACCACCGTGGGTCGCCGGAGCTCCGCCGCCGGCCGCCGTGCCGGCCGCCGGAGCTCCGCCGCCGGCCGCCGCTTCCACCACCACCTCATATATAAATATATATATTTATATTATATGTAATATATATTTATATATTTATATTATATATAATATATATTTATATTTTAACAATATTATATAGGTGTTAGCCTGCATTTTCGACAGGCTAATATTAAATGCAGTCAGCAGGGTTTGACTTAATATTTTCAGAAAGAAGGCAGATTTCGACACCAAGATATAATTTCGACTTCAAGAGGCAATAACCAAAGGAAAGCAGTCTAGTGCATAACTTAGCGAATTTGGAAAAAAAGGACACACTTCGACAGAGAGAAGATTATAGACAGCGAAACAAGTAAAGCTATGGAGATCTGTCGAAAGGGACTTTGATTCTTTGATCCAAGAGAAAGAGCAGTTAGACAATCGAAGTAGAAGCACGTCGAAATAGCAGTTACTCTGCCTTATCTTGTAGCAGTTATTCTGCTTTATCTTGTTTTAGAAAACTGCTGGGCAGTTATAGTATTATTTGTATTATAAATAGAAGTTCTGTAGAGAGGAAAAGGGGTCGCAAAACTCATTACACATATTTTCCTAAAACACTCTACTTCCGCAAACAGAGAAAACAGAGTCAACAGGAATTCATGTATGATTCTGCGTACCACTTCTTTATATAATTGTCTTCATTTCCTTTAGATTTCTGCACTTTGTCATCTTCTTCGCTTACAATTACTGCAATTTACTGCATTCTGATTACTTTTCTCACATTTACAAATTCTTGTACTTTATCGTAAGTTTCTACACTTCTATTAAATATCAACAATTCTTAGTAAAATTTGATCACAAATGGCCTGAGATTCCTAGTTGATCTCGCAAGTAACACGTGGAGTGAAACTAGCGGTGTTTACTAAAAATCACAGTAAACAAATTGGCACGCCCAGTGGGACCTTTGTGCTAAATAATTAAATTTTTTTTTTACTAAGATAATTCTGGGTTTGTTAAACACAGAACCAGTACATCGCACGTTGCATGCGTTTAAGAAGTGGTAGACAGTTACATCAAATGCCACGTTCAAACATGAATGGTGCTTCTACATCGAATGGACATTCCCAGGCGTCAGTTACTGATACCAACGCCACGAACACTCAGGGAACAACCCTTCCTGTACCATCTCCAGGAGTAACCGCTCCCATAATTGCTCCAAACGTGGTCGGCGTAACCGCCCCATTAGCATCTTCGACAGACATGGGTGTAACCGCTATAACCGCTCCCACTATAACTCCTGGGTCGAACATGATGATTCCCCAATCATCAACCTTTGGTTCAACTAATCCTTGGATACCCAACGCTATGGTGGGAAATATGCCATATAGTTTTCCCATAAATGGTCGAAATTACCCCTTTGGAATGCCAACCGCCATGATGGTAGGACTCCATACAAATGCATCTACATATGCAGATAACATGGCTTCGAACTTTTCGCCTATGCACAACCCATCAGAAAATATGTATAGTCGAAATATACAACCTTCAATAACCACTTCGTCATTATTGGCATTAAGACAACAAATGGATGATACTAACCATGATATGGTAAATATGCTAACACAGCAAATAGGTACAGTGTTTAATCCCCTGATACAGGACACAAATAACAGTTACCAAATGTTAGCAACACAAATGGGTCGAATTGCTGACTTCTTTGGCACTCCACAAATACAAAACCAGCAAGTTCCCCAAGTACAAAACATCAGGCCTGTTGACTTACCTGTCGAAAGGCCTAATAATGCAACCCCCGTGAATCGAGCACAACAATTTGTCGAAGAGCCTATACCTGAAGTGGTGCTAGTAAATAGAAATCAAAACGCTGATGAGGTAGTTAGGCAAGTCCAGCAAAATAACCTCGGAATGCAAAATAATTTGGCTAATCTTGTCGAAAATATACTAGCCCAAAATGGTCTTAATTTAGGCTTACACAGACCTAATTTCGTATCTCCCTTGTCTGAATATGTGATGCAAACAGATTTGCCTAGAGGGTGGAAAATTCCTAAGTTCACAAAATTTGCTGGAGAAACCAGTGAATCTACTGTCGAACATATTGCAAGATATTTGACTGAGGCTGGGGACATTGCGTTAAACGAAAATTTGAAAATGAAATATTTCCCAAATTCTTTGACGAAAAATGCATTTACTTGGTTTACAACATTACCCCCACACTCCATGTTTAATTGGAACCAATTAGAAAAAGCCTTTCATGAACAATTTTACATGGGACAATCAAAGATTAGTCTTAAAGAATTGGCTAGTGTTCGACGCACAATGCCAGAATCTATTGATGAATATCTCAATAGATTTAGACTACTCAAGGCGAGATGTTTCACCCAAGTGCCTGAGCATGAGTTAGTCGAAATAGCTGCTGGTGGGTTAGATTATTCCATCAGGAAAAAACTGGATACTTTACACCTAAGAGATATGGCTCAATTGGCTGATAGAGTTCGACAAGTTGAAAGACTTAAAGCAGAAAAAGCTTCGACAACCAAGTTTAACAATAAAAAAGAAAAAGTGGCGTTTGTTAATGTTGATAACAATAGCCAAGAATTCGACATAGCTTATGAAAATGTCGAGGAAGAGGTTGACATTGCAGAATTAAAACCTGGACCTCCATATACATGCAAATTGTTAAACCCTTCTAATGGAAAAAACCCTGTCGAACCAAAAAATGATAAGTTTGTTGCAAAAACATATACCTTCGACGTCACAAAATGTGACCAAATATTTGATCTTTTGGTGACTGATGGTCAAATTTTAGTACCTAAAGGTCTAAAAATACCACCATTAGAACAACAAAAGAAAAGAGGTTATTGCAAATATCATAATTTCTTGGGTCATAACACCTCCCGATGTGTACTTTTCAGGGATCTAGTTCAGAAAGCATTGAATGATGGAAGGCTGAAATTTGATGACAAAAATAAGTCATCAATGCAGATCGACAGCAATCCTATGCCCACAGCTGAAGCAAACTACACTGAAGTAGATATTTTGATGGTCGAAACCAATGAAGTGGTTGCTGAAAGTTTCGAAGCGAACATCAAAATGGTCACTAATGACCAATATGCTGAAAAAATGCAGGTGGTTTATCCACAAGCTGAAGAGGACTTGGTAGACTTCCTCAACAGATGCAAGATAAGTAACACCGAGGTGATGTTATGCCCGCGGTGCAGTTCTGTATTCGACAAGGAGGCCGCTAAAAGCCTTGAGAGTGTCACTCCTCAATTCAAGAGAAAAAACAAATGGGTCGATAATAGGCCCAAATTCAGCTTCAACCCAAGAGGTGTGCCATATAAGGTTACATCTTCATCAAGACAAGCTCCGAAGGCTCAAAGGAGAACATTTGTGCCACCTGCAAGGGCCCCTGTCGGAAGATGGGTATACCCAGGAAATAAGGAGACTGAATGTCACCTAAAGATGGCAGGAGAGACTTCCAATGCCATGAATCAAAACAAGGCGCCTAATTCCAATAGGTACGCCTACAGCAATAATTACAAGGGGAAAAACCCCATGACAAGAACGCAATGGCGAAGATACCAACGCCAGATGAAATTGACTGCTGCTGAGAAAAAGGAGAACATCGACACAAGCAAAGGTAAGCAATTAGCTTCCAGTGTCGAATTCCCAAGAAAGTCAGCAAAAGAGAGGATATTCCCTCCCCTTGCAGACATCAAAAAAGGTCTTGACTCTGAAGAAGGCCTGCAATTAGATGATGATATGGACTCTGAATTCTTAGATTCAGAACCAAACCTTGACATCATCTGCGTCGTTTCAATTCTGCCAATTGAATTCGACGTCATTTCAGAAGTGACTGAGATCGAACAAAATTTCGATCAAGATATGGCTAAGCACAGGCCAATGTGTTACTACGTACTAAATAATGGCTCCATAGAAGAGCAGGATGCTGTCTTCGAAAGGCCAGATGGAGGGATGAAACACCATCTAAAACCATTGTTTATACAAGCAAACGTAAACAATGTAGGCGTCAATAAAATATTGGTTGATGGGGGTGCAGCGGTTAACTTGATGCCACAACATGTGCTGGCAAAAGTTGGCAAATCAAAGACTGATTTACGGCCACATAACATAGTCCTCACTAATTATGAGGGAAAATCTGGCTATTCGTTAGGAGCCATAGAAGTGGAGTTAACAGTGGGGAGTGTGAAGAGAAAAACTATGTTCATAGTCATACCCACCAGAGCAAACTTCAATCTACTCCTGGGCAGAGAGTGGATCCATGGAGTAGGAGCAGTGCCCTCAACACTCCACCAGAGACTCTCTATTTGGAGAGAAGATGGCCTGGTCGAAAATATAGAAGCAGACCAGAGTTATTTCTTGGCAGAGGTCGACCATATTACAAGGAGGACCTTTGACAAACAATTGGCGACTATTGCGCCGTGCACACCTTCAGACACTGCATATGTCCCTATGGAAAATGTGTTTGAATCCCTAGATCTCCACCCTAACCATGGCTTCATATGGGAGAGGGAAGTGATCGATGAGGCATCACCTTCAATAGGCTTTTGCAAGCCTACTGGGTGGGATGGTCCCTAAACGGTAATGATGTCTATACCCACCGTATGGGAAAGAATTACGGCTTATGTGGCCGAAAATAAACAAAATATGGCTTTGGAGGCCAAATTGCAACAAAATATGGTTGAACAAGCCATAAAAGTTAACCCAGAAGTTAACAATAAAGGCAAAATGGCCGAAGGCCAGAGACTTGACTGCATCTACGATGATGAGCCTTTAGGTTTTGAAAAAGACCCAATGGGTTCGACTAAGAAGATGCAGGCTCAAGACCCTCTTGAAGAAATTGATTTAGCAGATGGCCCCATAAAAAGGCCAACATTTATCAGTGCTAAAATCGACAAGGGTTTGAAAGATCGAACTGTCAAGTTACTCAAAGAGTATAAAGATTGCTTCGCCTGGGATTACAATGAGATGCCTGGTCTACGTCGAGAAGTAGTCGAACTGAAACTGCCCATTCGACCAGACAAAAAACCAGTGAAGCAAACACCAAGGAGGTTCGCACCACAGGTTCTGTCGAAGATCAAAGAAGAAATCGAAAGATTACTCAGGAGCAACTTCATCAGGATTGCCAGGTATGTTGATTGGCTAGCCAACATTGTTCCTGTTATTAAGAAAAATGGAACATTACGAGTTTGTATAGATTTTCGTGATTTAAATAATGCTACACCCAAAGATCAATACCCTATGCCTGTGGCAGAAATGCTAGTTGATTCGGCAGCAGGATTCGAATATCTAAGTAAGCTTGATGGATATTCAGGATATAATCAAATTTTTATTGCCGAAGAAGATGTGTCAAAAACAGCATTTCGATGCCCAGGGGCATTAGGTGTTTATGAATGGGTAGTAATGCCATTTGGTTTAAAAAATGCTGGTGCAACATACCAGAGAGCAATGAATTCTATGTTTCATGATTTTATTGAAAATTTTATGCAAGTATACATAGATGATATTGTTGTCAAATCTTCAACAGAAAATGGCCATTTAGACCATCTTCGACAATCATTCGAAAGAATGAGGAAATATGGATTGAAAATGAATCCAATCAAATGTGCCTTTTGTGTACGTGCAGGTGATTTCTTGGGCTTTGTTGTTCACAAAAAAGGCATCGAAATTAATCAAAACAAGACGAAGGCAATCATGGAAACGAAAGCCCCTTCGACTAAAAAAGAGCTTCAGTCATTATTAGGAAAGATTAATTTCCTCAGAAGGTTCATCTCCAACCTAAGTGGCAAAACTCAAGTGTTCTCGCCATTACTTCGACTGAAGAAAGAAGACTTATTCAGGTGGGATCCAGAGCACCAGAAGGCCTTCGACGCCATTAAGGCTTATTTAGTTAAACCACCTATATTGTTGCCACCTATCAGAGATAAGGTGATGAAATTGTATATAGCAGCATCAGAGCTAACAATAGGTAGTATGCTAGCACAAGAGGATGATAATGGTGTCGAAAGAGCCATATATTACCTAAGTAGAGTGTTAAATGATGCTGAAACTAGATATCAGCCAATGGAGAAATTGTGCCTTTGTTTGTATTTTTCTTGTACTAAACTAAAGCAATATATCAAACCAGTTGATGTGTATGTGCATTCTCATTTCGATATTATTAAACACATGCTGTCGAAACCAATATTGCATAATAGAATTGGCAAATGGGCACTAGCTTTATCTGAGTATTCATTAACATACCAGCCCTTGAAAGCTATCAAAGGACAAATTGTTGCTGACTTTATTGTTGACCATTCATTGGTCGAAATGACAGTTAGTCAAATGAATAATCGACCTTGGACACTTTATTTCGATGGATCAAGCCATAAAAATGGTTCTGGAATTGGTATATTAATTGTTTCACCAGTAAACATACCAACAAAGTATAAGTTTAAAATCAAAGAGCGTTGTTCTAACAATGAGGCTGAATATGAAGCCTTAATTGCAGGATTGGAAATCTTGTTAGAATTAGGAACAAAGGCTGTCGAAATTAAAGGTGATTCTGAATTAGTGGTGAAGCAGTTAACCAAAGAATATAAGTGCATCAAAGAAAATTTAATCTTATATTTCGTCACTGCCAATGCTTTGTTAAAACGTTTCGACAATGTTCACATTGAGCATATACCTCGCATTGAGAATCAAGAGGCAAACGACTTGGCACAAATTGCTTCAAGTTATAAAATATCTCCAACAAAACTCAATGAGTTAATCGAAATTAAAGAGAAATTGATTTCGACAGATCGTAAGGATGATGAATTGTCAATGCCAAAACTTGGGGGGGCAGACAGTGTAGAACTACTTCCTCCAATTGAAAATGGCGAAAGTGTAGAACTACTTCCTCCAATTGAAAATGGCGAAATTTTTGCCATTGACAATATGTCGAATGATGACTGGCGAAAACCAATTGTCGAATACTTGGAAAATCCAACAGGGACAACAAATCGAAAAACCAAGTATAGAGCTCTAAGCTATGTAATTCTCGGAAACGAATTGTTAAAGAAAACCCCGGAAGGAGTCCTACTTAAATGCCTTAATGAGAGTGAGACATATTTAGCAATTTCCAATACTCATAGTGGAGCTTGTGGATCTCACCAAGCGGGGCAAAAAATGAAGTGGCTGTTATTTCGACAAGGAGTATACTGGCCTACTATGCTTAAAGATTGCATAGATTTTGCTAAAGGGTGTCAAGAATGTCAAAAACACGCAGGAATACAGCATGTACCTGCAAATGAGTTACACTCAATAATAAAGCCTTGGCCATTTAGAGGATGGGCTTTAGACATAATTGGCGAAATTAAACCAACGTCGTCGAAAGGTCACCGCTACATATTAGTGGGTATCGATTACTTTACTAAGTGGGTCGAAGCCATTCCTTTAGCTAATGTAGACCAAGAGGCAGTAATAGCCTTTATCCAAAACCATATTCTATGCAGGTTTGGAGTTCCAGAAACCATCACTACAGACCAAGGTTCAGTGTTTACTGGTCGAAAAATGGTTGAGTTTGCTTCCATAAGTGGATTTAAGTTATTAAGTTCGACACCATATTATGCTCAGGCAAATGGTCAGGTCGAAGCAGCCAATAAAATTATCATTAATTTGATTAAAAAACATATTGGGCAAAAGCCTAAGAATTGGCACAAAACCCTTGATCAAGCATTATGGGCTTGTCGAAATTCTCCTAGAGAATCAATTAACACTACTCCATTTCGTCTCACTTTTGGGCATGATGCAGTTTTACCAGTCGAAATCTATTTACAATCAACCAGGATCCAAAGGCAATTTGAAATTCCGTCAGACCATTATTGGAACATGATTTTAGATGAATTGGTTGACATAGATGAAGAAAGGTTACTTGCATTAGATATCCTTATAAGGCAAAAAGAAAGAGTAGCTAAAGCTTATAACAAAAAGGTGAAATTCAAAGCTTTTGTTACAGGAGACTTAGTGTGGAAAGTGATATTACCCATGGACAAAAAAGATAGAGCCTTGGAAAAGTGGTCACCAAATTGGGAAGGACCATTTAAAATTTTACAAGTATTCTCAAACGGTGCTTATGAAGTCGAAGAGTTAAGTGCTGATAATCGAATTTTGCGTATAAATGGCAAGTATTTAAAGAGATATAAGCCAATGTTGCAAGAAATCAAAATAACGCAAAATTAAGAGAATGTGAAGATATAAACATGGCACTCATGCCAGAAAATATTGTCAAAATACAGATCGAGTAAAATGCTGTCAGATTACAGATGGAAAGTTAAATTACAAAAGAAGCTTTAAGCCTCTCAAAGGCTGCTCTGGCATGCCTCAATCTGGTATTTAAAAGAGTTTCTTCTTCTGTTAGCCTCTTAACTGCTTCGTCATGTTTCTGAACCTTCTCCAAGTGTTCGATAGCCAGGGTTGCCTCAGTGCGAAGTGCGTTCTCCACAGAAATTGAAGACTTCTGCTGAACAGAGATTTTCTTCTTTTCTTCCGCTTCAATCTTCGATTGCAATTCCTTGATTTGAGCCTTGTATGTCGAAATGTTTGCATCACAGTCTTCTATTTCCTTGGAATTAGTTGCTGCTTGAATTTCCAAGGCTGAAATCTTGCTTTCTGAGGCTTCGACGGCGACACTTTCTTCTGTCAGAAGCTCAAGCTCACGTTCTTTGCTCACAATAGTGCTCTTCTTTCTCTGAATATCTCTGGAAATTTGCTCTAGTAAAGGCTCAAATTCAACAATAAAGCATAAAAGAGAGTCACTGGAGCCAGAGTTGTTAAGTTCATTGAGCAAAGACTTGAGTTTGTAATAGAGCATATGATTTGTTTCGATAGCCTCGAATAGATCTATCTCAAAAAGGGTTGTTTGAAGCTCTCGAATCAGGTTTCCTTTAGGACCTTCAGAGGAATTGCCAACAGAAGCAGTCGAAGCACTTGGCTTACTTTCTGTCGAAGATAAACCACTCACCATTCGTTTGAAAGCTTCAAGAGGATCTTCGCGTTTTAAGTCTAAAAATTCTTGTTCTTGAAGGTTAAGAGCGGTGTCATGTGTTGAGGGCACAGAACGTGGAGAATTAGCTATCTCAAGAGATTCACTCCTCTCATTATCACCATCGTCTTCACTTTCTTCTTCGTCGTACCCTTGCTCTTCCATGTTTGGAGAAGAGGATATACTGATCTCAGCTCCACTATGGCCAACATCAGGATTTTCATCAACATCCATAGCAGCAGGCTCCAGGCCATGAGCAGGAATTTCCTGGGCAGTTTCAGCAAGAATAGTCTTTTCGACCAACGGGGTATCTTCGACAATAGGTGTATGTTGAGGCAAATCTTTTTCTTCGACACCTTCTCCAGAAGCATTTATTTTTGAAGGGGAATGGGTGGAGGAAGGCGTAGCTTGTTTTGTTGGGACTTCAGTTTCCTAAAAAAAAAAATGAAGTAAAGTGAGTATTATCACATAAACAAAGTTTTCGGGTTTCCGAAAAACATAGGCTTCAATTTGATCACCTTAGCTATGATGTCCTCAACAAAAGAGTGTGCACTCTGGGTTTTCTTGATAAGCCTCTTCGGAACTTTTTCTTCTTGTTGTTGTCTTTCGACAGAAGTTTGTTGGGAAACAGTTTTAGACGCATCTTGAGAATGTTTTGTCTTTCTCTCTCTTTCTGTTTCAGGGACTTGAACCTTGATGGGTTTAGTCCTAAGCAGTGGTGTCTCATCAGACTGAAAATACAACAATCACATAAGCATGAATAAGAAAAAGAAAACAAATATAAATAGGCAAAGTTTTGAGAACTTCGACCTCTGAATCGCTCACGACTTTTGGTTTGACATTTCTTGCTTTCTTTGGATTGGATGTTAAAGAGCTGCTTGTTCTTTTTCGACTCTGCAAAACGGATGACTAATTAGTCGAAGAGTATAAGAAGATAATACAACGAGTAAAGAGAAGTACTTACTTTTTGTTTTTCTTCTTGAAGAGGTTGTTTTCTTTTTGACGAAGCCTCAACATCTTTTTTCTTCGTCTTTGTTGCTGCGCCATCTGTCGAAGACGATGTGATAGGAATGGCTACAAATATTCGACAAACAAGTGTTAATATGAAATACATAGAAAGGAAATTTATTTTTCCTAAAAAGTCTTGTGAATCACCTTCTTTAATGGAGGACAAGATTCGAATATGTTGAATATCTAAATGAAGATGACCCTCAAAAGTGTATATGTCCTGCTTAGTCGGAACTACTTTCTCAGCTGTTTTGTTGTTCAAAAAATTAAATAGTGCCCTGGTCGAACCACATATAAACCATTCTGGAAGGGGTGACCAAAATGCCAGAGCCAGTTCACTGGTTGGTAAGGGTGGAAATCTAATTTTGTTTTGTGTTAAAGCAAAAAAATATTTGTCGGGTACATAAGGTGGAAAAATCATAGTCGGGATTTTATCAAGAATTTTTTGTTTAAAAACTTTTGCAGCTTGAGAAACAGTTCGACGAAGATTAGTCGGATCATATACAGTTTCAAAATATTGTTGAAATGCTTGAATTTCTCGAATATGTATACCTTTCGACTTGGTCTTCTTTTTCTGCGAAGAAGGAAAAGCAGATATTAGTTTGACCAATAGACTTGCCTCTTCGACACCAGTGAATTTCCTGGTGATATACTCTGTCCACCACTGAGAAAATTTGTGGGTACAAGAGAAAGTTGATTCAAAGGAGAGGGGAGTAAGACGAAAAGAATCAGCAGGAAAGTCATTGAGACGATTTATCCATTCTTCTTCATTCTCAGGGACTAACAGTTCTCTTCTAGACCGGAAAAAAGGGCTGGGTCGAAGTTGACACAACCCAAATTGCCGTGCATATAAACTTGGATGATATGAGAATAAACCAAATTGGTTTGATGACTTCCCAGGAGAAATTCGAGATGACAGCAGTTGAGGAGTTAAAAATGCTCTCCAAATTTGATTGGTTTCTTGCTCCTCATCAGGGTTGGTAGCAGGGAATTCCCTAGTGAACCAATGTGGCCCGTAATTTCTTCCAGCAAAAGGGGCCATAGAAGGAGAAAATTCTGTACAGTTCAGAAACATGTTGAAAGCCTGTGAAAAGAGATCTTCGACAGATACTCCTATTTGTTTAGGTTTCAACATAGCAAGTCGTACACCTTCGACCCCTCTGTTAGAAATTACGTCAAGATACTCATCAGGAGTATACATTATCAATTTTGAATTGAAAGTGGCAAGAAGCCACAATTGAAATAGCCAAATTGGTCCAGAAACCAAATATTTCCCTTCTGGTTTGAGTCCTTTCAAATCAAGAGCCCCTTGTTTCAAGTTGTCGAAAAGGGATCCTAAAATAAGGGTAGCCAAGTTGATATTTCGACGTTGATGTAATTGAATGGCTAAGGGGATATACATCTTAGCCACTTGAAGTGACGAAGAACAGAAGACATAAAAGGATAACCAGAAGGTGAGAAAGGCAATATGCTCTTCATCAGAAACATCCTTCGACTCAGTAACGTGTTTCTCTTCAATATAACCTTTAAAGCTAGCCTTTTTGAAGTCAAAATCAAAATCAGTTTGGATAGCAGGGTCGAAAGTCTCTCCTAAAGGTTTTAAACCTGTTATAGCTGCTACATCAAGCAGGGTAGGGGTAAGCATGCCACATTTCAAATGAAGGCTGTTGGTAGTAATATCCCAAAAATGTAGAGCAGAAAGGAGCATTGGGCTTTGATACTTAGGCCCATACCTTGAGATTTGGATCAGATCAAAAATGCCCTGGCTCTTCCAGATGTCTCCTTTTTTCGAATCAATTTTGTTGAGCCAGTCGATGTAAGGCATGTTTTTCTCAGTTGGTGGCGAGGATCGAAAAACCCTATTCGGGTTACTCATAAAATCCATCACGTGTGGACCTTCGTTGAAAATCCTAGGGCTGGGTCTATGATAGCTAGGGAAAATGTCCCTAATCCTAGAGGAATCATCATCAGCGAGAGGGAGAGGGCCTAAGAATGCATGATTTGAAGGTTTAGAGAAGGGGATAAGTACCTGAGACCTGTAAATTTGTGTTTCTTCCAGAGTAAGAGCAGGTTCAGAAACCAGGGTTTTCTTCCCAAGAGTTACAGCAGGGGTTTTTACCGTAGAAGAAGATGCCATTGTTGGAAACAGGAAGTTAGTGAAGAAATGGAGATGCTTAGTAGTATCCGCTTTGCTTCGTAAGGCGAATAAGAGGAAAGAAATGCAGAAGGAGAAGTTGAAGATGCTTTAATGGAGTTTTTTTGCGCAGAGAAGGAGAAGTTGAAGTTTCAGAAAAAAGAAATGAAAGGGTACCACTTCCCTTTTATAGCCGTTTCACCACGTTAAAAAATAAAATAATAAAAAATTGCTTTGGCAATCGTGGTGTTAGTGGAAAACGTGAGACAGTCAATTGTGCACGTGGCGCATTCTCGTTGGAAGAAGGCACCAGCAAACTCTGTTTTTGCTCAGAAACGTCCCCTCGTATTCTGAAAAAAGATATGCAATGATAGCATGAGATTTCATGGGATAGTCGAAAAAGTTTCAAAAAGCCGTTTTCTATTTTCATTCAAGAACTCAGTCGAAAACGTCTTTTTGGGGGGGCAATTTGTTAGCCTGCATTTTCGACAGGCTAATATTAAATGCAGTCAGCAGGGTTTGACTTAATATTTTCAGAAAGAAGGCAGATTTCGACACCAAGATATAATTTCGACTTCAAGAGGCAATAACCAAAGGAAAGCAGTCTAGTGCATAACTTAGCGAATTTGGAAAAAAAGGACACACTTCGACAGAGAGAAGATTATAGACAGCGAAACAAGTAAAGCTATGGAGATCTGTCGAAAGGGACTTTGATTCTTTGATCCAAGAGAAAGAGCAGTTAGACAATCGAAGTAGAAGCACGTCGAAATAGCAGTTACTCTGCCTTATCTTGTAGCAGTTATTCTGCTTTATCTTGTTTTAGAAAACTGCTGGGCAGTTATAGTATTATTTGTATTATAAATAGAAGTTCTGTAGAGAGGAAAAGGGGTCGCAAAACTCATTACACATATTTTCCTAAAACACTCTACTTCCGCAAACAGAGAAAACAGAGTCAACAGGAATTCATGTATGATTCTGCGTACCACTTCTTTATATAATTGTCTTCATTTCCTTTAGATTTCTGCACTTTGTCATCTTCTTCGCTTACAATTACTGCAATTTACTGCATTCTGATTACTTTTCTCACATTTACAAATTCTTGTACTTTATCGTAAGTTTCTACACTTCTATTAAATATCAACAATTCTTAGTAAAATTTGATCACAAATGGCCTGAGATTCCTAGTTGATCTCGCAAGTAACACGTGTAGTGAAACTAGCGGTGTTTACTAAAAATCACAGTAAACAATAGGTTTAAATAGTTTTTACCCCCCTGCAAATATACCCATTATCCAGTTACCCCCCTGCAAAAAAAAAAGGTTTAAAAAACACCTTGTAAAATGTAACGTTATCCAGTTACCCCCCTGCTGTTAACTTTTCTGTTAAAAAAATGTAAAATGTAATTTTATCCAGTTACCCCCCTGACGTCAGTGCCATGTGTCACCATATTATTGGGTCTCTGTGACACGTGGCACTGACATGCCACGTCAGCATCTATGTCACCACTGCCACGTGGCACTGACATGCCACGTCAGCAACCAATGGATGGCTGCCACGTGGCAGTGTTGTTAATTCAAAATAAATCTTTAAAATGCCTAAAGTGAGACTTGAATCCATGACCCCTTACTCACACCCACAACTCCCAACCATTGAGCCAAATTAATACTTGTGATTATTAACTCATCTACTAATATATATTACATCATTGCCAATTAAATTAAAAAAAAAAATCTGGGTTGTTCCAAAATGCAGCATCTTCTTAACAAGGATATCAATCCTTCCAAAATGCTTAAAAGTCGATTCAACTACTCTCGCCGCATCTTCTTGCTTCCTCACATCACCACCCTCTAAACCAATCGCCTAAAATCAAAACTCCACAGTCAGAAAAATAAAATAAAAAATAAAATCAACACAAAGCAACGAATAGAGTAACATAATTACAGGAATTGAAAGTGATTCCAGAACGGAAACGGCAGATTGAAGAACTTGTTTCCGACGACCCATGAGTGCAACGGACGCACCATGTTTCCCTAATTGAGTTGAAATTTCGAATCCGATTCCTGAAGCTCCACCTGTTATGAGAGCTACCTTTCCTTTCAAAATGTTTGCTTTGAATGGTGATTCCATCGCTGCGAGCGATAATCAGATTTTGATTGAATCTTCTTTGCTTGGAACCCTAAATTGGATGCCGCAATCCTGCTGCTGAGGATGATGATGACGACGCCATTGATCCTTAGGGTTTTTGGTTGATTGAAATTTGAAATTGGGATGATGATGATGAAGAAAGACCCAGATTTTTTTTTTAATTTAATTGGCAATGATGTAATATATATTAGTAGATGAGTTAATAATCACAAGTATTAATTTGGCTCAATGGTTAGGAGTTGTGGGTGTGAGTAAGGGGTCATGGGTTCAAGTCTCACTTTAGGCATTTTAAAGATTTATTTTGAATTAACAACACTGCCACGTGGCAGCCATCCATTGGTTGCTGACGTGGCACATGTCAGTGCCACGTGGCAGTGGTGACATAATGCTGACGTGGCATGTCAGTGCCACGTGTCACAGAGACCCAATAATATGGTGACACGTGGCACTGACGTCAGGGGGGTAACTGGATAAAATTACATTTTACATTTTTTTAACAGAAAAGTTAACAGCAGGGGGGTAACTGGATAACGTTACATTTTACAAGGTGTTTTTTAAACCTTTTTTTTTGCAGGGGGTAACTGGATAATGGGTATATTTGCAGGGGGTAAAAACTATTTAAACCTATTATATATAAATATATATTTTTAAATATAATTTTTTTTGTCAAAAAAAAGTAATTTTTTTTTGCTGCAACATTTAAAAAAAAAATTCATAAAAAAATTTTTTTATTAAAAGATTTTTTTTTAAGGTATTAGTGGATGGATCGGATATCCATCCATAAAAAAGTTGTTAATGGATGAATTGGATGGACTTTTTTTGTCCATGGATGAATTGGATTGGATTTGTTTGATACAATCCTAATGGATATAAATTTTTTAATGGATTTCTCCAATCCATCCATTATAATCCATATCCATATCCATTCAATCCATCTATTTTGACACCCCTAGTTCAGTCCAAAGGTTGGATTACAAATTTTCTATTTGCTGGTCATGAGGGCATTAACGAAAACGATAACTAGGAGACATTAACCAAAGAAAAATAAAAGGAGCATCTTAATAAATGGATGCTAGGCAAAACCCAGCGTATAGATTCCAAGCATAAAAAAAACAGAGACTCAACGAACGTTAACAAGCAGACGTTTTTGGGAGAGACCAAAAATTAAAATATACATGGAGGATAGTTCATCATCAGATAATAATTTTTTTTGTCATGGTCTCAAAAATCGTGTATTATAAATTCCCTAAACGGATTTCAATCATCAACCGATATATTCAAACATTGACAAATAGTTTTCAAACATCAACAATAGTTTTCAAACAACAACAATAGATTTCAAGGATTAAACAAACATATATGATCCTTTATTTTCCCACATAAAGCTTTTCATGTACCCTATTATAGAGTTAGAACCTCACCCTTACCTGGTGATAGAAGCTTGCGCAGCCACCCCCTTTCCCTAGATGAAGTCGCGCCTCCACCCTCCTAGGTTGTATGAGATTCGCAGCCCCCTTCCTTGGTTCTCTCTCAAATCCTTTTTTTTTTTTCAGCTTATGACAACTTAACCTAATTCTAATCATTTTATACTTCTCTTTGTTTTTTCTCTAATTAGCCTTATGGGCCACTCTTCACACCCTCTTATATTACTATTTCTACATAAAAATAGGCACATACAATAATAAGTAATATTATTACTCTAATATTATTTTCCTAGGCTTAATCAACCAATTAATTAGATACAAATCAACGTAACAACTATACTAATAATTCCCAACTTCAACAATTCACACACTTAATCATTAAATGAATTAATTAAATAATTAATTAAATATTTGGGGCGTTACATAGCCAGAAGTGCTCCTCCTATCAACTTTATCCCCACACCAGTCTGAATCACAGTAGTCTTGTAGGATATTTTTACCTGCACAAAAGTTGTTAGGAAAAAACACACCAAAATTTAAAGTTCCTTTAATATACCTAAGTATCCTTTTAGCAACATTCAAGTGAATCTGCTTAGGACAGTTCATAAATCTGCTTGCCATCCCTATAGCAAACAGTATGTCAGGCCTACTGTGGCATAGGTATCTTAAAGAACCAATTATTCGCCTGCAGTGAGTAGGGTCAACATCAACCCCTTCATTGTCTTCTTTCTTACTTAAATTTCCCTCAGCAGGATTAGTTGCTGAGTTACAATTTAGTAAGTCAAACCTGACCAGAATCTTTTTAGCATACTTCAACTAATGAAGTATGATTCCTTCTTGAACTCTTAGAAATTCCAAACCCAAAAAATAGGTTAGTCTTCCCAAATCTGTCATTTCAAACCCATTTTTCAAACCTAGTTTGAAATTTTCAATTTTTTTGCACAACTGCCAGTTAATAATAAATCATCCGCATAGAGACACACAATTAGGAGATAGGTTTGTATATCACCTTTGATATACACACCATACTCAGTAGTGCATCTAGTAAACCCATTTTCATTAAAGAATGAGTCTATTCTTTTATTCCAGGCCCTGGGTGCCTGTTTCAGCCCATAAAGAGCTTTATGTTGATGAAACACATAAGTCTCATTGCCTTTTTGAATGAAACCAGGAGCCTGTGCTATATACACAGTTTCCTCCAAAGGTCCATTTAGGAAAGCTGATTTCACATCCATGTGAAACAGCTCCCAATTCCTGCTGCAAGCCAGGGCAGTAACTAACTGTATAGTTCCATGCCTAGCCACAGGGGAGAACACTTTTCAGTGTAATCAATTCCCTCCTTTTGTTGAAAATCTCTTGCAACAAGCCTGGCTTTATACTTAACCACCTTGCCATTAGGATCCAACTTTACTTTAAACACCCACTTTACACTAATGGCCTTCTTGTCTTTAGGTAAAGTAGTTAAAGTCCAAATCTCATTTTTCTCAATGGAATGCAGCTCTTCCAACATAGCTTGCTTCCATTCTTTTTTGTTTAGAGCCTCTAGGTAGTCTAGAGGTTCTGAGTCAGCCATCATTGCAAAGTGGTGGATGTCACATTCATCATCTATTTCATTATCACCTGCTAGATCACTACAAAAAAACTAGTCATTAGCGAGGGACAGTTCCCTCGCAAAATGACCTGATTCCCTCACTAATGGTCATTTGCGAGGGACTTAGCGAGGGACTGGTTCCCTCGCTAATTCCCTCTTCGCAAATGGGATTAGCGAGGGAAGTTGGATCCCTCGGTAATTAGCGAGGGACTATGCCGTCGCTAGTTCCCTCGCTAATGACTGCAGCTTTTCAGGTGATGGGACTCGGTTGCAGGGGTTGGTAAATGCGCAGGAATTAGCGACGGCTTTTTCCCTCGCTAATTCCCTCGCTAATGACTGCAGTTTTCAAAAAAAAAAATGACACGTGTCCAGTGCTGAATGGCTTGTTTTTTTTATATATATTAATTAATGAATATTATATTATATTATTAATTTTGTGGTGATGTGTGGTGGTGGTGGTGGTGGCGTGGTGGTGGTGTGGTGGTGGTGGTGGCGTGGTGGTGGTGATGGGTGGTTTAGAGTAGAGAGAAGGAGAAGAGTAAGGGAGAAAGAGAGAGAGAGGAGTGAGAGCGGTGGTGGTGGCGTGGTGGTGGTGTGGTGGTGGCGTGGTGATGGGTGGTTTAGAGTAGAGAGAGAAGGAGAAGAGTAAGAGAGAGAGAGAGAGAGAGAGAGAGGGAGAAAGAGAGAAGAGTGAGAGTGGTGGGGTGGTGGGTTGGTGGTGGTGAAGAGTAAGAGAGAGTGAGTGAGAGTGGTAGGAGGTATGTGGTGGTGGTGGTGGTGGAAGAGTGAAGAGAGAAGAAGAGTGTGAGAGGAGGTGGTGATGATGGTGGTGGTGGTGGTGTTGGAAGAGTGAAGAGAGAAGAAGGGTGTGAGAGGAAGTGGAAGGGGGAAGAGGAAGGGAAGAGGAATGGTGAAGAGTGAGTGAGTGAGAAAGAAGAGTGAGGGTGTAAACGGATATAAAGGAAAAAAGAAAAAAATTTGCGAGGGAATTAGCGAGGGAACTGTCTCATCATCTAAAAAGTTAACGTTAGCGAGGGAATTAGCGAGGGAACTGTCCCTCGCTAATTTCTGCTCCTTTACCAACCCCTGCGCTGAGTCCCATCATCTGAAAAAGCAAAATTTAGCGAGGGCAGTCATTAGCGAGGGACAGTTCCCTCGCTAATTCCCTCGCTAATGACAAAAAAAATTGACAGCTCTATGCCCTCGCTAATGACTGTTTTTGCGAGGGACAACAAGTCCCTCGCTAATGTCCGTCGCTAATTAGTGTTTTTTTTGTAGTGGATCATAGTCTGTCAGCCTCCTAGGAGGTTGCCTTAGTCTTGCCTGTCTAAGCAGGGCATTCTGTACAGGTTGATTGTGAGCTAATTCTGGTGAATCTGGTTCACTTTCAGGCTGTACAGGCTCTGCCTCAGGCAAAACAGGCTCCTCTATGTCACTTTCACCATCACTCTCACGGTGAAAACCTTCTGGTACATCTGTTGTACATTCTTCTAGAATGTTAGGACAATCTGAGCTAGTTGGCTCATTCTTATCCCAATCCCACTTGTTATCTTCAAGTATAGTAACATCCCTAGATATTTCTAACTTGTTGTTTGTAGGATCAAACAGCCTATAGGCACCAGTAGGGTGATATCCTACTAGAACCAAAGGCCTGCTTTTATCTTCCAATTTCTTCCTTTTAGCATCAGGTACATGTGCATAGCATAAAGACCCAAAGACCCTTAGGTGACTCACACTAGGCTTCTCCCCAGTCCACACCTCCTCAGGTACTTTGTCCTCTAGCCTTTTAGTAGGATATCTATTAAGTATATAGACAGCTGTAGTGACTGCCTCACCCCATAGATGTTTAGGAAGTTGTTTTAGTTTTACCATGCTCCTTGCCATGTCCAAAACAGTTATGTTTCTCCTTTATGCTACCCCATTGTGTTGTGGGGTATATGGAGAAGTTACCTCATGAACAATACCTTGAGTTGTGCAATATGCCTCAAATTCTCTTGAGGTATATTCACCTCCTCCATCAGATCTCAGAATCTTTAGGTTCTGTCCACTCTGTTTTTCTGCCATTGTTTTGAATTCTTTGAATTTGGACAAGGCTTCATCCTTAGTCTTAATTAGGTAGTTCCACATCTTCCTTGAGAATTCATCTACAAAAGACAGAAAATACTTGTTACCACCCTTAGAAATCACATCAAAGGGACCACAAATGTCTGTGTAAACAACATGAAGAAGATGTTTAGACCTGTTTTCTAATTCTGTCTTAAACATCTTCCTTGGTTGTTTGCCAAGAAAACATGTGGTACAAGCACTATTAGGTGCCTCAATCTTAGGTAAACCACTTACTAGGTTCTTAGTACTAAGATTGACTAGACTCCTATAGTTTAGGTGTCCCATCCTCTTATGCCATAGAACACTTTCAGAATCAGTAGTGACACTCAAGCATTCTGCTTGTGTAGTGTCAATACTTGTTTTGAAAGTTCTGTTCTTAGCTAAGGGAGATGTTAGGATCAACCTATCTTGTTTATCAAAGACTTTCAGCTTTAGGTCCTTCATTATGACAGAGAAACCTTTTTCTATCAATTGTCCTAGGCTAATTAGATTACATCTAATACCAGGTACATAATATACATCATGAATTAATACTACCTGCCCATCTTCTTTAATAAACATGATGTTTCCCATACCTGCAGCCTCAATTGATCTGTCACTAGCACATTTAATTGTTGTCTTCTTATTTGGGTTGAAATCAGTTAACCATTCTTTATTCCCTGTAAGATGGTTAGAACAAGCAGAATCGAAGTACCATATTTCTGTAATAGTTTCACCATTACTGTTAAAGACAACTAGGGCAATATATTCTGAACTTTCTACTACTTTAACATCAATAATAGTAGTTTCTACCCTAGGTCCAGTTTCATCATTTAAGTCTGAAATCATGCTACACATAACAGGTTTGTATTCTGTGTCATGGTCTTCTGTGGCAACATTGGCCTCTTCTTCAGACTCTTTAGGTTTAGTATCTTTCCTAGTAGGGCATTCAGTAGCATAGTGCCCATAGTTATCACATCTATAGCATTGGACTTTAGATTTATCCTTTTTCTTATTAGAACGAGAGTTTTTCTTGGAGGAGTCACCATTAACTTTAGGTTTTCCTCCCTTACCTTTAGACCAGTTACTTTGACCTGACTGGTTGTTATTGTTGTTGCTGCCCTTTGTCCATTTCTTTCCTTTTGGTTTGGCAGCAAATAGAGCTTGCTCTTCTTCTCCTTCACCATTCAAGAGATTCAACCTGATCTCTTTGGCTTCAAGCCTACTTTGGAGGTCTTCAACTTTAAGATCTTCAGGTTTGATGGTGTCTTCAATGCTGTTTACAATAAAACCAAATTTTCTTAGGCAAAAGTGCTCCAGTGGTCCCTTATCTTTATTTAAAGTAACGATTTAGTCCTTTATTTTTTTTGTCCCAAATAAGTCATTTATGTTTTGAATTTTTGGCAACAAAATCCTTTTCCGTCAAGATCCGTCTAACCCCGTTAGAAAATGCCTATGTGGCAAAACGGTGACGTTGTGACACCTAGGATTTCAACTAAAGATTAATTTTTATTCAAAATTTAAAAAACCCAAAATACCCCTACTGGGTTCTTCTTCTTTCGTTCATTGTTTCTGGAAAACCATGCCTCTCTTCTAGTTTTGTTTTTGTTTCAGATTTCGTTTCTGGGTTCGTTTTTGTCTCTAACTCTCTATTTCGTTTCTGATTTTGTTTCCGGTTTCATGTTTCGTTGTTCTTTTCTATTTAGATTTGGGGTTTTGTTTTTGTTTCTGATTTCGTTTTTGGTATAGATTTCTTTCTAGAAAGGGAAGAAGAATTAGGAATTTGGGGATTTCTTTTTTGCCGAATCTGAAATCGAAATCTTGCAAACTGGAAAGGGAAGAAGAATTAGGGATTTAGGGATTTCATGAAATCAAAATCAAAATCAAAATATCGTTTACGGTTCTGTTCATTTGCGGTTCTGTTCCTTTCTTTCTTCATTTCGTTTCCGTCTTCATCGCTTCATCTTCTCTTCAACAACAACAACAACAACAACAACAACAACAACAACAACAACAACAACGGCAATTTTCAAGAAGCGATTGTAAACAAGCCAAAAGCGAAGCTTCTACAGAAACGAAACAAGCCAGATCTGTTTTCGTTCTTGTTTTCGTTTTCATTTGGGTTTCGTTCTTCTTGTGAAGCTTCTACAATCATTGTTGTTGTTGTTGAAGAGAATATGATGCGGATTCAAAAAGCCCTATTGTTGAGATACAATTGCTGTTGTTGTTGTTGTTGTTGAAGAGAAGACGATGCAGATTTTTTTTAGGGATTTAGGGATTTCATGAAATGGAGTTGAAGAAGATGATGATTTTCAAATTTTTTTAAATAAAACTAAATTTATAATGACCTGGATTTCCACTAAATAATCCACATAAGCATAGATTGTGACACATCAGCACTTTAATTGCCACATAGGAATTTTTTAACGATGTTAGATGGAGGCTGGCGAAAAAGGATACCGTTGCTAAAAATTTAAAACATAAAGGACTTATTTGGGACAAAAAAAACATAAAGGACTAAATCGCTACTTTAAATAAAGATAAGGGACCCCGGGAGCACTTTTGCCATTTTCTTGTTAAGGATCTAAGAATTTTCTTACAGACAGTTAGTTCTGATAATGTCTCTCCATTGAGACTCTTTGCATTAGTGATTTTCTTTAGTTTCCCAAAGAAATCAGTAATGCTTTCATCCTCCTGCATTTTCAAATTTTCATACTGCTTTCTCAATGATTGCAGCTTCTCCTCCTTGACTGGTGCAGCACCATTATAATATTTGTCAAGGAGATCTCAGATAGTTTTAGAGACTTTGATGCCTCTAATTCTGTCAAAGTTACTCTCATTACACCCTTGGTGTATGAGATAAATGGCTTTCCAATTCTTCTTGGTATTTTCCTTATGTTCAGCCCTTTGTTCAGGGGTTGGATTCTGAGCTAGTGCTGGAACCCCTTCTTGGACAATTTCTAAGACATCATGGAAACCAAAAATGGCTTCCATTTGCAAACTCCACCTATCCCAGTTTTTGCCATTTAGTTTAGGGATCTGAGTAGACAAGCTAGCATTTGACATGTTGATTTTGCACCTTAGCTAGCACCTTTTAGCTTCTGAGAACAAAGACAGACTGTTAGAACATTCACTACAAGAATTAAGGGTATTACTGGCTAACTCAATCCCCCAATAATGGTATAAATCGGCCAGAAATTGCACTTTACTGGCAGATTTAGTCCGCCAGTAATCAGCCAGAAAAACGCTCGCAGGTAACAGTTACTGGCCGGATTTCAGCCAGTAATTACTGGCGGATTTACTGGCCGAATTTCCGTTACTGGCCAGGTAACAGTTACTGGCCGAATTTCAGCCAGTAATGTATTATATATTTTTTTAAAAAAATATTTTTAAAAAGCTTTTTTGTATTTAAAATTTGTTGTTTTAAATATTTAATTCATTTTTTTTATTTAATTTTTTAAAAAGCTTGTTGTTTGAAGCAAAGTGAGAACCAAAGTGTTCCTGGCAGAGGCGGCGACGACGGTGCTCCGGCGACCCTCCGCCGCAGCCTTCAAGACCAGAGAGAGAAAGAGAGAGCAAACGAAAGAGAGAGAGAGAGAGAGAGAGAGAGAGAGAGAGAGAGAGAGAGAGTTGCAGCGATGGTGGTTCATGGTGGTTTAGCGGTGGTGAGAGAGAGAGAGAGGAATTGTGGCCCGCGGTGATGAGAGAGAAAGGAGGGTGTGCGAAGGTGGTGGCTCTGCTGTTGTTGTTGTGGAGGTTTTGGTGGTGATGAGAAATGAAGGTTGGTGGTGATGAGAAATGAAGAAATGAGGGACTGAGATGAGAGTGAAGAAATGAGGGTCGGAGATGAGAGGAAGGAAGTTGAAAGAGAGAGAGATGAAAAAATGAAATGAGATGAGAGTGATTAAAGGTGGAGAGAGAGATGAAAAGCTGGCACGGATGAAAAGGTGGAGAGAGTGATTACTGGCGGACATATGTCCTTTACTGGCGGATATATGTATTTACTGGCGGAATTGTTGCAGGCTGACAGCCCATCGAGTTGACCATTGCTGCAGTCCTTACTGGCGGAAATATGTATTTACTGGCGGAACTGGACTGACGCGACAAGGGACTGCAATCTTGTCTGGTATTACTGGCCGAATAAGGAGTTACTGGCGGAAATTAAATTACTGGCCATTTCAACGGTCAGTTCGCTGCTTTTCAGGATATTTTGTGGCTGAAATTTCCGCCAGTAAATGTAATTACTGGCGGATATATTTATTTATAAAATTATTTTAGTTTTTCAATTAATTTCCGCCAGAAATCCCCTACTCAATCCGCCAGTAAATATACTGGCTGTTTAAATTCGACAGAAATGTTATGGAATCCGCCAGAAACTTACTGGCAGACTAAATCCGCCAGAAATTGCCAAATTCCACCAGAAACTTTACTGGCTAACTGATTCCGCCTGAAATGTCTAGCCAGTAATGCAAGTAATTCTTGTAGTGATTCACACACAGCCTTCTATCTGTATGTTTAATGGAAACAAAAGTTTAAACACCTATACAGTCACTGTATAGGGAAAGAAACAGAAAAAAAACTTAGAAGAACAGTAGAGTTAGTAGAGAGTATAGAAAAATGTCTCAGTTTCTTTAGCTCTGAGATACCATATTAAATTTGATGATCATATAATAAAATTTGACCAATTTATGTTTGTTTGATGCAGGGATGCAAGAAGCAATTCTGGGTGTGCAAGAATCAGAGTAATCAACCCAGAAGTCAGGCCCAATCCAACTGATTGAACCCAAGCCAGTGAAAACAGGTTAACACGGAACCCAGTGGAGCAACACGCGGGTTGGAAACGTTGATACGCATTGATCCAACTTCAGGTACTATAAAACCCTAACTGAACCGGTTCACCTCATTTTTTTTCTTTTCTTTCTCTCTCTTCACTTCTTCTTCTCTGCTTTGGTTCTCTTCTTCTCTTCTCTACCCCTCTGCTAGGTTTTCTTCGAATCACACCAGATCTTGATGATTGAAGCTTCCAACTGCTTTAATCTTCAAGTATGTGTACTCAGGTAACTGAATAACCCAAAAGCCCCTTGATTTCGTTGTTGATTCTACGCAAATCAACAAACCCTAAAACACTGTTCTTCGTGTTTCAGGTTTCACGACGCCAGGGTTTTGAATCGGATAGTAACACACAGGTAATCACGTTACTATTTTTCTGTTTGATGATTTTGATGTTGATTTCTTTCACAAAAACCCTGACTGGTTTTGTGTTTGCTTGTACGTAACTGGTTCTTCACTTCTTTGAAGAACACCAACAGCTTCACACTTGTGGAGCTCCTCTTTGAGATCAACAGGTAACCTCTTCTCTTAACCTTTCTTTGTATTTCTCTTTTTCCCTTTTGTATTTCAGTCACAAAATACTGACACTTTGTTTTTCTTCTTGATGCGAGGTTTATTCAACCACTTGTTGAATATTTTGCTCACAAAACTCTCAGAAAAACCAAGGATGCTGAACAGCACACAGGAAGAAGAGAGTAGTACACTAGGGTAAAAGAATGCATGTAATTTTTTTATTGACATTAAACTTGTATTTACACAGTGTATCTATTTATACAAAAATTGTAACGGCTACTCGGCTAGTTTGATTTGTTAGGTTAGTTTTAGTTTGTTAGAAGCAACCAGTTTGTTACTAACAAAGTAACCTAACATAACAAACATTTAGCTGTTTGTAAATAAGACTTTGAGGACATTTAAGACCCCCAACGGCCAATTTAGTATAACTAAACTTTAGCTGTTTAAATTTTTAAAGGGTATGGTTTGGGTTTTTGATTAAAATCCAAATCTCCAAAGATTGTGGTGTCGAAATGACCTTAAAACAAAAAAGAATTAAAATGATTGCAGGTGGCTAAGCATGTGCAGCATCATGGGGAAGGGATCATGAGAGGGGAGGGGGATATTCATTTTCATTGTTGTCTCTAGTCTATAGCCCTCCGACAACAGTACCACGGACGCAGCCATCACGCATTTGTAATTCAGAAATTGTCTGTCTACTCCCACAGTCTCACCTTAATTCCACATATACCCTTTTTTCCTAAAGTAGAACAGTCTCGTAGTAGTAGTACCTTGTACCACACCTCCACCCAACCCCGAGCAATATTGTATATGATCAATAGAGTAAATATTTGCAAATTATGTTTTAATATTTAACAAAATCTTCTCATTGATTGAGCATATGCCCCACCATTGAAATTAAGTTGAAACAATATGAAACAGACATATACCATATTAGTACTAAATTAAAGAAGACTGGAGATCAATATAGAAATTAGAAGTTGTATGTGCGCGTGACATATGTGGAATGAAAAATCATTACTATCCTATATATAAGCATAACATTAACATGACTAACTGTGACTAGCACTGAAGCTAAGCTGTAGTCATGCAACGTTATATGGCTGAAATGAATAGAAAAAAGGAAAGTTGAGAACAAGCAAAAAATAGTGATAATAAGACAAAAAAGGACAAAAGGATTTGCAGAGCTGGTTGATGGTGCTGTGCTGCTAAAACGGCTACAGCAGACACAACACAACCAACAACCAAAACCTCCCCTGCTCTCTCTCTCTCTCTCTCTCTCCCCGCCACCTTTCACCTTCACCATCAGAAACGTACGAATCCTAAACCAATGACCATCCTCATCCCATCCTCCAATCTCTCCATTCCACGTGTCCCTCCCCTCGTAACCTCCTTTTACATTTACTCTACTATTTACCATGGTCCATGGCATTCACTCCCTCATCTCATCTACCAACGGATATACTCCTCTTCAAATTCATATATAGTCTCCACATGGTTACACAACATTTTCATTTCCTGCAATCGCCGCCTATTGCCTCTCACTAACATCACTCAATGGACAACAACAATATTTTCCATTCCAATTTTTCCGGCGACTCCTCACCCTTTGATCCAATGTTTTCCGGCGTCAGCCTCCAGTCTCTTCTGACTTTCAACCCTTCTCTTTTCAACGATGGCTACCAATCCCTCACCGACGATCCTCCCCTACCTATCCTCCCTGAATCAATCACCGTCGACATTACTCCAAAACTCCTCATTCCAAAAACCGAACACCACATCGACATTCTTCCTCCCATTGAACAAACAGAACTTCTTTACCCTCAACAACCCTTCAACTTCTTCCCGACATACCACCACCAACCCTTCGATAACTTTCACCGTCTCCCACAACTCCGTTCACCGGAACCCTCATTCTCCAACCGGAAACGCCTCCACCACCATCTCACCATAGAAACCGCTCCTCCTCCACCACCACCACCACCACCTTCTGCTCGTGGAAAAGCGATTTCGGTGATTCCTCAGAGCCACTTAGCACGTCAACGAAGACAAAAGCTGAGTGAGAAAACTCGTTGTCTGCAGAAGCTAATGCCATGGGACAAGAAAATGGACCAAGCGACACTTTTAGAAGAAGCTTACAAGTACGTTAAGTTTTTACAGGCACAGTTTTCTGCTCTTCAATCTATGCCTTCAAACACTAACTCGCATTTCCACAATGGTGGAACTGGAAACGGCGGCGTTTTTGGTGACTTGGAAAGGCTGAACAGAAACCAGGTATTGCAAGTGCTGGTGAACTCTCCCGTTGCACAAACAATGCTTTATTCTCGAGGTTCGTGTGTTTTCTCCATTGAGCAGTTATCTCTGCTTAGAAAATTATCAGAGAGGAAACAACAACTTCAGAATCAGCAGCAGCAGCAACAAATGTCTGATTATGGTTCCTCCAAAACTTTCTTTGACTGAGATATAACAACGAACGACCCCGTTTTGCCTTTGTGTTCAAGCTGACAAACGACACCGTTTTGCTTTTGTGTTCAACCTGCTTCCTTTTTCACCTTTTTCGTTGCTCGCTCTCTGTTTCTGTCAAGTTCTCCAGTGTTTTTTTTTTTTGGCATTATGCTTAAGTTTAATTAATGGTTATTAGGACTACTTAGTGTAAGTATTGAATGACTCGTGCGCGGTTTAATTTTATGTGGTTTTACTTTTACAGTTACAAAGTTACCTCCTATCTTTATTAGTATTATTACTTTCTGGGCAACTATAATTTTTTTTTTTTACAATAACTATAACTATTGGTGAGGGAAGTAAAAATAGTTTGCATTACTTTTTTGTTGGGTTAAATATGTTTTTAGCTCATCTAGCTGATTTATATTTGCCCCTCAAATTCAATTCATTCTCAAGCTCTACTCTTGCACTTGACTCCATAATTTAAATGGAGATAATATTTTCTCTTTGGGTGGATGAGTAGCCAAGCAACTACTGTTCACACCAGGCAAGCAAATAAAGGTTAAAAATTAACCATGCATTTGGTTGAATTAATTCCCCAAAGCAATTATCGGTTGGTTCACAATTCGACAGAGAATAAACTTTCTCTTCGGTCAATTAATCCTAATGATATACTCCTAAAAAAACACACTAATGTAGGTAAAAACCCTTCCTCCATCTAAGGCATCAGGTTATCAGCTACTTGTCTTTTGGGTCCAACTGAGAAGAGAAAAATGGACTATATCGTATTTGAACTCTTTCCAACATCCACATAACAGTTGCATGTCATTTATCATCTGCTCTCAGACATTGGTTATCAGCTACTCTATTGATTACAAGTAATATCACTGAAACACAACTAAGATAAATTAGCTGAATTATCAAGTCATCTTTCTTAGCTCATTACAAAATCGTCAGCACCATATGCTAAAACCCCGCTATATATTAGTTACAACCAAAAGTACGGGGATAACTTCATTCTCTATTGGACTACTATGACACTTTCACGGCAGTCGCAAATTTCAAAAACTAACGCACGTCAACCCAATCATCCGGGACCATTCATCAGGAAAATCACACTGCATGTTGAAGCATGCAAAAGACTGCCCTAATGAACAGACTAGATGAAAACACAGCAAAGTGTCGAATTTAACCTTTCTATTTTCTTCCTAACTTTAATTTCATACTATTACAAAGGAGTAAAACAATGCCCTACAATCAAATGAATTAGAAATCAATGGTCACAAGAAAACTGTACACAAGAATGACTGAAAAGCGGGCACAAGGAATAACGCTTTGTTGGATTAAAATTACAGACCCCCACGCTAACTAAAAGAGGCAGGCAGCTCTGGATGATGAACCATTTCATGGTACGCTCTGTCCACTTCCCCATACCATGCAAAAATGTTAACGGTCCCACAAGGCCTTTGACTTTGCAGGTCTGTGCTTCAACCAATGAACCATGTCTCTGTCCAGTGGAGAGTTACTTATTACAGCGTCTAACATTGGGCTACCAAAGAATTTGGGAAAACTTTTGAATGACCATATCTGGTCTCTGGGCCAAGTTCTCTGGGGCTGCTTCTCCTGGACAAACAAAGGAGATGATCAGCACCGACATAAAAGACAGAAGAAATCACAGAAAACATATCTGGCCTAGCCTTCAAGCATGCCATTGCTAACAGTCTGCTAAATAGTCTATCCAAATAAAGGATCTTGATCATATACAGAAAACCAGTAAGCTATGGGAGATAGAAATTGTGTTAATACATATCAAGTTGGAAATCAGACAGTTGCAGAGAAATGATTTTTTTCTGTTTAAAAAAATTAAGGCTGCATGCGGCGGAGTTGTTTAAAAAGTATCTTATCGAAGAGACTTGATTGTTGTTGATGGAACCATCTGATTTTTAGTCAGTTTTATATTACGGAATAACATTTCCAATGTTATTTTCTCCAAAACACAGTTTAATTAGGAAAAAAATTTAACTTGAGTTATCATATTTATATATATATAAATAAATAAATAAACTAACCATTCTTGCCAGCATAGATCTGACGGTCCTTGGACCATAAACACGATTCTGTGATGGCTTCTGAGTCTTGACATAAAAGGAACTGATGTCTGGTAAAGACAAACAACCTCTGCTGGCTCTAGCCAGGCTACGATCTGGGTCTGCATTACTCTGGTTATACCAAAAAATAAGCTGCCCTAAGCAATAATTTTCACCATACACCTTTCGATACTCCTGAGTCTCTGCCCCCAACTTACTAGCATATTTGGGACCTAAGTCAAGTGGACTAATATAGACAGGTGGTGAAGTAATGGTTTGATAATCCTGCAAGAAAAAGATGGCAAAAAATGAAGCTTAAAATGACAAGAAAAAGTTAACTCCCTATGCAGCATGGTATTCACATTAGAAAAACATACCTGTATCCTAAAGAAGTACTTGGTATAAGCGTAAATATGGATTAAGTCAGCAGCAGCATCATGCCGACATTTATTTGTAAAAGAAAGATTTCGGATCTCATCCCTCAACCTATATAGAAAGGGGGTGAAAAACAAATTCAGCATTTGCAAATTCCACCAGGTTAAAATACACACAGACCAACTAGAATCAAGAATAGATTACCATAATAGAGATTTCCGAAGCTCTTTTTGAATATCTGACGAACTTGAAGGATCATGGGCATCAATTTTGGATTTGAGATCATTCAAGATGTTTTGTTCCACATACGGAGCTATGCACTGAAGAAGCTGCTCAACAAATGAGCCCTCTCCTTTCCAGAGGAAAGCAACAATTGCTTCAGAACTGAGCTTCTCAAGAGGAGGTGGAGCTTTCCATGGATCACCAAAAATACATCTCATGACATACCTTACCTGTAATATCCCATCAAAGATTAAAATCCTCTCCAAACTACAAAAATGAAATGGAAAAATACTGATGCAATGAGATAACATTGTACAGAATGAGTTCACTTTGTTGACTTCAAGATACACAGGAGCGGGTATTGGTTAAGTGTTTGACACACGGCATGAATGTAAATTTCTAGACCGTCTAGAAACTGATATACCAATACCAGTATCAGCCTGGTGGTCCTTGTTAACAACAAGCCCGTACCAGAAACATTACTCTTTAGCATTCCTATTTTATGAACTAGTGTTCAATGGCAGGCGTTTTATGTCCTCAACATAAGAAACAAGAATAATGAAGAAGCAATTAGACAACAGGGGGGCACAATCACCTTATCTAGAGTGACAGCAAGATTCTGAAGCCTCTGGTTGTACACACCCTCAGCCTGAGTCATACAAAGATATTTAAGGCAAATAACATTTGAATGGAATATGATATAAAAATTACAAATGTCTATGATAATCAAGCACATGAAGATAAATAGACGAACAGACAGAGAGCACACCTGAACCTCAGCATCACTCCTTTCAACCTCAAGACATACATCTGAAAAATATTTTCTTTTTTCTTCCAGATTATGCTTTAGAATTTCCTCAGGAAGTTTAACTCTTTCAAAATTGATGAACCTCACCTACACCGCAGGACAAATATCAGGCAAATTTAACACAAAAAACAACGGCAAAAAAGATATTGATAAAAACACAGAAGAAGCCACATACAAGGCGAGCGGCATAAGCAACAAGCCAATCTGGCAGGCCTCCAAGCAAACAACTGCCCAAACCAGCTCTTCCCAGGTCATTATAGTCCTCTTCAGACACGGAATTTAATTCACAAGCTTCTAGCATCAAATAATGGCGGTCAAGAATTCCATGTGAGTCCTTCAGAACCTACGAGGAGGACAGCATATTTCAGTCAACAGATGAAGTAGCCAAGCTATTTAAATGACGATAAAAAATGCATAGTTCCACTTTTTAAAGCAACCCCAGCCAGGGTTTTATGTGAAGCACACTGCAAGCATGTCCAGTTATTCCACTGAAGACATCAGAATATCACATATTTCTCCCTTATATTTTCTAATAAGTTGAAAATTTCCATAAAGTCCAAACCTTTTCAAAAGCCCCTTCACCGGTAAGATTCAGATAGCTCCCCCGGCACACTAGGCTTCCACATAAACATACTGATGCTTCATACTCCTCCTTGCTCTACAGTGAAATGAACAGGTACTCATTAGACAAAGACATAAAGCAGATAGCCAGATCCATTTATATCTAGGGGAAAGATAGAATAACTCGGCTACAGGACAAACCTCAGTAACAGAATTGTAATCAAAAGTGATCTCCTCGCCATGTTGAATCTTACGAACACTATATATACCAATTTGATACTGACCACCAACAGCAGTAACTCTGAAGAAACATCAGAGAAGACAATTGATAATTTCCCGAAATGATATTACAATTAAAAATGTAGCAAAAGGTAATCCTCAGAAGCTAATAAAAAAAAATCAGAAGCTTTACTAGGGGGAAATTGAGTTAAAATATAAAAATATGTCAGTTGATTAAGTTTCAAACTCATGCCTAAATCTAGAATGATTCAAACAGATTGATAACAATGAAATAATATAAATGATAAAACAACTTACTTGGCTTCACAGTTAGGTCGGCAAGAATGACATATTCGACTAGCATAATTAGCCTTGTGCATGGCATCGACAACAACTAAGTCATACCCATCAGCATCACCCTATCAAGAAAATTGCTAGATGAGTACGGGAGTAAAAGATGAATGAACCGTATCAACTTAAACACCATAAACTTGTTATTATGAAGTGATAGACACCTTTGGCCTCTCAAGGTAGATGTTATAGAATTCTGGTGCTGGATCTTTGCTATCTTTCTGCAGATATCGAATCCCATCTTGTTTCTCAAACCACTTCCACACAGGATAAACCTATGAAAAAGATTTAAATAAAAAGAACTTACATGGGCTCACCATCACAAAAACATATAGGCAAAAATGATGCCAACACTAAATTTCTAAACACGGCAGTCTCATGTATAGAAGATGCACTAAACTATAACAGAACATCTTCAAGAGAACAAACATGCGATATGAACGTATTGTGAATGAAATGTGAAACATCCTACACAAAACCTAGCTAGCAAAGCCAAAAATAGTCCAAATCCATAAGGCAAACAAGAAAAGCCAATGATCTAATCCACCACAATTTGTTATAGGCAACATCACAGAATTAATCATCGCCTCCTTAATTGTAGAATAGATCAGAACTAGTTTATTCATGCTAGAAAATACCAAAAAAATTGGGAATGTTCACAGTTTTTTATTCTCTCTAGTAGACTAGTAGATAGATTATTGCATCAGTATTTGACATTATGTAGCATATATAAAACACAAATATAAAAAATTTCGAAAGATTGGATCAAAAATTCAGAAAAGATTGTGACAGCTCTCTATTCTCTTTAGTAGATGGGTTGATGCTTAGATATTTTACATTATACTAGAAACCTCCAACTAATCCAAAGTAAGCGCAAGCACAAGGCATGTATAGTTTGCACATTAAATAATCAAAAGAGAAGGTGCATGGGTAAACTATATGATGCCTTACCTCTCCTAGAAACTCCACAACAAAATCATCTTCAGCAAAGCCTTCTTCCTTGTTGCAAACAACACCAAGCCCCTTCATGATCCATCCCAACATTTAGTCCAAGTAACAGTTCAATAGCAGCAAACAGAGAAAATGCCACAATGGAAGAGAGTAATAACTCGCAGTTAAATAACAAGAGTATATACCTTTCTATAAGCTACATATTTGTCATCTGGACGACAGTCTATGGCCTTTAGGATACCTTGACACATTCTTATCATTCTTGCATCACAATCACCCTCAGCACATCTTTTAATATCTTCAATAACAGGCTGCAATGCGTAGCTCATGGGAGTGGTTCCAGTTCCAGTAAAACTCCTAACTTTCTTATTCAATGTTCGAAGGAGCATGTCTTCTATAAACAAATGCTTTTCCTGCAGAGACCAATCTAACTCCTCTGGCATAGAATCAAGCAACAGGTTATGGGTATAAGGATCAATTCCATAAACTTCTTGCTCAATAACCTCATTTCCAAGCTGCTTTCTAGGTTTGAAACTTTTGACTTCAGGAAGTTCCATATCTGACTCCTCGGTGCCATTCTTTTGTGCACTCAGCTTCTCAGCATAGTCATCTGGTAATGAAACCCGCATCTTCCTTCGCACATCCTCCTCGTCAGCTACAATGCAATATTGATCGATGACTTCATATTTCCTGGTGACTGGTGGAACCAAGCTCACTTTCGTCATGCGAGCACCCCACTCTCGATCATCAGTTATGAAATCCAACTCTTCCTTAGGTGAGAAGTATCCATCCCCCCTTGGCTCCCTAATGAGAATTTGAGAACGCGCTTCTTGATCACTTTCAGAGTCAGTGGTTGTAGCATCACTGTCACTCTTGCCATTTTCAAAAGACCTATCAAGATCATCAGAAGTTTCACTCTCTGAGCCCATGGATTTCTTATTCAACTTCGATAAGCACCTTCTAATTTCTCTATCAGAAGTATACTCTATATGATCCAAACCACCATGTGTTCCATTACTTCTATACTTCCTCTCATTCACTAATCTATTTTTCTTATACTTTGTGGAGGTAGAGGAGAACACTGTTGGTGAGACATGCACATTTTTAGAACTCCTTTCCAGCTGTGTTGCCAGTTGAATAAATAATGTGATTATATGATTCATGTCACTAGCATCACCACGATTCTTCGCTCTGTAATCAATATAAGCATACAAAGGCATTAAAAATTAGGCCAATATTGAGAGGGGGAACACGATTGTGAGTGATCAGTTAAAAGTTAAAACAACCATTCTAGATGACCCGGGCAATATGAGCAAAATGAACAAATCCATAAATAGAGGCAAAATATATAAATTTCAAACATAATATCAAGATGCAAAACAACAAAGATTTATGCAGACCCACCAAACTTAGCATAGATGGAAGACAACTAGAAACTGCAAAACAGTAGAGCTTATACATACAGCCAGGAATTGAGCGGATGAACTTCCATGCCAAAGAAGATACAGTACTCAATCAGGATTTTGACAAACTTATAACTATAGGGGGGCTTTTGTATCCTTCTCAAAACTAATAATCTATCATCTTCATTTAATGTGTCCAGCAACAAATAAACCAGGCATCGGGAGAAAAGGAGAACAATCACATTTTCCCAAGGAAAAAGGTAAAACAGAAAAGAGAACTTACTTTATTGCATCACGGCACATTCTACTTATGTCCTCTTTGACAGAGCCGAATCCACGGCTACTGTAATAACCATTTTTAATTTTAGCCTCAAGTTCTGCAACCTATTAATAAAGAATAAGACAAACGAAATCATGAGTAGCAAAAGTAATATACATGATAGTGATTTTTAAAGAACTTATCACATTACCTTGGGTACAAAGAAATCACAGGAGTTTGTCTTCATGATTTCCCTTAATCTTAAAGCAAGGAATTCCTCCATCCTCTTGTAACCACTTTCAGATTTCTTAATTGACCAACGTCTCATACGAGCATCCCTAGATAGAATTGAAGAGGACTTTCTAGCATCGTATAGTTTGGACCGCTTGTATAAATTTTGACGGAATAATTGCTTTGCTGAGTCCCTTTTATCCACACTATCAAAATAATCCTTCAACTGACCAAAATCATCTATTCCTATATTGCTGGATTTAGAAACAGATGAAGTTTGCTCTGTAATATGTTTAAGGCTTCTAATTTTATGAGGCTCCTCTGTAATTCTAGTCATGCGTGAACTCCGGCTCTTGATCCACTTCACATTGGTGAATTTAGGAGTTAGCTCCCCAAACTGGCTGCATTCTCTAATGTCTATGGTACATAAACCAGGAAATGAAAGAATAATTTTCTCAAGCATGTCAGCCGTAATATTGATACAACCCATTAGAATTATAGATTTGATCTTGTCTTTCTCATAAGCATTCTGCAAACAAATAAACAAATTAGATGAGGAAGAAGAACGAAGAACATCCCAAGAATGTGAATCGCAAAATATATATATTAAACCTACCATAATGTTCCACAGCATGGTATCAGTGCAGGAATGACCTAAGGATGACAAATTGACCTGCATTGAAACTTCTTTGTAAAACCTTACAGCAGCTCTCCAATGCTTGCAGGTCACTGATGCAAATACAAGGGACTTTGAATCAGATCTCAAACAATGGAAGATTCGTGCCAAAATAGGACCATCCAATAAGCCCCAGCTTCCCACATCAGAATCAGCAATACCAACTTTTTCAGAAAAAGTAGCATCACCGAATAGATCCTCAAAAGTGGTTTCATCTTTTTCAGCAGTGCCATCATCATCCAAATCACTGTCTTCTTCACTATCATCAACCAGCATTCGGGTTCTTTTGGCAGCACGTGCATCACTGTCTGAAATTTACATGCCCATCAACAAAACAAAATTAATAAAACAAATGAACGAGGCCACTGGGAAGAAATCTTCCTCCATTGGTTCTGAAGTTTGAACCAAAAAATAGACAAACAAGATAAAATTAACAGTGGCATGGTGGAGGGGAAGAAAAATGTAACAAAATAAAATAAAATGTGCCTAAATAATTACCTGATTTCCAATACGTTTGTTTCTCAATTTCTTTCTTCGGCTGTCTTGCATTGATCCAGGGATCTAAAACCTCATTTATAGCAGCGGCAAACTCTCGGCTCTTGTATGATTTCATAACCAGTTCATGTAGCTTCCCACAAGTATAACCAAGAAACTGAGGGTGTATCTTGTTAAACAAACTTGAATTTCTGTAAGATTCACCATATGAAACACCTTGAGTTTCCTTCAATGGATGTCCAGAGCATACACCCGATGTTGAACTGCTTTTTTGGTGGATCGTGAGACTGACATCGGAAGTTTCTGCAGCTGAAGTAACTGGAACCCAGAGTTTATCACTTTTCCTAAACACACTGCTATGCCTTTTTATAATTCCTTGATCTACTAAATACTGTAGCTCTGAAAATGATGAAGGCCCTCTTTCACGCCCGGAACCATCAAGGTAATACCAGTCACCCAAAGGTAACTGCAACTCCTGGAGAGTACAGAGATGGTCTTTGGGGACACTAATGAATTCCATGCTCCGATAAGAACTTTGATCACTAACAGCTCTTGAATGAGAATCTTCTTCAGTTGATGATCTTTTGCTATCACTGCTCGAAGTTAAAGTCAGAGTTGACCTTGCATGATGTCTATCCTTGCCTCGGGTCTTTTGGCGTGAATCAGTGACCATCGATCCCTGGTCATTGACTACACATGCATTTAACCTGACCACTGAAAGAACGTTTCCTTTCACTCCTCTCATGGAAGGAAGTTTACTTTGAGCTGATCTGCTTGCAGCATTGCAATCAGCTCGCTCATCAGCACCAAAAGCCCACAGAGGAAGATCAAGCCTATTATTGCTTTGAGAAGGAACATACAAGTCATCTTTTTGTGGCCATCGAGGATCTTCACATCCAGACTTTGGCATTTGACATAATGGAAAACCATTATTTAGAACAAGTTTCTTCCTAGAACATCTATCTTGGGCATCGTCATTCCTCTTCCAGTCACCACCTTTGCATGACCAACGGGTGGAAAACCAGTCATTAGGAATGCCAAATCCATTATCCTTTTCACAGGACATAGTTAACTGATGTTCAGAATCTCTTGATGCTAAATCAGTACTTGAATCGCAATCTTCCCTAAGGCAGGAAACATGCCAAGGAAAACCTGACCAGAGACAAAAAGACTTATCAAGGCCTCATGGGGCATATAACTTGAGTGCATATCCATTTAATTTCAAACTTCTCGAGATCAATAATCATAATGCACAAAATGTAAATTTACTTGTCTCAAATCTTGGGTCTAGAGTTCGAACCCCAAGTGTGATGTTGTCATTCAAAAAGATCATAATGCACAAAATAGTTTTGGGTGCATTTGCATAACAGAATGGATGCAATTGCAATTCTGAGTTCCATATATGAATTACACCAGAAATCAATAAGTATGATTTTATTCACTTGATCTGCTTCCAATGCATAAATGAATTCAAAATTGTATACCATCAACAACTCACCATATCAACTATTATACAATAACAGCATGGGTTTGATGCAAAACTATTTGTTCAACAGAGAAAATTACAAAAAAGTAGGCAAGCATGAGAAAAGAGTTATGAAGAAAAGACTAAAATGATATGCAAAATGTATTAAATACATGATCACCAAAGCGATTTGTATTTATATATGATCACCAAAGCATTTTGTAGACCATCCAAAAGCTATTTAGATTTCAGGCACCAACTCCAAATGCATATACTTAAGCTAATACTATCTCCAAACTACTATACCCACCCCTAGTTAATGCTTATATAAAACATTCAAACTTTTATAATCTTTCAAGCAGTACCAAGGTCAAGAAAAGAGTCCACTTGCCAGTATACAAGCAGCAAAATATCAGAAATGACAAAAAAAAATGCTTCCTTAACCCAAGCCAAAACACTAGTTATGAACAAATCGGATAATATAACAACCTAAATATTGCCACGTAACGTAAAACCAAAACAAAATGAAACTTCCCACAAAAGAACAACAATTTGAATGTAGCAAATTTTGAAAACTCCGATGATCCACCAAAGCAAAATATGTACCTTCGTAGTCTCCTAATCCTGCCCCCTTCGCATATTCGAAATTCATTTGCAAAGCTTCTGCAAATAAAAATAATATTTACCAAGTTGGGAAAAATAAATTTTAGTAAATAAGGGAAAAAAATTAAGTTGCCAAAATATGAGATTCTTTAAACTTTTTAAGGAAAGCCATAAGAATATCGTTGACCGAATAAAATACCTTTTATTGCCTCAAGTTCCATCCCAGGAATGACATCATAACCCTCTAACAGATTTCTAACTCTTTCATCAATGCGTAAGTCGTCAAAAAATTCAGATGTAAGCACACTGTCGCTAGCACGTACCCGTGGCAGCAGCGAGGAGGATAGCATTTCCTTATAATTCTCACGACCAGATTGAATATCTGCAGTATCTGCCAAAAGATTACCGGGAGCTTCGGGAGGATTTACAAACTGAGTTATCGTATCCGACAAAATGGATGGAAAACTATGAGCTGCCAATGGTGACACTGCATTTTCAACTGTTAACCACCTGTCACTATCCAAGTGTTTGATAAAGTGATCTGACATTAGTACCCCATCATCAACGAGGACCTTGATGTCGCACAATTTAGCAGGCCCATTTTCTACACCGTCATAATCGAGGTAAAACCATTTCCCTGATGACAAATCAGTCACCACAGGGATATGCGGAGGGGTGTCGCAAATGTCCATATCTTCCTCCATTGAAGGGAGTTCCTCGGGAGTTGGCTCACAGTGAGGAGATTCTTTGTAGTTAACAGTTGGGCTACAGGACTGCTGTTCCTCAACAGGTTGACTACTAATGTCTTTCTCAATAGACTCATTGGTATTTTGCACGTTTCTTTCCCCTTGAGATTCTGTAACTGAACAATTTGACTCCCTTTGAATGTCCTTATCTTCATTATTCTTACAACTATTTTGGGAGTTGTCTTTTTCAATTGATAAGTTTTTACAACTTGTTTCTTGATTACCATCTTTCCTGGTTCCATCAAGGGGGGGTCCTTCTGCTAAGTTTGGAGTGCAATCCCTGTGATCGTGGCGCCAACCCTGATCTTGTGGCGACTGCTCCGTGTGTGTTGGACTTCTCAACTTATTATCTTGCTGGCGACTTCTGTCCCAGTTCCTCCATGGGGACCTCTCCCGGCTATATGGAGATCTGTCACGACCACAGGGGGATCGTCTCGCTGGAGTACGATCTCTATGATCATAATACCTGCCTCGGTCTCGTGGGGACCGCTCAGAAAGACCAGGACTGCGGCCATGCCGGTCATAAGCTGGCCTGGTAGAAAAAGAAGAGTCGTAATTTCTAGAAGAATACTTATCTGCAGGTAATCTTGTAGAATTAATATTCCAACGAGAATAGCTATCTGAATAACCAGGGCGATAGCTATCATCAGAAAGCCTTCTGCTTTTCAAACTTGTAAATTCTGTAGAATGCTTTCGCTCAAAGCTGTCAGAATCATTACCGGGCCTCTTCAAGCGACTGCCAGAAGTGTAGTCTCGTGCATGGTCCTTACCATTGCTGTATGCATATCTCTCCTCATCGACAATCTTTGAACTGATCCTTATATTCCTCGGTGGTGGACTTTCCCACCTGGGAGAGTTTTTAGCATGCGGATTCCCAATTCTATTATTCATTTCTTTCTTTCTAAAAAGATTCTCCCCTGCATATCTCCCAGAAGGTGGTGTACGTTCACGTTCATTTTTCCACACTTTGTCCCTACCTGGATGGTACCTTCGGTTTCTACCGTTACCATAATAATAATCATCCTTTCCCATTTCTCCCTTATACCATCTATTATCTGGAATGAATTCTCCTTTCTCGATTTCATCCTTAAAGTTGACACCCCTCCATGAACCATATTCACCTTTCTCAAATTCTCTCCTACTCTTCTCAGGAACTATCTCCCCTCTTTCCACGTCATCCCTTCTCCATTTGCCAGAATGAATCTCTCCCTTCTCCGACTCCCTTGTTTTCCATCTATCACTAACAATTTCTCCGTTCTCAATTTCACTTCTCCCCATCAGCGGCTGCATCATCTCCGGCACGAACTCTCCATTCTCCAGGTCACACTTCAAAGTGCCCAATTCACCCTCTTCAACTTCTTCCTTCTGCAACTTGTCCCCACATACTATCTCACCATTCTCAACATCATCACTGCTAATTCTCTTGCTCACTCTATCGAACACCAATTCACTTTTCCTCGCCTTCATGTTCTTCTCGCCGTCAGCAAACTTAAGCAACTTGGAGTTAAAGCCATTCCCAGTCTTGCCTCCGCAAAGCGTCTTCTCTGAACTCGGTAACCTTTCCATAATATACTGCAAAGGCATGCATGCGACGCCTCCATCGCCCATGGAAATCTCACCCTCCACGTTAGAAGCTCGAAACCCTAACTCTCCCCTTCGCCGGGGCTATTGATGCACATGCTTCAGATGCTTCAAGTCTTCTTAAAACTCGCTCCAATCGAAAACCCTAAATTCCACAGCAACAAAAAACAAATGAGAGATTAGATTAAAACAATACACAAATGCGTATAATTCACACACCGGTATATGAGAACGAAGAAGAAATATTACGTAGTAAAACATATGCTTCTTGATTTAAACAGTATGAAGCTACTCCATTGAAATCGAGAAGAATAATTGAAAAGAGAAATGAAAGGAAAAAGGAAGAAGAGAAAATTACCGGAGAAATCAAAAGAGAGAAGATGATAGATCGGAAGGAGAAGCGTAACAGGTTGTGTAAATCTTGGAGCGGGAGAAGAAGCGAGATCGAGAAGTGTGGTTTATCGCGAGAGGGGATTATTATGTGTTTGTTGAATAGGGTAATTAGTAATAGTGCCTTCTTCCTTCGCGCCTCTGCTATTATATGTTCTCTTCCTTGCGTTGTGTTGTGTTGTGTTGTGTTCTTGTTCCTCTGGATTAAAGACGAAACCTTCGTTATTTTCTCTTTTTATTTTTTATCCCCTTCCTTTTTTGTGTAGTTATCGCTGGCTTTTGTTCTTGGTCAAAATGGTAGTCAATATTTTGGGCAAAGCCCAAATAAAACGGCCCATACAATTAGCCCAACCAAGCTTAACGTGCATCCCCTAATGTCAACGCACGGATACACAGTGTGAACAAACAAGTACAACAAATCTAAAACACATCTACACCTTCTGCAGTTTCAGCGACAAACTAGATTTGTAGATTTATCGATGGGTTGGTTGTAAAAAAGAAACCCCTATGAATTAAAAATAATATTATTTGAATTACTAAGTCTTTCTCTCTTTTACTACAAAAAATTTGGGGAGCATTTGTACCCCTATAAAATGGGAGTGGAAGGGGCATATCATAAAGGCCCTAAGCCCTTAACCTCTAAACCAAGTGAGTAAAATGTTTGACTCAAAAGAAAGACTGAATGGACATTTCTCTTGAGTCAACCAAGTATATAAGTATTGTACAAATAGTGCAAATGTGAAGATTATTGGTCCAATCTAAGTTTTTGAATGACTAAACTTGAAATAGTTTTGTTCCCTAAATGGAATAAAATCATCTACCTTCAATAATTTATTTGATATGATTACAAAAAGCAATCATCATGCATGCGAAAGATGCGCTAAACAACAAGGAATTGTTTTCGAGTAAAAAAATACAAGAAATTCTCCATATTACAAAAGAAGATAACGATAAAGATTTGTCTGTTCGAAAAAAACAATAAAGATTTGGATAAGTCAATTATTAACGAGTAATAAAGGCTCTTTTGTCGTCATGCAAATGTAAACTCTTTTGTCATGTTCACTTTTTTTATCATGTAGAAATATTAGAACTTATGTTGAGACAATGTGCTTGTCAAAAAAAATGTTGACACAATGTAGAGTTTTAGTTTCTCACACATCAAGACCATTTTTCTCATCAAAGATACATTTATTTCCATACTACTTGTGACATTTTTGACAAGTATGTTGTACTTTGGATAGTAACCCTGAGGGCATATATCCTATCTAAAGAGTTAGATGTGTTAAGTAGCACATGTTTTATATCATAATATCATAATCTATTAAAATAACTTTCTAAAAAATAGTTTTTGAAATATATAAAGGCCCTAACCTCTAAGCCAAGTGAGTAAGATGTTTGACTCAAGAGAAAGACCAAATGGACATTTCTCTTAAGTCAACCAAGTATATAAGTTTTGTACAAATACTGCAAATGTGGAGATTATTAGTCCAATCTACATTTTTGAAGGACTAAACTTGAAATAATTTTGTTCCCTAAATGGAATAAAATCATCTACCTTCAATAATTTATATGCTATGATTACAAAAAGCAATGATCATGCATGCGAAAGATGCGCTAAACAACACGAAATTGTCTTCGAGTAAAAAAATACAAGAAATTCTCCATACTAGAAAAGAAGATAACAATAAAGATTTGGATAAGTCAATTATTAACGAGTAATAAAGGCTCTTTTGTCGTCATGCAAATGTAAACTCTTTTGTCATGTTCACTTTTTTCATCATGTAGAAATATTAGAACTTATGTTGAGACTATGTGCTTGTCAAAAAAATGTTGACACAATGTAAAATAAAGTTATCAGTATGCTATGGCTTGCATTGTTTCTTTCCCATGTTCCTGTTACTCTGATTCGTATTTCGAAAAGTATTTTGAAGGAAAAACATTTTGTATGATTTGATGGAAGCGAAAGGAGTGGTTCACGTGTTTTCAAAAAATAAAGCACCAAATTTTGAGGTTGAACTTCACTATTGATTTATGAAAATTGGGGTATTACATTGCATTTTCTAACTATTCTTTTTATTTATGTGCTTTTTTACATTTGAATTGTCTTTTTAATATCTTATATTTCAACTGTTTTTTGCAATGCTAATGGTTTCTATTTTTTATTTGTAGATCGTGGGCCGGCCCATTAGCCCACGGGTTATACGGTGTGTACACGGTCCAAATATAGTAGCATCTCTGATGTTGTAGTTTGGGTCGGACTGGCGCGTTAACATTGTGGGGCAGGCTTAAACGAGTTAGTTGTAACAATTATCATCTAGGCTCCATTGATGCTTGAATTTATTATCTATGTAATTACATTTGATTGTTGTGTGATAAAATGTTTTGAAGTGATTTTCTTTAGTTTAGGAGTTGAGTTAATTGAGTAACATCAGGTTAATTGGCAAAATGACATGAGATTTTAGCACATTTTGGCATACATGAGTGGACTCTTTTAACCATAACTAATAACTAAAACCCTCGGTATACAACCTAATTTGACTAATTTTTGACCTATGGTAGTTGTGATACTATCATTGACCTAGAGGAGAGAGAGATCTATAATTTCTTACCTCATTCTATTAGAGTCATCCATCCTTTATAACGAGAACAAGAACCAAGGGTATTTTCTTTTCGTCCTTACATTAAAGCAACCTCCAATCCAACTTGGAAAGATTTAGATCCTTGAACCATTCCTGTTTTTTATTTTCAACTCCCTTGAACCCTAAAGAGCCGAATTTAAATCTCCTTTTTTAATGATTCTGCCATAAAGGCCCTGTCCTATGGAATCAAGAACAAATTGAAGCTTCTTCAACCTTCTTATCAAGGCCCTGTGAATTTATGAAAAAGGTTGTGCGGCCTAGGCCATTCGAGAGGAGACCTAGGTCATTCAATGATTTTGTGTTCAATAAATATTAGGGGTCTTGGGATAGCTAGGTTGAAAAAAAGAAGGAAGATTTGAGAGAAGGTCATGGGAAAATTAGATTGCGTTGCTATCCAAGAAACTAATCTGGATTAGTTTTGAAAGTCTGAAGCCAATAAATAAAAACACAAACCTCTCTCATTGTGTTTGATCAAATTCAAGTGCATACATAGTGAATTAAAAAACTAAACCTTTACATACAATTGCAAAATCTATTTACAAAGTAATAAGAACGAGCTATAAATTACAATGAAGCAATAGCTAGCACTTATGAAAAACTCAAAACATGGTGAACGGTGAAAATATTATGATCCTCCGCTTGGACTTTTCCCTGTTCCTGAAAAGTATTTTAAAAAATAATAACTATGTACGAAACATTTATTTAGTACAAAAAACAATAACATTATTATTGTTATTAAAATAATAAAATATTAATAATAAATAAGAAATTAACAAAATGAAAAATGACTCACTTCAAGTGGTGAGGGTTAGATGAACATGTAACGCAGGAATTCTTTTCGTGTTTCGTGTGAACATTGTTGTTATAATCCTCAACCGTGTCGACGTGCTCCTCCCTGATGATCGAAAGCGACGGCTTCCAATGTGGTGCACGGCGGATGGAGGATTGAGAGTCGGCGGAGGAACAAATCTGAGTGCGGTTGCGGTTATCCTTGCTTGGACGATGAATAATTATTGGATGTCGGTATGGCGCTAGGACTACGACACGATCTCAACCGAGCAAACCACTTCATCATATGCTTCGAAAAATTGACTGAACAACTCTGTAGATTGAATATTTAGGTTGTTTGAGGGCCGATGATGGTAAGGGAATTGGATTTATAGACTCCTTCACGTGTTCTGTGATCAAAATGTTTATCCCGTAAAAGTTTCAGTTTGATTATCACAGATATTCTTTTTCCATTAACGATAAGATTTACAAGATCTCTTTAAAAGTTCAATATCATCTAAAAAATATTGAATAGTGCTTTTTTTTGACAATAAATAGTTTTTAGTTTTAATTGGTAACAAAAACCTTTTTACACTAATTATCAATATCTCTCTTTTATATGCGGATATCGCTCCGCTGTCAGCTGCACTCGCCGGTACTCACGGAGTGCTCCTAATATTTTCAATGAAAGACTAATCTCCATTCTTGTAGTAGGTGCCCAGAAGTACATTGGCCAACATTGTTTGTCACTAGAGGGAATCGAACCCGGGAGCATACCGAGTCGACCCCAGTGTCCCAACCGGGCCGGCCGAGCCAAGTGCCAACTTCCCAGTTGCTACCTTTTTTTATATTACTTTTATTGTTTGTTATTTCATTTTTTTTCCTATACATTTTTATACCATTTCCTTTTTACTAACTGAGTCAGTTAAATTCTGCAGCATTTCGCGCGCAATGCAATTTTCTATTTACGTAAAATGTGTTGTCGGTCCCACCACTTATTTTACATACTTTTTTGAATATTATAATATAAACTTTAGTTTGAAATTTTTCTTCTAACCCCAATGTAGCAATTCTATCGGGGTGTTGAGAGGTAAATTTTAGTGAACAAAATAACATATGTATTAAAAAAATTATCATTATTTCTGACTCTATTTTGCTAATCCTTGTGATTCTTCTCTTCTGTTTCCAGCAAACAAATTAAATGAAGAAAAGAATTACCAGAAACACAGGTGAAAATTCTCATTCTCATCTTTCGGATACAATATCTACACATTGTTGTCGCGAGCAACTCTCACTATATCTAGATCTTCTCTTCAAAGTGAAAACCAGCTTCTCATTCTCATTTAACATCATTTAACAAAAAAATTACAATCCGCAAGATTTTAGGCGTTACCGGCGGAATAAATCCATCAGTAAATTACCGGCGGATTCTGCAAGATTTATCGGCGGATTTTAATTCGCCTGTAACTTACCGGCGGTTTTCTCATTTTTTATCGGCGGAAGTTTTTTTGTAAAAAGAATTAAAAACAATCCGCCGGTAAGTTCAGTTTCCGACGGATATATTTCAAAAAATTAAATTAATATTTAAAATAAATCCGCCAGTAAGAAACGCTTCCGGCGCCGAAATCCGCCGGTAACAACCCGCAAAATAATCCGCCGGTAAGCATGTTTTTCGGCGGAAAATATTTAAATTTCGAAATTCAAATGCCCGCCGGTAATGGAACTGGATCCGCCGGTAATGCAACTGGATCCGTCGGTATTTACACTCCGCCGGTAAAATTCAAAATTCCGCCGGTATTTTCTATTTCCGCGGATTTCTTTATTGGAAGTTGTGTTCATCTCGTTTACTGAAATCCGCCGGTACTCACAAAATCCGCCGGTAAGCGTGATTTCCGGCGGAATTGTAAAATAGTCGTTGCAGCGTCCCTCTATATATATGAACCCCTTCTTCACTCACTCTTCACTCTCTTCTTCGAAATCTCTCACTCTTCTCTTCTCAAATCTCTCAATCCACTTCACTCGACATTTGTTTTGTTCCCTCTGCGAGATTATTCTTAAGATTTGTTTAAGGTATGTTTTTTAACTGATATTTGATTGTTTTAGTTAATATTTAGCTTTTTGAATATGTGTTGTGTAACATCCCTAAATTTTAAAGGTACAAATAAGGGAATTGTGAACGACTTAATAATTTGGGTGGAATAATTAGTCGCGACTCGAGCGTGGGTAGTCGAGAAAACCATTCCTAAGGGATAACCATAGAATTATAGGAGTTTTAGTCTCAAAACCATGACCTAGTGGGCCAAGGGAATTTTGGTCATTTCACACCACTTTAGCCCTCATCCCTTCGCCCTAGGCACTCAGCTGACTCAACCATTCTAATTCAGAAACTAAAACAAAGAAAAAGAAAGAAGGGAAAGAAGAGAGAAAGGAGAAGGGAGGCGAGAGAGAGGAGGAGGAGAAGCCATCATCAACACCATCATTTCCTCTTGCATGTAAGCATCTCCTACACCTTTCAGCTCCATATTTCATCCTCTTCCTTCTGGTACAAATTTCTGAGCCTAACCCTCCCTAGATCATCATTTGCCATTTTCGAATTATAGAGCCAAGAGATTGAAGATACAAGTTCAGCTGAACTTCTGCAGGAAACCCGTATGACCCACCTTCAGTAATTTCCACATATCTCACTGTACAAACCTCCGTTTTAAATCATTGTTGTTTCTTTAGAAACTAGACACAAAATCCTCCAGTTTAGGTCCAAGAACCATCCGATTTCATTGATAATGAAGGGAGTTATCATGTCCACAAGTTTCGTTTCTGAATCAGCCTCAGTTTTGACCCAGTTCCATTGTTTCCTTTATAACTCTTTGAATACTAGTTGCATGTGTGTGAAACCTGAACCCTCAGAAACTAGAAAAAATTTCATTCACAATAGACACCTGTTTTGCTAAGTTTGGTTGAGAATTGACTGAGTTATGTCTGTTGCAAAATGGCACTTTGTTGCTGGAAACAGCAGGAGCAATTGGGAAGCTGGGTTTCGGTTTCGAGTCGTTTGGAGCGGATTCGGAAAATTTCAGAGTTGTGTGCGATTTTCATCGTCAAATGTGAGTTCTATACTCACTGGGGAAATTGTTGTTAATATATGTGTTGATTGTTTCTTGATGAAATTATGTTTGATGACTGAATTGGTTACTGTTTGGATACTTAAATTGTTGCTAAGCTCACTGTGTAGACACTTTCTGGGTAGGTTCGGATTTTGGCTAACTGGGACTGTTTTGCTGGTTGATAAATTATATAGCTTACCATTTTAGAAACTAGACTGAATGCATGTCATTTTGGATTTGGTTTGGTCGCATTTGGAGTAGTATAGCTCCAGTTAAAGGCTTCACAAGTTAGGGTAAAATTCTGGGGACATTCTAGACATAGGTACTGTCTTTTTGAAACTTGGAATGTTTTATGAATACAAAAATTATGTGGTCAATTGTTTTAGAAACTAGACTGAATGTTCGTTAATTTGGCTCTGATTTGGTTGAATTTGAAATTGTGTACAGTTGCTGAATTAGAATGTTTGAATTGTTGCTTCTTTAGTGGATTATGTTTTCAATGAATTGTTTGATGTTTATGATTATGTTGACTGTGATTGAAAGTAATTATGATTGATGAAGTGTGATTTTTCCCTTGGAGGATGGGCCAAAACCTTGTTTGCTTAAGTTCTAATGATAACAATTTTATGTTCCATGTTGAAGTTAATGTTATGTCCTTGTTGATTGTTTATGAGACGGCCCAATGCGGGTACACGGATTGTGTTTGGAATGATAATGATTGGATTGAATTGTAAATGTATAACAGTCAGGGTAACGAATTTAGAAATCACGAGTGAGATCACGTTATGATAACATAAGACGGATTAAAGGCCCTAAGGTTAAGAATAAGACTAAGTTATGTTTATGTCAAGTTAGTATTATGTTATGTTCATGTTCAGGTATATTAAAATATATACATCAGTTCAGTCTAGGGTGACGACGCTATTTCAGTTTAGTGTGCTAGGGGAGGGGAAGTCATGAGCCCTATGAACCTAGGCCCCATGAGGTTTGCCCACTAGTGATTAGTGGATTGGGTTCACTGGGAGTTTATTTTGCCAAATGACCGATGACATGCTAAAAATTACGTGTTAGTGTTGCCTCTCGTAGCCGGCTTAAGGGTTATGAGGACAACGTTAGAATTAGCCACATAGTCAACTATTAGGACTATGAGTTATGAATCAAGCATAATGAACCGAGAGAGTTAGTAAGGGGTCTCGATAGAACTCGCTGAGACAAGTTGTCTCACCCAATCATTGTTGTTGTTTTTTTTCAGAGATGCAGGATAAGTTGAAGATGATGATGAGGCATGGGCCTGGAGCTACTTGAGGAGTGCCGACTCTTTTAGTTATTCTGTCATGTATTTTCCTTTTAGTATCTTAGACTGTTCGATTGTATGACTTACGTTTGTAAAAGTTGTAAATCGCTTCCGCAGACTTCTTATTTTGGTATTGAACACTAAGTTGAGTGATGTAAGGAACGAATTTCAATTGTCCTAATTAAGTTATGTTCAGTTATGTAAGTGAGCTTGATGTGTTTTGCATCGATGTTTAGTTTGTGTTCAATATCTTAAAAAGGAAGTTACTCTGATATAGGCCAGTAGTGTATTTCCGTAATTTCTACAAGTTAAAAATTATCGGGGTGTTACATGTTGTTTAATATTTTTTTTGTTATTATTTGTTATGCAATTGATTGGACTTTGGAGCTTTGGAGTTTAGAGTTTGAAGTTTGCTTGAAAGTTTTGTTCAAAAGAGTCCGCAAAGCATCAAGTTAGAGACTTCTCTTCATTGCCGATTGGTTAACAAAATTATTTATTATAAAATGTTATTTGTTGTTATTATCTGAAATGCTTGAATTGTGTTTAAAATGTTATTAGTTTATTAGTAAAAAACAGAAAAATTATTAGTTATTATTTAGTAAAATTAAATACGAATTATTTTAATGTTATTTGATGTTATTAGCTGAAATTTTTTGCCAAAGTAAAATAAATTTAATTTATTGTGTAATAGTTTTTATTTAGTAAAAATTATTGATGTTATAAGTTGAAATTATTCGAAGAAATAAAATAAATTAGATTGTATTATTTGTTTTCTTATTTGTATTTTTTTAGATAAAATAAATACGAAATATTAGAATAATGTTAGTAAAAAAAGTAAAATTGTTTGTTATTATATTATTATAATACAAAGTATTGTTTGTTATTTGTATTTTTTTAGATAAAATAAATACGATATTATATATATATATATATATATATATATATTATATATATATATATATATATATTATATATATATATATATATATATATATATATATATATAATATAAGTAAAAAAAGTCAAATTATTCGTAAAATAAAATGTTACCAATACCAATACTAATGTGTATTGTTCTAATTAATACACATGTATGATATATGTTGTGTTTTGTATATTATAAGGGGGCATACAAAAAAAAGGATCGTAGTTGGATGTATGATCGAATGTATCCTGGAAGAGATGGGTTGAAACGACGTTTTGTACAAAGAGTCGAGGAGTTTGTTCTTTTTGCTAAGCGTCAGGCTTCCAGATTGATGTAGGTATCAACAAGCCCAGGGACTTGGGCGTGTTCCTTCAAAGATCCCAGAAATACATGATTTATGAAGAGGACGAGTTGGTTCACCGCGAGGCAGCCAAGGTAGGGGGCGACGATGAAGACACCCAGGAGGTCCACCAGCGAAAGGTAGCAGGAAGCAGGGACCATGAGGGGCGCCTGGCAGGGGGTAGTCTGAAAGCAAATCCTTCGCAACGGGGTTATCAGCACTATGCAGTAAGGCACCCACGAGAGCACCGAACCTTGTCTCGCAAAATCTGCTCCACGATAATCCCCCAGCACACGCAAGCAAGGAACAACACCCAATGCACTCAGGAGGGAGCCAACTCTCAAAAACAAACAAGCACCCGGGAAGGCGCCCACGAGGGCACCAGCATAAGGATGTCTTAGCACCTTGGCCCAAGGCGCCCAAGAGGGCACCAACATCAGGGGGCATGGCACAGGGCGCCAATCTCAGAGCATCTTGGCACAAGGCGCCCAAGAGGGCGCCAACCTCAGAGCACTTGGCACAAGGTGACGCCAACATCGGGATACGTCACCCTAGCTTGGTGCCGGGCATAAGGATTACACCGAAGGTGGTGTGGGTCACGGTCGCAACAAAGTGATCTCATACGACCCGACAAGACAGACAAAGCAACACTTAGAAAAAGTTTATCCTTTTTACTCTAGAGAGTGAAAATGACAAAAACACAGTTGTTACAAAGGCAGTGTCACGCGTAACCTCACAGATCCAGCAAACCAACGAAAATCCTTCAAGCCAAGACCATCCTTTGGAATAATCTCGGCTTGGGGAGCAACTGTTCTGGAGTCAACCAAGAGGACCAATTAGCAATACCAAGGGGTGCGATTAGCGATGAGATATGGATCAACCCAATCGATCCAGCCCATATCCATAACATGCAAGCCCAACACGCTTGGAGGGTCCAGATCGCCTCCACTAATCCGACGATCTGCAGCGAACAGCAATTTTCTATAAATTCCGGCTCGCATAGCCATTCGCCAGGTACACACTCTTCCTTTGCATATACAGTGTCTTACTCTCATACTTACTTGAGCGTCGGAGTGGCTTGCAGGTACCCCCCCCGGGGCGCTCACTGACCCCCTGCCAGGGCAGTAAGAGACCTACCAACAGCAGTCCACCAAAAAGCTGCTCGGTACAGAACAACACAGAAGACATCCATTTTTTTATCGTCCTCTGCAAGATACAATGAACTAAATCTTGCGAAGATCAAATTGTCGATAGAGTGAAGATATGAAATTAAATAAATTTGTTCTGAAATCCATAGAGGTGCAGAACAAATAATTGTAAATAGAAGATAAATTGATGAGAATATTTTCTCAATAAAGCAGCCAAATCATTTTGCTCTGAAATCATATTAGAAGAATTAAGAAAGGAAGAAAGAAAGAAATTGTCATTCAATGGTAAAGAGAGATATATTTTACAATGAGTGTCGGATACAATTTATATAGTGATCTTAACTAAACTAACCGACTTGTAACTAATCTAACTAATTACAACTACTTTAACTAACTCCAATGTATTCTAAAAGTAGCGTTTGACTTTATAGCTAATAGCGTTTCATATTTTATTTCATTTTTACTCTTGTTACTTTTGTTAAATTCCTCATTTATCCTCCATTAAATGAATATTCTCTCTCATATTTAAACATTAATTACAAAAATCTATTTATGTCATTTTATAGTTATATGTTAATTCAACTGATAATTTTATACACACTTTAAATTCAATATGTTAGTTTATTCATTATCAGCTATATCATTTATCTGTTAGTTTGTCATTTATCTTCTACTTTTTCCCAAACAGAACCTGGCGTATCGTTTCGTAATTGACAGACATTGTGAAACAAATTGTACTATGTATATAATTAATTCCATATTTTTTTAAAAGGATTAAATAGTATCGATTGTAAAAAAGTGGATTGGATAGCAATTTTTTTATTAGAAAATATAAATTAGATGACTTATAAGAAATATTGTTGCTAGACTCATAAGGAAATTTATTTATATCGATGGCGACATCCATATTTTTTATTTTAGATTTAATTTATATACATCGTCGATGTATATGAAATATTTTACAATGCCGATCAATCACGAAGAGATACATCATAAAAAATTTTAACTTTATCTCAACTACCTTAAAAATCATTCGTACCAACTATTTTTATTGTTGATTGTGTAAAAAAATTTACAGCGACATTACACCAACTAAACCCTTTTATCTTTTAGTTTAATTTATGTACACATACAGTGTATAGACTTTTATAACCACAACCAAGAACAATTCAGGGAATAGTTGACATATAAGGTAGTTACCAATTGACTAACTTCTATTTAATGACGTGTCAACTTGTAATTTGTGGATAGTTTAAAACACTTATACACCTATTGTGTATATAAATTAAATCCTTTATTTTTTTCAATTTTTTTAGTTTTTATATATTCGGTTAAATTGAATGAATCCTATCTAGTAATTATTATTTTTTAATAAAATAAATTGAATGAATCCTATCTAGTAATTAAATAAATTATTATTTTATTCTTTTGAAAATACAAATTAGGTATTAAATTTGTTATATTACCTTCAATTATCAATTATCAATATAAGAAAATCAACTCCACTAATGCCACATGTCATCAATATAAGAAATTCAACTCCATTAATGCCACATGCCATCTTCTGGTTGAAAAGTTTTCTACTAAACTAAATTTCTAATATAATTGATAATTGATTCCACTTTTCACTTAACTTATCTCTCATAAGATTAATATAAGAAAATGATACTTATTTTTCCTAATATAATTGATAATTACTTTGAAAACGTAATTATCAAAAAAAGATAATTACTTTTCAATTTATTACTCTATTACTATGGACACATGTCACTATCTCATAAATTACTAATCAACATGTCAATATAAGAAAATCAACTCCACTAATGCTAATGCTCTGTATCATCACCTGGTTTAAACAATAAAGAAAATCAACTCCACTAATGCCACGTGTCATTTCCGAGTTGAAAAATTTCCTGCCAAACTAAATTTCTAATTTATAATATAATTGATAATTGATTCCACTTTTCATTTCACGTCTCTCTCAACTTCTCTTTCACAATATTAATATAAGAAATTGATAATTATTTTTCTAATATAATTGACAATTACTTTTCAATATAAGAAAATCAACTCCACTAGTGCCACATGTCATCTCCGGATTGAAAATTTTCCTGCATTTTTATTTCTAAGTTTCTAATATTTCTAATTTGTAATATAATATAATTGTTAATTAATTCTACTTTTCACTCCACTTCTGTCTCAACTTCTCTCTCATAAGATTAATATAAGAAATTGATAATTATTTTTCTAATATAATTGATGATTACTTTTTTTTTGAAAAAGTAATTATAAAAAAATTATTACTTTTCAATTTATTGCTCTATTTCTAATTAATATAAGACAAAAAAACTTCACTATGTACACATGTCACTTATCTCATAAGAAAAGTAACGGACACATGTCACACATCCTTTGTAAAAAAACACGTGTCATTTTCTCGTAAAAGATTTTCACTCCAAAAATTTACTATTCTATCTATTACTCTATTATTAACTAGCGCCTTGACCTGTGTGTTGCACAAGGTAAAATCTTTAGTAAATACAGAAATGTGGGAGTAGAAAAATTTATTGGCTATATTGCAATATTAAAAAACCTTATTTAAATAGAGAAAAAAGACAATTGCGAACTTAAGAGCTAAGTTAAAGCGTACCGACCCCGGGCGATGGAGCAAATTGAAGGCAGACTTTACGTACCTCCCGACAGAACTCCGGATTATTCAGGGCCCATTTCCCCTGGACACCGGAGCGGGGTCAAAGACCCCTAGACCCAAAAAAGTGTACAGACATAATTCAGACAAATTGTTCCATTCACATAATCTATAGTCATAATCCAAAGATAGCAAAATATAACTTCAACATCATCCTTCATCTAACCATCTAAGTTAATGAAAGTAGGATGACTAGAGTTTCCTTGATGTGCATGTTGGTGGGGAAATTCCACTTGAAGGGGTAGTAGTGGTTGATTAAATATCACACGACGACGACGATCAGAAATATCTCCCAAAGTAACATGGATTTTGAATGGACATTTGGAGAGATATGTGATCTCAAAAAGTGTTGAACCTTGAAGGAACAAAAGCTCCATTATAGCAGCAGTCTCACATAAACATGGTAGCATTGTATGAGTGGAGATAAAAATAATGATATACTGTAGAAGTATCTTAGAATGTAAACTATAGTTAAAAATATTATTTTTAATTAAAAAATACGTTGAAATTGAACATCTATAGATAATAATAAAAAAATCCTAAAGAACTTTGAATATTTGAACAGTTAAATTTTTTTCTAAACGTTAAAGTACTTCAAAACATGCTACTTAGCATCACATTTTACGCATTTTGGCATGAAACTATTTTTTTTACCAAACCGGTTATTGAGGAACAAACTTTACATATCTGAATAGGTAAAAAAATTTCGAATGCTAAAGTAACCCAAAACAGACTCCAACATTATACTTTACATGTTTTGGCACAAACTTATTTTTTGGTGTTACCAAAGCAATTACGGAGAAACGAACTTCGTGTACTTGTACAATCTAATTTTTTTCTAAATGCTAGGACACCCCAAAACTAACTGTTTAGCGTCACACTTTACATATTTTGGTACGAAATAAATTTTTTATTTAACCAAATCAATTATTGAGCAATTAATTTACATATTTGAACAATTAACTTTTTTAGACCTTAAAGTAGCGCAAAACATACTGCCTAGCGTCACACTTTACAATGTTCGTTACAAAATTAATTTTCGTTATCACTAATCCAATTATAGAGGAAGAAAATTCGTCTACTTGATCAATTTAATTTTTTTGGACCGTAAAATACCCCTAAAACATAAAAAGAGGGAAAAAAATGTAGAGAAGGAAGAAGTTTTGGGGGAAAGAAACAAAAGAGAAAGTGAGGGGGGGAGAGAATTGATGCCAAAGGGGTGGGAGGGCCCACCCAAAACACACTACTTTGTGTCGCACTTTACGTATTTTACCACAAAATTAATATTTAGATTGAGGAACGAACTTCATGTATTTTTTTGACTAATACATCTATTTTTTTTGAATTCTAAAGTACCCCAAAACACATTTTTTAGCGTCACATTTTACATATTTTGTTACAAAATCAATTATTTTTAACGAAGTTGGTTATCGAGGAACAAACTTTGCGTATTTGAATAATTAAAAAAAATTGGACTCTAAAGTTACCCAAAGATTTATATTTTAAGATATAAAAAACGTAACTCAACTATGGTCACGTGTCACTTCCTAATAAAAGATCCCCTCCTAAATAAAAAAACTACTTTTTGTATCTATTCATCTTTGATCTATCAATCTACTATTTATATAATAAAATCAACTACAATTCAATCAAATGCCAATCATTAATGTATTCCTGTTTTCCATCTAAAACAAAATAGAACTCTTTTTAAAACTACTGCATGCTCAATACTGAATTCGAATTCAGGACTTTGGTTAAGCTGGAAGAAATCTCAACCATCTCATTCAAGTACTATTGGGTAAAACAAAATAGTACTCTACAATAAAAGACTTTTTTTTATAATTTTTTCTTTATAATACATTTGATTTTTATAAGCGAATATTTATCTTGTGTCTCAACAATAAAACATTACTCGTTGTTACTATACTTTAATTATCTTTAAGTAGTTTAAACGGTAAAATATTATGTGTTGTCGATATAGTTTTTTTACATGCTGTCTTTATAAATGCCTTTGTATTTTATAAATAATTTTTTTCTGAGTCCTGACGGGGAAACATTACGCATTGCTGATATACAAATTATTTATATTTTCACTTTTGATACTTTTCCCTTATTTTCATTTTATTGAGTATATTAATTCTGATATTCAACAATTAAGAAAACATTACATTTTATTAGAATAATTAATTTTATAGTTTTGTCTTTACAATTTTTTTGAAAGAATTATTTTTCTTTTGAGTTTTGTCAGAAAAATATTATTGAAAATATTATCTAGTGCAGATATACTTATTTTTTATATTTTGTCTTCATAAATAAATATACTTTTTATAAAACATATTTTGCGTTGGAGTACTGAGGATAAAATACTATTTATTGTCAAAATAATTAATTCTTATATATTACTTTTTTGTACATACACTTTGCTTTTGAGTCAAAATAGAAAGATATTATATGTTGCCTGAATAACTTATTTTTATATAACTAATCATAGAATTGGCCGTAGCAAATAATACGGTGCAATCTATGCGTATGCGCGGGTATACGGCTAGTTGTATCAGCAATGTCTATGATGGGTAGATACCCTAAGTGGTTTATGTGGTGAACTAACATTATCAACCATTAGATGAAGAAATCTTACCAATTCTTATCCCGATATGTGCACATACCCTATCTCAACCCCTCTCCCGGATCTCTCTATCTCTCACTCTCTTCTTCATCGATTCGTGTCGTCACCTCTCATCAACTGCCACCATGCGCTCCTCCCCGCTCCTTTTATTCACACGTCCAACGGGAGAGTTGAGTTTTCACTAGACAGTGTTTTAGGATGAGATAAGTTATAAATTTGCAGACAAAATTTCTAGATCGGTTGCTAGATTTTCCATGGACATTGTATTATTCATCCCCAATCGGATAACAAAACCCATCTAGGTCAAACCACTAACTTACCCTCTCCAACCACCACCTCCACCTCACCGCCAACCTCACCGCCATACAATAGATTGTTGATATGGCTGAGGTCATCCACCTGAATGTTGTGACCCAATTCGATGGCGTCATCCACGAGATCTAGCACCTCCTCATTTCTCAGTTCGTCAAGGACGACTTTAACCACCACCCAAAAGTCTCTCTGCTCTATCATCGTTGTAAATCCAGAGGGCCTAGTTTGACTTTGACCCTACATAGTTAAGAGTAAATCTAACATTTGGGTGTTCTGGTATAACCATTGTACTCCTGACTTCTAAGTTATATGTAAACTGAAATTTTCCGCATCAATACTCATTACACTGATTTGTGTGTTTATATTTTACTAATTTGTACAAATGTCAAGTGGATTTCTTCAAACAAGAGCGAGAGAGAGAGGAAGAATATATTGATGTGGGAAAATGGAAAAAAAAATAGGAGAAACTGTAACACCCTAATATTTCTATCAAGTAGAAATGCTAAGATGCACGAAATGGCATACATCAGAGTAGAATTTCCTGTTTCAGATATTGAACAAAACTAAAAACTCTTAACTTAATCCAAAATCAAGAGGCATACATAGCTCAAGACTTCTAAATTATAACCAAGTACCATGTCCTTCTTACTAACAACTCCTATTGTTCAATATCCAACAACATGAAATTAGCGGAAACGGTCATTAACTAGTAGCTAGTACAAGTCATCAAATCGAAGTACAATCACTAAGGGAAAAACATCATGAACATAAGTTTAAAAATTCATGCTCTCCTTAAGGTCTCATCAACCATGCTTCATTGCTTTGTTCTTTCCCTGAGTATCTGCAAAACAACAACATACAAAGGGTGGGATAAACATTATCTCAGTGAGTCCTACCGAACCCCTCACATTGACTCTCGGTCCATTTATTATTTTCAGTCAATCGTAGCTCACACGGATACTACGTGCATAAAGCTTTTCCTGACATGCCATAGTACATCTTCGGTAAAAGCTCTGCCTTTACCGTCGAACCTCTCCACTAGCTTACACTAGATTCAAACCTCGTGAGGCCTAGGTTCTGGGGCTCATGACTTCCCCTCCCCTAGTATTTAATCAACTGGCTCGTCACCCGCGCTTTGATATAATTTATATATCCTAACCTTGATTGAACATTTAGTTCAATGAATAAACAATCGCTTGAACATTTAGTTCCATGATAGTAAACATAACACTTGTTCGCTCGCTTGTACTACTTTACAGTTCTTGAAACAATTTTGACTTCCAAAAACAATACATTTTAAACCTTGCAATCATGTTAAAAAACAGAGCATTGTTGGTTCAATGACATGAGGGATGGTTGGGAAGAAGATTAGAAGAGGTTTGGGATCGAAAGGAGCGACGAAATGAGAATTCGGTGTGCGGTAACAGGAGCTCACGCACGGTCCGTGTGCCCTAGGCGCACGACACGTGCGCACTGAATATCCTTTTTAAAATCATTCCCGAAGCTGGTGCACGGTCCGTGTGCCATAGGCGCACGACACGTGCGCTTCTATCAGCACACCAATTCGTTTCGTTTTTCTCGTTTTCGCAATTCCATTCGAGTCCAATCCGTAACCCAATCTTAATCCAACTCCAAAAACAGAAATCATAACACAACAATTCAGTTCAAACAATAGCAATCAACTATCAAGCATTGAGTAATTCGTTCCGAAACACCAAATACATAGTTTTCGCAAATAACGTTTTTCGACTCTTAAAAACTTTGAGACGACAAAACATTCACGAACTCAGTCACATAACATCATTTTAGAAACACAAAAACAATCCTAAGCGTGAGTAGAACTCACCGATCGTGATGAGAATCATGAGATACCGAAACTCGCAAAGCTCAACCGCTCCAAAATCTCACAACACGTTCCAAAACAGAAATGTAGCTATTGCAAGGGCTCTAGTACTGAATCTTGACTTCACAATTTAATTATGGAGCTTCATCATCCACATGTAAGCTACTAGAGACCCAAAAAATCCATTTTTGCTTCTTGAGCGCTAGGAGGTTCAAAAATGGCAACAATGGATAGAGGAGGAAGCAGATGTGAGTATAGATTGCGCCTAAGAGGGGGGGGTGAATTAGGTACTTAGAGATTTTTTCGGTTTTAAAGTTGGTTTGATAAAATCTTGTTTTATGGTGAGTGTATGGAAAAAGTAAAGTGCTGGAAAGTAAAAGGACACAAGAGAATTATACTAGTTCCCCTCCACAATCCGGAGAGTACGTCTAGTCCCCTTGCCCACTAGCAAGAGATTTCACTATAGTTAGAATGATTGTACAGCCTGTTCACACCAATTGTGATGCTTACTATCTAACCTATAGGGAGATCAAAGGCTCTTAAAAACCTTTAAGATCTAAACACCAAGTGCAAGAAGAACAACCCTCTTCAATGCACACACTTGCTCCAACAATCCTGGAATGCAAGGTCAAGTTTATACAAATCTGAATTTTTGTAGAAAGTGTTTGAAATAATATGTATCAATACAAGATTGATCTTTTCTCTTGTGACAACCAAGTCTCACAATGATATACAAGTGTTCTTCATGTATGATATGAAACTTATGACTTTGAATGAAAGTTTTGGAACAAAAGTTTCACTATAAAAATCTGGTTTGAACACTTATCATTTTTGAAAGATTTTAATAGAATGTATGAATGTAAAAATTATAGCCAGAGAGATTGGTTGTTTGTGAATTGAAATACTGAAGTTTATATAGGCCTTAAAACACCTTTTCAAAAGAGTACCATTTGCCAAAAGTTGTCATTGTCAAAGTGCCAAAGGTTCCAATTTTTGAAAGCAAGTATCAAGTATAACGTATATGAATTCAAATGAATTCAAAATGAGAATGAATTCATTTTGAAAGTTCAGCGTACTGAGAAACATGCATAATACGTTAATCAAGCATGCATAAAACGTTAATCAAAAGTAACGTTCCAATTTTTCAAAAGTAACGTTGTAATTAAAAGATTTCAACGTTATGATACTTATCATTTCAACGTTCAACGTTCCAATTTGAAAAACTCATGGCATGCATAATAATATTTTATTTTATTATTATATATATTTTTTAAAACTCATGGCATGCATGTATGATAGCTTGAACACTTGTAATCAAAAGTAAGATGTGAATGTCATATACCTTTGATCAATTATAGACAATTCTTGCACTTTGATAACTCTGAGCAAATTGTAACTTTTAACATATTTGATCCATTTCCTCTTGCACAAATGATCTCTTGATTGTTGTTGTCTTCATCAAAACCACTGAGAAGCTATGTCTTCACAGCAGAGAATGAAATTAGTGTCATTGTGTAGAGCTTGAAAAATAAGGAAGAATGGTTTGAAAAGAACTTACATACATGGACAATGGTGAGAATCCTCTCCTCTTCTCCTCTCCCTCTTCTTTGCGCCTTCTCCCTCTCTCTCTCAACTCTGATTTCTAACTTTCAGCAAGGGTGTTCTATGGGAGTGAGTGTGAGTGCTGTCATGTTCATGAGCTGAAGGGAAAATTTCTTAAATAAGTAGGAAAAGACTAAAGTGCCCTTAACTTAGCTCATCATCTTAGTTTACTTCTAATTAACCACTAACTCATAATTTCCTTCTAAAAATTGTGGTTGTGGTCTTATGGAGTTAAGGAGTGTGTTTGGTGTTGTGTAATTTGGGTTAAGGGTTCGAATGATATGGAAATGACCAAAACGCCATTGTCTCCCTAATCCTCACATAATTCTATTTCTACCCCAAAACAATCGCACCAGTTCACATACTTCAATCACATAATTCATACAATTAACAATTAAATGTTGCTTTCACGTTTTTAACATGTCCATGACTTGATTTATTATTTTATCGAATAATAATTTGCTAGTTAATTTCATAAAACGAAATTAACCGAAATTCAGGGATGTTACAATCACCCCAACTTTTAAAATTTTGTCCTCAAAATTGAACAAAACATACCTCTTGAAAATAGATACGGATATGTAGCTCGCATGTCGTCCTCCAATTCCCATGTAGCTTCCTCGATCGGAAATCCATCCCAAACTACTTTGACAATGGGAATTGTCCTCGTTCGAACCGTCTTCTCGCCACGTTCCATGATGTAACTAGGATGAGGTTGAAAAGACAAATCCGGCCTAAGGTCAATCGTCTCGAAACTCAATGGTTGACTCGGATCGGAAATGTATTTCCTTAGCTGAGACACATGGAATACATCATGAAGATTGGACAAAGCCGGAGGTAAAGCAATATGGTAAGCTGCTAGCCCAATACGCTCGATAATTTGGAAAGGCCCGATATACCGAGGACTGAGTTTCTTCGCCCGCAATGCTCTACTGGTACCAATTGTTGGAGAAACTCTCAAAAACACATGATCACCAGACTCAAACTCTAGTGGTCTTCTTCTCTTGTCCGCAAGCTCTTCTGCCTACACTGGGCAACCTTCATTCTTTCTCTGATTTGCCGGATCTTTTCAGTTGTCTCAAGAACCAATTCGGGCCCTAACAACCGATCTTCACCGACATCCCACAAACACAATGGCGTTCTGAACTTCCTCCCATAAGGCTTCAAATGGAGCCATTCCGATACTGGAATGATAGCTGTTGTTATAAGCAAACTCCACCAATGGAAGACGATCCTCCCATTTTCTTCCGTTATCAAGCACACAAGCCCGAAGCATATCTTCTAAAGTCTGAATAGTCCTCTCCATCTGACCATCTGTCTGCGGATGATAAGCGGTACTAACAAACACTTTTGTCCCCAAAGCTTGGTTTAAAGCTTTCCAAAATCGAGAAGTGAATTTTGGATCACGATCTGACACAATACTTGTAGGAACTCCATGCAACCTGACTATACTCTTCAGATATTCCTCTGCTAACTTGAAAACCTTACTATTCGAACGAACAGGAATAAAATGAGCTGATTTGGTTAGACGGTCCACAACTACCCAGATGGAATCGTTACCGGCTTGGGACCTTGGTAATCCCATGACAAAGTCCATAGAAATATCTTCCCATTTCTATACTGGCACATTCAACGGCTGTAACTGACCATCAGGCTTTTGGTGCGCTGCCTTAACCCTTTGACAAGTTAGGCATCGAGACACAAATTCTGCAATCTCTATCTTCATCCCTAGCCACCAGTACATCTGTTTCAAATCCCGATACATCTTGGTAGACCTAGGATGTAACACCCCAATATTTACTAACTTGTAGAAACATCGAAATGCACCACTTGGCATACATCTGAGTTACTTCCTGTCTCAGATATTGAACACGACTAAAATTTTTCGATAATAAATTATCGAACGCGCTTACATAACTTAACATAATCTGAAATACGTGTCTTACTACTTCTCATGCCTAGTGTTCAATACCCAAAATAGAAAGTTGCGGAAGCGATTTACAACTTGATACAATAATAAGTCGTACAATCGAATATACATATCAGACAATAGAAAAATAACATAAACAACTAAACTAAAACATCTACATCTCCTTGCGGTAGCTTCATAACCGAGCCTCATTGCCTTTACTTTCCGTAAAAACCACAAATCATAAAGGGTGAGATAACATTATCTCAGTGAGTTCTATCGAGACCCCTTACTAACTCTCTCGATTCATTATGCTTGATTCATTAATCGTAGTCCATAAAGTTGACTACGTGGAAACTTGAAACGTGTAACTCGTAGTCCTCCTAAGCAACATACGAGAGACACACACATAACAATGATTCTTAGCATATCACCGGCAACTTTATTTGAAAGCTACCGGCAAACCCATTCCCTGGCCATTCTCTACCAGGGAGAAACGATGACAGGGCCTATGTTTTGGGGCTCATGACTTCCCCTCCCACTAGTACGCTAATCCATGAACAGGGTCGTCACCCTAACGGTGATGTATATTAATATATACCTTGGCATGAACATAACAATGGTGCAAACATAGCATAACACAACTTGGTCTTGTCTTTATCCTTTCATTAGGTGATCTCACACGTAATTTCTAAGTTTGTTAACTTAAATTATTAGACACTTATAAACCAATCCACACATTAACATTCCACATACAAACCATGTACCCTCATTGGGCAGTCAATAAACAGTGGACCGCAAGGGCCGTTAATAAACAGTGGACCGCAAGGGCCGTTAATAAACAGTGGCATGAACATGACATGAAGTTTTACTTCAATCACATTCAACATAATCATAAACATCAAACAGTTCATTGAAAACATAATCCACTAAAGAAGCAACAATTCAAACATTCTAATTCAGCAACTGTACCTAAACTTTGAGAATTTATTTAACCTATCAAACAGACACGTAATTTAGCAAACGACCCCTCTACGGAAAGCTAAGGACGTCTAGTTTCTGACTATGTTTTTAGAGTTGTAGAATGATGGGTCAATAAATACAGTTTTAGCAAATAACACAGTATGTTCAGAAAACGGGACTGCGACTGTGACCTAAATTGCGATCCTTCTAAAATGACCAAAACCCACTCAATTAACCTGGAACCTGAGCCTAACATTAGAAAATTAAGTCTAGTTTTCAAAGAAATAGAAATCATCCGAAAAGGAGTTCAATTGAAACCACCATGCCCAAAACACTGACCCTATGTCCAGATTGTTCCCAGATTTTACCCTAACTTGTGGAGCCTATAACTTGAGCTACACACTTCCAAATTCAACCAAATCAGAATTTAACGAGCATTCAGTCTAGTTTCTAAAATGATAGACCACATGATTTTCTAGTCAGTAATTAGTTCCCAGTAACTGAAGTACTGATCCTACTCCAGAACATCCAAAAACAGTGAAATTAGCAATACAATTAACACCAAGCAAGCACCAAATTAATCCATTGACTCGAGACATGAAAATCAGTGACAACAACGATTCCCTAGTGAGTATAGAACTCACCTTTGGCGATGAAAATCGCACACAATCGAAGCTCTGTGAACTCGAACGAACGGTAACACTCGAACTCTTCCGAATCTGCTCCAAATTGTCACGAACTCGCCTAGGACTCGATCAACCTTCGAAACAGCAACCAAACTCGAATCCCAACTACTGAAATTCCTTCCCCACTAACATGCAATACCTTCAGTAGCTCCCAGAGCACTATGGAGACTCAAAGTAAGCTAGAGAACCTCTCTTCTCTCAACTCTCCCAGATTTCTGTTTTCCAGCAACTAAGTGACGTATTGCAACGAACATAACTCGGTCAATTCTCCACTAAACTTAGCAAAACGAGTTCCTATTGTGAAGAGAATTTTATCTAGTTTCTGAGGGTGGAAGTTTCAAACGCATGCAACCAGTACTCAGAGAGTTATAATGAAAACACTGAAACTGGGTCAAAACTGTGACTGATTCAGAACTGAAACTTGTGGACACGATAACTCCCATCATTCTCAATGAAATCGGATGGTTCTTGGGTCTAAACTGAATAATTTTGAGTCTAGTTTTTAAAGAAACAGAAATGAGCTCAAATGGAGGTCTGTACAGGGAGATATATGGTAATCACTGAAGGTGGGTCACACGGGTTTCACACAGGATTCGGCTTGGGCTTGTATCTTCAACTTCTAACTTGAATTCGAAAATGGTGGATGATGAAAGAGGAAGGTATAGCTTCTGAAATCAGTATCAATGTGAGGAGGATTGAAAATGGAGAACAATGGTACTGAAATGGGTCACATGCATTGAGGATTGATGAATCTCTCCCTCCCTCTTCTTCCTCACTCTTCGCAACCCTCTCCTCTCTCTCTCTCAAATTCTGCTTCTGAAAATTCTGGAATGAAAGTGATGTTGTGTGTGTTGTGGAGTTACTTAATGAGGGGGAATAGACTATTTTGTCCCTCTCCTTAGCTCCTCACTTAACTAGTCCTAATATAACTATTTTACCATAACTAACTTACTTAGCAATTTGTAACAACCATGCACACACACACAATAAATCATTTATGTCACACATTTCTTAATAATACAATAATTCACTTCCTCATAATAATTGAGTTATGCTAAGTATTAATTAACCTCTTGCTAACTTCTATTAACCAACTTAGCTAAAATTGGGGATGTTACACAGGATGTATGGAATATTGACTCCGGTGTGCTTCCTCTAACACTTGCCTTTTGATGTCATCATCCTTTGACACACAAATTCTACCGTTGAAGCAAATAATCCCATCAATATATTCGGTAAAATTTGGTAACCTTCTTTGAGCTTGCAACTCTACGTCAATTTCTTGAGCTGAGCGAATCAAATTTCTCAATAAACTCGAAATCTGGATATGACTCAACACTAATCAGTTCTTCCTTTGCTTCACATTCAGATTTAAGTCCCTGAAAGACTCTAGCAGCTTCATCTCATGCATCATTAATTCTGACGTGTGAATAGATTTCCTACTCAACGAATCAGCTACAACATTGGCATTCCCGGGATGATACTTCAACTCGAAGTCGTAATCCTTCAGAAATTCAAACCATCTTCTTTGCCTATCATTCAGCTCCTTTTGGTGAAACAGATACTTAAGGCTCTTGTGATCACTAAAGACTTCGAAACGAGAACCGTATAGGTAATGTCTCCAAATCTTTAGAGCATACACAATTGCTGCCAACTCGAAGTCATGAGTTGGGTAATTCTCTTCATGCGGTTTCAGCTGTCTGGAGGCATAAGCAACCATTTGTTGATTCTGCATTAAAACACACCCTAAACCCTTCCCAGAGGCATCACTGTAAATTTGGAATACCAGTGACGGATCTGGAAGAATTAGGATCGGAGCAGATGTCAACCTACTTTTCAACTCTTGAAAACTTTCCTCACAATCGAAACACCAATCAAACGGCCGACCCTTGCGAGTTAATCGAGTAAGTGGAAGGACTAACTGTGAGAACCCTTCAATAAACCTCCGATAGTAGCCAGCTAGACCTAAGAAACTTCTTATTTCGGTCACAAACGTTAGTTGTTCCCAATTCAACACTGCTTCTACCTTGCTAGGATCCACTGCGACTCCCGACTGAGATATCACATGACCCAGAAACTTTACCTCAGGCATCCAGAAATCACACTTTGAAGGCTTCGCACACAACTTCTTTTCTCGGAGTACATTCAGAACGATGCGGAGATGCTGAACATGTTCCTCAACGGTAGGGATGTCAAAACGGGCCTGACCCGCCGGCCCGGCCCGTTGGCCCACCAAAATAAGGCGGGCAGGGCTAAGGTATTGATGCCCGCCAGCCCGCGTTGCCCGGCCCGCTTCGCCCGCCAGCCCGCGGGCTAAATACTGTGGCGGACCAAACCGCCCGTTTAGTTTTTTTTTTTTTTAAATTTCAGTGTAAATTGACGGGCCAGCCCGCCAGCCCGCCACTTCGCGGGCAGGGCATGAATTTTGGGCCCGCGTTCGGTTAACGGGCCGGGCCGGGCCGCCCGTTTTTCGCGGGCATAACGCTTAACGGGCCGGACCGGGCCGGGCCGCCCGTTTTGGCATCCCTACTCAACGGTCCTTGAGTACACCAAGATATCATCAATGAATACCACGACAAACTGATTCAGGTACGGGTGGAAGAATCTGTTCATGTAATCCTGAATTCTGCGGGAGCACTAGTTAGACCGAAGGGCATCACTACAAACTCGTAATGTCCATATCGAGTACTGAAAGCTGTCTTCGAAATATCTAAGGCTCTCACTTTTATCTGATGATAACTCGACCTTAGATCAATTTTAGAAAACACTGCAGCACCTCGATGTTGATCGAGTAAATCGTCTATCCTTGGTAGATGATACTTATTCTTGATAGTTACCTTGTTCAATTGGCGCTAATCAATACACAATCTCATGCTCCCATCCTTCTTCTTGACAAGCAATATACCGGAGCACCCCACGATGATGCACTAGGCCTAACAAACTTCTTCGATATCAACTCTTCCAGTTGAGATTTTAATTCCTTTAATTCTAAAGGAGACATTCTATATGGAGCAATAGAGATTGGTCATGTGCCCGGAACCAACTCTATCGAAAATTCCACCTCATGCTCTGGAGGTAAAGAGGAAACTTCATCCGGACAAACATCCAGAAATTCGTTAACAACTTGTACAGAGGACAAATCTAAACCAGTTTCAGTCGATGTAGACAACATAATAATATAAGCTTCCGCACCTTGAAATAGAGATTGATTTGCCGACGTAAAGGAGATAATTACTTCAGAATTTGACTTTGGTAGTTCAACTGATTCCGTGGCGAAACTGACAGTTCAGTTGAAGCAGTCGATGGTGACACGATTTGCCGTCATCCAGTTCATACCCAAAACGATGTCCATATCTCTCATAGGTAAACAAATAAAGTCTAAAACGAAGTTTGTCTCCTATGGCCAGAAGACAGCTCTGACATAAAGACTGGGTCTGGACGCGACCCTTGGCAGCAGTTAAGATAGTTATCGGTTCGGATAGCGGAGATAAGGCTAATCCCAACCGGTCAACACATGCTTGAGAAATAAAACAATGAGTAGCACCTGAATCATATAATATACTAACGGAGTTATTGAAAAGAGATCCCATACCCCTCAGTAGATTATCTGAAGACTTGACTTTCTCAGCATCCAAAGTGTAGATCATTCCTTGAGTAGATCTTGCACGATCATCTTCACGCTTCTTCTTCACAGGGAATTGGGTAGCATAATGGCCCTCTTTCTTGCAGTAGTAACATGTATTAGACCCAACTTGGCATTCACCACGATGAGACCTACCACATTTAGAATAAGCGCTGAACTTTGAGGAATCAGATGGTCGAGCTTGTTTTCCTCTGTTGAAGTTACCCTTTGACTTTGCCTGCGGGGTTGATGATCCAGTCACCTTCTTCTTTCCTCTCCAATACTCTCTTTTCTTTTCATACATCCTATTGAGATTCACTTCGGCAACATAGGCATGTTGCACCAAAGCAGCATAGTTGGTCATAGCATAAGAGCTAAGACCTTGGGCAATATCAGCATGGAGACCTGCCTTATACATCTGCATCTTCCATTCATCACTCGGAGCATACCTTGCTAACTGATAGAATTGAGACAACTTCTCAAACTTGGCGGTGAATTCACCCACCGTCATATCAACTTGCTTGAGATTGACAAATTCTGTCTGCTTACTTAGCTTCATCACTGGAGGAAAGAAATGTCCAATAAACAATTCCTTGAAGTTAAACCAGGTAATAGGAGTTTCCTGATTCACCATCAGTTCATGAGCATTCGTCCACCAGGTTTGGGCTCCCTCTTCTAGCATATGAGCTGCAAAGAGTACCTTTTCTTCTTCGCTGCATTGCAGAGTCCTGAAAATTTTCTCCATAGAGTCCAACCAGTAATGAGACACCATCACATCAGGTCCTCCCTTGAAACTTGGGGGATTCATCTTTTGGAAACGGAAATAAGCTCTATTCGAATCTTTCGGAGGAGGTTGTTGGACATTAGGCTGTTGCTGATTCATCTGCTGCTGATGCATCTGCATCATGTCCTGCATCATCTCTTGCTGATTCTCAATTACATTATGCATCCACTCGGAATGTGGATCAATGGGTGGGTTTCTCCTACCTCTTCCAGCTATGATTCTGCGAAATATGCACAAAGTATTAAGTTGATCAGGCTCAATGTCTAATAGCATACTAAGAGGAATCAGACTTAGAAGACGTAAAAGACTCATAACATCTAACTCCGACTAGATCGAACCGCTCTGATACCAAAATGTAACACCCTAATATTTCTATCAAGTAGAAATGCTAAGATGCACGAAATGGCATACATCAGAGTAGAATTTCCTGTTTCAGATATTGAACAAAACTAAAAACTCTTAACTTAATCCAAAATCAAGAGGCATACATAGCTCAAGACTTCTAAATTATAACCAAGTACCATGTCCTTCTTACTAACAACTCCTATTGTTCAATATCCAACAACATGAAATTAGCGGAAACGGTCATTAACTAGTAGCTAGTACAAGTCATCAAATCGAAGTACAATCACTAAGGGAAAAACATCATGAACATAAGTTTAAAAATTCATGCTCTCCTTAAGGTCTCATCAACCATGCTTCATTGCTTTGTTCTTTCCCGGAGTATCTGCAAAACAACAACATACAAAGGGTGAGATAAACATTATCTCAGTGAGTCCTACCGAACCCCTCACATTGACTCTCGGTCCATTTATTATTTTCAGTCAATCGTAGCTCACACGGATACTACGTGCATAAAGCTTTTCCTGACATGCCATAGTACATCTTCGGTAAAAGCTCTGCCTTTACCGTCGAACCTCTCCACTAGCTTACACTAGCTTCAAACCTCGTGAGACCTAGGTTCTGGGGCTCATGACTTCCCCTCCCCTAGTATTTAATCAACTGGGTTGTCACCCGCGCTTTGATATAATTTATATATCCTAACCTTGATTGAACATTTAGTTCCATGAATAAACAATTGCTTGAAACAAATTTGACTTCCAAAAACAATACATTTTAAACCTCGCAATCATGTTAAAAAAAGAGCATTATTGGTTCCATGACATGATGGATGGTTGGGAAGAAGATTAGAAGAGGTTTGGGATCGAAAGGAGCGACGAAACGAGAATTCGGTGTGCGGTAACAGAAGCTCACGCATGGTCCGTGTGCCCTAGGCGCACGACCCATGCGCACTGAACATCCTTTTTAAAATCATTCCCGAAGCTGGCGCACGACCCGTGCACTTCTATCAGCACACCAATCCGTTTCGTTTTTCTCGTTTTCGCAATTCCATTCGAGTCCAATCTGTAACCCAATCTTAATCCAACTCCAAAAACAGCAATCATAACACAACAATCTAGTCCAAACAATAGAAATCAACTATCAAGCATTGAGTAATTCGTTCCGAAACACCAAATACATAATTTTCGCAAATAACGGTTTTCGACTCTTATAATAACTTTCGGACGACAAAACATTCACGAACTCAGTCACATAACGTTCATTTCAGAAACACAAAAACAATCCTAAGCGTGAGTAGAACTCACCGATCGTGATGAGAATCAAGAGATACTGAAACTCGCAAAGCTCAACCGCTCCAAAATCTCACAACACGTTTCGAACTAGATCCAAATGCGTCCAATCGCTTCCAACCGAAAATGCAACCTCCCTAAATGCTCCTCTTCTACCCAATTCGTCCCAAAACAGAAATATAGCTATTGCAAGGGCTCTAGTACTGAATCTTGACTTCACAATTTAATTATGGAGCTTCATCATCCACATGCAAGCTACTAGAGACCCAAAAAATCCATTTTTGCTTCTTGAGAGCTAGGAGGTTCAAAAATGGCAACAATGGATAGAGGAGGAAGCAGAGAATGAAATTAGTGTCATTGTGTAGAGCTTGAAAAATAAGGAAGAATGGTTTGAAAAGAACTTACATGCATGGACAATGGTGAGAACCCTCTCCTCTTCTCCTCTCCCTCTTCTTTGCGCCTTCTCCCTCTCTCTCTCTCAACTCTGATTTCTAACTTTCAGCAAGGGTGTTCTGTGGGAGTGAGTGTGAGCGATGTCACGTTCATGAGCTGAAGGGAAAATTTCTTAAATGAGTAGGAAAAGACTAAAAGTGCCCTTAACTTAGCTCATCATCTTAGTTTACTTCTAATTAACCACTAACTCATAATTTCCTTCTAAAAATTGTGGTTGTGGTCTTATGGAGTTAAGGAATGTGTTTGGAGTTGTGTAATTTGAGTTAAGGGTTCGAATGATATGGAAATGACCAAAATGCCCTTGTCTCCCTAATCCTCACATAATTCTATTTCTACCCCAAAACAATCGCACCAGTTCACATACTTCAATCACATAATTCATACAATTAACAATTAAATGTTGCTTTCACGCTTTTAACATGTCCATGACTTGATTTATTATTTTATGGAATAATAATTTGCCAGTTAATTTCATAAAACGAAATTAACCGAAATTCAGGGATGTTACATAAACAACGGTACATAAAAGTGACCCATATAATATGTCTTTGGTACGAAGAGTTCTGGTTTGTCTTTAGTTTTGTCATCTCATGTCAAGACTCTGCAATATTTAATAGATAAATATGTGCATTATTACGTGAGTATGGAATGAAGGTAATAGAAAAATCAAATTAGTTGCGGTAAACTTATTTGGGATGTCGTTTAAAAATTAAAATAGCTATTTCATGAAAACGAATTCGACAAGAGTGGGCCGGCTAGTATACCCGTTTTGACCTATTCGCTACCCTGTGTTTTAATTATGGTTTATAATCAAAATAATCATTACTACAAAACAAATAAAGCTAATTAAAAAAATAATCAAGAAGCCGCCAAATTGGGTTTATATGATCCTTTGCGCATTCTCAACTTATTCATGTGCGTACTTTTCCAATATATTTATTTATCCAAAAGGGGAACAAAGGCTATTAAACATATAGTATATGTTTTGTGGAGAAGAGACGTGCCTTGAAATTCTTCTGTGAATATTAATTTATGAAGTTAATTTATGAAGTTAATTAGAGTCGCCTAAAAAAGATGTACTTAGAGTCAATGTTTGATCTCCTTATTAAATTAAATATTATTAGAAAAATTTGATGTATCAGCATAATTTAGAGAAGTGAAAAAAATTGTCTATTATTATGTTGCTAAATGTTAAGGAAGCTAAAATTAGAGATTTATTTTTTCATATAATTTCTATTAATAAATCAAATTGCAACTGTATCTGCAATATTATTACCAATTCCTGCTTCAAATGTGTGAATTATCACCCGGAGCACTTTTTTGTTACAAAAATTTTAGGTGAGGGGATGACGCCCTAGTCCAAGGCAGAGAATGGAATACCTTCAGGCACTTTGAGAACTTACAAGGATAATTACAATATTTACCTTGCCCAAAGGATACTAGTGACGATTTGAATCTGGACCTCTTGGATACAAATCTTGTCATGCTACACTAGGCCAGCCCCTTGGGATTACTGTTGTTAGAATGTAAAACTGAACTTGTTTATTGAATGAGGGATCAATCCCTATATATACAACAATGTACATAACTGAATCAGTTAAAGGAAGCTGGGCCAGTTACTAAGACTGACTAACTAGCAACTATACAAACTCATCTAAGTGAGCTATACAATAAAATATTGCCTATTCTAACAGCCCCCCTCAAGCTGGATCATGAGTAACAATCATGTTCAGCTTGAAGAGAAGAGTAGGAATTAAAATATTGCCTATTCCTAATAGAACAAGAAAAAAACAGCAGCCAACTAAAAAAAACTATGAGGCAGACAGTCAGGCAAAGCAGCAGCATGTCCTGCACTTGAGATACTTGGCCAAAAACATAACACCAGAGGCTGCAGCTTCTATCCATCAAACCAGCACAAACCAGCAGTAAGATCTCAACAAAAAAAAAATCACAAAAGCACCACTGCTACTGGTATGCATCAGCCTTGGATCTGCAGAAAATTCTCAGAATTGAAACACACATCACAAGCAACCAGCTGCTGCTCCTAAAGCAAAAATGGACCCAAGCAAGCCTGCTGGTCAGAATTGAAACACACATCATAAAATAACTGCATTGCAGAGGCTTAAAGCATTAATTCTTGTATTCGGAAGCGCCAAAATTGGAGCATCTGAGGCATGAACAATTTGCAATGAAAAACACGATGCAAATGAAGAGGCAAATCACCAAACACTTAGTGTGCAAATGAACAGTCAAACCAATCCATTCATTAAGTAGTATGTCTCACTTCACAGAAGCATGATGAGGAGATGACTATGAATCTCAGTATTTGGAAATCAACACCAAAAACAGGGAAAAAAAACCACGAGAATAGAATTGGAACAAAAATTGAAACAGGAGATTGAAAAAAAAACACTGATAACTAAACAGGAAATCAGATTCAGAAACAACACAGATATAGAAAGAATGACAGAAAATTGAAATGTCAGATTCAGATATCAAGAACTGGGACAAAAAAAACTGGAAGCGATTCACGAACGGAAAAAAAAGCTTCGAATCAAGAGCAGAGAACGTGATTCGAAGTGAGAACAGAAAGAGAACACGATTGGAAAACGCGATTGACTGGAAAACAGAAGCAAATCAAGAACACTGATAAGAAACGATTTTCGTTCAGAAACGTAAAACGATTTTCAGTTTCAGAAAACAGATGAAAGGAAATCGAATCAAGATTCCAAGGAAACGAATCAAGAATTCGATCCAGAGGAAGAACTTATGAATCAGATGACTGATCAGAATCAAGGAAAGAGGATGAGAACAGAAATTAAAATTTCGATTTAGGTCAAAAAGAGGAAAAACGAACCAGAATCATCAAGGATCGATTCTGAAGGAGATGAAGATGGCGACTCCGAAGGACGCAACGGAAGCGATTGACGCAACGGAAGCCGAATCTGAATCACTTGAACCAGATCGCAAAGCCAAAAGAGAGGGAAAATAGCGATTTACAATGAGCAAAATCGCAGCAAGAAGAAACCGAAACCAGATTCTAATAGTGAATCTGAGAATGAATCGAGATCCAGAGAAGAAGGTGATGCAGCACTTTGAGGCGGCAAACAGAGAGTGGATCAAGATTCAGAGAGAGAGCATCGCTTCAAACAGTGCGATGAGAAGAGAAGAAAAACTGTTTAAGCTTTTCTAAGAGAGAGGCCTCGCGAGAAAGAAAAGGAAAACCAGATCCGTGAAGAGGAGGAATACTCGGAAAAAAGGACGCAGAAGGTATGGAGATGGTGAGCGGCTGAGTTATGGTGTTTTGAGAGAAAACTGTTATGGATTCTTTTTTTTTTTTTGAGAGAGAGACTCTCGCGAGGAAGAAGAAGAGACTCACGAGAGAGAGAAAGGAAAAAGTTCCAGAGAGACTCGTGAGAGAGAAAAAGTGAAGTTCAGCGTCATTTTTTTTTGTTTTTTTTTCTTTGATACCATGTTAGAATGTAAAACTGAACTTGTTTATTGAATGAGGGATCAATCCCTATATATACAACAATGTACATAACTGAATCAGTTAAAGGAAGCTGGGCCAGTTACTAAGACTGACTAACTAGCAACTATACAAACTCATCTAAGTGAGCTATACAATAAAATATTGCCTATTCTAACAACTGTAAAGGAGTACTAAGTAGCCATGTCAAAAATATTTATTCATAAATTTTTAAAAGCACAATTTGTATGCAACCATGATTTAAAATCGCAGTGGTAGAAAACTATCTAGGATACTTTAAAAAAATATTAGTAGTGTAAGTTTTATAAAAATTGTTGGATAATTACTATTTGGTCATTATCTCTACTTAAATAAATGTGTGTCATTTATTCAATATAAACTCTCATAAAAAATAAGGGCATACTTGGAAAAATATTAAATATTTCATTGAGAACGTAAAACATCAATTAATTTGAGACAAATTAATTTTATTAAAATAACAAACAAATTGAGACGGAAGGAGTATTCATTATTATCCAAGGTGTTATGCTAAAACATGCGGCGCTTGTTTCAAGTTATGAAAGTAGTTCTTGGGAGTAACTTCTCTAAAATAAATTGGAAATAGTTTTGACATTCTTGGAAAAAATATATGAAATTTTATTTCATAAGAGTCCACCTTCCCACCCCCATCTCTTGAAAATAAAATTGTTGGAATGTTGGAAGTTAATTGCTTCGCTCTTCGAAAAATTTCGAGAATAAATTTTTTCAAACTAGTGACAAATATAAAATGCTTAGTCCTACTCATATTTTCCTAGAAATATTAATCCTATACTTGAAAACATATAGTTGAATCCAAAATAATTATAGAGTTCGGTTGGGATAAACACAAGAGAGGGACACACTTGATAAGGGTTATTAATATTGGCCCAACCCAACGAATCAGTCTCATGACTCGGTATCTAGTGTGTCCCAACCGAACTAGAGATATGGTCTCAAAAGAGTTTATAAGTGGGAGGCAACCCTCACCTTACAAGTCGGTTTTGTGGGGTTGAGTTAGGCCTTAACCACATTCTAATATGGTATCAAAGGCTATCCTAGATCCTTCGGGCCACCCACCATTATAATCCATGCACCAAGCCCAATAGTGCTGGGCGTGAGGGGGTGTATTGGGAAAAACCCAAGTCCCACATTGACTAGAGATATGGTCTCAAAAGAGTTTATAAGTGGGAGACAACCCTCACCTTACAAGCCGGTTTTGTGGGGTTGAGTTAGGCCTTACCACATTTTAATATGGTATCAAAGCCTATCCTAGATCCTTCGGGCCACCCACCATTATAATCCACGCACCAAGCCCAATAGTGCTGGGCGTGAGGGGATGTATTGGAAAAAACCCAAGTCCCACATTGACTAGAGATATGGTCTCAAAAGAGTTTATAGGTGGGAGGCAACCCTCACCTTACAAGCCGGTTTTGTGGGGTTGAGTTAGGCTTTAACCACATCCTAATAAACTTAACCACACGACTCGATTTGACAACTCTACACTTAAATTGGCCACAAAGATTTTAGCCCTACTATAACCATTGCCGCATGCATCCTACTATAACCATTAGAAAAAGTTGAATTATCAATAAAAAAGAAATTTGATCTTCAATTTTAGCCTTTGTAACAATTGAAAACATAAAAAGAGACAATTTTTTTTCTTTTCTAATTTTTGTGTATAATTCAACTTTCTTACCGGTAATTAAAAAGTTTGTCACAAGATGCTAAATCCGTCCCTCACTATTGTTTGGCTTAGCAATTTCAACGACACGGGGACATCGGCTCTCGGGTTTGAACCTGGGTGTAAGTAGCGTGTGTGGGGGGTGTTTATTTGTCATTTGATCTAAGTAGACAAAAAAACAATATCCTAAGTCCGTGTACCGTAGCTTCCTGTCCTATAAATATGACTTCAAGATTCTCATGAAGTAGCTGGTTTCCAAACCTCCCTTCCATTTTCTCATTTCACTCAACTTCAAAACTCCCATGCAAATCACAACGTCCACACAAAGCCACATGAAAGCTGAAATAAAAAGACCCTCAAATTCCTTCCAAAACCCTACTCTCTTCACCACACCACAAACTCCTCTTCCCGGCTGTCTAGGAAGCCTAGATGGAGCTTGTATTGAAAAACTCCTACTCCACTGTGCAAGTGCTTTAGAAAGCAACGACATAACCTTAGCTCAACAAGTCATGTGGGTTCTCAACAACGTTGCTTCACCACTTGGTGACACAAACCAACGACTCACTTCTTGGTTCTTAAGAGCACTTATCTCTAGAGCTTCAACAATTTGTCCAACTGCTATGAACTTCAAAGGTAACAACAACAACAATAATACTATTCAAAGAAGGTTGATGAGTGTGACTGAACTAGCTGGGTATGTGGATCTAATTCCTTGGCATAGGTTTGGTTTTTGTGCATCCAATAATGAAATTTTTAAAGCAATTTTGGGTTTTAAAAAGGTACATGTTTTGGATTTCAGTATAACTCCTTGTATGCAATGGCCTACTTTTATTGATGCTTTAGCTAAATTACCAGAAGGTCCTCCTTCACTTAGAATCACTGTCCCTTCTTTTAGACCACCTGTTCCTCCTTTAGTTAATATATCAATACATGAAGTTGGTTTACGTTTGAGTAACTTTGCTAAGTTTAAGGATGTCCCTTTTGAGTTTAATGTTATTGGAAACACAGAAGAGTTGACCAGTGAATCAACAAGCTTTAATTTTGAGATTGAATCATTGTTGAGTCTCTTGAATCCTACTGTGCTTAATCTAAGGGAAGATGAAGCTTTGGTTATAAACTGTCAAAATTGGCTACGTTATTTGTCTGATGATAGAAAGGGAAGTAGTAACCAAAATATTTCACTTAGAGATACTTTTCTCAATGTGGTTAAAGGTCTTAACCCTCAAATAGTGATTTTGGTTGATGAGGATTGTGATGTTAGTGCAAATAGTTTAACATCAAGAATTACGGCTTGTTTTAACCATTTGTGGATACCCTTTGATGCACTGGACACTTTTTTGCCTAAGGAAAGTTGTCAAAGGACAGAATTTGAATCTGACATAGGACAGAAGATTGAAAACATTATAAGCTTTGAAGGACATCAAAGGATAGAGAGATTAGAAAGTGGGATGCAAATGTCACAAAGAATGAAAAATGCAGGTTATTTCAGTGTTCCATTTTGTGATGAAACTGTTGGGGAAGTTAAGGCTTTGCTTGATGAACATGCTAGTGGATGGGGTATGAAAAGAGAAGAAAGCATGTTGGTTCTCACATGGAAAGGAAATAGCTGTGTGTTCGCGACCGCTTGGGTCCCCAATGAAGCGAGAAATCATATCAGCATCGAGTGAATCACTAAATTAGTCTCTGAAAATTCTCGATCATGTTAGTCTCTATCGAACAATTTTAAAGACTAATTTGACAGACTAATCAAAATGAATAATTTGATCGAAAATTATTTTAGAATATTTAGTTGACATAGTCTTACAATTTCAGTGACCATTTTTGCAAGTGTGTCTTAAACATACTTTATAAAGAGGTGACTTTGGTCCTACAACAATGGAATGGGTTCTGCTAATGCTTCAATGGTCCATCAAGGGGCAGAGGGAATTTCATCACTATGTGGAAAAAGGAGCTGCAAAAGACAACAAGAGAAAACGGCTGCATTTTCATAATTGTTTTCGTGTGGCTAGGGAAAAAAAATATGTACACTGTCCTTTGTATGAGACAAAATTGTCTCTTAGCACTGTTTCCCACTTTTGTATATGCAGCTTTAATTTGTTTCAGCTCTGAGCTTTAGGTATGTATAACTAAGAAGTTGTACATCTAGTTATTACCCATTCCCATTAATAAAACTTTAAAGATTAACAACATGTGTATTAAAACATTAATGGGAAATTCTCAAATACTATTGAAGTAAGCAGATTTTTAGTCTTTAAGGTAGATCTAATATGTCTGTTTGGTTGTATATCCGGGGTATATATAAAAAGGACCACCCAAGATTTAATTGCTATGAGTAGTCATCTTCAATATGAAGATTGTATATGAAAGGGCCAAACAAATATAATTGGAGTAAGAGGTGACAATGATAGCACATAAAATATAGCATGTACTCAAATTGATTGATCGACCCATTCCGGTAAGAGGACCAGAAAGCCCCTCTCCTTTTGTGATTTTTGTTTTGTGTATCTTCAAAACATTGAAATTTGGCGTGGAAAATTTAAAAATAACTTTAAGAAAAAAATCCGACCTGCCGGAATCGAACCAGCGACCTAAGGATATCAGAGGTTTACCCACTACAGTCCTCCGCTCTACCAACTGAGCTAAGGTCGGATTTATGTTTGTGCTGGCACTAAATATTAATTTACTTAAATTAAAGAGTTTTGTTTTTTTTTTTGGTCTAATATAGTTCTCGTTTTCAATGACAAGGATTCCTTCTTCTTGTTCCAAGCAATTTTTCTCTTTCTGATTCCATCGAATTCATAGACGTTGTTCCATGTAAATGAAGTGAGGAAATCAGTTGAAGTTGGAATCCAGGCATTTTTTTAGTTTGGAAATTGCTTATAGTGACCAACAAAGATATTAGTTTGATAGTTAGATCTGCAATTGATAGAAGTTAGCTCGGTTAGAAGCAGTTAGATCAATCTTTGTGTATAAATAGAATTCAATAATGGTGTTTCTACAATTTTCTCTACATCTACTTTGGACTTCATTCATCCATTATTCGACTTGATTTACCCCAGAGTCCAACATGGTGATGTGTAACAATAAGTCAACTATTCAATTAGCTGAAAATCCAACCTCCACTAAGAGATTCAAGTACATTTGCATAGATTGCCACTTCATGAGACATCGGTCCACCAAAGCACTGCCCAATTGCAAAATTCTGGTTTCATGTCCAAGTTTGGTTAAAACAATTACATTTTAGAGCTATTATAGATTAGTTAGATCCGCAACCGATATGGGAGTTAGACCAGTTAGAAGTATTTAGATCAATCCTTATATATAAGTAGTTTTCTACTGTTTAATTGTTCATTCAAGCACTAATCAAAATAGAATTCTATAATGGTGTTTCACAGAGGCGGATTTACGTTCCCAGGAACGCCCAAACATCTTGACATGACCTTAGTGTTAATACCCCTATATTTACACAACAGGTCCTGGGTTCGAATCCTAGGGAACACACTATTACTGTTTTTTTCAGCGAATTTCAGCGCATTCACTTAACCCCAAAACGACGTCGTTTCTTAACCCCAAATTTCAGCGAATTTCACGCACGCCGTTTCTTCTTTTTCACGCACGTCTTCGTTCTTCTTCTTCTTCTTCCAACCTGCCATTTTCGTTTATTCAGGTAATGATTTTCGTTTCTTCAGGTAACGACTTTTCGTTTCTTATTCTTCGATTTCAGTTGATTTTTTTCTGTAATAATTTTCGTTTCAGAGACAGATTTTCTCTGTTTCTCACTTTCACCCATTTTCGTTTCTTCACAAGGAAGAATATTAGGGATTAGATTTTCGTTTCTTCTCTGTCCGGTGTTCGTTTCTGCTCGTTTCTTCTCTGATTATCTTCAATTTCATCAGGTATTTTCGTTTCTTTGTTATTGATTTTCGTTTCTTTGTTCATTTCTTCTTGGATCATTGCTTTATTGTTGTTTTTTTTTGTAAAATCGTACAATTTTTTAATTCGTTGAAGAAAAGGAACACCCTAGTTTAAAATCCTGGATCCGCCACTGGTGTTTCATACTATTTAGCGAGAGGAGTTTTTGTATGCGCTTTGATATAAAGTACACATGCAACTTTATATCAAAGCACATTCAAAAAACTCCTCCCATACCATGTTGTTATTCTTGTTAGAATATACTGAAGTTAGTTAAAGTTGTTGTAATTAGTTAGATTAGCTACAAGTTGGTTAATTTAGTTAAGATCACTATATAAAGTATATCTTACACTCATTGTAAAAGATATCTCTCCTTACCATTGAATGTGAGTTCCCTAACTTCAATTTGCGCATAAGAGAAGAAAGAGAATGATTTGAAATATTGACACTAGTGGAAAAAATGCCTTTTATAACTGTCATTTATATCGGTTAAAAACGGCCTGATATTAAAAGTGACGCGGTGGCAGTTTTGTAATTAAAATTACAATTTTTATATCGGTTGCCACTGGAACCGATATAGAAAGTGCAAAAACTATATTTCATATCGGTTCCCTTCCATAACCGTTATAGAAAGTCCAAAAATTTTGGCTTCCATAACGGGTCACAAAACCACCCGTTATAGAAACCAAAAAACTTAGGTCTTCATTCTCATCTTCCACGATTCTTCCCTCTACTCTCATTCGCGCACTCAGATCTCCCTCATCTTCCACCACTGCTCTCCCTCTCTCCCTTCCACCATTTGCTTCCACCACTGCTCTCCCTCTCCCTCTCACCCTTCGATTCCACCACCGTCTCTTAGAAGACGCGTTTACCTCACCCTCCCACCCCTCTTCGTTTCTCTCACTCACGCAAAACCTCATCGTTCTCTAGCTCCAGCTTCGATCTCTCGCTCCAGAACGCAAATCGGCCGCCTCTTCATTGTTCTCACTTCAGAACGTTTTCATTCCTGTTGCACGAGAACGCGTCACAGCGAGCTCACCACGACGTTATCGCTTCTCCTTCACGACGTTAGGGATTTCTTTCCCTTTTTTATGCTCGCTCGAGATTCCTCCACTTTCACGAAGGTGCGTGTCTAGCTTTCAATTTCTGTTTCCTTTATCCTTTCTAGCTTTCAATTTTAAGTCACAATATGGAGGGCTAAACATGATTTAAAGATGGTGATACCAGTGCATTGCATTACATTTATTGTTGCTGATGGTACAGAGTTTTGGTGTTTTACTATTTATCCGGAATTGGCTTTTGGATGATTGGCTCAATATGCAGAATTTGGTGATTTAGTTGCAAATTGGTCTCTGGTTTTTCTGCTTTCCGTTGCCTTTTAATGTTATTAGCCGCATGTCATACAGATTGCACAATGCTATGCTTTCCGTTTCTAAATACATGTTCATCTTTTTTATGTTGTTGGAAGTAATCTTGGTTTTTTTTCTCAGAACTGGAATAGCGATTAATTCGTTTTGATCTGATTAAACTATCACAATGTCTGGAAAATTTGAGTTACACTGATGCCCACTGGTATTGGCTCTGACGTGTAACTGTTGGAAGTAGGCCGCAGATATCATTTATGAAGCTTGATTTGGCTCGGTTCAATAATTGAATTTTGGAAATTTATGCGGCTTTCAGTGTTGGTTGTGTTTGTTTTGAGGGTTAGGCATATAAGAAGAGGATAGAAGAAGAAAGGGGAGGATCGGTCCAGAGAAAGGAAGCTTGAGAGAAGAAGGAGGATCGGTCCAGAGAAAGGAAGCTTGAGAGAAGAAGGAGGATCTTGATTTGAGGTATTGCATTTAGTACATATTATCTCTTCCTTTCCCTATCAATTCTCTTATGAACTAACTATAAAAATTGATATATTCTATTTTGATGTTCTAGAGTTGCGGTCGTGAGATGAAGAAGCAAGATCTCATTTTTAACTCTTCTTTCGACTAATGCAGGACTATGGTATCAAACGTTTAGTGGTATTTTTACAATTTATGAAGGACTCAATTAATATTTTATTTAATACTTGGTTCTTGCTGCTTTTGCTGTTGATGTAGGCCACACCTATCAACTATGTGGCCTGGAGTAAGCTGTTATCTCTTCAATGAAACCTGGAGTAAGCTGGGTTGATATGCACATGTATGATTGAGTACAATTATTGCTTTTTTTAATAACTACAATGTTTGTTCCTTTCTAGCAGCCATTTCTTTATTCACAACATTCAGCTTGTTACTGCCAAAAAGAGAATATGAGGAAGTACAAGCAGCAATTGCATCAGCCAAAAAGGAGATCTAGAGCAACAAGAGAATATGATACATAATGAAATACAAGCAGCAATTGCATCAGCCAAAAAGGAACTTGAGGAAGTGAAGCTTAACATAGAGAAAGTTATTGCCGAGGTAGATAACTTAAAGGTGGCTGCAACATCATTAAGATCAGAATTTGAACAAGAGAAATCAGCTCTTGCATCCTTTAGGCAAAGACATCGAATAACCACCATTACAGTTGAAGAACTAGACTAAAGTAGATCAGAAATAGTTTTGGTTCAGATCAAGGAAAAAGAAGACACTGAGAAAATTCTCAAGATTCCCCAGAGACTACAAAAAGCAGCTGAAGAGGCTACTCAGGACAATTTGCTTGCTCAAGCGGCACGTGAAGAGCAGCAGAGAGTAAAAGAGGAGGCGAAACAAGCCAATGACGTTGCACATACAATGCAAAGTAGATTGCTTGCAGTTCAGAAGGAGATAGAGGCTGCGAAGGCTTCTGAAAGGTTGGCAATAGCAGCGATTGCACAAGAGTGAATCAGCTAGAAGCAAAAATGAAGTGGATTCAGTCAACGGCGTGACACTTTCGGTGGAGGAGTATTATCAGCTTAGCAAACAAGTCCATGAGGCAGAAGAGAAAGCCAATGAGACAGTTGCCACTACCAATTCTGATATTAAGATAGCTAAAGGGTCTGAATTGAAAACCTTTGAGAAGCTGAATGTTGTGAATAAAAAAATGGCTGCTAGAAGGGAATCTTTGAAGAAAAGTGTATTAGCATATTATATATTTTGTTTTTGAACATCATAGATTCTGGTACAAACTATTTATTTGTTCCTTTATGTATGAGCGTTTTTGCTTATTTATTCTTTTATGATGTACTCAGCTTGTTACTGCCGCTGGTTGCTACAATATGACCAATTGTCCGAGGGAAATACGGGAGATTGAGGCAGTGATGGCAGGGGCGCCATGGCTGGTCAAGAAGAAAACCTCTTGTATTGAAAGTGGATAGGAAAGCTAAGTTTGACTTGTGATGTAAGAAGAGGATATTGGACACTCATAAGATGCCAGAAAGCCTCCAGTGGACTGACTAGTGACTAATGAGTACTGACTTGTCTTTCCTTAAAGTGGAAAGATCCCCTCACATTGGACTGTGTGTAGTAGAAGTGTAAAACTGTATATTTTATTCTTGTTTGAACTTTATTATGTCTGTATTCACAACAATATAATTCAAATTGAATATTAAAGTATTTCTTGTTAATGAAACTTAGGTTGGTGGGTGGACTCAAGTTTATGGCAACATACTCTCATTTGCACTTGTGTTATTCAAGTCATTCTTGGAAGGAAGGTCCTTGCCTTCGCCACCGCACCACCGTCGCACCCAGACACTACTCCTCCTCTTGCGGTTCCCTCTCTATTTCTATTAGGGTTTCTCATCTTTATAATTTTAGGATTTGATAAATTTAGCAATTTAGCAATTTGATTTGGTGTTTCCCAAAAAACCTGTTGGAAAAGACCAATTTGATTTGATAATTTTAGGATTTGATAAATTTAGCAATTTAGCAATTTAGCAATTTTAGGGTTCCCACAGAGAAATGGTGCTTTTACATCTGAAAAAGCATGCGTTATTGCTGAGAAGATTGTAAGTAAATATTCAGTTTTAATTGTAATTTTAACTGGAAATTGCTCAGTATTTTAGCTTAGCTTTGATTTTAATACTGACTGTATATTAATAGATGATTACTAGATGATTACTAGCTTAGCATAATTTATATAGATGATTACTAGCTTAGCATAATTTATACTGACTGTAAGATTAGTGCATTCAAATCGCAAAGCATCAGCCAACTGTTTCTGTATATAATTAGCCACTTCACAACTTGACTTTCCTCCATAAGCACATGTAAGTTCTTTAGGTACACCTTTGTTTTTTTCTGATTTATACTGACTGTTTCTGTATATAATTAGCCACTTCACAACTGTTTCTGTATATAATTAGCCAACTGTTTCTGTATATAATTAGCCACTTCACAACTTAATTTATACTGACTGTGAGAACAAACATAACCGTAGGAATGCTGCCATTATTAGTGCATATTTGTAAGGTAGGAGAACAAACTTAATTTATACTGACTGTGCAGATTTATGCATAATCGTAGGAATGCTGCCATTATACTGACTGTGAGAACAAACTTAATTTATACTGACTGTGCAGATTTAAACTGTCTGCTGCAGATTCTGCTACTGCCCATTTCACAGTGAAATCAACAGTCATTAAATCTGTGAAAAGTAGCTTGTGCCTGTGAATTTAAAGAGGAAGTAATCTGAATTGTGATGCAGTAACATTATAATATTTCTTATGTTATATTTAATTTGTATCTGAATTTAATCTGAATTTTGTACATGTTCTAGGATTCTCTAGAAGAACAATCTTCTCAAGGAAACTTTGTTCCACATGGACGCAAAGATATATTGGCTACTGCGATTGGGTGTCCCGAGCACCCCGGTCGTGTTCGTGGTGCTGGACGAGGTGTGGGCATTATAAATTACTTTGGACGACGTTCACGTTGTGGGCCCACCTCAGAAGTTGTCACCAAGGAAGACTTAGCTATCCTCACAGAACAAATTACTCAGAACCTCACCGAAAAACTTACACAGAAAGTTAGACAGGATGTGATGCAGGTATATTCTGATTTGATCTTTCTTATGAGTATATATACTCACTCTATTACACTATATAATGCAATGCAGATTTATATGGATGCAAATCTGGAATGTTAATATACAAAGCCTTCTATGTTAATTAATGACAGTTTTTCTTGAGTAAAAATTTCCACATGATTGAAACTGAATAGAACGTCTAACAATGTTCTAGATACTGAATTGAATTTATATAGAATTGGCTGCTTTCTACTTTTACAATTGGCTGCTCTGCTAGATGCAGCAACTGGATTTATATAGAATGAAAGTCACATCCCAGTTAGATGCAGCAACTGGATTTATATAGATGCAGCAATTGGCTGCTTTCTACTTTTACTAGCTTAGCATAATTTATATAGAATGAAAGTCAAATGGATTTTGAGTTCTAAGTTTAAGATCTCACCTTCTTTGTATGTAGTTGATGAGGAGAGTTATACCTATGCTGAAATCATTGTACATTTGATGTTTGTCTTGCTGATATCAACTGGTTTAGTTCATAGAAGGGCTGAGTGTCTATAAATAAAAATTGGTGTATTATCTGAAAATTGTAGGTCTGATGCAGCCATGTGAGTCTGCTTATTTATGTCTGCTGCATTCATAACCGTAGGAATGCTGTTTAATTTCAGTTTAAACTGTCTGCTGCAGCCATGTGAGTCTGCTTATTTAGGTCTGCTGCATTCATAACCGTAGGAATGCTGTTTAACTTTTACCATTTGGGTGATGGTTTGTCTGCACTTATAAACTGAATTATTGTCTTTGTGATTTTCAGTGGCTCCATTTTTATTATTGAGTTTCACTTTGCTGGAGGTGGTCGGTGGCTTTGCTGGAGGTGGTCTTTGCTGGAGGTGGCTCCATTTGTGATTTTCAGTGGCTCCATTTGTATTGTTGTACATTTTTGTTTGTGTTCAACCATATTAGATAATAAGCTAAGTCTTAATATAACTGCTGTTGTTAGCTTCAGTTTCGGTTTGTTAATCTGTTAGCTTCAGTTTGTTATTCAGTTAGATTCTGTTATAGTTGCTACTCAAGTCTCTATGTAAAGGATCTCTATATAATCCTTTGTATCTAGCTTATTTCAATCAATGAAGAATTACTTCAGTTCAATCAAATACTGAATATTATGAATGCAATAATTCTAATATTGGTTACCAATTAATGAATTGTTAAGTTAGTTAATGTTTAATGGAACATTGCTTCTATGTCGAGGGTATTGTTCCATTATGTTGCTGAACAGAAAACACTTTTTTTTTTATAAAAAACCTTCAGTTTTCATATCGGTTCTATATTGAACCGATGTTAAAAATCCGTATTTTATATCGGTTCTGGAAGAAAACCGATGTTAAAAAGACTTTTCATATCGGTTCAAATATATAACCGATATAAAATATAAGCGAAAACTGACTTTTCATATCGGTTCAAATATATAACCGATATAAAAAATAAGCGAAAATGACTTTTCATATCGGTTGGCCTATATAACCGATATGAAAAAACTTTTCATAACGGTTCAGGAACCGATATGAAATGTCCAATTTTTTTATATCTCCTTTTTCGGCATCGGTTCAAGAACCGATATGAAATGTCAATTTTAACCGATATAAAATGTCTTTTTTCCACTAGTGTGAATTTGGTAGAGTTTTGTCTTAGACATGTGAACAATGTATATGTGTGTTTTTCTACTTGTAAAGTTGTTCTATATATAGACCAACTCATACCATTTGGTGAAGATAAGTGTCTCTTCACTACAAATATTCATGAAAGAGCACAACCACTAGTGAAAGCCACCAAGGACACACCTTTAGAACCAGAAACATTGTGTTTCTCTTTCACTTTAGTGTTATTGGATTCCTATTATTTTGGAAATCCCTCAGAGCAACCACTGGAATTCTTCTCAGCATCATATCAAACACCATCGTAGAGTCAGTTTCCATTGCAATTTTGGTGAAGCCCCTTCCAAAAGCAATGCAGAGACCATGGTAAACAGCCAACAATTCTACTTCAATTACCGAACAAGCTTCGAGACGATGAGCAAAGCCAAAGATAAACTCGTCGTGACCACCGCGAAGGATCCCACCGCAACCAGCTTCTCTCCCGTGATCAAAAACAGATCCGTCGCAATCCATCTTTAAAAAGCCTCGATCTGGAGGCTTCCAACGATCCTGATAGTCATCTCTAGAAACCCTTAATTGAGGGTTCAGGGTTCCAGATCTGCTAATACTCGCCAAGATTCCTTCAAATTGGCTCCTGATACAGATAATTGAAGATTGCGTTGTTGTTGATTTCTGAGCAAATACCCAATCGTTACGATTCCTCCAAATCACATCAAGAGCTACGCCAAACATTAAGCTCCAGTAAGGTACCTCGTCTTTCCCTTTCTTCTGATTCAAATTATCTTCAAGCCAACTCTTCCAATTCAAATTTCGGAAGAAATTTCCTTGATTTATGATCTTGAGGCTAAGCCAAATACTCATGCTCTGATCACAATCTCTGAACCTGTGGAGAAGAGATTCATCACTCAAGTTGCAGATTGGACAAGTTCCAGAATTCATCATTGTTCTTCTCTGTCTCTCAACATTGGTCAAGATTGCCTCGTGGCCTAGTTTCCATAAGAAGGTACGAACTCTCTCAGTTCCTTTCCACTTCCATATCGTGTTGAAAATAGAGCTGTAATTAGTCAAATTGTCACCTTGGATAGCAAGGTAGGCTGACTTGGTGGTGAATCTACCATCGGAAGTAGATCCCCATCTCACACTATCATCTTGAGCCAACATATCCGGAGGATTAAAAGTAGCAATGATCTGTTTAAAATTCTCTAGAATTAAGTGTTCAAACATAGGATAGTTCCACTCACCACTATAAGTAATGTAGTGAGTTATAGTGTGACTTAGAAACTCATCAAGTATGGTGTTTTGACAATAATTCACCAAAGGTTCACAACCTAAAAGCCACTGATCAGTACAAAATCGGATGTCCTCACCATTCCCCAAATCCCAAATTAGATGTTTCCTAAAATCCTCCCAAACAGTCCCAAAACCACTCCAAAGGTTAGATCCTTTCCTCTTAGGATCAATATTGGGAATTCCTCTTCTGCCACATTTGTACTTGCTTCTCAACAATTTACCCCACAAAGCATTCTGGTCATTACAAAATTGCCACAACCCTTTCATGATGAAAGCAGTGTTAGCATTCCTAGTAGATCTCATGCCAAGACCCCCAGCTTTTTTAGGTTTACAAAGATTATTCCAGCTGATAAGATGAACGTTCCTTTGACTTTCCTCATCACCCCAAATGAAGCTTCTACACAGTTTATCAACTTCATCACATGTCCCTCTAGGCAAGACACATGACTGCATAACATAAGTGGGCATGGCTTGCAGAACTGATTTAGCTAAAGTTACCCTTCCTGCAAAAGAAAAAGTTTTGGCTTTCCAATTACTCAATCTTTGTTTGACCTTGTCCACCACATACTTAAAAGTATTGAGTCCCACTTTCTTGTGGAAGATAGGAACCCCTAGATACTTTCCTAGGTCCTCAGTAGCATTGAACCCCATTACATCACAGATTCCTCTTCTAAGCACCCTAGGAATATTCTTAGAAAAGAACACTCTTGTTTTCTCATGGTTCACTTTCTGCCCTGAAATCTGACAGAAGTTTTGAAGGGTTTGTTGAATGAGATATACTTGATCCATATCAACTTCAGCAAATAGAATAAGGTCATCAGCAAAAGCTAGATGGGAAATAGAAGGCCCTCCTCTAGTAACCTTAATAGGTTTCCAATTATTATCTCCAATCTCTTTCTCAATAGCATGAAAGAGTCTCTCAACACAAAGCACAAAAAGATAAGGTGAGATGGGATCACCTTGTCTTATCCCTCTACTAGGCTTGAATTGATCTAGAGCCTCACCATTCCAAAGAACTTGCATAGTTGGAGTGGTAATACATTGCCATATTAGATTGATTAGGTGAGCAGGAAAGCCAATGTCCTCCATAGTATCTCTCACAAAATCCCATCTCAACCTATCGTAGGCCTTCTCAAGGTCTATCTTGATAGCCATCCAGCCTTTCTTACCACTCTTGCTCCTCATAGAGTGAAAAATATCTTGAGCAATAATAATGTTGTCCCGACTATGCCTTCTAGGGATGAAGGAGCATTGAGCAGGCCCAACAAGATGCACTAGATTATCCCTGATCCTCCTTGAAATCAGTTTAGTAATGGTTTTGTAAGCCACATTGCATAAGCCAATGGGGCGAAGTTGTTTCATCGAAGTGGCACTATCAACTTTAGGAATCAATGCCAAGAAAGTAGCATTAATCTCCTTTATCTTCTCAGGATTATCCCATATATCTTTGATCATTCTACAAAAATCAGGCCCAATTATATTCCATTGGCTTTGGAAAAAAATTGCTTGAAAGCCATCAGCCCAGGGGCTTTGAAGGCACCTATATTCTTAATCATACAGTGTATTTCCTCATCATCAATATTTCTGCCAAGCTCATCCATATATGAAGGATCTAGGATGGGGAAGTATCCTTCCAAACAGTAAGGAGTGAAAGGCTCACTAAGAGCAAACAGATCTTGAAAATACCTAGTTGCCACCCTTTCCAGCTCATTTGGATCGTCAATCCAATTCCCATTGCTATCTTGAAGAGTAGTGACATGACTCCTCCTTCTTCTTATAGTTGTAACTCCATGGAAGAATCTAGTATTCCTATCCCCAAATTCAATCCACTTAGCTCTTGACTTTTGATACCAAAGGATCTCCTCTTTGGCAAGGATATCTTCATAAGCCTTCCAAGTCTCCTTTTGCAAACTAATGAGCTCATTAGACCAACCTCTTTGCAGCTTCCAGTCAATTTGATTCAGCTTCTGAAATAACTCTCTCTTTTGAGCAAAAATGTTACCAAACACATTTGTGTTCCATTCTTTGAGAACACCTTGAATTTCATGTGAATTTCTTTCTTCCTTTCTCAATTCTTCTAATAATTCTCACATGTTGTTCAAGTGTTTCCTATCGTAGTGTTGCAGTTTTTGAGAGCTGTATTGAAGGCTTCATTAAAAATGATCATTTTCGCTACTCTTGTAGCGAGGTAAGTTTTTGTATGTGCATTGATATAAAGTACACATGCTAGTTTCCTTTATACCTTAGTCTGTTTGGTTGTAATGAGTGGAGTTGTTGAGTAGGCATTGAGTCAAAGAGCATATGGGTTGGGTGATGTTGTTTTGTTAGAGTGCTTCTCTTTTGGTGTGTCTTGGTGTCGCTTTGGGCTCGTTGTTGGACTTGTGTCTCATTTGGTGTTTGTACTTCTAGCCTAGTCTAGCTTCGAGAAAATGATAGAGAGTTATCTCTACAATCCTTCCTAGAAGGTGGGCTGAGTTATACTTTATGATGTTGCAGCTAGACTCATCAATAAAATTCTTAATTATCGAAAAAAAGTCCAAATAGTTAACAGATAATTAGTCCACAGAAAATTCTAGAGATGTGTAGAAGTAGAGGAGTAGCTGATGCATAATATAAAATGAAATTAGTTGAGAGAAGTGTGTAGAATTTTCTCTAGCTATGTATAGAACTCTTTTGGGTATACATAAATCACCGACGTTGATTCTTGAATCTATTTACTCAAAGATCAAATATTAAACCGAGGTTTACATCAAAGTTATAAATAACAGTAATACCGACTAAAAAATTGTCATTAAAATCTCCCATACCAATATTAAAAGTCAAATTTAACCGGCGTGGAATTCAATTACTGTACTAGTGTAGAAAGCAAGAATTCTAAAAGAACAAAGTTTACTCACTTTAGAAATTATTGTCTCCTCTATTGTGTATTCTCATCTTCCATCCTCCAAAAGAACAAGCTTTCCTCACTATCATTGTAATCATGTTACATGTAGTGCATGTTTGGTTCCGCGTCGACAAGTCATAAATGCGTGCTTCCTCTATTAAATGTGGCTTTTATCATCAAATTTGGTGTTTGGGTTGCTTGCAACAAGGCAAATCGATGATGTAGTCGAAACTCGATTCTAGCAGAAGTAACTCCTTGTAGCTTCTACGTCTTATTGAAATCGATTCATACACATCAAATATGGCTTCTCATTTTTTCTCTTCTCCATGTGAATCTTAGTTTAGAGATGAAAAAAAAGAAAAAAAATAGAGGGGAGGAAGAAGATGATACACGGTGGTGGGCATAGGAAAATACCGAAATAAGATGTTAGTGTTTACCTTTAGGGTTTGGATTTATGGATAGTAGGAGTTAATGGGCTGATTTTTTTTTACAAAAATGGGCCCATTAACTAGTATTTGAGTGAATTTTATAGGATGGCCCGTAGGAGTTAAATAACATGATGTTTTCTCCTTTCTTTTTCAATTGAAATTAGGGGTGAGCAAAGGATGGGTTGGGACGGGTTACACTTGTCGATTACCAGCCCTAAATTTTATAGAGTTACTTTTTAGACCCTAACTCGTCCTTAGACCCGAGTAAAACCGATGTTCTTAGGGTCAAAGTAAGACCGGATCTATTTAAGACGAGACCGGGTTAGTCCTGAAGGACAATTGAAACAAAATTATAATGTGATCACTCAAATAGGAGACTAAAGGTTAGAAGTGATAAATTGATTTTTTTTGTATTTTATCATGTATTCAAACCCAGGACATGACTTCTACAATATTATTTTACAATAATGTTCTACTTAAACTCAATGTTTTCAGAACCGAACCGGACGGTTCAACCGGGAACCGCCCAAGCCAACAGTTGGTTCAACCCCATTGGGACCGCAGGATGGTTGAACCGCCCAAAATCGGATTGAACCGGTTTAGACCGCGGTTGAACCGTCATTTTAATTGGGTTGAACCGCCCAAAATGAATTTTTTTGTATTTTATCATGTATTCAAACCCAGGACATGACTTCTACAATATTATTTTACAATAATGTTCTACTTAAACTCAATGTTTTCAGAACCGAACCGGACGGTTCAACCGGGAACCGCCCAAGCCAACAGTTGGTTCAACCCCATTGGGACCGCAGGATGGTTGAACCGCCCAAAATCGGATTGAACCGGTTTAGACCGCGGTTGAACCGTCATTTTAATTGGGTTGAACCGCCCAAAATGAATTTTTTGATTTTTTGATTTACTTTTTTTCCAAAAATTCATATTTTTTTTGTTTTTATTTATTTATTAATCATCCGGTTCAACCATGGTTGAACCGATTGAACAATTGAACCATGACCCGGAGGTCTCGCCGGTTCGATCTCCGGCCCGGTTTTAAAAACATTTCTTAAACTAACATAGACTTTAAATTGAATATTTTATTTGTGAAAATCTTATTGCCATGGTAATAGAGTTAAAAATTAGGGTAAGGAGTGAGTAAGGTGTTGCCAAGTGGCTTCAGTCTCAAGAGGGGGGGTGAATTGAGATTTAAAAACTTTTGAAAACCTATTCCCCTTTTCAATGACTTAGATTAATTTTCGCGCAGGTTAAGTGGAAGCGAAGGAATTAGAAAATAAAGCAATAAAGAACACAACAGATTTATACTGGTTCGGTCACCTCCCAGTGACCTACGTCCAGTCCTCACACACTTGTGAGATTTTCCACTAACACAACAAGGCTTACGGGTGCCTTGGAAACCTTTACAGACTCAGACACTCTCCTCCTAGGATACCCCACCTATGGAGAGCCCTCAAATCTATTACAACAATAACAAGAGATACCCCACCCCTGTTACAACCAGCTGCCCCAGAAAGATACCCCACTTCCTAGTACAAACAGCTACCCTAGAGAGATACCCCACTCCCTAGTACAAAATACAACAAATAAACAATTACAAACTTAAAACCGAAATACCTCTAATGTAGGCAGATAATACAACTTGAAGATTCCAACCCCGACTAACTCTTGCGAGAGATCAGCTCTGACGGACCAACGGTGCGAGAAGAGCAAAAATGAAAGTGTGAAGAATTTTTCTAAAATATGCTTTGAATCGTGAAATTGGGTTGTGAGAAATGAAGAGTACGAAGCCTCTATTTATAGGCTATGAGAAAAATATTACCGTTGAAACATTTTTGGAAATGAAGGAATCGATTATTTGCCTGAGTTAACTAAAAGAGATAATCGATTATGTTCTTTAGGATATTCAGGTGGATAATCGATTTAGTGCCTGAATGCACTAAGATTAGAATCGATTATGTGCCTGTTTCCTTCTAAGTGTATAATCAATCATGTACTCAATATAAACCATTTTGAACCGATTTTTTCTTTTATGGAAACAATGGGAATCGATTTTAAGTTGTTTGCAAAATGTTGTGAATTGATTCTTTCTTTTTTGGAAACAATGGGAATCGATTTTATGTTGTTTGCAAAATGTTGTGAATCGATTCTTTCTTTTTGAAAACACTTGTGAATTGCTTTTATTCTTATGAAATCGATTATGCACATTCAAATTTAGTTAGAATTCGATTTCAGTAGTTTTTTAAAAATGCTTTTTGTGTTTACGTGTGCATGCATGCATTTTGAAAAACGTGGGACTTTGAGAGATGAGCTGACCTTCGTAAAAGCTTACACTTTTTCCTAAGACACACCCAAACCCTAAGGACTACCCTTATTTATAATGACTACCCTTATATCTTGAAACTTCAATTCTTGAGCTTGATTGTCTTGGATTGTGACTGTGATACTTGTCACTTTCATTACCTTTTGCCTTTGGTCACTCTCATCAACTTTGGCCATCAACTTTTGGCTTTGTCTTTTTCATCATCAAAACCTAACCTGCAATGTAAGTTACCTGCAGTACAAGATATCCACATTCTCCCCCTTTTTGATGATGACAAAACTTTACTCATTTTAAGGTGGGAGGTTAGTTCATCAAAAAAAATAATGCATACATATATGTGTGATTATACTCCCCCTTACTTGATGCTCCCCCTGTTTCTTTTACTATATGCAAAGTGACAATATTTCTCCCCCTATATGTTTAATATGACAATATTATATGCTTCATGCAACACTATATTTCTCCCCCTTTTTGTCATGATCAAAAGGGTCGACATATGATGAAGTTTGCGAATCGAATGACACAGCTATTTGACAAGGTAAAAGAACCATTGCAGATTCATAAGTGATCATCAAAACCAAAAGAAAATCATATTTGAAACCATGAAGAGAATATTTCATCAAAAACAAGTAAAAGCTAATCATGAGTCTTAAAATCTGTGAAGCAGTTTTTTTTAAGTTTCATACATTTCACGCTGCTTAGTTTGAAAGTTGGTGATGGCAGCCAGAATATGGGAAGTAGAGTTTTGGGAGAAAAATTATTTTAGGTAAACAACGATTGTGAGCATGTATTATGGCAAAATACCAGAGCTAGCAATTGATTGTGACAGGAGAAAATAGATTTCAAGAAAAAAGTAGCAGTTCAACTGCTTTAGAAGACGCTTTTTGAGTACGCAGAAATTCACAAGTTACAATTTCACTTAAAATCACATTTTATAAAATCACTTGAGAAACATTTAATTGAAAACTTATTTGAATGAACGAGGAACCAGGTTTTCTTTTGCAATGGATTTGTGAAAATATCAACTAGCTGATTGTGACGACTCAACTAACTCAATCACATTATCGCCTTTCTAACCATAACCTCTAAGAAGGTAATATATAAATTCTATATGCTCAGTCCTAGAGGGTTGACCAGAATACTCTGTGGTTTCCTGTTATTCTAACATGCTTTATAAATATTGTTCTTAATGATGCATGAAATGAGATTCGGGGATTACTCTATTTCACTAGTCACATATTTGACTTAATAAACTATTCTTAAGCACATTTTCAATAGAGGTGAATAAAACTTTACCAATCTAACCTTTACCGGAGATTCTTCCTCTATTGTTATCACAAGTCACATGACGGCTTTTTCCGGGGGTGAGTGTTAATAACTTTGCTTCTCCAGTCATGCACTTTGTGTCTTTGCTGTCAAGGTACCAATTTGTCCCCCATACCTTGCAACATACCTGCAATGATTTAAAACAAGGTTCTAGGTACCCAAATCTCTTTGGGTCCTTGTGGGTTAGTGTTTGGTATGGTCCCTTTGGGAACCCAAACCTTTTTCATATTTTGTTTACCTCTTGCCCTGAAAACAGAAGCTGTATGTCCAGGTTTATCACAATAGTAACATTTAATATATGGTCTAGTGGAAAATTTTGGTTTATGATGCACATGCCTTTTCACAAAATTATTTCTTGGAGCCCTGGGATGCACATGTTGTGAGTTAGACATCTTTCTTACTGTCCATTCAAGTTCATGAATTCTTTTCAAAATCAACACAATTATCACACACATAATTGGCCTTAGAACATGCAAGACTATCATTTTCTTTTCTAAGCTCTAGTTTTTCCTTAGTTAAAGCATTAATATCATTTTGAAGGTTAGCAATGGTTTTCTTTGATTTACTTAATGCCTTAGCTAATTTAAGTGAATTATCATGCAATTCAACAAATGCTTCATGCAGTTCATCATATGCATCTTGTAAAGAATCAGAGTTAGAGCTTACCTCATTTTCGGATTCACCTTCACTTTCGTGGTTAGCCATAAGAGCAACATGAGCTTCTTCGCTTTCTGAACCATCTGAACTGCTTGTGTCATTGTCTTCCCACGCTACGCAGGCTTTCCTTCTTTCGTTTTCTTTGAATGTCTTCTTTTCGAATTTGGATCCCTTTTTCTGTAGATTAGGACATTCCATCTTCATATGCCTGGGTTTCCCACATTCATAGCAAATAAGAGGACCGGATGAGCTTTCTCTCCTCTTAGGGTTGAAGTTCCTTTTGGAATAATTTTTCTGTTTCATAAACCGCTTGAACCCTCGAACCATGAGAGCCATGCTTTCCTCATTTTCATCATCCTCATTTTCTGAATCTTCGCTCTCACACAGTTGACTTGAACTAGATGCTTTCAATGCCAAGCTTTTCTTTTTCTTATCATCATTTTCGTGCTCAGCCAAACAGGTAAGCTCTAGTTCATGCTCTTGTAACTTACCGAATAGAGTGGCAAGTGACATAGTAGCTAAATTTCTCGATTCAGCTATAGCAGTTACCTTGGGCTGCCATTCTAGATTCAAACATCCTAGAACTTTGGTGATTAGATCCTCAGCTGGGAATGACTTTCCTAACAAGCTTAGTTGATTCACTATGTGAGTGAACCTCTTTTGCATGTCAGGTATAGTTTCACTTGTATTCATTCTGAACAGCTCGTACTCTCTGATAAGAGTGTTGGTTCTTGCTCTTTTAACCTCACTTGTACCCTCATGAGCTACTTAGAGATTATCCCACATTTCTTGAGCAGATTTACAGTTTGAAACTCTAAAAAATTCATCAGGACTTAAAGCAGAAGTAATTATGTTTTTAGCCCGCAGATTATGTTGAACTTTTCTTTTCTCCTCATCAGACCATTCATTTCTACCTTTTATTGTAAGAATACCATTTTCCATATGCGTTGGGACATAGGGTCCCTTTTCTACAGCATCCCAAACATCTAAGTGTACCCCTTTAATAAAGATTCCCATTCTTTCTTTCCAATATGCGTAATCTTTCCCGTTGAATCCCGGAGGACGGGTAAGAGAAGCACCCTCTCGCGTAGACCAACCTGAAGCCATTACTCTTGAAGCTGCTAGACCCTTTATACAAGAGTATAGCTCTGATACCACTTGTTTCCAAGTGGCTTCAGTCTCAAGAGGGGGGTGAATTGAGATTTAAAAACTTTTGAAAACTTTTTCCCCTTTTCGATGACTTAGATTAATTTTCGCGCAGGTTAAGTGGAGGCGAAGGAATTAGAAAATAAAGCAATATAGAACACAACAGATTTATACTGGTTCGGTCACCTCCCAGTGACCTACGTCCAGTCCTCACACCCTTGTGAGATTTTCCACTAACACAACAAGGCTTACGGGCGCCTTGGAAACCTTTACAGCCTTTACTGACTCAGGCACTCTCCTCCTAGGATACCCCACCTATGGAGAGCCATCAAATCTATTACAGCATTAACAAGAGATACCCCACCCCTGTTACAACCAGCTGCCCCAGAAAGATACCCCACTTCCTAGTATAAACAGCTACCCTAGAGAGATACCCCACTCCCTAGTACAAAACACAACAAATAAACAATTACAAACTTAAAGACCGAAATACCTCTAATGTAGGCAGATAATACAACTTGAAGATTCCAACCCCGACTAACTTTTGCGAGAGATCAGCTCTGACAGACCAACGGTGCGAGAAGAGCAGAAATGAAAGTGTGAAGAGTTTTTCTAAAATATGCCTTGAATCGTGAAAGTGGGTTGTGAGAAATGAAGAGTATGAAGCCTCTATTTATAGGCTATGAGAAAAATATTACTGTTGAAATATTTTTGGAAATGAAGGAATCGATTATTTGCCTGAGTTAACTAAAAGAGATAATCGATTATGTGCTTTAGGATATTCAGGTGGATAATCGATTTAGTGCCTGAATGCACTAAGATTAGAATCGATTATGTGCCTGTTTCCTTCTAAGTGTATAATCGATCATGTACTCAATATAAACCATTTTGAATCGATTCTTTCTTTTATGGAAACAATGGGAATCGATTTTATGCTGTTTGCAAAATGTTGTGAATCGATTCTTTCTTTTTGAAAACACTTGTGAATTGCTTTTATTCTTATGAAATCGATTATGCACATTCACATTTAGTTAGAAATTGATTTCAGTAGTTTTTCAAAAATGCTTTTTTGTGTTTACGTGTGCAGGCATGCATTTTGAAAAATGTGGGACTTTGAGAGATGAGCTGACCTTCATAAAAGCTTACACTTTTTCCTAAGACACACCCAAACCCTAAGGACTACCCTTATTTATAAGGATTACCCTTATATCTTGAAACTTCAATTCTTGAGCTTGATTGTCTTGGATTGTGACTTTGATACTTTGTCACTTTCATCACCTTTTGCCTTTGGTCACTCTCATCAACTTTGGCCATCAACTTTTGGCTTTGTCTTTTTCATCATCAAAACCTAACCTGCAATGTAAGTTACCTGCAGTACAAGATATCCACATAAGGGACATATTGGGATGGGTTATACATAACCCTAACTCGTCCCTAAATTTTGGTCGGGCCAATTCCTTAGACCCTAATCCGTCCTTAGACCCGAACAAACCCGATGTTTTGTGGGTTTAATGGGACAAAGACGGGACGATTCTTAGGGTTGGGAAGGGTCATGCTGAACCCTAATTGAAATATCCTGTTGTCAAGAATGTCATCAAAAGGAAGGTCAAAAACCCTCTTGGAGGTAAAAATCCTCAACTTGCTCTGAAAGGCAAAACCTTTTCTAAGCATACTAAGACCTTGGCTAAAAAGGAAAAAGAGAAACAAAAAGAAAAGATGGTTAAAGAATCCTTCAAACCTAATTCCATTGGAGCTCAAACCATTGGCCTGGGGAAGGAGAACATCCCCTCAACTAGTAAACACCCTGCTAATATGAGTAAGGCAGAAGAAGAAGCTATGTTGATGTACATGAAAGCCATGTATTCAACTCATGGGGAAAACCTCCTAAACAAATTCAAGAGATTGGAGCCCATTAGATATGCCTTAGGGCCAATTGACAACAATGGGGTGGAGGCTTTAATTATCAATGGTGAGACAAACTCCTCCAATACTAAGGCTGGCAGCAGCAACTTGACTCCCAATACCCTAAAGAAGATTGATAATGGAGATGTTTCTCATATGAAGGCCATTGAGGGAGTAGACCCTCACACCCACAACCTTGTTTGATGAATCTAATCTGTTGGAACTGTCGTGGGACGACATCTAGAGGCTTTGCTGGCCTAGTGAAAGACATGAAGAATGAGTATTCTGCCTCCTTCATTGCCCTCCTGGAAACTCACACTAGTGGTATGACTGCTGTTAAGATTGCTAAGAAAACTAGTTTTGAAAATCAATTTATCAAAGATGCCAGAGGGCATTCAGGTGGTATTTGGCTTCTATGGGATAGTTTGCATTGGAATATTCAAATTATCAAAGACACTAATCAGCTGATTCATGTTAAGGTGAGTCCCCCCTCCTCCCCTCACTGGTTTCTTACTATTGTCTATGGTAGTCCCCATTTTACTCCTAGACAAGCCTTGTGGGATGACATCCAATATATCTCTACTGATATAGATGGCCCTTGGTCCCTAATTGGTGACTTTAATGCCGTTCTCCATGAGTATGAAAGAGATGGTACCCCATTGAGTCGTTCCCAACCTATTGAGAATGGTTTTCAAACTACTTTGGATACTTGTAACCTTTTGGACTTAGGTTTCAATGGTGATATTTTTACTTGGTCTAGAGGAAGAACTAGAAAGAGACTGGACAGAGCCCTGAGTAATCTAGATTGAAGGATCAGATTTGAATTCACTAAAGTTTCTCACCTCCCCAAATTAAAATCTGATCACTCTCCTCTGCTTCTCAATTTTGATCACAGAAGGCCTGAGAATAGAAGAAGGAGGCCTTTTAGATTTGAAGCTATTTGGCTCACTCATCCTACCTTTAATCAGTTAATTGCTGACAATTGGAGAAATAATATGGCTGATTTCCCTCTGCAATTAAAAGAATTACAAGGCGTGTTAAAAGAGTGGAATAAGGACACTTTTGGCAATATCTTCCATCAAAAGAAGAAGCTTCTCAGGAAACTTGGAAGTCTAGGACCCTCTCCTTTGCTGGCAGGGTTACTTTGGCTAAATCTGTTGTTCAGGCTATGCCAATCTACATTATGCAATCTAGTGTGATCCCTAAAGGCACTTGTGATGTGATTGATAAACTCTGCAGAGATTTTATTTGGGGAGATGACGAGAATCATAGAGCTATGCATTTACTCGCCTGGGAGAAAATTTGTAAGCCTAAGATTGATGGTGGCTTGGGCCTGAGGTCTTCTAGAGCTGTAAACTCAGCCTTTATTATGAAGGGACTTTGGAATTTTTGCTCTAATCCTAATAATCTCTAGTGTGCTATGCTGAGGAGCAAGTACAAATGTGGGTGGAGATCTTTTCCTAAAATAGATCCTAACAAAAGAGGATCTAATTTTTGGAATGGAATGCTTGACACTTGGGAAAGATTCAGGGAGATGCTCTGCTGGGAAGTGGGGAATGGTGAAGACACTAGATTCTGGCAGGACAAATGGCTTACTACTGGTGATGCTCTGATCAACCATTGCTCAAGCCCTATTGCGGAACAAGATGCCAAGATGGCTATCAGACATTTTATTACTTACAATGGAGAATGGAACTGGAATCTGTTTGAGAATCTTCTCCCTATGGAGATCTTAAACAAGATCATTACTTATCCTCCTCCTTCTATCCTTATGGAAGACGATGCTTTCTCTTGGTGAGCCACTCCAGATGGGAGGTTTACTACTCAATCTGCCTACATCTCTCAATTGGATCTGTCTATTACAAACCCAAACTCCAAATTTGACTATATTTGGAAATGGAAAGGTAATTAGAGAATCCGTATATATGTTTCTTTGGAAATTAAAGCATGAAGCAATTCTAACTAATAAAGAAAGACACTGTAGGAAGATGACTACCTCTAGTCTTTGTTCCCTGTGTAATGAAGGTGAGGAATCGTTGCTCCACAGATTCAGAGACTGTCGCTTCAGCTTCGTCATCTGGAACAGCTTCAATTGCAGAAAACAGGGTAGTTTTTTCAGCAACAACTCTTGGCAATATTGGTTAGAAACAAACCTGACTCAAAAAAAAGAATGGTGAAGAACCTTTTTGGAGTATCCTGTTTGGTGTTACGCTGGATTTACTCTGGAGGAACAGGAACGAATCAATCTTTCAGCAGAAATCCTACACGACTTATGAGTCAATTTGCAAGATCAGACACTCAGTTGAGGAAATTGTGAACTGCACGCAAATGAATCTTCTTATGCATCCTCAGATTAGCACAAACACTGTTGAGAACAGTGAAAAGTGGCTTCCTCCGGCCCGGGGAATGATGAGACTCAACTGTGATGGATCAGTGAACAATATGGGTAGATCTGCTGGCTGCGGTGGAGTGCTCCGTGACCATGAAGGGCGTTTCATCTTCGCCTATTCCTACCTTCTCGGGCCTTGTTCAGTAACAGAAGCGGAATTGCAAGGAATCCTTCAGGGAATCAGAATAGCGTGGAGCACAGGCTATCGTCTTTTGATTGTGGAAACGGATTCATCGAAAGCCGTGGATCTGTTGTCTCGAGGAAGCGCTGGAAACCACACCCTGAGTCGAGTAGTTCGCGAGGTGCTTGAGGTTGGTGGTGGAGAATTGATGACTGAGTGGAGGAAGATAAGCTGACACTGTAACTTGGTTGCTGATGTTTTAGCAAGATTCAGCAATAATTGTAAGGACACAAGTGTAAATTTTAACTCTATTCCTGACTTTTTGGTCAACTCCCTCATCATTGATGGATGTTGGCTTGACGGGCCGGAGACCCGCTAGTTTGTGTTTTCGTGGGCCGTAGTGCCTCTTTTTCCATAAAAAAAAACTAATATTTTAGTGATTTTTATTATAATATATTTTAAATTATATTTTCTATTTTAATTTTAATTTACATACTCTGTATTTAGTATTGTAAGTTAATTTAGTACTTTTTTTATGCCTATTTTGAGTTTCTAAAAAAAAATTGTCAAAACAATTAACAAACTGTATATAGTCACAAACTACCAAAAAAACTGTATATAGTCACAAATCCTAAAAAACCAAGAAAACAATGTGATTTGCTCCACCACCAATCCCCCCACCCCAATGCACAATCCAAGCCATGATAAAAAGCAAAACCCAACCTCATTAAGTATTATGATCTTTTCACCAAAAAAAAAGTATTATGATCAGATCCAACCCAAATTTGCTTAAACATTTATTCTTCAATATGACTGAGCTCTTAATTTGCTGACTATGTCACAAGCTTCTGGTTAATTCTCAATTCCACAGCAGAAGTTGTTATTGGTAGCCATTAATCAACAGGATAAACGATCCCAATTTGTTTTTTCTTTTTTGTTAGCTCAGCAAAATACCATCAATCAAATTCACAGTGAAAAAATACAAATAAAAATCAAGGAGATGCTACAATTTCATGATTTCATCATAACCGATAATTATAAAACCTCCATTTGGCAACCACAGGATATGGATGACACCTCACGAAATATGAATTGCATTTGAATAAGATAGTTAACGCTAGATTTTTACGAAATACAAGCTTTAATTAAAGTCAATAAAAAGTCGTCGACAGCAGGATTCGAACCTGCGCAGGCAAAGCCCAACAGATTTCGAGTCTCTCTCCTTAACCACTCGGACATATCGACATTTTGGGATAGCTAATCTGGCACTAATATGCTGAATACTAAAGCAGTAGGAAACTTTGAGGATTGGTGATTTGTAGTAGGGGTGTTCAAAACCGAACCAAACCAATAGAAAACCGTAAATCGAATCAAACCAAACCGAAAACCGCAAAAAACCGATTCTTATTAGTTTTGTTCGGTTTTGTTTTTCATTGCACCGTGCGGTTTGGTTCGGTTCGCAGTTTTGATTATAGAAACCGAACCAAACCAAACCGCAAGTAACACTAAGAATTATTGACTTACAACATTTGTTACTAACTTACTAGCCCAAATACAGCTAAAACTCAACTCTCACTCACTTACTAGCCCAAATCCAATTAATTCTTTGACTAACTTACAAACAATCCATATTGTTATGCTATATTTAAAAGTTACAATAAAATATTTAATTCAAATTCTTTTAAACATTGTCTTAGCTATCTTAAAAAAATTAAAAGAGAGTAATTTATACACTACATATATTTGAGTAGATTTTTTTCTTAAAGATTTATGTTAGCCATTTTTATTGTTAGTTAATTTTAACGTCGCTTTAAATTATGTTTTGTCTTGGAAAAACCAAACCAACCGAACCAACCCAAACCGCATTGGCTTGGTTTGGTTTGGTTTGCTTTTATTTTAGGAAGCCAACCGAACCAAACCAAACCGCATGTAATGTTCTTGGAGGGGGTGAAGGGAAGAAGATGGTAATGATGATGATGTGTGGTTTGGTTGGAAGTTTCAGGAAGTGATGGGTTTGAAGGAGTTTGTTTGTTTGTTGAAGAGGGGTAAATCATGGTTGTGTGTTAATTTGAAGGGAAACGAGGAAGTGGAGAGGGTGTTTTGATTTTGTGATGAAGAGGATATGTGTTGAAGATGAAGAGAAAATGATGTGTTGAAGAGGATATGTGTTGGAGATGAGTTGAAAGAGAAAATGAATCTGGGATTATGGTGAAAGAGAGAGCAGAAAGGAAACCAGCAGAGACAAACCTTCATCAATTCATCCATGTCAGCGCATTTTTAAAATTAAAAGTAATGATTTAGCAAAATCCAATCAGCATTAAAAAAATTAGAAAAGAATAAAAAATTCCACATAAATATTTTTTGTAACGTCCATCTAACAGAAGGACTAACGCCAAAAAAGTGAATTTTGCAAGGGGTTTTTTTTAAAAAAAAATTGTAGGGGGTAAAAGCAAGATACCCCATATTTACAGGGGGTAAAAACATATTTAAGCCTTTTTTATTCTTCCACGGCAAAAACTTTTTTCGCCATTGAATATTTTTTGATAAATTCAATATTATTTTTAAATATTTTACCTTGAAGTCTCATGAGAAAATATTATTTATTGTTAAACTAATTAATTTTTAAATTTATCATTTTATACGTATATTGATACAAGGCCGACTAGTAGCCCAGTTATTAGAGGAGACAGCGGGCCTGAGAAACAGCCCAATACAATAGCTGCTAGCAACAGATCCACACGCGTGAAGAAGCTTCCAGCCAAATACGATGGACACATCATTTACAAGTGATTCAGCCTTAGTTTGTTAGCTTTGCTTGTTGTAAAGACTCACTAGGATAATTCTGTTAGAACTGTGAGATTGTTTTGCTTAAATACCGTAATTACATTCTGTTTTGGATCATCAAAGAATATATGAAAAATTCCTTTTCCCTTTCTTGATCCTTCTTGAGGAGGCTTCTCAGTACTCTAACTCTGAGAATTTCTTCCCCCATCTATCATATATTTTGTTTTTGACTTCTAAAGGGGAACATGACATTTATATATGTATATTTTATTTTTGAGTTCAAATAGAAAAATATTATATGTTGCCGGAATAATTCTTTTTATAGAGTTATTCATAAAATTATCTGTAGCAAGTAATACGGTGCGACCTGTGCAAATGCACGAGTAGATTGCTAGTTAACAATTTTAAATAAAGCTTATTTACCAACCAATTTAATGTTAATTTTGAATGAGTATATAAATATAATGAAGTAACCAATTTCATAAGAACAATTATTTGATAATATTTAAAAGAATTTTAAATTTATACAATTATTAAATACTATTATTTGTGATGAAGAATATTATTACCATATGAAATATGTAAGGCTTAAATTCTTTTGTGATTAATATTTAAAGATTAAATGCTGTATAATTTTGTCCCAAATATTTGAACTATCTACAAGTTTACAAGTTAAGTTCCAGTTAAATGAATCTTGTTTTTCTTCTAACCCACTAAATTGTTGAATTTTTTCACTTATACTGTGTGTTATTACTTGCAGGGGTGTATAATACAACAGAGGGAGGTGCCACCAGTAATAAGCCCAGCTTATACTGGCCCAGCCCAATGATGAGAATAACGCTGCAAGCTAAACAACTACTCTCTTTCTCACTTGGTCAGAAACTCAAGAAGCTTCTCTCTCTTTCTTGTTTTCCCGATCTTCTCTCTTCTCTCTCAAACCCTAGCGTGCTCTCACCGGCGATTATGGTGATTGAAGCGTCGCTCCGGCTTGATTTCACGACCAATGATGAGATCGAACGATGATGACTCAAAACCCCTTGGTTTTGATCTGAGTTCTCACTCCCTGAGGTCTAAATCTTGAGTTCTCACTTCGCGATGAAGCTCAAACCCTAGATCTCAGAAAAACGCTTGATCTCTTTGATCAAGCTTACGATCCACCTTCCTTCAGGTAGATCTAAACTTTCTTTCCCAGTTTCTTTGATTCTCACTTTCGTTTGAGCGCTGAGAACGAAACCCTAACTTTGTGTTTCTTTTGATCTCGCAGGTAACCAACAGATGTGAGTAATTCTTACCACACCTAGGTAACGGATCACACACTTGAACTCTTGATTTTACCTTTTCTATTGATAATTTGCACAAACCCTAATTTGTACAATTTGATTGCTGTTTCATGTACCACTGAGCTGTGATAATGAACAACAAATATGATTTCACCTTTGAAATCAATCACAGAAACTTAAGATAAAGGTGATGAAATCCTCTAACTTATTTTCTGATTATCTTTATGCTTTCTTGACTGAACTGCAAATACTGAGTCACTGTTTTTCTGTATTGCACGTTCTCAAGTATCAACATACACTGATCTTGCAAAGTTCTCACCTTAGAACCTTTCAAGAAACCTATCTCAGGTAACTTTTCTTTCAAACCCACTGTTCTGTAACTTTTCCTTTCTTCTCTTTCTAATTCAGTCACTGAATCAGACTAACCTTCTCTTACTTCCTTTTGCAAGGTACAAGCCCTTTGCTTGACACTCACACTCTTGAAGTCACAAGGTTGAAGATGGAGCTTACGGTTCAGGGAGTTGAAAACAGAGTAGAATAGAATCAAAGCAGAAAGTAGATAAACTGTAAAATATTTTCTTATTGATTGAATTCTGTGTGTTTAGTAGCCTGTACATGTGTGTATTTATAATGCTTTCTCTGGGCACATAATAGCTGTTAGGCACTTAAACTTGGTTGTTAGGAACAACCAAGTTAGTTTGTTATTCATAAACTAGAAGTAGTTAGTTTGTTATTTTTTAAAACTACCTCAGGTTTGTAATAACTACCAACGGCTATAAATTTTAATAGCCATGTTTTAAATAAGATAGGTTTTGATTAAATCTCAACATAAATATGGGATCTTTGACCCAATACTCTCATGGTTTTTCCACAGCTTGATTTTTTTTATAAGCAAGACATTTATTTATGGGGGCACAAGGAATACTCCAACTCAATACAAAGTATAAAAAGGGGGCTTCATTAAAATCTAGTAGGGCCAAAACCCCATGAAAAGAAGACCTAAGTAGGAAAAAGAGTACCGTGACACCCACAAATACAATACGTGTTCTTTGCATAGTACAACCAGTTAGCAAAAATCCACTTAGATTTTCTTCCCTTTCTTGATATGAACCATCTCCATGATAAGTATTTGGCGTGGCTAACCATAGAATTCACATTTGCCACCTCCACAGCTTGAATTGTTTTAGTATAAGTTAAGAGACTAATTCTCGATTTGTCAGTAAGACGTCCAATTTATTTATACGGGATTGTATTGATTAGTTGTTGGAATTCCCCTCCTTAATTGTGATGCACTAGTCACAATGCATGGGAAAGGGGGATGAATATTCCAAGGTCTTGGAATTCATTTCTTTGACCTTGAGACATGCACATTCAACTTTGAAGAATGCATTGGGAGTTTCTAGACCCCATTGGAATTGTGGAAATTAATTAGCCTCCATTAATCACTCTTTTTGGAGAAGCCACATTCTTCTCCTATAAATAGGAGAACTTGTGAAGAGTTTCACATCACATCCAAGTGAAGAAATCCTAAGAGAGTTAGAGAGTTCTTTTGTATTCCTCTTTGAGAGAAAGAGAGAGTTCCAAAGAGAGAAAGTTTTGTATACCATCCGAGAGGGTGAGATTCATAGAGAGATCCTCAGAGATTGAGAGAAACACTTTGTAATCCTACTTTTATAGTGGAGATCTTTTAACTGGACTAGGTCCCGTGGTTTTTCCCGAGAGGGTTTTCCACGTAAAAATTCTGGTGTCATTATTCTTCTCTTCACTCTTTTATTTTTTACACTTCCGCATAGTGCCCATTTTGCGTTCACAGAGGAGGGAATAGGTACCGCTATTTCCCAACAGTGGTATCAAAGCTGTTGGTTCAAAAATTCATTGTCCTGTGCAACTCAAGATGGAAGGAACATTCGCTCATGATGGAGATATGTTCAAGCTAACTGCAGATAACTATTCCTATTGGAAGCCGATGATGGAAGACCATCTATACTGCAAGGATTTGTATGAGCCAATCACAAATGAGGACATGCCAGAAGGGAAGACTGAAAAAGAATGGGAGGTTCTGAATCGGAAAGCTGTTGCTATGATTCGGAAGTACATCGACAAAAGCTTGTTTGAGCATGTATCAACTTATACCAATGCGTATGAGTTATGGACGAAGCTTGAATCTATGATTCAAAAGAAAACTCCCAGGAACAAAGCTCATCTTGTCAGACGGTTGGTGAAATTGGAGTACTCTGACGGCCAGAATATGATCGAGCATCTGAACACTTTCAAAGGTATTGTCAATCAATTAACAAAAGCAGATATGAAAATTGATGATGAATTGCAAACTCTTCTACTCCTTAGTTCTCTACCTGAGAGCTGGGACACATTAGTTGTCACTCTCAGCAACTCAACACCTGACGGAAAGCTTAGCCTGGATACTATCACAGATAGTTTGCTAAATGAAGAATCTAGAAGGAAGGAAAGAGGAATGAGTAGTCACTCAGAAGCCAATGTTGTTGAGAATAGAGGAAGGAGTGAGCATAGAAGCAAAGGAAGCCGTGGGAAATCACGAGGAAGATCCAAGTCTCGCCCTAGAGGTTTGACCTGTTTCTATTGTGGAAAAGATGGTCATAAGAAGCCAGAGTGCAGATTCTTGAAGAGAGATCAGAAGGCCGGAACAGTCCATCCTGATGTGATAGATCCCAAAAAGAAGTTGGAAGAGAAAACCACAACAGCAGTTGCATCAGACGACGAGAACGTGTTCCTTGTCAGTGAGGTAAATTATCTAAACGTTGTTTTTGATGATTGCACTTGGATAGTTGATACTGGAGCATCTTTCCATGTTACTCCTCATGAAGGATTCTTCTCATCTTATCAAAAAGGAGATTTTGGAAAAGTAAAGATGGGCAATCATGTCACAAGCAAGATTGTTGGCATAGGAGAAGTGATTCTGTTGACAGAAAATGGAAACAAACTTGTGCTGAAGGAGGTAAGACATGTACCCGAGATGCGTCTAAACCTTATCTCGGCAGGTAAGCTAGATGATGCTGGAATGAATAACCAGTTTGGTGGTGGAAAATGGAAGCTTAGCCGGGGAAGCATGGTTGTTGCTCGCGGTAGAAAGGAAGGCTCTTTGTACATCACGCATGGAAAGCTATGCAAAGGGGAGATAAATGTTGCTCAAGAAGAAAGTAAGGAGCTGTGGCATAAAAGACTACGTCACATGAGTGAGAATGGTCTAGAAATCCTCGCTAAAGATCATCTCCAAAGCATAAAGGGACAACCACTTGAATCCTGTGAAGATTGCCTAGCAGGTAAGCAACGCAGAGTATCCTTCCAAAGAACAGACAATGGAAGAAGAAGAAAACATATTCTAGATCTTGTGCATTCAGATGTATGTTCAACGTCTGAAAGATCCCTTGGTGGTGCTCAATACTTTGTTACCTTTATTGATGACCACTCTAGAAAGTTGTGGGTGTATCTATTGAAGAGAAAGGATGAAGTCCTTCGAGCCTTCAAGGAGTTTCATGTTTCAGTAGAACGAGAAACTGGTAAAAAGCTGAAATGTTTGAGAAGTGATAATGGTGGAGAGTATAGAGGTCCGTTCGAGCATTATTGTAAGACTCGCGGAATCAGACATGAGAAGGTACCTCCTAAGACACCTCAGATGAATGGTATAGCTGAAAGGTTCAATAGAACTATTGCCGAGAAGGTCAGAAGCATGTTGTCTCATGCGAAGCTTCCTAAGTCATTCTGGGGGGAGGCAGTTGCTACTGCAGTTGATTTGATCAACCTATCACCCTCAAGACCTCTAAATGGAAAGATACCAGAAGAAGTATGGACAGGTAAGAAAGCCTCTTATCGCAACTTGAGAGTCTTTGGATGTAAGGCATCTGTTCACATTCCAAAAGATGAAAGGGCAAAGCTTGATGCTAAGGCAAAAGAATGTGTATATCTTGGCTCTCCGAGAGATGAACTTGGTTTCAGATTATGGGATCCTGCAAATAGGAAGATTGTTCGAAGCAGAGATGTGGTGTTCTTTGAAGACCAGACAATTCAAGACATCAAGAAAATGGAGAAACCAAAACTCAAGGTGAGCTATGATCAAAGTCCCCTTGTGGTGAACAAATCAGGGGGAGAGACTCCTCAGACAGAGCCAGATCAGGATATACAACTTGATGAGACAATTGAAGAACCACCTCAGGAAGAACAACCTGACCAAGTGATGGAAGATCAATCAGGGGAGGATGTTCAACACGAACCCCAAGTAAGGCGGTCAACAAGAGAGAGGCAACCATCAAGAAGGTACTTCTCAGATGAATATATCAATCTTACTGATGAAGGTGAACCTCAAAGCTTTGCAGAAGCCATTGAGATGGAAGAAAAAGACAAATGGTTGCAAGCCATGGAAGAAGAGATTCAGTCCTTAAAGGAGAATCAGACGTACGATTTGGTAGAATTACCAAAAGGCAGAAAGGCGTTGCGAAACAAATGGGTGTTCAAGCTCAAGAATGAAGAGAACAACCCAAACCCAAGGTATAAGGCGCGAATTGTCGTGAAGGGGTGCAGCCAAAAGAAAGGAATAGATTTTGATGAAATATTCTCACCAGTGGTGAAGATGACTTCTATTAGAGCAATTCTTGGTCTAGCAGCAAAACTAGACTTGGAGATTGAACAACTGGATGTCAAAACAGCATTCTTACATGGAGACCTAGAAGAAGAAATTTACATGGAGCAACCAGAGGGTTTTGAAGAACCAGGCAAAGAACACTTGGTGTGTCGGCTTAAGAAAAGTCTCTATGGTCTGAAGCAAGCTCCAAGACAATGGTACAAGAAGTTCGACTCCTTTATGACCCAACATAATTTTAAGAAGACCTCCGCAGATCATTGTGTGTTTGTGAAGAACTATGAAAATGGTGAGTCCATCATACTTCTCTTATATGTTGATGACATGTTAATTGTGGGGAAAGATAAGATAAAAATAGCTGCTCTCAAGAAGGCATTGAGCAAGTCTTTCGCCATGAAAGATCTGGGTGCAGTGAAGAGGATTCTTGGAATGAAAATTACTAGAGATCGTTCCAAAAGAATGTTGTGGGTATCACAAGAAGACTACATTGAGAAGGTTCTCAAAAGGTTCAACATGCACAATGCCAAACCTGCGCGTGTACCATTAGCTGGACATTTCAAACTCAGCAAGTCTCAATGTCCAAAGAATGAAGAGGAAAAAGAAGAAATGAACAAGGTGCCCTATTCTTCTGCTGTGGGTAGCCTTATGTATGCAATGGTTTGTACAAGACCAGATATTGGTTATGCTGTAGGAGTTGTTAGCAGATTCCTATCAAACCCAGGTAAGGAGCATTGGGAAGCTGTTAAATGGATACTGAGGTATCTAAGAGGAACTGCCAAAAGAAGCTTATGCTTCGGCAATGGAGATCAAATGCTTATTGGATATTCAGACTCGGATATGGCAGGAGATGTGGACTCAAGGAAGTCAACATCAGGTTATCTGATTACCTTTGCAGGGGGAGCTGTTTCTTGGCAGTCAAAGCTTCAAAAATGTGTGACTTTGTCTACCGCTGAAGCAGAGTATGTAGCAGTCACTGAAACCTCCAAGGAGATGTTATGGATGAAGAACTTTCTAATAGAATTGGGGCATGATCAAGTTGATTATGTGGTGAATTGTGATAATCAAAGTACCATCCATCTAGCCAAGAATCCCATGTTCCATTCACGCTCAAAACATATTGACATCCGGTATCATTGGATACGAGAAGCGTTGGATGAGAAGAGATTGAAGATAGAGAAAATCCATACAGATTTGAATTGGTCTGATATGATGACTAAGTCATTGCCAACCAAGAAGGTTGAAGATTGTTGCCAAAGTGCTGGTGTTGTGGTGCCCCCCAATTAAGTCAGGGAGGGGGAGATTTGTTGGAATTCCCCTCCTTAATTGTGATGCACTAGTCACAATGCATGGGAAAGGGGGATGAATATTCCAAGGTCTTGGAATTCATTTCTTTGACCTTGAGACATGCACATTCAACTTTGAAGAATGCATTGGGAGTTTCTAGACCCCATTGGAATTGTGGAAATTAATTAGCCTCCATTAATCACTCTTTTTGGAGAAGCCACATTCTTCTCCTATAAATAGGAGAACTTGTGAAGAGTTTCACATCACATCCAAGTGAAGAAATCCTAAGAGAGTTAGAGAGTTCTTTTGTATTCCTCTTTGAGAGAAAGAGAGAGTTCCAAAGAGAGAAAGTTTTGTATACCATCCGAGAGGGTGAGATTCATAGAGAGATCCTCAGAGATTGAGAGAAACACTTTGTAATCCTACTTTTATAGTGGAGATCTTTTAACTGGACTAGGTCCCGTGGTTTTTCCCGAGAGGGTTTTCCACGTAAAAATTCTGGTGTCATTATTCTTCTCTTCACTCTTTTATTTTTTACACTTCCGCATAGTGCCCATTTTGCGTTCACAGAGGAGGGAATAGGTACCGCTATTTCCCAACAGGTCGATCTTTAGATTTTTATGTGCTTGGGCGAGCCAAAGAAATTGTGCCCTCGTAATTTTCTAAATATTACCTCTAGTGCATTTTTTTTTTGTAAAATTGCCAATAAACTGTTCACAATAAAAAAAAATTAAAAAATATGTTTGATAGAAATAAAAGTAAGACTATTTAGCATGGTACAAGTTTACAATTTTTTATTTATCAAATTAACACATTGATTCAACAAACTGGGCAAGCTCCAAACCAACACAAGCAAAATCGGCCAGAAAGGAGACACGCTCCAAACAAGATAAATGTGGTGAACAAAACAAACCAGATAAAGGGTGTTGCACACCCTAATTTTGTCCTACTAATTCAAATTGTCTTAGAAAAAATCAAAAAATTACTTGTTGTGTATTTTCGGATTTTAACCGTTGACAAATGGCATTTAGTGCTCGTTTGCAATTTTGCGTCTTTTCTATTATAATTAGTAGAACTTATTTGATTTTTATTGCAAGAAAAAGAATTAAAAAAATTGTTATTAGTATTTAACTATCATTATTGCTTTAGATCACAAAATTAAAATACAAAAAATAAATGATATGAAAATCAAATTTACATCAATTAAAAATAAATGTAAATAAAAAGGAAAATCTTCTAATTTGAGCTAGGAGTTGATAGCTCTTTTATCATTGTTTTCCTTTTCACCAAAATGAGCATTTGGTGGTCTCCACTAAGAGACCCTACACACATCTTGTCACTATCCCAACAGTAAAATAGGACGGAGTATCTTTTATTTTGGGTAGTGTCCATATTTGTTTTCTTGAATGCAGCTTTGGTGTGTTAATAAGCAGCAAAATTGCAAAGCAGTACACTGCTCCACACCACCAATACTTAGTAGTACACACTAGTCTCTTTACTTCCCTCTCACAGCTTTAAACCCATCGGATCTTTTGCATCCTTTCACAGCTGTATACAACACAAACAAACACACCAACACTCTCTATAAAAAAGGGGGAGAAAATCGATTTGAGAGAACTAGGGGGGGGGGGAGGGGGGAGAATGTATCTGTGAAGAAAAAATAAGGGAAAGAGAGGAATAGAAACAGAGGATATAAGAAAGGAGAAGCCACCAAGCACCGGCGCACCGCCGCCGTCTCCGCCAGTTCCTCCTCTCACCATCGTGAACCAGCACACCCCTCTCTCCCCCTCTCAGTTTCGTCTACCTTTTTCTCTCTCTTACTCTTCTCTCTTGGCCTCTCTCATCTCCACCAACACCACCCTAATAGCACCCCTCACCATCGCAACACCACCACAAAGCCTCTTATTCCTCTCTTTCCCTCATGGCCGAAATGGTTTTCTTCTCTTTGTTTCCATGGCTGCTGAGACAAATATTAGAAGATTGGGATTTTAGGGATTTTAGTTTAAAACCCATAACCCATGACCCGTGAGTCCTTTGTCCAGTAAATACTCCATTCCATTTTATTTTATTTTTATGCTTTATATATTAACTAATATATAAACCCTCTTTCTCTCATTGCGGTGAGTTCTCGAAACTCCCTCTAGCTCTTTCTTTCCATTTCATTATTTTTGTTTATTTAATTAATTTTTCAATTTATTATGTATGAAATTTATTTTATGTGACTTAAACTGCTAATCCTCTCTTTCGCTATACGGCTAAACCCATCTTAACTATTCTTGTGAATTATTTGCTATTTGCACCCATACTCCCACGTAATCATGTTTCTTTACTCACCGATTGAGTCCAACTCGTCTTCATTCAATTTTAACCAATCTTTGATTCATGTTTCGTGGTACCATTCTCCCAAAAAAATCGAGATTCAAAAATAGTCACTCTGAGTTTAACTCGTTTGATGATTATGATCACTTTTAATTTTCAAACAGGCTATTAGTCGTAATCACTCTAGCGTTTGGTTATTATGAACACCTATCATACCCTAATTTTGTCCGAATAATCAAAAAATCCATTTTTTTTTATTTTCGTTGTGTCACTGTATCGTTTTAAACACACGTCTCTTTAGCACTCTCGTGCAACGATTGTTTTGATGCTCGTTTTTATTTTATTTTGTAGTTATTATCTTTAGGTTAGTCTATTGTTATTGGTGCAAAAATATACAAAAATAATTGAAGGTATAATAAACTTTTTTGGAGCTGGATAGCCAAAGTTTTTTTATTATTACATAACCAAGTTTTACACATGTAGCCGAAAACAGAAAGAGATAAATAGTACAAAAATTAAAATACAAAATTCAAAAAGAGGGAGAGGGGCGCAACTGCTGCTGGTTGCCCTAGTAGCTGAAATCATTTCGGGAAGGGATCCAATTGCTTTCTCCTATCTTTTTGCTTTTTCCCTTTCAAGCAAAATAGTGCAGCACCCCAATTTGCCTCCACATTGCTACTGTCCTCCCTCAATGCCAACTGTTTTCCTTTTCCTTATTCAAATGACCGTCCTTCCCCAAAATCGCCTCCACTCAGCTGCTGTCCTTCACTAGCCAGCTGCTGTCCTTGGCCCTTTCTCCAATTGCTGTCCTTTGATTCCTCAGCACCTCACCAATCTGCCTATAAATACCAAACAGTCACACTGATAAGAAAAAATACTCACGCACATGCACACAAACACACAAAAACTGAGAGAAAAATACACACAAAAATACACAAAAACACACAGAAATTCATATGAGTTTTAGAGTCAAAATTAGGGTTTCACGTTGAAACCCTAATTGCCAAGGTTCAGAGAAAAGAGAAGGGAGAGAACTGAGATACCACTAAAAAATCAAAATCTGAGAAGCAGTTCAAAAAAAGGAAGATAGAAGTTGAGGTTGTTTCTCTATACTCACTCTTTTTTTTATTCTACAAAATGTGAAAATGTATCTGCTTTTTTTAGTCTCTCGTTTTTAAGTTGATTACCTTTTTCATTAATTTGTGTTGTTACTTTTACTGGTAGATGGGATATAAAATGTATCTGTTGTTAGTGTTATAGTTAGAAACCTTGGAAATGGGTTTGCAAAAAAAATAGTCCATGTGCCTTTTCTTTTACCGTCTCAGAAAAACTACACAACAAAACACAATACCCATTCAAGATATAAAAGAAAAACAGAGAATTCAAAGGGTAAAAGATGAGAGAAAAGCGTAGAGAAGAGAAAAAAACAAAAGAAGCTCACCATCACTGACCTTAACGGCGCACCCCGCTGTCGCCGGCGACCACCCCCAAAACGACAACCACAACCACCATGACCTCCTCCTCTTCGCAACTCCACCCTCCACTACCATCACTCCTCCCTCACGGCCAGCCACCACGACGCACCACAACCATCGTCAACCCCCAAACAGCCACCACGGCGCACCAACACCACCCAACGACCACCAAACAGCCACCATCACCATCAACCACCAAACAACCACCACCACCACCACCGTCAACCACCAAACAGCCACCACCAAAACCACCACTCTTCCCTCTTTCGTAAACACCATAACCACCCCACCATAAGAACGAATTGAACCAAGAAAAGAGGAGACGAAGAAGATCTCACCCTCACCATCGTTGTTCTCTCTTTTTTTCTCACCATCGTTGCTATCTCTCTCTCTTCCAGGTGCCTCAACTTCTCTCTCTCCTTTTTTTGACTGAAACGACACTGAGAGATGGAGAGAGTTAGAAATTAGGTTTAGTTTTCCATGTTTTGCCTTATATAGTCTAGGTTTAGTTATTTTTAGTTTTAATTTTCTTTTTTTAAGTTCAAATTACTTTTCACACCCCCTGTTTCATTAATACACTCCTTTGAAGCCCACTACTCACAGGATCCAGATCCACAAACAACACGGGTTGGGCTGCTAAACAGACCCCCCCCATTTTTAATACAATATTCCTTGTTGTTATTTGCACCTACTTTTTTTATATAACCCATTGCGTTTTCTTACAACACCGTAATGCTTTCAATTAATATATATTTTTTTCTCTTTAAAACAATCAAACTCACATAAAAAGTAGGTTGTTACTAATGATCACTCTGAGTTTAACTTGTTTGATCATTAATAACAACTATAGTTTTCGAATGGGCTATGAGGGATAACGACTCTGAGTTTACTTGTTTGTTCATTACGAATACCTATCCCAATTTCAAAATACTTAAAAAACACCAACACACAAACATTTTCTACCCAAGAACTACGTAGCTTTGATTTCTCCATCGCACCTGGGGATACGTAGGAGCAGTGGCCCACTCCCGTCAAGCGCAAAAAACTAAATTTTTTATTAGGTCTTCCTTTTCAATTTTGCAAATAATAAAAAGGGTAAATTAGAGTGTTTTCTTTGAATTAACTCTTTTCTACACATTAAATTAAAAGGTAACCATTTTTTTTAAAGGATGTTTTGGGGTGCTAATACCTTCCCCACATATAATCGATCCCCGAACCCAAAAATAAAGGTTTTTTTCAATGTTTTTCCTATTAAATAAATATGGCTAAAGTGCTCCCGGGGTCCCTTATCTTTATTTAAAGTAACGAATTAGTCCTTTATGTTTTTTTGTCCCAAATAAGTCCTTTATCTTTCAAATTTTTGACACATAAATCCTTTTCCGTTAACAGTGCTGATTTATGTGTCAAAAAAAGGATTTATGTGTTAAAATTTTGAAACATAAAGGACTGATTTGGGACAGAAAAGGATTTATGTGTCAAAAATTTAAAACATAAAGGACTGATTTGGGACAAAAAAAAGATAAAGGACCAAATCGTTACTTTAAATAAAGATAAGGGACCCCGGGAGCACTTTAGCCAATAAATATTGATGGCGGCTTCATTTCAAAAATGACGAAGAATCCCTCCTTCAGATTTTTCGGTCGCTACAGCTGGCGACTTCACTGGGGACAATTTAAGAGGGTCAAGCCTAATTTAATTAAATGTGTAGATTATTGTTAATTTCGTACTTTGTTTTACCCTTAGTTCTTATATTTGCATGTCTATTTTACTCTTTGCTTTATTGAACTTTAGGGTAGAAGACCTTTGTACTATTATGTATCTGTATTTTTTTGCAGCTTGGGTAGTCTAGGTATTTTGCCCATATCACACACATCACTTACACATGTTTATTCACACACTTCTGAGTGGGGCCTTATACCCGTGTCTGAAAACAACCTAGGACGAGTGGAGATTATTAGTGATAGTCATTCTGGATTTATCTGTCTGACTATCATGAAAGTCTCAGCCAGAGTACGCTCTTTTATGGTATCCCACACCTGGTAGCCAGCTATCGTTGTGGATCATATCATGAAGGGGATTTTAGCTCTAGATGTTGGACTATTTGATAACCTTAAGAGGGGGGTGAATAAGGTTATACGCTAAAATTGAAATCTTTTTAATTTTCAAAAAATTAACGATGCACGTTTAAATCGAATGCGGAAAATGGGATTTAAACTATATGCAATACCTAAGCAAGCTATAACTATGACAGAACCAGTTACAGTGATATTTTACGCTAACCACACTATTATCAAATTTAACGATAAACAGATTGTGATATTGAACGCAGCGCAATGAAATCAAATATAACGATAAACAAATATCAACAAAAAACAAAGTAAAGAGAAGGGAAAGATATACACCGTGATTTTTACGAGGTTCGGGATAAAAGCCCTACGTCCTTGGCCTCCGGCTTTGCAACCTTTGGACTTGATAACAACCACTATATGAGAAGAACTTCTTCAACGTCTTACAAGCAAGCAACTTCCCTATAGCTACCACACCACTCTCAATTTTCCCCAAATTGAGAACCCAAGCTCCCCGCTAAGGATTTTGCTAACAACTCAATCTCCCCGATTGAATTACCCAAGAACACTTCCCAGGATTTCACAACAACCAAGTAATAGATGAATACAACCGAAAAAATATGATCCAATCACTCAAGCAGTATAACAGTATAGTAGTTGAGAGAGATGAGTGATTTGGATTTAACGATGAAGAACTTGAAGAAATAATATGACAGTGAGAGTTCTTTTCTTCTTTTTTTGATTTTTGAGTTGTGCGGTGTGTTCTCTCTACCTCCGTGAAAAAACCCTAAGTGCCTATTTATAGGGTTTGTAGAAATATGACCGTTGAGGCAATTTTTCACGCTATTGTACAATCGATTGTTTGCTTATAAAAACATAGTTTGAAATCGATTATGTGCTTTAAGGAAATAGGAGAGAAATCGATTTTTGGCTTCCAAAACAAGTTAAAAAATCGATTCCTTGCTTAAGAGAAAGCAAGTCATAAATCAATTTAGTGCTTAATACAACTAAGACAAGAATCAATTGTTTTCTTCCCAACACAAGTTCTTTTAAAACCAAGTCATGAATCGATTATTCTCTTTCAACTATAAAGCCATGAATCGATTTCCATACTTTAAAAAACAAGGTCAAAATCGATTTGGTTCTTCAAATACACAAAGTCATCAATCGATTGTTTTCTTTCCAAAACACATTCCTTTTAAAAACCCGTAGGCTAGAAATCGATTTCTAGCTTTGTGAAGGAAGCCACAAATCGATTTCTAGCTTGAATAATTAGGCTAGAAATCGATTTTCAAGTTATAAACACAAAGTCATCAATCGATTCTTAACTTTACCATTTTCTCATGCTACGTGCCTACCTATTAGGCTTTTATATAAAAGATTTTTCTAAGATTTTAACACAACAGTTATATTTTAAAAAATCATCTCTCAAATACTAAAAGTTATAGAACTGAAGTGATAGGATCTTACATGGTGTCCTATAAAAAGCAGATTAACAAATAGTTCTTGAACTCTAGAGTAGCTTCTCCTCCAAGCCGCTACACTTTAAGATATCATGCTCTTTGATTCATGTCCTGTACTTTTGTTCAATTGTATCCTAATAGACAGATTGTAATTTGTTATCATACAAAACAAAGAGTGTTTGTCCTTGGTTCAACACTAGAGACCTTTGTGAAGAAGCGAATAGAGTCACCCGAAAGATTGATCACATAAGTGACCCTAGACCATGACCTATATATAAGACATAACCTGTTTGGGACACAAGGGCATTTCACCTACCCGCTGCATCATTACAGATAATTTTTCTCAAAAATCAAATCATCAAAACCATTTGTTTCTTTTTCCTTTTTACATGTATATGAGGTGACATATAGTTAATGCTTTCTCAAAGTTGAATCACCAAAAACTTTCTTTTACTTTTCATTTTTCTTTAACACGCGTTGACATCATTCTTTCATTCATCATACAACATCATTATTTCACGAAAAATGATAAAAAAATCCTTACATGCATGTTATTCATCTCATTTAGGTTTGCCGGGAATTGTAAGAGCTTGAAAATTTTGTCATAAGCAAGGCAATATGGGATCAAACAGTGAAGCAATTCAAACTTTGAACTGCCCTATAGTGAAACAACCTAATCTGACGAGTCTGAGGGAATGTGCGGGTTGGTTGCCGCCCATCGAGCGCGGGTATTTTGATAGAACTTATGGGAAGATTATTATGTTACTACAGTTGGAAGTGCAAACAAATGCCATTGCTGCTTTGAGCCAATTCTATGACTCTTCCTTGAGATGCTTCACCTTCAAAAATTTCCAAATGTCACCTACCCTGGAAGAATATACACAGATCATTGGTTTTCCTCAGCAAGACATTAGGCCCTACCAGTATCAGGGGCACTACTACACAGATGAGAAATTTTCCTCAATGTTACAAGTCAGTAAAAAAAATTTGAAGCTCCAAACATTATAGGGTTCCCACAAGAATATCTGGAAAGTCAAATGAAGTCCTTCGTCGATGCTGGAAATTGGGGTCCTTTTAAACAAGTGTTAGCTTTGACCATCTTTGGCATTGTTCTCTTTCCACGCATTGAAAGATACGTGGACACAATAGATATTTGTGTCTTCCTATCTTTCAAAGATGTAGAAAACCCATCCAACCCAATTCCAGCCATTCTTGCAGACACTTACTGTACTTTCACTCATTATAGTGAGCTAAAGGGGAGGAAGATATCTTGCTGCCTACACGCCTTGTATGTTTGGCTTCTCACCCATGCTTTTGTTGACAAAGTTAAAGCGGAAGGCCCAATTGAAGATGCTAAGAGGTGTGATGTGAGGCGATGAACACTAGTGAATGGTTGCGAGTGCTAAGGGACCTCCATGAATACAAGGTTCATTGACACCCATCATGGTGGAAAGATAGGCCTGAAGTGGTTTTTCAATGTGGAAGCTTTCAAAATGTCCCACTCAAGGGGACAAGAGGATGCATAAATTACAACCCCTCTCCGACTCTAAGACAGCTGGGGTACCCCATACGAAATCCGCCCACCGAAGACATGTTAATCCCTTTTTACCTCCATGAGGGAAGCCCAAAATAGGTTGACATGCTCCGGAGGATTTCTCAAGCGTGGGATAAGGTTGTCCGCAAAAGACAAGAGCTTACTAAGAGTAAGGAATCCACCTTTCGTCAATGACTCCAAAAAAGGATCCAAGACACCCGATTGCCTTACCGAAGCGCACTATAGGTTGAGGAAGAAGTACTTGAACCTACCCTTCCCACTGTCGAAGAGTTAGATGAGCTCAAAATGGCATTGTCAAAAGCTGAAGAAGAAAAGAAAGGCTTACGAGCAGAATTAGAGAAAATGCTTCTAAAAAACCAGAAATTGGAGGAGGAAAACGTAACTAAGTCATCGGCCATTGAAGATAGCCACAAGCGGCTTAAGATTGAAGAAAAGAGCAAACAAGAGGTTCAAAAGTACCTGAGAGGGGCAAAGGAAGAGCTAAAACGATGCAACTTAAAAATGAACCAGGCTGTTGATGATGCGCACAAGTGGAAGGAGTTATGGGAAAAATAAATGATTGCTGAAAAAACCACACTGAGCCTGCTGGTGAAATCAAAAAGAGAGTCTCGGATATTGATAGCTGAATTTAAAGATCAAATGAAAAGTATTAGGCGGGATAAAGAGACAATTGAAGAGATACTCCAAGAATACCAACAAGCCTTGTGATAAGTCCTAAAATAGAGTGTTTTTAGTGTTTAAATTGAGTAGAGATCGTGGAAATTTAGTTCTATTATTGAGCTATTTTACTACAAGATGTCAGTTTTTGCTTTCAGGGATTACAATGAGGAAAGAAGGAATTTTGTATGCAAAAAGGTCCAAGATCAAAAGAGAACAAAGATGGTGTCAAACAAGCAGAAAATAGCGCCAAGTACCAAAAAAAGTGGCACGACCCGTGCAGAATACAGCACGACTCGTGCGTAGCCAAGGCGCCAAGGAGTTTCAAACCAAAAAAAGTAGCACGACCCGTGCTAAATATAGCACGACCCGTGCGACGCTTCAGTGACTCAGAATTCAGTTCAACGCTACCAGAAAAAGCAGCACGACCCGTGCTAAATATAGCACGACCCGTGCGACATTTCAGCAACTCAAAATTCAGTTACAAAGCTGATCCTTTCCTCTTCTTAACAGATCTGTATGGCTATTACGCGAAATTAATCCCTTGTCTACTGATCCTGGCTATAAATAGGATCTCAATTCAGTTGTAAAATGATCTCTTACCATTGTAGTTTCACTCCAAAGTTTAATCTAAAGTTCTTGCATTTTCTCTTAAGGTTTTGTTCTATTGTTATTTTGTTCTTTCAATTCTTGCAACTTTACTTTCTGTCATTTGTTTTCTAGCACTTTTATTTCTTTGTTATTTATATTCTGCTATTTAAAGTATGTCATTCTCTTCTACTCCTTTTTCTACTATGATCATGTGTGAGTAGACTTCTTTAGTCTTGGGATTGTGGGAAACAATCCAATGATGGGTCCTTAAGACAATTCCAAGGTTACACTCTATCTTATTAGAATTTTCTTTGTTTTAATCTAAGTTCATCGTACAAACCTTATAAAACAAATGTCATGTGAAGTACCGAGAGGTGAAGCTTGACATTGGAACAAATGAATTTAGACAAGGTCAATCAAAGCATGAGAATAGCTTTGATAGCCTTGGGACAATAAGGTTGTGCTCAATGGGTCTCTGCAATGATCAACCATGAGAATAGACTTGATCGTTGTTTCGAGACACGTTCTCGTATTCCGAAAGGAAACTTGAATTACACCAAAGAATACATTGTCCTTAAAACACAAATTTAATTATAAGATAGAGAATAGTTAAGAGATTGTTTTAGCTCCGTCATTGGGATTTAACCAAAATCCCAGTGCGCTTTTATAATTTTGAATTTTAACCAAACAAATTTTTTTACTGAATCATTCCCTTTCAGCTAATCACCACTAAAAATTAGATTGGTAATCACACATAACTCCTTGTGGATCGATACTTTCTATTACGTGATATACCGTATACTTGCGGCGTATCAAGTTTTTGGCGTCGTTGTCGGGGAGTTAGTGATATTAATCAACTTTTTAGTACCGGTTACACTGAATTTTTATTTTCTTTTGTTATCTTATTCTCTTCTTCTTTGAATGCGAAGAGTCCGAAGTCTCGGAGAAATTGTTCAACCAATTCCTGAGATTGAAAGATTTCTACATAGAAGAAGAAGAGAATTGCGCAATAACCAAGAAATGGCGAAAAACCAAAATCGTACTCTCAAAGAGTATGCTACGCATTCTACGACTGAACCCCATGGTGTTAATGTGCATCCTAATGTTGAGGCTAATAATTTTGAACTTAAGCCATCTCTACTTTCTATGGTCCAACAGGATCAATTCTATGGATCAGCTGATGATCCTAATCTCCATCTATATATTTTCCTTGAGTACTGTGGCACTCTAAAACTGAACGGAGTGACTCCTGAAGCCATAAGGCTGAAACTTTTTCCTTTCTCATTAAGGGATAAAGCCAGGGCTTGGTTTCACTCATTACCTAATGAGTCTGTCACAGCTTGGGATCAACTAAGATAAGCATTCCTTGCCAGATTCTTTCCCCCAAGCAAAACTGCTCAACTGAGGAATCAAATTACAAGATTCACTCAGAATGATGGGGAGTCTCTTTATGATGCATGGGAGCGTTTCAAGGAAATGCTAAGGCTTTGCCCCCATCATGGACTAGATAAATGGTTGATCATCCACACTTTTTATAATGCTTTGTTGTATACCACAAAAATGACTGTTGATGCAGCTGCTGGTGGTGCTCTAATGAACAAGAATATTGAAGAAGCTTATGCTCTGATTGAGGACATGGCGCAGAATCACTACCAATGGACAAGCGATAGAGCTATCACTGCTCCATCTCCACAAAAGAAAGAGCCAGGTAAGTACGAAGTCTCTGCCCTTGATCATATAGCTTCTAAAGTAGATGCATTATTTACCAAATTTGATAAGCTGGGTGTAAACGCTGTTTAACCTTCTCCCACTACTTCTTCTTCTTCATCTTGTGAAATTTGTGGCGTAGTTGGCCACATTGGTACAGAATGCCAACTAGGGGAATCTACTGCTGGTTCTGAGCAAGCTAATTTCGCTCAAAAGGGAGACCCTTTTTCAAACACATATAATCCCGGATGGAGGAATCATCCAAATTTTTCCTATAAAAATCCTCCATCCAATCAACCAGCAGCTAGAACACCCCCCGATTTTCAAAATCAAAGAAGCCCTCAAAAATCAATTTGGAAACTTTGTTGGAAACTTTTGTGTTAACTCAAACCAAACAAAATGAAGAGTTCAAAAACCAAAACTCATTTTTGAATGATACTCTTATAAAGTTAACATTTAAAGTAGACTCTATCACTACTCACAACAAAATGCTGGAAACCCAAATTTCTCAAGTGGCTCAACAAGTCGCTTCATCCTCTAAATCCTCCAAAATATTTCCTGGATAGCCAGAGCCAAATCCCAAAGCCCAAATTAATGCTGTCACCTTAAGGAGTGGGAAACATTTAGAGGAACCAAAGGGTACTAATAATGAGAGTGAAAAAGAGAATCCACAAAGTGAGGAGGTAGAGGAAAAGAAAGAAAAAGAAACACCATATGTGTCACCTCCACCATACAAGCCCACCATTCCCTTCCCACAAAGGTTTGCAAAAACAAAAACTTGATGAGCAGTTTAAGAAATTTGTTGATCTTGTGAATAAGCTCTACATAAACATTCCTTTCACAGATGCACTGTCTCAAATGCCGTCTTATGCAAAAATTTTGAAAGAAATTCTGTCTAAGAAAAGAAAAATAGATGACAATGAGACAGCAGCTCTAACCGAAGAATGTAGCGCTATAATTCAAAATAAACTGCCACCAAAGCTAAAAGACCCTGGAAGTTTTTCTATACCATGTGTGATAGGAAGTGAAACCATAAACAAGGCCATGTGTGATTTAGGAGCCAGTGTGAGTTTAATGCCATTATCCCTTTTCAAGAGGCTAGGCCTAGGAGAGTTAAAACCCACCAAAATGACTATCCAGTTAGCTGACCGCTCCATTAAATATCCAACCGGAATTTTAGAGGAGGTTCCCATTAAGGTAGGACAAATTTTTATACCGGCTGATTTTGTTGTGATGGAGATAGAGGAGGATTCCCAAGTTCCAATTTTGTTGGGAAGACCTTTTCTTGCCACTGCAGGGGCTATAATAGATGTCAAAAATGGTAAGTTGGCATTCAATGTGGGTGAAGAAAAGATAGAGTTTGAGTTTGCTAATCTTATGAAAAGTCCTTCCATTAAGGACTCTTTTTGTAGAGTTGATATTGTTGACCATTGCGTGGAAGACTGCTCTTTAGCTACATCTTCACACGATGGTTTAGAAACATGCCTAACAGGCAGCACAAATAAAGAAATGGCTGAAGAAGCCCAAGCCTATGCCAAATTGCTGGATGAAAATCCTCCTATAAAAGGCTTGGGCATTGAAGACTTGGTTGAGGAGAAATCTGATCACTACAAAAAAACTAGTCATTAGCGAGGGACAGTTCCCTCGCAAAATGACCTGATTCCCTCACTAATGGTCATTTGCGAGGGACTTAGCGAGGGACTGGTTCCCTCGCTAATTCCCTCCTCGCAAATGGGATTAGCGAGGGAAGTTGGATCCCTCGCTAATTAGCGAGGGACTATGCCGTCGCTAGTTCCCTCGCTAATGACTGCAGCTTTTCAGGTGATGGGACTCAGTTGCAGGGGTTGGTAAATGCGCAGGAATTAGCGACGGCTTTTTCCCTCGCTAATTCCCTCGCTAATGACTGCAGTTTTCAAAAAAAAAATGACACGTGTCCAGTGCTGAATGGCTTGTTTTTTTTTATATATATTAATTAATTAATATTATATTATATTATTAATTTTGTGGTGATGTGTGGTGGTGGTGGCGTGGTGGTGGTGTGGTGGTGGTGGTGATGGGTGGTTTAGAGTAGAGAGAAGGAGAGAAGAGTAAGGGAGAAAGAGAGAGAGAGAGGAGTGAGAGTGGTGGTGGTGGCGTGGTGGTGGTGGTGATGGGTGGTTTAGAGTAGAGAGAGAAGGAGAAGAGTAAGAGAGAGAGAGAGAGAGAGAGAGAGAGAGAGAGAGAGAGAGGGAGAAAGAGAGAAGAGTGAGAGTGGTGGTGGTGGGGTGGTGGTGGTGAAGAGTAAGAGAGAGTGAGTGAGAGTGGTAGGAGGTATGTGGTGGTGGTGGTGGTGGTGGAAGAGTGAAGAGAGAAGAAGAGTGTGAGAGGAGGTGGTGATGATGGTGGTGGTGGTGGTGTTGGAAGAGTGAAGAGAGAAGAAGGGTGTGAGAGGAAGTGGAAGGGGGAAGAGGAAGGGAAGAGGAATGGTGAAGAGTGAGTGAGTGAGAAAGAAGAGTGAGGGTGTAAACGGATATAAAGGAAAAAAGAAAAAAATTTGCGAGGGAATTAGCGAGGGAACTGTTTCATCATCTGAAAAGTTAACGTTAGCGAGGGAATTAGCGAGGGAACTGTCCCTCGCTAATTTCTGCACCTTTACCAACCCCTGCGCTGAGTCCCATCATCTGAAAAAGCAAAATTTAGCGAGGGAATTAGCGAGGGCAGTCATTAGCGAGGGACAGTTCCCTCGCTAATTCCCTCGCTAATGACAAAAAAAATTGACAGCTCTATGCCCTCGCTAATTCCCTCGCTAATGACTGTTTTTGCGAGGGACAACAAGTCCCTCGCTAATGTCCGTCGCTAATTAGTGTTTTTTTTGTAGTGGATCATCTTCCAAAAGGAGCCCCAAAGGTGGAACTAAAGCCTCTCCCTACATCTCTAAGGTATGAATTTCTGGGCCTAAACTCTACTTTTCCCGTTATTGTCAATGCAAACTTAAATGAGGTGGAAACAAAGAAATTACTTAATATTCTCAAGAAATACCCGAAAGCTAGAGGATATACTATTGAGGATATTAAGGGAATAAATCCCTCATTATGTATGCATAGGATACTACTTGAAGAGGATTATAAACCTTCCATTGAGCATCAAAGGAGATTGAATCCTAACATGAAGGAAGTTGTGAAAAAAGAAGTACTTAAACTTCTTGATGCTGGGGTTATATATCCAATTTCAGACAGTAAATGGGTTAGTCTTGTTCAAGTAGTACCCAAAAAGGGAGGCCTTACAGTTATAAAAAATGAGAAAAATGAATCCATTGCTACTAGGACTGTCACGGGATGGAGAATGTGTATCGATTATAGGAAGCTTACAGTCCCCTCCCTTTTATTGATCAAATGCTAGAAAGGTTAGCAAAGCATTCACACTTCTGCTATTTGAATGGGTATTCCGGATTTTTTCAAATACCCATTCATCTTAGCGACCAAGAAAAAACAACTTTTACTTGTCCTTATGGCACTTATGCTTATAGAAGGATGCCTTTTGGTCTGTGTAATGCTCCTGCTACTTTTCAACGTTGTATGATGTCCATCTTTTCGGATTTTGTTGAAAATATAATGGAAGTTTTTATGGACGATTTCTCGGTACATGGATCAAGTTTTGATAACTGTTTGGCTAACCTTGAAAAAGTTCTCAAAAGGTGTGAATAGGTAAATCTTGTTTTGAACTGGGAAAAATGCCACTTTATGGTAAGGGAAGGTATTGTACTTGGGCATTTGGTTTCTGAATGAGGTATTGAGGTTGACAAGGCTAAAATTGATATCATTGAAAAAATGTCACCTCCTACCTCAGTCAAAGAGGTAAGAAGTTTTTTGGGTCATGCGGATTTTTACCGCCGGTTTATAAAAGATTTTTCCAAGATTACTAAGCCACTGACAAGCTTGCTCCTTAAGGATGAAGCTTTTGTTTTTGATGATCTTTGTCATGAAGCATTTTGTAGGTTAAAAGAAGCTTTGACCACTGCCCCAATCATGCAACCACCCGATTGGAATCTTCCATTCGAGATAATGTGTGATGCAAGTGACTATGCAGTTGGGGCAGTCCTGGGTCAAAAGAAGGATAAGAAGATGCATGCTATCTACTATGCTAGTAGAACCTTGGATGATGCCCAAGTGAATTATGCCACAACAGAAAAAGAGCTATTGGCGGTGGTCTTTGCCATCGATAAATTCAGGTCATACTTGGTGGGGTCCAAAATCATCATCTACACGGATCACTCGGCGATAAAATATTTGTTGAACAAAAAAGATGCTAAGCCGAGGTTGATCCGATGGATTTTGCTCCTCCAGGAATTTGACTTGGAGATAAGAGATAAAAAAGGTACTGAAAATTTTGTGGCTGATCACTTGTCAATGTTGCAAGAAAACAATGAGAATGAGCTGCCGCTTGATGATTCCTTTCCGGATGATCAGCTATTCTCATTGGTACAAACTGAAGCACCATGGTATGCAGATTATGTGAACTATCTTGCAGCTGGAGTGCTGCCTCCGGATCAGACCTACCAACAGAGGAAGAAATTCCTCTCTGATGTAAAACAGTACTATTGGGATGAACCTCTCCTTTTCAAGAGGGGGGCAGATGGTGTTTTCAGAAGATGCATCCCAGAAGAAGAGGTAAGTAACATTCTTATTCACTGTCATTCTTCTTCTTATGGTGGCCATGCCAGTTCTAAAAAGACTATTTTCAAAATTCTTCAATCTGTTTTTTTCTGGCCATCACTCTTTAAAGATGTGCATCAATGCGATCAATGTCAACGCACTGGGAGTATTTCCAAAAGAAATGAAATGCCTCTGAACAGTATTCTAGAAGTTGAAATTTTCGACGTCTGGGGAATTGACTTCATGGGGCCATTTCCGTCTTCTTTTGGAAATCAATACATTCTAGTCGTTGTTGACTATGTTTCAAAGTGGATTGAAGCCATTGCTTCTCCAACAAATGATGCACAAGTCGTAATCAAGTTTTTCAAGAAAATCATTTTTCCAAGATTTGTAGTACCAAGAGTAGTAATTAGTGATGGAGGATCTCATTTTATCTCCAAACATTTTGAAAAGCTCTTACAAAAAAGTTTGGGGTGAGGCACAAAATTGCAACACCTTACCACCCCCAAACTAGTGGCCAAGTTGAGGTCTCCAATAGAGAGATAAAAAGTATTTTAGAAAAAATGGTCTCTCCTTCTAGAAAAGATTGGTCAATTAAGCTTGATGATGCTCTCTGGGCTTATCGGACAGCATACAAGACTCCTATTGGGACGACTCCTTTTAAATTGATTTATGGGAAGTCTTGTCATCTTCCGGTTGAGCTAGAGCACAAGGCTTATTGGGAAATAAAAACTCTCAACTTGGATACAAAGTTAGCAAGTGATAAAAGAAAATTTCAGTTAAATGAGTTGGAAGAATGAGGATGGACGCTTATGAAAATGCCCGAATTTACAAAGAAAGAACAAAGAAATGGCATGATAAGCATATCGTCCGAAGAGAATTCAAAGAAGGCAATCTTGTATTGCTCTTCAACTCAAGGTTGAAACTTTTTCCAGGGAAATTAAGGTCAAAATGGTCCGGTCCCTTTCAAGTCCGTAAGGTATATCCTTTCGGAGCTGTTGATATATGGAGTGAAAAGACCGGGTCATTCAAAGTGAACGGACAGAGGTTGAAAACTTATTTTATTGGTGATGAGATTGAAAAGGGAACCACCTTGGTTCTACAAAATGCCAATTAAGAAGAAGGTCCGAGTCAAGCTAGTTACGTTAAAAGAGCGCTGCGTGGGAGGCAACCCACGGGGTAACTTTGTTCGTTTTGCAGGTGGGAGACTAAGCTTCAACTTGTTAAAAATGAGATCCATGGAAAAATAAAGGGAACTCATCAATTTAGGCAAAAATTGGGTAAAAAGAGCAAGAAAAATTGGAGCTGTTGCTCAGAAAATCTAGCACGACCCGTGCGTGGTGCTGCACGAGTCGTGCCTGCCGGAAAGTCAAATTTGTGTGTGGGAAACAAAAAACTTGGCACGGTTCGTGCTAGACTTGGCACGCCCCGTGCGTGCTAGAGAAAAATCGGGCAGTTCGCAGCAGAAAGTGTGGCACGATTCTGTGAATAAGGAAAATAAGGAAGCTGTAAATAGTAGATGTGTAGACTTATTGATTCGGTCCAGGCCCGTTAGGTCTTCTTAGAGAAAAGACTGTTTAAACTCTTTGGTGTTTGTACTCAAGGCATCGAGACATAATCAATAAAACAGAACTACAGCTACTCTGTAGTCGCAGACGTAGGCAAACTTTGGCCGAACTGCGTGAACAATATCGTGGGTATTATTTTAACATGGTATCAGTAGGGTTGCGATCATCTCTGTGATTTCGGTTTCTTCGTTCAGGATCTGTTCCTCCATAGTCGCCGTTGCCTTGGATCTCTTTGGGTTCGGTTCGGTTTCTCTTCGTGGATCTCCTTCAGGTTTGGTTTTATCTCTTCTGGTTCGCAAACCATTTCGGGGTTTTGAAATCGCGTGCCGTCCTCCGTTGTTCGCGCGCCGTCCTTCGTTGTGCACCGTTGTTCGTCGTCCTCCGTTGTGCACTGTCCTCCGTTTGTGCGCTCCTTCAGGTTGCTGCTGATCTCTCTGTTGCGAACTCACTGCTCACAATTCTTCGTTGCGCGTTCTGTTCCCGTGCGAGTACCCTTCGTTTGGTGTGTCTTGTGATTTCGGTGGATCTGGGTTTGGCGTGTCTTGGTTCTGGTTCGTGGCGGTGTGTCTCTGTTGCGATTCACTCTTGGTTCCTCTCGGTTGCGATTTCCTCCGTTCGTTGTTCCCGTGTGTTCGGGTTTTTGCATCGCCGCCGCCTCGTGTGTTTGCATCTTCCTTGGCTTCTGCTTGCGACTGGTGTGCTGCCTTACGGGGAAGGAAAAAAAAGATAATTATATTACAATTATATTATTATTGCAAGCTACAGTAATTAATTTTTAATGGCTTCGGAAGGAAGAGATAATTTTTGTGTTCGCTTTACTGGGAAGAATTATGCTGCTTGGGAATTCCAATTCAAGATGTATGTCAAAGGAAAATGATTATGGAATCACCTTGTTGGGGTTTCTAAGGCGCCAGAAGCGAAACCTGCCTTAGACGCGTGGGAAGTCCAAGATGCACAGATTATTTCTTGGATCCTCAGTACTATTGATCCTCAAATGATCAATAATTTGCGAGCATTTTCAACTACTCAAGAAATGTGGAATTATTTGCAGCGTATTTACAACCAGGACAATACAGCCAAGCGTTTTCAACTGGAGTTAGAAATCGCCAACTACAAACAAGGTAATTTGTCTATTCAAGAATATTATTCTAGTTTTCTGAACTTATGGACAGAACACTCTGCTATTATCTATGCTGCTGTTCCCAAGCCGTCTTTGTCGGCCGTTCGTGATGTTTATGATACTAGTAAACGGGATCAATTTCTCATGAAACTTCGTCCGGAATTTGAGGCCGTTCGAGGTGCTCTGCTAAATAGGAACCCTGTTCCTTCCTTGGACATCTGTATTGGTGAACTGCTCAGGGAAGAACAGCATCTTAATACTCAAGGGAATATGCTTCATGATCCCGTCCATTCTGAACCTGTGACAGATGCATATGCTGCGCAGAATAGAGGCGTGGGCCGTGATATGCGTCAAACTCAATGCTTCTCTTGTAAACAATTTGGACATGTTGCTCGTAGTTGTCTTAAGAAATTTTGTAATTACTGCAAGCAGCAGGGTCATTTCATCTCTGCATGTCCTATGCGTCCTCCACGTCCGACTAAGCGTCCGGTACAGGCATCCCATGCCACTACTAGCTCTACAGCTGGTCCTTCCACCGTTGGTGTCTCTAGCTCTGCTGCTGGTCCTTCCACCACTGGTGCATCTAATGGTGGTGCTCTTCAGCCTGAATTAATTCAACAAATGATACTATCTGCTCTTTCTGCCTTGGGTATTACTGGTATGTCTTTTTTCATTTCTTGGTTACTTGAATCTGGTGCATCGAATCACATGACAGGTTCCTCTGAACTCCTACACAATTTACGTTCTTATATTGGTAATCAAAAAATTCAAATTGCTAATGGCAGTACCCTTCCGATCACTAAAGTTGGTGACATAAATTTTAATTTTCGAAATGTGCTGGTAGCATCTGGGCTTACCTCAAATTTATTGCCTGCTGGTCAATTAGTCGATGAAGGTTGTGATGTTCATCTTACTCCGGATGGTTGTCTTGTGCAGGATCGGCTGTTGGGGAAGGTGATCGCGAAGGGGCCTAAAGTTGGAAGAGTGTTTCCACTCCAGTTTAGTTCAAATCATTTATCTCTTGCTTGTAATAGTGTTTTGAATGCATGTGAGGATTGGCATAGGAAATTGGGCCATCCAAACTCTGTTGTTTTATCTTACTTATTTAAGACTGGTGTGTTAGGTACTAAACTGATGGATTCTAGTACCTCTATTTCATGTTCTGTTTGCAAATTAGCTAAAAGTAAAACACTTCCTTTTCTGTCTCGTGCACAACGTGCTTCTACGTGTTTTGAGTTGATTCATAGTGATGTTTGGGGGATCTCTCCTTTTGTTTCTCACGCTCACTATAAATATTTTGTCACCTTTATTGATGATTATAGCCGTTTTTCTTGGATTTATTTTCTTAAATCTAAATCTGAAGTGTTTTCTATGTTTAAGAAATTTCTGATGTATGTTGAAAATCAATTCCAAACCAGTATTAGAATTCTTCGGTCTGATTCGGGTGGTGAGTATATTGTTGCGCGTATGTTTTCTAGTCGCAATGTCAGTGCAAGTATACACGTCCTACAAGTAATAAAGTGGATAAAAATAAGAGATCGTTCCCACGAGGATTGATTTACTTTCAAAGTTCAAGTCTTTAAAACACAAGTGAAACAAGTAATAAATCGGCACTAAAAGTTGGTATTAAGACTAAGAACATAGATAAAGCAAGTAAACAAGAAGTGGTTGTGAATATGGAAGAGTATGAGTTGGATTGCTGCATGCAAGTAAATCTCCTCTAGTCAGACGTTATAACGTTTACACGTTAACACGTACAAATGCTATGTTGTATAGACGTTATAACGTTTGAACGCTGTTGCAAAAGAGCTGTGCTTTTCAGTCACAAAACGTCAGAGCTTCAAGTACTAGAATTCCTATGTCTAGGTTCTAAGTAGGCCTACTCCTGTATTTTAAGTACCCACAGCAATGTCCTATGAACTATTACCCATTCTATGTCTAGACTTAGATAAAAATGCCTAAATGTCTTTAGTGCACCTTTTCATTCACATAAATCTTTGAGTTCTTTTCATAGACCATGTCTGTACCTATGAATCTACTTGTTTTAAGTGGCCAAGTTCAAAACAAGTTTGGAAATATTAACATGCAAAGATTTAAAACGCATAAACATCAATACTTCATAGCATTAAACTAGAGGTTCATTACATGCAAAACAACAACCCAACTACAAATGTTTAGCTCATGCTGAGCATCTTTACAGAAAGAAGAGGAGTTGAAATCCAAATACCGTACATAGAGAAAAGGAAACTAAGCGCAAAAGATACGCCTAAGAAGCCTTCCTTCATGCACGCTGTAGAGACGTTGCAACGTCTGAGCTTCACAGTAATGGTTGCGAATGGAAATAAAAAAAATGGAGCTTGAGAAAATTTCAGATGAAGAAGTCTGTGTCCAGAACTTCTTTAGAAAAACTATCTCTGAAAGTGGAGGAAGGTGGATGATGAATGGATTTCCCCTGTATGATGCCCCCTTGCCTTTCCTTTTGTAGAGAGAGAATAGCCAAGGTCAAAGGGGGTCACATGCTTTGCTGATGTCACTCCCCACCTTCCAAGCTTGCTTGTAGATTGACTCTGTTCTGAAATGACACTGCGCTACTACAGTGCGTCAGCCGCGTCAGCGCTGAGGAGAGAGAAGATCTTCTGCACTTCTAGATCTTTGACTATCATTACTTGTGCGCCAAAAATGAGATATCTCTTTCTTGCTTTGCTGCCTTCCTTCAGACGTGACGAGAGACGCTGCCACGTTCAGCTCACTGCACAAACACAAGAAGCATCAAAATGTTCACAAAGGCGCCAATTGGCACCAATATGCCTAGAATTTGTAATTTAGCCCCCTTTCTAACTAAAAGTGATAAACTAACAGAAACTTAATAGAAACAACCTACTATTGCCAGAGAACTTGCATGATTTATCTTTGAATAAGTATAAATAACTCATATAAATATGAGTTATCATATATGTCTCATGAGTTTCAGGAGTTCTTACAGCAAAAAGGTATACTGTCTCAACGATCTTGTCACAATACCCCTCAGCAAAATGGTGTTGTAGAACGTAAGAATCGTCACTTGTTGGATGTGACACGTACCTTACTTCTCCAGGCCTCTGTTCAATCCAAATTCTGGGTGGAGGCTCTTTCCACAGCTGTCTTTTTGATCAACCGTCTTCCTTCCACGGTGGTTGGGTTTGATTCTCCTTACTTTTGCCTTTTTAAAACTCAACCTGATTCCAGTAGTTTACATACTTTTGGGTGTGTATGTTTTGTGCACCTCCCATCCACTGAAAGACATAAGCTTGGAGCACAATCTGTCCAATGTGCATTTATGGGGTATAGTCAGTCTCATAAGGGTTTTGTGTGTTATGATGTCTCTAACCATCGTTTTCGCATTTCTAGGAATGTGACATTTTTTGATAATCAGTCTATGTTTCCTTGCTCTTCTCCTAGTTTGAATGATATTGCTATACTTCCTCAATTTTTTGATAACCCAGGACTCGTTCCCACTTCCCCTTCCGACACTGATCCGCCAACTGATCCTGCTCCTGATCCTGACCCTGACCCTGATCCTGATCCTGATTCTGATCCTGTACCGCCGGCACCACGGCGTTCTGGTAGAACGTCTCGAGCACCTGACAGATATTCCCCAGACAAGTTTGTTTCCTCATATACTACTTTAACTGCTTCTCTATCTGGAACATCTATTCCTACTTGTTACCGCAGGCTGTTAAAGATGTGTTTTGGGTAAATGCCATGAATGAGGAACTTCAGGCCCTTCAGGACAACTTCACCTGGATATTGTTCCTTGCCCTCCTGGTATCAAACCCATAGGCTGTAAATGGGTTTATTATGTGAAATTGAATTCTGATGGATCTCTCAATCGATATAAGGTTCGATTGGTTGCTTTAGGCAACAAGCAGGAATATGGTATTGATTATGATGAGACATTTGCACCAGTTGCTAAAATGACTACTGTTAAAATGATGCTCTCTATAGCTGCTTCTAATGGGTGGTCTCTTCATCAAATGGATGTCAATAATGCATTTCTTCATGGCGACCTGACTGAAGATATTTATATGACTCCCCCTCAGGGCCTTTTCTCTTCATCTAAGGGGGTGTGCAAGCTCAAACGATCTCTATATGGTTTGAAACAGGTGCCTAGAGCATGGTATGCGAAATTCTGTTCCACTCTACTTGGGTTCTCTTTTACTCAAAGTCAGTATGATTCGTCTTTGTTCATTCACCGCACATCTACGGGCATTGTTCTACTCCTTCTTTATGTTGATGATATGATCATTACGAGTTCTGATGCAGCATCCATACATGAAGTTAAGCAAAAGCTTCAAGCCTCATTTCAAATGAAAGATCTCGGTCTTTTACATTATTTTCTTGGACTCGAGGTTTATTCTACCTCTAAGGGCATATTTCTCCATCAGCATAAGTATGCCACCGACCTTAACGCTATGGCTGGCCTCGAATCCGCTAATCCTGTGAATACTCCTCTTGAAGTTAATGTTAAATACCACCGTGACGAGGGTGAACTTTTGACTGATCCGTTATTGTATCGACAACTCATGGGTAGTCTTAACTACTTGACTATTACACGACCAGATATTTCATTTACAGTTCAGCAAGTAAGCCAGTTCATGCATTCTCCTCGTCATCTTCACCTGGCAGCGGTTCGTCGTAAGGTTTATTCTTTCCTAATGGAACCCCTCTTAAGTTGAGTGCCTACAGTGATGCTGATTGGGCTGGGTGTCCTGACACTCGCCGCTCTGTAACTGGGTGGTGCATGTTTCTTGGTTCTTCGTTGATCTCTTGGAAAAGTAAGAAGCAAGCGAGAGTCTCTAAATCCTCAACCGAATCGGAGTATCGTGCTATGTCTACGACATGCTCCGAAATACTTTGGCTTCGTGGTCTTTTGGGTGAACTTGGATTTCCTCAAACCGAACCGACATCTCTCTATGCTGACAATACAAGTGCCATTTAGATTGTTGCAAATCCGGTTTTTCACGAGCGTACTAAGCATATCGAAGTTGATTGTCATGCTATTCGTGAAGCCTATGATAATCACGTGATATCCATCCCTCATATCAATACTCAATTTCAAGTTGCAGATATTTTGACCAAAGTTGTTCCTTCTCTACGCCATTAGTTTCTTGTTAGCAAATTGATGCTCCTTGATGACACCCGCATCAATTTGAAGGGGGATGTGAATAAGGAAAATAAGGGAGCTGTAAATAGTAGATGTGTAGATTTATTCATTCGGCCCAGGCCCGTTAGGTCTTCTTAGAGAAAAGACTATTTAAATTCTTTGGTGTTTGTACTCAAGGCATCGAGACATAATCAATAAAACGGAACTACATCTACTCTATAGTGCAGACGTAGGCAAACTTTGGCCGAACTGCGTGAACAATGTAGTGTGTATTATTTTAAGAGATCCGTGCCAAAGCTCGCACGACCCGTGCGAGTCGTGATGCTACTCCAAAATCCTCACAAGCCCGCGATTTTCAAACCCACTCTCCACTTCACCTTTTTAACTTCATCTTCCCCAACTCTCAAACCTCCATAGCCATACCTTCCCAAAAACCTCAATCACAAAATATCCACCAAATCACTCTCAAAATTTCAAAAACCAACAACCCATCACTCCCTAAACAAAACCCTTCCATCACAATCATCATTCATCCACTCTCACCAAAAAGCCCTTAAAATCGTGAAACCTAAACCCTCATCCATAAAATTTCAAAAATCCACCACCAATCCTCACTAAAACATCAAATTTCTACCTATTCTCCATAACCCATTACCAAAAACACCTACAGCAAGCATCCATTGCACCAAAACACCAAAAATTCAAAAATCCCCAAAACCCAACCAAGTCAAAGTGCGAAAATGGCACCAAAAAAGGCAAGAACTGGTGATGTGGCTGGAACTTCCACTGGCACCACAAGGAAGAGGAGTGGTATTGTTTTCAAGAATGGCCATCAAAGAAAGCGTTATGAGTCTTTGAAAGAAAGACCAGTTGTTCCCACCAGGTATCCCTTTTGCGATCTAACTCTTACATACTTGGGAGTAAAAGAAAATGTGATAATGTTGTTGAACAATTTGGACTGGATGAAATTTTTGAAACCGTCCTGGGACACCTATGAGGAGTTGACCCTAGAATTTCCGAGTTCCCTGTATTTTAACGAGGATAGGGCCAACATTGAGAATCCAAATCATAGGTTGTCGTTTCGAGTTCTTAATTATGATTTTGAATTTTCTGACTGAATTTGCTGAAAAACTGGGCTACGCCAATGAAGGGTCAATTCATGACTCTAGGAACCCGGCGCTTAGGCCCGAGGGTTTCAATGACCAGGCATTTTGGGCTTCAATAACTGGGGAAGAATGCTATGATGCTAGATTAGCCAAGGCAAACCGAATTCATAACCCAGTTTTCAGATACATTCATCGAATTATGGCTTGTACAATTTTTAGGCGAGGTGAGACAAGCGGCGTAAGGAGTGCTGAATTGTTTATGCTATGGGCTATGGTGCATTCGCACCCGGTCAATACTTTCTATTATCTGGTTAGCTACATGGCTCATGTAGCAGAGCATGGAAAAGGGGTCACTGCTGTTGGTGGTATGATAACTTTTATTGTGGACAAATTGGGTTTAGGAGACAGACTTGAGAATCTTGAAGAGACAGTTGGATATGGGAAAATTGATATGGACTTTTGCCTTAGTATGCAAATGATTCAACTGGTCACAAGAGGAAAAGTAGGCAAATCTTATCTTTTAATCTCCAGGCAAAGGTCAATTCAACTACCTAACCCAGAAAGAACTGATACCACAAATCCTGAAAATTGGCTCTATCCTGTTGCTGCCAGGGTAAACCAGCCCGTTGAGTATGAACAGGTTCAAGCAGAAGAAGAACCAGCTGGGTAGGATGATCAGAATGTCCAAAATAACCAAAATTTTAATCAGGAAGCATGGTGGGCCAGAATTAAAAATGAGCAAATAAGGCAGGGAGCAGAGCTGCAGCTGATAAGGGAGGACCAACTGCATCACAGTCAGCAAGTGGAGCACATGACAGACATGCTCCATGCCATGATGCAGCATTTCAACATTCATCAGGCTCCTCTGCCTGGTCAGCAGTAAATCATGTGAGCTTTCTCTTACCCTTTCATGCTGTTTTTATTGTCAAATCATTGAGGACAATGTTTAGTCCAAGCATGAGGGTGTTGGTACTTTACCCTTTTAAATTTGTCTTTTCTGTTGTTTTTCTTTTCTTTGTTGTGTTAAGACTTGATTTCCCTCCCATGTTTTGTGTTACTGCTGTTTTTTTTTCTTGTGAGTTTAATGTAATAGTGCAGCAGTTATCAGTAGTTGTATTAAAAAGAGGAAAAATGGCCGAATTCTATGATGAATATGTGCATGTAAACATAACTTTTTGCCTGAATTGTCTTCTAAGCCCATAACTGTTCTTACACTTTAAACTCTAGGTCTTGAAAGGGAACCGGATAGCTCAAAAAGTTACCCCAAGCTAAGTTGGAATAGTCAACCAAAAATTGTGCCAAACTTGATACAACAAAGCGGAATAGAAAAATTGGGGTTTAATGAAAAATTTTGGTGGTCAAGGTAATACATATATACTAGGCCGCTGTTGCTGAATAGTAAATCCCAATGAGCAAAAAGCACAGTGGCTGAAAAATTTCAAATACGCCCAGACCGCCAATTGTTGGTATTAATGAACCCCAAGAAACAAAAGTCAAATCTATTTTTCTCTTTGTAATCAAGTGAAGCACAATCTAGGAAGACCATTTTTAAACAAAGCAAAGCGAGTTTTTGTGTCTATTTCGGTAACTAGACGGGACCTATGAGTGCACACACCCACTTTGAATAGGCTGTGGGCTGAAAAAAAATTCATGAAGGACATATAGGATTGTGAGAAGTGTACCCTGAGAACAAAGACCTTGAAAAATACCTCTAACAGAAAATGCTTCTACCAAATTATTGCTGCCACTTTTAGTTGCTCTTGCTTGAGGACAAGCAAAGACTCAAGCATGGGAGAGTTTGATAAGTCCTAAAATAGAGTGTTTTTAGTGTTTAAATTGAGTAGAGATCATGGAAATTTAGTTCTATTATTGAGCTATTTTACTACAAGATGTCAGTTTTTGCTTTCAGGGATTACAATGAGGAAAGAAGGAATTTTGTATGCAAAAAGTCCAAGATCAAAAGAGAACAAAGATGGCGTCAAACAAGGATAAAATAGCGCCAAGTACCAGAAAAAGTGGCACGACCCGTGCGTAGCCAAGGCGCCAAGGAGTTTCAAACCAGAAAAAGTAGCACGACCCGTGCTAAATATAGCACGACCTGTGCGACGCTTCAGTGACTCAGAATTCAGTTCAACGCTACCAGCAAAAGCAGCACGACCCGTGCTAAATATAGCACGACCCGTGCGACGTTTCAGCAACTCAAAATTCAGTTACAAAGCTGATCCTTTCCTCTTCTTAACAGATCTTTATGGCTATTATGCGAAATTAATCCTTTGTCTACTGATCCTGGCTATAAATAGGATCTCAATTCAGTTGTAAAATGATCTCTTACCATTGTAGTTTCACTCCAAAGTTTAATCTAAAGTTCTTGCATTTTCTCTTAAGGTTTTGTTCTATTGTTATTTTGTTCTTTCAATTCTTGTAACTTTACTTTCTGTCACTTATTTTCTAGCACTTTTATTTCTTTGTTATTTATATTCTGCTATTTAAAGTATGTCATTCTCTTCTACTCCTTTGTCTACTATGATCATGTGTGAGTAGACTTCTTTAGTTTTGGGATTGTGGGAAACAATCCAATGATGGGTGTTGACTCTCTGTCATATGATATAAGTTGCTCAATTTTAGAACCAAAACTGCATGAGTTTGATTGTAATTCTGTCATTATCAGGGGAATTAGCATAGTTTAGATCAAATGTATTAGGAAGTCAATTGTGAGCAATTTCCAGCATTTCTGGTGTTATACTGTAATTGAAGACCTCCAAGTTGTTGTGGCATCAGCTAGCGAACCAGACAATTGCCTAGTGATGCAGCAGGAATTGGAAGAATTGGTCTCTGGAACTTTTCGCGTCGCGACCAGGAGGTGTCGCGTCGCGACGCAGTAGAAATATTTCGCAGGATTTGTTTCTGGAAGATTTCGCGTCGCGACGGGTGCGGGTCGCGTCGCGATGGTGCGTAAAAATTAGGGTAAAATCTTGCTTTTCAAAAATAAATCTAGAAAATTTTGCATAACCTTCTTTTGATTTTATTATACTTTTAGTGGTATTTTTATAATATTTAGATTTGTTTTGATTCTTTGACGGATTTTTACCGGTTTTTTGTAACCTTTTTTTTATTTGAGTTGTTGTTTTCCTCCCCCTTTTACCGGATGTTATATCATCGTCAATGCATCTGATAACAAAACACCACTGGTATTTATATCTATTTCATTTAAAAAAATAAAACTAATATTAATTATAATTTTTTTAATAATTAGAAATAATTGAAAAACAAATTTATCAATTAAACAGATAATCCGTAGTTAAAAATTGAACTACGGATTTATCTATTTAATAGATAATCCGTAGTTAAAAAATGCAAAACGGATTTATCTATTAAAAGGATACATCCATAGTTTTAAAAAATACAAAACGGATTTATCTAATGACTTATCTATTAAATAGATAAATCCGTTTTGCATTTTTCGATTACAAATTTATCTATTAAAATAGATTAATCCGTTTTCTAAAATATTCAGGGGTAATATGGGGATAATTAAAATATGTGGGGGTATGGTGTCCATGTGGGGGTGGGGGTGTTATAAAAATCGTTACCACCCAAAATAGGGATGGCAACGGGGCGGGCACGGGTAGTAGTTACCCGCTACCCGTCCCGTTTATTATAAATGGATCATGTGCCTGTCTCTTATTCCCGCACGAGTACCCGCTTAGCGGGTCTTAAATGAGTATTGTTTCTTCACGGTACCTACAGATACCCACATATACTTGTAAATTAATAAAAATATTTTTTTTATAAAATAAATTTTTAAAATACGACTTTATCAATTAATACTTTTGGTTGCACTACGTTGTGGTGGCCAAGGTGATATCCTTTCTGGAAGGCAAGTGAACTGAACTGCAAGGTAAATATGATGCGGTTTGGTTTGATTCGGTTGGCTTCCTAAAAAAAACCAAACCAAACCAATGCGGTTTGGATTGGTTCGGTTTGTTCGGTTTTTAACGAGACAAAACGCAATTTATAAATCTGCCAAATCTAGTGAATCTGCCAACAATATAAAAGGCCTTTTGGAACAATTTAAAAGACTAAATCTGCCAAATTATAAAAATCTGCCACTCTAGTGTATCTGCCAACAATTTAAAAGGCCTTTTGGAACAATTTAATAGACCAAATATGCCAACAATTAAAGAGACTTAATCTGCCAACAATTAAAAGACTAAAAGACTAGTAAGTCTGCCAATTTAAAAGACTAAATTGGCCAACAATTAAATCCAAGTACATTCAACTCCAAAACAATAAACATAAGGTTCTCCAAAGCTTAAACATAAACATAAGGTTCTCGAATCTACAAATTCTACAAATTAAAAGACCATCAGATTCAAGTACACATCAAGACCAAATGCTTGAACAATAAACAAAAGGTTCTCCAAAGCTTGATACATTCAACTCCAAATGCATAAACAGAAGCTTTGCCAACAAAAAAAATGAATAGATTTATTAGCATAGTAAATACCATCAGATTCAAGTACATATTAGATTCAAGTACCAATAGTAGAGTAATATAATAGACTAATAGTCAACTACAAGGAACAATATTCTTCCAACAAAGTTACAATAACAAACATAAAACAGAAACATAAAACAGTAATTATACTTTGGTATTTTAAAACAGAAACATATAACAGAACAATATTCTAAAACACTACTTTTTTAATCATTGGAGGCATATGAAAACGAAAGCCCCTATACTCTATTCACATAAAACAGAGGAGAAATCAGTGTAATTAACCTAAAAAACGAAATCAGTATACTCACTCCTATTCACATAAAACAGAACAGTAAAAAACGAAGAGGCGTGTGAAATAGAAAGACGAAAACCCTATAAACGAAATCAGTGTACTCCCTAAAAGAAAACCCTAAAAACGAAAACAGAGGAAAAATAGAAAGACAAAAATGAAATGAGAAAAACGAAAACGAAATCAAAAAGACGAAAAAGAAATGAGAAAGACGAAAAAGAAATGAGAAAGATGAAAACTCAGGATATGTCTCTTCCCTTGAGTAATATTTGTAGTTTGGTTTTGTTTGTCTACGAACGGAGTAATAAGTATTGCTCGTAAACTAACACTATCAAAATGAATATCCTGAGTTTGAATTCACGTAACTATATAAAATATCTAGTTTAACAACTAGTTTGAATATCCTGCTTGCACTCTTTTTTGTGCACTTCTTTGGTATCTTTTAACTCGCGAATCAAGCCTAGTTTCTTAGGATTTGTTAGAAGGATTAGTCTCCTTTGGTATTCATTCTGAGTTCAATTTCTGACTGGTGCAAATAGAAAAAAATTTGTTAGAAGATGTCAACCCCTTAAATAAATCTCCGATAACTCGAAGGAATAGTCTTTACGGTGGCCGTGAAAGATACATTTCTTTACCAAAAAAGGAAACAACATTGGGATCTCATCTCCACCATGACATTTCAAAAACTCAAATTTTGAACCAGCAAGCAAGTTGTGCATCAACCCGACAGACACAGACTTGCAATTTGCAAAGCCTATATAATTTACCTCCAATAAATTTCCTTGGATGAAGCAACGAACTTGTCTCTTCTTCGTTTACTGTATCTAAGCTCCATGCCTGTATTAACTCAGCCACAATCGATCGTCCCTACCCTACAGTGACATTTCTAATAGGAAAGAGATAGACACATCAAATAAAATAATATTATTTTTAAAATAATATTATTTTATTTCATGAGTCTATCTCTCTCCTACTGGAACTGTTCGGTAACCGGAGAGGATCTGAACCCCATTTATACTAATACTTTGGTTCCCGTGTCCCTACACTGACATTTTTCCCAGTCATTCTTGCCTGCTTTGCTCGCGCGGAACCTAATCAATTTTCAAAAGTCAAGGGGGGCGGCTTTTCCGTGAACGCATCCACTCGCTGCCATGTCTAGAAGATACTTTAGGCAGATTCAATTCAAGTATAAACAAAAATATTTAATTAGAGTTATAATAATTGAGTTATAATAATTGGAGTTATAATATAATATTTTTTTTATAGACGTAATTTATGATTTATATATTAATAAAATATAAACTAGTTTTCCTACATTTATTTAATATTTTTATACGTATTAACCAACACCGTTGGCTCGGTGACTTAATCTACCCTGAGACACGGGAGGTCGACCCGGTGCTCCTCCCAGGGTTCGATTTCCACAGTGGACAAACTCGGTGTTGACTAGTGCAAAATTTGATCCTAAGCAAGAGTGGAGATTAGTATTTCGTTGAAGCATTGCGACATTCCGTGGATAGCCAGCGATGGTCCAAACCAAAAAATATTTTTATACGTATTAATTAAAAAATGAAATTAATTTTTTTAATTTAGTGTTGTTCACTAACTTTACCGATAACTAATATAATTCGTCCAGAAATCTAGATGACTAACTTTAGTGGGGTCTCCCTCTTGGGGAGTTTGAGGAAGTACAGGGAGCAATAACTAGGTAATGATTAGGATTACTAACAGACCTGAACGTCTTATCTCCACCTAAAACTTTAAGGCATCGACTAGGAATATGCAAATTAGACAAGTTTAGGGAGACGACTTTAACTTAAAAGTATCTTTGAATGATAGTACAAAATATGATTGATTTAGTTGTAATTTAATTATTATTTTTATCTATAAAATTTGAACGCTAATTTGTTTATTGAGTCCGAAAATAATATCATTATTAATATGGCCAACGATCAACGGTTAATAACGGCATGGTTTCGTTGCTATAGAATAGAAATAGTATAGTCAATTTGTAACACCCCGATATTTCTAACATGTAGATATACCGTAATGCACAACTTAAATAATAATCAGAGGACACAAACCTTGCTTAGATATTGAACGTATAAACTTTTTCCCAAAATAGAACATAATACTTCAGATTCATTCGTCTTAGTTCCAAAATGTTACAACATTCGTAGGGATACAACTTAGGTGTTCAATATCATAAACAGAAATGAAAGCGGTTATACAACTCATAACAATATAAGTCATATGACCATAACAGAGGCAAGCAAAAGAGGATCTAAAAGCATCAAGACTGCAAGTCCTTGACATCTCCACGAGCTGGTCACCTATCCGTGTCGGTTACTCCTTCTCTTTCCCTGCTTCTCTGTAAAAACAAAAATAATGATTGGGTGAGACAACTTGTCTCAGTGAGTTCTACCGTGCCCCTCACTATCGCTCGGTTTGATTATAAAACCGATTACCATATAGTTAAATATATAACTATTTATCAACATAAATATAGCCAATTACCTGACCGTGCAACCGTTCACAATTCTTGGTAATTGAGTACTATCATTTATATCATTAAGCCTAGTCGATTAATTTATAATCACTAGCTTACTAAGCGAAACACCGGCCGTGCAACCTTTCACAATTCCCGGTGAGTCCGTACACTTACTTTAGCATAAATCGGCCGTGCAACCTTTCACAATTCTCGATAACCCACGTTAGACCACGCCATTACGTTTCAGGGCCTAGGGTGAGAGCTCATGACTTCCCTTCCTAGTATGCTATTTTGTTGGGTCGTCACCCAACTCGATATAATCTATATATCGCACCCGCGTTGGGCCGCCTCTTAAATTCTAGATAATCAATATCTATTTTTGATCTATAATCCGTTTTGATGAATTCTCGTTAGACATCCGGCATTATAATCACATCATCAAGTTGGATCCACGATCCGGTTTATTATTCAAAACGTGAACTCACACGCGGTCTACCGTTCAGTTTTTCGAGCAATTATAATTTCAAAACCTTTTTCTAAAAATCAGGTTGAACACACTCAAAATATTGATTTTATTAGGGCAATATCATCACAAGTGGTTGGAAGGACGATTGGAAGTAGTTTGGGATCGAAAGGAGCGACGAAACGAAAAATCGGAGTCCGGTAACAGAACCTCACGCACGGTCCGTGCCCAGGGGCGCACGACCCGTGCGTGATGCACCCAACGCAATTCCACATTTGCGAGGTGGGCGCACGGTTCGTGGCCAGGCGTGCACAATCCGTGCGTCCTGTTCTGTTTCAGAATTCAGCTCAATTTCTCGATTTCGTTTCTCCGTTCGCGCCCAGATCGATTCCTGATCTTAAACCAACCTGAAAAACAGATAAAATATACCACATTCCAGACTACATTCCAATCACATTTAACACCTATAAACATTTGTATCTCCATAAAAACCGTAAAACATATTATTTTTGAAAACGGTTTTCGACTCGACGCTTATTCCTGAATTCAACGATTTTACCATATGATTGAAAACGAGTGAGGTTCAGAATATTCAAATTTCCCTAATCGTGAGTAAAACTCACCGATATGTCGAGCACGCGAGGAAATCCGACGGAGCACGGAGTTATCGAACCGAAACGACCCGAACAATTCTCGCTATGGCTAAACCGATTCTAAGACAGCTGCTCCCTTCTGTTCTAACCGAAACAGCAACCCCACACTCTCCTTTGGATTCCAACTTTCGAATGTGGCTTTACCCAGCAGCTTAGGTCACTCCAAGGATTCAAAAGGGCACATGCAATGCTTCAAAGATGGAAGAACTCAACTTGAGGTTCAAATGCGAAAATGGCAAAATGAGGAGGAGGGGTGATTCAGTTTGTAAAATTGGTACCAGAAGAAAGAGAATCGAAAATGGAATTGAAGTGTGCAAGAATTACTTACATGCAACAAGGTTGCTGGAAGTGGTGCCTCCTTCTTCCTCTCTCCCCTTCGCCCTCTTCTCTCTCTATTCTCTTCCCATATTCTGGTTTCTTCTTCTATACTGTTTTGGTCCAGCTGAGAAATGAAAGGGGAAGGAGGGATGAGGTGTCTTAGTGAGCTGGGTTATGAAAAGACCAAAATGCCCCTGGCTCATTAACTCAAGGTTTTGGCGTTAATCCCTTGAGAAATCCTACGGTTTCCCACTCGGCATAATTTTCTCGACTACCCCACATTCGAGTTGCGACTAATTATTTCACTCTAATAATTTAATCGTTCTTATGTTCCACAATTCGAATCTTTAAAAATTTAGGGATGTTACACAATTTTGTAAGCTTGAGGAGATTCAATTGTATATAAAGCAGGCAATCCATTTGAGTTTATCACGATATAGCCTGCAACTGCAAATACAATGGCTGTTAGAGTTTCATCTCTCACAAACTCACTTCCTCGTTGCAATTCACCGTTGTTCACGTATCAACAACGGATCTTACTGTTGCAAACACCAAAATCAGCTGGGCTCATGCATAGAAAACTATCGATCAAATCTGTTGCTCTCAATGACAAGGTAGCTTTTACTTTTATTGTACATTAGAGGAAGATGTGAAAACAAACATATTACGTTTCAGATTCTTTTCACCGCATAATTGAGAAAAACAAATTGAGAATCTTTCTTATGGTCATTATCCCAACTAGCAAAAAGACGAGCACACTACTGTGACGGTCTATCTTCCTCTCGAAATGCATCATCTCTCTCTCTCTTAAATTTGTTTCCCATTTATTTTCTTTGTGATGTTGTGGTTACTAAGCTCCTTTTTTTATTGTATTTGATATTGATTTAGGTACCCCCTCTACCTTTTTTAAGAGGTTATTAATGGCAATTCATTTTGCAGCCAGTGAAATAAGGAGTTAAGGGTAAAAAAGAAAAAAGAAGCACAAAAAAACACATATCATTCTTTTTTTGGTTCAGACGATCATTTCGCACGTGCCAACATCGAGTTTGTCCACTGCAAGAATCGAATCCCGGGAGCACCTGGGTCGACCCCTCTATTCTAGGGTAGATTAAGCCACTAGGTCAACAATGTTGGTTACGTATCATTCTAATTATATAATGGTATAAATAACTTTTTAAAAATATATTTATTTTCATCAAACCAATTATCAAATTAAAAATTCTCATTAAAAAAGTTGAATTTATAATTTTCATTAAACTTAATTTTTTTACGATATTTTATTAAATAGACAAATGGTATATGTTAGCACGTTAGCTAATTTTTTTGAGTGGAGATAGACAAATGGACTAACCTGTCCTTGTTTTGAATTTGTTAAGGACTATTACTCACGTTTTTCGAGGACCAAAATGTGGCTTGATAATATTTTTACGGTGAAGACTCTCATACCCTTTGAGTTTTGATGAGTATCATACACAACATTCAATCACTCAATGACACGTCATTTTTTCTATTTAAATATTTTAAAATAAAATTAAACATTGAACTAATTTTGACTAGAAGATATCATACCCACCAAACTCTCAATAGGTATCGTAGAATTTTCTTTTTTTAGTGGTTTCAACTTGAAGGATTACATTCTTTTGTATTGCTCAAGTTTGTCCCTAACTAAAAATGCAGAAAGCAGTTTAGTCGTGAGAAATGAAAAACACCAATTCGGTCCTCAACAATTTTAAATGTGTGTCAAATTACTTCTTTTAGGATAATTGTTTAGGGGTATTTTAGTCTCTATCAGAGACTAATTTGACCTAATTTTCATTTCTCAAAGACTAAATTAGTACTTTTGTTTCCTAGAAACCAAATTGGTCTCCGATTTTTTTAGAGACCAATTTGGATATTTAGTCGAAATTTTTATGTGAAAAGTGTTGTTCAAAAGTAATGGCTTTTCGAGCTTAATAACTACATACTGCTGGGGTAAATTTAGTTACCCTCACAACTAATATCTTATAAGATATTAGTTTAATACCAAATTGATCTCTTCTTTTTAATAACATATCAAGTAGGTAGTTCAGTTGCCGAACTAAAAAATAATAAATGAGTGCAAGTAGGTGTCAGATTCAAACTCGGAAAACTAAGATCCCACGGCGTCCCACTAACATTGTCTTTAAAACAAATTACAAAATCAGTCAAAAAAGAAGCAACCATAAATAGATAAAAGTGAAAAGAGAGAAATAATGGAACCCGGGGAACGAATTTAGGTGTCTTCATGTGCATTTCAGAAACATACAGTAGTACTTTCATAGTTTTCAACATTTTTCTTGATTAAGTTTCACGTTGTTCATCTTAGTTGATCAGACAAGTTACAAGAAGCAGTCAAGAGATATTATTAAATTCAAGTGATCCGCTGGTAACATTGAAGATGATTGACTCAATCCAAGGGCTGGGAATTGCGCATCATATGAAAGATGAGATCAAAGTACAACTTGAGAGGATATCAGATTGGAACGCCTCTCAAGACCTCTTTGCCACAGCCCTTCAATTTCGCTTACTAAGGCATAATGGCTTGCCCACTTGTTCCGGTACATTTATTGGCAATTTCTTTTGATGAAGTTTATGTTTTTTTAGTACTACTATATCTAGGGAAGAAAGTCTCTTTGCTAATTTCACGAAATGACATATCTTAATCTTATCTCATCTCAAAATATAAAGCTTGGGGAGTCTTCGGCTCCCATTTTGGCGCCAAGACTCCCCCCTACCCATCTATTTTTCTTTTCATTTTAAAAATAAAAAAACTATGAAAGATAAAAGGATAGCATCTTAAAATTGTTATATTATGACCTATCAATTTATTTTTTTATTTTTTTAAAATATTAAATATATATTAAAATACAGACCAATCTTTTTCAAGCTCTCTCCTCCCAAAACTCCCTCCCAAACATATCCTTAGTGTTCACAAAAAAAATCCAAGTATTCAAATATGTAAAATTTGTGCCTTAAAAACCGGTTTGGTGAAAAAAAACATAAAGTGTGATGCTAAGCAGCGCGTTTTGAGATACTTTAGTGTTCGAAAAAAATTGAACCGTTCAAATACTCAAAGTTCATTCCTCAATATCGATTTTTTTTAACTATTCGAATATGCAGAGTTTGTTCCTCAGTGATCGGTTTGGTGAAAAAAATCATTTCAAAACAAAATGTGTAAAGTACGATGCTAAGTAGTGTTTTTTGATGCTTTGGTGTTCGTAAAAAAATTCAACTATTCAAATATGCAAAGTTTGTGTCTCAATAACCGATTTGGTGAAAAAAGTATATATAATTTCGTGACAAAATACGTAAAGTGTGATGCTAAGCAGTATGTTTTGGGGTACTTTAGTGTTCGAAAAAAAATTAACCGTTCAAATACTCAGAGTTCATTCCTCAATAATTGATTTGGTGAAAAAATAATAATTTCATGACAAATATGTACACACTCTATTTTAGTTTTTAAGTTCGCAATCGCCTTTTTTTATTACATATATTTTTTTTAATTCATACTTACCTTCAATTTAAACAATATTTTCTCCTGTAGTGTGTTTTTGGATGCTTTAGTGATCGCAATAGTATGTTTTTTGATTTTTTAGTGTTTGCAAAAATATCCAACTATTCAAATATGCAAATTTTGTGCCTCAAAAACCGGTTTGGTGAAAAAAAATATAATTTCGTGACAAAATACATAGTGTGATGCTAAGCAGCGTGTTTTGAGGTATTTTAGCATTCAAAAGATCAATTTAAAAACAAATTTTAACAAAACAAGAATTTCGTATTAACTAAAGTTGTTGCGCCGTGCATCGCATGGGTCCACGCGCGAGTTGTGTATAATTCTTTGATTGAGAAAAAGAATTAAGCCAAAAAAACGTTTCATTCCACCATCATCATCCACCTTGAGACCCCACCCACCACTTCCATGATCACCCAACAGTTAATGCTCCAGCCTTCACACGTGTCCACCGTCTAACATCTCCTTGCTCACAAACTACCATCTTTACACAAATGGTGTCTTCAAAAGAGTGTGTAAAACATCACCAGCATCAAACCCACAAACAGCGATGCCACTTCCACTGACTTCATCACCCACTGCTCGCAATCACAGAGTATGTGTCAATCGCCATGGCCAACACTAGAGGATCACTACCCTCATACTATTGTCCATAGAGAGATCAAGTGCATATAACGGTTGTAGATCATATATTGAAGAATCTCCATACTCAGGGGATTGAGTTTGTGCAGTTGAAAATCACTATAATAAAATCAAATGTTAGGAAAATGTCCAATTTAGACACCCTAAAAATCTGCCATTTGTCCGAAATTGGGGGCATTTTCGTCATTTTACCGCAAAACAACAAAAAGTTACAGTTTTTTGCGAAAAGCCGACAAAAGTCTGAGCGCCCATCATAAAAAAGGAAAGCTGCGTCAGAAAAAAAAAGGAAAGCTGCAAAAAAAAACATAAAATCAGCAAAAAGCTGCCAAAAACAAAAAAACAACAAAATGAAACAAAAAAAATGAACTCCACTAACATGCTACGGTGTCAGTTTTTTTTATTTATGTTTTTAAAACAACTTTCTTTTGTCAGTTTTTTTCCATTTATTTTTCTGTTTTATTCTTTTAAAAAAAACCTTTTTCAGTTTTTTACTTAAAAAAATAATTTTTAACTATTATTATACTTTACTCAATTCACCACATAAAGACAAAACGCTACAGTGTCGCAACAGTCCGCTACAGTGCAAATTCTGACGCGCTACAATATGCTACAATACCAAAAGAGTTTTTTTTTTATTTTTTTTTTAAAAACTGATTTTTAAAAAAACTGATTTTTTTTTAAAATATTTTTTTTCAAAAAGAAATATGCTTTTTAAAAAAAAATTGTATTCACTGTTTTTTTAAAATTTTTTTTAAAACCGTTTGTCAATATTTTTATAAAAACAATTAGTCACTATAAACCAATTATTCACTATATTTATAATCTACTCAAAATACTAAAATTAATAAAACAATTAGCCACTATAAATCAATTAGCCACTATCCATTGTCAAAAAAAGAATTGTAAAAAACTTTAACCCGAGCCAAGAATTATAAAATAACTACTAAAACTAATCAATTTAACCACTACAAAAAATTACCAAATAACTATTTTATAATTACTAAAAAGGAGTAAAATGCCAACGGGAGTGCCAGCGGGAGTGGCAACGTGAGCGCCAATGGGAGTGGCAACGAAAGCGCCAACAGGAGTGGCAACGATAGAGGGAAAACAAAGTGAGGGACAAAAAACTGATTGAAAACTGCAATCAGAAGCTGCAACAGACGCAACAAAAGGACAAAAAACAGCGGAATTTTAAAAACAACTTTTTTTTTTCAATTTTTCTCTCCATAAAATAATCACTTTTTTGTCAGTTTTTTTACTAAAAACATAATGTTTTTTATCTATTTCTATAATTTACTCAAACTACTAAAATTAATCAGTTTAACTACTACCAATTGTAAAAAAAACCATACCTCTAACAATAGTTTCAAAATTATTTATTCCAAAAAAATAAATTATTAAATTAATATTGCACTAAATAATTAAATAATTTAAAATTTACTATTTATTATAATCTCTATTAAAAGTACTCAAATCAATCAAATTTTTCATGTAATAAATAAAATCAATTTAACCACTAACAATTGTAATATTAAATCATATAGAAAAAAAGGAGAAACATGTGATAACGGGAGCGGCAACGAGAGACTGACAGCGAGATCGACAACGAGATCGGCAACGGGAGTGCCAACAAGAGAGCGAACGAGAGCGCCAACGAGAGTGCCAACAATAGAGGGAACGAGAGCAACGGGGCTGCATATTTTACCTTTTACTCCATTATTAATATTATAAGAATATACCGACTTTGTTTTAACTTTTTGCAACACAACTATTTTAGTAAATTCACGGCTAAAAGACAAACTTTGCAACACAACGAGAGCCGCAATGCGAGACTGGCAATGGAATCGACAACGAGTGCGACAACGGGAACATAAGTGGGAACGAGAGAGACAATGAGAGCACCAACGTGGGTGCATATTTTAAAAAATCTTATTTTCTTTTTTCTTCATTTTTACTCCATCTAAAATTTATTATTTACTATAATCTCTCTATTAAAACTATTCAAATCATTCAATTTAACCACTAAGAATTATTATATAAATACAACTTTAGCCACTACCAAACTTTACAAAATAACTTACTTATAATTAAACGAATATGATTTAATTAATATTAAATCATATAGAAAAATATGAGTTAACATGTGGTAACGGGAGCGACAACGAGAGACTGACAAATGGTAGCTGCAACAGGAGTGGCAACCATAGAGGTAACGAGAGCGTCAACGGGAGGGCCAACGAGGATGCAAATGGGAGTGTCAGCGGGATGCATATTTTACCTCTAATGTCTAAATACATTATTATGGATCAATGTAATTCTGATTGTCAATCTCATTTAATTTCTTCGAGTCAATATAATTTTCATTTGTATCTTATATAACACAATATCTATCTCTTTCCACTTTGAATTTCAATACATTTTGGACATTGTTCACAACTTATGATTATCTTTCAAATTACTATTATAACTTCATGACAATACACCGACCATACAGTATCACCCGTGCGTATGCACGGGTAAAATACTAGTAAAAGTTTAAAGAGAAAGGCTCATTTTACAAGCGAATAATTGATTCTTGAAATTTCACGAATTTTCTATTCGCTGTATTTAGCATTTTTCTTTTTTTGGTCAAAGATGAAGTTTATGTCTAAGGTTCCATTTCTAGAGAGATAGATACACCCAGCGAATGTGGATTGTAGATGTGTCAATTTTGGCCCGATCCAATAAGCCGTCTCAATGACCCGGTGTTTTAGGGTTGGACTAGACTCACTAAATAGAGGCTCAGAAAAGCCCAACCCAGTTGGCCCTGGGTCAAGTTGAGATCGCTTTGTTATGTTTCTTTGAACATATTTACGGTTTCCTTTGTTAAAAATTGTAGTGGGTCGGGCAGGCTTACTTAGAGTTGGCAAAACGGGCTACCCGGCCCATATCGGGCCGGCCCGCTACGGGCTCGGGCTTTTAAGGGTCGGGCTAAAAAGTCCGGGTTGAAATTTGGGCTCACCCTTTATGGCCCAAGCCCGGCCCTATGCGGGCTACGGGCTAGCCCGCATTATGCGCGATTTTTTAACCCCACTTGATTTTAAACTAACAGAGATGTCACATGAACTAGAAGCCGTAGCCTTCAACTTGATATACTTGAGGACAATAGCTTTCCCAGGAATTTTAGTAATTGATGTCAAATTAAATTTCATCCCAGGAATAACATCTCTCCAAAATTGTGGATCACGTAACAATTTTCCTATCATAAGAGTTGCAGAAGTAGTCACTTTGATTTCACCGCGAGCTGGTACTAATTCTTTCTGTACTGGAACACTGCCTACAACCATATCATAATAAGTGATATAACCAATAGAGTTTTGACCGTTTGGATTATGGCCTTCAATTTACAAGATCCTTGTTTTGACATCTGAGTTGGAGTGTAGTGTATTTGTTACCCATTTTTTTATTCACGGGCTTGCGGGCTACCCATGGCCCGGTTGGGCTAGCCCGACGCGGGCACGGGCTTTTGCGGACCGGGCTAAAAAGCCCGGATGTAAAAACGGGCTCAATTCCTTCAACCCAAGCCCTCCCATTTTTCGGGCTAACCCGGCCCGACCCGGCGGGCCCGGCCCATTTTGCCAGCTCTAGGCTTACTGGCCAGTGTTTTGAGTTGAGCTAAGCTAATAAAAACACAATCTAGTAGACAAATGGGCTGGCCCAACTGAGCTATTTTATGTTTTGTTCTCGTTTGAGTTTTGTAAAAATAAATGATTAAAAGTTGCATTGAAAACTTACTAATTTGATTAGTGTGGTTGATCGGCTGTAGATGTTTTTAGGAAATTCTTGGACATGAGTGGAAGTTTCAAGGAATCACTAAGCAAAGATATTTGGGGTATGTTGAGCCTATATGAGGCATCTTATTTAGGTACAGAAGATGAAGAAGTATTAAATAAGGCCATGGACTTTTCAAGAGCTCATCTTAATCATTTAATCCCACAACTAAGCCCTGAAGTTGGAAGGCACATTGCAAGATCCTTAACAGTTCCAAAGCACCTAAGAATGGCAAGGTTAGAAGCCAGAAACTACATGGAAGAATATAGCCAAACAAGCAATCAAATACAAGATCTTTTGGAGTTGGCAAAGTTAGACTCTGACATGCTTCAGTCTCTACACCAAAGAGAATTAGCAGAAATTTCCAGGTGACTTTATGCTCAAGATTATGTCATTACAAATAATTGAACTAAGGTGTACTTTGTGTGAGTTAAAAGGTAATCAAGGAATTAAAATAAGGCTTAAATATGTTTTAGGCCCCTACAAATATAGAGTGTTTTGTTTTAAGCCCCTGCAAAATTTTTCTTTTGTTAAAAGCCCTTGCAAAATGACATATTTTGTTATAAGCCCTTCTATGACTAAAATGTTAGCCTTAACATGGAATGCTATGATTGCTGGATATGTTGAGAATGGCTTATAACAAAAAAATTCATTTTGCAAGGGCTTTTAACAAAAAAAAACTTTTGCAGGGGCTTAAACCAAAAGACCCTATATTTGCAGGGGCCTAAAACATATTTAAGCCTTAAAATAATAGGTGTATGATGGATCCAGACTTGTGCAGGTGTCATTTGGCGCAATAGTACATTCAGCATATCTAGATCTTCCAATGTTGATCAGACAATATAGATTTTAACTTTATGCATGTTTTATATATGTTTTTAAAGTTAAAAATCTTGATCGTCCGATTAAGATGAGAAGACCCAGATCTGCTTATTGAACGACTCTGCAAAGTTGGGGCTCCTTGAATGATTGCCCAAATGTCATGTCAATTATTACATGATTTTTCAAATTATGTTATGGAGTTCTCTGATTTGTTTAGGTGGTGGAAAGAGTTGGGACTAGTCAACAAACTTGGTTTTGACAGAGATAGACCAACAGAATGCTTCTTATGGACAGTGGGGATTTTTCCAGAACCATGTTATTCAAATTGCCGTATTGAGCTTACTAAAACAATATGCATTTTGCTAGTCATGGATGATGTCTTTGATACTTATGGAACATTAGATGAACTTGTTCTTTTCACAAAGGCAATCAAAAGGTATGTTTGTAGATTTTGTATGTACTTATAGCTGGGAAATAAATTTGGAATTGATAATCAAAATGTAAAATTAACTACTTATATTTATAGGTGGGATCTTGATGCAATGGAAGAGCTTCCTGAATACATGAAGATATGTTACATGGCATTATATAACACCACCCATGAAATTGCTTATAGAATTCAGAAAGAACATGGGTTAACCGTTGTTGCTTCCTTGAAAAGAACGGTAAGAATACGAAATTTTTCCATACCTATATTTAAACATATACTAATAAACTATAGCTAAGAGTGAGAGGTTAATTGGTACAGTGGATTGATATATTTGAAGCATTTCTCGAAGAAGCTAAATGGTTCAACAACAAATATGTCCCAAATTTGAGTACATATTTGGATAATGGGGTGATTTCTGCTGGATCATGCATGGCCTTAGTGCATTCAACTTTCCTCCTTGGTGATGGTATCTCAAAAGAAACCATTTCTATGTTGAAACCATATCCTAGACTTTTCTCCTGCTCTGGTGAAATACTTCGGCTATGGGATGACTTAGGAACTTCAAGGGTACTTATCTCATTAAATGTCCAATTTAGACTTTGATATATGTACTTTTTTTTTTATTTATATTCTGTTACAGATGGGGGTATTTTGTTAGTAATTTACATGCTAATTGATATGTACAGGAGGAACAAGAAAGAGGGGATAATGCTTGTAGCATTCAATGCTTGATGAACAAAAATAACATTTCAGATGAAAATGAAGGAAGGAAACACATAAGGATTCTTATAGGGAACTTGTGGCGGGAGCTGAATGGTCTTACCATGACCACAACAATGCCTTTGTCAGTTGTGAAAGCTTCTCTTAACATGGCTAGAACTGCTCAAGTCATTTATCAGCATGGAGATGATAAAAGCACGTTCACAGTTGATGATTATGTGCAAACATTGATATTCGCATCCTTACCTAGCCATTGAGATGTAGTACATACACCAATTATGTGTTATATGAATCACATTAATTCAGGGTTCACCTTTTAAGATGACCACTCCATTTATATAAAGCTTAGTCATATCAATTTTTCTGGAGATGCCATGATTCTCTGCATTTCACCATGAAAATATGCTAATAACATCAATATTATTTTTCTTGAAACTAAAGGAACTTAATTGTTATGGCAAACAAAATTTGAGAGAGAACATGTTAATTAATTTAGGGAATATTAGGTTCGACATCTTGAGTTAAAAAGAAAAAAGCTTGAGGTCTAAATTTCTAACAATGATCTAAATCAAATCGCCCGGCCAATATAATCAATGGTTAAATATGTTTTTGGTCCCTATATAATTTGGGTTTTTTTGTAACAATGACCTCAAAAGTTTTTTACCAACTTTTGGCCTCTATAAAATTATAGTAAGACTAAGTTTAGAAAAATTGAAATACCGTACTACCTAAAATTGAAGAGCTTGATGAAGTTTTTTTTTAGTGTTTATAAATTATCCTTATTTAAATAATATAGTCAAACACCAAATTAAAGAAAGAAATAAATTTAATTGACCTATCCAAACAAGAATTTTTATCTCTTGAGGGAGTAGTCTCTGCAGTTGCACGCAGAAAATACCGGGTTTATATCAAAAAAACAAATGAAGATAATTCAATTAAAGCAAATTAGAATTCTGGAATTTTAATTTCTTTGGCATTTTGAATTACCTCGTCTAAACATTATCAAGAAAAAACTAAACTAGGGACACTAAAAGAGTGTAAGAAGGAAGGTATGTGATTCAAACCCTGGAAATTGACGATTTCTCCTCCCCTAACTATTAATCACTAACATTTGCGGATAAAGAAAGAGAGAGAAACCCAACTCTGGTCTCCCATGAGTCTAATCCAACTACCCAAGTAGCTGATATCTTCAAACCTTGAGTGGAATGATAGAGCCGCTCAGACCTGCGTTTATGGCCACAACTATACTCATTAAGCATGTTGGCATTATCTTTTGAACTCATGATATGGTTCACTAAACATTTCCTTAAAAATATAGGGGTTTTCTTCTTTGACACCCCCTTCCCACTCCCTACACTCTTCTTACACACCTTGGTATGGTATCTAGATACTAGGTGGCAAATTTTGACACTCAGTATTTAGATACTGAGTGTTAAGGAAAGTCCAGAGAAAAAAATTTCCCAAAATTTAAATGACCGAAAAAGAATACCCAACAAAATATACTTCATTCATCGACAGAATAAGAATGCTCGATTCTCAAACTGATATACTCTACATTTATGAGATTGAATATACTCCCTCCAATTCCTTTTATAAGAATATTTTTGGTGTATTTCCTGGTCCATAATATAATAAAAAGAAATATTTTAAAGGTGCATTGATTGCTAAAAATTGTTTAATACCCCTATTTCATATGAGATGTAGGTTTATTAAAAGTCACATAATGAGTTTAAAAATTTAATGTTAAGGATACATTTGGAATGAAATTTCAATTTTATCAAATATAATAAGCTCATCGGGTTCGAATCCAGCCTTGGACATGCAGCACCGTTAAATCCTTTGAGGGAGAGATTTACCGCCCAAAAGAAATATCTTGAGGGATTTACCGCCCAAAAGCTCCTTAGTATTACTGATTTTCAATTTCTTTTTATATTAGGAACCAAAAATTGTACTCTCTATGTTCCTTATCATTGGTACTTTTAGCGTTTTGTTTTTGTTCTAAAACAGTGGTTCTTTTAAAAACTCATTGTATAATTGATCAAATATGTTCTAGTACGCCATTTTAATTTATTGAGTGTTTTAGATATGAGTGTATTTTGATATTTAACTTACACAAATTAACAATAATTTTTTTTTGTTCAAGAGGCTGGCACAATAGCCACGTATAGGGGGAAATGGGGATTGGCAGTGCTGAATACCGGGTTTGTACCCAAAACAAGCGAAAAATGTCTCTAGCTCTAACCAACTGAGTTACACCACTTGACAATTAACGATATCTTAGTTTGAGTGTAAATAGCCAAATTTTTTTAAAAAAATAATGTACACTTAGATACGTCAATTTAATTCTATAATACTATAATAATACTACTACATGCAATAAAAGAGACAACGGCTAAACAACATTGGCTTAGTGGCCAACTACGTTGCTCGCCACTCACTTCCAAATTCCAATACCATTTGTGTCAGTGACTAGGAAATTTAACTGGACAAGATCGGGTGGGAAGAAGGTAGAGAAAAACAACATGGCATCATATTTCACGACATTATTGAAAAGGTGATCCAAGCAGACGTAATAATCACGTGCCGTGCCCTGCGTTGCCCTACGTTGGAACCTTCGTGTCGGTGAATTGAAAAAGTCTCACATTACTAAGACTAGGCACTTTAAGAGCGCTTATAAGTGTGGATTTCACACATTTGTTTGGGGCCCAAGGGGTACCCAGTTTTGTGAAAGGGAGAGCACGGACACTAACTGACCACCACACACGCGCGCACCGTCTGACTGGGTCACCTAGTCGGGTCGGGTCGGGCCGGGCCTAGGCTTGGGCTTGAGCTGTGAGGTGTAATTTATACTTTGCAAAAAATATTTATTTTTATTTTATTTTGGTGCGGCGCTCGCTAACTGTCCAGATTCGTTGAACTGACAAAATACGTTGAACTAGTCGTTTTTAGCTGTTGAGGATTTTTCTCCAACTTGACTTGTGCACCAAGTAGGCCATTCTTATTTGTTGAGGATTTTTCTCCAAGAACTTACTTGCGCAGCAAGTCGAATTTTTTCCTATAAATAGAACCTTTCCTCACTTCATTCTTTGCACCGAAAACTCGAAGCAGTACCGAGTTTTCTTCTCTTCTACCTCCCCAATTTCCTTTCTTCTTAAATTAAAGTGGTATTCGTACCGTATTAGAGTGGTCTTAGTACCATATTTGAGTGGTCTTCGGACCATAAAATTAAGTGTATTTCTTGAGCGAAATTTCACTATGCAATGGTATTTCGTAACAGTTTTGACTGGGCTGTTTTATCCTAGGGACGTCGTGGTTGATAGCCTGCCTGCACAATTTTGAGCAGTTCCACGAAACATCTTAAAGAGAGCGACCTAGTCCGCGACTCAACCCAGTAATTTCTTCGGTGGATTGATTTTCTGAAATACTTTTCTGAAACTCAAAAACAACAATTTTAAGACGTTTCAAATTTAACTATGACTACCGAAGACATTATTGGCTCTGATTCTACTATTTCTAACTTCAACAAATCGTTTCATTTTCAAGAATGTCAATTAAAACAATTGCAACAAAATAAATTTTTATTAAATATGAAAAATGTTGCCAACATTTAAAAGATGATATTCAAGTGCTCACTGAAACAGCTGATCAGAAAGGAAGAGATAAAATAGCTAAAGAAATATTCCTATAGAAAGAGAATAATTTTCTCTATACTATTTATCGATAGAAAGAGAATGATTTCTCTATACAGTTTATCATTGGAAAGAGAATAATTCTCTCTATACTGTCTTATAGAAAGAGAATAATTATCTCTATATTATTGTTAATTCTGCGGAAAGAGAATAATCATCTCTATAAGAATGAATTTTTTTAATTGTTTGGGAAAAGTTCTGGCTAGGAAAGACTTGGTACTTAAGCGTGTCCATTGTGACCCACCTCTCTTTCCTGGGAACCTACTCGAACCAACAATCTTGAAGTTGCATATTTTTATTATTCATATCTTTTGTTACCGTTAGTGGTTAATGCTAACGGTTAATGATTTTAAATCATAGAATTGCTTTTTAGCAATAGCATTATTTTTGAGAAGTTATACTTTTTACGATATATTGCAATATATAATACTGATTGCAATATAATTTTCTAGAAAACTTTTCAAAAATTAAAACAGTAATCAGGCTCAAAGGAACAACATCTCGAATGGGACCCCCCAAATTTCCTATTTTCTAAACTTCAACTACCACCTAGAAATGATGTTGCTCCTCCATTTAATTGTTTCATTTGCGAGAGACCAGGTCATATGACACGCAAGTGTATGAACAGGCCAAGCTCTGCCTCGCAGGCTAACCTGGCTGAATAGCAATTTGTTGCTATAATTTCTGAAATCAACATTGTTAGTGAATGCGAAGGTTGGTGGATGGTTACTGACTATGTTTTGAACATACACCGTTGCTGAAAATAAGAAAAGGATGCTGAGTCTAGTGAAAACTTTCTTTAAACAATGATTTTTTTTGCGGAGTGTTTACTTCGTCTATCGGAAGTTTTCTTTAAACAATGATCTTTTACACGTGTTTGACTTTGACTTTGTACACTATACTATTCTTTTCAATAAGAGCTAGATAGCATTTTTCAAAAGTTATTTTCTTAAATGACTTAAGAAAAAAATTGTGATATTTGTAGTCAAGCAATAATTTTCAAGACTTCGCATAAATCAGTAAGGAAATCTGAGTATTAGTTTTGACTCACTCAGATATATGCGAATATATAGAATATTAACCAGAAATGGAAAACGATAGTTTGTCACTTTTATTTATAATTGCTTTGACCACATTGTAGTATACTTTGTAAAAAATAAAAGTGAAGTGCTTCCAATATTCAAAGTTTTCCATTACAGATTTTTGAAAATCAATTAGATAGAAAGGTTAAAAGTTTTTATAGCGATTGAGGAACAGAGTATGATTCCCATTAATTTTAAGGAATTATACATGAAATGACTGCACCATATTTTTCTGAAATGAATGGTAAAGCAGAAAGAAAAATAAAATCTTTATTGAATTGGTTTTTGCTATTTTGCTGAATTCTAGCACTTGGTCTCTCTTGTGAATTTTTTTGTAAACCGTTGGTTATGTTATGAATAGATTCTCTGAATCTAAAGAAATAAAAATTTTCCTTCAGAGATCTTGAAGAAAAGACAACTCATCTTGTCATATTTTTGAATTTGGGATTACTTGGCTTATGTCATAATCCCAAAAATAGTTAAACTCGCCAGTAGAGCCTATGAATGTGTATTCATTGGGTATGCAGTAAATAGCAAAACATACAGGTTTTATGACCTTAACGCAAAAGTGATCATAGAATCAAATGACATTGACTTCTATGAAAATAAATTCCCTTTTAAATCAAGAAATAGTGGGGGCACTGAACTAGTCAAGTTTCTATGCCTAGGAACGTTGAAAACAACGAATAAAGGGAAATAGAACCTCGAAGAGGTAAGAAAGCACAAGTTGCTAAAGAATATGGAGCCTATTATACGGTCCATAAATTAGAGGAGGATACATATAACATTCAAGAAGCTTGTCTTCATTGGATGCAGAAGATTTGTGGCAAGAAGTCATAAAACAACGAGATGGATTCTCTAGAGTCTAACAAGACCTTGCACTTAGTTGACTTGCCTCCTGGTTGCAAACCGATAGGTTGTAAATGTTTTTTTTGAAAATGAAACTAAAATCCGAAGGCACTGTTGATAACGACAAGGCCCGCTTGTAGCCAAAGGTTTTAGTCAAATAGAGAATATAGATTTCTTCGACACATGTTCACTCGTTACTAGAAATACATCCATAAGGGTACTAATTTCTTTGGCCGTGTTTTTAATTTAGTAGTACACCAAATGGATGCATAACTGATTTTTTAAAAATGGTGAATTGGAAGAAGAAATCTATATGGAGCAAGCTGAAGCTTTTGAAATTCTTGGGCAAGAAAACAAGGTCTGTAAGTTGGATAAGTCTCTGAATGGTCTTAAACAAGCTCCTAAACAGTGACATGAGAAGTTTGATTATCTAATTATATTGAATGGGTTCAAAGTGAATGAAAGTGACAAATGTATTTATTACAAAACTGAAAATGACATTTGCACTATCATATGTCTCTATGTAGACGACTTACTCATATTTGGATCAAACATTCATGCTATAAATAAAGTGAAATCATTGTTGTGCAATAACTTTGATATGAAAGACCTCGGAGAAAGAAATTTATTTGGATCGAACTCATTATATTGAGAAGATCTTAAAGAAATATAACTACTTTGTGTAGCGACCGAAAAATCCGAAGGGGGGATTCTTCGTCGTTTTTGAATGAAGCCACCATCAATATTTATTTAATAGGAAAAACATTGAAAAAACCTTTGTTTTTGGGTTCGGAGGTCGATTACGTGTGGGGAAGGTATTAGCACCCCACAACATCCTTTCAAAAAAAGGTTACCTTTTAATTTAATGTGTAGAAAAAAGTTAATTCACAGAAGACACTCTAATTTACCCTTTTTATTATTTGCAAAATTGAAAAGGAAAACCTAAATAAAAAATTTAGTTTTTTGCGCTTGACAGGAGTGGGCCCCTGCTCCTACGTATCCCCAGGTGCGATGGAGAAATCAAAGCTACGTAGTTCTTGAGTAGAAAATATTTGTGTGTTGGTATTTTTTAAGTATTTTGAAATTGGGATGGGTATTTGTAATGAACAAACAAGTAAACTCAAAGTGGTCATCACTCATAGCTCGTTTGAAAACTAAAGCTGTTATTAACGATCAAACAAGCTAAACTCAGAGTGACCATTAGTAACATCCTATTCTTTTTGCGTGAGTTTAATTGTTGGAAAAAATTACTGGTTTGGAAGCATTATGATGTAATAATAATAATAATGAAAAAAACAAAATGAGTTGTACCAAAAAATGAAGTGTAATTAACAGGGGTGTTGTGTTATTAAAAAGGGAGGTATGAATAGCAACAGAGGCTATATTTTTTAAAAGCAAGGGGTGTACTTAGAAACGGGGGTTGTATTATTAAAAAAAGTAGCTGTGCGAATAACAGAAGCCCAATTCGCATTTTTTTGTGTTGTGTTTTTTTTTGTACCCCCATCACATAACAATATACCCCCATCGACCCTGCGAAAAGACGCAATTGCCCTTCACAAAATTTAAAAAACCCGAACGTATCCTGATTTCAATTTTTTTTTGGAAATCGGATTTATGTATCTATGAGGTAAATCCGATTTCCAAATCGGATTTATGTATCTGTGAGGTAAATCCGATTTCCACTGAAAATTTTAAAAATTTAAAAGCGGATTTATTTAAGATGGGGTAAATCCGCTTTTAAAAATAACAAAGCGGATTTACCTTAAGTGGGGGTAAATCCGATTGTAACACCCCGATAATTTCTAACTTGTAGAAATTACCGAAATGCACTACTGGCTTATATCAGAGTAACTTCCTTTTTAAGATATTGAACACAAACTAGACATCGATGCAAAACACATCAAGCGCACTTACATAACTGAACATAACTTAATTAGGACAATTGAAATTCATTCCTTACATCACTCAACTTAGTGTTCAATACCAAAATAAGAAGTCTGCGGAAGCGATTTACAACTTTTACAGACGTAAGTCATTCAATCGAACAGTCTAAGATACTGAAAGGAAAATACATGACAGAATAACTAAAAGCGTCGGCAACTCCTCAAGTAGCTCCAGGCCCATGCCTCATCATCTTCAATTTATCCTGCATCTCAGAAAAAAAACAACAACAATGATTGGGTGAGACAACTTGTCTCAGCGAGTTCTATCGAAACCCCTTACTAACTCTCTCGGTTCATTATGCTTGATTCATAACTCATAGTCCTAATAGTTGACTATGTGGCTAATTCTAACGTTGTCCTCATAACCCTTAAGCCGGCTACAAGAGGCAACACTAACGCGTGATTTTTAGCATGTCACCGGTCATTTGGCAAAATAAACTCCCGGTGAACCCAATCCACTAATCACTAGTGGGCAAACCTCATGGGGCCTAGGTTCATAGGGCTCATGACTGTAAAGAATTAGAAGAAAGATAAACTGAATCTCTTGACTTTATTGATTTGGTTCAACAGTATATATACAAGGTTGGATCCTAACCGACTCAGTTATGGAACTCAACTGATTAGTTACAGTGGTTGCAAGTTTGTTATCATACTAACTACACATTACACGGGTGCATTGAGCTGCCACCTAATCAGTCTATGTGGCACATGAGTCAACCATATAATAGTCTATACTTGACTCTCATATACAACTATGTAAGCTTAGCCTTATTCCCTAATACTCCCCCCTCAAACGAGAGGTGAGGTGAAGCCATCACTTTGAGTTTGGTCTTGAATTCAGTGAAGAGAGGTGCTGCCAAAGGTTTGGTCAGAACATCTGCTATCTGGGAAGCAGCTGGAACATGTAGAACTGTGAGATCTTTGGAGAGAACCTTGTCCCGCACAAAATGAATGTCAAGTTCTAGATGTTTGGTTCTAGAATGCAGCACTGGGTTGTGGGCAATAGCTACTGCGCTCTGGTTATCGCAGAGTAATACTGGTGTTAAATACTTCACTTTGAGTTCACGTAGCAGTGACTGGATCCACAATATTTCTGCCGTGGCATTTGCTAAGCCTCGGTATTCCGCTTCTGCACTAGACCGTGCTACTAGTGTTTGTTTCTTTGAACTCCAAGACACTAGATTAGGTCCTAAAAATACACACGAGCCCGAAGTGGATCTTCTGTCATCGGGATCGCTTCCCCAATCTGAATCACTGTATGCTCGGAGTGACAGAGCATTGTTGATATTGGCAGGTTGCAGGAGCAGTCCATGATCTGATGTGTTGCTGAGATATCTGAGTATTCTCTTCACTGCTTTCCAGTGGCTGTCCAATGGTGTGGCCATGAATTGGCACACTTTGTTGACACAGTAAGCTATTTCAGGCCTTGTTAATGTTACATATTGGAGGGCTCCAACTATGGACCTATAGGTGTGAGGATCTCTCATAGTGTCTGATCCAATTCTGCTCAACTTAGTTGTAGAAGCCATAGGAGTACCTATTCCCTTGCAATCAGTCATCACAGCTTTGTTGAGAAGGTCTTTGATATACTTGTGTTGAGACAGCAAAACAGAACCTGAAGGCAAGTACTTAAGCTCAATGCCAAGAAAATATTCAGGCCTACCCATGTGCTTTAGAGCAAACTCAGTGTTAAGCTTTTTGATGAGGTCCTGTATTAGAGCTTGAGATGATCCTGTAATGAGGATATCATCCACATAAACTAATGCAAAGAGCTGGACACCTGGAGCAGAGTGAATGAACAGAGAACTGTCGCATTTGCTGGCTGTAAACCCAAACTGTTTAAGAGCAAGCTTAAGCCTTTCATGCCAAGCCCGAGGGGCCTGTTTAAGGCCATATAGAGATCTATTTAATCTGCAAACTTGAGTTTTATCAGCAGTGGCAAAGCCCGGAGGTTGCAGCATAAAGATTTCTTCTTCAAGGTGACCATTGATAAATGCGTTGTTCACATCTATCTGTTGAATGTTCCATTTACAGCTGATGGCCAGAGAAAGGAGAATTCTGATGGTTGTTGGCTTGATCACTGGGGCATAAGTCCCACCATAATCTTTCCCTGCTAGCTGGTTGTACCCTTTGGCTACTAACCGGGCCTTGTATTTGTTTATGGACCCATCAGGATTTTGTTTAATTCTATACACCCACTTACACCCTATCGCTTTTCTATTAGGAGGTAGAGTTGTAATAGTCCATGTATTATTGGCTTGCAGAGCCTTGATTTCAGTTTCCATAGCTAGTTTCCACTGTGAGCTAGCTAAAGCTTGTTTGACACTGTGAGGTTCAACTTCAGCAAGCAAAACCTTGGGCTTCAACGAACCAGTTTGTAGTCTCGTGATCATGGGATGTGTCTTGACAGTAGTAGGTGCTGGTGGTGGACTAGGTGGTGCTTGTGGAACGGGTACGGGCACGGCTGGCACAGGAGAAGAGACTGTATTAGAAGGAGAGGATGCTGAGTCTGTAGTGGCAGTGACAGTGACAATGGGTGACTCAGGATGTGCTGGATGTGGTGGGGAATTTTGTGAGTCACTGAGTGTTGTAGAAGTGCCTTGTGAAGCATTGGAAGTAACTGGGAAGCTAGGTAAAGGTAAGGTTGATGTCACAGAAGTAGTAGGCTGGGTTGCAGAGGAGTTCTTTGTAGGAAACAATGCTTGGTAAGGGAAAGTTAGTTCATCAAATGTGACGTCTTTGGATATAACTATTTTGCCCTCAGGAGTTAAGCATTTATGGCCCTTGTGTGATGGAGAGACTCCAAGATAAACACACTGTGAGCTGTGGAGTTGGAATTTAGCTTTATTGTAGGGTCTTAAATGTGGATAGCAAGCACAGCCAAAGGTTCTCAATTGGGCATAGTTTGGAAGAGTGTGATAGAGAGCCTGAAATGGAGAGGTGGGAGGGTTCAGACCAGTGGTAGGTATACGGTTGATAAGGTGAGTGGCTGTTGTAATAGCATGATCCCAGTATTGGAGAGGTAAGGAAGCATGAGCTAGTATAGTAAGAGCCATTTCTGTGAGATGCCTGTGCTTTCTTTCCACAGTTCCATTTTGGTGGGATGTGTATGGACAAGTGAACCTGTGTAAAATTCCAAGACCAGACAAATACTTGGTGAAGGGTAGGTATTCCCCCCCACCATCAGTTTGAACAGACTTTAGGTTAGCACCAAATTGTGTTTGAATAAGTTTGTGAAACAAAATGAAAGCATCAAGAGCATTAGATTTATTTTTGAGCAGATAAACCCAAGTATACTTGGTAAAAGCATCAACAAAAGCTATGTAGTAATGATAGCCACTACTAGAAGACATAGGGGAAGGTCCCCACAGATCTGTATAGATTAATTCAAAGGGACGAGTATACTGTGATTGTGATGCTGGTGCATGTATTCTATGTGCCTTGCCTAATTGACATGATTTGCAGAAATCAAAAGACAGTTTATTGGATCCCTTCAAGTTACATTGTTTCATTACATGCGATACAATGTGGGAGTTTGCATGACCTAAACGAGTGTGCCATAGAGCACTAACAGAATTACATTTATTTGAAGACAGAAAATTTGAAACAGATTCAGCAGATACAGGGTTGCCTGCTGTTACAGTGTTTGAACTAGGTGAAACTATATGTGAAATAGGTAAAGTTTTACAAATTGAAACAGATTTTGGTCTTTTGATAAGTGGCAGACCCTTGAAGACATAGAGTCCATCAGAGCCACGAATGCCTTGTAATATGACCTGTTTAGAGACCTGTGATTTCACCAAGCAATAAGGGTCATGGAACTCAAAGTAAACATGATTGTCTTTAACAAATTGTGAAACAGAGAGCAGATTCTTGGTAATTTTAGGCACATACAGCAGATTATTTAACACAAGATTTATATGCGGATGCAATGGTGATGTGAATTGAGAAGAACCTACTGAGTGAATGAGAGAACTATGTCCATTTCCCATTTTGACTCTAGTGTGACCTTTGTAAGGACGCATACAGTGTATATTAGAGGAATTGGCTGTGACATGGTGCGAAGCGCCAGTGTCACCATACCAGTCCTCATAATCTTCAGGATTAGGTGAGGGATATTGAATGATTTTACCTGTGGCGTCTAGGGGAAGAGCCTCAGCAAGACACACACTTGGTGTTGCAGCATCCTTTGATGTAGCAGGGGTTGAGTCAGTGGAAGTTGAAGTGTCTGTATTCGCTTGCACCACATTAGGAGGTGGAACGAAGGTTTCATCGAACCTGAACCAGCAATCGAGCACAGAATGTCCATAGCGACCACACAATTGACAGGTAGGTCGTGATCCTGATGCACGACCACCGCGTGCGCCATCACCACGGCCTCGAGCGCGCCCTTGCCTACCACGACCTCGATGATTGGAGTTATTATTGTAGTTTCCCCTTGCTCCACCACCACGGCCTTGAACATGTGCAATGTTGACCGTAGCATTGGACACCGCCAATTCTTGGCGATATTTGTCAAGCTGAGATTCTTGGACCAAAAGTAAAGATTCAATTTCAGCGAGGGGAGGAGTACCAGATCGACCAAAGATCATCATCACAAAAGGACTGTACTCCTCCGGTAATCCATCCAGAATAACGTCACACAGGTATGAGTCCGAAATAACCTCACCGATTGATGTGAGAGTGTCAGCCAAGGAGTGAATCGCAGTGAGAAACTCTGAAATCGACTTCGAACCTTTCTTTGTGTTCTTGAGTTCGTGACGGAGTTGTCTCGCCTTTGCCTTCAGATGTGAGAAGTAGTGTTGCTGCAATTTCTCCCATAACTGCCAAGAATGCTCGCAAGTGAGCACCCGAGGCAATACAGATTCAGACAAGGTAGATAAGATCCAGGTGAATAAGGTTTGGTCTTGGACCAACCAGTTTTCAAACGCATCGGAGGTTTTTCCAATCAATCGATCTTCTTCCGATGAATACTTTTGAGGAATCACTGGATTCACGAGCAATCGCTGCAATTTGTGCATTTTTACGACGCCTTCAATTTGTTTGTTCCAGAGAAGAAAGTTCTTCTCATCAAGCTTGATCGCCAATTTGGGACCAGTGGTGAATTTGTTTGAAGTATCTGCACCGGAATTGTGTTGAAACACCGAGACTGGTGCGGGGGGAACGGTGGGAGAA